>MU269984.1:15907193-17363443 GCA_021432705.1 Caranx ignobilis | reverse complement strand
GACCCAGATCAGGGTCTGTGCAGCAGGCAGACGAACCGGCAGCCGGCGTCGCTCATGGACCCACAACACAAACTCTGAGATGGGGCTCACGTTGAGGCATCGCTCCAGTGCAGAGATCAGCTGAACCAGAAGGTTTATTGCTAGGTGTGTGTGTGTGTGTGCAAGTGTGCATGTGAGTGTACGAGTGTGTGTGTGTAGGTGTTATTGAGAAGCATGGCTTTCCCAGAGAGATCCTCCATTAATTGTGAAGTGAAGGAGCCTGAGGGCGACACCAGGGACCTCCATTAAACACAGACAGGCAACTGACAACCTCTCTCTCTCTCTCTCTCTCCCCCTCTCTCCCCACTTTCTTTTTTCCTCTCACCCCTCACCCCCCCCCCCCCCCTCATTTATCCTCTAAAATTCAAATTCGCATTCAAATTTAAACAAGGTTCATTGCCATGAAAGGAGCAACCTAATGTTGGCAAAGCAATAACAACACACAAAAGAAAATAGCTTTGTTGATTCTGGGAGGCTGAAAAACAAGGAATGCATCACCTAAATGTAGCGCGCATGCATAAAATATCTGATTTTTGCAAATTTCAAGCAGCAATTACCCTTGTTAAAAAGCTTTTGTTGTGCAGGAATCTTCTGCTGTTTTTGTCTAATTCCATCAGTGGAGGTTGACTCAGGTTTCTAATTTGCTCTGGCCCACTCACACACACACATACTCACAGACACACACACTCACAGCTCCAGATGCCCCAATTATACTTTTAAAACATCTCACTATTCTTTAACCAGCTTTTTATTGCTTATATTGTTTTTTTTTCCTTTTTTCTTCAACAGTGTGCAGTCGATGGACGTAAACTTTGTCTCATCAGGAGCAAAGTTGAAACTTAGTAATGTTGCTGGTTGTGTCCTCGGAGCCTGTCTGCCCCTGCTGTGGGTGCTTTCTGTATAGCTGGGGCTGTGAGTCCCTTATGAACTTATTTCCAGAGCAGGGTAATTATTGCAGGTACAGCGCCTCAGGATGAGAACCTGATTCCCAACAGGGTCGGTCTGGACTCCTGAATAAGCTGAGATCTTCAGCAGTCAGCAGCAGCAGCGGCGGCGGCGGCGGTGGTGGTGGTGGTGGTGGAGAGATCTGCTGCTCCACCACAGGAAACCTCACCACGCTTTGTGAATCTGCAGCTTCTACAAGCTCAAGTACAATCACTGGATCTCTGGGTGTGAAAAATGACTTGAAGCGTGGTCACCAATTTTCCACCATTGCTCTTGTTTTCATCCGTTTTTCCCCTCCTTTTTTTTTAGCGTGTGCATGTGTGTGTGTGTGTGTGTGTGTGTGTGTTGTGTGTGAGAGAGAGAGCAGTGAGGGTCACCGGCCACTAGAGGGAGCACCAGTAGTGTGGAAAAAGCTCACAAATGTCAGTCCTCACTTACCCCCACCATGACTTTGACCATCTCACACACTCTCTCTCTCTCTCTGTCTTTCTCTCTCTCTCTCTCTCTCTCTCTCTCTCTCACACACACACACACACACACACACACATAGAGTACAGTATATGTACATAACTGCTGTAGGCTAATACCATTGAACCTAATGGAGTCCACCTTAGCTCTGATTATCAATGAATTTGCTGGATGAAGCACTGATGTGCATTTTATGGATGTGCACAAACACACAAATGCACATGCACCAACTCATTCACTCACTCACACACACACACACACACGCATATACACATACGCTATAGCAGATGTTAAGGATTAGTGTGTGTGTATGGGTGTGTGTGTGCGTAGCCTCAGGCACTGTTCAACAATGCATTATTCCTGAGTGCACCAGTTAAGAGGGGCACTCCGTCTCCATAGCAACCACCCCGGCTCTGATGTAAACATGGGGGTAGTTGAACGTCAGCCCCAATAAAGTGGAAGATTTGCCCCCCCCACCACCACCATTTCTCCTCCCCCCTCCAGACAATAAAAGACAATAACAAACCAAAGTGTAAAAAAAGTCTCTGTGTCTTTTAAAGAAGTGAAGAGATGGACGTGTGAGTTGAAATGATAGTTTTATCTTTTATATTTTGTTAATATATTGCTGTATTGATCAAATCTTTCTCCCCATTTTCTTCTAAATCCAACATCTTTTCTTCAACCTGAAGCTTTTAGAGCAATTTTGGATGATAAAAACATCTGAACCTGCCTGACAGAGAAGTTTGTTTCCATCACCCTGGAAATCTTAATCTCTAATCTTTCAATGTAAAGACGGAAAAAAAAACACACACCCTCCAACAAAGCCGTTCACTTCCTGGTTAACATCTGAGGGAACCAGGCTTTGTTATACAATATTAGACGGCTGCCAACTTTTTGGCAGCCTGCGGAGAGAGCACGCTGGATTTCTGGAGAGATTAGTATAATCACTCAGGTCCCACCGGGGATAAATATAGGTCGAGCAGCAGCAGCAGAGTCTAAAGCTAAGAGAGGAGTAGGTGCTGGTGGCCATGGGCAACGTTTTGAGGCGACGTTGCAGGGCAACTGTGACCAACAGTGTGTTTTTCATTATGCGTTTGTTCCTCCGGAGCCCACGAGCGTCGAGTCAGTAATCACACCGAGTCTGTCCCGTTTGCATCTGTCCCACAGCTGAGGGGGGAGTTCAGTCGTATCAGCAACAAACCAGCGCACAGGTTGTATGTCCCTGGTCACTTTTGTGCAGCTTCACTTCCTGTGAACCACTTTTTACAAGATGACAACCATCAGTTGAATGAAGCACAAGATGTTTGTCACTTTTGTTACTATTTTTTTTACTTTAAACGTGATTTTCTCTGTTAAAAATGCAGAGGAAACCTGCTACGATCTGTTTCCTACAGGTGACGTGCTCATACATCAGGTTGCTTTGTAACACGAGCTGTACCCAACACTTCCACTTTGTGTCATTTGATCATGATTGCATCAGTGTATCATACTGTGTTCAGTGTCTCAACACTGACACTTGCCATGTATTGTGTCAGATTGCATTATTCTTTAAGGTCTGATATAAAATATAACTCCAGATTCTTCTGTTTTGAGTGTTTTCAGGATTTCACTGACCAGACTTGAAATAATAAAGTTGTGACATTGTTTTTATTTAAGTCACATTTTCTTACATTAATAAGTTTCATTTTTCTATATCCTTTATTTATGAGCACTAACTCACTGCTGCTGTTGAGTTATTAGCAACATAATTCAGATTTAGGTGGAAAAACTACTAATATTTTCAACTTAATTACCCATCGTTTCCAACTTTTGATGCATGTGATACCTTAACGTCTCACAAATGCTCCTTAAAGGGCTTCTTATGTCTTTTGAGCTGTGAGATGAGACGTTCCTGTCTCGCTGTCTCTGGTTGTTTTTAAAACGACCAAAAGATTGAGGACAGACCTTAAATTCAGCCTCATGTTCCTCAGGTAATCATCAGATTTTAGGTTCTTAAAGAGCTCAGATATCGCCTTTCATCGATGTGGTATATGACGCCGGGTTGCCGCGGTTCCTGACGAGCGTAGAAGTCGAAGCAGCAGCCAAAACCCAGCAAGTCATGTCCAGCACCTCAACTAGGCACAACCATTATTGTCTGGAAGCCACACAAGCAGAAAAGCAGGGGTGACGGGGGTTATAATGCTCATGAGTGTGTTTATAAGTGTGTGCGCGTGTGCGGATCTTAAACTCTCTCCATTGGAATGGGTTCTTGTGTGTGTGTGTGTGTGTGTGTATCTGACAGCTCAGATGAGGACTGGCTGCAGGCAGCTGCTTTGCTCGAGGCCACATTCAGTTCCGTCGCGCTGCATTAGTCCCCAACCAACCTGTCACCCCTAGCAAGAGAGTGATAGTACGCAAGCACACACACACACACACACACATATACAAACACACACATACATACGCACTGCTAGGCACATTTACACACACACACTCATCACTGGTTTCCCTTGTGTTCACCAGCTCAGAGTGGCACATAACACATTGACACATGCAAAGCAAACATTATTCTCACTTTATTTTGCGTCCATTTGCGTTATAGCTGCGACTTCCTGTCCCGCACGGCTACTTATCAGTTAGCCGGGGAAGTGTTAATCAGGGTGACTAAAGCTAAAGTGCAGTATGTGTGTGTGTGTGTGTGTGTGTGTGCACAGTCCGTCAGTGCTGATATGCTAGTGAGGGGGACTAACCGGAGTTGAGTGGAGTCTTTTGTAGCGCAGGCGAGGCCCTCAGGCACAGCCCCAGACCTAGACCCACCACCACCACCACCATCACCACTACTACCACCACCCACCCACACACACACACATACACACAGCACAAGCACACACCCCACATGCATATGCCCTCGGCCGTCATGCTGTAGATCTGATGTGACAACTACAGTGGTGCAGACTTTCCCACCATCACCCTGCGTTTCTGCAGGATGTGACCGTGGATGTGAGTGAGTGTGTGTGTGTGTGTGTGTGTGTGTGTGTGTGTGTGCGGTGCGGTGAGGTGGGGGTTATAGCGGAGGGGTGTCATAATGAGGCTTGGTTTGGTGGGACAGATGTTGGGATTCGGAGGGCATCGGCAGAGACAAGGAAGTGATGGTTCATTAGTATGAATCTCTCTCTCTTTCTCTTTCGGCTTGTCAGCTTCCTTGTGTTTTTCTGTCTCTATCACTGCCTCTCCCTCTCTCTCTCTCTCTCTCTCTCTCTCTCCTTCCCTCTCTCCATCTCCCTCTCTCTGGTATGATTTCCTGTGCCCGGAGCCACTGACAGAGGCAATTCTTCCCCTCTCTGCTGCAATGGTGCATCTCTGATTAACTTTTAATGACTTTACTCTAACAGCCAGACGCACACATGGAGGCCAACGCCGGCTGGCGAGCGATGAGTTAGATCGACCAAGAAGTTTTTTGCACTTTGGCTCCGCCGTGCTAATCGCCTGTAACGGAGGCGATGCGCCGGGGTAATCAGATAGGATGGAGCAGACCTCAGCCTGGTGTGGAGGGTGGTCGGGCAACGAGCCGCCCCGGTTGAACTTGTTGATCACGACCGAGACTCTGATAGATTTTTCACCCTCGTGCTCCCGCTCGTTCCTCCCTGGCCTACATTTATGTTGTGTTTTAGTCAAGCTTTAGGTGTTGGACGTGCTCGTCAGGCATAAACAGGTCAATTGGTTTTATGTAGAAGAACAAAAAGTCTCATAAAAGCAGGTGTTAAATGTCTTTTATGGCACCGGAGGAGAAAAATGACCCACATGAGATCACATGGAGGTGTCTCAGCTCAGACTTCAGCTTCCTGAGGCTGCAGGTTACAGAATGAAATCCTGTGTGATGGACTCAGAGCGAAGAGTGTGTGTTACTAATTGTATTATAGGACACTGAATCCAGTTTTTTTGAAGAGCAAAGGACTTTACTTTGGATTTATGATGTAAACTTCTGTCAACTAACTCAAGACTTAACTTGGACTTGTTTCAAATCACTTAAGACTCATAACTTAACTCACATGGACTTATCTCAAATGACTTGAGACTTACCTTAGACAAAGACTTGACTTGGCCTCGTCTTTAATCACGTCAGACTTACAACTGTTGAGATCAACATGACCTACTTTAGCAGCACGTGATTGGTTCTTCTCTCGAATGACCTCAGACTTGACCTGGACTCGTCTGTGACTTTGACAGACTGAAGACTTGTTTGGACTTTTCTCAGATGACCGGGATGGAAACACTTTGTCACTTGTGCTTCACTGCATCAGCATCTTCACAAAACCACAAACAAGTCATTTGAGCATTAATATATGAATATAATGTAGCATGATGTTTATGGAGATCAGATATTTCTTATATAGTGAATCGTGAACATTTTACTGACACATTAACATTATAAGACTTACCAGATAGCCGTATATAGATGTGTGTGTGTCTATATATATATGTAAAGCAGGCTGTGTTGTTATGGCTGGTGGTGGACGACCATGTTGATGAGGAGGAGAAATGAGCCATGTAGTGCAGATGCCCTGAGGTGGGAAGCAGCATAAACCCTATTAACTAGACAACCTCTTACCTATTTAGAGGTGATTGCAAATGGATGCCCTTTTTTTTTTTTTTTTAAGCAGACGTGAAGCATTGCCTCTGAAATCACTGCTTTAAAATGTGTCAAATATTTTAGGTGAGGATCTGACAAACCGGAGATAAATAAAGGATTTAAAGTTATTAAAGTCACATTGTGTTCGTGTTTTTGATGCAGAAGGAGAATTAAAAGCAGGAAAAGACCAAATAAAGAGTGAGTAATGTTTCTGCTGGAGTCTGTGAAGTGTTGCTGAAACACTTGGTATTAATGTTGTACAGTGAAGCCGAGTCTCAGCTATTGAATTATACTTTATTTTTCTCTTATTTAGGAGCGAAGATGATCAATAGAAACTTTGTCCAAAACATGAACAGGTTTTTTTTTTTTTTTCCTCTTTAGGAATAAAACCAGGCTCATCCATCATCATTATATGGATCTTCTTTGTTTCTTTTTAGACGTTCGCATGCAGAGAATCTGTGATAAGCTTTTATCATTCGCTGCGTTTTCTCCTCCAGGCAGAAACATAAAAATAATGTAATCATAAACCCCAACATAAAAGGATGAGACAACACAAATAAAACCAATACAAGAATATTGCACAGACCGCCATTATTATAATAACAAACCTGTCCTCAAGTGTCCACAAGTTTCCGTCTCCCATGTCTGCGTGCACCTGCTGAATAGGCAGCCGAGTGTTGTCGGCGTATTGATGAGTTCAGCCATTTTGTTTTTTCTCCGGGCGAAACTCTCTCTTTCATGTTTCTGATCAGAAAAAGAGGAAAACAGTTATGAATTAAACATGCAGGCATAATGCATTTGCAGATCCATACCTTACTGCATGACGGACTCTGTGTGTGTGTGTGTGTGCGCAGATAGTTTCCAACAATGCTTTTTGAAGTTGCTGCTTGTTTGTGATTCTTCCTCTCTCTGCCTCATCTGGATACTCTTCAGGCTGCTCCCGCTGCTTTAATATCTGCAGCTTTTTTTATTTTTTTTTATTTTCTCGCAATTCACCAACAACCAGCGCAAACAGGTTGTGTAGAAGCACGAGGCTCGTTTCATGTAACAGGTTGTTTTCAGGTCAGGCCTGCAGTGGGACTCTCTCCGTCTCACAAACACATACCAAGACTCTGTATTTCTACATTTCAGGTACTCGTTCTTTAAAACTATTCTAATCATGTTGTCGGTTGAGTTGTCCAGGTTCTCTGGGCCGTGGGCGACAAACACCGCCAACGTGGACAGCTGAAAGATAACACAACTTTACTTGTTGTATCTGAAAACTCCAGGTTTATCACCTGTTCTTAGTTGTTTGCTGTTCAACTGAGGTGGAATCTAATATTTACCTGTAAAAGTGTTTTCCTCACACTCTTAGGTGTGTTTATTTTTTGGGAAGTATTTGGCGATACGATACGTATCACGATATGATACATTGCGATATATTGCGATACAATAAGAAAGACTGTGCTAAGTTCGCTGACACTTGAGCATGCGATGAGCCATAGTACTTTTCTCACATCCCTATGCGCTCCCTGTTGGTTTTGTTCGATGCCATATTATTTTCATTACTGGTACAGAATAAATCTTGTCATACATTGGTCTCTGAACGATACGACATGTGGATCGTTTGTGGGATTTGCAGGAGCCTTTGACATTGGACAGCCAAGTCGTGCTAACTAGAGGCTAACTATAATTTTGCTGCCATGCAAACACTTCTTCTTCTTCTTCTTCTTCTTCAGAACTCGAGTGATAAACACTTTTCATCTTTAAGCGTAAGAAAACTTGTGCAGTGACAGAAAACGCTGACAGAAGGCAAGAAAGGAAAAACACCTGATCTCCAATTGGACACCACTGATACGTTTTATTGGACACAACTATTGACAGAGTTCATGAGGAGATTTTAATCTTTAATTTAGCAAATGGATGCAGATAGAACAACAGGTGTCATCCCAAGATTCATTTAAAGCTGCTTTTATGCATTTTTAAAGATTTCTGCTTAGTTCTCAAATTCACTTTTTCCCAGACACATTGCAGCCCTGTGGCCACACAGAGCACTGATATAAGATGCAAACCCTGGGATAAAACTCAACACAAGTCTCTTTTTTTTCCTGGTGTGATGCTGAAAATGATTGGAAATGATGATACGGTCTAGATTAGAAAACTAAAACCTCTTGTTTAGGCTGAGGGAAAGACCATGACACCGTTAACAAGAAGAAAAGATGGATGTGATACATGCCTGTCAATCACTTTGTCTCCCACCCCTACTGTCAGTTTTCTGAACACAGTAACAAATCTTCTGCTCCCAGCTACAGACAGGCCGGCAGTTTCCTGGAGGTCAGAAGAAGAGGTTAATCGTTCAACCCTCAAAAATGTCCACACTGTCACCGCAAACTTGAAAAAGAACATTTTGCGCCACAATTACCTGCTCACAGTTGTGAGTGAGGTCTTGAGTTATGGCTAAAAGCCTTTTCTCCTTGAGTCCATGTCAACATTTGTACCAAATTCCTTCAAGGAGATCTCAAGACACTGCATTAGAGAGGCCACACTCATGTTCTGACCTTTGACCTTTGATTTTTTTTTTTGACCATGAAAAACTGATCAGTTCATCCCTGAGTCCAGGTGAACATTTGAATCATATCACTACTTTTTGTGAGGTCACTATGACAAAGTCTGTGTGTCCAGGATGGGCCAACACTGATGAATGGGACGTCTCAGGAGGATAATCAATCGTCCTCGATCATGTCTGATTGTACATGATCACATTTACACTGAAGTATCTCACTTTCTCCAAGGTCGGCTCTGGACGTGAATCATGCACCAGAGAATCATCCGGTATGAATGTAAATCCAGCAGATGCCGATCTGACACACTCTCGTATCTCATCTCCAGGATTTTCAGGGGAGCTGCTATGGATCTTCATCGTTTTTTATGAAACAGCGCCGTGTGTTCAATAGGTCTCTGGTGCGATGTGTCATATTGCACACACTGCTGTTCTTCCACTTGTCAGATAAGTCAATCCCCCCTCTTTCTTTTCTTTTCCCTCCTTCCATCATCTCTCCTCCTAATGAGCGTGATCACCTGTCACTTCCTCACATGCAATATCTCTGCCTCTGCCAAGGCCGCCCTCCTCCCTGGGAATACTTGAGCGCGCATGTGTGTGTGTTTTTCCTGCGTTGTCGAGAGGTTACACCGATACTGTGGGTTATAGTGAAAACATGCAGAGAGTTGAGCCTCCTCCTGCTGCTCACACATCACACTGCATTAGTCTGCCTCTCCAATGGAGATGTTTATTGTCATATGAAGGTTTGACAGCAGAATTTTTTCTTATTCTTTGTGAAAAAGTCACTTTTTTCACAAGTCTAGTGATAAAATTTGATGTTTTTCTTAAATTTGTCTGCAGAAATGATGCATTTAGGTGATTTGCAGCTTTAAAATAAGATGATGTAGTGATTATAAAAAGTTTTTATAATGACTGAAAGCTTTCAGAGCAGATATATAACTTAATCTCTGTGTATGTGCGTCGTCCACACTGCTGTGTTGTGTCCATGTGTGTGTGTGGTTGAGTGCTATGCTGTGTTGCATCTCCCCGTGGTGGAGATGGAAGGTGACATGGCGGGCTGCTCTCTGTCAGAGGAAGGCGAGTGTTAATATTTAACCGAGGGAGGCTCTATTTAGAGCCCTCTGCCTCTCCTTCTCCCTGGTGGACGGCACAATGCCGATGCCGACCGGGCGCCGTTATGGAGGAAAGCTGTAGGAGGCAGCCGCACGTCACTAAGTCTCCCTGACAGAATCAGTTTGCAGATGAGCTTTAAAACGCGTCGTGCTGTTTTTCATGCCTGCGTGTTTGTGTGTACGTGTGTGTGTGTGTGACCTGACAATCTCTAATTTAAGACTTTCTCCATCCCAGCATGCTTTGCAACAGGACTCAAAGGTCTGTAGCAGGGCATTCAGGTGCAGCAGCGCTCTATGACCTTCTCTCATTGTCAATCCTCCACATGTGTGAAATGCAAAAAGTTCCTGTGAAGATTTTCCAGGACAGAAAAATGCAGCTCTATCGAGGTGTGTGTGCAGCGTGTGCTTCCTCCTGACTGTGACTGTGCACCTGACTGTGACTGTGCACCTGACTGTGACTGTGCAAAGAGCAGCAAAAGACATAATGAGCATTACTGATGTGCAGCAACCAACATCTGACACCACAGTAAGTTTGGCCTCTTTCCAGGAGCAGGTGACTGTTGCTTATAGTTTTCTTGGCCTAATACCAAGATGGACTGAAGGACTATTACAGCTCTACGTGACTCGGTCCTTGGTTCCATTACAACTGAGTGCTTCAACGGCGTGGTCGCCATGGCATGGCTGCTGTGGTCTTGCTCTCTTTTCAATCCTCTCATCAGCTCCAAACACACTCATCTGCTCCCTGTCGACGGACCACAGTGTGGTTTTCCACACAGCAGCCAATTAACTCGCGTGAAAGACCGACATCTTGGGCGCTGCTGCCAGTGTGTTTCTAAAAATAGCAGGTTTGAGTCTCGTGTAGAACTTCGCTCTTGCAACTCCCTTACTGACGACACTCTGGTCAATCAGTGGCCGGTGGGTCAGTTACGCTTAAGTATCAGCTCGGCTCGCTTGGAACCTCACCAGTGGCGTTACCAAAAGAAGTAGCAGGTGCCAGGTACTCATCCTGGTGGCAAAGCAAAAAAAAAAACAAGTCGAGTATACCATCATACATCAGTCTGTCATACAATCATCCTGCAGTAAATGCTGGTGAAATACTGATCATATATCAGTTTTCTTATGTTGGATATAATACTGAAACCTCTCCCTGCCTTCTCCCAGTGAGTGAGCCCTGACCCTGTAAGATAAGACCATGTTGTCCCCCTGTGTCCCTTGGACGTCCTCTTCGTTCAGCTCCGTCGCCCTTGGATACGGCTCCTTCTTCCTGGCGATGGTCGGGCTCTTCAGAGGATTCGACTTCTCGTTTTCATTAGAAACTTAATTTAATGACTTTTCACTGCATAAATTGTCTTTTTCTATGCACAAAGAATAATATTATATTTTCATGAGTAGCAGATGCCAGAATAATTTTCCTCATTTGGAATTGATCCTCACTATTTGATTTCTTCTCTGTGCTGGCTGATCTCACACAAATCCCACCGATGAATTAATGACCTGTGCCTTTTTAGCTTCCCTTAACTAAGCTAAAACGTACCCAGAAGGCAGTCGCAGCCTGGTCTGCGGACGCGTCGTTTCAGTGCGGCCGTTGTGCATCAACACACAAGCTCAAGCTGAGTGGATTCAGCAATCAATCAATGGATCAATCAGTAGAATCACACAGATCTCTAAGAGAAGTTTAATGATGAATTCTGGCGTTCAGGAAGTTTTCACCCAACAATAATCAACATGTTTCCCACTTAAATCTCTCTCTTTTTTTTTTGTTTAGTTTTGTTCTTTTTTATTATCACTGGCAACTTCCCTGTGGGGGTAAATTAAGGTCGGCTCCACATTACTCACTTAACTCAGAGGGTCTGAGTAAACACAGCTTTTAAGGGAATATATTTTTCTGTGTCATTTTTGATTCAGAGTGGAGACGAAGAAAAAAAAAATCAAACCTGCTTCATGGAGTTTTACTCATTATGTGTTACTGAGCAAATATTCATGTGGATACACTGATAAAACCGGCTGATAATCCCATTGATATGTTCTGTGACGAAGCTCGTCTCATTCTGTCACTGATTATAGACAGTTATAAAAAGTACTGGTTCAAAATCCAGTTCATACACATGAAAATGATCAAGTTCATGTTCATTTGTTCCTTTTATTTACTAAATGAGTTACTGCACCATTGAGTAATCACATTAAAAAAAACAATACATTGAGGTCGAGAGTTTATTTCTGATGAAAGTGAAGATACAAGGTGTAGTTTAGGTGTACCGTATGTGACAACATGAACATATGCAGCGACTGAAGAACAGAGGATGGATTCATTCTGATAAATGTAAAAAGAACAGGATCTGCATTGGAAAACAATGTTTGTGTAACACTGTTATCATCCACTGCTTGTTCATAAAACTGCTGCAAATGCTCAAGCAAACTGAGGCTGGCTTGAACATGTGTCTGTACCACATATGCATTGTAGCTATGGAGACGTGATGCGGCGTGCTGTGAAACTCTAACGTTCCTAAAGTCAAGGAACATTGAACAAACGTGTCCTCCGTGGTTCGTCACTTTTTTGTGTCCCCTGAAACACATGCGTTGTAAAAATTGATGTTGGAGTTGTTTTCTGAATATTTTATACTTTGCGTGTGTTTTCTGAAGCTGCAGTGTGTTGAGCTCTCAGGGCCACCGTACAAAACACTGATTATAGAGTATGTTTTGTCTTTGAAAGACAGAGGCTGTTAAACATCCATAAATACTGAGGATGAGTCATGCATCAGTCGTTCTGGAGGAATGTGTGCAAACCGAGGAATGCTGGCAAAGTTCAGAGTGGGTCGGAAGTGGCCTCTCTTAACCTTTAACCTCTGAGTGAGACCTTTTTTCAAGAGCTCAACAGAAGGCCTCTTCTCAGGAGCCTCTGCTGTGGGACAACCAAGCCCTTCCTCCCTCCCCCTTTCTGTTCAGAGTGTGTGTGCATATGGACGTGAAGTGTGAGCGTGTGGTACTTGAAGTGTCCTTGGACAAATCTCCTCAGACTCATTACCTGCCCAGTTTAACTGCAGGTTCCCTGTGCCTGGAGTTACAGCCAGTAAAAGTCAACTTCTATTCAGACAAATAAAAAGCCGAGAAAAGATGAGGAGGTGAGAAAAAACTGAACTGTACCGCCTCAGGAAACACTTTATCTGTTGGATCCGATATTTTCTAATAATTTCATAACAATTCCTTGACAGTTTTTCTCCTTCTTCGCACCAATTATAAAGAAAATAGACACAAGTTTCTGCAAAGTGTAAAAAAGTATTTGCTTCAAATCCAGGTGAATATTTATTCATCATTCATGTGTTATCGCAGGATGTACGTTCGAAGACCTGCACAACATCGCCAGTTCGAGTCCAGCGAGGGACATTTTCATATCAAAAATACAATACTTACAGTACAGATGTGTCAGTAAAGGATCCAGCTGCTGATTGAGGGTTCATGGTGAACAGAGTAAACACGCTCTGCCTGCATGTGCACAGCTGATCAGCTGATCAGGTGACCTTGTGTTACCTCTAACCTGCATCCAGCCTCAGATCGGATGTTTTTGTAGTGGAGTCGATGCAAATCTCAAAACCTCTGTGCATTCTTGAACGTTAAACGTAAACGGCGTTCAACGTACCTGAAGGCATCATGTCTGTTAATGTTCATTATTCTTATAATCTCCACTTGATGTGCTGCAGCGAGAGCAGGATGAAAAAACAAATTAAGAGTAAACCCTGCTCAACTTGTGTAATATTCAAGGCTATATCTCTGGTGAAATTTAATTAGCAGATATGTGTGTGTCTGTGTGTGTGTGTGTGTGCGTGATCTGATGGGATCAATAGTGGTTTGGGGAGGCCCAGTTGGCAGCTGCTGAGAGCAGGAAACAGGTGCAGACATGGCTGCTTGATGTACAAGGCGACTGAAATGAGATGAAACCACTTGACCCCCAGAAGAACCAATTAATTACACTGAATCTCATGCAACAGCAAAAACAAGAAAGACAGAAAGACAGAAAGAAAAAAAAACTCCCAACAGCGCCACCAACGCCTGGATCCTGTTCTGGCTCCGCCCACTTCCCCTTAATAATGATCCATATCTGAGGAAAGATGATAAAGTTCACACAGAGAGAAAAAATACATAAGTGGAAATGTTTGCTGCCTGGCAATTAGGTGCATTTTCCAGTGACACACATGATGAGGAGAAGAGGGAGCGGGCGAGAGTGTGTGTGTGTGTGTGTGTGTGAGAGAGAGAGAGAGAGAGAGGCGGAGATTGACAGTTACTGGGAGGATTTTCAACAGGCCTCTTCCTGAGAGTATTGTAGAGCAGCAGCTGAGATGTTAGGCATGCTAATGCTACGGCTAATTATGCAACCGTGTGAAACTGGCCAGCAACAGACACACACACACACACACACTCACACACACACGTTCACACACACAGTAGCACCTCAGAGACATAACACACAGGCCAAAGCAAATACAACAGAATATTTCCATCTCCACATCAGCACCATGTGAACCTGATGTTACAGTGTGTGATACAACAGGTACGAACATCACGGTTAACGACACAGGTGGGACGACATGTAACGCACTTGTTTATTGATTTTATGGAAACACATCTGGATCCAAAAGCTCCACCATGTGGACGTGTGTAAACTGCTGTGATTTAACTTCCCAGCTCTGACGCTTTAATGTGAAATTCACCTCTTTTTCCCCTTTTTGTTTGGTTCCTTCTCCGTTAACACAGCTGCCGCCGCTTCCTGATGTCACACTGTTTGTTTTTATACAATATCTCTGATCTAATCTGAATCAAAGGCGCCTGAGGAAATATGGTTCAGTCTGTCACAGGTTGAGGTTAAAATCTGCAGCCACGTCTGGTTCAGCTTTTATTCCACTCCAACCTTATTCTTATGTGAGGACTTTTATTGTTGTGAGTCTGGAGATCAATAAATATCCATCTTTACCTGATCTGACTGTAGCAGGGATACGTGGCGTCTTGTCGTTCTTATACATTCGAAGGAAAAGTGAGAACATTTTGGTTGTGTAACGTTCATTATCAGGATCATTTCCACTCTGTGAACCTTTGAGTGTGTGTCAATCAGCAGTCGGCTCGTCGATCGGCTGGAGAGGAGGAGGTGGAGGTGGAGGTGGAGGTGTATAGGTATCAGGTGGCCTTCTCCTCTGAAGCACCAGGCTAAAATTTTGAACACTGCCCTAATTGAGTGCCCCTCCTTTGGCTGGCGTGGTCCTGGTGTCCCCCCTCTCGGGGCCCGGGAGGGGAGGGGGGGGGGTGGTGGTGTGGCCGTCTGGGGGGGCCTGACCCCAAAACCCTGCCTGAGGCGCTGACTGCCACCAGCCTGAACCCTCCCTCACCCCCAACTACCTCACTCCCCTCTCTCCGGCTCTCTGTCTCTGATGCTCTGCCCCTCTCTGTCCAATTGGCTCTGAGCTACAGACTTCTTTTGTCTGTCCTCATTAGAATACTGATCCTGCACACACACACATACACACACACACACACACACACACACACACACATTCATTTTCAATAATTGCAGTATCATTAACCAGACAGATGGTAAACAAAGGAATCTCAGTGTTAAACTAAGATTTCACACACGTGCTTCCTCTGTTTTACAAAATAAAAGCTGTACATTTTTTTTAAGTTGTTAAAGGCAAAAAAATATCATCGATGTAGAAACTTAAATACATACGTAACCACATTCAAAAACATAATACTGCTTAAAAAGGACAACTGCAATAAAAATATAATACAATGACATTAAAATAATCGAAGTATTAGTGAAAGATAATGAATCATACGAGGTTTCGACCCGTATCATCAGAGTTAACACTGTTAAAACAACTAAAGTCACATTATAAGTGACATTTGTTTCGTTGTACAGTCACATCTGTGAGCTGTTTGGACGACAGGGTGTGTTTGGTTTTTACACCCGAGGAGCCATGTTTAGTGTCTCCGTCTTGTTTGGCATGAATGAAGTGAGAACTGTGCAGTTATTATGAGCACTGATCCACCACAGAAGAAGAATGTGAAAACATTGATTCTTCATTGTGGTTGCTGCTGCTCTTTTGTGTGTGTGTGTGTTTTGTTTTTGTTTTTTTACAGTGTACTGTGATCAGATATTCTCTTCCTCTGTGGTGTTTGTACTCTCTCTCTCTTTCTCGGTCTCTCTGTCAATCGAGGAGGTTGTGAAACTGATCAGTGATTAGATGATAAGTGATCAACACAGACAAGTGTGGTTTTTGTTCTGCCACGACTTCTTCTGCATGTTTCACCCAGTGTTGTGATTACGGTCACATCCATCCATCTCTCTCTCTCTGTCACGTTTGAGTGTGAGTCCAGGGTCACGAGGATCGTTCACCTTCACCTTCTGTCTCCCTGCGGCTTCTGCATTTATTCAACACAGTAAAAGTGAGTGTGTTCGTCCAACCTCGTGTATAACGTCTAAAGGAATCAGTCCTGCCTCTAAAGGTGAAGAAAGAAAATGATTTAGGAGATCAACTAAATCAATACTCAGTGTATATTTCTTCTGTCGTGGTTCTGTGTGTGGCTGCAGCTCTGCAGACTGTGTGAGATGCTTCACATGTGATGTATCAAATACCATCATGCTGTGTGTGTGTGTGTGTGTGTGATGCGGCGGCAGCAGAGGGAAAACATGATTCATAATGATGTAATCACATCTTTTCATAACGCCACCTGTTAAATGTGTGATTGCAGGAGACATGAGCACACACACACACACAGCGTTGCCTCTTTCACCCTCAGAGAGAAATCACAGATAACACTGTGCAATCACGCCGCCGGTCCCTTCAAACTCTCTCTCTCTCTCTCTCTCTCTCTCTCTCTCTTTCCGCACATCCTCCTCCAGCTGTCCGTCATTTTGAGTGACAGCTCAGAGGAGGGCTCTGACGGGCAGATGAGAGCAAGAAGCCGATCTCTGCCTCAGAGGCAACAGCAGCAGTCCTGTGTTCTCCTGCCCACCTCACACCACCTCCTCCTGCTCTCCTGCCCGCCTCCCACCACCTCCTGCAGGCCCTCATCCTTCCTCCGCCCGCAGCCAATGGAAAAGGTGGACATCGGATATGTATTGTTTAGAGGAGACCAGAGCGCACCCTCTGTGTCTTCTGCTGCCTGGCTATTGATGAAACATCAAGAAAGTGCAGCTCACATAAACTTGTCACCAAGAGCCGCGGCTGCATTTAGCAGCGTCGCTCTGAGAAACTTCTCCGAAACTTCACATCTTCTCCAGACGAACTTTTCTTCCCACGTCTCTACTTTTAAATTCTTGTTTTTCACCTGCATCAATCTCTCCAGAGCTGACCCTCCATCCCCAGGACCACCTTCATCCTGCTTTTATGGCCCCCTCACCTTCCTCACTTCTCAGGCCCATCATGCTCTCCAGGACCACCTTCGGCCTCTTTTCATGCTCCCCCACCCCCATAGAAAAAACACACCTCGCTCCCCAGGCTCACCTCGTTCTCCAGGCCCTCCACCTCGATCTCCAGGCCCACCTCGTTCTCTGGGCTCCCCGTGGCCACTTGGCTTTCCAGCTGCCTCTGCCCACGCTCCGCTCCACAGGCCCTCACTGTCTCCAGGCTTTTCATGCCCACAGCTAGAGTTTCTTTGATGTTGCCCTTCTGGCAGACAACACAGGGCTTGGTGGACGGATTGGAGTGTATGTTTGTGTAGAGCACACACACACACACACACACTTGTGCACACACAGAGAGACAGAGAAGAAAAAAAATCACTGTGCACAGAAGCAGTAAGACGAAGGAGCCTCATCGCTGTACCTATGTGTGTGTGTGTGTGTGTGTCTGGGATACACTCTTTTCTTGTCCACATACACACACACACACACACAGACAGACACACTCTCACACAAACAGAAAAAAGGCGAACATGAAAAGGACTGGCTGATGAGCGGCTGACAGCAGCTCCAATGGCTCTGCCTCAGTCTTGACCAGAGTGGGCGGGGTCTCATGACAAGATTGACACGTGTCAACACCAATAAGGCTCCGGCTCCTCAGCTGTCAAACCGCAGCGGCCGTGACTCGCAGCCTCTGGGAAGATTAAACTGACGGAAAATTATCAAAAGCTCTGGAAGACGGAACATTTACAAGTGACAGAAAGTAAATTAGTCGAAAAAAGTAAGAGACGAACAAAAAAAAAAAGTTTGTGGGACACAGTGAATTCTTATATTTGATACATAACAAGATCAATAATAATCATCAGAACCAGCTGATCAGTGATTGTTGGAGGAGCAGGACAAAAAAACAACAGATAAAACATGAAACTTTTTACCTTTTTACATCAAAATTTTGATGATTTTCTTCCAGATTTTCTCAACAATTGATCAAATTAATCCAGTTTTTTTGCCCTGAACGTTTCTCTCTGCTGTTTTTTTTTTTTTTTATTTATTTTTTTTTACTTTTATACGATAAAAGTGTGAATTACGTTGATGTGCAGTGAGCCGTGTCCTGCTGCGCTCGCTCTCTCTCCGGTGAACCGAGCTTCACTCGCTTCACTAAAAACTTTCCGAGCTGTCGACTCTTCATCAGGTCGCAGCCTGAGGCGCCGCACACTCTCCTTACACACGGCCCATTGATCAGTCGTGTGACACACGGGTCACCATGGATACAAAGGATACAAAACAATCTTAGAAAAAGAATAAATGACAGAACTTTTTTTTTTTTTTTTTTTAACAATATAACTAAACAGATTAATGCAGAAATCTGCACCAGAATATAAACAAATTAAACTTTCTTTGTAGCTTCGTGATGAATTGAAATGAAATCAATTCTGTGACAGTGAAACTTTTATAGAAACAGTTTGAGATGGAGAGGATGTCACAAAACAAACAAACAGCTGACTAATAAATAATAAACAATAATAAAATAAAGTCACATTACATCCATGAAAGTAAGTAGAAAAACAACGACTCTACGTAAAGTCACAGTCTTCATACAGATGTGACTGAGCCTTTATTGTTATGGCACAGTGTGTAACATCTGTAATACTATATGTATTATATGTTACATGTATATATATATATATATGATATAGTCATGGTACCATACAATAAATACTGACACATACATTAACTATAAGTTCAGACAAGCAGACACATCACAGTCTGTGTGATACCACTACTACTCATCATCATCATCATCATCATCATCATCATAAAAAATACATTTATTAAAAACAGAATTGATTAATTGATTAAGTATCATAGTATTGTGGACTTTCTGATCTCCGATCATCAACAGTTTCTTTCTCTGATTGAACTCGTCTCGTCTCGTTTCTAACGACTCAACAATGTGTTTCTGTATCTGATCATTATTAACTCTTTGTTGTCTCATTACACTGATGCTTTTATTCACCTGTGTGAGTGTGACTGAGGTCAGACGCTCAGTCATCAGCCCACTCATCAGGGCCGCCGGCCTCTAACTTTGTGTCTCCGCCGCTGATCTTCTTCTTTTTCTGTTCTTCAAAACGATCTCTGATGAACTGAGCCGTTACCTGTAGAACACCAAGATGGCGGCGGTCAAGTCGGTGGCCTCATTTCCGCCCTCTGCTTCCGGACTCCCACTGCCGCCTCCTGAAGCGTAACGCTGACTCTCCATTTGCATTGAAGCCCATAAATCAGAGCCATTATGTGTCAGTATTGCTGCGGTGTCTTGTGGGAGACACATCGGCTCTTAAAAGGAACATTTTGCTCCAGTTACGCTCTTCAAGGGGATTTCGCTTTTTATAGAACTATAGGAATTCACTTACTTCTCCCTCAAGGGGTACTACTTAAATGTCATTTTTGTCAGGCAGTTTGTGACAAACTTTAGACTTCTTATTAAATATCGCGTGTCACAGCACATCAACCTTGATGTCGAGAGCAACATTAGACGCTCTGTAGTGATCAAATGTGGTTTTGATTTGGAATGAGACAACAATGAGGCACCGTCAGAGGAGGATTCACATGCTTTTTTGCTCGCGGTTGTAGCTGGATGTACGGCCTATGGCTGGCAGGCTGCTGCTAGCTCTCTGCCAGGCAGATGAGAGCCGGGTTAATGTTGGGATTTGTTCCCTAAAGCTCCAACACAGAGGAAATACTGATCAGCTCCGCCGTCAGCCTCAAGACCTGCTAATCGCTAATCAGCACTTACACAGCCTCAGTCTGACACACACACAGACACATGCACACACACACACACACACACACACAGAGGGGCTGAGGTTGAGTAGTGACACACTTCACAGTAAGACATGATGGTTTTGTGTGTGTGTGTGTGTGTGTGTAAAGCTGAAACACTCTTTAATTTGGTGAATAAATGAAGCAACTGAATGAGAAAATGTTAAAATTCACTGCATCACTTATTATTATCATCATCATATAAAACACATTCAGTAACTAAACCATCCTAAACCTCAAGAAGTAAGAAGTTTCTCTTTGTTTAGTGACTGATCCCGTCTTTGATCTTGATATATGTTTGTATCGTGTGGAGTCTTATGACCCTCAGGACAATGAGACGACCTGTTCAAGCTTTAATATACAAAACAAAATAAACTCTGTTTAGTTTGAACATTACTTTTTACTTTAAATTTGAATTTTAGGACGTAATATACAGAAGTCAGCCTGTTTAATACTGAAGCTGTTTATCTCACACACACACACACACACAGATGAAAATTGAGACATTTAAATAAAAAAAAAAACAAAACATATGAAGTAAATAAACAGATTCATCATATTGAACACAAATCTTTGAATGAATTTGTCGTCATTTTCTTTTAGCTCATTTATTATTGTGCCTTTTTTTTTCAATATTGTAATTTTACACTGTAAATTTATTTTCCATAAACAATTTCAAATCCAAACACAGATAAAAGTCCTTCTGAAGTTTACATTGTCAGGATTATTAATGATCTTTAACTGGCTGACTCCTCCTTCGCTCTCTCTCTCTGTTTGGCCACAGGTTTGCTCCTCCACCTTTATACCCGTCTTCTCTGTAACTGTTTATATTTGGACTCTCTGATGTTTCCATATTAAATATTTAACTATATTCTTTGTGGAGAGACTTGATCTCTTCCTGTAACGATTGTTTTTTTTCCCCCCACTTCTCCAAGATATTGCTTTCGAAGCAGATTTAGGATCTAATTTGTCTTCGGCGGTAAAAACCAAACCAAACCTTCCCAAAAAAAAAAAAAAATCAGGATCCGTCATTTTCAGTTGGAGAGCAGCCGAGGTTCCCAGGCTTCACTGTTTGGGTGGAGATAAACAGTGACTGACACATTTGTACACATCCTGGAAACAAAGGAGATGATACCAACAGAAAAACCATAACTCATGTGCGCTCGTGTGGCGATTTGACGTTTGGACAACAGCAGAGCTGACCAACTTTTTACACATTAGTGATAATAACGACGCCCTGAGAGCAGCCGAGGTGAGGCACAGCTGGCCGGTAATGACGGAGGACATCCAGCCTGAGGATCTGAGCCCTGTGATTAATTCATCATCTCAATCACATCCAATATCCACTGCTGGTGTCACTCTGCTGCTCTGCTCTCAACACCTCATCATGATCAAACCCCCACCTCATCCTCCTCCCCCTCCTCCTCCTCCTCCGCCGCCTCAGTCATCTTCACCTCCTCCTCCACCATGTGCAGGTACTTCCCATCCACCACCACCATCACCTCCTCCTCCTCCTCCTCCACCTCCATCCAGCAGCCTTCTCAGATTGGACCAGTCATATGGAGGGGTAATATGGGTATTGTTCTGGGCTGGGCTGGCCTCTCCACAGGAACATTGGATTCTGTTTGAAGTCGTGATCCGGCACGGCCGACTCACCTGCAAGATCAATACGCCGGGTTCAAAGCTGCCGGCTTCACAGAGAACACACTCTTATTAATTTATAGAAACTTCTAGAAACTTTGTCTGAAGGGAAAAAACCTCCAACTCTGTGTGGTGGAGAGACAGGGGGAATTATTAATAGCCTATACCTGGAGAGAGAAGGAGAGACAGGGAGAAAGAGAGCGAGCGAGAGACTGACCAACCATCTTCTAAGGCCTTATATGAATATTTAAATGAGCTGCTGTTTGATGTGGATTGATCATATAAAAAAAAAAAAAGGGTGTGTGTGTGTGAGCATGTTGAGTGTGTCTGGAGCAGACAGATGGATAAGGAAGATGGTTAAAAGACTCATTAGATCAAGAGTGTGTGTGTGTGTGTGTGTGTGTGTGTGTGTGTGTGTGCATGTGTGTGTGTTTAACTCATTAAGGCAGTCTATTTGAGTTTTCCTTTGTTGTCAGATTTGATGATTTGGGGGAAATTTCCAGCCTTGGATTCAAAGCATTCCTGTTCGGCGCTCCGAGCCCGCGGCATCGGGAATGAAACGCTCCACATTTATATTTAATGATATCAATTTATCAACAGGAACAATCTCAGGATGTTGGCTCAGATTTGATTCCATGTTCCCCTGTTTTTACCTGAGGGACACATGCACACGTTTTCTCATCGCCCTGCCATTATCATACCCTCTCTCTCTCCTCTCTTTCTCTCACATCTGCTGTGCGCCGGTAATAACCAACAACTTCCTGACAGTGCAGTTGAATCTGCGTCTCACTTTACTTGCTTAGTGGCTGCAGAAACACAGAGGAGGAGGAGGTGTGAGAAGACGGGGAGGCGTCGGCTGGGGTTTTCTCATTAAAGTCATATGAAAAGAGGAGAGGAGAGAAAAGGCCTCACTTATGTAACACCATGAAATGTCTGAAACCTTAATTGATTATTGATTACAGTGATGGGTAACCCTCCTCCTCCTCCACCTCCTGGCACAAACCACACATTCAAAGTAGGAAAATAAAAACCAGGAGGAATAAGAGTCGAAGCCATTAGAGACCTGAGCTGTGCATCATGAAGACATGAGCTGACTGGTGTGTGTGGCCCTTTAATAGACTGTATGTTACACTGATTTATGGTTTATTATTGCAGTAATAACACTAAAGAGCTGGTGTTCCTTAATCTAGGAATCGGATTGATGGGAAATAAGTAAATTAGTGATTAAGTTACGTCGACGTCACATCTGCTTGTGAAGTTCAGTTGTGTTTATTTGAACTTGGACCTGAACCTGGTCAAGACACAAAATCAAACACTGCAGAAAACAAAGTTAAGATGGTGAAGAAGCTACAGACCCAGTGTTTACACACAACACAGCTCTTTCTTATCCCCCCCCAAACCCATAAACTCAGACAAGGTTCAGGTTTGTACAGAAGCATATTTCTGTGTGTTGTTCATGCAGGATCTTCACACAGACAGGAAGCAGTGAAACAGCAACAACACAAACACAACACACAGTCCAACCTGCAGCAGAGTGCAGTGCAGGCCGACAGAGCTGCAGAGTCTGCAAAGTGTCAACTCTGTGAACTTTTTTTTTTTTTTGGGGGGGGGGGGGGATTTCACCCACAACAGGGTTCATAATAGCGCCTTTACACAACAGTCATTATCATCGTGATATGATAATAATGAAAAAAGTTGGGGTGAAGTTTCTCAGTGAGTGTGTGAAGTTATGGTGTTGAGATGTTCTGAAGTGGTTTTGAACTGAAGTCACAGACTGTGTCCAGTTTGTTGAAACGGTCTGAGACTGATCTGATGTGATGTGATGCTCGCTCTCTCTCTCTCTCTCTCTCTCTCTGTCTCTCTCTCAGACTCCTACAGGTGAAGTTGAGGTCTGATTACAGAGCTCAACCTCAAAGTGATGATGTTTTAATCACTGAGCATCTGAGAGCACATATCTTCATCTTCATCCTCCTCCTCCTCCTCCTGCTGCTTTAATGTTTTGGTCTGTGTTGGCCGAGGACTTCTAGAAGTTGTGTGTGTGTGTGTGTGTGTGTGTGTGTGTGTGTGTGTGTGAGCGTGTGTGTATGCTGCATATAAAAGCTCCTCCATCTTCGAAACCAACTGAGCTCAAAGCAACAAGGTTCAAGAGAGGTTCAGCTGGAGAGGCTGAAAGTGAGTGTGAGAGGGAGATGCTTAAGAGGTAGATATTACATGACTGACTCTCTCACAGTGTGTATGTCGTGCATGTGTGTATATCTGTGTGTGTGTGTGTGTGTGTGTGTGTGAAAGAAAGTCCAGTGCGCAGGCCGCTGCAGTAAACTCCAGGGAAGGCAGAGAGAATCCGAAGTCAGTCTGTAGAGAGTGAGGGCTTTCCCTTTCAACTAGTGCTCCCCTGGACTCTACACACACACACACACATATATAAGATAACACAGACACAGACATGTATGTAGATCTATGCAAAAACAAGCAAAAACACACACACAGTGGACACGAAGACGCATGCAGACAAAAGTGCACATGAGACAATGCAACACATGGTTACACACACACACACAACACACACACACACACACACACACTACACACACACACACTAGCTCTCTCTCTCTCTTTTTGTGTCTCTCAGTAGTTCCTCAGTGTTTCATCTGACAGCTTATTCCCACTGTGGCTCCACTCTGTATTCACCCTGGATCCCCTCAGCACAGACACCCTGTGAACACACACTCCCAGGTGGAGAGGGGAGGAGTGGAAGGTGACCTCAGTCCACACACACACACACACACACACACACACGATGATCAACCTGGAGAAAAAAAGAAAAAAAAAATCACCAAACTCAAATCAGTAAGTCTTCCTCTGCCGTTCACAACTGGGGCAAAAAGTGAATTTTTTTTCACTATGTTGAAATTTGCATATTCGTAAAACGTCTGACATGTCAGCGGTGACGACAAGCTGTCTCCGACGTGTTCGGGTGATTTGCAGACATTGTGACATATTCTCTCTCTCTCTCTCTTTTTTTTGGTTCAGTTACAGTACGAGGGGAAACGTGAAGGCGTGAGTTTGCATATGAATGAAGACGACAGATAGAGAAATAAAAAACCACACCCAGCTGCTAAATGAGTGATGATGTTCCTTTCTACTGTAAAACATCTGTCAGGTGACTCATGACCAGTTTGACAGCTTAAAAAAAACTGTGAGGGAAAATCTAATGAAAAGGAAAAAAGTGATGCATTTGATAACTTCTGTAAATCTGCAACTTGTTACAGGTGGAGTTTATGTTCAGATTCAGAGGTATGGAGCTGTGGTGGGGCTCTTATTTTGAAAAATAAAGAGGTCACCCAACGTAAAGTCTCTAAAAAAGACTTGAAGACTATGAAGTTGCTTTATTCCATACTTTTATATTCACAATGATTCAAGTGACAGAAAAGTCACAGACACCGGTCGACCTCACGAGGTCGTCCCTGCAGAGCTGAACCAAAAGCCTCCCTTCATCGCGTCCTGAAGAACCTGAGTGTCTCCACATTGAAGCAGGAGACTTTTATTTTCTCCAACATTCATCATAAATGGATCTTTCCTATAGTTTAGGAGATTATAAACTGACCTGAGTGCAGCCAGGTTGTGGTCTGGTTCGTCGTTCTGAACTGCTTTTGCTTTAAACAGCTGAAAATGAGCGTTTCTCTCTGGTTTATTTTGGTCTTATGTATATATATATTTTTTTGTCTCGTCAGGACTCTGAACCGTCTGAGGCAGCAGGATTCACAGCAGGACGAACGGAGGCACCTGAAGGCGTCGCAGCGGAGGACTGAGGAGGAAAGACCACATCACAGGTGAGCTGCAGTCAGTCAGTCAATCAATCAACTACTACACTGGCAGAAAGTATACAACCAGCTTTGATACAGCTTGTTTCATAGCTTTTAAAGACTCATATAGTTTCCACACACCAGCTGCCTGCTGCTGGATTTAAAACTAAAACTGTTCTGATTTGTTCCAAAAATCTTTTTTTTTTAAAACACAATTTACTTTAACGTGTGACTGACCTCAGCGGTAATGTCCAGCGTCCAGTGCAAACATCTATACTTCTGTGCACAGAAGCTACAGTTATACAAACTCTGCAGGCTGCACAGAAGTCACACAGACCCAGTGTTCCTCCAGAACCATCCACACCTCACACACTTCAGCGGTAACACCTCCTCCTCCTCCTCTCTCCTCCTTCTGTACAGACGTTTACCTTTACATCTTCTCCATGATGCTCGTATTATGTAATGAACTGTAACTTCTCCTGGATGATGAACAATTCAGCACCTTGTAACTACAACTGGCCTCAGAGTACATACGACTGGAATAATTTGCTCCCACCAAACCACAACACCATACTCCACTCCTTAACTTTCTTATTCCTCTCTCTCTCTCTCTCTCTCTCTCTCTCTCTCTCTCTCTCTCTCTCTCTCCTTGGGTTTCCCCTGCAGCACTTTGGGAAGAAACCCAACGTCAGGCAAACCGCCTGCATCTCCTGAGAGTGGGTGACATTCACTAATCGTGTGTGTGTTTACAGTACATGTGTACATGCACAGATGTATGATTGTGTGTGTGTGTGCTTGTGTGGTTGAGTTTTAGAGAGAGAGAGAGAGAGCTGTGGCTAGCCCTAAACCATCAGCCTGGCGGCACTACAGTAATAACCACAAGACTCAGTCACTACCACGGGCAATGTGTGTAAGAGTGTGTGTGTCTGTGTGTATGTGTGTGTATGCATGCACTGTAAGTCTGTATATGTGTGTTTGTGCGTGTGGTCATGAGTGTATTGATCCATTTGCATGCATGTGTGTGTGTATCCTTTACTTTCTGTGTTTGGTAGAATTTCACGAGGACGCAATTTTTTTTTTCCTGCACGCATAAAATTGCAGGAGCAGGTGTGTGTGTGTGTGTGTGTGTGTGTGGGCAACATGTATCTACATGTGTGTGTATGTGTGTACAGTATCTCATTTAGAGGCCTGTAGTCCAATCACAACTCGGCTCTTCGACCTCTCGCCTCCCAGTCGAGCCTCAATGGCGTCTGGTGGAAACGTGTAAATCGTACAAGGTCACTCCAGATAGATAGATAGATAGATAGATAGATAGATAGATAGAGTGGTGCTTCCTATATCTGCATACAAAATCATTGCTCTGCTAAATATATGCAGAGAATGATACCGTTTTCAAAAAAGAGGAATGGTAAAATGAGCCTGCCCTCTATTCCCTGTCGTTCTCTCTCTCTCTCTTTTCTCTTTCTCTCTCTCTCTCCTCTCTCTCTCTCTCCCTCTCTCTCTCTGGTTGCTGCAGGGTTGATTGGAGGTTTTGTCACGCCTGCTTTGACAGGCCGGGCAGAGCTCAGGTCCCAACGGTTTGGCAATTATCCTCTAACCCAGCAGCCTACTACTGCACAAATGCACTTGTGCACACACACACTCATGCACACACACACATACATGGCCTGCATGTCAATACGTCAGAGATGGGGGAGACAGGCTGTCTGTGTTTTCCATCTCCGTCTCTTTCGCCTTCTCTCCACATCTGTCTCTCTCTCTCTCTCTCTCATTAGCCGGGTGTGTTTTAGAGGGAGGAAGGTGTGAAACTCCGGAGACTCTTAACATTCAACTCTAATATACAGTCCATCTTAAGCCATCCAGGGCCTGAACTAATACACACATGCACGCTCGCTCACACACACACACCGTAATCCTGTGAGATCAGAAGGGCTCCTCTTCCTCTTGCTAAGTAGCGTTGGACCCGTCCACAGACTCACTGACAGTCTCTCCAGCTTAGCAAATGTACAGCAGCTTGTCAAGCACAGGAAGTAGCTTAGGCTCTGGAATTAACTTAAACATGCACTTTGGAAACACAGAGGAAGCCATGGCGTCCAGCGCCACCTTAAACCAGCCGGCAGTGCAGTCTGTAGTTTTATATCGAAGGATATCGAATCAGTAGGAGGGGCAGTGTTCGACGTGACCAGGCGACTACAGCTGTGTCGTCACTGTGGGACGCTGTGTGCATGTAAAATCATGTTCAAGGCAGTTAATCTGTGGTCATGGAGGCGATTTGTACATTTTCTCAAATGTTGTTTCCTGCAGGAAGCAGGTGGTGATGATTGTTTGTGATAAGAGCTTCGACCATTGTAGTGTTTTACAAGACAATGGCGGAGTGCAGGCTGCAGTGACTCGCTATCGGAAAGGGATGAGACGGTGCGGGGCTAGCTGATTAGCATGCTAACTTCAGTCATAGAAAAGACGTGATAGAGATGTTAGTTAACATTGCTGTTGATGTGGATGTGGATATATGAAAAAAATCTGCTGTCGTGAGGATTAGGCACAGAGTTAATACAACATGTCTAGTTAATGAAGAAGCATATGATGATTGTAAATCTCCCAGCATGGACTGAAACATTTGGTTGCATGAAGATTTGCAGATTTCCTTCATATCATTTCACTGTGAGCTGAATCTGTTTGTGTTTTCCAGCACATAATCATCTGTAATGGACATTTTCTAAAGTGAGTAATCTCTTAGACATTTATTCAATAGACAAACACTAAATCAAGGCCTATCTGTAGGTTTCCAGTCTGACTCTTCACACTGTAAATATCCACAGAGTCGCCGACAACAAGAGAAAGATGTAAAAAACAGAACAACGCAATGGACAGCGATGCAGAGTTAGCTGTAGGTCACATGCCAGAGGATTTCCAGTTTGCTGTTGTTTTTTTTTTTCTTCTTCTTTTTTCCCCGTGTCGCGAGCTGCTGGCGCCGGATTATCCCACAGAGTTCATCAGACAGCTCATCAAGATGAGTGACAAGTGTAGTGGCGGCGACTGAGGGGACGGATTTACAGCTGGGACAGTAGGTGAATGTTATTAGCCGGGCTGGTAGGATAGAGCAGCGGCAGCTGAGGGACCACGACTGAGACAGTGGGAAGAAGAAAAGAGCAGGAGTAACTCAGACTCAGTGTGAAAACACATCCCTCACTCCTGGGGAGAAAGTTTATACATTGAGAGAAGCAACATGTTTTGTTTTGTTTTGTTTCCTATAGTTCCCGTCAGCACAGAGCAGCTGCCCGCCAGGGAGGTAGTTACCATTTGGATTAGTGCATTATATTCTGGTTGGGATGCTATCATCTCAGATTGAATGAATAATCTGTCTGCCTCAGTTATCTTCAGTATTTTTGGCACCTTATGGTCACCATAGTTTTATATCAGCTGCAGCAGCTGTCATTGGTCAGTTTGTACTTTCACTACATACATGTGGATTTTACAGAAGCAAATATAAACAATATAACGTGTCATGTTGTGAAGCTGTCGTGTCCTCCTCTCGGAGCCTTGTTGATCATTCATATGAAGCCTTTAGCGTTGGACACTTCTCGGCCCTTTTTACCGTCTTTAATCAACTTGTTCATGTTCCTTTCCTTTTCCTGTTTTAAAACGTGGCACCTCCGCCGTTTCTTGCTCAGCGCCCTGGGCGGCGTAATTGTCAAATCCATCAACACACTCGCCTCACATCAGATCAGCACGGCGCTCTTTGAAGGAGATGGACGTTGTAGCTTTATCAAACAGACAAAGCAGTGATCTTCCCTTCCGGCGTAAAACAACTACATACACCTTACAGCAACAAACGCCTCAGTGTGTGTGTGTGTGTGTGTGTGTGTGAGTGAGAGAGAGAAAAAGTGTGTGTGTGTGTGTGTGTGTGTGTGTGGGTACGGAAGCAGAACAAGTAGATGGGTGTAATTTCATAGGTGTGTGTGCTGGAGTGTGTGTGTGTGCGTGTGTGTGTGTGTAGGCGGACCTTGCCTCAAGCTAAAGTCATTGAACAGTTAAGGAGTTCCTGCTACACTCCAGGCTAAAGCTGAAATGCAACCGTCTGACCACGCGTGAAATTACCACCCTTTCATGATTGCAAAACACACACACACCACAGAAACACACACCCACAAAACTGTACCTGGACAAACACACACATATTCACAAACATACAGTAGTACAGTATCTGCACACCTGCAATAGACAAACACACACACATGTGTTAGAGAAGCATGTGCACAGAGCATGTCATGGCTGTTAGCAGCAACATGGCATGGTGACATGGAAGAGCTTTAGAAATGCTAATAGGCCTGCCAAGCGTGTGTGTGTGTGTGTGTGTGTTTTGTGTGTGTGTGACAGAGAGAGAGGGAGGGAGTGTCAAGTCCTTTTTGGACAGTATCTTTATTTACAGCAGACGTCAGCGACAGCGAGCAGATGAAAGAACAACACGATGACGTCTTGTGTTAAATTCATCCCATAAAATCTAAAATCAAACTAATTACCAATTAACTGAAGCAGAAGAAGAACTAGCCTGCAGTGTTTACAAAGTCAAGACCAACACAGGGGCACAGGTGCATTGTGGGGCAGATTCAGCCTGGACACCGGTCCACTGCCACCGTGACCTGACCATCGCATAACCTGCAGGTGTTAGCGCAGCTAGCATGCTAACAGCACGAACAGCACACATCCAAACTTCCATCAGCTTAGTGTGAACATGAACATGTCGAGTCTATGTAGAAAAGGCTCCTGGCCTGGCGACTGAGCCCAGAACCTTCTTCCTATGAGGCAACAGTGCTAACTGTCATTAGCAGCAGCCTGCTAACCACTTATACATATATTGACCAGCTAAAGGATGGATATATTGTTAATTTGTTTGAGTTAGACTTATATGCCAACATATAGTTGTTCCATCTGTAATGGGTTTAATATATGATTTTGTCTATTGTTTGTATTTTAAATGCATATATATATATATATTCAGTGTATGCACATACACTTATTGATACATTCACATGTAGGTCATAGTCTATGATTCTGATAAAACATAATGTCTGCTACAGTTTGGTTAACATAGGGCTGCTCTTGACACACTTACTGAGTTCAATGCACCATATAAAAGCTTGACTGTGGTTTCTAATTGACATCAATGTTTAATACAGAGAAGCAGCAATGTGAACATAATTCACGATGTAATCAGAGGATGAGCTTTATTGTACCCCTGTAATCGTCTCTGTGAGTCCTCAGCAGTATCTGATTCACACTCTGTGGTTGATTGATGCTCTTGTCCTGGTTAAAATGTGTAATATCTACCGAGCCGGTGCTTTATCCCGGCTCAGCTCACCTGCAGACAGTCAGCCCGAGCCCTGGCTCACTATAGGTTTTCCATTAGCGGAGCTGCTAACTGATTTTGAACGTTCAATAACACTCAGAGTGTCAATCTGCACTAAAAACAGCTCAGCTCGCTTAGACTGAAAACTCGATACAGAATCCACTCATGGTTTCTATACACAACCTGTTTATCTATCTGTCAATCAATCTATCAATCTGCGTTAGGCCTCTCACACACACAAAGACACACACACACACACACAGACACACACAGCCCTGGGTGCTGGTTTAGTAGGGTAATGCAGTCTCAAGCCTTTCGCTCAGCAGTGTGTCATAGCGCATTATCCCAATTTCAGATCACAGTGAGTGTCATTTAGACACACACATACAGTATGTGCTGCTTACACACACACACACACACACACACGGAGCCATCACAGCAGTCGTCAGTTAGATTTGGTTCTTTTGAAGCAGAGCAGAAGTGCGGTAATGTCACAGCCTTGGGCGACAGACTGCTAGCACCCTGACACCATATTACTCCCCCCTCCTCCTCCTCCTCCTCCTCCTCCAGCTCACCCCACCTTCCTCTCCTTGCCATCCAGCTCTCCCGCCGCCGCCACACCACCACAACCAACACCACCTTCTTCCTCCTCCACGCACACATGCAGACTGTCATGACACATCTAGCTCCAAACTCTCTCTGTGTTTTTATATCTCCATCTGGAGTCACTGGAGCAGCACACAGGCTTTACACTGGGCATTAAATCTGCTCTAACACATCACCCACCCATCTACCTGCAGGTGGCCTGATAGAGCTGTTTCCATCTCATCCACATCCAAAGCTACTACAGCACATCCTCCCACTTCTAACTTAACTTCACTTAAACTAAAAAGTTTAAGTGAAGCCGCCATGTTCCCGCATCAGGCTCTCTTCTTCACGTTAGCATAGCATAGCAAGTAAATCTTATGTAGGTGAGCCGTGACGCGGCCTAGTATGTGGCACTAAGCTGAGCTCCTCTGCCTCCACAAACGAGGCAATTTGGGAGAAGTGATTCTCCAGCAACTGTTGTGTCTCTCCGAAAAAAAAAAAACACAAAAAACTGCATGTTCACAAATGTGTGGACGCGTTGTATCGACTAAGAGATTTATTCAACTCAAACAACCTTGGTGCTTCCAGTGGATTTTCCTCGGGTCCCTGCTCTGTCTAGTCATCGGTCACACTCCAGCTCAAGGACGATTTGTGAAAAAACATTTGGGAGGAAGAAAGAAAGAAAAGGCTGTTTTCCAAAATGTGTGTGTGTGTGTGTGTGTGTGTGTGTGTTCATGCAAATTAGTCTTTTATGGATGAGCAGGTTCATGGTTGTGTCTTGTGTATTTACCTCTGTGTGTGCGTCTCTGTTGGCAGCTGCATGAGGCAGGTGTGTGTTGTGTTGTGTGGTCACTCCTGCATGTGCGTTAATGTGTGGCTAATATGTGATAGTATGTAGCTCTGCGAGGATATATATTAGTTGGTCTGCAAGTGCAACTGTGTGTGTTTGTGTGTGTGTGTGTGTGAGCTAGACCATGGCCTGAGGTCATATCTGCGTCAGGCGGCTGCTAGAGCTCAGTGCCGGAGCATGATCCCCTACGCCTTTAATTAGACACATTAACATACACACATACACACAGACAGGAACACACACACACACACACATATACACATACACACACACTTCTTCTCTCTCTCACTTCATCCCCTCTCTCTCTCTCTCTCTCTCTCTCTCCCTCTCCCTCTGCCTCCCACAATAGGCCTGTTGCATGACCCGAGGCTATGCCGACCACACCACATTAAAACCTGGACTAATCAACCTCATACTCTCATGGACACTTACCCACACACACACAAACTCACACACACACAAGCCCACCCGTGTACAAGTTGCACTTAAGCTCTCACACACACACACACACACTCAGACACACTCTCAGCTTGTTAATTCTCCAAACAGAACATGAATCCACTGTGGTTACAGTCTGATTAGATGTGGTGACTGTGGCGAGCAGCAAATTAAAACTTGTATATGACCAAATAAACAACAAGGAGCGACTCGAGGAGGGAATAAAGAAGGATACAGGGATGATTCAATACATCCCCTTAAGCTTTTTAACTGTACATTGTACAGCTGTCAAGAAGCAAAAATCAATGTTGCCTGCCTGTGGTCAAATTGAACCAATCACCTACTGAGTAAATGTATAATCACGGTGGTGAAAGTAATGTGTGCAGTAATGTCACCGTCTTGGATTTAGTCGTGTCACGTAGACGTGAACGGAGAGGAGGATTTAGTAGATTAAAGAATGAGAAGAGGGTAGATGCCTGAACTAGAAACAGCAATGGAAGAAACCAGTCGTTTTGTGGTTTTATTTTGTTTAGTTCATCCACACTTCAGACACTTACTTGTTGTATAAAGTAAGATTTTCATGTTCAACTTTGATTATAAAGCAGCTCCATGTTCAGTATTAATACTGCAAAAGTATCAAAGTCCACAGAGAAATGCACAGAGCCTTCACAAAGTGAGCCTTTAAACCAGCTGTCAGGACTTCCTGTGACTTGGTGATGTCACAACGGAGCAGTCACCAAGCCCCGCCCACCTGAATCTTTTCTACCTGAATCTGATTTATTTTATAGGATCACTCAGATAAAAGTCTGCCAATCAGAAGAGAGGTTCACAACCGCCTCTTCTTCTTCTTCTTCTTCTTCATTTTCCTTTTCCAAAATAACGAAGATTAGACTTTTGGATGTTGTTCAAACAATCCTTACTGTTAATTGTTGAGACTCTTCTCCCAAAAAAAAAACAAGGTTGTCAATTAATTTGGCAAATTTCCTCAAAACAGCATGTGTTTGTGTTAGCGCCTAATGCTAAGCTAACATCAGATTTAAACACAGAACACCTGCTGTTTTCAGTTTGACTCTTGCTCTAACCAAGACTTTATTTCAACCCAGTGATCTTAAATCTAATCAAACTTGAACCAAACTACATGAAATTCGGAGGAAATCAGTGAAAATCTCATAAAGAACAGAAATATTGTCTTAAAATTACAAAAATAAGACTCAAGGTTGTAACAAAGACTAGAAATTTTCTTTAAGGCTGAATGACTGGATTTGGTCATTACCATTTCTTGCTGCATGTTTTGCTTGTGGCAAGATGTGGAGAAGTCCAGGCCTGACAATAATTAAGTAACTTTAGCCATTTATTTGCCAAACCTGTGCAGTTTTATTTATTCTAATCACAGTTTGAAGCGGCTTATTTAGATCACAGGAGCTTAAAAATAGGTAAATTACAGAATAAATGTGTTCAGACATGTTGCTTTACTATATCAGCTGGGGCTCAGTAGCATGTGACCCTCTGAAGTTCACCTCATGAATGAAGAGAGACAAATGAAGAAACAAGCCGTAACCCGCAGAAACCTTTCCTCAGAGCGGCGGAGCTGCCTCCCTCCTCTTCGTTGAAAATCAGTAGGTTTCCAACCAGCGAGTAGCTTGAGGTGTGGACGTAACAGTAGCCTCAGGGTGCAAAGCCAGGGATCCTTGAGGCTGCCATAAGGAAGTATTGTGAGTAATAGAGGCATGTACCGGCCACTAACCTGCAGCTAAATACACACAGAGCCACACACACACACACAGTGTACATGTCTTTGATCCACAGACACACACAGACTGATAAATCTGCATATTGACAAAACAATTACATGATATCGCACATGCTTCAGTGAAATATGAATACACTCTTACTGTTGCTTCATACATCATCTTTATATCCCTTTAATGGCCCCGGTAACAGCCCTGATTATCAGATGACCCCTCCTTTGTCCTAACTGAGCCTTTAAAGATGAGAAACACCTGAGACTTGTCCTGTTGGGAAAGTTTTTTTTCTCTCTTAGTCCAAGGATAAGATGAAGAAGCTTTTTCTTTTCACACACCGTCCTGTCGAGCTCTTAGATGTGCTGAAGTCTCTCTCAGCTCCTCAACTTTACATTCCTGGATATTGGTTGTTCCCTGCATCAGGTAGATCCATTATACTTTTTTAGACACACACTCAATCTCCATGGCAGCAAAACCTTATCATGACCCGTCAGAGAACCAGTGTTAATTGGGCTCTAGAGCCAATTAGCAGCTGCGTCGGTCGGACTTTTGTTGTTTAGTCCAGTTACACAAAACCTGCTGGCTACTGTGGTTCTTTTACTCAGGTGTGGACCAGAACAGTCGCACCAAGACCCTCCTCTAAGACGTGGTCTCACTCTGGTCCCAAATGAACTCTGGGACTCGAACCCATGACTTTTCTTTCCGTGTTTACCTCACTGGTCCAGACAAACAGTCTGAACAGGTGGTTTGTAGTGATGCATCTTGGTTCACTCGATTTATATTTCTCAGTGTGAAATCAAACCGAACCAAGAGGAAAATACTACAAAGTTAAACTCATCAGCTCAGAATCAGACCAGACCCGACAAACTTTAGGTGTCAAAATGTCTTTGATTGATTGATTTGACTTTTGACCTTTGACCCCTAAACCCTAAGCAGCTCCAAGTGAATGCTTGCACCAAATCTGGCGAAAAATCTTCTCACTCTCAAAGTCTCTGAGATATCACAGAACGGGATGGACACAACCTGAAAAACCAGACGAACACATCCAGCTCTCACTGTAACGCAGAGACCAGTGCTCGCTCCATTCACAGGGTGCTGTTGTGACACTTCCATCTATAGAAAAGATCCACTTCCACTTTAATACCAGTAGAACTACCAGTAAATACCAAACATATTATTATATATACAGTATATATATATATATAGGCCTATATATATACATACATAAGCATTACATGAAGACTGCAGTGTAAGTGTGTTAAAATTAATAAAACGACCTGTGAAATGTTCCAGTTGTTACTTCTTTCTACTCCAGGATGAAGTTATACACTTGCAGCTGGGCAGGGACACACACACACACTTCACACTGTGTACACACACAGACACACACACGCATGATGGAGCGGCAGACAATCGGACATGAAGGGTAGAAAGAGCTCGATGGTTCACGCTCCGAGCACCTCTCACCTGGAAAACTAATGATTATTGACTTCCCTCCAGCGAACGTTGGGGACGTTCGCCTCAGGCCCTCGACCAGCTACTCCAACCCCCCCACCCTACCCCACCTACACACCCATCCCTGCTCAACACACACACACTCACACAAATACAGAAGTACAGTTGACACTCGACAAATGCAGCCTCAGAGGCAGAAGGCTTCGGTCATTTAGCTTCGTTCTGCACACACAAGTTTAGCACTTAAAGACAGGGGTTAGTGGGGGGGGGGGGGTCAAAGATGGAAGAGGTAAAGAGAGGGTTGGAGAGTGGTGGGGGGGGTCTGACTTTTTTTTTTTTTTTCACTCCAGCAGCAGCAGCAGCAGCAGCAGTATTGCCTGGGGGGCTTCAGCCCTGCCACTCCCCGCCAGAGGAGAGAGGCTGTCACTATGCGTCTGTGTCACTCTGCGTCTGTGTGTGTGTGTGTATGTGTGTGTGCATTTCAAGATTGTACGTGTGCAAATGTGTGTGTTTTTGTGCTTTTCTATGTGTATGTGTGTGTGTGTGTGTTTGTGTGTGTGTGTCACTCCTGCTCTGTGTCAGCTGCTTAAACCTGCCAAGCGACATTGTGTCCTCCTCTCTCTCTCTCTCTCTCTCTCTCTCTCTCTCTCTCTCTCTCTCTCTCTCTCTCTCTCTCTCTCTCTCTCTCTCTCTCTCTCTCTCTCTCTCTCTCTCTCTCTCTCTCTCTCTCTCTCTCTCTCTCTCTCTCTCGCTCACCTGGCCCTGATTGGCCGGTTGGTTGGTTTCCGGATAACGGAGGCATTAATAAGCCAAGAAGGAGCACAGAGGGCGACTGTGTTGCACTTTGCAACTTCTCAGCTCGTCTGTTTCCAGATCTCTGTGAACTTGAGTCTGTACAAACAAAAGCTGGAATAATGATTGATTTAAAACAAACGTTTAGTTACCGATCATGATTGATTTATACATTTTGTCACTGAATAAGAAAAACGCACTAAATTTCCTTTGGTTCCAGCTTCTCTAGTGCAAAAATGTGCAACTTTTCTTCTGTTTTTATCTCATTGTAAAGTCGTTACCTTTGGTTTTGCCTGAGCAGCAGAATAGTGTGAACCCAGTGACAGGATTGTGTTTTACATTGTGTGTTAATTTGTGCATGTGCACGATAAATGAGACACAAAACAGGGGCCCATTCATAAAAACATTGTCCCACAGCATCACAGTGGTCCAAACCTCCACAGGCTCCTCATTCATACTTCCTTGAAGCTGGAAATCATTTGTTCTTTACATTGGGATGAACGTACATAATCACATTTGCAGCAGTCAAGTCTTTTTCATTTCTGCAGCTCTAAAGCCAGATACATGCAAACAACAAAGGCCAACACAGCTTTATGACACAGTGAATGATGTTGTTACTGCAGGTACTCGACAGATGAACATCATAAATATAATATGCACTTAAAATGATATTTTTTTAATTACATTTTTCCTCCAAAACCACCGGCCTGTTAACTTTCACTTTTCATTTGTAACCAGAAAACAGTCTAGTTTCCTGTTTCAAAACTCACTTTGTAAACTGGAACAGAAATCTTCAGACATAAGTCGATATGTCGATACCTCTAATATCAGCCCACGTACACACTCACACTCCTCAGCTTCGGCAGCACTAAACAAAAAACAAACAAATAAAAAAAAGCAAACAAAACGTACCCATATGGCTCTTAAGGGTCAAAATCAAATGACAAACGGTGGCGTCTTGTTTGTGTGTTTATTTGGAAGGGTTGCGTGAAAACATGAGAGAGAGCCTCTGCTCAGTCAGGACAGCTTGAATTAAAAATATCAGCAGACTGACAGACGCCCGGTCTGTTTTTATTGTCAGTTAAAGCATCGTTTGACTGATGTGAGGTTGCGGTGGTGTGTCTGCTGCCGTCTGTCTGGGATGTCTGGCTGGATTCGGCACGTCAGAGCTGCATGTGCGAGGAGGTTTTTCCCACAACTGACAGATGTGTTAAAGCCGAATTGGCCCTTGAAAACCTCAGCAGTGTCACCTCCAACACGCCGCTGTCAGCCTCCCCCTGACAAGCTCGGGAAAGTGAAATGTCTCTCTTGTTCAATTTAAAACAAAGTGGTTGGTTTCTTAAGCATTTTTCAGATGTTGTAGTTGTTGGTGTAACGGGTGGTGTATGGACCCAATTGCAGCACAAAAGACCGAGAACTAATGGAGAGAGTTCAAAGGTTTACTGACACTCTGGCAGACTGGCAAACAGTTCAAAAACACAGTGGCTGGCGGCTAGGTCAAAACAGGCAGAGGTTGGGACCAGAGAGACGTCAGCTCAGGCAGACAATCCGATGAGGAGCAGGCAGTAGGAACGATAACCAGGTGATCAGTCCAACACAGGCAAACAGGAATCAAGAGGACAGAGGCTGAAATCTTGGTCAGGGACAGAAGGCTGAGACGATTACCAGGAGGCAGACGAAGCAGGGGAATCAGGGACAGGTGAGGTCGGTACCGGGAAGTCAGGCAGGAGAACGCTGGAGAGTCTTGCATGGCAAAGAACAATCTGGCAGTGAGTGTGGAGGAGTGAGGAGCTTTTCACCAGGCTTGATTGCTGAAGAGCTGCAGCTGAGTGAACAGGTGACTGGAGTGACTGACGAGGTGGGTGTGGCTGGCAGATAGGGTGAGCAGGGTACTGGTGAGTGGAAACTACTGGAGGCAGGTATGTATGGAGAATGAATCATGACAGAACCCCCCCCTCAAGGGACGGCTCCTGACGTCCCAAAAACACACCAAGCCGGGTGGGAGGAGGGGCCAGGAGGAGGGACTAAAACTCCTCAGAGCCAGACCAGTCCATCACAGCAGCTGGGTGGGCGGTGGGGGTCTGGGGGAGGGCACCCTCGTAATCCGAGGACGAGTCCTCCTCAGAGGAAGAGACCCCCTCCACCTCCAAGTCGACAGGCGTGGGAGAAACAGATGGCCCCCGATGAGTAGCCCCAGCGGAGGAGGTCGACCTGGAGGGTTGGTCAGGGTGTTGCCGATGAAAATCAGCGATGAGGCGAGGGTCAAGAATATGACCAGCAGGGACCCACGACCTCTCCTCCGGACCATAGCCTTCCCAGTCAACCAGGTATTGAAGCCCACGACCACGACGGCGGGAGCGCAGCAGGCGACGAACAGTGTAGGCCGGACTCCCATCGATGAGGCGAGGAGGCGGTGGAGGAGGAGTGGGGTGCACCAGTGGGCTCTCTAAAACAGGCTTGACCCGAGAGACATGGAAGGTGGGGTGGATGCGCATGGACCGGGGGAGCTGAAGCCTCACTGCCGCCGGGTTGATGACCTTCAGTATGGGAAAAGGACCGATGAATCTGGGAGCCAACTTCCTGGATTCCACCCGGAGAGGAAGGTCCCGGGTGGAGAGCCAAACCTTTTGGCCAACTTGGTAGGTCGGGGCTTGAGTGCGACGCCGGTTGGCAGACGAGGAGTAGCGGTCAGAGGCTCGGAGAAGGGCCGCTCGAGCTTGGGTCCAGGTGCGGCGACAACGACGGATGAAGGCCTGGACAGAGGGGCAGGTGGCCTCCCCCTCAAGTGCCGGGAAGAGTGGAGGTTGATACCCGTAGCAGCATTGAAAGGGGGAGAGGCCAGTTGCCGAGCTGGTGAGAGAGTTGTGGGCGTACTCGACCCACAGGAGCTGCTGGGACCAAGAGGAGGGGTTCTGTGACACCATACAACGTAGTGTGGTCTCCATCTCTTGGTTCATGCGCTCCGTCTGGCCATTGGACTGGGGGTGGAAACCGGAGGACAAACTAACGGAGGCCCCAAGCTGAGCGCAGAACTCCCGCCAGAAGATGGAGGTGAACTGCGGGCCCCGGTCTGAGACCACATCAGTGGGAAGGCCATGGAGGCGGAAGATGTGAAGCAGGACCAGCTGAGCCGTCTCTTTGGCAGAGGGGAGTTTGGAGAGAGGAATGAAATGTGCCATCTTGCTGAACCGGTCCACCACTGTGAGAATGACTGTGTTCCCACCAGAAGAGGGAAGACCAGTGACGAAATCCAGGGAGATGTGGGACCATGGACGCCGAGGCACCGGAAGGGGATGCAGAAAACCAGCAGGGGACTGATGAGAAGACTTGTGCTGGCTGCAGACAGGACAGGCATTGATGTACTCGCGAGTGTCCTCTTCCAGCGTGGCCCACCAGAAGCGCTGCTTCAGTACATCACAAGTCCTCCGGATTCCAGGATGACAGGTAAGTTTGGAGGAGTGAGCCCACTGGAGCACATCAGACCTCAGAGCTGAAGGAACAAAGAGACGACTGGGGGGACAGGCGCTGGGACCTGGTTGATTCTCCACTGCAGCTTTCACCCTCTCCTCCACCTCCCAGGTCAGGGAAGCAATAACACAGGAAGGAGAGAGGATGGAGTCAGCCTCTTTACTTGACTCCTCCTCCCCCTTGAACTGTCGCGACAAGGCATCTGGCTTGACGTTGCGGGATCCGGGGCGATAGGAGAGGGAGAAGTTGAACCGTGTGAAGAAGAGGGACCAGCGGGCTTGGCGGGAATTCAGTCTCTTGGCAGTCTGGATGTATTCCAGGTTCTTATGATCAGTCCAAACCAGAAATGGTAGTCTGGTCCCTTCCAGCCAATGGCGCCACTCCTCTAGGGCCAGCTTGACAGCTAACAGCTCCCGGTTGCCGATGTCATAGTTCCTCTCCGCCGGGGACAATCGTCGAGAGAAGAAGGCACAGGGATGGAGCTTTTGATCTGATGCAGCCCGCTGAGACAGGACGGCTCCCACGCCAACATCAGAGGCATCAACCTCCACGACGAACTGGCGGTCTGGGTCAGGAATTTGAAGGATGGGTGCCGATGTGAAACGCGCCTTGAGGGTCTGGAAGGCCTCATCAGCCGCAGGGGTCCAGTGGAAAGGCACCTTGGTGGATGTGAGAGCTGTGAGAGGGGCAGCGACAGTGCTGTAGTTGCGGATGAATCGACGGTAAAAGTTGGCAAACCCCAGGAAACGTTGCAGGTGCTTGCGGGAGTCAGGGATGGGCCAGGACGTGACTGCCGAAACTTTAGACGGGTCCATCTGCAGGCTATTTGGAGCCACAATGTAGCCCAAGAAGGAGACAGATGAGGCGTGGAACTCACACTTCTCAGCCTTGACGAAGAGGGAGTTTTCGAGGAGGCGCTTGAGAACTGCCTGAACATGACTGACGTGCTCCTCCCGGGTATTGGAGAAGATCAGGATGTCATCCAAGTACACGAACACAAAGCGGTTGAGCATGTCTCGGAGCACGTCATTAACCAGGGCTTGGAAGACAGCAGGGGCATTGGTGAGGCCGAAGGGCATCACCAGGTATTCGTAGTGACCGGAGGGGGTGTTGAAGGCAGTCTTCCACTCATCACCCTCCCGGATGCGGACCAGATGGTAGGCGTTGCGAAGATCTAACTTGGTGAAGATGGTGGCCCCCTGGAGAAGCTCAAAGGCTGAGGAGATGAGAGGGAGTGGGTAGCGATTCTTGATGGTGATGTCGTTGAGGCCCCGATAATCGATGCATGGCCTCAGTGTCTTGTCTTTCTTTTCAACAAAGAAAAATCCTGCCCCCGCCGGAGAAGAGGAGGGCCGGATGATTCCTGCTGCCAGAGAGTCATTGATGTAGGCTTCCATAGCCTCTCTTTCTGGGCCAGACAAAGAGTAGAGACGGCCCTTGGGTGGAGTGGTGCCGGGCTGCAGGTCAATGGCACAGTCATATGGGCGATGAGGGGGCAGGGATGTGGCCTTGGCTTTGCTGAACACCTCTCGAAAGTCATGGTATTCAGGGGGAACCCCGGACAAGGTAGGCAGGGCGCTGGAACAGGCTGAATGCTGGGGAACGCCGGCGTGTCTCAGGCAGATCTGGTGGCAGGAAGGGCTCCACCCCAGGATGGTCCCCGCAGCCCAGTCAATGTGGGGATTATGACGGATGAGCCAGGGGTACCCCAGAATCAGAGGGATGCAAGGGGAGGACAGGATGTGGAATTGGACAGTCTCATGGTGGTTACCTGAGAGTAACATGGGTACAGGGATGGTCTTATGAGAAACAGTTCCCAGGAGGTGTCCATCGAGGGCCCTGGCAGGGACTGGATGAGGCAGGGGAATGCGCTCTATCCCCAACTGCAGTGCTAGATCCTCATCGATGATGTTGGCATCGGCCCCAGAGTCGATGAATGTAGCTAAGACATGGGAACCGTCAGGGAGGAGGAGCCTGGCGTGGAACACAGGTCTTTGATTGGGGAAGGCTTGGGAAGAAGTTTGGCTCAACAGTATTTCCCCACCTACTGATGAGCCCTGGCTTTTGCTGGACAGCGGGAGACGAAATGGCCGGCCTGACCACAATATAGACAGAGATTAGCCTGTCGACGTCGCTCCTTTTCCTTCGGGGAGAGACTGGTGCGACCCAGTTGCATTGGCTCAGATCCCTCCGCCCGGGACCCGGCAAAGGAGGCAGCACTAGGATCTGAGGCGGTCTCCTGAAGTCGTGCGAGAGGGTTCCCACCTGCCGTTCCCCGTCTCCTCTCACGGCGTCGGGCCTGGATACGGAGGTCCACTCGGATGGCCAGCTCGATCACCCCGTCAAGAGTTGATGGGAGGTCGTGAGAAACTAATTCATCTTTGATGTAGTCGGCCAGACTGTGGAGGAAGAAGTCACGGAGGGCCGACTCATTCCAGCTGCTCTGGCGGGCTCGGGTGCGGAAGTCAATGGAGAAGTCAGCCACTGTCTGATTCCCCTGTCGAAGACTCAGCAGGTCATGCGCTGCGCCCGACACAGAAACTCCCATTCCAAAAACCTTGCGTAGCTCCTCTGAGAATGCCTGGAAGGAGGCACAAGCTGGAGTCTGCTTCTCCCACTCCGCAGTTCCCCAGAGACGGGCGCGGCCCGTGAGGTGGTTGATGGTGAAGGCCACTTTGGCTGCCTCAGTGGAGAACGTGAGGGGCTGGAGAGCAAACAGAATGGAGCAGTTCGTGATGAACGGGTTGCAGCCGTCAGGATCCCCAGCGTAACGCTCGGGTGCGCCGACCCGAGGTTCGGTGATGGCTCCGGAAGGAAGCGGTGGTGGTGGGGGTGCAGGAGGCCTCGCCGTATCCACTGCCTGAGCAAGGGTGGATGACAGCTGCTGGATCTGGGTGAGGGCAGCCGCCATCATGCTTTCATGCCGCTGAAGAACGTCCTCTATTCTCTCGAAGCGGTTCTGTGGAGACGGAGAGCGCGCTGGGTCCATGACTGGCCAGATTGTACTGTAACGGGTGGTGTATGGACCCAATTGCAGCACAAAAGACCGAGAACTAATGGAGAGAGTTCAAAGGTTTACTGACACTCTGGCAGACTGGCAAACAGTTCAAAAACACAGTGGCTGGCGGCTAGGTCAAAACAGGCAGAGGTTTGGGACCAGAGAGACGTCAGCTCAGGCAGACAATCCGATGAGGAGCAGGCAGTAGGAACGATAACCAGGTGATCAGTCCAACACAGGCAAACAGGAATCAAGAGGACAGAGGCTGAAATCTTGGTCAGGGACAGAAGGCTGAGACGATTACCAGGAGGCAGACGAAGCAGGGGAATCAGGGACAGGTGAGGTCGGTACCGGAAGTCAGGCAGGAGAACGCTGGAGAGTCTTGCATGGCAAAGAACAATCTGGCAGTGAGTGTGGAGGAGTGAGGAGCTTTTCACCAGGCTTGATTGCTGAAGAGCTGCAGCTGAGTGAACAGGTGACTGGAGTGACTGACGAGGTGGGTGTGGCTGGCAGATAGGGTGAGCAGGGTACTGGTGAGTGGAAACTACTGGAGGCAGGTATGTATGGAGAATGAATCATGACAGTTGGAAGTAATTAAGATATCGCACTGAAATTACAGCAAAAACAATGAAATCAGATCAACGACAGAAAGTTATAAACACTAAACCAAACGTCAGGCTGTGGATCAGACTCTCCTCAGTGTGATAATGCAACATAAATGATGATAGATAAACATGATAGCGATGGATGTATCACTCTTCAGTGATTAATGTGATGATAATAAACCGTCATCATGTGTCAGGAAGAGAGAAATACTGTTACTCCATGTATGTTTATTATCCAGGTTTTATAGACAGTCATGTGTATATATTAACACCTCAGGTTTCTAACTACTGATACAGAGCTGAGCCGTAGGTCTGTCCTGTTCTGGTCGACTCTGCTGTGTTTGTTTTTGTTGTTGTGTGTTTATCTGGAGCTCTTCTGCCTCACAGCGTCTCGTCTCCCTTCAGGTTTGACTGAAGCTGTGTCTCCTATATATTCTGCATATGCACAATAAGTCAGTATGCCCACACACACGCATGCGTTGTACTGAAATCACAGCCGACTGTGAGGTTTAGTGAGAGTTTAAAAGAGTTTAAAAGCAACGGTTCAGGTTTTTGTGATGTAGTCGTATATGGTTGGTGGAGCTAAGTTCAGATTGTTTCACTCTACACAACTTGTTGATTTGAGATTGAACAGCCTTGAGGTCATAAAGTGTTGTCTGTTCAGTTCGCTCCTATTGGCTGTAGCTGGACGGTGACTCAGCCAGATGTTTAGCATCTGGTCGGTGAGCCTCAATATTGGTATTTTCGAAGAGCTGAGCGAGTCGTATCAGAGGCTTTTATTAGTGACGTCTGCAGAGTGACAGAGCTCTGTGCTTCTTTCTGCTAAAATACCACTATCTGTTTAAATGAGCATCAGCCCCAGTAAAAACAACACTTTCCTTTGGCACTACACCTTTCCCAACCACTGAACCAGCGTGTTCCTCCATAGACTACAGAGTGAGAGAATCTGAAAACCAGCTTTATACAGTAATTCTAGATGTATCAGACATATTGGGCTTTTTTCTGATGCTCTGTTGTTTCATGTTTTTCCTCATGGCCTCAGAGCTCTGCCACTCGACCAGTCAGCTCTCCTAACTGGGAGCCCACTGCAGTGATGGACTGTATACTGTAAATAGCCTGTGACTAATTCACACAACTACACGATTGTCCTTTCAAAAGTCATAATTTTTGACATATTCACGGTTGACGCCAACATTAACAACCTGCTCACGTCCTACTTGTTCCATCAGCTGTTGTTCTGGTTTGCGTGGACGTTCCCGTCATCAGAGAGGAAGGAGAGGTGTGAATAAAAGGACGTGTGGAGAGAAAAGACAGGGCAGACTTTTAACTCTTTTAATTCTGCTGGAGGAAGCTGGTTAACCCTTAAGTGTTTCGCCCTGAGGACATGTATGAAAACTTAATCAGCCCCACCTGGGACGGGCATCTCCATAACAATGACTGCTCCTGTGTCTATGCGTGGGAGTGTGTGTGTATGTGAGATGTGCATGCATGAAAAGGCTGCGAGCCGTGGTCAGTGAGGTATGCAGGTCTATTTCTTATTGATGAGCAGCTGACAGGAGATGGGGCGGAGTCTGTGGCGTGGTGGTGGTGGTGGTGGTGGTGGTGGCGGTGGCGGCAGCACCACCACAGAAGAAGAAGAAGAAGAGAGGGAATGAGGAGATGAAGGCATCCTCAGGACCATATGCACCCGTTCAGATCGGTTAGCATGCCCAAAGGCAGGAGCGCTTTCATCTGAATATGCCAACTTTGTACTGCATGCAAACCCGCCACAGTAGCTGCAGGTCAGTGCAGGCTGTTCAGTGTGTGTGTGTGTGTGTGTGTGTGTCCTCACAACAATGTGTGCTTCTGCCTGCAGAGATCGATGCATTCAGTGTCCATTGGCCTGCCACTCATCGATAGCATTGATCACATTGTGCTTTATGTATCGCGTGTGGTAATGTATTGAAGCTAATGAGACCACACACACACACACACACACACACACAGCTCATCCCACCTGAGAGGTAATTTCTCTCTCTTGCTGAGAGGCACCAGAACAAAACATTAATTTATTATTCAGAAATATATTATTCATCTATTCAATTAGCCACTGTTCTCCTCAGCCAACCTAAAGAATCAATGTGGGCAACAGATATGATATGCACAGTCCGTCGTCTGACACACACACACACACACCAACACACGCACACGCGCACACGCACACATAGAGGGAGAGGTCAGATAGACTGTGATCAGAATATGTAATGGAATCTGCAACCTAAAAAAAAGAAGAAAAAAGAGGAAAAGTCACTGTAACAACACAGATTCACACACACGTATGTACAAACACACACACACACACACAAGCAACACAAGATAAACAAAGAGAGGGGAAAGGTCTGACTGTGCTCTGATAAACTATTTAGACCCTTCAGGGGCACGGGCAGGATTTCAGGAGTTATAGGATCTAAACTCAAGTTCAGCAGCTGAGAGTGAAAATCTGCTTTGGTGCAATAATTACACAGCTGAACAAGACGAAACAACAAGACGTCTGAAGTCTGATCCAAAAGGCAGATCGGTTTAGTTTACAGTGAGTTTCAATGGGCAGAAACAAAGTTGCTTTAATGAGAGGTTATTCTATAAGTTGCGGCTTTTATAGGAAAGCGTGAAGCAGCTGTAACACCTTCCTCTCTTTTCGTTTCCCTGAGAGATGAGCTGAGACACAGAGATGAATAAATAAAAATATATGAAAAACATCAGGAAGCAGGAGGTTTCACACAATCACAACGAGATCTTTTCGTAGATATTTGAGTCTGGATCTGAACCCTCAAGTTCTCAGGTTGTGACTGTCACAGTACGACTTCGCTATGATTATAATGTGGCTAAAACAATTCACAATAACTATATAATCACAACATCTAAGGCAAAGATGAATGAAGCAGGAATAGTAAACATAATGCTGTCGGTCACATTTGTTTATTGTGTGTTTTATCTCTTTAATTCAACAAAGGAACCAGACGAGTTCAGATCTGAGTGTAGTGTGAAGAGTCTGTGGCTGTAACTCTAGAAAAACACACTCACAGAGCAGCAACACTAAAACACAACAAGATGAACTGATGCACCACAGATGCACGAGGCCTCACTCCCTCCATCACAATGTTATCATATGTGTTGTTATCAGTATTTAAATGGTGGCTGCTGCTCCTGTAAAACGTTAAAATTTCTTCTTCTTGCTGAATCCATTCTCATTTTACATTGTCAGGATCTTAAACCTCCGAGACAGAGAACCACAAAAACAAAACTAAAAACAGTCGTATTTCTGTATGAGGATCAAGATAACGTCCACTTTTGTTGCCAGACTCTTTGCATCACTTTAAAACCACCTGAATATCAAACACGCTCAGACTTTTCATTGTACTTGACTTCCTGTCTCGTAAAAATCCGACCTTGTGACCCTCACTTGAAGGCATCATCAATATATTAATGTCTGAGACTCATAAGTCATCATTGTTTCTTACTTCTTTAAAAACAGCGTCCACTCACATTGTGTGACAGACTCAAAGGTCATGACCTCACAGATATTTACATACACAGAAGACAGTGGCAGTTCATTTCTGATAAAATACTTCATTTCTGTCCAATTTTAACTCAATTTCCTTTGTAACAACTCAAAATGGAGACACACGGAGGGCTTCGGCTTGGTGACTGGTGTAAAATTAATTTTCCATATAAGCTGTAATAATGAGTTGCCGTTTTGAACCATCAGGGACGAGGCCTACTTTCTCTGTTGATACAGCGAAGTGAAGGCTCAGCGGATGAATATATGGTCCAGATACGGTTCCAAAAATAAACCTGGACCCAGTTTAATCTCCTTTTTTTCTTTTCTTACAACAGTTCTCCACAGTTTGATCCATCAGGTAGACGTGGATGGTTTTTTTTTTTACATCAGATGACAAACTCAAAATGCAGCAGCAGCAGCAGCAGCAGCAGCAGGACAGTCTCCTAAAAACCTGCTCACATTAAAACAAGCTGCTTATTTATAATGATGAAAAAAAACATAAAAGAAAAAAAACTCATCCCACGGCTGTTTAACTTTAGAGCATCAAACATACACACACATACACATACTGTAGCGACTCTGTGACACTGACCTGTGTGTGTGTCAGCATGTAACAGATGTCAGCCTCCACATCACTTTGGGGGATAAAGTCTTGACAAACAGAGGCGTTTCCAGTAGGAGTTAGCCAGAGGTTATTTCCCCCACTCATCACCAGCGTCAAAAGAAAAGAGACTCATCCATTTAATATCGTGCATTTCATTCATCACAGCAGATAACGCTGAAGAGAGGAAGACAGGGATGGAGAGTGACACATACAGAGAGAGAGAGATGTAAAGAGGGAAAGTGTGTCTTTGTGTATTATATATATGTGTGTGTGTGGGTGTGTGTGTCAGTTAGTGAGCATCAGATAGAGACATTGGGCCATTTTTTCTGTCCCTCCTCAGAGGAGATAATTACCTTTTGCATATTCATATATGCAAACACAATATGAATAATTTCCCTCTCCACCTTCCTCTCACTCTCTCCAAAGGTTAGCTCATTAATTACAGCCCAACAATTAGCAGGAAATATTTTTATAATTAATTATTTGGTGTTTCTTTGGCGCCCGGCGTTCGTGCATAACTTACAGCGGGGTCAGAGCCCAGGACAGCTGTTGAGGTCTGTCTCTAGCTAATGGCGTGCCCATGCTAATGTGATATATATATATATATATATATATACTGGTTGCAGAGCAGCGTGTGCACAGTTGTTGTTGGTGTTGTTGTGTGAGGATATGAGGGTGAGGCTGTTTCAAAATAAAAGCACATCAGCATGAAAACACCCGGCACACGCTTTACCACAAATACAAGCAAATCAACGCACATGTCAAGACAAAAACATGCACACACGCATCAAATGCTCTCTTTCGCTCTCCTTCAAACACACACTCACAGAGACACACACACAGAGTGGTCTGAGTGCTGCTTGTTGCCTGTGGGCCTGTGGTCTTTGAACTGCCTCTCAGACTCCAGTCTGTCCAAATTCACTGTGAGGGATCCAGCTCTCTGCCTGCCTGAAGTACTGCAACTCAAACACACACACACAAAGACAAAAAAAACAAAAAAAAACACATGCACACACACACATATACACACATCCCAAAGACAGGCAGACGAGCAAACATGAGCACTAAAACACACACACACTTGGATGGAAACACTTGATACGTTTCTGCTCGGCCTCCAGAAGTTGTTGAAAAGAGTTTTTTTGTTTCTTCCTGGATTCAGCGTTCGCTCCTACAACTTGAGAGAGGAAATGATTTAGAAATGTTTACCTGTGCACAGCGAGGGATGCTGCTGCGTTCTTATGTGAAGAGGAGCAGCAACACCGAGCTGCAGAATCTGAAAAGTTGAATAAATGTGTTGCTAGATAATCTGATCAGATCTGAGACACTGAAGATTATGTAGAAAGGTTTGTTCAGTCGAGTCTGTAGAGCGGAAGAGATGCTCTCATCTCAACGTGATGCTGTCACATGACTTTCTTCTGTCTGATTTTGTTTGGTAATAGTTTGATGCGGCCTGGAGTTGATAGGGAAGAACTGACGGCTCTGTTTTGATCAATAAAAGAAAGTTATATATGATTATTAACCAGAAAGTTCTTCATTGTGTGGCTGTGTGAGGCACTAATCTATAATCAATGTATTTAACCTGCAGCAGGTTCAGATCAGTGCGTTTTGTTTTGTTGTTTGTTTTACTTTAGAGGAGCAGCAGGGAGCACCGGTACAGAAGCGGAGTGACAACCCACTCCATCAGCTCCAGTGTGTGTTTCATTAAGTTGATTTTCACTGCTTTGTCTTGTCGTCAAACTGCAGTTTGTAAATTTACTCTTCAAATCAAAGACTTAATCTTAACACCTGTGTGTAAGAATGTGGGAGTTAAATGGTTAGAAAATGTATTTTCAGCAAAAGGAACGACATTTAGGAGGGAAAATCTTCATAATAAAGATGAAGATGAAGATGATATTAGTCTTTTAAAGTGGCTAAAACACATTTTTTGTGGACGTACCCATCAGTCATCTTCTGCCCTGGTGCTCCTGCTGCTCCTCCACACTCAGAGCACTGATCTGAATCTACTGCAGGTTGAACACTGACTATAGACTATAAGTATATTCACATAACCCCACATTTAATGGCCTAAGTACAAGAACAAACAAATCTGTATCGTATTGTTCAGTCAAAAAATATCAATAAAGCTTTCAGGCTGTTTTTAACCATATGAAGTGTTTACATGAACTTCATCTTTGTACTGACCTGAGTTTAATGAGGCTTTATTTGTATTTTGTTTTTTTTTACCTTTCCACCTCTTTATTTTATCACTTCACGTTGAACAGCACTAGCTAAATGCAGCCGCTGCTGTTGTTGTTGTCGCCGTCGTCTGAGTCAACAGGTGCTTCAGGTGATGAAAGCTGCAGGTTTGCTCAAAGCGTTTTAATGCAAAGTGAACAACGCGACACGACGGAAACAGATTCCTTTGGTCAACAAACCAAAGGCTGCGGCAGCTACTTTTTACTGTCAGTGTTGTGAAGCAGATAATTCTCCTTCTCCTCTGTGTGTGTGTGTGTGTGTGTGTGTGTGTGTGAGAAGGCCCGGCGTCTTCTCACTTTGATCCACACTCTCTCCTCATGCTGTCAAATGAGAGGTGATGTGACTCCGCCACCGCCGCTCTTACTGCTGCTACTACTACTACTGCTGCTGCTTTACACCATGTGTGTGTGTGTGTGTGTGTGTGTAGTTTGTCTTTCTGCTTTAAAGAAGCAGCGAGCAGCCTGTCCTGTTCACTTCCTCCTGAAGACTAATTTACCCACGATGCCTCTCATGTCGGTGCCACTCTCACAACCACTGCTGCTGCTGCAAAAAAAAAAAAAAAAAAAAGGAGTTGGGAAGGTGTGCATGTGTAGTACTCTCATCAGCAAGTGTGTGTGTGTGTGTGTGAGTGTGAAATAGAGACGGCGATGATGACGCGTGGGCGTTTGAAGAGTGAAAGGAAACATTCTCCCGCTCTCGCCTCCCATTAAACATATTTGTACATTTCATCGCCAATAAAAACAGCAAATCAATCTCATCCAGCACTCTTCAGAGGGCCCTTTGAAGTCTTCTTAGTAAATGACCTCCCACTTTCACCCCCCCCACACACACACACCCTAGAAAAAAAAAAGCCTAGTGCAATATTTATCTCACTTCACAAAATTTTTAAGTTTTTTCTTTTTCTTTTTTCTTTTTTTTTTTGAGGAAAATCCTTGAAATTTTCATCAAAAGCATTTTAATCAGGCACTCCTCAGGTCAGCTAATGAGTTGGCAGGAGTGGGGCCCTCGCCGGGCGGTTCTCTTCAAAGGGCTAGCTCATTAGCGTTAGCGGCTCTGATTATGATACTTTCACATGCTCCCCTCACACACACACACACTCAGTAGTCGACGCTGCCTCACTTGCTCTCTCGCTCTCTCTCTATCTATCTCACACACACATGCACAGAGCTGTCATTAGCCCAGTTAGCATGATTAGCATCATTAGCAGCCAAGGTCAGTGTTTGAAGCCAGAGACAGACGGGCGACCTCCATCTTCCTTCAACCGGCATTTCAAAATGTCTCCTGGCTACTTTAACTGCTGCAAAGTTACAGCGCTGACAATTAGGCCAGAGGAAAAAACGGAGGAGAGAAAAGACGTAGAGAGGAGGAGGAGGGAAAGAAGGAAAGCATAAAAAGAAAACTGTAACAGACTGAGAAGGAGGAAGAAGAAGAAGAAGAAACTCAAATTCAAGCGTTGCCCTTTCTGCCCTTTAGCTTTCCAGGTTTTCAGAAGCCGGCGTTTCCCACCGTCTCTCTTCTCTCTCTCTCTGTCAGACAGAGTTCACATGTGATTTTCCACAACTCCGCTGAGAATTAATTAAAAAAGATAAAAAAAAAAAAAAAGATGTCACCCCTCCGTGGATTATTCAGCCTCCCATTTACCTCCTGATACCATCACGTCCCGGTCGATGTGATGACTCTCTGGGTGGAGTTTCTCATGTTTGCTGACATTCATCGGTGAAAACGTGATGAATCTGAATTAATAAATAATACATACAGTAGCCTATATGTGTATATATATATATATATATATATATATATATATATATATATATATATATATATATATATATCTGTTGCACTGGATCTCATTTAACTTACAGTAAATGACCTTATATTCATATTGCAGTCATATTTTATTTAAATTCTCACATTTAAGCAAATTAATGTGTTTGTAATCACACACCGTATCTCTGATTTATTATGACATGTCATGGCTGTTCTACACCTGTATTAATGAATGAATGTGTGCTCACCTGTTGTGTACCAGAGTCTCCATCTATCAGCACCTGAGCAGCTTCACTTCCCGCCCCACTCGCTCTCACATGTCTACTATTCTTTCTATTTTAGGCTCCAGCAGAGTCGGAGTGATGTGAATGCTTAATGCCGTCTTAAACAGTACTATAGGTCTATAGTATGACTAACTGTGACACCTGAGCACAGGTGTGTAGATGCACAAAGCTGGGAACAGTGGTGAAAAATGTCCAATATTTTACATCAAGACAAGAAGAAATAATCACAATTTGTGCAACAGGAGAAGAAGCAGAAGCAGGAAAAGTGTGTTTCCATCATCAGTCATCACAATTACACTTTAATATGCAGTTTTCTGCTAAGTATCTACATTTTCACAATATTTCAATGTTGTTTTTGCTCATTTCTTTAATCTCCTCTCAAGTTTTTTGCACACATTGAAATGCACTCAGCTCCTCCTGCTCAATAGAGTACCATTGTTATGTCAGACATAGCAAAACAGTATCATCAGTGTGTAATAGTGTTGCATTGAGGTAAATGATAACACTTTATAATGAAACATCTATTAACTCACTCACTAACTGTTAGTACACGTCTGTGTGTGAGTGCAGCATAAATGTTCATCTATATTTACTGACACTTTATAAACGAGAGCTGATTTTGAGTACAACATTAAACATGATCTCATTATGCTCTGCACTGCTGTCTAATTGATTAATATAGTATTTAATAATGATGAACTAATATCTGATTGTGTTAAGTTGTGATAAAGTGTCACCAAAAAATCAAAACAACAGAGGATGTTCAGCCCAAAGAGGGCGCCATACATGTGGGTCAGCACCAGTTGATTCGTTTGTTATGTGTTTTTATAATTAGGAAAGGAAAGAGTTAAAGTTGTTGACCCCCCCCCTGCTGCTGCAGACTGGAGGATGAAACCAGAGCAGATCTTTGCAGCTGTAGTAACTAACTTCAGTACAAGTGTAAAAGCCCCCTCTTATCTGCTTTAAAGCACAGTATCACCTGGCTTAGTGTTGAATTAATACATGGAGATCTGAATGAGGAGATGGCGTTCGTGTAAAGAACCTAAAACCTTTAAAACCAAAATTACTGAGGGAAGACTTGTCTCCCTCCCTCTTTCTCTCTCTCTCTTTACCAGCCTCCCTCTCGTTATCCGTCCGTTCCCCTCCTCCTCTCTCACTTGTTCTCTGTGGTCAGTGTGTGACAGAGGCCCCGGGCTGACTAATGGCTGTGGGCGAGATGTCTGGGAGACGGATCTGCCCCTCTAATTCACTGGTGGTGGACACACTGGATTTAACCCAGACTGACTGTGGATGTGTGTTTGCAACAGTGTGTATGTGTGTGTAAATGTGTTTTAAAACCAGAAAGACAGAGGAAGAGAGACTCGGTGCTGCTGTGTGCACGCATGCATGTACATGTGTGTGTGTGTGTGTGTGTGTTCCCAGAGAAAGCCTATTGAAAAGCCTCTCTCCAGTCCATCAGATTAGCTCCATTAGTGGATTAGCCGGATTAGCCGGATTAGCGGGTTAATTGCAGTCTGCTGCTGCGTTGGTGCGCAGAGGCTAATGACGGCTAACGCTAGTTAATCGCACACACAGCCGCGTTAGCCAGCTACCGCCACGTCTGGCAACATGGCACTCACATCAGGGAAACCAGCATACACCAGCTTCCCATGAGGATTAGGAACAAGACCACACATCTCTGCCAGCGATGAGTTAATAACTAACAGCAGACTACACTTTTTTTTTTTTTTTTTTGTCTTGGCAAGGTTGTCTTTTTTTTTTCTTAAACAGCTGCTGTTGTGTATGTTTGTTCTTCTTAATTAGAAACATTTAAAACATGTTTTTACTGTTGTCAGTTGTTGGATCTGGGTCGTGTTTGCTTCTTTGTGATGCTCGAGCTTTTTCTGTCTGCTCGCAGTGTGAAGGGCTTCGTGTGGCAGCAGGTGGTTGATGTGCCACAGAGGCAGAGAGCTGGAGACACACATGGTCTGGCAAACATCATCTATGACTTTAAACAAGCCCAACACAAGATGTTTGACTGGGTTTGAAAGGTTTACGGCTCCGTACTTTACAGATAGATGAGCTTCTACAGTGAAGGTTAAACTTTGTCAAACACACTCAAACCAGTGAGGATGAAAAACAAAAGCCGATCGCTGCATGAATTTACAGGATCTTCTTTTATGTTGCAACGTGCTGAATCCACCGTCAGCTAAATGACCCCCTGTGTTTTTGTTTGTTTTACTATGGGAACAACACAGCAGATGATAAATATGAATGTGTGCACGCTTCAGTTGTGTCTGACACAGCATGTGGCCTCCAGCAAAAAGTGAAGCAGTTTGAGACAAATACACTGAAAAAAAAAAAGAAATTCTGATATAAACATGTGTTTTTTGATCAGATCTGATTTTCTAATTCTGATGTTATGCAGGATTCATCCGTTCACTTTCACTCAGATGCTATTAATCTTTAAGTTTTAGTCTCTCATACTTCACTTATGATCAGTTTGACACAGTGACATAATGTTTTGTTATTGGCTGGATCAGTGCCACACGCTGCAGCAGGTGTAGGACCGAAAATCCAACAGATAAAATATAAAAAAAAACATAACAATGCAATAAAAGGTCAAAGGTTTTACGTTTATAAACGTCACATTTAACATTCTGTGCAACTGTTCAGTCAGATTTGACCATTTTAATGCCCCTAAAACAAATACTTCATGTGTCCTGGTTCACATTTCCTGAAGTAAAACATGTGTAGCTGCTCAGAAATGATGAACAGACTCACTGAATGTCTGCACACACACAAATAATCAGTAATAGTGCGACTTAATTCACAGTGAAGTCCTCAGTGAAGTCGTCCACGTGTGAAATGCAGTCTAACCCCGGAGCCCTCCTGGATCAGCACCGGGGGCAGACAGTGTAAACAAAACCCTAATCACCCCCCCATCACCGCGGCTGCAGAAAACAGGATAAAAAAAAAAAAGAAGAAGAAGATAGAGATGATCGTTCAAAGTGACGGTACGTGATATGTTGCCGGTAGGATGTGGTGCTGGGAGCCGAGCTGAGTGCGGTGTTATTGATGCAGTTGCCAATGAGGTCTGACACATGGCTTCAGGACAGGAAACGCCAGGGGTTATGGGTAAAATGGGTGTTAGCGAGAGTGTGCAGAAAACCAGAAAGCACACCCACACCTATGCACAGCGCTCGCTCGCTCGCACGCAAAGACATAAGAAGAGGCAGGAATTTGAGAGAGAGAGCACGGACACACACACACACACACACACATACACACACACAGACTTTCCATATATTCTGTGGGCATCTCGGCCTCATTAAGGGGAAGTGAAGGGCTCCCTGCTCATCTTTTAAAGATAAAACAAAGTGCTGTGATGTCATACCTCATCAGCCTTCGCCAAGGAGACGAGAAGCACTTTAGCAGAAAGAGCAGAGTGTGTGATCGCCTGAACGCACAGACCTCCCTCTGACACTCTGTCTCTTGCTTTTTCTCTCTCTCTCTCGCTCTCACTCACACACACAAACACACACACACTCGCAATCATGGCGGCAGTTGATGGTGGATGAGGGATGCATGTTGGTTTGGGGCTAAACATGATATCTCCTCTCCCCAGGGCCGGCCAATCAGAACAGCCTGCCAGGGAAAAACAGCAAAAGCACTCAAGACCAGCCAGAAGGAAACACACTTAAATACACACATAAACATACACACACACACACACACACACACACACACACACTCACTCCTGCACTCCTGCATGCACCAAAAACTCCCTCCCAGCATCCATCCATCCATCCATCCAGACAAAGACATGCCTCAGCAGACACACACCTGAAGTGCCACTTAAATGTTTAGCAGCAACGTCATCTTCATCATCATCATCATCATCATCATCATCATCAGTATTGTGACATCATCCGCAGCCATTACATCCATTAGATGCCATTACAACTATACACCAGCTACCAGCAGTACAAGCGAGTACAAAGCCGAGCCCCTGTCGCCGCAGCCGATGTTCTTAGAGTTGCACCAGTGCCTGCGGGGGGTGGGACCTTAGGGTGGGAGCTGGGGGGTATGGGGCACAGGAAGTAGGTACCTGGGGGGCAGCAGTCAGGGGAAGTGCCTAGAGGTCCGGGGCCCAGGGAAGACACAGCCATCGCTGTCGGCTCCGTTAAGGGGGAAAGGATCGGGGCTAAGTGTTTCCAGGGGAAGTGTAAGAGCAGAGGGGATGTTGTTAGGAGGCGGAAGACGACAGTGAACGCAACATTCACCTCACTGGTGTGTGTGTGTGTGTGTGTGTGTGTGTGTGTGTGTATTTCACTTTTTCCACACAAAGACTTTTTGTTTTTCACCATTGATCTGATTTTTTTTCTTTCATTTTCACATCGAACTACAAAATAATGAACGTTCACGGACCAGTGAGAACTGAAGCTGAATTATTTTGTACTTTTTCACCATCACATGAATTTATATGAACATTCAAAGATTTTTTTTAAACATTATTTCACGCTGCATAACTGCCGTTGTTTTCTAATCAGTACAACTTCAGTCCTTCAGAGTCGTTTTCTTATAATCATCTAATAATAATCATTTTGACTCAACCAGGCCGCCGTACTTCACAGCACTCACCTGACCTATCTGTTGAATATTTGAGTTTCTCCTCTCATTTCTGCTGAATCATTCATTTATTAGATAATATGATGTTTTCATTTATTCTGCTGCAGTTACCTGATGACTGCAGTTTTTACACTTTTACACACAAAACATGATAAATATATACATTATGAATAAAATTACATCATTAGGGTAAAAAAATATTGTAATAATAACAGCATTAAGGCTGTTCTCTAGGTACTTTTTGCTCATAATATTTTTACCTAACTTACGATTTTTACATATTTTTAAGTGTTTTAAGTACAAAATTTACAGTTTTTAAGCCTCTGAAGCCCTGACACAGGATCTGCATGCTGTTACGTGTGTGTGTGTGTGTGTGTGTGTGTGAGCTCAGACCTCTGAGCAGCGTTGAAATGGCCGTAACTGTCTAAATACAGATAAAAGAGCATAAATCATATGGAGCCTGGCAGCAACAAGTGAAAACCTAAAGCTGTAGCTTTGCTCTCAGTTGTGTGACTTTTATTTGAACCCGTCTGCCGATGTGTAAAAAAAAAAAAAACTCAGAGACGCCACCTCAAAATAGTGATGAAACCTCACCTGTCACACACGCACACAGGAGTGAGGAGACTACAGCTTACTTTCATTTAGCCTTGTTATGCAACGAGAAGGCCGGAGCTGCGGAGCCGAGCCGGAGCTACTCGCTGGGGTAAAAAAAAAATTATCAAACTACAACTCTGGCATTCGGGGAAACTTTAGATTTGTGAATCCATGAGTGAAATCGTGGCACCGCAGCTCAGGTGCAGCTCGCTGACAGACTATTAGAGAGGGGAGACCCCCGGGTTTGATTGAGAAGTCGACCCCATCACTCCTGGACTCGCCCATGGGTCTCAACTCGGTTGTTGACCCCTTATAGATCTGGACGAGACTTTTCTCTCACTTTCTATTACATCATGTGGGCATGCGAGCACAGCAACAGGAAAATAAATAAATGAGGAGTGCAACATTGATAGAGAAGTGTTGGATAGATTTTTCTTTCTCTCTTTCTGCTTTTCTTCTTCTGCACAAAACCTTCTTATGACAATTAGTGATAATTAGTCCCCACATCAAAAAATAAGATGAATAAAACAGCAGAGGCCCAGGAGAGCGCAGACAGGATGGGGTGAGGAACGGGGGGGGGCGGGCGGGTGAGGTGGGTGAGGTGGGGTAGGAGTATTTGGCGATGGCAGGGTCATTATAGGTAGTAGAACAGTGTGGAAAAGGGGGCACCGGGGCATGGAGAGGGGGACGGTGGGGTGACGGTTGAAGGGATTTGCGTAGGGTGAAGGCTGGGTGTGATGAAGGAAGGGGGGGAGGAGGAGGAGGAGGAGGAGGGGAGGAGGTGCAGCTTGGAGGCTGGTGTGTGGTGGGGGTGAGGGTTGGTTGGTGGGGAGGTGGAGGAGGGGGGGTATCAGTGGGGAATGGTGTCAGCTGCAGAGGCAGCAGGGAAAGCCGACATCTTAATAAAACAGCCTCGGGCTAAATCCCATTAAAGGCCTCAGAGCCTGTTACCACTGCTGGCCAGGTAGCGCACACACACGTAACACACATAACACACTCCACACATACACACACACCGTATATTTGTGCCTGCACGGACACACAATCACACACATGCACACACACGAATATATTATATATGGATCCATGTGTCCGTCTCTCTGTCTGTTCATGTCTGTCCATGTGTGGGGGTCTTTCTTTGTGCTTGTTTGTGTGTGTGTGTGTGTGTGAGGTTTCACCATCTGACCATCGTGCAATTATACCCTCCGAATTGCACAATACAGTACACACACCACCACACACACACCTACTCCTGCCTATTGTTGTTAAAGGTGCAGAGTTCATTCAGGAGTCGACTGACAGTGAACTGATGATGACGTCGTCGTCTTGGTTGTTGTTCTGCCTCCATCTTTGTTTCCAAAACCTCTGCTGTGATTAGACTCAGTGCAGAGGAAGAGGTTGACCCCAGACGAGTCAGGGACGAGGTTATGAGAAATGTGAGCCTAAATCCACCACGAGAGGAGGAGTCGTTGTCGTAGCATGTAGCACAAACATGTAGCTTCAATATTTTCTTTATTTGCTTCAGTTTACACTGTGAAACCTTTCTACAGGTGCAGCTGCTCATAATGGGGCAGCAGTGCATCCTGGGAAGTCTCTGTTAATCACTGCAGCAGTTGTGGGCCCCGCCTCCCAGTTTCCTCATTATAACTGAATCTGGGAAACAGCATCAGTTAAATAACTAAAATATACAAAAAAAAAAAAAAAAAAAACTTGTAAGAGTCAGAGTGGTTCCTTCAAAATAAAAGTATTAGTTCATGCCGTGATGAAGAGGCCTGATCATCACCCACAATGCATCACTCAGGTCTCTTTCCATTCCTGCTTCCTCCAAAAACAGGCCGAGGGGTGTTTACTGGGGCACCCCACCCCATTCTACAGCGCCCCCTGGTGGCTGCACCCAGGCCTCCCAGTCTATACGAGACAAGTGGGACAGAGCATATAGAAGAGAGAGGTCTTTAACACCATGGTTTTTTTTTTTTTTTTTAAATATGTGGAGTCTCATTCTTTGTAAAAGTGATATCTGTCCCTCTATTAGATCAAACAGACTCATTATGACTAAACTGAGAAAAGAAAAGAAACAGGAAGTGATGGATTTTTGTTCCTCTCTTGTTTCAAAACTCACCCAAATGTCAAAGGTCACGAGATGTAACACACAGTAGAATAAAAACAAGATGGATGCAAGAAGAAAATCTGTGAGAAATGAAAAGTAAAACATCTGCACGCTTCATTTATTATGTAGGCAATTTTACTTTTCCAGATGTTTCTTTGATCTTTGCTTCTTTTTTGACTTGGATACTTGAAAAAAAAAAAAAATCAATCCCCGTATAAAACAAAGTATGAACTAAAGAACATCTTCAGCATCTGGGCTGCAGGTTAACAAGTGGATGTGCGTTTGTTGTTGCAAGCTGCAGAAAAAACAATAATAATAGGAATACTTGGGAAGCAGCGCTGTTCTCCACACACCTGCACACAGGTACCTTCAGCTGCACTACTGGGTATAAGGCAGGAATAGGAAGAGGTAGCTAAAAGAGAAAAAAAAAAGCAAGACAGGAAGTGGTTGAGAGATCTTCACCAGTGAAGAAGCTCTGGAGGAGATTTGTCAACGATGGCAATTCCTCCCTGGAGCACTACAGACGCTCGTATGATGAACTGTATCTAAACTGTCCTCTGAGTTTTTATCTGCACACACACTCTCTGATTCCAGGCTGGGATCCAAGTACACTGGCCCAAATGAAACACACATGCACATGCACACACACACACACAAAGAGGAGGAGGAAGAGGAGGAGGGGGTGGGGGGGTGGGGGGTGGGGATCAATATGAAAGAGGAATCTATATGTCCCAAAGTTGAAGTTCAGCCTCTGTCTGACAGAACACACAAGTTCCTGTTGTAGTAAACTATTGTTTTGACAGGATGTCACTTCAGTTCTGCCGAGTGTGTGTGAGAGCGCCGAGCGCCGCGCGCCTCCTCTTTATCTCAGGCCTAAGGCTACTGTCACTGAGCCGGGGGGAGAGTGGGAGACCGAGGCAGACAGACAGAGGGAGAGAGAGAGAGAGAGAGAGGCAGGGAGGGAAAGAGACAGAGAGAGAGAGGCAGGGAAATAGGGAGGAAAAAGGGGAGAGATAATTCACTTGTCAGCTGCCTGATGAAATGCCATTTTAACTGAAGCTGCTAATAGGAGCATTACGGGGGTTCAGCAAGCCTGAGACAACTTGCTGATAGGGAGCTCTGTGTGTGTGTGTGTGTGTGTGTGTGTGTGGTAATACCAATAGCAGCATACTTTTACCCTCCTTTTCCGTAAAATCTCTCGCTGCCAGCACTCATCACATCACATCTCTGACTCCACGCCGACTGGGGTCAATGTAGATTTTTTGTTTTGGCTTTTGTTTTTTCCCCCGTCACCACCCGGTCTCACAACCTGCTCCATCCAAAGCCCTAACCCCCATGTACACTTCCTCATGACTCCAGCACCGCTCCGTTAACCGTCAGAGCTCACGTGGAAAGATGTTAGAAACTTCACAGCTTCATCTCAATGACACCTGAAACCTCTCGGTGAAACAGAGGGTTCAATATCTCATTTCATTTTCAGAGGACACTTCTGCTCCGGGTGAAACATTAGATGACATGTTTAAATTAGAGCATGTTCAACTTTATACACAGACACACAGCTGAAATGTGTATTAATATATATATATATATATATATACACATGCAGATACAGAGGAGAGGTGAGAGTCTGAAGAACCAGTAGACTTCAGTGTAAGCAGTGTGATCGATAAGATAAGATAAGATAAGATAAGATAAGATAAGATAAGATAAGATAAGATAAGAGGAGGTTTGTCCACCTTCTGGTTTTAAATACAAAGATGAATATGCAGCATTTTACACACTTACTCTCACTTCTTCAATCCCCATATTGTAGCCGACTGTCTCTGCCGTGCTCCTGTAGCAGGTTATGTACAGACTGACAGATTTGCAGGTTTGTCTGAAGTTTGCAAAAGATATTTATTCAGTTCTTTCACTTGAAAATCTAATATTTTCTCCTTCTATCTGCATTTATCCTGTTTATACTTTTACACTGGATGTAAAATGCTGAACACACTTATTGTGAGTCACTTTGCACGATTTATAATTTAAGTCTCAGAGAGAAAAAAAAAACAAAAAGGCTCTAAAATCAAAATGCATTGGATTACATGCGTCTGTAGTTTCATCATGGTTCACAGCACTGGTTCTTATTTCACATTAAACACATATTGACTTTAACTGTGCACTTGTTTGTTTGGTGTTTTAATACGGTGTTTTATTGTAAACTTCCCTCTGATGGTTGATTTTTTTTTTTTTTCTTGTGTCTTGGATCTTTGCACAAACAGTTTTGACGGTGCATTAGATTTCATGCAGATACAGTGGGAGCTCATATGCAGCATCATCACAGCGAGCAGTTATACTGTCCACCAGCATTACTGTTTTCAAAGGGACATCTAAGACACACACATCCACACACACACACACTCACAGACAGAGAGAGAGAAAGGGTTAAGAGAGCCCTGAGGCCAAGTGATTTACGCAAGAATGGGCTGAATAGTTTCTGTCTCTTTCTGCATTTGTGTGTGTGTCTGTGTGTGTGCAAATGTGTGTGTGTGTGTGTTGTCTGTGTCTGTGAGTGTGAGTGTGTGTGGGCGCTCCACCACCATATTTGAATAAATACCCCTCTTCAGAATCACAATATCTGATCCCAGCCGCAGAATAAGACTGATGGATTGATGTCTTCCTCATTCGCTGTTGTGTTTTTCATTCATTCATTTCTTATTCTGGACTTGAAACACACACACACACACACACACACACATACATATATATATACAGTCAGATGCATTGCTTTAAATACTGATAATTAAATGAGTAATCTTATGACACATACGTTTACAGCTGTGTCGACTATGACCTTCAAGCCCCTGTTTGCACTTTCATATAAAAAACCAATCAATGATATTTCCAGGCTCCAATCATTTAAATACATTTAAGGCTTCTTATTATTATTAGTGCAAAAAAAAAAAAATATCCTAAAAATAAGTGAGGATTCCCCCCTAAAACTTATTATTTGACATTCAGCCGACATCATGAAGAGGAATCAGTTACCTTCTCTTTTTAGTTTTGACCCTGGAGGACGTGTTGCCCCGTCACCACCGGGATTTTAAAACTAGCCAAAGTTTTATGTCACCAAAAGGCCACAGGTCAGAGGGAGGTAAAACGGAGTCCCTGCTACAAATTAAATAAAACACCAAATAACCAAATGAGACAGAAACACACAGAGGGAGAGAGGGAGCTGTGCTGTGCTGTGCTGTGCTGCGGAGTGAGTCTGTGAAGAGCCTGAATGCCATCTAGTGGCTGCAGCAGGAGGCCCGAGCTGAACCACAGCGTCCCAGCAGCAGGATCAGAGGTCACAGACAGAGCCACTTCAATGTCAACAGCACCCCCTGCAGGGCGAGAGCGCTCGGTCCTCTCTACAGCAGAAACCAGTGGTTCAGCAGTCAGTCAGTCAGTCAGTCAGTCAGTGTGACACAGAGTGAGAGGTAAAAACAGGCCGGTTAAATATGGCGAGTTAAAACTCAGTCACTCAGTGAGGTGCGTGAGGAAAATATCACTTCAGCTCATTGACATGCAGTGAAACCACCACACACTGAGTTATCTCTTTTTTTTAATTGGTCCCATCCCCTTTATTTCCTGAGTCGTTCCCTCTCATCACTGCTCAGACTGAATAAACAATTCTTCTTCTTTTTCACCGTTTATCCCAAATGAACTGGAAGCTCAACGTGAAACGTGTAACTTCCTGTTTGTCAGAGGATTCGTTCAAGGAAAGAACTTTCAAATTTGCATTAATCTGAGCGTTAAAGACAAACATGATGCTTGATAAAACCACATGATGCTGCTGTGAGCTCGGAGAGAAACAAAGTGGAATTTAAGTATTTAAGCTTCATTTCTCAGTCTGGTTTTTGTGCCGTCAGTGAGTTCGACGTTTGGTTTTATAGAGTAATAGAACGAATGTGATGCGTTTACTGTCTATATGTGTAGAATCTCCTTCCGCCCCCGACCCCTCCACATTTAACGTCCCAGTGGGACGATGGAGTGGCCCTTCAGTGCCTGTGGAGGAGCAGGGGACTTTGGAGAGACTGACATGACATGTACACACACATGCATGTTCACACAAATCCATGTGCGTTACAAAACTGTGCGAATGTGCAATCTCTCAAAGGTGTGCTTGTCTGTGTGTGTGTGTGTGTGTGTGTGAGAGAGAGAGAGAGAGAGAGAGAGAGGAGCTGTGGATCTCCTAATTTAGCCTCTAGAGAGCTGAGACGTCGGGGTGTCAATCTCACTGTGCCGCTTTTTTCCCCACTTAACTTTTTAACTGAGTTTCCTCCTCTTTGCAATCCTCTGTATTTATAGCTGCCAAGCCTGGAGCAGCCACGTATGTGTCTCTATGTGTGTGTGTGTGTGTGTGTGTGTCTGCAGTATTTACCAACATTAAACTCTTTGTGCCGTGTGTGTGTGTGTGTGTGTATTGCTGCACAGCTGTTGATATTGTGGGGTTAGGGGTTTGGTATTTCAGTCAATTTCCACCGAGACGAAAGATGAAGCGCAACGTGAGAGAGACAGAGGAAGTGTGGAAATCGCTGGAGGAAAAAGAGAGAGCAGAGGAAGAAAGAGAAGGAGGTGAAAGGGATGAGGAGGGGGAGGAGGAGGAGGGTGGTGGTGGTTGGTGGTGGTGGTGGTGGTGGTGGGGTTTGAAGGGGGTAGAGGGATGGATGGAGGGATGAGGCAGACTTCTGGCCGGGCGAGCTGCTCTGAGACTAATTAAGGTGAGGGCAGTGGCAGAGACGAGGTAATGATGAAGAAAAGGATTTACTCCCTCCATCCCTCCGTCTAAGACACACAGCACCACCACCTCTCTATCCATCACTCACCTCCACCCCCCTCTACTCCTCCACTCCTCCCTCATCCCCCCCCGTCCATCTCCTCCCTCTTGTCTTCCAGGGCCAGGTCAACACACACACACACACACAGAGCAGCGAATTGGCCCACAAAGTGACTCCATATTATTACATGACAGTTGCCACGGCGACTCATTAGTTAGAATGCAAACCACGTTCTGTGTCTGTTTTAACGCAAAAGGCCAAATAACAAAAGATGGCAGAGATAAAGTTTTCGGCAGAGGTCTCCTCTGACAGCACTCACCACCGATCTATAGATTATATATTGATCGGGTGTAACATACTCACACACTGAAGTTTCTTTTTACCCTCTTTTTTCCTTTTCTTTTGCACTCGTGGTTTTCTCCCTTTCTTTCTTCGTGTTGTTGACCTCGCTCTTAATACCCATCATTCAATTGTCATTTGACTCAGTGATCATAAGAAAATCCATTGACGACCAAAAACATTCTCTACTAGAGATTTTGTTTGTTTGTTTTGCAGCTGCATCAACATGGCCGTATCTTCACGTAGCCATTGTGGCCATTAGCCCATGATATTGCCCTGTGGCCAGTCCATCACTGTGTCTGTGCATTTGGTTGAAACTACAAAAGAAGCTTCTGATCAGATCAATAATGATTCAGAATGAGCTCTTTAAACAGACCACAGTTATAATGTTGTGTGTGTGTTTAAGTTGTAAGAAAATAAGTTTCATATAAAACGATGAATCTGCTGTTTGTTTGTATACACACACGACACACACGTCTAAAGGCTGATACATGACACCGGTGTATTGGGACAATAACAATATTGATGAGCAGATTACATTTAATACACCAATTGATTCTAAAGAATAAAACACTCATTGGACTTGATGGTTGGAAAGTGTCATAAATCAATGTTGTCTAATGTAACAGTGATTCAGATTTGACACTGATCAGGTCAATATGATGTTATTGTGAATTGAGAACTTTTGCTTTACACCACAAAACAACACTAATGGACAGAAAACGTTACAACGAGTGAGTAAAGTGTGAGTTTAAAACTGTAAAACACTTTAACTTTCATATATTTATTACACTTGGATCAAAGGATTTATTTTTGTCTGTTTAAAAAACTGATTGATTGATTGATTGATTGATAATTATTCCACAGTTACAGTTGATTATTTGATGAATCTTGTAGTTTTTAATTTTTCAGTTGTTTAAGTTGTAAAAAAGTTTATTGAAACATGACGTGTGAGAGAAATCAATAATCATTAGTGTCCGTCAGCTCTTGTTGTCCACCCCTGCTCCTCCAGTCCTCACACTGTCCGCCCCCTCCCTCCCTCCCTCCCTCCCTCTCTCTCTTCTCACTCACTCGCTCCAGCTGTGTCTCTTCCATAAACCCTCTCCTCTCCTCTCCTCTCTCCTTTCTTTCTTTCTTTCTTTCTCTCTCTCCTTCTCTCTCTCTCTTGCTCCTAAGGCGTCTTTCTGTGGGCAAACAGGAAGCCACGTCTCCTTGTCATGAGGCCTCCTGTTCCAGCTCTGCCAACTGTGTTCCTGTCAACCGACGGCAAAACACCCCTTTTGCAAACATTCACTTCCACCCACACGTATCCTACATCTGCTCCTCGCCGTTTTTTTTTTTTTTTTTTTTTTTTCCTGGCGTCTTCTTGTTACACATTTGCATCGGCTACACACTTTATCAGAAACACTTATACCCTCTGCTGTTGTCTGAGCCTGTCACTGCCTGGCTGCAGCTGCAGCCGGAGCCGTGTCTCCTCTCGACAAAACGCTTCACACCAAACGAGTTGTGGGTGTTTTTGTTTTCCTTCACCTCACTCTGTGTGGTCACATGTTCAGGTCTCGCAGAGCAGAGATAGAGCAGGACAAAGGTGTGCAGGTGCAGGGAGATTAACGTATCACAAGACTTAGATTGAATTAAAGAAGACAGCTTTACACATGGACGTCCATTCATGTCTCACTTCTCACGCCCCTCAGCCTGAGACACGTTCACTCTCCTGGTGGATCACGTACCGTTCAGACTCTGTCTTAACCACAGTAGTCATAAGTTTGAATCCAACATGTGGTGCATGTCCCCTCCCTCCTTGACTTCCCTGTGTCTCTCTCCACCATCTGGTAAAAAGCCTAAAACTATCATGAAAGAACAATGAGTGAAGTGAAGATTAGAAAACACCAACAGGAAGTGCAGGATGTTTCCTTTTTGAAGCTGATGAGTCACAGAGTAACTGAGGTTTTCCTTTAAATCTTCTGGGCTGAAGAAGAAAAGATGACGACAAAAATGAAGAAGCCAAACTTTCTTTAACTTTTTCCAGCACTGACTGTAGTTACCTGCACAGCTGCAGTCTGATATGAACACAAAGAGGATGATGTTATTGATAAGGCAGTGGCCACATTAGTCAGAATAAGGTCATATTCTGGAGCAAGCAATAATCAGATGTTAGTCTTATGTATTCACTTTAATCACACTGAATATTATCAACTTTTCATGGAGAGGGAGAAGCATCAGTTGTGCCTGATGTTTTTGGTCAATATTAATATTATAAAGTGCTTGAATTGAAGGAAACTCTGCAACATGCACACTGCTGGTGTACATGATGCTGATCAGTCAGAACATCAGTCTTGCCTTTCATCAGAGTATGGTGTGTATGTAAATGTACCCAATGTTTCCAGTGTCCCTCATTTCTCCTGTTGTAAACCACAAAGTTTAAACTTGTTGTTTCTTCTGCCTTTTCCACGTCAGGCAGGTGAATCGTTTGTCGGGTTGAAAAGATTTCATTTGGAGCAAACGTACTTTCACCTCAGTTTGAGACGCTCAGAGCAAAGCTGCATCTCTCTCCTCTAACCTGCCTCCTTAAAGGCTGCTTATGTTTATTTATTCCATCTTCTTCATTTACTTTACATTTTTTAGGATCCAGGGTCAGCTGGTATCGTATCAGTTTGCACAGAAACAGACTGAGGAGCAGAAGATCAGGGATCCAGCTGCAAAAGTAGTTGATGAAAATCCAAAAAGAAAAAGAAGCACTGTTTCATGCTGGAGTTTAAAACCTTTAATATAAACAGGCTCTATATGTATATATACATATACTTAAGCTCTGCTCCGCTTCCCGGATCTAAATGTTTCAAACATGGTCATTAAAAAGACATCCCGGGCAAAACGTCACTGCCTGTAGCTGCTGCATGTGTCATGTTAGCAACTCGGCACAGCAGCAGCAGCACGAGGACAGAAGAACAAGCTCACGGGGAGGGAGAGCGAAAGATGAAAAGGAGCCGGGTGGTAGATTTAACTGCACAATTAATGTTTCAGATATGTTGTCACTTGAACACAACATCACCGGTTCAAGCAGTTCTCACACGCACACTCATCCACACACACACACACACGGTTTATAATGTTTGGACCTTCACTCCCTGAAGCACAAGACAAATAATTCTCTCAATGAAAATAAAAATAGATAAATATAGAAACACACACACCTATAGATAGATAGATAGATAGATAGATAGATAGATAGATAGATAGATAGATAGATAGATAGAGATAGAAGATAGATAATTGCAAAAGCACAAAACAGCCAGTTTAGGAAGTGATGGAGCTTGAATGTGTCATTTATGTGAAAACTCAAGAGCAAATTCAAACAGTGGTTTGTTTAAAGACTTCCTGAGCAATGTCAGATTTAATGAGGCTGCAAAGTGCACATGAAGCATGAAGAGCGCCGTTAAAAAAGCAATCCTCCTCTTTGTTTTTCTGCATCCGTGCCCCCTTTTGGTGGATCGCTTTTAATCAGATCTTTTGGGCTGATTGGTTGGTGGGGTGGGGGTTGGTGGGGGGTGGGGGTGGGGGGGGGTGGGGTGGCATTAAAGTTAAAGTCGTCGTGCTTGTGCAAACATGAAATCCACTTTTAGGATAGTTTAGTTAGTCATCAAACAGATTTCAGCCTAATTCTGCTGAATATTGTGGAAAATCTCGTGTGACTATTTGTTCCTTGTGAGAAACTGATACAGCAGCTCAGCACGTCTTGATAAGACGATGTGGAAGTGTGATGTTTCCTCAGCACAGTATTGATAGTATCACCATCACTAATAGATGACTTTTAATTTCTGGGCCTTTCAGCGAGAACATAAACTCCCCCTTGCTTTACTCCACCTGACAGTACACTGGCGGTGCTTGTTTTTCCTCACTGATTTTCCTAAGAAAGTCAGTGAAATAACTAGACAGAAAAAAAGACGCCTCTACAAAAGCGCACCCTCTGTACTTTCACGTATAATGACGGCAGGAAGCAGCATGGAGATCGCATGTTTGATCACGGCACACATCACACAAAGAAGAAAAGCACCTCAGAGCAACTTTGGCACTTTTTTCTCTCTCTCTCTCTAAAGCGCCACAATAAAACAAAAAAATCTGTGGAAAATTGTGCAAGAATGCAAAAAATAACACCGTGCACTTTGAGCTAAAAGAAAACAGTACACAAATAATACTGGGAGACACAGAACCAGTCAATTTCCAGTAGGCTACTTATTTTATTAAAGGAAAACTAAAAAAAAACATGAAGGTTTCTCTTGTAGGTCGTCGCTTCTGGTGCTTCATTCAGCATTTTACCGTAATGAGGGAACATAGACACTAGCATTAAAAAAAAAAGTGTGTAAGTCCTGTATTGATGGCACACAGAGAAAACAGATGAAAACAGAAACCTCAATTGATGCATCAACCAGATAGAAACCAGAAATTGTCCTGTTAAAGTGAAAAGGAGCTGCTCCTGCATTTTTGTAGACTACAGTGACTCTGTGCAGCTGCACACTGTCCAGATCCACATAACTTCATTTAGTGTGTGAAATTATGCAGCTGGTTCATTTTCAATCAAGTGGAACTTTGCAGCCATAAAAACATGGCGTCTTTCAGTCAGTGACGAAATGGAACAAAACTGAGACAGGTGATTTTTTTTTTCCAACATTAAATTAACTTCAGGGAAAAGAGGATGTGAGGTTAACCAACATTTTATCAGTTCATCTGCTTAAAGAGGAACTATGCAGGATTTTTACAGAACCTCCGGATTTTAAGCTTCGGTGTAATTGTGATGGTTAAAAAAATGACTTGTTACGGGGGAACGGAGGCTCTCTGTGCTCCACCCAATTCCTCTTGGCTTGGCTCGTCTCAGCGACACAAATGCACCCTGTAACCTGTAATCTCTTGTTTATGACGGATAAGACTACATAAATATACATATTGTAACGCGTGTATGATATATAACATTATCCACCGCTCCATGGATTACTTTCTCGCCAGCTTTGCTGAAAACAAATGCACATGGCCGGGAAGAGGAGGGTTAGCAAAACTGCCGAAAAGCAACCGGACTTTCACAGTTCCCCTTTAATGTTAATGTACGTCCTCCTCCAGTCTGTTCAATGAATCAACAACCAACAATTGTACATATCAACAGGTACAGCACCTGGGAAGCTAATTGGACTGGGTGTCTGGTGTCTTACCAGGCCCCTCAAGTCGTGCACCAGAACCAGACCCAGAACCATGACGTGACAACACTGAGGCTGGGTCTTACAGAGAACAGCAAGGTCCGCTGGACCAAAAGAGCCTGAGGTACCTTTATATTCTACTGGGCAAAGAGCAAGGGGTGGAAAAAAAAGTCAGAATTACACACAGACACTCTCTCTGTGTCACCCCTCTCTCTCTATAGTGCTCTTATTCACTACAACACTACACACTCAGTGACTCAGGACATCACAGTATAGCCCATAGGCTACACAGGATACTTCAAAGACATACGTCCAACATTTTGGGGGACAGGTTTGGTCACTGTTCTCAGAGTTACACAAGGACATCGACACCATGGTCATGTCTGTTCAGTAAATAGCTGCCAGTTAGCTTGTTAGCTCACATGATAGCTCCGGTAGACTGGCAACCTGTCGACAGTGTACCCTGCCCTCACCCTATGTTAGCTGGCATTGCCACCAGCTGCTGCACAGATGACTGATGTAAACAATGATGGATGTCAATGTAAGAGGAAATATACATGATTTGCACCCTAACTAAACAGCTTTGGAGTAATTGTGATGGTTAAATGACTTGTTACAGGAAGAACGGAGGCTCTTTGCCTTCACATTGTGAACAACCTTTGCAAGATCAGCGCCTCCGACCCGGTGTCCCAGATCTCATCTCGCGAGAAACATTAACTGTGATTTTCATGCACATGGTTTTGATTAAAACAGTTTCAAACAAGTAAAGACTAAAGATGCTCATCAGAAAGATAAACCACGGCACCACACGAGGTCACCATTCACAGTGAACTGGATTACGGTGCAACATGCTGGACACATGTGTCCTTTGTGTCCAGGTGCAGTGGAGTTGTGTCTCATTTTAATGGAGCTCTGCCAAACTCCTGAAAACTTTCTGGATCCCTAAAGGACCTTGACGAATCGTGCATAGGTCAGCAGTCTGTCATGTCAACTCCCACCTGCTGCCCGGCCCCCTTTCTGCAGCACCACCACCGCGACTGCGTGCTGCTGTGTTGACGGCCATGTTGGAGCGATGCAGGGGCCTCGTCCATCTGTTTTCACTTCGTTTGACCGGGTAACAGGATTTAAATCTCTGTCTTCACTGGAGGACTACGAGGGAGGAAAAGGCAAAATTAATTACAGGCACTTAACCTACTTCCTTTAATGGAAGTAATCCTTTTTCTAATCTTAACTCCTGTAATGTGCCAGTCAACAGAAAAACACTTTCTAAAGAAAATCCTCCCTCCACAGAGGAGAAACTCAGAGAGGATGGAAACACAAGGACACACACAGAGAGCTCCTCGTTTCACGCCGTTTTTGCATAACAAGCTCTTGACAAATGGAGTTTTTGTCATCAAAATGGCGGGGAAGACAACCCTTGACCCCCTGTAAAAATTTCGGCACCTTAGGGGGGGGGCGGGGCCCGCAGCCCAGCGGGAGCTCTCATTGGACAAGGTCGTTGGACATTTTGAGCCCTGTGGGGGGAACGTGATTGGAGCGCGAGCCTTATGCAGAGCGCAGGATGCAGGCGAGAACAAGAGACACCAACACAGCATGAGACACATACAGAGAGAGAAGGAGGCTGAGACGAGAGACAGAGAGAGAGAGAGAGAAAGATGGATGGATTGGAGGAGAGATGGGAGGAAGGTGTGTGTATGTGTGTGTGTGTGTGTGTGTGTCACTGTGTATGTGCGTGAGCAACAGAAAAGCCCAGATAGCAGTGTGTCAAGAGTGCTGTCAGTCACTCATCCATCCAGCTGGCTAATTGGCTCCTTACCCCCTCTCTCTCTCTCTCTCTGTCTCTCTTTCTGCCTCCCTCTCTTTCCCTCACTCTCTCTCGCTCTCTATCTCCATCCCTCCCTCCCTTGCTTGCCCTCTCTCTCTCCCTCCATCAGGCGTTGCTCCTAACTGCGCGCCGGAGGCCAAAATGCAGATGAGCTCTGCCTCGCGTCAGGGGGAGCTTCTGCTCTGCTTAATTATCTGTGTGTGTGTGTGTGTGTGTATGTGTGAGAGAGAGAGAGAGTAAGAGAGAGAGAGAGAGTTAGCTTATCAGCTTACCGGCCCACACACACACTGTTCATGCTGCTGCTGTAGCTGCTATGCTAAACAGCAAGGCATCCTGGGAATTGCAGTGACAGCTCATTTTGGTTTTTTTGCAGTCTATGTATGAAAGCTGCTGAGAGACAACCTTTCCCTCCCCCCTCCCTGCCTCCCCCCATCCCTCTCCCCCTCATAACACACACACACACACATACACATACACTGACACACGTATACACACACTGACATATACACACACACACTCACAAAAACCTCTCTTTCCCTGGTGCTCATGGGAATGAGTCCAGGGCCTGTCACTAACCCACCCTCACACTCTCACCCCTCCTCCCCCCTCCCCCCACCCGCCACCCCCTTCCTCCCTCCCTCCCTCCCTCCTCACCACCACCACCCCACCCTCCCCTCATCGCCGCGGTGACAGGGCTTGTTGACAAACGCCAGCAGTCATCAGGGCACCATGGGAAATCTTCTGCCACCATTTTGTCAGCAGAATGACAGAAGTTGTTAATGTCTCGCCTCTCGCCCTGACACGAGACGCCGGGGCTGACAGACTCTGACACGCGCCATACACACTCGACGCGCACGCCAATGTACATGCGCACACACACAAACACACTCCTTGAGATACACACACAAGTGTCACACTCCATACCGACACAAACACACACACACACACACACTGACATGCTGCACACACAACACTCGTGTCCACATTTCGTGCCCTCCATCCTTCACTCTGCCTCCTTCTCACTCAACTAAATCACTCAGTGTGTGTGTGTGTGTGTGTGTGTGTTTGACAACTAGATGTGTATGGATGTTTAGTGTGTATGACTAGGGAGTGTTAATGAGGATATGTCTATGATTCTGTACGACTCCTAATGAGTTGTACTCAAGTGTGTGTGTGAGAGAGAGAGAGAGAGAGAGAGTGTGTGTGTATGTGTGTGTGTGTGTTTGTGGGAGAGAGAGAGACAGAAAACAGTGTCTCAGCTCTCGTTATGGATGCTGCGTATGCGTCTGATCAATACCATTTACAATCCCAACAGGAGATCGAGCCTGGTGGACAACCCTAACTGACCGTTATGAGAACATGATGAACTCTGGACAGCGCACGCACACACACACACACACACGCACACACACACACACTCAGATACGTATGGGCAGCTTCTCTGGACAGCCAATTACCGTTCCTCATAATCCACTTGCTCCACACACAGCCTCAGCCATCCACCTGTGTACAGTTGGTGTACAACCGACAGACATCGAGATGTATTTGTGAGCGTGTGTGTGTGTGTGTGTGTCTGGATTGCTGAGGATGCCAAAGTTCCCTCCAGAATCCACAAAGATTCACCATCCTGAAGCTCACAGGCCCCTGATCACATCAACATGGGTAGTTCACCACGTTTCGTTGCTCAGGCTGCACCTGTGAGCATCTGTTTCATGTTTCAGGGTTTTTCTTTTTCTTTCTTTCTTTTTTTTTTTAACCAGAGTCATTCCTGCAGGGACGAACTCTGTCGAATCTGCTGAGGGTGGAGGAAGAAGGAGGAAGGTGTGTTTAAACTTCAAAGGGTGAATTAGAGCCAGACTGGGTGTTTCCAGAGGGCAGGACAGGGGGCCCTGTAAGATATGACTGAATGGAGCACACAAGAGAGAGAGAGAGAGAGATACCATAGGTTTCACCTGACGACACAGGAAACAGGGACATCATCACCTAATGTCGTTTAGTTTGCAAGTTAAACACCAGCATCGGTTCAACATCAGAGCGTTTGAGAGGCATAGAGATAGATATATAGATAGATACACAATAACAAGGAGGAACAATGTTGATCACAAAACTAAAACTGTATATCAATTTGTCTTTAAATACAAAAAGAGGCTGCACTAAGACAACGCCTCCCTTTTCTCAGCCTTAACTTCACATATTGCTGCTGTATGAGAATCTCTACAGGACATTTACTTTTAAATCAAATGAACATCAAAGAAACTAAAAAGCACATTATTATCATGTAAATAAGATAGAAGAGGAAGCACAGTCATGACATTCAGGTTGTTTTATTACTCACTTTGTCACCAGAGCTTTGTTTTTGTGACTCTTGAGTTTTTGTTTTTTTTTTTTTTGCGGGGCCAAGCTGCGACGTCGCCACCAGTTATAATGAAGGAGTAAATGACTGTGCTGTAAACAGTGAAATTACACTCCAAATCAACACAACATGGGTTTTCTGGTGCGATGCACAAAATATTATTTTACTGATGCTACATCAGGATTAACTCTTGTCCTGCTTCCTATCTCTTCTTCTTCTACAGATGTCCTGTTAGCTTCAGTCCGACTGGATCGGCTCGCCGTAGAGTCCAAACTGTCCTGAACCAGCAGCTGCTCAGACGACGATTTATGACCTCGATGTGTAAATACAACAATGGATGAAGCTCTCTGCAGGACTGGTAAGTAACCAGCTGTTGATGCAAATGTCAGAATAGCAATAACGTTTATATATTGGTTCAATTTTGAATGAATTTCACAGATACTAAATCCAATAAATGATTATTAATTCTTTAAAAAAGTAAAGCAGCTGAAGCTGGTTTCTTCAGACTCCGCCCACTCTCTCCTGTAGACATCAACATCTGTGAGCTGCCTTTTGACACTAAATACTTTACTCTGTGCAGGTTCAAACTTCATCCTTCAGTCTGCAGCTCACAGAGTCGCAGACACACAGTCTCATGTAACTTCCATGTACACAGACTGGAGCTCTGGTTTGTTTTAAGACACACACACACAAACAGAGAGAGAGAGTGAAGCTCTTATATGTCATATATGTGGATAAAAACAAATTTAGGCCAAAGTGTTTCGTATAGGAAACATCAGAGTGACATCATAAGTGCCTCTGTGAAAACATGGATGTGCATTAGTGTTTGTTTGCATCTCTGTGTCATCACTGAGAGCTAACATTTAGAGAGTTCAATCAAAAATGTAGTAGTAGTAACTAGGCTACTTGAGCTATGCAGCCATAATAATATAAAAACATAATAGAAGAAGAAAGATAGAAGAAGAAGAAGAAGAAGAAGAAGAAAAACTAAACTTGACCCCTGTAGCAAATTATCCACATAATGCATCCAAACTTGTTCAACATGCAAACACACAAACGCACGCGCGCGCTCAAGTCGCACGCCGTGCGCGCGGAGCAGGTGGAGGAGGATGCGCGAGTCAAGTGCAGTTTTCAGCAGGTGCCGCCCCGCGTGAGCCCCGGCTAGGACGAGATGAAAGACACCGCTGCACACCGACTCCCTCCCCTCCTTCCCTCCCTCCCTCTTACTCTCTCACCCCCCACCCCCTCCCCGCGCAACACACCGAACCTCCCCCCTCCCTCCCTCTGCCTCCCCGCGCGCTCGGTGAGGTAGATTTGTAGTGACAGCAGCGGGTGCATTCGCCAGTCATTCCCCATAAAAGGTTCCGTCTGATCAAAGCCCCGCTGAGGCAGGGAGAGGCATGGAGGCGGCCCGCTATGTCGGCGTGTGTCGGTGTGTCTCCGGTGTCTCGCAGGGCTGAGGCGGTTTTGAAGCTTTAAAAACACAAACCCTCCTCTGTCTCTCTCCCCTCTCTCTCTCCCTCTCTCCCCGCTATTTACATTTGAGCTCCGTTTTGCCTTGGCAGTAAAACATTGGTTTTATATTCCCTCCGCCTGCAGCCTGTGTGACAGCCTCGACTGCATTAATCAACTCCTCCCGCTCAGAGTCAAGGATTTCTTAAACTGGAAGAATTAAATCTTTAAATACATTTTAAACGCAAGTGTCTGACTGAAGTTATGTTAACAAGCCCCCCCTCCCAATCCCAACCTCAACCTCAACCTCAGGTGTGTGTGCACGTGCGCGCGTGTCAGATTCCCCGGTGAGCGCTGAAGGGATGCTGGCGCGCGCACACCAAAGCAGGGAAGAGGCAATGTGTTGATATAAATTTACCCAGCCGCCATCAATTAGACAAACACTTTAGCAGCTGTAAAAGTTGAATATGAACACCCCCCCCCCCCCCATAAAATATGAGGGAGACGCCTCGGCTGCAGTCTGAACTTTAAAGTCATCTGCCAGTCACATTCCCAATTTTCCATATTCATGTTGTTGTGTTTTTATATATATATATATATATAAATCACCGGGAAGCCCAAGCCCACATCCTCCTCTTTACCTCCTCATTAACACCAGGCGGCTCGTCAGAGGCAGACAGCCTTATTCACCATCAATTAAGTGCACAGGAATCCAAAGCCAGACTGCTGACACATCTTAGTGCATGGCCGGGATGCAAATGCAAAAGACAATTCTTTTCTTTTCTTTTGGTAATGCAAATTTGTCAATCTGTTAAAAACTAGACCCCCCCCCTCCTCCTTATCATCGTCATCTCCAAATTCACTGTTGTTGTTGTCTGCAGCAGCACAAAGCTTTCCATACATTGATCTTCCCCCCCCCCCCCTTTGCAATAGTTTCAGTCCCTGCTGAATAAAACATGGCTCATGGCCCATCAACATGACTTGAAGTTGTTGTCCGTACATCAAGGCCCCTCCATCAGCACATGCAGGGAAAAAAAATGCAATAAAGAAGTTGTGTTTTGTAACTCTTATAATTAAATCTTGATTTCCTTTTGTAACTATTGGTGAGAGATGACAAATCTTTGATTTATTAATGAGAATAGTTAAAGTCCCAGACCATTTTTTTTCATTTGGGTTTCGCAGGTTTGAAGTGGGTGGAGAAATGAAGTAAAAATGAAAAATTGCTCATCTATTTCTTATTTTATGCGCATGTAAACATCGACTGTGGCTTAAACTGCACCTCATTTTAACATTATTTTGGAGCTTAGTGTCTGTAAAATGAACAAAAGTTCATCTGCATGCATTTAAAATGCTTGTTTTGTCTGACCAGCAGCCCCCAGAAACCATCGAAATAATTCACTTTACCTTCATAGAAAGAGACAGAAAACCAACAAATCACCACATTTTAGAGTTTAAAGTTTTTTTTGGTTTTTTTTTGCTCTTTTTACATTATTAATCAGTGTCAGTGCACAAAAGGTCACCAGAAGCAGGGAGTTAGAAAAACTGCAAACAAACTTATTTAAAGAGGTGTGTCACATCAACCAGTATTCAATAATACTGGTTTAAATTGGAAGCTCATTGTGAGAAAAAAAACACAGATGTAGATAATGAATTGAATGAATTGACTGCTGTGTGTGCTGTTAGATGTAATGCAGAAAAAAAAAATCAAACAAACCCAGACATGATCGTGGTTATCATCACATCATTTAATTCCTGCAGTTTGTAAGAAAAGAAAAAAAAATATCACAACGTATATAAACATGAGCACAGGAGCTCCTCTGAGTACTTAAACTTTGCTATGTTACATCCGACTCAGTGACAATGCTGTAATGATGCCCCTCAAAGTCCACAAAGTCAAAAGGCAAAAAAAAAAAAAAAAAAAATTTCCTCGGCACCAATCTGCCATAATTTAACAGCCTGAAAGCGACGTTTAATTTACACAAGCTTCCTCACACACACACACACACACATTCACGTACTGTTATCAGACTCCTTTCTGATCAAGGCAAAGTGGTGCTAGTATGTACACTGCATTTTCACGATGTTAGTTGTGTGTGTTTAGATGTCATGATGACCCTGGAGATCAGGTTACAGATGGCGCTTTACGAGCTTTACTGGGGGTAGGCCTCGACCACCATGGCATGACCCTAGAAAACACAAGAATAAAGAGCTCATCAGGAAATCAATCAAATGGAAAGATAATTTCCTAGAACTGTGTAGAAACATTAGTAGTATTGAAGTCCAATTAATCAATGTCGTTTCACTGTGTCATGGATGTGGTTTACCTGTCCTCCTGCAGCACAAGCCGCCACCAGTCCGTACTGTCCTCCCTCCTTCTTCAGCCGGTGTGCCACCGTGGTTACCAGTCTGCAGCCGTGGCGCCGAATGGATGACCCAGAGACAGAGAGCCTCCCCACAGGTTGAACTTCTCCATGGGAGGAGTCCCCACCTACACAAAAAAAACCCCACAGATGATGTGATCAGGACGCAGAGGCAAAGTTCAGGTGAATATTTTTCAGCTACAAACTTCCAGTTAAATGAAAATAAGACATAACAAATCTCTTGATCTTTACCAATTAAAAACATCCCACATGTTACACTTCTACAGTATTCAGTTTAATCCATGAGAAGATGAATTTGTGTTTTTAACACCAAAAATCATATCAGTTTAGTTCTCCACCTCGTCTTTCAGGCGTCTCTCCGGAGCTCAAGTAATAACAGATCGATTGGCTGACTGTTTTCTGAGCGATTGAATAAAAATATAGCAGATTTCATGTGGAGAAATCCTGCAAGGTTGGATGATGGGTGCAGGTGGGCAGGGCTTGGTGCTTTGTTGTGACATCACAAAGTTACAGGAAGTCCATACGTCTCATTATAAGGCCCTGTATCTGAATGCAGGCTGTGTGCATTTTACTGTGGACTTAAGCTTTGACATATCCACAGTTTCAATATAGAGGCTATCGCTGATTTATAATAAAACGACACATGAAATTTTCACTTTATACAATATGGGACCTTTAAATTATTTTGTCACCATTTAGTTGCTTAAAAAACTGTTACACATAAAAATAAATAACCAAAGTCAACACAATTTTCAGTATTTCATTACCACCACATTCAGGGAAATTACACAGGTAACAAATGCTGACAAAAAAAATGAACTCTATGAGTGTCTTGGCCAAAATTAAGTGTGCACACACTTTTGATTTGTTGCAACTATCCAGTTGTACTGTCCTGTATTTCTTCTGAGTAACAACCAACATTTGACCAGCAGCTGTTTTTACCTTTGATTTCCTTCCCATGTACGTCTGGGCGAACCAATCTGAGTCCATAGCCTTCAGATTTGCCATTATCTGACCCTGTGGGAAAAAAAAAGAAAATAAAACACACAGAAGTATATACCCAGAGAGTTACCATAGATACCGGACTGAAAACATATTGATCGCTACTGATTCAAAGTGCAAGACCAATCAAATCTGACTCCAGCATTGATGTCCATGAATAATGGTTCAATTATGTAAAAAAAAAAAAGGACCATCTATCTAAAACTTAAAATATCTTGGAGATCGACAGGATATTGATTTAATGTGTGTATGTGTGTGTGTGTGTGTGTGTGTGTGCGTGTGTTAACTCACTGCAAATGCCTCGTGGAACTCAAAGACATCAATGTCACTCATGGACAAGCCGGCCCGTTCCAGGACTTTGGGGGTACCGTACGTTGGCCTGCAAGGGTCAAACAGAGCTCAGTGTGAAAATAAATATTAAATAGTTTAACTCCTCATGATTCAGACTGTTGGAACAAAGAACCCTTTGTTTGTCGAATGTTTGTTCGGCTTTTAGATGAAATCTGAGAATAATACACAAACTTTAAAATGACATAAGTTAAGATCAGTCAAAGTAAGAAGAAGACACCAAGACTCACCCCAAAAGCAGTTGATCTTTTGGGTCCTGGGACACGTAGACAAAGTCTCTGCCAGGATGAAAACACAATAAGATTAGCACGTCATCTGAAATAGCACCACTGGGGGGAACTAAGGCTGTCATAGCAAACAGAGAGGGTGCAGATACCTGAGGTAGGCTTTAGGCTTGTAACCCATAGCCAAAGCTTTCTCCTCCGACATGATGAGCACAGCAGAGGCACCGTCAGTCTGAGGACACACACAAACAAGCAGTTTACTTATAGTCAGGGCAGTTTGTGACGGGTGACAGTGTTTCTGCTTGTGAACAGGAATCATGGGAGGTAGTTTTGGGCAGGTGTATAACGTTTCTTTTCACCTGTGAACCTAAACTTTTGGCAGGTAATGTAATTATGAAGCCCAAAAGAGTGCTTCAGATAACTGTAAACACAAAGTCAAAGTTGCTTGTCTGAACTGAAGAGACTCGTCGTCCTCAACCGATTTTTTTTTTTTTACAGTATTTTGCTTCAGGTCAATTGCAGCTTTGTTTATGTAGTTTGAAGTGTGCACAGCTTTGTGTGTTTCTTTTACACACAGAGACAGATGCTGATGTCTGCGCTGAAGGCGCTTTTCTGAAGCAGGAAGGAGGAATTAAAAACACTAAGAATATGCACGTGTGTGTATGTGTGTGAGTGTGTGTGTTTACCAGGAAAGAGGAGTTCGCAGCAGTCACTGTGCCGTGAGGTTTAATAAAGGCGGGCTTTAGTTTGGACATTTGCTCCATGGAGGATGGTCGGATACCGTTGTCCTTAGAGACAATATCGCGGCCTGGACACGAAAATGAAAATGGTCATCATTTAACTAATTTATCATCAAGATTGTTTTGTTCTGACTAGATTAACCAATGAATTGTTTCAGCTTGACACACAACATCAATAAAGGTTCATCATTTACAAGCGGAACCAGTGCAAAGAATTCACCAGAGAACAACAACAACAGACAAATTGATTTATTAACTTTCCATCTCATGTCTCTCAGTTTCCAGGGTGGAGTGGTTTTTACCTGGCACTTTGAAGGAGATGACGTCCTGCAACAGACCTCCATCCTGGGCCTTTTTGGCGAGTGTGTGTGATCGCAGAGCGAACTCATCCTGCTCCACTCTGGTGACGCCAAAAGCGGCGGCCAGACGATCGGCACTGTGGCCCATGGTTTCAGCAGTGGAGAACTCAGCCACGGCAGGAAGCTACACAAACATACATAATGAACAGTTACAGAGGAAAAACTGGAAAAGGACGTCAGTACAAGTATTGGGGGATTTTAAGTGAATACCTCTGGGGAGAGGTGTGCCAGCCGGATGCTGCCGAGCAGACTGAGCCTCTGACCGAGGGTCTTTGCTTTGTTGAGGGACAGCATGGTCTTCCTCATCTTCCGGCTGTGACGGATGGGTACATCAGACATGAACTCCACCCCGCCTGCAACCACAGCGTCACACTGGCCTGCAGCAATCAGACCAACAGCTGGAGAGAGGAGGAGGAGGAGGAGAGAGGTCAAACAATATATGATCCATGTGGAATGGAAAAGGCCTGACGTAGAGGCTCTAGATCTAGAGGCCCTAGATCTCTAACGTACCTGAGGTCATTGCCTGGTTGGAGGAGATGCAAGCCATGGTGACGGTGTGAGCTGGGATCTTGTCAGAGAAGCCTGCACCCAGTGCTGCCTGTGAACACAGTCAGGTAAGAAGGAGACGCACAACACAACTGTCAACACAACTTCCTCCTTATAGAATGGGCTAGATTAGTGATGATGGGTGTGTGTGTACCTCTCTTGCTACATTGCTGGTTTTAACTTCCTGGATGACTGTTCCATAGATGATGTAGTCGACAGCATCTTTGGGTATTCCTGTTTTGTGAAGCAGGCCCCTAGACAGAGCAGAACACACACACACTCAGTCAAGACTTACACTGTGGGAACAAATGGTGGAGTTGTTTATTTTGTGACAGAGTAAATAGAAAACATGATGTGGATACACTTACTGCAGAGCTGCTCTGGCCAGGTCATGGGGCATTAGGTCAGTATATCTGTATACACAAACATGAACAGGTTTTAGCTTCACAGCTCGACCATGTAGAACAAACTTATGAAGCCACAGGCTCCATCAGGCCAACTTAAAGTAAAACGTTGACATACGTGGTTCCAGACAACAGGAAAGGGGTTCGAACACCCTCCACCAGCACTATGTTCTTCACACCAGGCCGAGCCAGGGTCTTCTTGCTCTTTGTCTGAACTGAAAAACAGAGAAGACAATGAGTGAATAAAAACTTTAATATTCACATTAAGTGTGACCTCCCCAGGTCCATAATGTTGATTTAATGTGAAAGTAAGTGACTTACCCTGAGCCTGAAGCTGAGACGTCGTACTGAGAGAACGTGCCCCTGAAACACAGAGAAAAACAATCCTCATCATCCTCGCTTTAAAACTACATGTATTCATAAGAAATGGTTTATCTTCTGTTATCCTGTGTGACTGAATATTTTCCAACTACTCTGTCATATTGTTGGACTCTGTTAAAGTTGAAAATGAGGACGCAGACTCACCAAACCTCACTGCCCAGGATGGGCTGATGGAGCAGCTCCGAACTGAGTTCAGCAACATAGCCATGATGTTCTAGATGGAAAGAAACTGTGATCATTACATCAAACGTCTCCCCAGGTTTCACATGATTCAATTCATGCCCCTGCATTGCATCTCCATGTTTAAAAATGTTACTATTTTCTCTTTAAGGAAAGCAGTAGAAAACAATATGGTTATTTACATCAGTGGGGTTGGCTAAGTAGCAGAAAGGCTGTCTACAAAACATCTGTAACAAAAACTGAGCATTACTGTACAGCTGTTGCAGGACTCAGTATCTCTACACTGTGGTACTGCATCTTTTACTTAAATCAGTGCGCACTTCTTCCAATGGAGACTGTGCATGATGTGTTACCATTATTACAGTGCCACCTGTAGAGTGATATAACCACATTACACTGCCTCTCGCTTCTGTGGGCTAAAGGCCACCTGCTGTAGGGACCTCTGACCTGAATGTCTAAATCGCACAGGACATAATAAACCGTCAGTACCGTAGGTCTTCGCACTGTTTATAATTAGCTAACCCCAGAGTATGACATTGCAGATCATGTGTTTTAAAATATAAGGGATCAGTTTTACTTAGGTAGAAACGCTGAAGAGAAAAGTGAAATGTATGAATGAATAGTTGATTTAATGGAGATATTATCTTAAAAAATACCATGTGTGTATCTAGTCTCTTTCTGTGTTTACTATGTAGCCACAACATGACATATCATTGTGCGGTCACCCAGCCCAGCCCCCCAATCCCGGCTCTGACCCTTCACCTAGTTTCCTTCCCTGCAGCATAGCTGGGACGTAAATGCACCATTACGACAGTCAAACTGGGTCAAACCAGCACACGGGTCAAACAGCGTTTGCTTCCTATAAAAACCCTTTACTCAGATCAAAAATAAAAAACATTCCCGGACAATGAAGCTAGGAGCTAACCGCTAACTAGTAGAGCTAGCTGATTGTTAGCAAAAGTTTCCGTTAAGGTGCCACTTATTTCAGTTTCTTTGGGATAAAGACATAAAGACACGTGTTAATAGAAATGACAGCGTGTTTTATCTTTTTCCTAGTTTCATTAACAATGGTTACAGCACAGCCGGAGCTTACCTGTGCGTGTGATATGTCTTTGCCGACACTGCCTCCCAGTCAAACGACCAGCCACTTTAGCAGCGCTACCGGACTACAATACCCGCTGCCCGCCGTCAAGGACCTATCAGCGTACGGCTGCCCAAAAATATGCCTGAGGAAAACGAACGGGAAAACTAAAGATTAGCTTCATATTTTGCATCTATTTGAGAGTAAATAAAATTATATATTACACAAATTTTATCCACATTTTTATTTTACTTTTTACAATCAAAAGGGACGATACTGGATCAATAAAATGTTAGGCTCCGCCGCTGAGTCAACATATCGGGGAGGTCCTTCTGCTGTTAACACTCTTGTGCTCCCCACAGTGAAGATGACAGGTGAGTGTGCAGCCGGAGTTACCTGCACCACCATCTCTTAAACCGGGACTTCAGGCTAGTGTTAGCTGCTGGAAGACTCCACTGTTATTACCCGTGAGTCAGCGGGACATGTCGACCCTCCGCTTCGGGCAGCATCTCATCAAGGCCTCGTCTGTGTTCCTGCAGACCGAGCTGTCCTTCGCTCTGGTCAACAGGAAGCCCGTGGTGCCCGGACATGTGTTGGTGTGCCCGTTGAGACAGGTGGAGCGTTTTCGTGATCTGCAGCCGGACGAGGTGGCAGATTTATTCAGCACCACCCAGAGAGTCGCCAACCTGGTGGAGAGACACTTCAACGCCACTTCGCTCACCATCGCCATCCAGGACGGACCCGAAGCCGGACAAACCGTGAGGCACGTCCACGTCCACGTGCTGCCCAGGAAGAAGGGGGACTTTGAGAGGAATGACAGCATCTATGATGAGCTGCAGAAGCACGATCGAGAGACTGAGGATGGTCCTTCTATGTGGAGATCAGAGGAGGAGATGGCAGCTGAGGCTTCAGATCTGAGGAACCAGCTCCAGCCTCTGTGAACAGACAGTGGTCAGCCCTGTATATCAGGGCCTGCAGTGATTGGAGGACGATGTGAACACTTGATATTAATATGGAACAATACTGTTATTCACTTAGACTGTGACTCTTTTGTTTTAGTACACGTCTTTTATGTATCTGTTTTCCAAAATAAAATGCAAATACATTTTCTGCAAATATGTTTTTATCCCTTGCTGTCTGAGAAGCAGTGCAAAGTCAATAATTTAGTGTCTTTTTGATAAAATTGTGGACAGCTGGCCTGAAGCTTTGTGAAATCATACTGACAAGAGTATAGTTTTTTTGTGTGCTTACTCCGAGCAAAAATAACATGGTTAATTGTTGCCAGTCATGATTCAGTAGGACACGATACATTATTAGCTAATAATATCATTGCTAACAATTATTATTTAACCATGATGAATGAGAGAAAATGCCAGTTGCATTATAGAGAATGCCTTAGAAGAATTTGACACCTATATATGTAAACATAAACTAAGATGCACATCCATAAATCTGTTGTCCTGATGCATGCTTGCATCATTCACCCCTCTTTGTGTTTATTTCAAAATAAGAGCACACTGTGTATTATTGGAGCCATCTGTGAAAGAGTGAATCACCTCACTGTCTATGCCACTATTCATGTAATACCACCTGTGGCACATGAACCTAGAAATCTCACCGGGTCTTTTCTAAGCCAATTTTCAATACTGCCAATGTATTTCTAAAAGAATTTTCTGATTTCCCATGAGCCCCCACCTACACTGCTTCGTGGTCCCCTCCTGTGCCGCCTCATTTAAAAACAAAAAAAAAAAAAAAACCTGGAATTGCCCCAGATCTCCAACAAGCCTGTCTACTTTGTCACCAGGACAGGTGTCAAGCAGGCTTATTGGGGCTTGAACAAGGATTTTCTATTACATATGTGTATGTGGTTCAGACAAGAATGGAAAAAGTTGAGTTTGTTTAATTTTCACACACTGTGAAATGTTCCTGTAACTGCATTCAAATTGGGGCTTGTCAAGAGAAGCACACCGCTGCCTCCGTTCAAAAGTGATATTAACATATTTGAATGTGGCCCAATTTGTCCACATTAAAATTTGGGTTTATTCATGTCAGAATGTGCTTTCTTCACTTTCAGTATGATCCAGGCCTGTGAGGAATTGACAAGAAGGTCAGAAGATTAAGAAATCTCCCATCCCAGTCGTCGTGGCCATCTGGATGGAGGCCTTAAGGTACGATAGTGTGTGTGAACGCGTGTAGATGTGATACATGTTGTTTATGTGGACTAAGATTTCAGTGAGTCCCAAGTTTGTTTCTCCTCTGTAGTTCATGAATGCCTGCCTGTGCAACAAAAGCAAAATATAAAAAGAATACCAGAGGTTGTGCTGGGACTGCAGCCTGGAGCAGGCGGCACTTAGAGACTGACTAAAATGGTATACATGCACACACTCATATTAATCAGTTATTCAGTTAATGGCTTGAAAGCATTGCCACAGTCTTGTGCTAGTGGCTACTGAGTTCCACTGGAGTATATTAAGGTCAAGGGCCTCACTTGGGGGGGGATATCAACTCACAATAATATCTGCAACCTGCTTGCTGGCATGTGTGTCTGTGTGTAGGTGGGTCTCCCTGGGGCGTTTGACATGATGCTGACAGGCAGGAACATCAGGGCAGATAAAGAAGATGGGTCTCGTGCACCAGCTTGTGGACCCTCTGGGTATGTCCTACACGTGGCATACCTCCCTTGCTGTTTTTTCATTATGAAGATGGTACTTGTGTAATCTTATGTGATTTGGTCCTTAGGGTGAAGGCAAAGCTCGTAAGGACAGGGATTTTAACTGGCACCTTGCACGTATTTGTGGGCATGGTCACAATGAGTCACGCTATTGGAGGTCACAGTTCACTAGCAGTTTAGCGCCTAGTCATTAGCTGTCCTCTAGGCGTCACTTCAGCTAATTCGTGACCTGTCGTCCATGTTTGTGGCATTGGTGCTTAATAGATCCATAGTGCTTTCTAGAAACTTCTAAGTGCTAATGTCAGACAAATAACATGGTGTGAAGTGCTGACTAACAGAAGGAGGGGAAGTTTGAGCTCCTGTCCTCTGAGGTGAGTGAAGCTTGAGTGTCGCTAATTAGCAGTACCACCGCACCTGCCTCGCTAGCTTAGCTCACTAACTAGCCAAGTAGCCAGCAAGTGAATTGGCCATGATCTAGCCAAGGTGTGCGTATCATGCTAACGGCCGCGAGTCCTCGCAACGGTTTTAACCGGTATCCACTGACGCCTTCACGTCATTGCCCATTTTTGGAACACTGATTGGTCCAGGACTTTCTTTGACGTTTGTACGTTCTATAGTTGGGCGGAGTCAAATCCTGTCAAGATGGCGACATGGGAGAGCCCCAGTTCGTTTACAGCATGGATCTATTATAAGAATAAGTTCATATAATACATCCATGGTTTACAGTGGTTTGTTTGAGATGTATTTGTGTCTGGAGAAGATTCATTCAGTTGTGCTCTAATTTCAAGTTTTCCATCGTATTGACAGTGTTGAATCTGTGACTTAACATGGTTAAATAGTCATGTTACACTGTCTGTACCTTTGAAACTGACTTATCTGGTGTGCTGTTTTGTTTTCCATCACTGCAAGCCTTTCATTCCACAAGCCCCACATCCTCCTGTCTGTGTGTTGTCATGACTCAAGTTCCCCACAACCACCAGAGCAAGCAAGAGAGGATAACTTGATTTTTCAGAGGTCATTAAGTTTCTATTTATTTTTATTTTCTCATTTATTTCTTCATTGTTCTTCTTACAGTGGCCTTGCAGTTACATGATCACAGAGTACATCAATATTATGTAGGTGTAGTGGACCAAGGAAGAGGTAAAGTGTATGTGTGCATGTGTGGGGGCAGAATTATGGAGTTTGTCAAGAGAAATAGTTTTGAGAAAGTTGGTATTCAGACTTTGGAAATTTGGGGAATATGGAATTTAAGGAGGATTATTTCAGACATTATAGAGAACAGCAGCATCTATGGCAATATGAAACTCAGAAGACCTAATAAACAAGTTGTCTTTAACATTTACAACAACATAAATTCCCATTCACAGTTATCTGACAAACTTATCCACAGTTATAAAACAGTACTACCATCTGTACCTGTATGGCCATGATGTTTATATCACTAATTATGCAGGACGTGTGTAAAATTCATAGAACAAGCCTTCATTTAGTTTGACTAGCTGGAAGAAAAGATCTACCAGTCAATGCACTGATGTCCAGATTCATTAGGAACCAATAATTCTTAGTCCTGGAAGCTGTCTGGCCATTTTATTTGTCAGAGTCTCAGGTCTTATCTGACTGTAGCATAACTGATACATTCTCACATTTTGTACACAATTCAACTGTTTTGGGCAGGATTTGGAGGTATTTATATACCAAAGTTGAAATATAAATGTAGGGCTGCAACTAATGATGATTTATTGATTCATCTGCTAATTATTATTATTTTTTACAAATAGTGAATTAATCATTTGATCAATGAAATTCAAGAAAGTAGTGAAAACTGTCTGTCGAAATTTCCTTCAACTTACTTCACAAGTGAGGCATATTCCAACAAAATGATTTTTTTTTCATTATTTAATAACTACAACTGTTGTTTCAGCATTTAAAGCAATATTAGTAATCTTTCAACAGTTTATAATTATATCGTCTTTTATGGGGCTCAAATTACTTTAACATTTCTTACACTGTTGGTTTATATTTGACTTATTTCTTTCAAGCAGTCACCATGATGTTTTGCATAGTGAAGAAGTAAAAATGAAATGGCAGTTTCTTTTACCATTATATATGGTCAAATCAAGTATATCTGAACATGTGATCTGAGGTATGAACTCTCTGCATATATCTTTTATTCCACTCTCCTTCTTCCCATTATTGAACAAAGCTCAATGGAAAAGATGAAGAAGGATCTGAAACACACTCATAGGGGACAGGCTCATTGTTACACCTGTGTTGGTATGTCTCCTACTAGTCAACAAAAAGGCTGTGAACCCCTTAATGCTCCTTAAATTAAAAAAGAAAACACATTTAATACTCCTGTGTAGTGTAATTTTTGCATTGTGTAAAAACTACAGGTATTCTGTTGATTTGTCATAGTATTATTATTATATTTTTTTTTTACCTTAGGCATGGTTTCCCCACATACCAGGTTTTAAATGGGACCATAGCATGAAGGCTGCACAAATATAAGTGGTACTTTAAACCTTTTTGCTGTCTTGGAGCATGAACAGGAAGATGTATAATGATTGACAATCGGCCACAAATACAAATTGAAACAGGGAACTTTCGTCATGTAGCTCTCTGTTGTAGCCATTTGTTAGTAAACTAGTCCCAGTCTGTGATTCAGACAGGAAATATGCAGTCAGTCTGTCAGAGACTCTCTGCATCAGAGCCAATCAAGTGTCAGTTCTTCAGTTTGACCACAAGGTGGCGTGGTTTCCCTCAGCAAAGTCTCAGCTTCAGTCAGTGGGGCTCAGCAGCCAGTTGGTCACAGTGGAAGGCACATTCAGGAAGGCTCAGGAGCCAACAGGCACATTATCAGGACGGTGTGTGTGTGTGTTAGATTTTGGGCCTCCAGCCCTGTATAAACTGTGTGATCTTGGTGACATGGAGTCGGCTCAGGTGGAAGTCATGTGACAGGATGTCCTCAGTCAGCTGCACCAGGAGGCTGCCGTCAATTCGCTCCCTCTGGAATACAGCCACGGCTGCCTCTGATAGGCCAATGAACCGCAGGCATGCTGACACCTCCTCCAATGACAGAGCAGACAGGTCAGCAGGCGGCCGCCAGGTGGGGTCAGGGGGTGGGGACAACCCTTCGCTGACCCCTGTGGATGTCCCACCACCCTCCGCACCTCTAGAGGAATCTGTGGTGGGATTGGCAGTGGGCTCAGGCGAGGGGCAAGGGGACTGGCGATTGAAGGGGTTCAACGCCCCAAAGGGAGCAAAACGACTCTGTGGGGGTGGCGGCCTGAGTCGTGGTCCGGAGGGGGTGAAAGAATCCACCCATGGCTCTGCCCAGGTGGCCTGTGCTGGCTGAGGATTGGCTGTGTTGTCTGCAGAGATGGCAGGGACAGGCTCAGGACTGGTGGGGTTAGGTGCCGGGCAGTCCGCCCAGGAGCATGGGTAACAGTAGAGGGAAGCATCTGGTGAGGGTGAGCAGCTGAGACAGAGCAGGGGAAAAGAAATTAGTCACATAGGTTATCATGACTTCTCATGACCTGCAGGTCAAAACACATTAGTTTAAAAACATTCATGTTCTCATGAATATCATGTCTCCAGAACATCTGGACAAACGTGGCTGTTTCCAAGGTCATGATTTTATTTTCAAGTACATTTTCTTTCAAAGAGGAAGTTCCTGTTTGTCCTTCTTCCCTTCCATATACAGTGTCATCTGCTTCAGATAGTGAGAAGGATGAGATTTGGCGTCATCCTTTGATTAGGAAACACTGGTAGTTAGTGGTTAGTGAAGATTAATGTGGACCTCTTCCTGTTTGTACCATAAGGCATGAATGAGCCTGAAGTAAAACAGTGTTTAGGCCAGAAAACACTGCTGATCCTCTCACTAACGATTTGATACTGTACCTGTCCTGAAGTCCAGAGGAGTAGAAAGAGAGGTTGGGTCTTGGGGAGGTGGAGCTTTTGGGGAAGCGAGGTGGGACAGGTGGGCTGGGGGCTGGACTGGAAATGGAGCCCCCTTTAGAGCAGCGTGGAGGGACCGGAGGGGCGATCAAGTAGCGACACTCCTCTCTCACCTATACGTAAACACACATACGGAAAAAATGAGAGCTACAACCGCAGAGACTGTAACTCCTAACACTTCTCCGGAGGTTTTAGTTTGTGTGCATGTGTGTGTTAGTGTGTGTCTGCTGACTTGTCTCAATGTTCTGCTCGGTAAATGTCAAACTCGGTGACCTTTACACCTCAAACAAACTCCCTCACACCCAGTAGGAAGCTCCTCACACGCATGCACACACATTATGTGTTGTGTCTTGGCAGGCTAAATATCAGGGAATGAGGAACATTGTGTGTGGCAGGGTATAATCCAGCTGCATAGCAGACATCAGCACCCACACAGTCTCTCTGTACTGCTGTAAGCTGCCATCACCTCAGAAGAAAAAAGTTAATTAAACAAAACAAGCGTGATAATGGCCCCCCTTGCAAACAAGTCTGCAATATGCACACAAGCGGTGGCAACAAAAGCTTGTTTTGAACATGACACATAATTATCCTGTGTGAATTTGTTTTGTTCTCACATATGCACATACTGTTCATCTTAACTCCACTTTTATACATTTTTATTTTTTTAAATAAGTGATACCGCACTAATGACATCACCACATGTTGCTCATTAATGTTCATCCTTTCCGGTTGCTCCACTATGTGCGTCATTTCCAATCAATAGAGGAAGAGTAGCTGGGTTACCACAAATAACTATTCAGTCAAGGACACCGGATTGAATTCAAGAGCCTCTCCTCAATTAGAAAGAGCAAAGGCCTGGCTATCCCCTTTCCCAACTTATCGGTTCCACCGGCATCATGGAGGTCATAGGATTTGAGTGTACATAAAATGATAGTAATTACTTGTTCAAATTATCAAGTGTTCAAATTTTCCATCCAAGTACTGGTTTAGCTTGAATTTGAGACCACTGGAGACGTTAGTGGAACACAGACTGTGCAGGAGGAGGCTGTAACACACTCGTAACTGGGGGAAAACTAGAGAAAGGTGGTTTGAAACAACTGCATTAATGCTTCAACAGAAAAATAAAAAGTTTCTCTCTTCAGAGTTTATGTTGTTGAAGAGATTATATGGAAAAAAAAAAAAAATCAGTGTTATGTGGTCGTAAACTATTTTCATCCAGAATAGCTACTCCAGCTATGAGCTAGACTATCATACAAAAAAGTGTCAGACAACTAGAACTTCATACTCATTAAGACTCATAGACAAAAAGCACAAAACCTGTTAGAGAAGTGATCTTTGGGAAGTGCCGTACTGATTCACAGCAGTAACAGTAGTCTGTGTGTAGTCAGTCTGTCCCAAGTGTTGAAAGATTGTGTTTTTTGTTGTAATCATCAGAACTAGACTGCTTCTTTGTCACTATCTTTTATCATTAAGTCAATAATAATTTGGTCAGTCTTAAATACAAAGGCTCCATTAGTGTTATTATGCTCTGCCATGGGGATAAAATGGCTGTGGATCATTTACCTATCATACAGAAAACATCCTTAGTGATGACGTATGCATTCATGTGCTGTGAGCACATGGGCTTTGAGTGTATGACCACCTTTCCAGGAAAGCTGTGTGTGTGTGTGTGTGTGTGTCAGTGAGGTTTAAAAGCTGTAATGTATGAATAATTCAAGCCAGGCAGCCTGACTTTTAACAGCCGGATGCCGTTGTGGACAGATAAGAGGAATGAGAGAAAGAAAGGACAAAGAGAGAGACAGACAGGAGTTGAAGACTGAAACTCACAGCATCAGATTTTGGGGGTACAGGCGGCGGGGTAGACACTCTCGTCACCACAGTACCAACAGAACCGTCGAGTGAGGAAGACGAATGGAAGGAGATGAGGTTTGGCTCCTTTCCCAAGCCCTCTGCGTTCTGATTGGTCCAGAGTTCCTCATAAGGGATTTCCTCACTGGTCCTCATTTCAGCCTCAGTCCACTCAGGGGTCACATACTCCCTCTCCTCACCTGGTCCCTCCCCGAGTCTCTCTCCAAGAGAGTCCCTACAGCGCTGTGACAGGCTGTCCGAAACCCCTCCCCCATACCCGCATATTGAGAGGCGCTGCAGTGCCGGTGCCAATGAGTCCTGACCCGACACGCACATGCGAGAGCGCCGCGGGCTCACACACTCCTCGGTCATACACTCCAGTTCTGGCCTGGTTTCTCTAACAGCACGAGAGTAGGCATCTGGGTCGAACGCGTGTCGCAGTAGGAGGCTCTCCAGCGCCGCTGTGTGAACGGACACCTCGGCCACATTAAACCGAGGCATGCAACGCAGCAGCAGGAAGTGGGAGGGGGAGACTTCCTGTCGGCGAAGTACCATGCATAGCACTACAGTCTTGCTGACGATGTTGAGCAGCTTGTAGCGGTGGCCCTCTCGCACCGCGTGACGGTCGTAGGGGTTCCGTGGCGGTCGTGAGGGTACCGACACATTGACAGGGAGGCGAACTCTCTCGATTATGCTTCGTACCGTGTGCTCCCCTCCCAGCATGCCCTGTTCCAACGGGGAGCGTGTGCAAAAGCGCCCACGGCAGCCAAAGGGCAAGCTGACACTCTGATTGGTGCGATGGTTCATACAGACCAGGCAGGGAGTTTTACCTGAGGAGGCACAGACAGAAAGGTGGAAGGACAAAGGGTTTTCAAGAGTAATATTTTAAATTGATCCAGTCACGTACAAAGCTAATAATTTCAGGAATGAAAATGTAATCCCGCACAGTGCTGCCACTAATGTAATGACTGTAATGTATCTTCTTAATTCTCATATGAAAACCCTGAAGTGAATCACAGATCTCATCACACTGAGTCTGGCCTTTACTTACTTCTAGGAGTCTTTCCCAGGCGTCTCAGCAGCGCACTCAATCCCGTCTTTTCTTTAGACGGCGTGGCACAGAGAAGCTCCGCTTTCCCCATGAGTGACAGCTCATCTCCAGCCTGCAGAGTGAAGCTGTAGGGCTCACTGTCCTCACTGAACTCCCCCGAAACCACCTGCAGCACACGCATGCACAGATAAGTAGAGGTGATAATGCATTTCTACAAAGTTGTGTGCAGACTGAGGCGTGCTGCTGAAAAACCTGGATAGAATATTACCTGCATTTTTAAAAGTGTAGGGATGGAAACGTGTTACATGAAGATGTGGAAAAGAGCTAACCTTGACACTAAAGGTGATTGTCTCCATAACAAAGACCCGGTCTGGGAAGACTCCAGCAACTTCCTCCACACTGGAGAAATACTGGACCGGATCCCTGACGTCCCGGTCTTCATCCAACAACTTGAACTTGCCTATGAAGACAGTGGAAACAGGATGAAGATGGGATAAGGGCGGACAAGGGAAGAAGTTTGTGATGGAGGTGAAGGAAAGGACAGAAGAAAAATTAAGAGTGTTTGAGTTAGACCAAAGAGGAAAAGAAAAGGAGAAAGGGAGAAGAAAAAGAGGACAAGGAAAGATAAGAGTGAAGGAGGACGAGAGAAGAGTGGAAGAAATGAATGCAGGGAAGATGACGAGGAAAGGAAGGAAAAAAGAAAGTATGTTCTTTTTTCTGTTTGACTTCCTGCAGTCTTACTTCAAACACACACGCAGTAGACACTGTTTGGACGAGAAGAATACAAAGACACCTCCGTGACCTATGACCTGGCACCAGCTCTCGGCCAATCAACAGCCGACGGGGTTGGCATGGCAACCAATAAAGGACCCCCATTCTCACGCAGAGCAGAGACACATCACCATGGAGACACTCACACATACACTCACACAACTCTCTCTCTCTTTTACCCTTCTTTCCTTTGCTCATCCCCTCCTCCGTCTGTAAATCTTTCACACTTATGCCAGTCCAGTAACTGTGTGTGTCTCTTCCTTTCAACTGTACTGTTTTCTTTTTCACGGTTGGTACCACTTTGTGATGTTGAGGAATGCACAGCGTGCTGCGAGTCAGCTGTATTTAAAGGACATTTTTTAATAGCACTGACATTACTCTTGCGTTGAACTACGATAACCCTCGAGGGATCCTCGTTTTTTCCTCACAGAGTCCAAGTGTTTGTGTGTGAGGGAAAGAAAAAAGTTTTTTTTTTTTTTTTTGTCTGGGAGGCAGAGCAGAATACCAAAACTCCACCATCCTCCTCGCCAGCACCTCCCTCCATCCGTCTCTCTCCCCACCCCCCACCCCCCCCCGCCTACCAATTCAAACACAGCCCCCAGGATGAGGAGCTTCCACCCGCCAAACAATACCAGCGAGTGCTACTTTTCAACACAGCCCACCAACCCCCTTCCTTTAAAAAAAAAAAAAAAAAAAAAAAAAAGTGACAGGCTGAGGAGGGCTTTGAAATAAACCAGGGTTTACAGCTACACCAAACAAAACCCCGGCTCCATCCAGGAAACTCCTATAAGAGGATTATTTGGCTGGAAGTGAGACTCCAAATGTGACACCATAGCAAAGATCCCCTATTACTCTGTGAGAAAACATTTCAAGAAATAAAAACAGAATCACTCAGAGGCTTTTAAATCCCTACAGATGAGGGTTTGGCCACTACCACATTACACGAGTGGCTGTGGCGCCACTGGCTTCCCTGAAACCTTATTCGTGACAAGAGATCATTCAGCTTTTCTGTCCTCTACCCTTCAGTCATCCTTTGCCGCTCGCTGATGGACAAGAGGAGGATGTAGACAGACATGTCTAGGATTAGGAGGAGGGAGCATCCTGTTGTCCGTCCCCAGGGGGAATCCTATATTGCTCTCCTCCTAAGCTTATTTAGACTTCCTGTATGAAGTCATCATACAGACATTAGCTCATCACTGGCAATGCCCTCTGATTCAACAACAACAACTCACATGTTTTAGTGAGAACGACCTAAAGGGAGACCTAAAAATTTGCAAACATCTCATTTCTCATTTCTTACCAGACTCTAGCAGTAGAGCCACTCTTCCAACAGCAGAGGAAAACAAATTCTTGAACCAAGAAAATGAAGATTCAAACCCCAAATTAATCATTTCAAGATGACTGTAGTTATAACGGCTTGAATTTAAGGTCTGGTTAATTTGGCAGCACCGGCAGCTACAAGTGATATCTCTTTGAGCATCATATTATTGTGTCCAACACTACGAGCATCCCGTCCATAAATAGTGACAAAAATTGGATTAGATCTGATGAAAATCTGGTTACAGCTCTCAACTGTGATACTTGTAGAGACCCAGACATCCTGTACGATCATCACTAAGCAGGCACCTAGTTAATTTACAAATCTGAATTTATAGTTGTGTTTTGTTTTTGGTTACGATGAGTTTTGAACTCTGAGCTCATGAACCTTTGTTTTTAGTTCTTGGTTTGTGGTTCTCGCTAACATCAGCAACAGTGGCGGTCACTTCCGATGTGAAATGCATAAATGTCTAAAATGACAATGATCTCAACATGCCCCCTCCCACCCAAATGTTCTTTCATTCTTCCCGAAACAGAGCCTGAGAGGCGGTGGTGGCGGCGGCGGCGGCGGCAGCGGTAGTGTGAGGTAACATCTGTGCTCCATCAGCAGAGGAAGCAATGGAGAGGAGGCATTAAGATCCAGTTACACAGCAAATAATGTGACTGGATGGCGAGTCTGAACAATGGGATTGTGGGGATGAGCTCCGGTGAGGTCATACTGACTAGATTCATTCAGCAGGAAGACGGCAAGTGAATGGACAGGAGGAGTCAGTGAAGGTCACATCTACAGTAGCAGGTCGGCTGAATATGGACTGTACTGAGTCTGTGTGTGTGTGTGTGTGTGTGTACACTAGGGTTTAATATTAGGGTTTGATTGTGTTTTCTTGTTGCCATTTGATTCATTTTAATACATGATTCTAGTTATTGTTCTCACCCTCTATACACTTTTCCCCTTGTTTATCCTTAAAGTCTTAAGGATTAAACTGGAGCTCGCTGGGACTTCTGTTGCCATCTCCACACGCTCCTCATTTCTAAATTTAGTTGAATGTTTTTGCCGAGTTGGAGGGAAATGTCAGCACAGCAGACAATATCACTTGCCAATATCAGTAAATCAGTTTAATGTTAATGCGTCTATCGCGTGTGCTTGTTTGCATATCCCCTTCCAATAGGACATGAGCTCCCCACCAAATATAGACAAGTGGAAGTGGAAAAAAATGACCTTGGACAAATGTGTGTATTTATTTTTACTCCCTAGAGAAAAGGGACATTTTAGGGAAAACCTTGGTACCTTGGTGAGGACAAATCTGACTAATAAGGAATATTTTCTCCAAAGCAATGCATGTGCGTGAGTGTGAGTGTGTGTGTTCACTCACCCTGGTATTGCAGAGGGATGTCTATCTTGGGCCCAATGACGTAGTGTCCCTCCTCTAAGCTGTGGGCCGTCACTGTGGTCCACTGTCGACAGGAGTGTAACAGCACCACATCCTCCTCTGACAGACCCTCCACACATTCACCTGGGACACACACACACACACACAAATCAACACAGAGATGGATTAGGGATAAACAAACAATGTTTTAATTTCTAAGGTCACAGTGAGTGGCTCTGCAGTGGAAAACACTAAAACACCTCCCCGCACACACACAAACACACACACACACATGCATTCAGGACTCAGTGTCAATAATTACCACCATCAGTGACGGTTCACCACCCCTAACCTACTCATCAGGACCCCACTATGCAGCTGGCAACCTACTATTATGCAGCCCCCATACTTTACACACAAACACAATCTCTCAACACACACACATGCACATGCACACACATGCACACACAGCTCCCCAGCTTTCACTAGAGCCATCATGTAGCACAACAGCATTGATTTCTGCTGATAGCGCAGTGGTACAATTCAATCACACACACACACACACACAGATCACATGGATGCACATCTTTTTTGTTCTTGTTACTAAGGGAGAGCTGTTACTCCCAAACCTTTTAGTCTAACAGTCATGTTGATGGATGGCTGAAAAGAAGCAGAGGATGAGGGACTGTAAGTAGAAATACAACAGGTCCTCTGTTGAAAAGATAATGATCATCAGAGGACCCCGGGCTCTTTGGGGAGTTTGACTCATTGTCACTGATTTCATATCTGCGTGTCTCAGTTTGCTCTGGCTGCTGAGCACATCAAAGGTTCAGTTCACCACAGATCTTCTCTCTCATCCTCAGTGGTGTCAGGCCACACAGCAATGTCTTTTTCCACTGAAAACACATTTATGTCCAATTCAAACACCCAGTCTGTTGTCTGCGGCTCAATGTACTTTATAATCATGACATAGCTTTGTTTGATTGACTGTTTGTGAGGCAGTTCCATACTTTCAGACTGTAGGAGGACCCCCCCCCCCCCCCCCCCCCACACACACACACACACACACACACACATACTATTGAATCACAGTCTCCATGCACATAATAAAACACTGCTGTTGTTGTTAATATGATTAAAATGGATGTCATCTCCAAGTGCTTACATCATGCCCTGTTGTAAATAACTAACCACCGTCTCGTTTGGCTGCCTGTGCAAACAAACAGGCGTCTGTGGGAAAACTACAGTGCAGTTAATAAACACCTACGGTTGCCCCCCACTGTCGACACAACGCACACGCGCGCCGCTGAACATAAGGTGCGTAATTTTTCGGGGGGAACCATGACAGGGCTCGGGTGCGCGCTTTTGTCCACCGGAGAAAGTTGGAGGTTTTTCCCTCCTCGGTGCTGCTCGTTAGTATTCATCACATTCACCGACAGATTACAGCATTTACATATGAAAAGAATTGAGCAGCACTTCAGCAGCACAACAGACACTTTGTGGCTTTCCGGGCCTCCCTGGACTGGAACAACTTTGGCCATGACACCCATCGCCCGTTCCCAAAGTAAAGCCACCAATTTTGGTTCAGTGGATAATCATGTTGGCACGAAAACACAACGCAAATAAATAGAAAACTGAACACAAATGTCCAATAATGCCTTTCTTTTTTCCAAGTCAGTGGGTTAGTGTGAACTCTAAAAGTCTGTTATCGCTGCAGCTGCATCAAGTTAGCCAGATTTAACCCAAATAATTACGGAAACACGGCTATGGCGGTTTCAAAATAAGAGCACTCGATGTGGCCAGGCACTAAAACGAAGTGTGCAAAAAATATTGCACATTTCAAAAAATAAAAAATTGGCTATATATATATTTGGACCTATTGGAAGCACTACAATTAGTCGGATCAAGTGATTCCTGCAGTCTATCACTTGTAGGAAGTGTTCTCCAAGGTGTTAATGTGATTTATTGCTTAATTGTGATTATGCTGCTGCCCATCTAATCGAACTGTTACCTTCCAGTTCGTGGCAGATGAGCAGACAGTTTTAGGCAGTTAAGTAACACTTAATTAGTTTACACGGTTAAAAGGGAGCAAATCAGTGAATTGTAAAATGGTACAGTGGCCTATGCCCTAATTTGTTGAAAAGATATTGCGGGGTAAGCGACTGTCAGTTGATTACACTTTTTAACCTATTTCATTATATAAAGTTTATTTTTGTTCTTTAAAACTTTCCGATAAGTTTTCTGCATTTATTTTGAAAGTTTAGACCGGAAGCGGAAATTTTTCCTGCCAGTCTTGACACTATCACAACGCTCCACAGATTGTTCAGTGAAAAGCTTCATGTGTTCTTACGTCCCAGCGTTGTTACATCCACAAAACCCCATAGAAACACACTTTACTCGACACCAGTTCGAGTCCTTAGCTTTTCCTGACTGTAAATCCATATTTCATCGCTGTTCATCTTCGTTACTGTCACAGTTGTGCCGCCTCTGGTGCTGTGAAGCGACGGTGGAGTTAGCTAACAGTTGTCAAAAGAACACACAACAGCCCCGAAAGTTTTTTTTTTTTTTTTTTTCCTTTCTTTTAACGGTCGCGCTCGCGGTCGAAGCCCCAGGTGGAGGTTGTCTCTTACCGTGGGCTAGACGGACCAGAGTGGGCAGACGGAACTTGCTGACCACCGCGTCCAACGGCAGCGCCAACGGGCTCCAAGTGATCTCCGACAGGCTCGCCGACAACTTCTCCATCCTCCCGGGTCATCACGGTACCGGAGATAATGGTGGTGATGATGATAGCGAAGATGATGATGATGATGATGGTGATGATGATGATGATGGTGGTGGTGGTGGTAGTGGTGGCGACGGTGGCGATGTTGGTGGCGATGGTGACGATGAAGTGGAGGAGGATGAGGGTGATGTTGGTGGTATAATGGCAAAGAGTTTCGCCATGTTTGAATGTAGGGAAGAGGGAGCGCAGTCACAGTCGGTGCGCACGAGCGGTGGGAGGGAGCGCGAGCCCTCTCTCTTTCTCCCTCTGTGATTTAGTTTTCGTCCACCACCCCCACACATACACACGTGAACCTAATAGCAAAGCAAAACTTAAGACTTTGTTAGTTCTTAAATTACTGTATTATAGTTTTAAAAGTCCTACAAAGGCGCACAGGACCTCCTAATCTAATTGTTTAATAACCGGCCCTGATTTTCCCGTCAATAATTACACCACAAGTTAATCTGAGTGGGTGCAAGAGTGGAAAACAATGACTTGAGGGGCTTTTGGGAAGGATTTCTCAACCTTTTCTGGCTTGCAACCACAGAGTTGTCTTGTAAACATGGATGGATCACTGAACACATTTACAGGGCCCAGGTCCAGGGGCCCAAGAGAACAGTGGAGGCTCTGAAGTAGGAGACCTATAATATTTCATGTTTGAAAGCCACAGGGTTTAAGTTTGAGATACAAAATGACCACAATGACATGCCAAACAACCAAAAGGTGACATAATGCATTCACAGACAATTAGGCAAAGCACTATAATATGATGCAATCGACCACATGCAGAAACACCCACACAGACACAAAACAACCCCGAAAGAGGCACAAAATCAACTCACAAGCAGTTTTCTGATTTACACAATAGGAGCAAGATGACCCAGCTGACCCAAACACTCACTAATGTAGCTTTATGTTAGAGTAAATTCAAAAATGCCCACAGACTAGTATCCTATCCACCACATTAAATGCAATCATACCAGTCCCAAGAGAGAATCTCTACTTAAAGCTACTCCACATCATCAAGAGACAGTGTAGTGTATGAGTCACCCAGGGCTACATTTAGCTGTAACATAACTATGGTGAAGTAAGCAGAAGTAACTTTGCAGGTGTACATAAAGCATGAACAGCTGTACACATTAGGCATATTACCAGCTCATGTAGACAGTAGTGATGTGTTGATGAAGTGGAATCACTTTATCCACCTCGTCGGTCAGCACTAAACTTCTGGCCCGAGGCAGGACTCTGGTCAACTCGCTCTCAGTTCAATGAACCAAACTGTAAACAGAAACTGATTCATTTGCTATTGATTTTTTTTTTTTTCCAAGCAAACCAGCTGTGAGCTGTAGTCCTGTATGCCATAACCTAAAGTGAGCAGTTCAGAAGAGTTATATAATTGATATTAAATCTATTGTAACTTACAGCACTGTTCAAAATCTTGCTAGAGTCACAAGTCAATGCAGGTCATCCATTATCAAGTTGCTTTGTGTAGTCACAAATATATGGTTTTATTAGTTACGTCTGGCCTCTGACAATGAAGCAACCACATCAACACCCACTCAATACCAAATATAGCAGTGCTGTGATTTATTTTGTCTGTTCAATTAGTTAAAATGTAAACTCATGCTGTGATTCACCGGCTGTTAATGGATCACTCATTCTGTTTCACTCTCACAACAATATATGGCAAACACTGCAATATAAATGTGTTTGATTGATACACAGAACCTGGACTGAACCAAAAAACTTTAACTTATTAGTGCTGTTTAGAAGGCCTAAGATTTATCCCCACATCTATCATTTAATTAAAAAATATACTTTTCTGTCTACAGTCACTGGTACTGTGTAAAGATAATCTCATGTAGCATTACTGTCTGGTCTTTGTGATACAAAATGACTCAGAAAATCTCAGTGATATGACCAAAGATTTGGGTAACAACTTTATTTGTTCCATATTAACAAAAATTATATCAAGATGGACTTCTGGACTAGCGACTGGGGCATTATTTCACAGCAGGGAAAGGGGTCGGTCAGCATGGTGGAAAACTCAATGTGCAGGCTCTGCAAAAAGAGAGGACAAGAAAAAACATTTTAGTAAAACAGACTGATTAAATACGACCCAGAACAACTAAGCATAGAAAGAATAAAGTGAATTTCTTCCAGAGCCAGATATCACCTGGACCACTAACACATCAGCCTTATGACACTAATGTCATCTGTCACTGACATCTAGGGGAAAGCATATGAAACTGCACAATATCTGACATGGCTCTTTGACTTGTCTTTTCCTGCAGCAAACCTTCATGTTCATTGCTGCAAACTGTTTCCCACAAAAGATCTGGTGTGTTGGAGAAATGACTAATGGCTCACTTAACCTCTGTGTTTAATGATGACCTATTTAGACAACATACAGAACAGACAGGCTGGCTGGTATTGCTTATAATGTTTTGTTCTCTTCGACAGAGCTCTAAGAGCTTCTAATTACAAGTATATGTCGAAGAACATTTTTTTACTTTTACATTTTTACTTTATACTTTGATGTAGTCCTTTATTTTACATGCAGAAGTTGCCAATAGACAGAATGCTCACTGATGGTATACAAAATCTTACAGCATGTACCCATTAGGGATAATAAGCATCATCATATATTATAAAGCAGAATCTGATGGTAACAGACGGTAATATCTGATTGTATAGTATGATCAAAAATGTTTGGCTACTTACTGTCCTTCACAGCCTTCTTGCCTGGAATGAAAAAGAAATATTGCATTAGACACATTGGTCATTATCACTGAGAGTATTACCGGTAAATATATGCAGCTGCTTACAATCTAAGCCCTAGGGAGTGATGAGGTGTTAAATGAGCATTTTTCAGCACCATCAGTATTACACTCCACTCTGTGTATCCTAAATCAGTTGTGTTACTCTACATTCAAGTCTTAAACTCACCCCCATAAGAAACTTTGTAGTACAGGTATGTCATGATGCCAAGACCAACCCACATCTCCTGGTATGCCTTTGTGTAGTAAGGGCCCACCTTGGACCACCAGTTTGCGAACATACGTCCGGCCATCTGTGGGAGGAAGCATCCATGTACTGTCAAAACAATGCCTGTGCACTCGGTCAGTATAATGTCACCATGTTGAACAGCAGTATGTTTATCATAGGCTGGGCTGGATCATCAGATTACCTGGGCCAAAGTGCCCTGCAGTCTTATACAGAGAAACACCAAACCCAAACTTAAATTCACATTTCTTCTGCTTTTCTGATGTGTTACTCTCCAGCTTACACAACTGACCCAACTGGAATTGTGTTTACTTACTCTTAAGTATAGTTGAATACATAGGTTGCATTCATTTTGACTGAAACCTTAGAAACTAGTCCCTTCATTCATATTATGTTGTTGCTCTTATGTAAAGGATACCTTGACCCCCAGCTGTATCAGGCCGAGCTACTGACTTTGTCCACCTGCGAAACCGTGATGACAACAGAGAGTATCCTAGCACTACTCTTCACTCCTTTCTTAACTCAACTTCAGCTGTTAAAACACTTTATTTACTTTAACGTGTTCACGTCTCTTTACTAATGGTAAGTTAACCATGGCTAATGCTAATGTTACTGCTAACATAAAAAGATCGTATCTACTAAAGTCAGTGTTAACATTAGGTGAATGCAAGTCAGTCACACTAAGTAAACGGACACTTTGAAGACTGACTCACAGTTAATATCTAGACTGTGCTCTTGTTATCTGACAAGTTAACTACTTCAATCAATGAATGGCTAGTGACTAGCGTTAGCATCGTCTCCGCTGCAGTACATGGAGAACGCTCATTAGCTTTAGCAAGAAGCTAGGTTAGCTTGCTGGGAGCACCTCCACAAATAACGGACACTGCCACGTAAAGTAGAGACGATAGCTCCATTTTATAACGCTGTCGTGAGGAAAGAGATGTTTTACTGTCACAAGTCAAACATACATATTAAACAAATGTCAACTCTTGTCTTACCTTTCAGTTTGTCACGCTGCTGCAGGAAGGTCAAGACAGCCGCTGCTGCTAAACGTCAAAGTCGTGGGGGGAAGCTTCTTCTACTCTCAGCTGAGTAGTATTACATTCATGTTTTGATGTGCAGCGCCACCTAATGGAGGTCGACGATTCTCTCTCTCTCTCTCTCTCTCTCTCTCTCTCTCTCTTTTCTGTCTCTCTCTCTCTTTTAAATACCTGACTAACCATCTCTTGGCTCCACCTTGAGGGCTTCAACATAAATGCCAAGACAATTATCTTCTCTCCCTTTTCTGGTTTCATGTGAAATCTTGCCAGCCCACAGCTGCAGCCACAGAATTAATCAATACATCCTATTCATTGCAGTCAATTGATGTGTAATAGAAGATGTGTGATATCATATGTCAATGACTTATTTCCAGTAATCACAGTCAAATCATAGTTTATAAGTCACAGAATGAAGTCTTTTCTGTCTTGTAGCCTGCAGTGTATCACTGATTACATGACATAGCATAAAAATGCAGATTTAGTCCAGATAAATACATTCAAGTTAGAACTGTGTCCACTCTAAAGGAAAGTTTTACCATTCAAAAACTCAAAAAAGTGTCCTGACAATATGTGTTTTACATATCAAAGGTTCCCATTTTCTATAATTGGTGCTTTTACAATAATGACCTTTTGGTCTAAAAACCCCCTACCTCACTTTCAATTCCAGTCGACCACTGTACCAGCTTCTAGCTCGATGATATATTACACTTTTGTAGACTTTCCAGTGGAAATAATTATTCCCTACCCTGCTCTGCATTTGTACAGTATCTTGTTTCCAGAAATGGGAGTTTGTGGTGAGGGTGCAGCTGCTACATGGCACACAGACTGTCCACCAGCTTTGTCTACTCTCCATAGTGAGACAACAAATAAAACACTGGCACCGCTCTCAAGGGTAAAAATGGCATTGTGCAATAAGATCTGCTGTTCCCACTCCCCAGGTGAAACAAAGGAAAAATATCAAGTGAAGAGATATTTTTGTTTTATGGTCTAAATTCAGTTGTGAATATTTAAAACTCTTGATCCCACCTGAGTGCTTTGAACTGTCATGAATTAACAGATTGCTGTGACTCAATATGAAACCTACTGTGGAGAGTAAACGCAGAATTAATTATTTATTACACTGGAGCAGTGTACTGGGATTACCCCTGAAAGTGAAACTGAAACAGATTCACAAGACTGCATCATAGCTGAAGGTCTCTCCCAGTGTCCTTGTCTTCATGGCAGTGGCATACAAGGAAATCCTGGGAAAGAGGACAAGCTGATATGAGTAAGTAGAGATATTTTATATGTCTTTGTTTGCCAGTAACAAGCTGTGTCTTGCCATCAAGGTGGTCGACTCTGGGACCTGTCAGGATGTGATTACTCTTTAGGTAAAGGGTACCGTGTTTATGTGACAGCCTGCAGGAGTGATTTGGCAGGCTGTCAGTGAATGTGGGAGGGACTTTCCGCTGTTTTTTTGTCCTCCAGCTCTGATAGGCAGGAGGCACCTTGTTTCATTTATGAGACCTAAAGGCCAAGTCCTATTTGAAGTCACTTACATAGGACAGTCAGAGTGGATCAACACAGAGTTGTGGCAGTGTGAGAGGACACAGCTGAGGAGCTTAGCCGTTCACTTGTTCACACTCTGCTGGGTCCTTCATTGTAATATGAGCTCCAGTAGCTGTCAGTGGTGACTACAGCCTCGCTACAGGTATGCTGATTTGAATATAGGCGATATAGATTGTGATATAGATATTGTGCTGCAGGTGCTTTTCATACAGCCTGATCATTCCTTTTCCCTCTTTTTCCTCGGTGTTTGCATGTATATACTTGCCTCTGTGTGTGTGTGTGCATACATGCAATAATGAAAGGGTGTGGATTGGCGCTTTTTAATGTCAGTAATGAGACAGCGGGAGCAACAGGCAAACCTTGCACTGCAGCATTCACTTTATTTCATTGTTGGTTTGTCTTGAGCAGATGAGTTACTAATCCACGTGTCCTGAACCTTCCTGAGGTGGATTTTGAGCCGCAGTTGGACACGGCATGGCTTCAGGTGGTGCAGAGGAAGACAATGGAGGTATTCCATTGGATATCGACAACGTGCACATGCTCCTCCAAGGTCAGTCTATTTCTGTATTTTGTATTATGTTGTGACATGTGATCTGTCGGAGTGGAGAATCACAGCAGAGGCCAACTATCTGGAACAACTACTCATCAAATACTAATTTATATTTAGGAAGTGAGTTGGGAAAATACGATTGTGTGGTGATTCTACTTTCATATACTTTGCAGGACTTTGATAAGAGGCTAAATGAAACGAGAGAGAGACTAATGCACATATATAACTGTCAAGATTTTAGAAAGTTAGAGGGAGTCAAGTGCACAGAAATGACACTGATGTGATATGAAAGTCATCCAGTGTTACTGCTGTCTTTACTGACTGTTGTCAGTTTGTTTGTTGTTGGTTTTTGTTCCTTATTTCTGAAGAAGATGAAGATCGTTTCAGCTTTTTTTATTTTCATTTCATGTCTTATGTCTTTCACGAGCCACTCTTTACAAATTTCCCATGATATCCATCTTTCTGTAGTGTTTTGCTTCATTTAAATTCTCCTCATATAGTCTCTTTCATTCATTTTATTCATTTATCAGTATCATAAAATGTGTCTTTCTTTTTGAAGAGCCGTTGAAATGTCCACACCATCTAATGTGCGTGTGACTCCTTCGTTTATCAGGTCATCAAATTAACTGCTCTTTAATAACATGAGTAATCGCATCTGTTGTTCCCTTGACTTTGATCATCAAATAATGACCTTGTGTCACTTCATCACAACATACAAACTAATGCAGGGTAAATATGGAAGGATGGCTTTGATTGAAAATGAACCATGAGTCACACCGTTGCTTCACCTGACAAATATTTTAACATCAAAACATGATGATGTTTTCAGTTTTATCATTACAAATATTTCAGCTCATTTAATTAAAAGGTTTTTTTTTCTTTATTGATAGGGCAGAGAGGGGGAATGACATGCAGCAAAGGGCCGCCGGGGGAATTGAACTGGGGCAGGCTGCAGCGAGGTCTATTGCCTTTGTATATCAGGTGCCAGCTCAAACTTTTGAGCAATATGGCGCCCTTAAAAATTGAATCAAGTGAATCTGTAAGCTCTAAAAATGTGTAATAGATAAACATTGAACATTGCTGTGCAGCATCAGGGAACATCTGACATAAGACTTTAAACAAATCAGCAACTTTCACGACATTAAACCATCTTCTTGTTCAAGAGTCAGCTTCTTTAAAAATGCAAAGATAATGTAATTTGATCTGAGTCTATTTAATTTGACAGCTGACCAACCTGGGAGACTCAGGTAAACTGGGTGGAGTTGGGTGATTAAAAAACTAAGGAGTTTCCAGTCCTGGCAGGCCCTTATACAAACAACAGCCAGTGAGTCACACTCACAGCCAGGTCTGTTATAGTGAATGTGTGAACCTGACTTTTCTGACAAAACAACATGTTCCTGTGTTCACTACAGATTCAGTCCATCTTGTTCCTACATCTCTGCAGGGGATGTGGATGTGTGAGTTTATGAGAACAATCATGATATTTCTGATGACATTACACAGTGGATACCACAGTTATCCATGTGCTCTCATTTGATCACAGGCTGCATCTTAAAGCTTTCTGTCATACCCATATTACTAGGAAAGTCTTTACATTGTCATATATAGTAAAAGGTGTGTGTTTTGTCAACAGAGGCTTAAGATTGGGTCTAGTTCCTCACAAGAGCCATGTATGTCCAAAGTCCCCTCTGCGTGTGTGTGCATATGTCTGTTTGGGAGTCTGGGAGTCCGTCATGGCTCTGAGTGTGTCTGTGTATATTCGCTGTGTGAGTGTGTGTGTGAGAGAGTGTGAGCCTCAGTATCTATGTCTGTCAGTGTCTTGGAAGCCATCCCGTCCCCCGGCTCGCAGCCTTACTTCAGCTTAAAGAGGAAACCTTTCACTCCAGGGACACGAGGAAGAGGTTTAAGTGGACAGTCTGGTTTCTTTAGCTTGTTACACATGGGTCTCTTGACCATTGGTTGTAAAAATGGCGAGTGGAAATGTCCCTCAGTTCTCTGACGTTGGTGAGTAGCTTTGGAGCTCGCTGCATCTGAAATCTGTTTCTGTGGCTGCTTTAAACATTTCTGAGTTATTATGAACGTCGCAGCGTCGTGTTGCACTCAGGGGAAGTCGAGTATGTGAGCTGAAAAATAATCAACAAATGGAAATTTGGATGAAGAAGTCTCTCTAAATTTCTTTAAATCTGTACCACACGTCGCTATGTTTAAATGTGTTTTAACTTCTTTACTTAAAAAAAAAACAAACATGACAACAAACGTAAATAAACCAACAGGAGATATGAATGGACTGTCATCTCAAGAGGACTAAGACATCCCAGGACGCACTTCTTAATTCATCACAGCATGTCCAAAACTCACTAGTAGTGATCAGTTTAAATTCATATTCGTGCTTTTCCTTTAATCTTATATCATATGAACTCATCCTGTTGTTTTTTTTTCTCTCTTTTCCAAACAGTGGAGCATGAACAGATTCAGAAAAGAACTTTCACCAACTGGATAAATGCTCAGCTCTCCAAGGTGAGTTAGGACAGCATGTTTGTTTATAATGCTCGAAGAATTAATCTTAATTCAGTGACATATGTATATATTTGTAGAGATGTAACTGATCCTGGAGCAGTGTTAATGCTTTGCACATAAAACTGATTTCTTTTATGACAGTCAGCATTTTTTATATGTGGGTAGCATCAGCTGAATCAAAGCCTTGTGCTTCAACCAGGACACTGCTGTAGTCCTGTAGGTTAAAATGGTATCTGTCTTCTGGAGAGAATTTTGCATGGCGTTTGTAGTGTAGAGATGTGCAGGAGAGATAATGCAGGAGGGGGATAGATGAGAGAAAAGGTTCCAGGCTACAGGTGTGTGCAGGTATGTGCTATTTGCATCCTCAGCTCACACCTAGTAAGGAGGCAGTCCTGTGTAATCATGGATTCATTTCAAATAGTCTACCTGTTGATGATTTATTTCCATGTTTCTTTAAGTATAGTCTGTTCTTCAAACTATCAAAAATGTGCCTTCAATGTCTGGAATCTCATAAAACTGGATAAAAAGTGCTCCTTCTAAAACAGTTTGACAGTTTTAGCACGGGGTGTTGTAACACTTGGCAACAAAGGAACATCTCTTAAACCCCAGAGAGGGCTGAAAAGTGGTATAACGTCACACTGTGGTTTGGCTGTAAATCATACGGGGCAAGCTGCAGCGTGTAACGTGCTGAGTCACCGGTCAGACGGCGAGGTGAGGTGAAGCGGCTCCCCCTGGATCTCTACAGAGAGTGAGACCTTGAGCTGCTTGTGACATTCGTCTGGGAGTATAAATAGTCCTTCAGCGCAGCAGAGCAGCACGAAATCTGAACCCGGCCGCCCTGTCATAACCTCATGTCCATATGACTGCACTCTGACGCCAAAATCACCCGTTCATAACTTTCCATCTGTTACACCAATCTGACATTTCCTAACAGAAGACACTATCTTTATGTCCGCAGGCCGGTCTTCACTGTTGTGACTTGGCCTTGAATTTCAGTTTGAGTTTTAGTTGAAGAGAGAGTTTGCAGGGAACTTGTTAACATTTGTCAAATGTGTAAACACAGTATTTTTCTAATTGTAAGTATCACACCAGGTCAAGTTGACTGAAAACTCCCACATTACACTTGTGGTTATGTTTTTACTTTGGTTTACTAAAGGGTAAACTTTTCAGAAACTTTCCCATCAGCCTTTTTACTCTTTTTACCATATGACCCAGAACAACTTCCTGTTTTGTATAAAAATGATCCTGCGAATTTCCATCCTAACACAACCCTGTGACCCAGGATTATTCACATACCCCTGTGTCACTTGTTGTTTGATATTTGTGTGCCAAATGATGGCGGTGTGATTGATTAAGACTTAATGGATGTCACACATTGGACGACATTTTGGGGTGGATGCTCTCATGGAAAAAAAAACAAAAAAAAAACAAAAAGCACAAGCAAACAGCTTTGATTTAAACTCTGTTACTTCCTGTTTTGAGGTTTGATGCAAACTAATGAGAACAGTTACCATGCATTTGCCTTAGAAATAGAAAGAGCTGCAACAGATGCTCATTTATTTTCATGAACTGTGCAACTGGATATGTATTAATATTTTTATTGTTACAGAGATGCCCTCCCTCCTCTGTGTCAGACCTGTTCGCTGACCTCAAAGATGGGTTACGGCTGCTCGACCTGCTGGAGGTGATGAGTGGTGAGTCCATGGTGAGTTACTCCAATGTGCTTCAGATATCAGAGAGTTAAGTACTGAGTTGGGAAAAATCAAAAAAACCACAACTGTAATTTGTCTCCACAGAAAAGACAAAGAGGTCATGGGGTTTTCCAGCACAGAGCCAACATCGAGACAGCGCTCAGTCTCCTCAGGAAGAAAAAGGTAAGTCTTCATACATAAAAATCAAACCTTTCATCTAAAGCTGTAGTCTATTTTATTATGAACATTTGTTGTGCTTGGTTGGTGTAGATCAAGTTGGTGAACATAAACGTCTCAGATGTCATAGATGGACGACCCTCAATCATCCTCGGCCTCGTGTGGACCATCATTCTCCGCTGTCACGTGAGTGCAGTTAGTAAAAGTGAACTCTACCAATGAAACAGAAGCAACAGCATCATGTGAAGCATCATCGCCTCTTGAAAGAAAGGTTCAATAAAGATATATTTATAAGTGATGTATTGTTTCAGATTGAGGAGCTGGCCAGCACTCTTTCCTTCAGCTCTCGTCATTCCTCCCTCGACTCTGTGGCCAGTCTGGACTCCTGCTCTAGTAGTCCCGTCCCAGGCAGTCCAGTCCCTGCAGGCCGGACGTCTCCGCTCCACAGACGCTTCAAAGTGTCCGCCAAGAGGGCCCTGCTCATGTGGGTCAGGGACCAATGCCAAAGGTGAGTTTCAGAAAAAAGTCTCTTTTTTTCCTACTTAACTTTCTTATTTCATGGTCTCTCTGTGTTTCTGTCTTCAGGGTTGGAAGCTCTATCAATGTGAAGGACTTCAAGTCGAGCTGGAGAAGTGGAGAGGCCTTCCTGGTCATTCTGTGCTCCCTCAGACCACAGCTGGTCGATCTCTCACTGGTTCAGTCCAGAAGCAACCAGGAGAACCTGGAAGAAGCTTTTCACCTGGCTGAGAGGGAGCTGCACATTCCCCGGCTGCTGGAGCCGCAGGGTGAGGCTGATGAGACTGTGTACAGGGACAGTTATTTGATTTCTGACTGATATCACTCATGCTTTAAATCAGCAATAACTTAAGGATATTGATATTTACCATACACTTTTAAGACTCTTAATTCTTGTGGATGCATGATGATGTGTTCAAAATTAACTTTAAAAACCTTACACTTTCACCTCAGATGTTGACGTCAGAGACCCTGAAGAGAAATCCATTATGACATATGTGGCCCAATTTCTACAGTACTCCAACGACATGCCAGCGCCTGACGATCATCTGGAGGTTTGTAATCACACCCACAACAGTGTCACATGTTGATGTCACACCCACCGAGTAAATTAGAGTCATTTCTTGGGTGCTTAGTGTACCATTTAACACAAGTTAATCTAAAGTATGAATTAAAATGCAGGTCTACTGTTTCTGTTTTGGTTGGATGTTTTACTAACTCTTTTGACCCCTGCTCTTTGTACTCCCTTTGAACTCACATATGAAACTGTCTGGTGTTAACCACTTCCCTGTTTCTTGGATTTCTCCTGTTATGCTCTCCTCTGGTGGTGGTGGTGGCGGTGGTGGTGGCGTAGCTGTTTCCTCTGGATCAGCCCTCCTGCTTCTCACCTGTCAGTTTACCTGCTCACTTCACTCCAGCTATTGCTGTCTCGCCGTTACGCCAGGTAGTCCTCCTCAAGTCAATGTTTGTAGTAGTTGCAATGATTGTGCACATTTTTGTTGTCAATCAGTACAGTGGGCTGTGACTCATATTCATAAAATGCACAGCTGTTGATGCAGAGAACTTTTCCAGGTTTATCATTTGTTATTATGAATCCAATGATTGTGCAGCTCTAACTCTGTTATCCACCTTGGGTATCACCCATACATTGCATCAAAATTTAGCCCTTGACGCTTTTGATTGGGATTATGTAGGTCTCTCCGAGCGAGCGAGCACAAGAGGTGACTTGCTGGCTGCAGCAGGCCTTTGACGAGCTGTCAGAAGCACGGACAGCAACAGAGAATTCAAGCTATGCAGAAAAATATCGAGTAAGTCCAAGTACACACACAGAGGAAAACAGTCACTGGTGTGTTGTGTTTTTAGAGTGATTAAGTTATAAGAGCTGTGTTTTGTTCACCAGGTGTTCCAGAGTCTGACTGGCTCCTTCACAGAGCAAAGAAGACCTGTTCTGACACTCCTCGCTACTATTGGACGCCGCCCTGAGCTGAGTCAACAGCACCAAGCTCTCAGGGCGGCGTGGGATCACATGGAGGCGGAGGTGAAGAAACGAAAATGTCTCTTTATGATTCTCTCCCCAGATAAAAGAGAAGTGTTTATACAGTATCAGACAAACACAGCAATGACCAGAATCTGTGTTTCAGCTGCAGAGATGCAACGCAGACCTGGACCTGAGTCTCCCTCCTCCTCTGGACTCGGTGGTGGTGTGGCTGCAGCGTGCAGAGGCAGCGCTAACAGAGGAGGGAGGGAGGGTGAAAGATCATGCAGACACCGCTAAAGCAGCAAGAGCTCAACAAGACACACTGAAGGTTATTTTGTATTCTCAAGCTGCAGGACAGTTTATTTTCTTATGAACAGATCACATAATAATTACTGAAGATAAACACTGAAGACACATTATGTAGTTTACGTTTTTAGAGTCTTCTTTTCTGATTTTTTTTAGACTTTAATTGAAGAGATGAGCCGCCATGTTCAAATCCTCGACAACTATGAGAACGTGGATGACTCAGGGAACGTGGTGGTGCCCCTTGAAAAGTTCGATGACATAAAAAGACGGTACAAAACTTTAGAAATCTAAAAATCACTCATAATAACAGAATCCACAACAGCATCTTCTGTGTCAGTATCCACACTGTGAATGAATGTGTTAATACTTTGTTGTTGTTGTTTTCATATGACAGTGTAACTCACATCAGAGTCACAGCCAAATATCACGGGATCAAGCTGGAATACCAGGAACATCGTCTCACTGTACTGGACTCCCTGAACCGCTTCAATGCAAAGATCCAGACCTGGAAACCACCATACAGGTCAAAGGAGGATGTAGAACGTCTGCTGCAGGACTGGCATGTGAGTGAAGAAGAAGATTTACACCTGACAGGACTGGATTTAGGAAAATACATTACACACCAATCAGAATTTGGTAACCCTATTACTTTTGTTGTTATCAGGACACAGTGGAGCGCCAAGGCGAGCTTCTGATTCTGATGGACTCTCTCCAAAACATGAAGGAGAAGGCCAACACTTACACCAGCAAAGCAGCGCTAAGTATGAACTGAGGGTTTGTCTGAGATATGAACAAAGTCCGAGTTTAATCTTTGCAAGGCCATAAACTCAAAAGGCAACAACACTTGACTCCCTGTTGATCTTCACTGCCCAGGTGAGGATTCCCAGCTGGTTAATCGTCAGGTGAAAGAAGCAGAACGTGAAGCCGAGTCAGTCGTACAAGCTGTGCCAGCTGCGAGGGGGACGATGCAGAGAGTGCTGTCAGCGTGGGAGATTTTCAACAAGTGTCTCACATCTCTACAAATATGGCTGACACAGATCTCACAGGCGCAAGCAGAGTCTCCTGCTGCTGGGTCACAGGTAATAATCTGTACGACTCTTATTGTGGAGGACGGTGTTAACGAAGCTGCCAGGCTTTAAAAACATGCTTTATTTTGGTTACTGCAGGAGATGAGTGAGTGGGCAGAGTGTCAAGCCATGTTAAATGAGGTGGGGAACTTACTCACTGAAGTGACTCAACCTTCAACCAGCCGCACTCTGGCTGAACAACTCAGCAAGGTCAACATACAATGGGCCAAACACGGGAAGACAAAGTTTGTAAGTTTTCAAGTTCTCACTCTCCAGAGATCAGGATAAAAGGACATGCAGAGGTTGCCAGATATGACGTGTCTTGTCTTAGGAAGCATCATCGGAGGCCATCGCCGGCCCAGTGGCTCGTCAGCTGGTGGATTCACTGACCCAGGAGGCCAACCTGCTGCTCAGACAACCACTAGAAGTGGCCTCTGTCCCTCTGAAGGCGAACAGACAGAAGTTACAGGTTGGTAAACTCACACATAAAGGGTAGATAAAAATTAGGATGTTTTAAATCTTTCCGTGCCTGATCTATTCTCTATCATTTCCCACTTACTGTGTTTACTTTTGTTTTCACTTGTCAGTTACTGTGTAAAAAGATGGCAGAAGTGGAGTCATCTCTCAGTTCATCTCTAGACATACAAACCCGCCAGCAAACTCTCCTGCAGGTACTCTCCTGCAACAACTCCCAGACTGAGTGTGATGCAGGCTAACAGACCAAATCCTGGCTTAACCCAGTGTGAAGTCAAGCTTTATCAAACCAGCATGCAACCAACTTTCTGTAACTAAGAAAGAAACACTGAGTTTAATGCTATCATTTTCCTGCATGTGGCTGTTGTCTGCTCTTCTGTGTTGTAGTGGTCAAACTAAGGCTGAGTGTCTCCTTGTGTATTTATGACAGACGCTGGTTGAAGCAGAGCGAGCCTGTGGGGAGCTACAGCGGGCTGCATCCAGACTAGAGGGCCGACTGGCCGAGCTGGACCACTGGAGCACAGACGCCCTGGACTGTGACCAGCGCCTCAAGGACAATGAGCACAGAGGACACCCTGCACTGGAGTCTGCAGCCAAAGTCAGCACACCAGAGCTTCATGTTAAACTCATCCACATCCATGCAGAGCATTACAATTCACACATGGCTGTCACTTCTGCAGCTCATATGGCCATTTAAAGAGAAAGAATTAAGATCTATAATTCTCACTTTTTTCACTCTCAATCTCCATATTTGAACTTGGGTACTCCTGGTGTTTTCATATTGTGTTTATTGTAGAAGCTAATCTTAAACAATACAGTACATATTACTTAATACAAGGTTGATAATTATTTCTAGGCGCTGATTTCTCGAGGGTTGCAGCTGGAGAACCAGGTTTTAACCGAGGGACGGGATCTGCAGGACTTTGTTGCAGGAATACGGAGGACGTCTCCTCTGCAGCACCTCAGCACGTCTGGGATGCAGAGCAGGGTGTCAGAGGCTGTCTCCAACTGCCAGGTGAGTTCAACAAATGTTTGGCCACCCTCTTCAGTTCCTCAACAGTCACTCATATTTATTTGATTTGTATATTTTTCATTTCTTAGGAGATTCTTCGACTGTTTATTTCCCTTGGGTACACGGTCGAACCGGCCCATCAGACCCAGATACAGCCAGAGACCGGATTACTTGTTGTGGCCAGAACCAAACTTGTAGACGAGACTGGGAATGTTAAGCTGCAAACCCAGGACCCAAGTCAACCTCTTACTCCATCTCATACGACTCAACAAAGGACCAGAGATCTCCAGGGTTTCCCCAAAACACACACAGGAACCCACAGGATGAAAGAACCATTGTCAAAGTCAAAATGCTGCCGCCACCTTTGAGAGAACCAGTAACTCATTTTCCCTCTTCTCCTGGTCAGAGTGTAGAAGAAGCTGAACCCGAGCCAATGAAGCAAACTTCAAGTCCAAGTCAAAGAGATCAACCTTCACCATCTTTGACTCAAACTGGGCCACCACCTCTGGCTCTGTCTAAACATGTCACAGGTCCTTTAACAGAGGAAAAGAAAAGCTCCACGCCCCCACAATCTCCCAAATCCAAATCCAGAATAAGAGGCCAACCAAAACCTCCACAGGGTAATACAACATCTCAAAAGCCACCGGTCGTAGTCCGCAGTGAAGTTCATTCAAGAGCCCAGTCAATGGCAAGAAGCAGGCTGGAGAAGGCCAGAGTGCAACTGCACATGCGCATCCAACAAGCCATCAAGTTATTTGGTGGCAAAGAGATTTCAGAGTCGCAGGCCAAGAAGAAACAGGTACAGTTTCGAATATTAAAGGAGAAGAGGGAGATCAATAAAAGTTTAAATCTTAACTTTGATTAAATGTTTTATGATGTTACATTTAGCATCATTTGCTAAAAATACACCTGTCCACTTGTTGATACGTGTGAGTTCTTTGTTGCTTTTTAAAACAGAAGCTTGACTTTAAATGCAACAACACCCAGACCCTACAAATCCTACATTTAATCTCAGAATCACACATTTGTCAAAGGTCTGTGGTGTTTTGCTCTGTGTTGCTACCAGTTTTGTTTGTGTACGTGCTGGTCCAGCTCTATGTGTGTGTGTGTCTCTGTGCAGCGGGCTTTAAAGATTCTGCATCCCATCATCCTCACTGAGTTCCTGGATGCAGTGGAGGGTTATGGGGCCTTCTGCTCCGGGGCCCAGCTCCAGGACTTGATGCTCCTCTCTGACTCAGTCAGAAAGCAGTGGGAGGTAAAACACTGATGTGCCTCAGCAAAGATTAAGCCAAATAACCTCTTTACAAACACACCTAAAAGTATTTGTTTTTATATTTTTTTCTACAATGTGGAGGTCAGTAGATCTTGTTATATCATGATTGACCTGATATATTTTTACTCAGTAAATATTTTGATTGTTTGGGATTTTTTTTAACACCGGTTTAACATTTTCTGGTGGCTAATGTCTTCTCATATTATCTTCTCTTTAATCTTGATGACTAATATTTTCTCAGAACCACTTTAAGCAACTCTCTACCTGTTTTCAGGACGTCCGCAGTGAAATGGCTGCCTTCATTCCTGTCTTATGGTCTAAGCTAAGAGAAGGAAAGCAGCCATTTTCTGTTGTGCAAAGGGAAAGTGAAACGCATACTAACGCTCTCCACGAAGCTACTGACCAGACTAACCATGGGTCTTTGCAGCAACAGGTACTTTGCCTAACCCTGTAACATTAATGTGTGGCAGCCTGTCCAATTTTGACCACATAGCTAGAAAGACTATGGACTAGAGTGTTTTATTCCAGAGGCTGACGTTACGCCCCCACACAGGTCATCACGGATGGAGCTGTGTCTGTTGAGGAGCGGGCTGAGTTGCTGCGAGAGCTGTGTGACACTGTGACATCAGGTCAGTCATCCTGGTTGGCAACAGAGCAGCTGAAGGAGGCAGATGAAGCACAGCAGACCAGCACCATGGTGCTCCCAGCAGACAGGTAGTAAAATTCACGTCAGATTTGAGTGCAACAAATTAATATTTAGGGAGTAATAAAACAAAATTTAGTTGCATTAGTTTTAACATTGAGCCCTACATCAATATTCAATGTACAGCATCTGTGCATCATTTAATTGAAGCAGACCTTGTATTCATAACAATTGTCATTCTGTAATCCTTCAAGTCTGTTAATCTTAATGAGATCCCTGTTGCTCTGGTCCTGACTGCCTGACCCTGACCCCCTCCTGCTGAACATTTCTTAACTCAGCAGGGGACGGCAGTTTGGGGGGAACACCCCACTGAGATCAACTGGTCTGTCAGCCGACGCACACCCGAGCAGCAGTCTGCCACAGAAACAGAGCGCAGACAACCAACAACAAGACCTCTCACCTGTGGCGGGCTCGGTGCCACTTCACAGAGATGTCCTGTCGCTGGGACTTCAGGACATCCCAATGGAAAGAAAGGACCAGCTGACACAGCAGAGAGGCTCTGTGCCAGGGAAAATTAAAAAGTCTGCACTCCGAGCCCAAGAGCAGCGACTGACAGCTCATCTGCTGAACGTCACAGAGAGCAACCAGCAAGCACAAGCTCAAATACAGGTATGATCACATGATCATCTCCGGGTATTTTAGTACATTGTGAGCTCCAAGTTGTTGTTTTTTTTAAGTTTGAACAACTTAAAATCATGCTGTGTGAAGTAAAATGAATTTGAATAACATTTTAAATGCTAGCCTGCATATGAATGCATGTTTTTATGCAGTTTTTTTTTTTTACCTAAAAATGTTTTTGCCTCAGTAGCTTTGAATTTAATATGAGGCAGGTTTTCAAATCTTAAATAAAATTACAAAAGGTGACTTGTGGTATAAACCCGAATGTTTATGTTGCACATGTTAATCAGTCTTAAACGAATCCTATTTACTTTATACATTCAGTTTTAAGTGTTCTTTCGTGTTCAGCCATTTCATTGGCTGTGACTGACACTTGGACGCCACAGCACCAGGTGTCGGACACTAATCCTCAGTAATTGGATCGTCCTTCCGCTCCATCTTTTACCCTGATCTTCTGTCAACATGTAACTCTCCCACATCCCAGGCGGTTGTCAGTGGCAACACTGTGGAGACCAAGCAGGAGGCAGAGTGGACCGTCATTCCAGAGGCAGTCACCCTACCTCAGGCGGAGCAGCCCTCTGAACAGGAAGTATTGGAAAGGTATGGGCTCATATCTTGGAGCTGACATCTTTTTTAAAGTAACAGAGAAACATTATCTGAAATTTAAATTTGTTGTTTCTTCATGTCACAGTTTTAACAGCAGGCTCTGTTCCCATGCAGCCTTTCAGTCTCAGAAAATGTTTTCCTAAAGCAAAAAGTGTAAATCTTTCACTGTAGGTACAGGAAGTCCTGCTTGGTGTTTAAGTCTCAGCTCCAGAAGAATGAGCAACATTTGCAGGAGTTTAACCCAGAGCCAGTCACCATCTCTACACTGCAGAACCAAAGGAGCGACTACAGGCAAGTGCAAACATCACTCATGTTACTTCATCCTCCTTTGTGGTGCATTTTACAAACTGAACAGTTAAGACAATAAATAATACTTTGTATCAATTGTGCAGACTTTTCAGTTTGTCCTTGTAAACATGTGTCTTCCCCACAGGCTTTAAAACAGGAGACAGATGCACTATGGCTTGAGATAGAGCCCCAGTATGCCCAGCTGTCCCAGTCCCCCCACCTGATGACCAGGGATGACCTGAGTGAAGTGGAGAGAGACTGGAAGAAGCTGAGCCAGGGGTGGAGAGGTCAACAGATGTGTCTACAGGACAGGTACAGTGCAGCTCCCAGGTGAAATAAAAGCACTGATAAATAATAATCACTGAAGATAAACCTGTTGATCTTTCAAAGTAAAGTTGATTTTACTCTGGATTGTGCCAGGATGACGTCTCTGGAGAAATCTGCCGACCTGATGGAGTGTGCAGATGATATGATCGCACTGATCTCACAGAAACTGAACAGCATCATCAGACAGTCTGTGGACATCTCCTCCTTCACCTTGGCTGATCCTAGTCTGCTTCCTGGCTTAAATGTAAATCTTTGCTTTGTTCAAACAAGCAGCACTTTAATTATGAGAGTGAACTGTGCAAACACTGGTATTAATCTCTGCTGTGCTACTCAGGAGATGGACGACAGGCTGCAGTCTGAAATGAGGAAAATAACAAAACAAAGCAGTAAGGAGGAAAGACAACACCCAGAAGCCACATCCCTCCACCAAGCTCTCCACAACCGTGTCAGTCATCTCAAGCAGCTCAGACAGCAGCTGGAGAAGGTTCAGTTAGCTGCCCAGACTGTAGATCACTTCCTGGCCACAGCAAGGGAAGTCAAGGCCGAGATCCCAGCCCTGCTGGCAAACCAGGACGAAAGCAGGCAGCGAAATGAGGCAGAGTGGGAGCAGGAGAGGCATTCTTGGCAGGCAGCAATCCAGCAGAGGGTGCAGACGGCTGCAGACCAATGTGACAGCAATTTAAAGACAGCGGGGATGTCTCTGACCATGGATGGTGCAGCTGTGACGTGCCAGGATGTGGTGACATTGTTGTCCAAACACACTGTGGACGTGGAGGAAAAGCTGATGAGAGCCCAGCAAAGGGAGAGAAAAGATGAGATAAATCTATCAGGAACAGAGCAAATGCAGAGAAATGAAGAGTTGAATCCTGTGGAGAAACATCAGACAAACACAGGGGATGATTCACTACAACAGGGAGGAGCCCAGGAGAAGGAGCGTCCTCCTCCATGTGGGGTGGAAGAGGAGGCCAAAAGAAGGAGGGTGGATGGAGAGAATGACACAAAGACCCAAAGGGAGGAAGAGCACAAGGCTCCGACATGGCAGTCAGAAGGGGATGACAAAGTCCAGAGAAGAAGAAGCAGCCAGCTGAAAGGGGGAGAGGGGAAGGAGAGCTCGGTCCAGAGGAGAGCTGCCTTGTTAGTAGCACTGAGGGAGGTCAGAGGAGCATCTGAGCGTCTGGGGCTGCACGAGCTCACCCTGCCTGCTCTGCAGCAGAGGTACAGCAATATCATACTGATGTTGAGGTTACAATACTTGGAAAATTAAAACTGTGTTAAGTAACTAAAATGATTGTAAAACAATGATAATTTCTCCCTCCTCAGGACCCGGGCTTTGACAGAGCTGGAAAGTCGTCTTGCCGGCCTCCTCTCTGAGTTTCAGCACATACAAGATGCCTGTGACGTGAGTCAGAGCAGCGAGGTGCAGGACATCTGGGAGGAGACAAGTAAAGCTGTGACTGAACGGTAAAGACAAGAACAATGTTTAATTATTAACAAGCCTCTGTCTGTTGTTCAAGTTGTGCTAATTTGCTGCATTTGCTCTGTGTATGTGTTGTGTTGTTGATCTCATACAGGCTGGAGCAGTGTTGTGTCCTGACTGAGCTGCTGAAGAGGTTTCAGTCTGTTCGTGGTGAACTGACTGGGACTCTGCAGAGAGCAGAAAGCACCATCAGTGAACAAGTCTCCTACATGGGCAAGGACAACCTGCAGAGATTCTACACTAAGGTACAACATAAAGGAAACATGCAGAAGACATGAAATCATCCTTTTGTCTCTATGTAAGTGTTGGATCTTGTTGTGCTGACACTCATGTATAGATATCTACATTTGTATGTTCAGGCTCAGCAAAGAAAAGCAGAGCTGCACATCCTCGGTGACGGCATCGAGGAACTCCGCAGCGTCTGCAGACAGCTTCACTCTCACCTACGTCAGATCCCAGAATGCACCATTGTCCCATTTGAGAGTGAAGCTGATGCTCTGATGGACAGCTGGCTGGATGTGAGTTTAGGAATAGAGTATTATACAATAGTTTCTTGCAGATCATTATGTTACAAGTTCATTTTTTCACCATCAAACCCTCTGTTTGAAGGAAGAATTTACTATTCCTTTGTTTTATGTGTGAATGATAAAGTGAACTTACATCCTTACAGATATCAGAACGGACAGATTCCCACCTTGAAAACTTGCACCTCGGTCTGACTCTGTGGGATGGAGTCCTCCAGCTGGGATCAGAGGTGGAGAGCTGGACTGAGAAGAAACTAGCAGTGTTTGCTCAGACTCCATCCTTTCAGTCAGAGGAGGACATCAAGACACTGCAGGTGAAACTTTTATCGCTCTGTAACATATAGTTTCAGACTTCTCCGGGGGTGTCCTATGGGAAGTTAAATGATCTCCAGGTTTCTACAGCTGCTTTGAATAATGATAACTTCCTCCTTACTGTCTCCAGAACGAGATTGTGGCCCAAGAGAAGAGTGTGGAGCGTTTCCACCACAGAGCCACTGAGATTCAGTTACTGCTACAAAGCACAGAGCCCCCACTGGAGCTGCAGGTACAGCACACAGCCGCTGATTCAGGGTGTAGGTGTTTCAGGCTGAAATAAAGCTGCCAGGATGGGCAGATAACTAACTGATTGTTTCAACTGATACAATGCCACTATCACACACCTCTCGCACACACCTGCTATTTGTGATTAAATCTTAATTCACTAATTTTGTTTCATCTAGGTGGCGGAGACCCAGATGAGGAAGAAGATAGAGCAGCTGAAGGAGCTTGGATCTGAAGCTGAGGATGTTTACAGGCAGATGGAGGCTGCTAAGGGACAAATCACTGCCAGGATGACTGAGTGCTCTAACTCCCTCCAGAAGATCCAAGACTCTGTCCTCACTCTCAGCGGTTCAGATGTTGCTACAGTCCTTGCAAAACTCAAAGTAAGCATTAAGTACTTATGTCTATGCCTCTGAATATTTGTATTTGTTATACTTTAATTGTACCATATTACCAAGTTGTTTTGAAGTACTCTATGACTTTTTACCTTAGCAGCACCAACTGAGTCCAAACGATAAGAATTTAAAGGTTAAAATGAGTGATGTGGTGCAAACTAACCAGTGTTTCACTAGCTTGAAGGATTACAAAAAATATTTATAAAAATACTGACAAGGCCATATCATTAACATTTATACTGTCAACTGTCAATTAACACTTCAGAATCAACACTCATATAATAATACAGCATATACAACATATAATGAAAAACAAGCAATCTAAAGTGAAGATAACAGGCCAACCTTAGAACTGGTGTTTTGACATCAGGGGACACTTTTTGCCTGAAACAGACTAAACTAAACTCTAAACTATCAGTATCGGGGCAGTAAAATGAACCTGCTGTATGGCTTTAAAGTACAAACACTGCCAGCTGAGGATCTGAAATGCAGTAACTTCTTGTTCTTTACAGGGTATATGTCGGCAACTCCAGACCCAGGACGAACAGGCGGAGAGTTTGCTGGAGGATTTGCGTGTTCTGACCTCCATAGCCAGTCCAGAGAGTCTGCAGAGTCTGTGTGAGGACGGGATCCAGCTGCAGGAGAAGGTCAGAAAGGCCCATGTGCTCTTCTCTGAGGTGGAGGAGCAGACCCAGAGGAGTATCCAGGATCTCGACAGGTAACAGATGACATGCACACAAGTTTAATGTTTTACCCCAGCTTCTCGTGCACTTCTTTGTACACTCTTACACATCTGAAACAAGGAAAAGAATGATTTATGTGTTTTTAAATATTTGGCATGGGTACACGCATCATTCAACACAGCACCTCCACAGAACAATAGGGACACAAGCTGCTCTGCAGGTATTTCTAGAGTGTGTTTGGGCTTCTCTATTGAGTAACTGCTTTATTACTTGACTCTGCTCCAGTGGGTTTCAATGGATAATTTGCATAAAGCAACAAACAAACAGATCAAACCTGAACTGAACACACAGCAGCTCATGAGTGTTCACAAAATAGTTCTTAATGCCTGTGACACTTTTTCAGTACAACTTTGTTTAAAATATAAAGTTGATATTGATATTGTTGCTGTATTGTTGTTGATATTGTAATTTTGTGTTATTTTTAATAAAATCCAATGTAAAGACCAAACCCAATGATTTATTTACACGTCAGCTGCACTCAGACCTAATCCTTGCTGCTCTAACTGAACGTCACAAATATATGCTTTCATTTTTAAAGCTGAATTTAATTCACTGAAACAGATGAGCACTATAACTTAACAGGAGTCTGTGTATCTGTCATTGGTGTAAGTATAAACAGTCTTAGAGATACAGTCCACACTTTGGAGATTAAAAAAAGAAACCGGGACAAGTTCAACTTGTTTTCATCAGTGTACATTGTGTTCTGTTGGAGTATCATTTTCTCACCTTGATGTTAGTTTCATCTACAGTGTTTTGTTCACTCTGTGCATGAGTGTGACATTGCAATGTGCATGCCTGCATTCATGTTTGATGTGTGTGTTGTAGGCTGCAACAGGAGAGCGAGGATTTGGATCGATGGCTGCAGACCACTGAGGAAAAAGCAGGGAAGCAGCAGGATCTAAATCCCCTGCAAGAGGAAGCACTGAAACAAAGGTAAAACTCATTAGGACTCATTAAGATTTCATATCCATATTTTTTTTTAATGATCACAACAGATTTAATTCATTATTGTTATGATTGCATCAGTAACAATCCACATGCAGATGTGCTCAGTTAGACTCACAAAGTTGTGAAGAGGTGGCAAAGTCGATGTTAAATCCTGATAACCTGATCTGTGCACCTGAGTCAGGAATGTGGTCAAGACATGAACAGCCGATCGATGATGAAACAAACACAGGTGCAGTTGTTCGGTGTTGTAAGGTTGACTAATTCTGCCTGGAGAAAGGAATGATGGGGGTTGTAGAGCCTGTTATTCTCCATGATTGTTACATGTTGCACACACACAAGATAGACAAAACATTATTTCGAGGGATAATGTCTGGAACACACACTTGTAGTAAGTATGTAAATCCTTTAATAAGGTGCTCATGGCCGTACAGGTACAAGCATGCACTACAGGTTTGCTGAAAGAGACACTTCCTTCATCCTCAAGTATGTAGTTTCAGTTTGAGACTTTGTTTTTATTCTTCCTCACTTTGAAGCAGCTGCATGGTTGTGACAGATTTCTCCTTTCTTTTTACCTCTCACTTCAGTATGTACTCGGTAACCTCGTCCCTGCAAAGACAAAAGCTTCATTTTTGTCCCCTTATTAACATTTGAAAGTGTGAATAAACTGTAGCTGGACACCAACTCCCTTTTCTCTTCTCTTTCTCTCTGCAGGGTGAGGACAGAGCTCCTCAGTCAGCTCGTGTCATCCTTACAAAGCAGCTGCCTTCAGCAGTGTGCGCCGGTGGAAGAAAGTAGCAAACTGCTGCACCGAGCCCACAACCTCCTCACCAACATACTTCATGGTGCCAAAGAGACAGAGTGCTCTCTGAGAGAGGAAGTTGAGCTCTTTCAAGCTTTGTTGAAGTCCACACAATCCTGGTTGGGAGATCTGAGACTGATTGTTGACTCTCCACTGGGCGAGAGCTCCGGTATCCAGAGTCCTGTAGAGCAGAGACTCCGTCATGCTCAAGTAAGAAAAACTTCCCTCACTCACACGGTCTGCGTACTTGACGAGTCATATTCTGCAACAAATCTGATAATGATTCATTTGATTCAAGGCACGACAAAAGTGTTTTCTAAGAGCAAATACTGAACCACCTCAGTCTGAATGACAAGTAGGCCAACATGAGTTTAGTATTAGAGTATTAGATTTATATAATGAATATTTTTAGTTTGTATAATAGAGTTACAAAAGGGAGTGTTTACAGTTGTGTGCCAAATCAGGGTGCGGTCATACTAATATGCTTATCTACATTTGTTCCTTCTGTTGTATGAATAGAGTCAATAAGACATTTTGGCACTTTTCCATTTTGCTGCTGCAGTCTGAATAGGTTATACACAGATCTGTGAAAATGTATTACAGGGTGTGGTAAGTGCCGCTGCAGATGGAGACGCTCGGCTTGAAGAGCTCAGAGTTACTGGAAATAGCCTGAGCCACAGACTGTGTGATGGAGATGACCTGAAACAGGAAATTGAGGAAACGGTTCAGAAAACAGAAGAGCAGTGGAGGGACCTTGTCCAATCAGTCGAGCCCTATCGCAGGTGAGCGGAACAAGTGAATAACTTTAATCTGTAAGATCTTTAAAATGCTAACCCAGTGTTCATTATTTTGTCATTTGTGTCTCCTGGTGCTTCAGGGCTCTGCAGACAGATCCAGAGGTCTCCTCCTCCTACCTGTCCAGAAGACAGAAGGTCTGCTGCAGGGTGGAGGAGCTGCAGTGCCAAACTGCTCAGCTCCCCACTTCATTCCCCTGGCCGGGCACAGCTGAACGTAGACAAGCCTGCCATCGAGCCCATCAACTGTGGGATGAGTCTAAATCCCTGCATTTAACTCTTAGCAGCCTGGCTGAACAGAGGAGGGATCTGGCTGAGAGAACGAGTGACAACATCTGGAACGATTCCTCCTGGACTGCACTGGACACCTACTGCTCATCACTGATGGCAGAGCTGACGGTAAAACTTTACTCTTCATGGTAAAGGGATAAATAAAGCTTAGCACAGTGGTTCCCAACCAGGATTACCTCAGGGGTTTTCAGGTAAACTTAATTAACAGTTTAAATGAGCTAAAACTTAGATAACAATAATAATATTAATGTGTCAGCTAACACTACTCAGATCCAGCTTCTGATGCTCAACTAAAAACTAACAATTCATCTAACAATTTCCGTTCGATTAGTGTAAACATCCACGTATGAGGCCTTACAGGTTGCTTAGTGAAGAGATACCTGAGCCTCTCTGATGCAGATGCACTTATCATAATCGCAGTGCTGATGTAAACCCTCCAACTGTCTGCTTGGTATTGCTCAAATGTCTACAGGATTTGTGTTCCTGCCTCGAGGAAGGTGCGAGTAATGAGGAATATTTGGGCCACTTGCTGCAGGAGTGCCACCACAAATTGACAGCCCTGCAGGAGAGGATGTCAGCTTGTCAAGCCCAGAAAGAAAACCCAGATGTACCAGCTCTGGAGGTGAAGTTCATTACTTAAACTGACCTGATGAGTCATGTACACACTGATATATGTCTTTTTATTTCACAAAAAAGATATTTATATAAAGCGAATGGAGGATTTCTTAATATTTAGCCACCTGTATTATATTTCTGTTCATGTACCATGTCTCCACTTTTCAGGCTTTGCTACAAGAAGTAACAGACATGGAAAAAGACATTTTGCAACTTGAAAAACTGAAGGACTCACTCTCAAAGAGCTCCACTGTCGAGGCCCAAGCCAGTGTCTCTCAGCAAGTCAGCATCTTCCAGAGCCACAAGAGGGCACTAGACAGCAGCATCAGAGAAAACCTGGCACAGCTCACAGAAAACAACAACCAGAGAGTTCAACATGTGAAGGAAGAGGTGTCCCGTGTGCAGACAGCTGTGAAAGACCTGGCTGCAAATGTTGGCGAACTTTGTGAGAACCTTGAAGCATTACCAGACATCAGCCAGCTCAAACCACAGTGGTGTGCCATACAGGTAACATTAAAACATCCCAGATGAATAGGTTCGTGAAGGAATACGTGCTGAATAAATATGACATGTCTGTCCATCCTGTCCAGAATGAAATTCTAGACATTTGGCAGTATTTTAAATCACAGAGGCATTTGTTTTTCTCCCAGGCCTTTGATACCAGGCTGACAGAGTTGGCTGCAAGAGCCTGCAGCCTGCAGAAAACTGGAGAGTCCGGCATCGCAGAAGAAATGCTTCCTGCCGATGTCATTTTGACTGTTGATGGAGTGGCTAAAGATGTTGACAGGTGCTTTACCTCAGTCCTGGTTTAAGAACAGAAACTCACAATGTCTTAGTCATTCTCCACAGAGGGAGGAATTTTTTTGAAGGAGTAAGAGGCTGATAGAAAAGTAATTTCCAACTTCAGTGTTAATACCTGTTCAAGGAGATGCCAGAAAAAGAAGTTGGAGCAGTAGCACTGTTCGTTTTGCTTGAACTTTTACAGCAAAGAATCATGTTTATTTGTAGATGCTGCTCTTGCTGCATATACTTTTTTCTGACCTTTAAAATACAGTAAGAACTCATTACCTCTCTGTTTGTTCTCTCTCTGGCACCCTAACTATAGCCTCAGGTCCACTTTTCTACAAAAGAAGCAGCAGTGTGCAGAAATCATTGCTAATAGGGTGAGACAGGTCATCAGGCAGCTGCAGGAGTGGAGCCAGACAGTACAAGCTCAACGATCATCACCCAACCAGGTAACACATATTTTCAGAGTCTCTTAAATTAAATTAATTAAAAATGATTCTCAATAATCACAAATAAATCCCTGAAATTAAAAACTGGCATTGAATTTGCACAGTAGAAGTAGCTCCCGTGAACTCTGACTCTCATTTTCACCTGCATTTTGCCCAGTATGAACAACAGGATCTGGCTTACTCATGATTTTTAAGGGTTTTTATAGCGTTTTTTTTTTTGTTTGTTTTTTTTTTAATGCCAAAGGTTCATCCTTTTAGTCCTCAAAACAACTAGAATGAGGAGAACTCGCTCATCTGTACACGGTGAACATAATAGATAGTCCTCACTGGGAGCATGTGGTTTGTTCTTTGGTATTACCAGAAATCATAAACATGTTGTGACTCATGTTTTCCACCTCATGTTTTCTACCCGCCTCACTATGTTTTCCACCTGCCTCACTATTAGCTTGAGTCCAGCTGTTGTATGTTGTTGCTGTTTTGTTAATCCTCATGTCTTACGTCTTTCACTGCTGGTAAAACATAAAATAATCTACAGTTACAGCTTGTAAATCTACGTATTTAAACAACTTGAAAAAAATTGGAGTCCATTGCTGACAGATTGATAGTCTGAATGTTTTTTTTGTGTGGCTCTATTTAACTTAATTTAACATTTGGATGGATTTGCATCATTTTTGTTTCTCCAGTGGCTAAAAGATGAATCCGTCTGACTTTGGAGACCCAATAACTCTCACTTTATTACCACCATGATGATAATAATTGTGTTTTTTGGTGATATGTCTCAACATGTATTAGATCTGATACACACACATTTATGTTTCCCACAGGATGTAATAACTCTTGTAATCCACAAATCTTTCATCTTTTCTGATCACCTGAAGCAATGCTTTGTGTTAAGTGCTAATTAGCAAACGTTAGCATGCTTACTCATTGAGCTAAGGAGCTGAACATGGTGAATGTTATCAGCAGGTTATCTGTGTAATTGTGAGCTTGTTAGCATGCTGACATTAGCATTCAGTTCAACATGTCATGCTGTTCCTGAGTGCAGCCTCGTGGAGCGTCTTGGATTTCACAGAATCAGGAGCAAAACCGAACTGACAGGGCCCTTTGTCTTATTCACACTTTGGTCAGTGATCTCAAATATACTTGAGCGTTGGTCTGTCATTTGATTTTTGTCCCTGTGTCTGTGCTCTGCAGGCAGCTCTGGATGAAGGTTTGCAGCTCCAACAATCTCTACATGAAGTGCTGTCAGAAAAAGATTTTCTTCTTAACTGTGTGGGAACAAAAGCCTTAAAGAAACTGAGGAGAAAAGCGTCTGATGCACTGAACCAAAGCACGTCTGCAGTTGAAATCCTCTCTAAACACCTGGTGAGTTTCTTTTCAGTCACTTAATCATCTTACAGCACAAAACGATGATGAGAATATTATTTTCTATTGTCCAATTTCCTTGTTTTCATAGGTGAGCCGAGGTGACGGAGAAGTGGAAGTGAAAAACAAAGAGTTGATGTGTGAACCTGCTGGAGAAACATTCAGAAGTGACACAGCACACTCTGCCTCACCTGATAAGACAAACAGCCTTACACTTATAACAGCCACAGAAGATGCCTTAGTATCAAATCAAATCTCTGATGTTGTCAAATCAAAAACCGAACAGGAATCACAACAGCTCACATCTCAAAGCAATGGACACAGGACACTTTCTGGAAATAACACTGACATGTTAATATCAGATTTGCCTCATGATCCCAACAAGCAAGAGACCCCTGAACTACTTCAAGAAGACATTGCCTCAGTCCCGGGCTCAGCTGTGGGCACAGACAGTACAAAATACATCAGTTCACAACAGTGTGTCACATCCCTGGCAACAAAGCCTCAGGACCTCCCACTTTCTTACACTGAAAATGTGTCAGAGACATTAAAGCCCATTACTGATGCTGAGGGACAGGAGAAACCCAGTGAGGACATCAGTGTGACCCCAAATGAAGCGTTTACAGTCGTGTTGGAGATGCAGGAAAATCTAAACACTGCAGTCACCAATGTGGCAGATGTGCCCACATGTTCAGAGGAAGACGGTGGCTTCAAGCACAGGAGTCACTGAGAAGAAATCTGGACGACAGACAACATCAACGAATCCCGAATCAGACAAAACAGACATAAAAAGCCTTAATTCAGCATCACAGCCGGAGACATCGAAGCCAATTACTGAGAAACCATGTGAGGATGTCAACGTGAGCCCAAAGAAAGTGTTTACAATAGTGTTGGACACAGACTTGCCTTTGTTCCAGTCACAGGAGGTGGAGCAGAGAGGAAATGTTGGAGCATTTATCCATCCTAAAGCTGAGGACTCAGACGTGGAAAATAGTTTTGAATCAAATGTGTCCCAGGCTTCACAGTCACAAAAGCCCTTAGTGTTAAAGATAGTGCAATCTACATGTGCCAAATTATCCAGCAGATATGAGGCAGAAACTCATGAATTAATGAATCCCTCTACATCATGTGGCTCTGCTGCTGAACGTCAGGCAGCAGCAACAACATGTCCCGATGCCAAACAAGAGGAGACGACAGGTTCCCGTCACACTGAGGAGCAAACAACAAGCTCAGTCTTGTGCCCTGTGGAAAGTTCAACAGACACTGGAGGTGCCTTAACTACAATTGACATACCTGCTGGTGACAACAGCCAACAGGTGCCGGGTGCTGACGCTGCAGAGAGCACAGGTACAGGACATGCAGAAACAACAGAAGGAGAAGGCCCTGAGTCCAAATGTTCAGACGTGCCAGAAAGACGAGGAAACACTTCTCTGCAGGAAGAGGAAAGTGAATCAAAGACACCTGCAGCATTTGAGGACACAGAGGAGACACGGGAACAGGTGGGTCTCACTTTTTATTTATTTTCCAGGGCTTTTTCTACTCTTCTTTTTCTCTGCATTTTGCCTCTTTAGGTTAAATGACTGTGGCACAGTGGCTGGGAGACTGGAGGCACCTATCAGCCAATCAGTATCAACCTCTAACACAGTACAGTAGGGGTGATTAGATATTGATGAATACCAGCTTGAAACAGTTACAGCATGATGCTACCACATTACATAGAAATCAATGTTAGAAACAAGAATAATATTGTCAGACAGGAAAGTAATAAATAATCTATAATCCTCTGTGGATTATTTGGATGAAATGTCCATGTGTATTATGTATTTTCTCAGTGTTTCAGCTTCTATCACACATCAACATAGACAACCAGAGGGAGGCAGAGTGGGATGATGTGCACCAGCATCTTAGACTTCTCAAGGCCACAATGAAGAAAAAAGTTTCAGTCATTTGCTCTTTTTACATCTTGTAACATCATTAGAGAACCATGATGTTACAAAGAGGTTATGCGATGCAGATTTAACGCAGTATTTTCTTGTTGGAGAAATTTGAACAGTGAACGTTTGAACGTTTTTCATCCATGTGGGCAGAAGATCCAGATGTCCCCTCACAGTATCACAGCTGTCCTGAATTTCATGTGTCAAACAGGGTCTTCTTTGACATTTACAAATCACTCCCCCTCTCCTCATCTGACCTTCTTGCTGGAGTGGCTGTGTGTTCAGTGAAACTTACTTATTTCTGACATTTTGCAGCCGTAATTTAACTCTAAATTTTATCCTAAATTCAGCTGTAACTTCCTTGCATGTAATCCATTTATCGCTCTCTCTGTTTGATATTTGAATGTCATTTTTAATTTCATCTTTTTTTCTTTTTTTTTTTTTTCGGAAACGTTGGTCATCATTACGTTTTATCTTAGAAAACGAATGAAATCCACACTGTATATAACAAATTTTAAAGATCCTATGAGGATCTATGTGTGTCATAATATAAAAACAATAGTGTGAAACTGTTATCCCAATACAATCTAATAGGAAATCTATCAAAAATCTTGTTTTACAAGAAAATCAAAACACATGGAAAAGCTTTAGGTGTGTTATTTCAGACAGGAACCCTCCACCAGAGTTACGATGCTTTTTCCTGGCACCTGTTGCTTGTTTGCCGTCAGATTGGAAATCAGGCATGAAAGGGGGGAAAAAAGTCGAAGAATAAAGATGTTGAGGCAGAAATATGGGCGCGCAGCCATCAGCAATGACGTACCCTCTTTCTCTGCCAGGGGAAAAATACAGAAAACCACTCACACTCGGTCCTGTTTCATCACAACACCGTCAATTTTTACCTCTTGCAAATATGGCAACTGGAAATATCTGTTTTCTCTTTCTTCTCTTCTCTCTGGCACATCAGAGCTCTTTGGTCAAAAATGCTTTTGGTTTTTGATGAGTTTGTTAAAACTAAGATGACCTGTCATTATTTTGAGTAATAACAGCGTTCCTTCTGTCCTGAAATCTTCCTCCATACACCAGAATATTTGTCTTTAAGAAACAGTTTGTTGGGTTTGGTAGGCAGCAGGCTGTGTTTATAGAAGATAAAAACATTTGATTGGAGTGAAAAAAAACAAAAACAAAAACTAGACATTTAACCAGGCATGCATAAGTACACACACACACACACACACACACACACACACCAAGTACAGAAACCTTTAATGTGAAGAGTACATCATGTCCAATCTGTTGAGAAGTTTCTCCTTCAATATGCTGGTGAGGAATGATAATTTCAGGCAGCAGATGAAAGTGCACACATCTTCCAGACAGAAATGAATGTGGCCTTTATCAGCTGCCACTTAAAGCTTTACCGTTGGTCCTCTGCACATCACCAGTCAAACCTGATTCAAACTGTATAAGATCACCTCTGTAGTCTTGTTATTTCCTGACAGTAAGTCTGCGGGACCATTTCAAATCCTGTTCTTGTTCGACCTACGCGTCCTGGTCATGCCCGACATATTTTAAACACCACCTTCCCTGTTTGTGATCTAATAACCAAGCAGATCATGCCATGTTTTGGTGTCTTCCCTGTCTAACCAACTTATAACAGATCAGTTATTTTTGTTAAGAGGACTGGGAGGCAGCGCTTTGGAGATGAATAGATGTAGTCCTTCTCCCTCAGGGCAAACTGCTCCCAAACTGCTCAGGCACATTCTTGTGTTAACTGTACTGACTCGCCGGGCCACTGTCAACACAGTAATATTTACCACGCTGGAGCAGGGAAAGAACAGGAAGCTGTGTTATTATCTGTGGACAAACACGGGGAAGCAGAAGGCTAAAATGTGACACCACCCCTGTCCTGTGTGTGTTTCAGCCTCAGAGTGAAGAAGACATGGAGCCTGAAAGGACGGTGGCGGGTTTGTCAGGTGTCGGAGAGACGACAGGTGAATCACCGACGTCCTGCAAACACAGATCATCCACCATGCAGGATATTTTATCTGAGATTCAGACCTTGGTGGAAAGAAGTAACATAATAAATGTGAGTATGAACTGGTTGTTATTGAGGTAAAACACTGTTTCACAGTTAAACCTGTTGTAGGTTATATTGCAAAGCATTTTCTCTTAGTTAATAAACCGTTTTTGTGCATATATGAACTTTGAGAGTAACTGAAGTTTAAAATCTGACCTGATTACCATGATTAAAATAATAAATAAAAAAAGTATATAGGTTTACTTTTTGTGGCACTAATCTGAATTCTGTAATCGCGTTACATATCACAAATGAAACTTATGTCTGAAGTCAATTCAAAGTATGAACACATTTGATCCGTTTGTCAAAAAAGGGCACAAAGTCAATTATAAATGCATGGAACAGTGAACAGATAGGAGCAGCGGTGTTTTGATTAATGTTTGTGTATTCCCATGATGCCGCGGGCAGGAAGGTGGACGGGAAGAGATGCAATGATATCCTGCTGGGTCATTAGCGGGTGTAATTACTCGGAGTTTACAGCTTGTGACTGACGCTGTCATAGTTTGAATGCTTTTTGATGCCAAGTGTCATTTTTGTTAAATTTTGAAGAGAAATTCACCATCTCCTCCAAAAAATGTTTCCACTCCAGTATAATTCTGGCAGCGGTGATGTTTTCTCACTTCAGCTGTTGGATAGATAGCAAGCTGCGTTTTTCTCTCAGTATAGATTACTCACTAGTTTAGTTTTGTTTGCTCTTTTGTTGCAGAGGACACCACACATCGATTTAAACTGGTATCTGAGATGCTCTCCTGGAGAACCAGAGATCCGACTGGTACGAACTGTCCAGCAGGTTCTAGCATGTCGATATCAACCAGCACAGCTCGATGTGGCTGCTATGGCCAAACAGCTGGAGGAAGCAGAGGTATGTGTGCACCCAACATCTGTATTGCAAGAGACAATCCTTTTTTTTTTTACATACATATTACCATAAAATGATGCATAAAACAATCTGCCCTAAAGTCAGTTCTATTTACTGTAGGGGTACAGGTGCTCTGTGCAGGAGCAAGTAGCTACGATGAAGAGCACGAGCGCTGCCAGGGACTGCGACCCAAATGCTTTGACCCGAGCTGAAGGACAATGGAGCGCAGCGCTGCTGGATGCCTCCGCCACAGTGCAGGTGAAAGCAGCACAGCTGGATCAGGTCCAACGGTATCACAAACAGATGAAGATGACCAGAGTGTTTCTGGAGGTTTTAGCCGCCGAGAAGGAAAAAATGAGCTTGTGAGTAATCTTTTGATCTCATCTGTGCATCTTTTGCTGCAATTAACATTATTACTTGATGGTGTTTGTTTGTCTGCTTTGATGTATGATACTCATGTTGTTGTGTTTCATCAGGAACGTTTTGGGGAGTAGCACCATTCAAGCTGATAAACTCCACGCCCTGCTGCAAACCATGGAGCAGAAGAAAACCATCATGGAGGAGCTGCTGCACCTAAGTAGCCAGTTATCAGTCCACTTAAGCGAGGCAGAAAGTTCAGGCGCTCTTCTCGCCCAACTCGGAGACGTCGAAGAGGAGTGGAGGCTTTTGGAAGGAAGTATCAAGAGAGCTCTACGACACGCCACAAACTCCACCTCCCAGTCCTCTCTTCTTATAAAAGAGGCCGAACAGCTAAAAGCCAAGATTAAAGCTCTTCAAAGCAACGACAGCAAAAGCACTTTAGAATTTATTTGTCTTACCACAGACTTAAAACTGTATAGTCAGCTTTATCTACACTTACAGTCGCAGTCAGACGCTCTCGTCCATTTCTCTCTGGGTCAGAAGGAGAGGGACAAGATCCAGTCTAATCTGAAGGAATTGGGGTCATCGCTGAATGACACCAAGAGAAAACTCGACACTTCCTCATATGGTTGTGGAGGCATTTCCTCAACCAAGATCAACAAACAATTACAAGACATGATCACGTGGGCCAAGCAGGCGGAGAACCACATCTCCATCGGGAATAAGTTGGCTCTTTTCCCTGAGGAGGCTCGCATTCAGATTATTGACATGAAGAAATTTCAGACTGATATCCTGTCCCGACGGGCAAAGATGCAAGTACAAGTTGAAGCAATGAAAGCTGTGTCCTTTGACCTGGAAAAGGAGGAAAGTGACCAAGTACTGAAGACACTAGAAGACCTCTATGAAGCCATTGTCAACAGTTTGGATCATGTTCTCGACACCATGAAGAAACAACTGCAGAAGCGGGAGAAGCTGTTATCCCATCTCGCTAGCACGGACGCCTGGCTATCAGCAACACATGCTACAAGAGATCCCTGCGCCCATGTTGAAAACATGTCCAAAGCTGACATCCAAGAGCTGGAGAGCAAGCTGGAGAGTCACAAATCAGCCACTGTGGAGATACAGAGCCAGATAAATCTGGTGGAGGCGATGGCTGAAAGCTGCAAAGACATGACAGTAGGGCTGAGTCCAGGAGAGAGCCGCTACCTTGTCAACAGGCTGTCAGGCCTCTGGACTGAACTGGATGGACTGCTAGCTCACGAGAGAGCAACCAGCTGGGAACTAGAGGAGCTGATTCAAGAGCGAACGTCTTCAGATGAGGAGGTGTCAACCATCGAGGCTAGCTTAAACCAAATTTCCGCTGATTTGGAGAAGCAGAAATTCCCCTTGACGCAGGAAACCCTTTCAACAGTCGCAACTTTGAAGCACATGCTGATGGAGACTCAGTGTCAAGTACAAGAGCTTCAGCACTGCCATGAAGCCAAACGAAGTGCCCTGCTGTACACCATTGGAGAACTGCAGGACAGGTGCAAAGCTCTTACTCTTAATGCTTTTGAGCAAGACAAATACCTGCACCTGAGGAGACAAATGGAGGAGTCGAGGGACATCGCCAAAGAGCAAATCCAGCGTGTCAAAGACAAAACACTCAGCCTGGGTGAAAGGTTCAGATTGTGCCAAACGCTCCTGGTTGAACTTCCTTTGTTGAAGACACAGTGTCAAGAGGCAGGAGACCAACTGGAGGCCATAGCTCAGGAGATGTACCCATCGGAGCTGAACACAGAGAAGCAGAGGATTCACCTCACTGTGGAGACTTTGGTCTCCTGGGAGCAATCTGTCACAGATGATATCAAATACCTAGAGACGCAGCTTCTGTTGGGTCTGCGCTTTTCCTCCGAGCTTCCTGCCTTAATTGAGCTCTTCCAAAATACGAGACTGGAGCTGGAGGGAGCCAGGCCTGTCGATCCAGATGAGAAAGCAATTGACAGTGCGCTGCGGAGATATTGGGTCGTTTGGAGAAATATGGAGTCAGGGATGAGGGTGTTAGAAGCTCTGGGACGGAGGGAAAAAGTAAACCTGAAGAACCACATAGAGCTTTACTCTCTGAGAGATGCAGCCATGCAGGAATGCCATTTAAGAATGGTAAGTTTCAGATTCAGAAATATTCAGAGTTAATGCATCCTACATTTAAGTTTTTCTAACTTCTAAATTCATGTTTTTGTTTGGTGTTCCTTTAAACTCTCTCACGTTTCATCCAACAGGAGAGTTTATCTCAGGCTCGAGAATCCTTGAAGGATTACCAGTGGGCTGCTCAGGGAGCAATATCCTTTCTTCATAACGCTGAAGCCACCTTTTTGTCAGCTCCCGGGGGGTTTTTGGACTGCACCGAGGAGCAGAGACAGACCCAGCAGGCTCTAGAAGATCTAGAAGAAGGATTTCAGGCTCATATCTGTCACCTTGCAGAGCTGGTCCCCCAGCGACCCTGCCTCTCTCGCCCAAAGGCAGAGCAGCTCCACATTGGTATACTCAGCCAGTTGTTGGTGGGCAGAGCTCTACTGGAGGCCCAGGCCCAGCTCAGACTGGAGTCACTGCAGAGGTACTGGGCTGATCTCTGTCACTAAAACAAATTTTATATACCATGTGTTTATGTCTTATAATCACTCATAAAACTGATTTCTTGCAGTTGTGCGATAAGACAACAAAGCCACAGGAGCTGTCATGAAGACATACGGCAACGCCTGTCTGTGTCTGAAGCCAGGCTTGCTGAATGTGCTGCAGCACAGGTCACATCATACGACAAATGTGTTGCTCATCAAAAGCGCTCTATGGTACGTTCAGTGCAGAACTGATTCACCATTGATTAGCAAGACATAACAATTTGGTGCCTGTACTGGTGTTATAGGAATGAGTTTTTTTTTTTTAACTTGAAGTTTTAATTCTTCTCTGCATGAAGCTGCTGATCGAGGATCTCCGCAACCTTGCCAGGAAGATAGAAGAGCTGAGGGCCGGGTGTCCGATGCAGGGCTGTGGAGTTGGTAAAGACGGCGAGCTGGCTACCCTCTGGCGCCGCTGGGTGTCGTTAAGACGTGGTGTTGGCGTCCTGATGGCACACGCCGAACAGAGACAAGAGGAATGGAAAGACATCACCACAAGTGTGAGTTCAGCAACCACAAATTTTTTCGTGCCTTTAAACAAGACCAGCTGCACATATAAATCAATGAAAACTGCATCAGTCACATGAAGAAAATATATAGATAATATTAAAGATTGACTCTTTAATATTCATTTCAGATTGAGCAGTGTTGCAGTTTCTTGGCCAGTCTTCAGGCAGAGGTGCCCGACTCCTCCACTGTGAGCTTCACTCAAGAGAAACCCCAGGAGCTTCTTGACCAGGCTGAGATGCACCAGGCCGGTCTGGAGCAGGAGCAGCAGGCCTTAGCCTCCCTGGAGCATCGACTGGAGCATGCCCTGAGCTTATCCAGTTCCCCGGACCCCATGAGTCCTGGACCTGTTGGCAGAACGCTGGTGAAGATCCAGGAGAATGTCAGAAGGTGGGGATTTTATTGGTTTACAGATTTGAAGAGTGATGATTCATTTGTGTCAGAGATGCTGAGAAGATACTGTTCTCCCCACAGCCTGAAAGAGAGGAACCTGCAGGTGGTAGCTGCAGCCCAGGCAGAGGAGAAAGAGAGACAGCAAGTTCAGGAGGAGATCGAAGAAGTGGAGAAACACATGCTCGCCATTCTCCCCACACTGGAAGCCTGTTCGGATCGCAGCAAACGACAGGTCAGTCTCATTTATGAGGCTTCACAAAACTGGAAATTAGAGATTTTGTCAAAGAGCAAATGAACTGACGTTTTGGAAAGCAAAAGATTTTTCTTATAGAGGTATAGAGTAGCTTTATATTTAATAAGGGACTGTGCTCCTGAGCCCAATGAGAAACCAAACTGTTCCACTGCCATTTCCTTCAAAGATAGAGCATATTACACTCATGAGCAGCTGCTGTACCTTTAACAGGAAAATAAGTTAATCACATTTGTGGAAGCTAAACTTTTGAACCACCCTGCCCCCCATCTGGTGGTCTCATGTGTTTCTCTGATGTCTTCTTCCTTCTTACGTTTCCACACTGACAGGAGCTCAGAAAGGATCTGTCCTCCCAGAGGTCCAAACTAAACTCCATCACAGACGGTGTGCAGAGCCGTTATGACGAGATTCCCGTCGATATCCAGAACTGGTTACAAGAGGTTCAACTGTCCCTGCAGAGAGCAGAGGAGAAGGTAAAAGCACAAAGACACTGACATCATCTCCCACCAAAACCTGCCATTTTTTTGTGACTGTGTGTGAATGTGTGTGTTTACAGCTCATGGAGATGAGCGGCCCGGCTCAGGAGCTCACTGCCCAAGTGGAGGAGCTTTGTACTGGCCTCAAAAAACTGAACACGTCACTGGAACAGAAAAGTCCGACAGTCAGCGATGCTCAAAAAGTCCTCAAGGTGTGTTCAGTGAAATATAGTTCATTAGATTTTGTAACGTGACGTGACGAGACATACATACTATGCACCCTCTGTCCTCCAGCATGTGTGGGATGAGCTGGATACATGGCACAGCCGCTTGATGCTCCTGGAGAGTGAGGTGCAGGATCTTGCAGAGGAGCAGCCAGAACAAGCTCACCTCCTCATGGACCAGCTCACACAACCACTGCAGCTCCACCAGAACGCATCACAGCTGGCTGAGCAGCGCACCGCCTTCCTCAGCAAGGTCAGGCTTACCATGTTGTACAATATTCACACAGAGGAAAGGATTGAACATTCAACAGAATCAGATAGGCGTCTTCAATGTGAAACATGGCCTCTGAGAATATAAATGTTTACTATAACTGCCTTTCTGCTTCTGCTTCTCTCGCCAGATCCCCGTCTGTCTTCAGGAGTTAAAGGACATTTTGGACAGCGCCACCTGCTGGATGAATGAGGCCAAGTCATGGCTCAGCACTCCCTGCTCATTCACAACAGCCAGAAGTCTCCAGAGTCATGCAAACTCTCTACAGGTCAGTAACAAAACAAACTTTTGTAGCTTTTCAACACCTTTAATATCTAATATGTCATCCTGTGATGTGTGCTATATATTTTATTTATGCTTTCCATATTATTATTCCATGTATCTGTGTATTGTATTTACACACGTATCTTTCTTACATCATTGTTTCAGGATTGTTCTGCACACTCGCTTCCATTCTGCATATTTACTGAGTTATATATTCATTGATCAATGTTTCCTGCTCCACCTGCTAAGCCGTGTTAGTCAGTTAAATGGGCATGATTCAGTGTTAGTGATGAATATCATTTTAATGCTGAACTCCTGCAGCTGGTCCTGGACGACTCTGAGAGGATCAGAGACACCCTGCACGGCTTCAGGCCGGTGCTGGCTGAGATCTCTGACATATGTGACATCAGTAAACAGGAGGAGCAGCTGGACCAGAACGACCAGCAAGTCCTCAAAATGCAACGCCATCTCCTGGAGCCCCTGCAACAACTCCTGCAGGCTGCTGTGGTAACGACTTCAAATGCAGGATTTATACAAATTATTATAGTTTGACATGGCACAGAGAGGAAACTGCTGGAATAGTACACAAGTCAGATCTCTCAACAATCTTCTCCTCAGGTGGTGGAGGCGATGGAAGATGAGCTGAAGACGATGGAGAAGAACGTCCCGAAGATCAGAACAATTTTATCCTGCATGGACGACACCAACATCTCTCTAATGGAGCACCTGAACAACCGACAGGTGAAGCTACACTGTTGCAACTCTTTATTAGCCACTTCATGCAAGACACACAGGGAACATGCAAACACTGGTGAAGTATGAAAAAAAACGAAAACGAAGCCCGAGCTACAATTTCACAAAATAAAAAAGACACATTACAGCAGAAAATAAAATAGTTTTTCTGCACAGAGAAAGAAAATTCCTCTCATGAGAAAACAAACTCAGTCATTCCCTCTTTCCTTGTTTTCCCTGCAGGTGATCCTGGCCAATGTGCAGTCGATGCAGAAGACACTGGAGGACATGGAGAGATGTAAAGAGGAGCTTGACCTCCCACGAGCAGCGGAGGAGAGCCTGCTGGTCTTCTCCCGAGCCAAACTACTGCTGCCTCAGCTCGAGGAGGTGGAGCGACTCACCCAGGAACAGGCCTCACTGCTGGAGGTACAAGTCTGAACATCACTGCAACTCATGATTTATTTCCCTTACTGTTATAGATAATCAATGTTTCGAGTGTATTGCTAGCAAAATGCACCTTAAGGTTTGTTTTTCTATATAATCTTTCTTTACAAAGAGCAGTCAGGGGTGTTTTGTATGTTTAGTTGTTCACAGCACAGCAGCATCAACTTTTCTCACTTGTAAATTTCTTTTTTCTCCTCTTGTCTGTTTGATCAACATAGAGGAAAATCAGGCTGGAGGAAGAAACCATGAAGGATCTCAGTGTCTCCACAGTCTCCAGTATTCCTGAAGAGACACAGCAGCTATACAGAGGACACTTAGTCCAGGTAATAATAATTATAATAATAACAACCGTTCTCAAAATGAAGCAGAATATTAATCAAACGCCGGCTAAATCAGAACCACTAATGTCATGTTTGATTTTAACTTGCCACCAGCTTTGAATTAAACCAGTTCACTATGACCTGCAGCTTTATTTAGACCATCTAATAAATACCCTGTGCTCTGTGGAAGTGGTTGAACCTGCCTGGTACAGACCCATCCTCAAAAAACATCACCCTGAATGTGGTCATCGCACTGGGCTGCAAGGCAGGATCAACCAAAACCTTTAAAGCTTGTTTGTTGAGAGATTGTTATTCTTTATCACTTTAATTATCTATAACACTGCAATTTTGATGCAGTTCAGACTAAATCTTCACTCATCTTCTTGACCCAGTTTAGCTCTGTTAGCTCGTTTAAATGACTGTACATAGCAGTGGACTATTTTTTTTTCCATAGAAGTTGAAAAAATCCCAAAAATCCAAATCCATGTTTTCTGGATTTACATACATTTCCCATTAGACTCCATTTTTCCCCACAAATGTTCAAGGCCCTTTTAAGCAGTGAAAACTATGTAAAGAGACATTGGTTTCATGTAAATAAGGCAATAATGAGTGGCTGGCTGTTATTGGAGTCATGGGGCCGTGTATACTGAATAACAATGCTTCACTGACTAAAATGACGCTATGAAAAAAAGAAGCCACCTAATTGTTCCATCATCATTTAAATCCCATTTATTTTTGATCATATCATTCACCCTTATCACTAAAAGCAGGGGGCTTTTGAAGTGTCTAATTCAGAGGAGGAGGAGGAGGAGGAGTATGACGAGAGCTCTCACTCGTCGTCGTCCTCAGACACACTAACATGCAGTATACCAGAGGTAAATCTGAAACATAATTACAGCTTGGGAACGCATGTTTCTGGATGCCTCTTTCTGTGGGTTTCCTTCCAAAATGTCACAAAGAACAACTGAAAGAAAACTTTGAAATTAAAAAATTACTATTACTAGTTATTCTATATATTTTGGAATGAAACTCAGGATTTCTTGGGACCCCTCTTCCTGTATTTTTCCTCCTTCTTTCCACTCTGTTCCTGTGGTGCTGAGGCCTGGAGCAGGTTTTGCATGTTGATATGAAGCTGTGTGAGACAGGCTCAGTCCTGTTCAATGACAAATCCACTCGGACACTGTCAGATGCAGCTGCTTGAAATGTGTTGCTCCTCAGGAACCTTTCCTTTCTCTTCATCTGTGTGTGTGTGCATGGATTTCATTTGTGTTTATGTATTTGTACGACCCACATAATAGGACCCAGATGAGCCACTTATCTCAGAGGATTTTGCTGAAATGGAGCCGCTGTCAAAGGTAAAGGTGAGTTATGTTTTAGTTTTGAAGGAATCTGTTCTCTATAAGTTTTTTGATACTCTGGGTAGTTAGTTTGTGATCAGTGTTGTTAGAGGAAAGATTCATTTGTCTTTCAGGAACCGGGGAGTTTGGCTCATCAGTTTCCTTCTGAAGTGGAGACGAGCTCCGGAGCTGCTGAATCGGGGCTTTTATCTGTGAAGCCGGCATGTGACACCAACGACTCTGGATCTAAAAATGTTGAAACTGGATTCATAACGATGGACTCTAAAGCTGGTGTCGGCAGTTCATCTTGTCCTGTAACTCTGGGAGCTGAGCCGCTGATCTCTGCCGTCATCCCAGCAGCTACACACCAGTTTACAGCTGCTACAAAGCTCCCGCAGCCTGCAGCTGCAGTCGAGGATACAAGACTGATTCCTACAAGACCTACAGCTCCGTTCACGCCCCAGAGAGAATCGGTGTTCACAGAGGAGGAGGAGGAGGAGGAGGAGGATCGAGATGGGGGGAGACACCACGACAAAGATGAGAAGGAGCACCAAAGGTGGAGTCGACTTTATACCCAGATCTGTCAAAAACTGACCACTTTGAGAAAAGTTCAGCAGGAGCATCAAACACTGATTAGCAGCTCAGAAGATGGAGGATCACGAGAAAAGGTAAGAACACAGAAAAAAAAACAAGGTTTCTGATCATTTGGATTTTCAAGACCTGTTGGTTCAGATTTTTAAAAATAGATGAGCAGTGGAAGAAGAGATGAGAGGTGAGATGAAAACAGGATTATCCATCATGCATGTTACCTGGGCAACAGTGAGCTAAACCCTCAGATTTTGTTCTCTGTATTCTTGCAGAAGTTGTTTTTTTTAATCAGATGAAAGGCAACAATAACCCTTTAAAAAAATTGATGTTATTTAGTGCTCTCACAAAAACATGATTATCATTGTAATTCCAATGATCAAGCAAAAATGTCTTGAAATAAAAATGAATGAATCCACTCCTCGCATCTTTTCCCTCTTCCCTTCACCAACCATGAAACTTAAAATACTTTACTTCACCTGGTTTTGTTTAGGTTCCAGAAAAGGAGTCGATATCAACTGGATCAGTTTCTGCCGTTCTCCAGAGGATGCACGAGTCCATCACCATGCTGAGACAAATGGTACGTGCCATAGAAACACAGGTGGAAATAAAAGCATACAGGACACAGAAATTGTTGACTTAACTAAAATCAGAGCGGATAAACAGGTTTCTGTTTTTTACACTGTAAAAATCCTGCACTTAGTGAGAGTGATGATCGAGTCTTTTGTTTTTTTCCCAGGTGAAATCTGCAGACAGTTCTCATCCAGGTGTGAAGGAGGAGTTGTATGAAGCTGCTCGGAGGGTCCTCCTCTGTCTGGACTCTTGGACTGACCTCCTGTCGACTCCTGGTGGCACTGGTGAAGATGACCCTCAGCTGAGCCTCCTGCAGCAGGAGGTAAAGAACATATATAGGATATATTGTGCAATTAAATATATATACTGCATTTTAAAGGACGTGTACTGAGCGACTGACTTTCTAAACTTCCTCTAAATTCCTGTGCAGTGTGTATCAAAGGAACTGGTGACTCTGGTTGAGATGTTGAATAAAGTGGAGTCAGATACCAGGCCTGAACTTTCCAAAGAGCAACCAGACGCTTACCGCTGCCTGACCTGCCTCCAAGACTGTCTCTGCTCAGTCCAGCTGCTCTTCACATCGTCCAACAAGCAGCTCACACAACATCTGGCTCCCAAAGACCATCAACATCAGGTTGGAAACTGAGCCTGATTGACTCTCATTACTTTTGTTATATGAAATTACATTTTGGCTTTAACATGTTTACTCAAGAAAAAAATGAAGTCCAATCAGGGGCCTGAATATTTTCTCACTGGTCTGAACCAGCGCGTTTTACTTTTTCTCACATAGGAGCTCGTCAAGCAGCTGTGTATTTTGGACGACTTTGAACCAGGTCAGAGTGAGACCTTCCCAATCCTGAAGGATGCTCCTAGTCTGGAGGTAACCACCACTACACAGCTTTGTACCAGCTGTGTCCCTTTATACATGTATACTGGCTTTTAATCATAAAAGCTTTACGGGCCATCACCAACCCATCCTATAGTTTGTTCTCATTTATAATCTTCTTATTCTGCACTGTCGTAGTATCTTAAAAGTTCACCGATGCACTGATCTTACTTACTGTCTTGACATGTGCTTTAAATTTGTCCACTAGAGCCAAATAAAGTTTTTTGAATTGAATTGTGAGTGCTACGGTATGATATCAGATTTTATTGATGATACAGAAGGATGAATATGGAAACAATATTCTGATGTGGCCCGTAATTATTGATAAATAGAAAAAAACTTCCAGACCATCATGCAGCATTTTCTTTTACTTATGCATAGTTCAATATCAATTTAAATCAATATCAATGTTCGACTCATTTATAGTTGGACCGGAGGCCTGATCCGGGATCTGTGTCTCCACAGTTAATGGTTTTCTCTGTGTCTCTCAGCAGTGTATCCTGGGCCAACATGTGAGGGAGAGACCGGGGGAAAAAGCCAAGCTGCAGCAAGCATCCCGCTCTTTGCTTCAGGGGATAACTCACCTCCTGGAACTGGGAGAAGAAGGAATAAAAGAGAGGCAGATGAGCCAGGTTCACAACCGCAGCCAGCTTCAAGCAGTCCTCGGCAGACACAAGGTATCACTCAGCAACTTCTTCAGTCACTCTCCCAAGTGTGTGTACAGGCCTCTTGATGGTTTTCAAAGAGACAGACATTCCTGAAACAACCTCAAGTAACCAGTGATAAGATTTAACACTCATATTTTTAGAGCTTAATCACATCATCTGCCTCATTCCTTAATTACCTCACTTCACCCCTGCCATAAATCTGCCCTCTTGGTGATCCAGAGGCTCCTGCAGGTCCTTGGGTCTCAGTTGGCTTTTGTGCACCATCTCTTCCAACGTGAGCCAGAAGTTCTCCGGTGTCAGGAGGACGAGCGCTTGCAGCTGGAGGTCAGGGCCAAAGCTTTGCAGCAACAGGCTCTGGAGCAGGAGGTGGCTTCTCAAAGGAAACTCCAGGTTTGTCGTGCACATTTGCTGAAGGCCATAAAAATCCACACACACACATAAATGAGAAGTTTCCTGTGGAGTACTTCAAAAAGTGTCCTGCATTGAAAATAGATGTGTGGGTTTCTGTTAGGAGTGGAGCCTCTGGGAGGATAGCTGTGGTCAGCTGGGCAGAGTGCTGGATGAGTCTGAAGCCTTCATCAGCAGTGGAGAACCAGAGGGGGAAGATGAGGAGGAGTCTGTCATACAGCGCAGACTAGATGCCTGCAAGGTACAGTAAAGCTGAAAACTCAAGTCTCAGGCTTGTACTGTAATTTGTAGTTCATCAAAATGCTGTGATTTAGTTTTGCAAATGTGCAGAAATTGAAATAACTGTTAGAAACAGTCAGTCTGGTCCTTCATCTTCCTACATTTCCCAGCATGCCTCTCAACAGCCCTCACAGATCATGCCTGCACTGCTGTATGTGTTTACAATTGATCTTAGCCCAAAGGCAGAGAAGTAATACTGTTGTATGTGTTTAATCTGAACATTTGTCGGAACCTGTGCAGCAGTTGATCTGGCTCAGCTATGATGAACTCATTTAGACAGCTTGCGCCCTTAAATAACCCCCTCACATTTTAAAGGTTTGTCGTACTGTCTCTTAAAAAAAATATATTAAACTCATTGCAGAACCATTAGAATCTGTGCTGTCGGTTTTGACTGGTTAACCTATTGAATTAAAAGGAGCTAGATCAAATACCAGAATTAAATGGCACAACGCCTGAAGCCAGTTTTAGTGTGGAATGACTTGGTGTGGATTTCTTCCTGGATTGAATAAAAAGAACAGTTGAAGGCCACACTGAGGATCATGCTGCTGAGTGTTTTGGTTCAGCTGTCAGGTGCTGGCAGATTAATAGAGGCCTGGTCATTGCTGTGTCCTCCAGACACAATATTAGAGCAGATTTTCCTCTTTTAGACCACTTCGTTTTACATTTTTTACTTCATGTGTTATAGTGTTGTAAAGAGCATGGATTGGATTTGACATAGATTTATGCACAGAGACTGAGACAGGGATACATCACATTTCCTTCATGCTCAGATAGTTTGAAAGATTATTATTGACTTCAACAGAAGCATAACACACACATCACCTTTGTACCTCAGCAAATGTTGGTCCAGCTGGATGAGAGCAGAGCAGCTTTAGGACAGCTCCTGGATCAGCGCACGGTGCTGCAGACAGAGCCCAGCTTTGCTGCCTCAGTCAGCCAGACAGGAGGCGCTCTGGAGCTGCGGTGGAGGAGTGCCTTCAGGCGGACGGAGCAAGAGATTCAACGCTGCAGAAACATCCAGGACGTCCAGGCCAGGTGGGGCAGAGTAACTCCTGCTGAAAACAAAACCAGATTATTGTGCTCTGCTCAGATGTCTTTATTATCCATGATTGGAGGCCAGGCAGGTTTAATTATTGCCCGAGCAGACTGAGAAATGTTTTTGTCTGGAACAGAGACTTCAGCGATTCTTCACAGTTACAAAATAACATTAGGACGCCAAAGTCTTTCTTTATTCCAGGGCCAAAGCTCTCAGGTGTCCAGGACTAAATGTTATTTCACAATGTCTCAGCTCCTATAATGTGTCTTATTGAAAGTGTGCAACATGGAGACATACTGTGTCTTATCTAGACTATAGTTTAACCAGGAGGACGTGCTGCCATGACACTACTTGTTTTTATCAGTATTGGATAAACTCAGTTGTTACTTGACTTTGTATGAAGCAGTGTTACGTTCTGCTCCACTGGATGAGTTACGTCTCCCTCGTCCTCCCCACAGATTCCAGACAGACTTCACCTTGATCAGTAACTGGCTGGTTGGTGCCAACAAACACCTGAAGACTTGGTCAGACCTGGCCAACACCACAGACCTGAACCAGCAGTGTGTTCACAACAGTCTGATTGAGCTGCTGGTAAGGATCACCTTAACATACAACAAAAACACAAGGTTGTTGTCAACTACGGAGTTTAAGCACGACAAAAGATAAGTCTGTTGATTTGATCCCTGACTAATTCACCAGTTATTTCTTCTTTTTAAGTTTATTTGCTCATTTTAATGTCAGTACTCAGTACTAGTACACATCACTTCTTTTTGACATCTCCTATAATTATAATGATCTCCTGACTGACATAATCTGCGTACTTGTCACTAGCTTTAGTTGTGATAGAAGTAAACCAGAATTGCAATATTAAACACATGTTGAGACTAAAATTAAAAGTCATTCATCAGGTCATAACATGACTATTGGTCAGTATTAAACTGTGTCCTGTCCTCCGACCATGACTCTGTCCTCCAGGACTTCTCCATGGAGGTGCAGGCCACGTCGGTGCAGAAGGCATCTGTGTCCAGAGAGGCCACCCAGCTGCTCCACCTGAGGGAGGCGGACTGCCCTGTGCTGAGAGCTCAGATCTCACAGCTGGAGGTCAGCTGGAGTCGGTTGACCTCAGATCAGTCCAGGATTCAAGAGCAGCTACACCAGGTGAAGCATCGCCACCACTAAAATGAGTTTTGAATATGCAGTAATAAACAGTTATATTGTGTTACAATTGTCTTGAAAAGGTCTGAGGTCTGCAGCACCTCTCCAGTCCTGTGGCCCTGTTTCTCCAAACTTCCATCACACGCCTCATAAACTCAGAACATTACAACTTTCCAGTTCTTCATGAATTAACATGCAATGGTCCAAATCCATGGAAGTGCTGTTGGTTTTCAAATATAATTAGGCATTGAGAAATGCCTTCTGGTCAAGGGAGTGCAGACTTCACTGCAACCCTGTTTGAAATCATTTTCGGGGTGATTGAGGGTCGGGAGGAAACGTACGAAGGAGGATTAATGTTTCTTTTCCATTTGTCACCAGTGAATGGAACCAGATCTATTCTGTTTAATTAAGCTAGTGTTGGCTGAGGGTTCGTTTAGATGTCTTAATCAGGAGAGGATGAAAACATCCACCAAAGAAAGATTGATCATTTGTGCAAGCACACAAGTTAGACTGTAACAGAACTGATGTTTATGGTATTTTGAAATTGTTTTATTTGGTTTGTACAGCTCAGTAAAGTTAGAAATGAAAGATCTTCTCTGTTTTCCTCTGTCAGCGGCTGCTGGCTACATGGCCACCGGCAGAGCTGCTGTCCGACCTGGAGAACTGGCTGAAGAAGCTGGAGGCTCGACTGAGCCAGGACGAAGAAAGTCTTCTCAAGGCCAAAGATGCTGCTCAGGTCACTGAAGTCCTGCAGCACTACAAGGTACAATCACCTCCACTGTTCACTCTGTCCTTTGCTGGATCACTAGTGGTTATTTTCAAGTGATCACTTTACCTCAGACACTTTTATTCAGATTCAGATTTATTTATTCCAGTAACTCATTTGGAGAGTTTTTTTCCATGAGTTCCTGCCCCTGTCTTTATTGATTTATGTACCTGGACTTTGATGAAAAAAATTGGAAATATACACTGAATATAATATACACTCCTTTGCTGATTATACTTGAAAAAACATGAGTCTGTAGGGAACAAGTTCTCAGATATCTGAGATGAAAATGAGCATAAACCTCCATCCACAGCAGAAGTGGATTACAAAAAACATATTTAAAAGTATTTCCTTCTTCTGTTGTCATCTAGAAACCTTTTATTTTCACCTTAATGTCTACTTTATATTTCATATCTTTTGTTTTCAGGAGTTAAAGGCAGGCATCGTCAGTGGGCAGCTCCTCCTCGACTTCTTGTGCCAGTCTGGGCCTCAGGCGATGGGAGCAGACGTTCAGTCTCTCCGGTCTGAACGTTCGATGTTTGCAGAGACACTCGGTGCCCTGAGACTCCAGTGGCTGCACGTCCAGAGGCGGCTGGAGAGCCAGGTCAGTGTCCCCGCTACCATCTTACTACAAAACACCAATGTAGCTTTCTGTGTATTTTCAGGTCTGGTATTTTAATTGAAATAGATTGAACTTGCAAAGCTAAGAGTTGTTTCACATGTGAGTGAACTGCAGTGAGGGAGAGCAGATCTAACAACAAGGTCGAACCGTGGATGAGTTTCCATGCAACCAGCTCCACAGGAAGTCTTTTTTTCTGCTGACGTATTGTCATTTAAAGCTCAAATATGATCAGTCAGCACAAGTGTTGGCTGATGGTTTACAGTATATTGTTTCTGGAACTCTTTAATCAACATAAATCCATTTGTGCCTTGTGTAACTCTCTAAATGGACCAAGACAAAATGTAATTTTCCAGTTCTGACTGTTGTTTCTACACACGATTGAGCCACCGTTTGGCTTCGCCCTCAGATTCATCGAGCTGAACAGATGCATCACACTTGTGCAGCCAGAGAGAGGCGGTTACGGCATCTTCACGGTTGGATAGAGCGGCAGAAAAAGCAGCTGAGTCAGTGGGAACAACCCACCAGTCAAACTCTGGCTCGTAAGACTCTGCAAAAGTGGGAGGTATAGTAACAGGAAGCAAAGGTATATGTTTGAACCATTTGTTCTGCTGCTGTTATCAGACGTGAGACCGGCTCTGTTTGTGTCTTCCAGGCTGTTGTGGGCAGAGTGAAGGAGGCAGCTGCAGCTCTGCAGGAGCTGAAAACTATACGAGCTCAAGCTGAAAAGGAAGAGGAGCACCCCTGTGATATCGCTTTCTCAAACCAGGCAGAGAGCATTCATCATGTGTGTCAGGATCTGAGTCAACAGGTAAAAATAGATCAGCTGGTACAATCAGACACATGGAAAAATTAAGTTTCCCAACAAGTGAATTAATGTTGAACTCATCACCATGAATCAGTTTAAGCTGTGCATCCAGTGTTAAAAAGACGATAAGACATTGTGGCCACATACTGTTCCTGAAACAGCAAATTGTCTGATATTATGCCACATTATTTCAGACAAAATGCATCAGTGTTTTATTTACATGAAATACGGCTAAAATGACACTTGCATTGCTGAACCCACAGAGAATAATCAGCATTATGGTTCGGTTTGTCTCCAGCTACTGTAGTCGACTGTTTTCAGTCGAAAAACTTTAAGAAAACCCACAGTTATCTGATAACGCAGCACCAAACAGCACAAAAATGAAGTTAGCAGCTAGCTGGTGAACAAGCTAAAGACGCAGTCATTTTTCAAAACCAAAAAAGAGAGATGACTCTAAATGAAAGCTAATGTTGCTCTGTATCTGATTTATGTTAGAATACTTCAACTTAATGAGACAAAATATGAAATATATTCCTTAAAAACCTCGAATGACTGTGTAGTGAACATCCTGATCCATTTGGTGTCTTTGATTTGCAGATGGAAGCTCTGAAACCAGCTCTTCAACAGACTGTGGCAGAGAGGAGTTACTTTGACAGAGACCTGAGGGAGGTTAGTCTGATCACCAGGAGGGTGCGCTGTGCTCTGCAGCATCAGGGAGCTCCTCTGTTCTCACTGGAGCAGGCAGAAGGACATGTGGAGCTCCTCCAGGTGAGAAGATGCACCAACCATCACATCTTGAATATAACGTGCACATAAAGGCTTTAACAATAATTATATCTGGTGTTTTACTAACAAAGTAAATGTTGCTCTTCAATATGTTTTTCAAGTTTATTCAACATCTAAAAAGTTTGACGGCTTTTAAGCTACAAAAATAAGCTTTTTGTTGGAGCTGTGTGACTGTGTGAGGCTAAAAGCACCTCCAACTGGTTGTGGCAGATTCAGTAAAGTGGAGGCAGCACATGGACATCAAACCTCTTTTGTGTCCCTAAACATGGGTTTGGGGGAAGTAAATGCACTGCTAAAGGGGGGGGTATAAAAAAACAGTGTTTTCTGTTGCACAGAAACTGCAGGAGGACGCTGGAAAAGGCGAAGACCTTTGGACAGCTGTGGAGAAATCACACAAGAGTCTCATGAAGACTCTTGATCGAGGAGCAGCACAGCTACTAGGAGAGCAAATGGAAGGAGAGCGAGCACGGTCAGTAGCATAAATCACAAAAGATTCCTCCAAGTCACTCCATGCGTCTCTGTTGTCAAGTGAAATCGCCTACATCCTGTTGTGGTGACTTAAAGTTTGCTGCTTTTAAGCTAAATATAATATTTGATTAATACAGTTTGCACAATATACAGTACATACATACCAACGCTGTGAATGTCATTACACAAACATCATAGTAAGATTGATAGAAATAATAAAGAATGAAGGGCAGAGTCAATGTTAAACATTGTTTTACCTACATGTTGTAGTTATACTGACACTTACACTGCAGGTTCTCAGGTTTTGAGCCCAGTCAGATTTGTAAACAGTTTGTTTACATCATCACTGTGAATAAACTCATCCAGAAAAGTTAATTATCGAGTACTAATGAACTGTGGTGGTGTCAGGTGGAGGGACATGGTGCAGGAGCTGAAGGACGAGCACGTGAAGACCAGGGAGACGATCCGTCTCTGGCAGGAGTACAGTCGTCTCTCTGAGAGCTGCTCCCATCACCTGCAGCAGCTGTGGCTTCAGTGGGAGGAGCTAACCAGCTCCATATCATCATCTGAGCAGGACACACACACCATGGTTGAGTCAGTGGAGGTGAGTCCAGGCAGCTTTACACACAGGCAAATGGTTGTGATAAATGATACTGGTTCGTTTTTCCACTGCTGATCTGAACATGATCAACATTGGTTTATTTCGTGCTCACAAACATGAGCATGAACAACAGCAGATGAGTCAGAACTCATTTCGGGCATTTCTGAGGCTCTCTTAGAGAAATCCCCAGCTCATCCTGTTCCTGCGGCTGATTCAGAGTCCCTATGCATTGCATTCACAATCTAATCAAATGTTTTCTCCCAGTGACTGGTCTCCTGTTCTTGGAAAAAAACAGACATGATGCGTTCATGGGCAGAAATATTAGCGAGGGCCTGTGCTGCGTTCGTACACCTAATCTGTTGTACTCATGCTCAGCCCTGAAGCTGCATTATCTGCTGTTTGGCTCATTCGGGCATAAAAAAACAACAAAACAAACAAAAAAAGTTTCCAGTTGCCATCCATTAAATTTTTTTTCCCCACTTCTGCCTCTTTTTACCAGTACAGGCAGATGTATTTTGGGACGGTCGAATCAAGTCATTGGTTGAAAACAAGACAAAAATAAAGAGAAAACATTTTTAAAGATGTGCTGTCAGACCGGCCGTGCTCGCAGCAGCGTGCTCGAAACAGGGAATGGACCAAGTGTAACTGATTATTTGTAATTTCTCTCATTTCTCTCTCTCTCTCTCTCTCTCTCTCTCTCCAGAAGCTGCAGGTTGTTGCCGAGGGTTTGCAAAGCAGCGTGGGAGACGTGCTGGAGGCTTCCAAGCCTCTCATTGGACGGCTTGGACCACCTGTCACAAATTTGATCCAATCAGAGACCAGACTGCTGTCACGTGATGTCCTGCTGCTGTGCCAGGCCATGTCAGGGAAAAAGAAAAGTCTACAGGTAAAAAATATCACATCATTTCTATTGAATCTTTGCAACAAGAAGATCAGAAATATTGGTTTATCTGATGTTTGGTTTGAAGACGTGAAATCCAAGTTTATTAAATCAGGTCTGTTCCTCTCTGTGTGCAGGATGATGTGGACGAGCAGAAACACTTTCGTATTTCTCTGCAGACCCTTGAAAAGCAAACAGAGAACTTACAACTTAAACTTAAAACTGCTGTAAATGACAAAGACTCTGTGAAGGTTGGTCTGAGTCCCTGTTACTTCCCCTTGAACAAGCTTCTCTGTACATGTTTAAACTCAAAGCACCTGGATCACATAGGTGGTTCTGACTAAAACGAGCCTCATGTTGAATGTGTCTTGGTTGTGTAGCAGTTTCTCCTGGAGCTCAGCGATCTGCTCCCGTCATTGATTGACGTCAGGGAGACGAGCGGCTGTTTGACCCTGAGCAGCCACGAGACGGAAAGGCTGCACAGACTCAGCAGGCAGTGGATCGAAAGCATGACTCACACCTCTGATGTGAACAGGTGATCAAGTCCACAGAGGATGTTACAGCAAATGCAGAGCTGTAAATCGGTGTCTGTCTGTGGCAGAATATGTGAAATGTTTTTGTTGTAATACCTAATTCAAGTGCTTTCATTTTGACGTTGTTTTCCAGAGAGCTGCAGGCTGAGCGTCAGTGTTCCCAGACCTTTGAGCAGAGGTGTAAAACCCTGACGCGTCTACAGGAGAAACTTGTCGAGGAATCAACATCCAAGAAACCCCAAAGTCTCTCCTGCCTCCAAGAGATGCTGGCTGTCCATCAGGTACAGAACAACAATCATTTTAGAGACATTAATCTTTTAAAAAATGGTGGAAATAACTCAAATTTAAATGACAGTTCTTTTTAATGCTTTTATGTGTATTTAAGAGCTAGTTTTGAGTCCCTCCCCTACATCCACAGATGGAGTCTAGATAAAGAGTTTATGTGTGTGTTAGTGGGTGATGAACATGTTGGCAAAGAAATACTTGGCAGTTAAGGTGCGGGGGGGATGGAGGGGACGGAGGGGAGCTAAATGAATGACCTCATCGGCACAAATGCTGGTCTCATATATCAGTGTAGTTACAGCAGGACATCTGGCACATCACTGACTCCCGTCATGTTTTCTCTCCCCTGCTGTCGCCACTTATTCCCACAGAGGCTGCAGGCTGAAATAACAAGTGGACACCAGCTTCTGCACGCTCTCCTCTGTGATGCAGTCAAGTCCATGGAGAAGGAAACAGGGCAGAAAAGGTACATGTGAGTTATTTAGGAGCATTTCAGAAGACTAATTAATTCTACTTCAAGAGAGACAGTTGAGACAGTTTCCTCCTGTCAGACCAGATTTTCCGTGGTTCCTGTCTTCACTTATAGGAAGTCAATACATTCACAGAGGCCCAGTTCAGCTCACGCCTCAGTTGACCGGTCAGTTTAATTCACAGGAACAGCAGGTGTTTGGACACACTTGGTTTTATACTATAATACTAACTTTAAATGGCCTCTGAATGCAAATGGAGAAACTGAGCGGCTGTGAAGACTTCCAGAGGAGACGTATTTTGTATCAGTGGTGTCATCACAGGGAGAAGAGGAGAAATAAGTCACAGAGAGTGAGTTAGCACCAATACCTCTATATGGCTTTAACAGAAACTCAAGTAAAATACCTCAGGACTCAGGGTTGTTATTTATTCTCTGTCACAGTCACAGTGAATAGATTTTCTTGGTAGTCGGCAGAACACCAGCTTTTTTCCTTCTCCTGCTACTCTGCAATTTATTTTTCCTCATCTGCCCCTAATGGGCTCGTATTAGATAAGAGCTGCCATTTTGACACTTGGCAACCAGTCAGGAAGACAATGACACCATGTGAACATGACAGCTGAAGCTGAACGGAAGATTTCAGTAGGAAAACTGTATCTCAGACTAAGAAATACAGTTGTTACTTCTGGAAGAAGCATTATATTCAATGAGTGTTTACATTTTAACAGAACATGTGACACATCATGGTCACATCTATATCCAGCTGTAGGGTGGAGTCAGTACCTTTGTGGATTGATAAAATGTTTTACTCCTCACGTTACAGTACTGTTGATATTTGTATTGAAACTAGCAGGAATCATATTGCCGCTAGTGTTTACAGACATCCAGCTCTGTCTGGGCTCCATGTTGGAGAGAACTGTGGTAATCTGAGTTGTCAGTGAGTGCGTTTGTAGATTTGTATTTCTTCAAACCGTATCATCTAATAAAAGTGATTAGAGTCGAGGTTTTCCAGCTGCGTTCTCGTCCTCGTCACACACACGGTTGGTTCAGGCTGACACACACAGCAATGAGCGGTGTATGTATGTGTGTGTGTGTGTGTGTGTGCAGGTGTTTCCTACCCTGGAACAGCAAGATTTCATTTCATTTCTTAATGCACCCTTAAATCAGCTTTTCTTTTACAGTGTTTGGGAACCTTGGAGAGCTCTGTTGATGTTTATGAGGCTGTGAATGAAAGCTCCCCGTGCTCCTCCTGCTGAGACAGCTACTGAGGATTTTAAGAGAGTCTTAAAATTCTGCTGATTTCATGTTGTTGTAGCAGTTGCTTGTGAATGACCCATGACAGACTCATTTCGTTTTTGATAGATTTACTTCTGCGAGTTATTATCCTTTCTTTTCTTTTTTTTTTTGCAGAGACAGTGTATTATGCTAAGTCTCATTTTGCAAAACCCTACTTTTGCCTTAAATTAATCACATTTCTGTTTTGCTTTTGGAGACATAACAACATGTGACCTTCTTGTGTTGCACAGATCTGAGCTCATGGCACAAGTGACCAGTATGAAGGAGAGCTGGCTCGGTGCCGTCGCTCTGGTCGCCCAGCGCAGCTCCTTGGTTAAAGAACAGCTCGGACAACGGAGAATATACCGCCACGGCTTGAAACGTCTGTGGAGGCTGTTGAGGGACGTCGACCCCCTGCTGCCCCCGGCTGGCCCTGCTCTGTGCGCTGTGCAGAGACTGACAAGCTGTGTGGATGATTTCCAGGTTAGCAGAGATGATTTCCAGAACTTTTCTGTCAATAAAAGATTAAAGAGATGGAGGAATGGTAGAAACACAAATCTGTTCTTCACTGCAAATCTCAGTTGTTTCTATCTGTATGATCAAGAACATCTTTGAAATACAAGACAGGACTATTTACAGTCCAATACACTTGGTTTATGGATTGATTGATCAGTAAAAGCATGGTCAGCTAAAAATACAAGCTGCAGGCTTAGTGTGATCAATCCATCCAGTTCCCTGCCACTGTGTGATCCAGTGCAGATAATACATGGCAGCATGTGCAGTGATACAGACTTTTTGACTGAGCTCATGTAATCTGCCCTTCAACAATATCATCTGTGCACATAAAACTGGATCTACTGGTATTGATCATTTTCAAAATCAATAAATTGCATTTTATTGATGTTTAAAAGGTGTAAGTCATAATTGTAAAGACAAGCCTTGCTCCCCATATTTGTCCCAGTGTGTTGAAGAGGCTTTGGGTCTGCACTCCACCGTCTACACCCGGACACTGGAGGCTGGCACATGTTTGTGTGAAGCCATGACGGAGCCTGAGTGTCAGGGTGGACTGCAGTCGGAGCTCCAGGCCGTGGAGGAGGCCTGGCAGCGAACCACCTCCCTGCTGAGCAGCCGGAGAGACCTGGTCCATACAACTGTCCAGGTGAGTTTTTAACATTGTTCAGACAAATACATGAGATCCCAGTAGCTCTGGAGTATTAAGCTTGACATGACCTATATCTAGGACCTGATCCTACTACTCCAGTACAAACACACACACACACACAGGAGCTGGTGTGTTACCGCGGCACTGAGCTCCTGCCAAGAGAGGGATCAAAGAGCGGCTCAAATCTGACCATGATCCACATCCAGACACAGCTTGTTATCACTGTCTGCCCCTTTTCATTCCATCACTGCTGGTGTATTGAATATTACGGTAACGATTAGCACTGTTAATGGCACAAGGATGATGTTTTGCTCGTGGCTCCTGTGCGTGATCGCAGCAGTCCGAGCTTTAGTGTTGTGTTTCCTGCTTCATGAGCTGTGTTAACGACAACACGACGTCTGGATATACTGACGTCCGGAGAGGTCAGGGAGAGTTGTGTTAACCCCGCTTTGAGCTAAACAGGATCTACCCAGGGGAAAAGAAAATCCACACACAGGTCACAGGTCACACACAGCCGCATTAGAGCAACTGACAAACTTGTTCATTGAGTATCTGAGGATTTTTAGGAAAAGAAAACTGGTGGTGTTGATTTATGAGTTTATAACGATGCTGTACACTTTCATCTACACACCCAGACACTGATAAATAGTGAGCATATTAAAGAGATTTTAAAAAATGTAGCCACCAATTAGATGGTTGTATCATTTTTTTTAAAGGTTTGACACGAATGAATCTGTTTCAAAAGCATTTTACTATTTTATCATCTTAAAGATTTATGTTGGTGAGAATATTAAATGAGCACTGATGGTATACATAATTCTGCCTTTTTATGTGAAACACATTTTTCGGAAGCACATTTATTTATTTATTTATTTATTTATTTATTTATTTATTTATTTATTTATTTATTTATTTATTTATTTAAATTTTCCAATCGGACATAAATCAGCTGAATAAAGGAAAATGAATTCATATCATTTATTTAAAGCTGGACATCACCTCTGTGCTGATTAAACTACTGAAGCCTTGTGTTTAAAAAGTGTGTGTGTCCTGTTGTGTGTTCAGAAGTGGTCTCAGTGTCAGAACGAGATGAACAACATCATGTCTGAGCTGGACGAGGTGAAGACCAGGATGAAGCAGCAGCTGCCTGAGAGACCAGAGGAGGAGATCGTTCAGGTGATTAAAACATGGCTGAGTGTGTTTTTAAGTACATTAATGTGTGTGATGTATTAAAGTTTAGCAATAAGACATGATTTTTCTGTGTCTCTTACCTCCTCCAACTTCACATCCTGTTGAAAAACTAGATAAATACTGTGATTGTGTAGCAGATTTTCAGACATTTGAATATAATAGAAAATAAAATAACAGGAAATACATGTCCCATAAAAAGTGCTATATAAATCCAAGCCATTATATATTGTGCTGTATTTATCATTTTCAAACAGTTGCACAGAGCAATATTTAGCATTTTATAGTTACAGTCCTGCAGCCTGATGATGATCAGTCAGTGAAATCTCAGAGAGCAGTGAATGGGTAAATGAGAGAGTGATGTGTAAAATCTGAGCTCTGCTCCTGGTGACGTACTGTTTCTCTCCATTATGGACGGTAAGTGTTAGCCTGAGCCGGCAGAGCCAATCATCTACCTGCAGAGGAAAGACAGCTACCTAAAGACCGATACCTGACAGCTCTGTAGCCTGTATTATATCAGATATGTGATGGTTTTAGATGGAAGAGAGCATAATTCATATGTATGACATGAGTATATAACACGTTTCATCAGCATGAGTCTGATGGGGAACATCCTCACTGGTCGGCCAATCTGAATACTGGTGAAAGTTTCCCCACCCATCAACTCCATCAGCATCTACTACCCCCCATCCCACCAGAGTGCCTCTGAGTTTACCCCCCTTTCCCTTATTTATATACCCCCATGCTTTCACTCCCCTCCCCCTTTCTACCCCTTCTACCCTCCCCCTGTCCCGTCTACAGCCCTTTAATCTGGACGGTCAGAGCGAGCGCGAGCAGCAGAGAGGGAGAGAAGCGTGTACACACACTTTTGTATATGGCTGTACGACCGCATGTTTAAGTGTTTGTGTGTGTGTGTGTGTGTGTTATGCAGGAGACAGAGCTCTCTCTACAGCGTTTGGCCAGTGGACTGAGGGAACTGGGAACCATGAAGACAGACCTGTCCCAGTACATCACGGCTGGTGACTCGGCTCTGCTGGAGCAGCAGCTGGAACAACTCCACGGTCAATGGGAAGAGCTGTGTATGAAGGTGAGAAAACACACACACACAAATATAGAGCTAGAAAGAGAGAGTGAGAGAGAGAGAGTGAGAGAGTAAAAGGAGGAAGTTAGAAGTTGTAGATGCTACAGGTGGAGAGAGGGAGAGAAGGAGGGAAAAAGCTGCTACCAGCGGTTTCTTGGCAGCACAAAGCCTGTGCACCACTGGGGCTTAGCACACACACACACACACACACTCATTTGTGTGAGAAAAGAGCCAGCTTGTGCAAGTTCATGGAGGGAAAACTACAACATCTTGTTCCCCTTGTTGATATTGAAGTAACTTTTCTCCTCCTCTCAGGTCAAATTCATTCATTCTCTTCACAGAGTTTCCTAAAGGAGCTCCTTCTGTTTATATCAGCAGACAAAACCAAACAAAACTCACTTGGCAGCCTTTTGAGTGTTTTAATTAGACCCTGAGTCAGTCTATAAAAGCAAAGCACGTGAACCTCTCCAACAGAACAGGCAGTTAATTCTGTAACTGCATTATTGGTGAAAGTAGCTGCACTCTATATACACACACACACACACATGCACACACACATACACACACACAAGGGCTCAGATTCCTACAGTTAAGTCTTTTGGCTTAAACATAAATGCACTCTTGTTCTGGAGAAAGCAACGGTTATGACGTACAGTGCTTGTGACGTTCTCTTCTGTTAGTAGCATTATTGGATCATTTGCACTGGGGCTAATTGGTCGTCAGTTTGCCTCCACCTGCCTCCAGTCTTGGCAGGAGTCACTGTGATTCACAGTCGCAGGGATGCTGATCTTTGAGTTTCCCTTTTATATTTAGGGTTTTGTCTTCATTGCAGCTCACACCAGCCACTCACTTCTTCTGAGGTTTGTTCCAGAAATGGAAAAACGAGTAGATTGGTTCAAGATGAGACCTCCTACTGGAGCTCTGCTGGAAAGTAATTACCAGAAATAAGTCAGATCAGTTGAGAAAGCACAGGCTAATTTCTGCTTCTTCTTTTTTTTTTTTTTAAATCCCTATTCACTGCTGACATGGCCGGAGGGCATGGATCTGCATCACAGCAGTGATCCTCCGCATAGTTAACAGGTTGTAGGTGGGGGAAGCCGCTGGAATGGGTCCGACGAGCAGATGGCCCGGCTGGTCTAAAGGGATTCAGAGTGGGACAGGCTCTATTGTTCCTGGGGGAGGCACAAAGTCCTCACAGGGGTGACCGCAGCTCACAATGCTCCCTAAATTCTCCAGAGTCCAAAGCGGCCCAGCAAGTGTTAGTAAATTAAAACCACAGCCAGGCTCATTTAAATCAAATAAATGCCAGTGAACAGTAAAATATAGGTGGTTGAACGAAGCCCTGTGGGCTGGTTTTCACCACAAAAAGATCATCAGCCCCCTCCTCTGTGATGTTTTCATGGCATTAAGCTGTCATTTAGAAAATTGACTTTTGTTAATTTTATCACACAGCCAGACTCTCTGGGGGATTTGATTTGGATTAAATGTTCCTGCTGCTTCGGTGCAGTGACTGAAATCAGTCGATATTCACTCAGTTTTACCTCATTTCTCCACTTCTACATTCTCTATATCTTAATAAGACTCAGTTCACAGTTTTTTCGTGGACACAAACCAGGAAGTGTCTGAGATTGGACCGTCTTTGTCCAAAAAAAGGGACTCCTGCAGCTGAGGCACATTCATGGTGCTGTTTAAAACACTGTCAGTTTAACTGCTTGTTTAAAAACTATAAATCACGTTAAGTGCTTCGTGCAGACAATGCACCAGGTCCCTTGTTTGTCTGTCAACTAGCACCAGAGGCTGCGTGTGTGAGTGTTAAACCAATATTTATCTGCTGTTTGACATGATATGGGACATGTAGGTGACTCCGCCTGCAGATTTATTAGCAGCTTATGAAGCAGCTCAGGTGTCACACCAACATTTTAGATCAATACCTTTCAATTCAGTTCAATATGGAGATCAAGTTGAAGTGTTAAGGCTTTTCCGTGATCATAATGAGTTTAATTATGTTTGATGATGCTGTAGAAACCTAATGATGAGCAGTTGACATGCTGGGTGTCTGTGCAAACCCACCTGTGTCACCTGTGAGAGAGTTATCACACCTTCCAGGTAACAGAACCACCTGCCCTCTGTTTGGACCAGATTCACACACAGTGGGAAACTTTTACACGCTGATTTCCACATGCAGTTTGCAGCATGTCCTCTTTCATCGTTTGGATACTTTATGAACATCATCTTAAGAAGCTGAAAGTCTAAAACCAGCCTTCCCTACTATGCTCTCTCTCTTTCCCAGGTGTCTTTGCGCAGGCAGGAAATCGCTGACCGGCTCAACGCCTGGACCATCTTCAACGACAAGAACAAGGAGTTCTGCGATTGGCTGACTCAGATGGAGAACAAGGTGTGCCACAGTGGAGATCTGAGCATCGAGGAGATGGTGGAGAAGCTTAAGAAGGTACAAGATCTAGAAAATGTTAAAATCTTCCCTCTGGGTTTTTACAGGTTTTAATGTGAACCTTCAGATAGTACTGAAGAGCACTTCTCTCACCTGTATCATCCACAACGCACATTAGCTTTACACTTTTACGCACCACTCACTCCTTGTCCCCTAATTCCTAACCCATGATGCAGGCCATGGGTAACACTCATGTGGGCAAGATTAAAATCCATACTTGAGCAACATACATTCACATTGTTTATAACAGATGGTGGCCTGGAATGGAGAGCAGTGGCTGTGTGGCCTTTGTTCGCACACAACAGTCGTCCTTTCAGTGACTGAAAGCCTTTTGTACCTTCCTGTCTCATCATGAAGCTTGCTCGTTCAGTTAACAAGGAGATAATTGGTTTGAATGTTGCACGATCACTGTTTCAAGGGCTGATGAGAAAATTAGAGGCTTGTGATCGTGGTTTATTCAGAGAAGAGCTGAAAATGGCACTTCCTGGTGACTCCTGTCTGTTTGAAGAGCTGACTGAAAACAGGTGGAGCTGTGTTTAGAAACACTGGAATTTAATATCTATTGATTTTTTACTATAACAGCTGCTACGTCGTGTTTTCACAGGACTGCATGGAGGAAATCAACCTGTTCAGTGAGAATAAGAGCCACCTGAAGCAGCTCGGTGAGCAGCTGCTGCTGGCCAGCGATGAGGCCAAGCAGACACAGGTCCGCGGCTCCATGCAGGAGGTCAACCAGCGCTGGCACAACCTCTTCCACCACATCGAGGCCAGGTGAGAGCGGCCACAGCCACCATGGATCAATGGATCTGTGTATTTGTATTTGTATTTGTATCAATTTCTCAAAGACACAAGAAGAGCAGCAAACACTAAGGACAAATATTACGGTAGATGTGTAAAGCCACTTACTGAGGATGTGTGTGTGATTTCTGCTGAGGGTAACACACACACTAAATCCCCTGCACCAGCAGCTCTCACAGAAAAGCCACTCTCCATTAAAAAGCATAATTAAGGACTGATAGGCTTTGACAGGGAGCCTGTAATTAAACAATAGCTTTATAATGCACAGCCATCCACCTGCTGCTCTGTGCTCCTGCAGCTGTCAGGAATACACCGCTCCTGATGTACACACCCGAGAGCTTCAACCCTTGTGATGATAAACAGTTGCTGCCCCCCCCCACTGACCCCCTCCCTCAGACAGATGGACAGTCCTGTGGAAGAGCAGGAGATACAGACTTTACACCGAGTCCTGCTCACCCTCACCCACCCCCACTACCCCCCCTCACCACCACCAACACCACAACCATGAAAAAAAAAAAAAAAAAAAGCTGTGCTTAAGTCTCAGACAGTACCATATGTCCTCATGTCCGCACTGACGACCCCTCCCTCTTTCTAGTCTGTCAGAGTGGGATGATGGGAGTATGGGGAGGGGAGGGGTCTGTCGGCATGCATTAATCGCTCATTCTCCAAGTGAGGGCTCCGTGAGCTTCATCTCTACAAGGCAACATGAGTTATAATATATAATGAGCCTGGCGTTGTCATATATTCTCATACATACAGGAAACATGTTGATTTGTTGATATAACACATGCAACTCTGTAAAACACCGTCCCTTTAAGGATGAACCTGGAGCAGCACCTGTGCAGTAAAGAGCCACATCCTCACAGTGACAGGAGTAAAAGCCAGTCGGAGTTTATTCAGAGCTCTCCCTCCGTTTCTCCTCTCTGCTCCTCTTTTTTCCTGCTCCGTTCTCTCCGTCCACTCTGCTCTTGTCCTTTTCCTCAGCGAGGACCCCTGACTGGGTTTTGTGTCTTTGTTTGGCCTCGGCGTGAAGCTGCTGCTCTTTGTTGGGCTGTCAGAGGTGGAGGGGCAGTGAAAGGGAGGCAGAGACAATTTAGCTGAGTGGGACGGTTGTATCTGCAGAGAGGGAGACGATGTGCTGCACAGGATTTACAGTGACCGTATTATGTCTTCATTACACGGCCATAAACATGACGACACACAAACTGCACACACACACACACACACACACACACACACACACACAAACTCCCTCTGACTTCACACTGTACATTAATCCTGAGCTTCGTCAGCGCAGCATTTGAATCTTCTTACAATCGGTGTTAACGCACCACCTGATCCTTTTTATTTCTGAGTAATGCCTCTGTTTTCTTTCCTACAAATTCCTCTTTTTCATCAAAGAAAGTTAATCTGAAGACAGACAGGCACTCATGATGACTTTGCTGACTGGTGATCCTCAGACTTTTCCAAATGCACCATCGCACCGACTTCACCCAAATGTTTGTCTTATCACCAAATAAAAAGAAAACTGATGACATTCACATCAGCTTGAGTTGTAGTTTTGGTTGAAGTACTAACGTTGAACACAAACTGCGGTCGACTCCTTCAGAAGTGATCTTAAAACTTACTTCTTCTCTTTAGCGTTTAACTGAACCTCGTTTTGTTTTTTCTTCCTATAATTTTTTTTTCTATCTCCAAAAAAAAAAAAAAGTATCTCCACCTTTAAAGGTCTGGAGCTTCAACAACAGAACATAAAGGCCTCTCACACACACACACACACTTATCCACACTCGTCCCAGTGTGTGGCGTCTGTTGGGACCTTTCTTGCCTCCTTCAGCCTGCCACTTACACTCACAGCTGTTTGCACTGCTTATTATTTCAGCGCTGAGAGCGTCTCCCTCTCGGCGCTGACGAGCTCCGCTGGACCTCGACCGGACAGGAAGGATCAACTGGGGAAATTAACTCAAACTCCCAAATGGGGCACACTTTCAGAGGCTTTTAAGCCTCCGCAGAGCTTTTATTGTCCCCGCCGTTGCTATGACACCAGTCACTGTGGCGCGATGCGTGTGTATGTGTGTGTGTGTGTGTGTTCACAAGGGGGTCAGTCGTTGCCATGGAGACTTTGGAAGTTCTAGTGTGCGACACCTGAGAGAGGGAGCTGAAGTTTCTTTGTCTTTTCTGTGTTAAAAAAAAAAATCTTGTTTTTCATATCTTTTCATTTCTTTTCATTTATTTCTCATATATTTATCTTTTCTTTCTTGCTGTCGTTTGTTCTTTCTTTCTTTTTTCCTCTCAGGTTTTTCTTTTTGCCCTATTTTGTCTTTTTTTCTTTTTTCATTTTGTTTTATTTTTTACTTTCACTGAAATGACTTTTTTTCTTTAAAAGATTAAAGTAATTTTTTCAGATTTTCTTTCTCTTTAGTTTTTTCTTTCTTTTGGGTTTTTTCTTATTTTGTCTGTTTTTGTCTTTCTGTGGTGTCCTGTCTTTTTTAAAATTCGATTTTATGTATTTATTTTACTTTCTATTTATTTATTTATTTATTTTTTGTCACCAGATTTAAGTAAAACTTTATCTCACTCTTGGTCTTTCTCAACCTGCAGTTTGGGAACTCAAAGGGATCTTAAAGTAAATCTGAGTGATCACAAATCAATTACCAATATAGAACACTTGGTCAAATGTTGGTAAATGAGCAATGAGCTAATCACTTACATGAATGTGGATGACTGAATGTGAGATGTGGAATATATAGTTAATAAACTGTGTGTCTGTGTCTGTGTGTGTGTGTGTGCAGGGTGAAGAAGCTGAAGGAGACACTGGTCACAATGCAGCAGCTTGATAAGAACATGAGCAACCTGCGCTCGTGGCTCTCCAGGATTGAGGCCGAGCTGTCCCGACCAATCACCTACAGCGTCTGTCACCACCAGGAGATCCAGAGGAGGCTGGCTGAGCAGCAGGTAGACACACACACACACACACACACAGCTCAGATCTTATTTTTATTATTTCAGTCTTTTTAACTTTTCACGTTTCTTTGTATTTCTGATTTGCTCAATTTTCTTTTGTGTCAATTTGTCATTGTTTTTTTTTGTTTCTTTTTGTTTATTTATTTACATATTTCTTTTCCCGCTTTCTGTTTCCCTGCTCCCTGTCACTCGCTCTCTTTGTCTCTGTTTATGCTTAATAATTCATCACCACCCTTTGTTTAATTTTGGGAGCGGTGGTCTCACACTGTCACACCGTCCCTCTGTGGGCCGATGTTGTTTAACACATGACGTCTTTGCTTTGGCCTGATGTGATGTCTGTCCACGTGTGCGTCCAGGAGCTGCAGAGGGACATTGAGCAGCACACCGAGGGCGTCGCGTCCGTGCTCAATCTGTGTGACGTCCTGCTGCGGGACGAAGACGCTGCCGGCGGCACCGAGGCGGAGAGCGACTCCCTGCAGGAAACCAGCCGCAGCCTGGACCAGCGCTGGAGGACCATCTGTGCCATGGCTCTGGAGCGGAGGCTCAGGTTGGAGCTGTCTGTTCCTGTAACTTTTGCTGCTTCATTTTGAGAACAAGTAGCTGATCTTGAACGTATCACAATTATCCAGTTATGATAAAAATTGATGTTCAGGTTTCCATTTTCCAAGATCACTTTCTCAAATCTGAATTTCAGCTCAGTCTGTTCATTTTAAAGTCACTCAGTGTTTCCTGTGTCATTATAAACCTGTTTTTCAAGCCTAAGAACAGACAGATTGATGAACAAAGATAAAAAGACAGACATTTGCTTCTTGATAACATGTTTGGTCAGAGTCACAGAAACCCTGTAACTCCTGTTCGATGTCTCTCTGTAGGATCGAGGAGACCTGGAGACTCTGGTGTAAGTTCCTCGATGACTACTCACGGTTTGAAGACTGGCTGAAGATGGCCGAACGCACCGCCGCCAACCCAAACTCAGCAGACGTCCTTTACACCGTCGCCAAAGAGGAGCTCAAGAAGTTCGAGGTCAGTGATGAGGTCGACAGAGGGAACAGGCTCCAATTTGTTTTTGTTTTGTTTGCTGGTTTGTTTCTGAGTGAGACATCCCGATGGTTTGGTATTAAACTTTAATTGATTTAATTGATTGGTTTCTTTTTGCTCTTACACAATAAAAACTCTGGAGAGACAGCAACAACAAGCGAATACAAAAAGTATTTGCCTCAAGATTATTCATTATATTCAGGCTGAGACTAGCAATTTTTTGTCCTGATTAATTTCCTCATTTAGTAAATGAATCCTGTCGTCAATAAAAGATCTGAAATAGATTATTTATCAAACCCCAAGTTGCCATTTTAAAAACATTTGTTTTGTTCATCAACAGAAAGGATCAGAAATTTTCACTAAAAAAGCATCAAATATTCAAAATTAAAGCAATTAAACGTAAAAACTTTACTTTTTTCCCTGAAAAAAAAAAAACTTAAATAATTGATAGATTGTTAAATTGCGCATAAATGAGTTTCTGTTCAAACTATTAAAATCCTTTCAGCTCTGTTTGACCTAGGACACTGGACAACATGAGCCTTCGTGTGACTCTAAATCCCTCCTCCTCCTGTTTTCAGGGTTTCCAAAGGCAGGTTCATGAGCGGCTGACCCAGCTGGAACTGGTCAACAACCAGTACCGCCGTCTGGCCAGGGAGAACCGCACTGACCGGGCCAGTCAGCTCAAAGCCATGGTCCACGAGGGGAACAGACGCTGGGACACGCTGCACCGCAGGGTGGCTGCTGTCCTCCGCAGACTCAAGGTAGAGCAGAGTAACAAAGAGGCTTCACACACTCGTGTTTCTTTCTTCTCGTCTTAACACTCGCTGCACTTTCGTCTCAGTACTTCACCAGCCAGAGGGAGGACTTTGAAGGCACCAGGGAGAGCATGCTGGTGTGGCTGACCGAGCTGGACCTGCAGCTCACCAACGTCGAACACTTTTCAGAGAGCGACGTCCATCACAAGATACAACAGCTCAACGTGAGGACGCAGTGAAGTTCACCTTAAACATGTTAAAACTGAGGTGTGATTGTTCTACTCCCTCACACAATGAGCACCACCTGACTCTGAGTGTCTGTCTCCTCTGTCTGTGCAGAGCTTCCAGAAGGAGATCACCCTGAACACGGAGCGCATCGACGGGCTGATCGTGTTTGGAGAGAGTCTGATCCAGAAGAGTTCTCCACAGGACGCGGCCCTGATCGAGGACGAGCTGGAGGAGCTGCACACCTACTGTCAGGATGTGTTCAGCAGACTGGTCCGCTTCCACCAGCGCCTCAGCCAGCCTCCGGTCAGCTGCAGCTCACACACACACACACACACACGTTTATTATTTCTATCGCTGTTCTGTTTCTATATGCTCATTTTTCTGGTGAGAAAATCTGTCTTTTGCTATTAATTTCTATACACACACAGATCTTACGTACACTTCCATGTTCTAGTCCAAGCAACAGATGTCAGTTTTGTGAAGTGATCGCCACTGATCATCAGTTACTTTTACTTTTTAACTGGCTAGCTGATATTTGTAAGTAGATGCAAATAGTCATTAGTGGTAATGTTAGGTTCATTGCTGCTTCCAGCTGCTGCAGAGATCCAGATGTTTGGTGTTTGTTTCAATGAGTGAAACATCTCAAATTTAACCAAAGAGGAATAAATATGTGTAAATCTCTGTTCTTGTCAGACGGCCAGAAAAGAACCTGAGCTCTCCACCACCTACTTCTCCCTGGAGTCGAGCTTGGAGCTGATTGGCCGGCCGTGGCTGGGGCGGAGCCAGGGAAGCCTCCCGGCCACGCCCACCCACCTGCTGATGTCTCCGCTTGAGCGCTCAGGGCGGGAGACGCCGGTGAGCGTGGACTCGCTGCCGCTGGAGTGGGACCACACCGGAGACGTGGGAGGTTCATCGACACATGAGGACGATGATGATGAGGAGGAGGAGGAAGAGCATGACGAAGAGGGAACGTACTTCAGTGCACTGTCAGGTACGTCAGGAGTTTCATGGGTCAAAAACAAACATCACACGACAGACGCCTCTTCATCACCAAATAGTTCAAGTTGGACAGAAAGTAACAGTGACGCATTTTAACACCAGAGAAACAACAACCCAGTCTCCCTCTCTCTCCCTCTCTCTCTCATTTCACCGTGACACGACCCTGATGATGTTTAATGAATGTAATGTTTACGTGACGAGGAGACATGAACCCAGAGCGTCTGTCTGCTCATCAGACACCCTGCTCTCTCACTGATGGACCCTGCTCACCTCCTCCTCTCGTTCAGTCGCGCTCTCAGCTCGTTTGTTCACTTGTCTCACTCTTTCCTCACTCCCACAGTTTGTTGTTAAAATGAAAAAAAAAAACATCACAACAAATACAGGAGCTCTGACTGTGGTTTTACAAAACAAAAGCAGCTCAACAGACCAGATGAAGAATGATACAAAGCTTAAAAATGTTAATATAAGAGTTGGTGCATGGTCCAGACATCGTAGTGCAGAAAATGAATAATCAATACTAGCTCATTTTGCAGCCGGGGGTTGGATGGATGAATATATAGGTTGTGTTTTTATCAGAGAGAACTGACCCCAGATCAGGCATGTTTCCATGATCAGACAGAAAAACTCAGATGTTCCTTTGGTCCTATTTCAATCAGGAGAGAGTAACAAGAGGTACGAGGCAGAATGAGACTTTAAATAATGAAATATATTGTGAACAGAGGGAATAGACTTTCAAGTGGATCGCCATGGAAACAATGCACAGGTTTTTCCGTTCTTCTAATTAGAGGTATATTCCCCCAGAGATGATGATGATGATGATGAGCAGGAGGATGTGAGAGAAACTTCTCATCAGAGGGTTTGAGGTGCTGCTGTTTGGAGTTTGTTGTTGTTTTGTTGTGACACACAGATGAGATGAGACTGAGAAACATCAACACACCAGGACACAGGATTTAAACCTGGGCTCTTCAGCCCAGTCTCAAACTCAACGTCCTGACGTCCTACAGATGTTCTGAGTTGATATTTCTGTTCACTTCAGCTCTACTGAAATCAAAGAGACAACAGTCTGATCCAATGGGATGAACAGCATCAGTATTTAACACCCATTTCACACCTGCATGCACCCACACACACCTCTGCTCTCTCCTCCCAGAGGTGGAGATCACTGAGAGGCTGGAGGATTTTATCGAAGCTCCAGAAGCGTTGCTATCCTGCTCGCTGGGTACGAACCTCATCGTCTTCTCTCCTCCTCCTCCTCCTCCTCCTCCTCCTCCTCTCTGCTCTTCATGGTGGAATTCATTTCCGGCACATTTCCTCCAGCAGCTCAAGTGTCACTCACACACACACACACACACACACACACACACACACACACTGTGCATCAATACTTTCCCTTCCTGCTGCTCAGGTTTTGAAAATCTTTTCAGCTCCAAAAACAAAGCTGCTCCATCCTTCTTCCGTCTGTGGAGGCGTTTCTGTTGAACAGGTTTTCTCCATTGTTGTGGAAACTGTTTGATATTTAAACATCTCACAGTTTGGGTGATGGTGAGAGGATGAGTAACGGTCAAAAACCTCACAACCTCCATTTGTCTCTGGGTTTGAAGTTTCCAGCTGCAGCTCTTGATGCTCTCATCGCTCTCTGTCTGCCTCTGTCTTTTACAGCAGCTGATTCAGCCACATGATGATTGATGCTTTTATCCACATACTTTCTTTTCCAACTGGAAATCAGCGACTCATCCACCCCACTGACCTGCATCCACTAACCCATCCACCTGAGACAGTGTAGATTTCTGCACTAAAATATCAAAATCACAGGAGTCACTCTCAGATGAAGGGACTCGTCTGTAGCTGCGAGTGATGTGAAGTGTTTCCTGTGGTTTCACCACTCTGTCTGTCTGTCTGTTTGTTTGTGTCTCAGGTCCAGGCAAGTCCAGGCTCGGACGTGAGTCTCCAGGATGGACGTCTCCGGTGGACACACAGGGTGGAGCTGAGGCTGCACACGCCCTCACCAGCACGCCCATAAAGCAGGGCTACGTAAGTGCTCACACTAACTAATCAGTTGCAGTGTATTTGCTGCTCCTCATGTTTGTGTTAACAGTGTGTGTGTGTGTGTGTGGTTTGTTGTGCAGCTCGGCCTCATGTCTCAGTGCAGCGGCAGCATCAAGGATTTCAAACGAGTCTCACTGATCCTGGACAACGATGAGGAGGAGCCGAAGGAGCTCGGACTGACGGGGCTGAGCGCCTCAGACAAACAGTCAGGTGAGAGAAGCCTGTAAATACACTGTGTGGTTAATGGTGACCACAAGAGACAGGCTATAGATCTGCAATAATCAAACAGAAATCAGTAGAAATCAGCATGTTTTACATCACTTGCTGTATGTGATGAGTAGCATCTGATAACATGTTTACTGCTCTGTCTTTACTTTCTAAAGTATCTTTGGGTCATCGCTTTCTGTTTATGGTTTAATTATAATCATGTTTTTGTTCTCCATAGTAACAAGTTTGACCCACAAAAACCCACAACACTCATAAAATACCTGATTTCACCCAGGAGCAGAGTCACAGTGAAAACACAAACTGATCCCCTGTCAGTTCACCATTGGACATTGTTGTTTTCTCTCCCTCAGGTGTGATCGAGCGCTGGGAGCTGATCCAGGCTCAGTCCAGGAGCGAACAGCAGGTCGGACCTCCGCAGCCCAAGCAGCTGACCTCTGACCTCCACGACATCACTTCCTGGTTAGAGGATGTGATCCCAGAGCTGGAGCGGCTCCAGACGACCAACCCAGTGCCCAGTATCGAAGACATGGAAACGAAAGCCAAAGAACTGAAGGTAAAATAAAACAAACAAACAAGAAAACAAACACAAACAGACCTGGTGACAAGTTTCAGACTCATGGATCGTCTTCTCTCTCTCTCTCTCTCTCTCTCTCTCTCTCTCTCTCTCTCTCTCTCTCAGGAGATGCAGAGGACGTTCACTCACTACAAGTCCATCATGCTCTCCATCAACCTGAGAGCTCAGGAGGCTCCGGAGCTGCAGGACAGACTGACCAGTATGAACAGAGACTGGAGTAGAGCCTGTACTGGTCTGCAGCAGTGGGACGCCAGTCTGAGGAAGACTCTGCTGCGCTGCCAGGTGACGAGACAGACCATAATACAAAATGTTCTGGAGCTTTGAAGAAGGAATTAGGAAAATTCACTTATATGTTTAAACAGCATTTTAAAATAAACCATCCACTGTAGGTATTGACCTTTGACCTTTGTTTATACAGGAGTTTCATGAGAACCTGCACTCCCTGTTGCTATGGCTGGCCCACGCAGACAGCAGGCGCTACACGGTGGACATCAGTGACCCGGACACGTCGGTGTGGGCTCTGCAGCAGCACCACAACACTCTGACGGTACGTACGCAGCTCAGCGCGTGAACGTCGTCCTCTCAGCTCCTGACAGGAGCAGGCCGAAGGTCAGTGACTCACCGTCTGTGCTGTCTGTACTGTCTGTAGGAGCTGCAGGAGGAGCTGCTGGGCAGACAGGCTCAGCAGGCCTCGCTCCAGGCTCTGTGGTCCCAGCTGCAGCCCGAGGACGGAGTCAAGGAGACGGACGAGGCCCAAGAGAAGCTGCATGTCACCGGGAGCAAGATGAGGCTCCTGCTGAAGGAGGTGAACCAGGACCTGAGCGCCCTGCAGCAGAGACTGGTACCTACACACCACCACACACTGCTGAGGTTTCATCACAACACAATGTCACATCGCCTGAACGGACAGACATTAGATGTCGATATCACAAAGTCTGACGTGGTACAACTTCAATTTGAGTGATTAATATCAGATGATGTCATAAACACACTCCCTTCATATCAAATCACAAAAAGCAATTAAATATTATTTGACATTTTTATTTCTCAGCTAAACCAGATGTTTAAATCATTAACAGTTTTATTTTTTCATAAAAAAATGCCTCCTGTTTTTATTTTTGATTTAAACATGAATATAAAACAAGATGAGACGAGAGACTTTTATTTTGTCAAATCTCCTCGTCAGGATTTAAATATATTAAAGTTAGTTTAAGCCTTCGACTCTGTTGACGGTTTTTTTCTTGTAGTTTTTTGAACACCAGGTTTTGTGTGTGTGTGTGTGTGTGTGTGGTGATGTTTCTGTATTGTGTTTTTTCTTCAGGACTCTGAACCTGCATCAGGCGACAGAGGAGCGTCTGCAGACGAATCAAAGACAGATTCTCCTGCTCACAGGTACAAACACAAAATAAAGACAAATGATAAACTCCTCCTCCTCCTCCTCCTCCATTTGTCTAACGACCTCGTCTCGTCTCACAGGCAGCGGAGGGACGGGTCTCCTCCTCGCTCCTTCTTCTACCGAGTCCTTCGTGCCGCCTTCCCGCTCCACCTGCTGCTGCTGCTCCTCCTGCTGCTCCCCTGTTTGATCCCGCTGTCGGAGAACGACCCCAGCTGCACCATGGCCAACAACTTCGCCCGCTCCTTCTACCCCATGTTACGCTACACCAACGGCCCCCCACCCACCTGATCATCACCACAATGTGGCTGAGTGGGGTCAAAGGAAAAAAGACATTTTGTATATTTTTCTACAGAGAGAAACGAGCTCCAAACGGACACACACACACACACACACACACACACACACACGGCCAAACTGCCAAATGTTTGATGAAGCTTTTATTGCCCAAATTATATTTTAATGTTTGTTTTTAAATGTTGGATCTTCGTATTTATTACAGGAAGAAACTCCTGCGTCAATCAGGAGAAATGTTAAAACAGATGGTTTAATTAAGATGTAAAGATCTTGGCACCGTCCAAGAAAATCTGTCACTCTGGCATTTAACTAATTGTTGATACATAATCAATATTGTTTTGTTTCCTTCCATCAAACAAAGAGAAAAAACACTGAGCTCAGTCTTGTTGTCTTTTAACTATGATCATTGTTTGAACTTATCGTTACTTCGTGTTGTTGAATGTTTTCCTGTCTGACACACTGAGACATTATTGTTTTAGACTAAACACACTGGATCACATTGAATGTATTCTATAAAAAAAGGCCAACGGTACAAAACTATAGTTGTTTTTATACACAGACTTATTTTTTTAGACTTTTTGTTTGTTTGTCTGTGTGGAGTCAGTGGTGAAACACTAGATTTAGCAGGATGATGTTTATGTACAGATTGTAATAATATAATTAATGCATATTTATAACAACAAGATGTGGATTTATGCTCCTGATTGTCTGTCAGTAAACACTGATTGTCTTAACTCCAGTTGTTCAAGTGTCTTCTTTTTAATTCTGCCCACACTCCTGAACATCTGAATATGAACCAAAAGTAAAAAAAAATAAATAAATTCAGACTTTCTTCTCAAATTTTCTTCTCAAAGAGTTTTTTTTCTCATAAAATCTGACATTTTTTCCTCATAAATTCTGACTTTTTTTCCTCATAAATTCTGATTTTTTCTCATAAATTCTGACTTTTTTCCCTCAAATTCTGACTTTTTCTCATAAATTCTGACTTTTTCCCTCAAATTCTGACTTTCTTTCTCATAAATTCTGAATTTTTTCTCATAAATTCTGACTTTTTTTCCTCAAATTCTGACTTTTTCTCATAAATTCTGACTTTTTTTCTCAAATTCTGAGGTTTTTTTCTCATAAATCCTCACTTTTTTCTCATAAATCCTCACTTTTTTTCTCATAAATTCTGACTTTTTTTCTCAAATTCTGACTTTTTTTTCTCATAAATTCTAACTTTTTTCTCATAAATTCTGACCTTTTTTTTTCTCAAATTCCGACTATTTTTCCCCTCAAATTCTGACTTTTTTGTCTCATAAATTCTAACTTTTTTCTCGTAAATTCTGACCTTTTTTTTCTCAAATTCTGATTTTTTCCCTCACAAATCCTGACTTTTTTTCTCGTAAATTCTGACTTTTTTTCTCAAAAATTCTGACATTTTTTTCTCAAATTCTGACTTTTTTTCTTATAAATTCTGACTTTTTTCTCGTAAATTCTGACCTTTTTTTTTCTCAAATTCTGACTTTTTTTCTTATAAATTCTAACTTTTTTTCTCATAAATTCTGACTTCTTTTCTCAAAAATTCTGACTTTTTTTTCTCAAATTCTGAGGTTTTTCTCACAAATTCTGAGTTTTTTTTCTCAAATTCTGAGGTTTTTTTTCTCAAATTCAGACTTTTTTTCTCATAAATTCTGAGTTTTTTTTCTCAGATTCTGAGGTTTTTTTCTCATAAATTCTGACCTTTTTTCCGCATAACTTCTGACTTTTTTCTCATAAATTCTGACTTTTTTGCCTCAAATTCTGACTATTTTTCCCCTCAAATTCTGACTTTTTTTTCTCATAAATTCTAACTTTTTTCTCGTAAATTCTGACCTTTTTTTTCTCAAATTCTGATTTTTTCCCTCGCAAATCCTGACTTTTTTTCTCGTAAATTCTGACTTTTTTTCTCAAAAATTCTGACTTTTTTTTCTCAAATTCTGACTTTTTTTCTTATAAATTCTGACTTTTTTTCTCATAAATTCTGACTTCTTTTTCTCAAATTCTGACTTTTTTTTCTCACAAATTCTGAGTTTTTTTTCTCAAATTCTGAGTTTTTTCTCACAAATTCTGAGGTTTTTTTTCTCAAATTCTGACTTTTTTTCTCAAAAATTCTGACTTTTTTTTCTCTGAAATTCTGACTTTTTTTTCTCAGATTCTGAGGTTTTTTTCTCATAAATTCTGACCTTTTTTCCGCATAACTTCTGACTTTTTTCTCATAAATTCTGACTTTTTTGCCTCAAATTCTGACTTTTTTTTCTCATGAATTTTGGCTTTTTTTTCAAATACTGAGGTTTTTTTCTCATAAATTCTGACTTTTTTTTCTCAAATTCTGACTTTTTTTCTCAAAAATTCTGAGTTTCTTTCCTCAAAAATTGTGACTTTTTTCTCCGAAATTCTGACTTTTTTCAGAAATTCTGACCTTTTTTATTTTTCAAAATTGTTACTTTTTTCTCAAAATTTGTAATTTTTTTCTCCCAAATGTTGACTTTTTTTTCTCAAAAATTCTGACTTTTTTCTCAGAATTTCTTACTTTTTTTTTCTCAGAAAATCTGTTAATTTTCTCAGAAATTGTGACTTTTTTTCTCAGAAATTCTCAAAAAATGTGATTTTTTTCTCAAAAATTGAGATTTTTTTCTCAAAAATTGTGATTTTTTTTCTCAAAAATTCTTACTTTTTTCTCAGAAATTCTCAAAAATTCTGCCTTTTTTCTCAAAAAATTCTGAGATTTTTTCCCTTAAATTTTGAGTTTTTCTTCATGAATTCTCAATTTCTGAGGTTTTTTTGCTCAGAAATAATTTCTGATCTCTCTCTTCTCAGAATCTTAAAAAAAAAATCAGTGGTGTTCAGTTTAAAAACCAGAGTCGTGTCTGTACAAGAGTTTTGCTTTATTTCATGGTGTAAACAAACAAAAACTGAAGAACTGAAACCCCTGCAATAAACTCGATGAGCTTCCTCCATGATTAATGATTAGTTAGTGATGAACACAAGGATGATAATGATTGATAATTGACAGAAAAACCAACAAACTGTTCACTTCAGATTTAACAAGTTTACACGTTATTACACGTTAATTTTTCAAAAATGTAATTTAGAAATGAAGTAGGAGGATGGAGACCACTGTCAGTACATGTACACAGTGATGATGATGATGATGATGAAGGCACAGGAAAGACAGAAGCGTGAAGTGGTGAAAAACCATTTTGATTGTCAAACTGCGTCATAACGGTGCACAACAATAATAACAATCAACAACATCAGCAGCAGCGTCGAGTCCCAAGATACAAAAATAAGTCTTTTCTTCTTTGAAAGTCATCTTCAGATCGACAAAGGTTCGGATTCTTCACAGGAAACAAACAAGACTCTGAGAGTTTGACGACAAGGCGCCCTCTGCTGGTTGATGCAGGTCTGAGATAAAACAACTGGCTCCAACAGTTTTTTTCTTTACAAAGTTCATTTCTGACCGAAAAAAAAAAAACAGATGACTTTTCTGTTTGTCTCCACATTGACTTTGTTTCCAATCACTCACTAAAACTTTTTCTATTTTTAATGCAAACCAATAAATCCACCATTTTAACCAATGTAAGTGCAGCTGTAGCTGAGGACAAAGTCAATTTAATATAAATGTAGCACAACAAATCACTACACTGATGGGAAATATAGTCAAACATTGTGTTGATATTTGTAAAGAGGCTCAATCAGCCATTATTCTGGTGATCGTCAATAACCAATATCACCACAGCTCTCTTATAAACTTTACTAGTGTTGAGGACTATGTCAAATGTTGCTGAATTTAGAGAATTAAACTCCAGCTGCAAAAGTCACCTGTTAAACTGAGCCATAAATTTGACGTGTGCACAGATGATGATGATGATGATGATGATGATGTGTGACTGACCCTATCAGATGTGTTTCTGATGTTTGTCTCCATTCACAGACACAAGGAGAAGAATATTAGAAACACATTTGATTACAATGCAGCTCATCACCACCATAACAATAATATTTTTGACAGATTGGATTTGGCACTTGTACCTAATAAAGCAAACATGGCCTGACCAGATCAATAAACCCTGTGGAGGAACATCTGTGCACATCTGTGTCTACACTTCAACAAGTCTGAGGCTGAACTCTGAGCAGAGTTTCAGAGCAGAGGTCAGAGTTCGCTCACCCTGAGGGGGAAACCCCAGCATCTCCAGTTGACTCATAATATGTGAGTGAGAAGGTGAAGAGTTCATGTCAGTGAGCGATGATGGAAACTACTGAGGAAAACAAAACAACAATCCAGCAGGTGAAGTTTGCAGCGGAACGTGTCGCTTTGAATGAAATGGATGTTTGCGGCTGTTGGTGGAGATCAGACGTACAGACTGTAACAGCTGTCACCGTGGAGCTTCAGCTTCATTATCGACCTGCTGCCCTGACACTTCCCATCATGCCTCAGTACGAGGCATGGCTCATTGTCTGGCATAAAATAATTCACCACTGAGTCTCAGACATCATGACGGCAGGTGACCTCTGACCTGAAGCCGTGAAGATACTGATCAATATTATTATTATTACCATGACGATTTGTTCATCTTGTTGTTCCAGTCTGGACGGAGCTGAACGTTCACACAAACTCCTCCTTTTGTGCAAAGCCGTGAAAATGAACGGTGTGTGTGTGTGTGTGAGTTGTGGTCAAGGCTACTGAGGTTCACCTCCTCCACCTCCTCCTCCGGCGGTGCTGGGAGTCCAGGTGTTGGAGGGGCCTCTGTCAGAGCTGGGGGTCCAGGCAGGAGCCTCCATCTGGTCTGTGGAGTCCTGCTGCGGGCCCCGGTGAGGCAGGCGGGAGCTGTGCATGATGTGGGCGTCCAGCATCTCCAGCAACAGGTCGTACAAAGGCACCATGTTCTTCATCTTCATGCAGTGCAGGTGGTCCATGCCTTTGTTGCTGCGCAGAGAAAAAGAAAAGAAAAAATCAGGTCCAAGAAGAACTCTGGATCGTTAGACGTCATGTAACCAGGACGACCCGGTTCGTTCTACTGTACCTGACATGGCGGATGTGCGACAGCAGCATGAGCAGGTGAGCGAGGCGGGTGTACTGCTGGCGGAAGGTGAGGCCGGTCTTGGCGATGGCCCAAACCAGAGCGTCCGTCACAGCGTCCAGGAGACAGAGCAGCTTCGAGCGACTCTGCAGCTCCTCGCCGCCCTCAGAGGAGCTCAGGCACATGTCTGGGAAAAAAAATGAACAGTCATGTACAGAAAAGCCTGAAAATAATATTTTTCTTCTTCTTCTTTTTTTGCCAGGTTTTTTTTAATGAATGAAAATGATCAAAGTCACAGAGAAGCAAGCGATAAAAACTCTTTTCTTTCTTCCTTAATAAAAATGTTTTGTATCACTGGCCTTGGCTTCCATTAATTTGTTGGTATCAGAGGAAATCTTAATGTTCAGAAAATGTTAAGAACGACGCTCCAAACAAAACTTCAATCTGTGTACTCTCTCTTTCAAAATAAAAGTCTGAACATTTTTGGCTTAACAGCTCATTATAATGCATTTTATTTTGATGTTCTAGGGTGAAACATCAAACTGCTCCATCTTGTTCTTTTTTTTTTTTACCTGAAACATAACATTGAAACAGCTCTGAGCTGGTGGAGCCAATTAAACAGAAGCATCAGTCTGACTGGTATAAATGTGTAAACGCTGAGCAGAGTCTCCGACCCTTCACCCTGTTACTCATTCAGTCTCCTACACACCGTGTTCTCATTAGGAGGTTGCTCAGTTATTTAACTGGTTCCCTTGGCAACCATCTGCACACTCTCTATCTCTCTCACACACACACACACATATACACACACACACTCACTGGAGTTGAGCAGGATCATGGCCTTGAGGCAGACGTACTCCTCCCTCTGCAGCTTCAGCTCTCTCACTCTGGACGTGGCGGCTATGAGCATGTCGAAGATCTCAGCGAAGCCCTGGACACAGCTCCCCTCCTCTCTACCATACAAGGACACACACACATCAGTCGGGCGTCATCAACACCTCACCAATCTGGGCTGAAAGTAAAAGATGTCTCCAGACGACGGCGATGGAGCAGAATTCCTTCATACTTTACTTTTACAGCATCATACAGCACAACACAATGAATAATGATCCAATCATGTAACTCATTCAGGGACTCAAGTGCATAAATTGTGACTCATTCTTCATCTTTACAGGTCTGTGTTTTCCCAATAATTTCATAGCAAAGACTAATGTTAATGTTAATTATAGAAAAGAAACAAGAGCTGATTCTAACGGATTCTAATTAACTGTGAGATAAAGAGTGTCAGTCAGATAAAGTACGACAACTGAAGTCAAAGAACAATAAATGAGCGTGTGTCCTCCGAGGTAGAGAGAGTTCATTTTTCAAAGCATCGTTTATAGCTGAGGATGATGATGGTGCAGTATCAGGACTGTTTTTACTTTAAGTGAAGTTCTTGTTGCAGCAGAGGAGAGGAGAGCTGAGTCCCGGCAGAGTTAATGCTCTGCAGCCTACACTCAGAGGTATGACGCTCTGATAAGAGCCACCACAAAGGAAGTGTGATTTCACATTGAGGAAACCTGCTGCTATTTCCTGGCTGAAGAGACTCAGAGAAAGTTCATCATCATCATCAACACCTCTGTACCCAGATGTGAATCATTAGCAGTACTGTGGGCCAAGCCTGAGTGTGTCAGAGGACGAGCAGCTGTTTTTTTTTTTTTTGTTTGCCTTCGTTCTGATGATGATGAAGATGACGTGGTGCAACATGTGAAAATTAACAAATATGTTGCAAATTCAGTCTCACAACAAAATGCACGTGTATTTTTTTTTTTTTCTGCAGCCCATGTGTTGTTAAACTCATGAAGATGTTTTCTGACTTTGCAGCAGGTTTGCATATTTAGATGTGTTGTCCTAAGCTGCAGTGTGTTGACCTCTCTGGGCCACCGTACTGCTGAGACAGGACAAGAAACACCTGGATAAACTGCTGGTTTGAAGACCACACAAAGGGCCATGTGATGGTCTCCCATGGTTCTAAAATGTGTGTGCAGCAGCGTTACAGCCCGTCGATCATGTGACTGCTCAGGTCGTATTAAACTTGATTGATGTGTTGTCTGCTGCTGGTACCTGCTCAGGCTGAGGTCGGGGGAGAAGATGAGTTTCCCTGGATGGTCCACCGACCTCCACATCAGCCCCATCATCAGCACCTCCAGCCAGCAGCACTCCAACAGGTGAACCTGGTCCAAGAGGCTCAGCTCCACAAACCCTGAGGAGAGACACACACACACACACACCATCATGTTCACTTCATAAAACCCAAAGGACATAAATCTGCAGTATAAAGTTCATGAAACAGAACCTGTAACAAACAGCATCACAGAGACAGTAAATCAGATTAAGAGAGAAAGATTTTTACAAACACCCTGAACCCTCAACAGTCTCACACACATCACACAGTCTGTTCTCTGTCAGTGCCATCAAATGTAAAAACTCAGTTGAACATTGGGGCAGAAAGTCTCTGTTTCTATCAGGACGCTGATAGAAACACAAAGACGTCACTTTGAGATGCTGCGAGTTATTCAGTGAAAAATATTTTAAACCACTAATGATGATGGTGATGATGATGATGATGATGATGTTTGTTGACCACAGACCAAGATCACTGGCTTTAGAAGAGAAGTATCCATGTAGGTGAGTTTTACAGTTAGTGTTAGCCTGTACCTTTCACAATAAAAGCCTCTGTCTGCCGTGTCTTTTTGTCTGGACATTAGACCGGTACAGTGTTTTTCCAGTGTGGATGTGACTCTGAGATGCTTTGAACAAGTGTTTAGTGTCTGGTTTTATTGGTTTTCATGACTTTATCCAATAACTGAGATGATATTTATGTGACCTGTTGAAACCAGGTTGATTAGCCCAACGAGAGACCGTGTGCCTCTCTACGACCCCAGGAACATTAAGCAGCTGATTTAGTGTCTGAAGTTTATGAAGAGCCGTACGGTGGCTCTGAGTCATAATGTTTGTCTCGACCAGTGACGCCGTCTGAATCTGAAACAGCCTACATGTTGACTAAACACAGACACAGACATGAATTACAGTTCAACCGCAGGTCATTGTCTACCTCCAGTTTGAACATCCTGTTCATAAAGAGTCAGTGAAGAGTTTCAAAACTATAAGACTGACGGACGAGTACGAGCTGATCTAATGTGTCTGGATTTGTGTTGCAGCTTCAGTCAAACACTCATCGCTGGGTGTGACATCATGAATGAGAAAAAAGATTTAAAGAAATAATTAACAGGTGAAGATTTTATGAAAAGCTGGGTGAAAAGATTGAACTACACTCTAGATATTGAGCTACAGCTCAGAGTTAATAAATGTGTATTTAACAATAATGTGACAGACAAACAAGTCAAATTAAGAGAGAGGATGGATTTTAGGTGGTTGGTTAGTCAGCCCACACACACACCTGGGATCTTCTTGGCCCAGCCGATCATGTGAACCAGCTCCTTGTCGGCCAGGTTGGTGAGCGACATCATGACATTGGCCTCGGTCAGCGGGCGGCTCATGTCCTTCATGAGGTAGATCTCCGGTGGCTCCGCCTCCATCATCCTGTCGATCAGCTGCTCTGAGGTCAGCCCGGGTCGCTGCGGCTCGCTCAACAAGCCCTCGGCCGCCGCTGCAGTCAAAGCCTTTGGTCCGTTAGCTCTGCTCTGTGACGACAGACGGGTCAGTCGCCTCGTCCTCGGGCTCCTGTAGCCTCCCTGCTCCTTACGCATACCTGAGGTAGGAAACCATCATTTACTCTTGTGGCTGTGACTCCTCCCACTTTCATCTCATCATCATCAGACTGTCTTGTTTCTAACAGATGGATAATTTGGTACGTTAATTTCATATTTGAATATCATTTGAAGAAGTAAAATGAAAAGTCAAAATATTTAAATTACCTCATTTGAATATTCAATTAATTTTGCTCAAGGCATAGTTTCCACACCACATCTCCACACATCCATATTTCTTTAAAGTAAACACTCACTAATGAGCAACTTGGTGAACATATAAACCAGAGCATAGTGTCAGTGAAAGGTCATTTGTCTGGTTTCTTGTTTGCTGCAGACAGAAAATGAAAACGCAGCGACCGCAGACCGGATCAGACAAGTGAGCATGACTCTAATGAGAGATTTGAAGGACACTGACCACACTTGGTCATGCCGACTTCATAGCACTTGCGGAGGCGACAGGCCTGGCAGCTCTTCCGCCGGTTCTTGTCTATAGTGCATTGATTGGTTGCCGGGCAGATGTAGTCGTTGTGTCCTGAAACACAGAATAATAGGAAGAACGGTAGACTTACAGAATGACCACTGATCCTGATGGATGACTTCCTGCTGATTTAACACTGTCTCGCTGTAACATAAATACCTGCTGAAGGTTCCTAACACTGCGCACAAAGGTAACAAGTGCAGCAACCAGAGATCACACTGTGTGTTTGCCAGCTGTGTTTTCATGGTGCAGCAGAAGCAGCTCTGTTATGTCACTGGTTAGTGATGAGGCACAGCACTGTTCAAATCCCTGCAGGGTTTATTTAAGGGGTATTTTAAACTTGTGTGTCTGGCTCAGGAACAATGTTTCCCAGGTGTGCCAAAGGTCACAGCCATGTTACCGGCTCCATGAGGCAGCATTTTGACCTTTGTACCAAATTTGACACCTTCATTCAGAAACAAAACCTGCTACACACTTCCAGGTGTTTTACACTCCTGCTGTGTTTTTATTTTGTTTGATCCATAAGAGGATTTAATTGTAAGATACATTTCAGTGTAGTTTTCCACCTCCTCTCTCAACTTCTCCCTTTAGCTCTAGCAACAACAGGTAGGTGTCAGCCAATCAGAAGAGAGGAGGCAACTCTGAGTCTCTCTACCAGTTGGTCAACTGATTTCTGAGAGCTCCAATAAAAACAGAGCAGTTTTCAGGTAAAACACTGAGAGAAACTAAATCCTGCAAGTGTTGGTTGGTCGCTTCTTGTCTGTCGCGTCTCACCTTGGATGCTTCTCTTGAAGAAGGCCTTGCAGCCCTCACATGACCAGACTCCATAGTGGTAGCCTGAAGCGTAGTCGTGGCACACAGCACAGTAGTGGAGGTCCGACTTCCCACCCGACGACACCACACCATCCTCGCTCTCCTGGGAACGTCTCCTCACGCTCTTACTAACAGAAAAGTACAGTCATCACTTCTTCCTAACACAGACATGTGGAATTACACAGTCTGATTTTATTAAGACTGAAGCCATCATCATCTCAATCTCATCAGTATCCTATCGTCCTACCTGGTTGTTAAGACACTGTCTCGAGGTGTCAGCTCTACCCACGGACTCTGGACCGACTGGCCGTGCTGAGGTCGGGCCTGGGAGCGTTGCAGGGGAATGGGTGACCCCATGTGGCCGTGACTGGGCCAGAATAAGGAGGGGCTTATTGACTGATGGACGGAGGGACAGTCTGAAATGCTGGGGCTGGCGTAACTGAAGATGGTGGGACTGTAGAAAGGTATGGAGGTGAAGTCGTGGCCGAGGTCGGTGTACGGGGAGGGGATGCAGATGGGCTGGCTGGTCTCCAGTGACAGGCTGGGAGAAGAGGAGCTGATGATGGGAGACAGGACACGACCTCTAACTAGACTGGAGTCGACCTCCTGGAGCTGCAGCAGGGGCTGGTTCTTCTCTGGAGAGGTGGCGGCCATCGCAGCTACACACAGGCTCAGTATCACTGCGTCTGCTACATCACCAACTAAGAACACAGGCCAAGGATGGAGTCATTCCTCTGCTGGTGTGAAGTTCACTGCGGTGACGTCATTATCTATAAACACCAGGTCGTTGCAGCTCACATGGTGAATTCTCACCAATGAAACTTGTGCTGGACTTTGATATGAGTCAGTGTGATGTGTCACCGCTGGGACCGATCACATCATCAACATGAAGCTGGTCCTGACGCTTAAAGCAGAGGTGGATGTTGGCCTGTGGACACCTGACAGGAGTGTGTCTACACCTGAGTGGAGGAGGTGTTCAGAGCTCGTTCCCCGTGCAGCCATGAGTCCGGCATCATTAAACTGCAGCACATGGACTCAGCTGGAGACGAGTGGCAGGCCTGAGCTGCTGGAGCAGAAATAACACTGATTAAAGCACTGAAATACTGAGTGTGAACTTCAAAACAACATTTTGTAAAAGATGTGACATTTGAGGTCTCCTTTGCACATCACAGTCTCTGTCTCTCTTTTTTATATGCAACTTTTTGAGCACAACCACTTCTTCACCTGTTCTCATCTTTTAATGAGCAAGTTCTATTTCCTGAACACAACCATGAGCCACAACCTCCCCCTTTGAGTTAAGATTGATTAAGAGATAAACTAAACAACTAAACATATTATAAAATCAATGAAAGTATTACAGAAGTGTATAAAATGATGTCCTAATAACCAATGATATGTTTTTACAGTTATTTTACATTGATGATGCATTTTTAGTTTTTTTTTTTTTTTTTTGGCTTTAAAGCAACATTGATTTACTTCATTTCCACCCCAGTTTTGAAAAACACTAAAACTGTATAATTGATTGAAAGTACAATATATTAAGCATACTTACAAATCCTGAGCAAAAAGACCAAAAATGTATCAAACATACTCATTTTAAATACTTGACATCTTACAGCACCTGGACAAACTGAGGCACTATCACAATCAAAAACTTTTATAAACCTAGATTTTTTTTCCTGGTAATACTTGAACATGTAGATTCAGAGTGATCCTGGTTATAATTTGGTCTGTGTGTGAGTTGGAGCTGCTGAAAGTAAAACTACAGGCGTCCAGCTGGATTAAAATACGACCAGTGTGAGGTGGAATTTCCTCTTTTTAAGGCGTGCTGTGTCTGAAAAATGAAGAAAACAGAGGAAATAGGAAGCACAGTTTGATTTATAGTGCGCTGTAGACAGACACAGCTGGTAGATCAATAAATGCAACACATACACACACACACACACACCAGTTACAGTCTGATAACATGCTGAGCAGACTTAATGATTCCTGGGTGGCACGACTGTGTCCTCCTCAGTCACAGTCGTACCCTCTCTCCTCCTCTCTGGCATAAAGATCACTCCTGGATGTTGTTACTCAGTCAGAGGGGAAAACAGGCTTCATTAATCTTGCCAAATAGCTGAGGAAAAGCTCTGGTTTGGCCTGTGAACAAAACTCAATAATCCGTGGGAGTAGCGGGAAGTTTTTGTGCTCCTAGCCCTGCAGAAAACTGGGGGTGATTAAAGTCACAAAGCTCCAGGACGAGGTCTGGTGACTGATAATTATTCTGTAGAAAAGTGCTGGAGTTAATTTCTGTTTTCAGATATCAAGTTAAAGCAGGAGCGGGGAAAAAAAAATGGCTCCTGTAGCTGAGTTTATGACAAGTCACAATATCACATCACATTTCCCTCTGACTTCTGCTGCAGTTTCAGTGAGATGTGGGCAAGAAAAACACTGTCATACTTTGTCCTCAGCTGACTGAGCAAAAAAGAAAGTGACGTTAACACCGAGCACATGGAGACAGAGGCGCCCTCTAGGTCTCTATGGGACTGTTTAGCATCTTTAACTCATCAGTGTCATTTACAGCTGCAGGCAGATGTTTTCAGCCAGAAAAGGCAAAGAGCAGACACACAGATGAGACCAGACTGGTGGTGAACACGGTGGCACATTGAGCTGCTTAAAGATCCGGCAAAGAAAAAAAAAGAGAGTGAAGAAGAAGGATTCACATTCATCAGGTGAATGAATAAATGAATGCTAATGCTGTGCAGGCTCACCTGTCCTCTTCATCACCTGTGAAAGGTGGTGTTTACAGCTTATACAAAAGTGGCCAAACCATCAATTAATATTGTTTTTTAAGTGGATTTCTACAAAAAAAAAAAGATGTTTGTTTTTCAGTGTTATTAACTACAACACCTTGGTCTTCCCTCACATTACTTCCAGCTCTTCTAACAGAATTTATGCTTTGAAAAACGATCCATATTTGTCCAACCGGACAGAGCGTGCGTTGGCAGAGGGAGGGCGGCTTCACCTCTGTCATCTGTAGACTTTATTAATCCCTCCCTTGGCATTTGCACTGATAAAAAAAAAAAAAAAAAGCCTGATAAATCAAGGAGAAGGGGCAACCCTGTGTTTGAAGTTTAATTACGCTTCTCGCCAGCTCATCTGTTTCTGCTTAAATCATGGTTTGTGGATGATAAGAAGTACCACACTGGGTCTCAGCCCTGCTATCAATAATACAAAGTTACAGTATCAGAAACTCCAATTTGATTGTACTTTAAAGTCAGGGTTGCAAACAATGCCGCTTCATCCAGTTTAATTTCCAAGTTTCCAGTGACCCTGACTCTGTAGCCAATGAGCCGACTCCTAAACCAGAAGAGACACTTTCAGAAAAGTGGTTGTGGTGACATTTTGCTCCTTCAGTTACCATTCTGGGGTAAACGCAGATGTGGAAGAACTTTTCTGTTTCCTTTGAAGACTTGACCTTGCTATCAAACCGTCTTCACACGTTGTCGCTCCCTCCCAGCAGCTGGCGACTCATTGTGGGAGAAAGCCTCCCTGATCCTCCTGAACGCTGCTGCTCGTACTCACACAGATAAAATTTTGAAAAAAAGCACAAGATCATTAGAAACTTGAGGAAACTTTTATAGGCATAGAGTTTTAAAAGGCCAGGGTTCAGCTGAAAGACACTGCATGTTATTCACACAACTTCCCACCATTATTTCCAATGAATGAGCAGATGGACGAGCCTCAGCCCGAGCTCCAGGCCATACAGAAAAAAAAATCAATTAAATTGAACTTTGATGCCAAATATGCTGACTTCAGCAACATGTGACTGATTGGAGTCAGGAGGTAAAGGAAGCAGCTGATACATTTCACTGTGGAAAAGTTGTAACTCTGGGTCAAATATTTCAAATCATTGATCAGATTAGCAAATTAATATTGTGATTATTCATATTTCAATGCATCCAATAACTTGCACCTTGCACATCTTCAAGTTCAGGTCATTTCAGTGCTGTTTGAACCCTTATTAATATTTAGCATAGTGAATACACATTGAAATAAAAAGTAATAATATTGGATAAAAAGGAGTAGTGAGGTATTAGCTTCAAACGTGCACAGAAAGCACCATTACTTAACCTTCTCCATTTGAACTTATTATCAATATTGAACAATGAAACTTTAATTAAACATTTCTGCCTGTTGTTCAAAAGTAGTTACATCACAGTTCAGGAAACCTCCAGTTGAGTCGGCAGCAGCAGTCAGCACTACACTGCTTAGCTAAGCTAGTTAGCCGTTAGCCAACCACATGTTACTTTTTTCCTCCATTATGCAACAACACACAACGCAACACACTTAATGACCAAATACTTTAAAACTGGCTCTTTATTAACAGTGGTAAACTGTGAAATAAACAAATGGGTAAATTAGATTTAGCTCACACACCCAACTTAGCCATAGCAAGCCTGAACACTGTGGCTGAAGTTTGGATACCTGTTACCTGCTATATCCATATGCTAACCCAGTTCCCCCCATTTCTGTATGTCCAATAACAGACTGATGTTGATGGATGTTATTTGCACCAATATGCACTTTCGGCCTCATTCATACAGCTTGGAAACATCCATGCAGATTATACTCTTACTGTATGGATGCGCGCACACATAAAACCCTTCCCCGCAAAAACCGCCCAAATTACCCACATATTCAAGATCAAAGCCAAATAAAGCAAAATGTGAAGTGAAAGAAATGTTCCCGGCCATTAGCCAGAAGTGCATGCCTTGCACAAAAGCTCAAGGCCGTGTCGTTTTCCCATCCTAAAATCTCACAGCCTCCCTAAAAACAGGGCGGAAACGGATATAAAACTGCTCCGCGAGAAGAAGCCGTACCTTTCTAAATACAGCAAGGGGAGTATGAGTGGGGATGTGTGCGCTGGTTGGTGCCAGAGAATGTGAAACATCTAATTGAATGGTTTGATAGGAGGAAAAAACACACTCACACACACACTGCAACAGAAAGATGCTCTGCTTCAGATTTCTCTTTTCTAAATGCAAATTATTGTGATTTTCTTAATGTTGCCAGCTGCCAAACTAAACTTATCGGATTCACTATTATGTCCATCCAACACGACAAGCAGCCCTGTAATGAACCCTGCCTTTGAAAGCTGCTGTTTCTTTCTCATCCTCTGTGATTTAGAGGTTAATTCAACTCAGCTCAGAAGCTGCAGTGACTGTAATGTACCATACTGAAGAACTTCTTATGGCTTTTCCACTCAAATTCACAGACATGAGCTCAGGTATTTAAAACTGTAAAACAACGCAGTCTAAGAAAAAAATAACCAGTGACTAAAAACCTCAGCAAACGTCACCAAAAACTAAACTATTATTATAATTAACATTAAAACTCTGGCCTTAGGAAACATATTCAAGGAAACAGCTGATGAGTGATGAAAAGACTGGACGCCTCTTTCATTTTTTCACATTAAGTACAATCAGAGAGGTTAACCCAGAACCTGGCTGAACTTCTGTAAACTGGGAAGATGCAAAATCTCTACGTCAACGCAAAATGAACTTTCCCTCTGTTTTCTAAGTTTCAGCACACACACTGCAGTTTTTAATTACCGAGACATAATGCAAAGTGACTGCAACTACTGCAAGCAGCGTGAGGGGAAAATGCTCGTCTTGTCTGTTGTGGAAGGACGAAAATGAGATTTGAATAAATGAAAATCATCTGTTTGAATAGATCACTCTATAAATAACTGTGTGGGGAAATGTTATATGCACAGTTGAAAACAAGGAGCAGAGGAAACTCTTCCTGTGAGCTGGGTCTGGCTTGCTGATTGCAGCTGCTTGTTTACACAGTCAGTGATAAGTACTTTCTGAAGTGGCCTGATGTTCAATCGCCTCGTTCTCAAACCACATCTGAATCAGATGCATGGCAGAGAGGAAGGAGACAACCATAGATCCACATAAGGTTTAGATAAGGAATGAATAATATGCAGCTGCTGTGCATCTGTGCAGATGTTTACAGAGACTCTTTGCAGAGACTGCTGGAGTAACCTCTGGATTAAACTCTGACAGTCCGGGTAAATATTTAATGTGACACCTGTTGACAGCCTCGGCCGTGTGCGCAGTTAAAGCCTCTTCTGATTCCTGACCCACGCAGTTTTCAGGCCTTCGACTTGTTGCTTCAGTGCGTGACCCGCTGTCAGAAAGTCAGTGGGTCACAGCCGACTGTCCTTGTCTATACATACAAAACACGGGGACATGTTGGAGAGGAGTCTTACCGGAGCTGGTGGTGGCAGCGGCGGCTGCAGAGAAAGTTGTCGGTCGGTGGGTCGGTGGGTCGGTGTGGGATCCCGGCGGTGTGAGCGACAGAGAGGCCGAGCTCCGAGTAACTTCAGCCGCGGTGTGACAGCGATGATATAAGTATCAGCAGCTGCTGCTGCTGCTGGTGCTGGTGGTGGTGCCGCTGCTCTCAGCCCCGGAGCCTGACGACCTGCTGCATGTAGGGAAATTATGTCAAGTCACACACAACCAGGTGCACACATTCCTTCAAAATAAAAGCTCTCCTCGCGAGAGGACAGCCCCCGTGCCTCTGCTGTAGACCTCCTACCTTTACATCATAAATGAAAACAGACTGAACCCAGAAGACCAAAAGGGAGGATATTGATAAGTGATTTTAGGTTATTAACAATCAATCACAATGGGGCCAAATAGACTTGGGATGTAAAATATAAGAAGGGATAGATTAAAGGAAATTCAACATTCAATATCAACTTAAACACCAACTTAAAAAAAAAGATAAACTGAAAAACTGAAATTAAATAAATTCTCAGTTTTTTTAATTATTATTATTTATTTTGGTTTATAATCACAAGGGGGCGTCTAGAGACTCAAACGTAAAATAGGTAAGAAATTCCTTATTTAGGTTTATAAACAAAATAACTAAATAAGATAGATATGTGTGATTTGATTTGTGATCATTTTTGTTTCTAATCGATCACTCAGCTTGACTAAGACTTGAGATATGATATATATTACATAGGGAATACAATCTGATACAGCAGCATTAACTACAGACATAATCAACAACACCTGTAGTTACACAAGGAACAATGAACATAAACTAGTAATAACAATAATAAGGGATCTGTGAGGTGATTAGAAAAACAACTAGAAGATAGTCCAGTCAAATCAGTTTTGATTCATGTAGTGCAAAGTCACAAAATACATTTCCAAATACAATAGGTGAAGACCGTAGTATTTATACGACCCTGCTTTTATTTTGAAGGAAGCGGCCCTATTTCCGGTTTAGTTTTACCACGTTAAATCAGAACTGTTCAGAGAAAGTCGTCCAAAGAAACCACAACAAACCACACCTTCCTGGTTGGTTGTGTGTCATAGGTCAGTGCAAGTCAAACTGGAGCCACTGGAGTTCAGTTCGCTCTCTGGCAAGACCAGAGTTCACTCCTGGTTTTTGTTTTTTTCTGGACAAATCATATCATTAATACAAATGTAATGCAAACTTCTTTTTTTTTTTACATTTAGAATAAAAAATGCACTTTGGTACATTTTGATACACATCCACACACACTGTCAGGGCAACATGCTGTCATTGATTTCTGGGATGTTGCACAGCAGAGGGGCACGTCCTTACAAATGTAATATGTGCATATGACAAACTTCTATATGACATGACATATAGGCCTACTTTTAATAGGCTTATAAAAACACACATGTAAAAATGATATATGAAATCCAAGATTGTGTCCATATGTATATATGTATCTAGACATACACAGACATGCTTCATATGCACCCTCAAGCCTGCCAGTATATGTTGCTATTATACACTGAGATCACTTTCCTTTAATGTAAAGAATGATTTTATGTTTGAACTAATAAGAAAAAAATGCATAAAAATCTATAAAGTTAATATGTAAGGGAACTGGTTTCACTTCATTTTGGATTCTGGGAGGTCGATATTGATTTTCAAGCAATACATTGATAATTTATAGTTCATATGTGGTAGCACTGTGTAAATAATCAACAGTTTTTCTTTCTGTTTACCAGGTGATTTTTTTTTCTACACACGTGTTATCCAGGATTAAGCACAACGGAAGTGTGACCTCTGCTTTCCTCATTAGCGAAGACTCCAGGGAGGAAATTGCTAATGACTCTGCTGCCAAAGCTGCAGGCATGTTACAAAGAGCAGCAGAAAACAAACAATGATAACTGTTATTTATTTCAGATGAGACTGTCGCAAATCTGAGTCACTAGCACTTTACTGCCGCCGACTGTCAATCAGCAGAACCAAGAGTGAGATCTGGACTGGACTGGACTGGACTGTGCGACTAGCACTCACCAGTACTGAACTGGATTTCCAGAGCTATGCTGACTGTTTTTTGTATCTGAGAGTTTTCAACAATCCATTAATGACTTATTAGTTGATATTAATTCAATTCACATGGACTATCATTTAAATAAACACATACACTGATGCTGACAGACAGGATTCACCTGAGGGTCCGAAACTCTACAAGGTATCTTCATGATCGGTTGCAAAGATATGGTTGAATCATTTTCTGTAAATAAATCAATAATTTGAACAGTAAATAGAAAACAAAACTGGGATTTGTACCGTGGCCTTGTTTATGTCTGCTCCCCAAGACAAACACATTATATTCATTTGTCAGAAGCTGCTTTTTGTACAAAGGGACAAGCATTGCATGATGCATTGACTGATCATTTTCCACCCCACTGAGAAAACCACTTTGTGACAATCCGTCATTGTGCTAAGTGTGCCATCTCATTTTACATCATCATGTTAAGCTGGTTTTGCTGACTAGCTACTAATTGCAGGGCTTAAATTGTTTATGTCTCGGGGTCCCTGCGAGTTTTTAAGATCCCAGAAATGATGCTCTCTGCTGGGAATTAGAGAAGTAAAACATTTATTTGTGCCGGTACCTGAAATATTTCCAGCAGTTTCAATTCTCCGTCTACACCTGCTCTCCCAGGAGTCTCGGGGACAGAGTAGTGTGTGTGTGTGTGTGTGCGTGTGTGTCCCCAAAAGAAGCATTTTCATCCATGCAATTTTCTCTGAAGTAGAAGATGGAAGAAAAAAATCATGGCCTACCACCACACCTGCTGAGATAATCAGTCAGAATTACGATGTGCTCATTACTCACCCCTCGAAATCCAATTTACGTGATTACATTTTGGGACTGTGCGGTCTACCAGTGCTTCAGAAGCTCATTTGACATCACCAGGTAATGGACTACAGTCTTTACCACTGGGACCACACCTACATAAGTGCACGGCAGGTTGCACGGTGCAAATTGTGGCAGAAGAACATGTGACTATAGCGTCTGCTGTCTTTCCGCCATTTGGCTTATGGGGACCTGAAGGAGCAATTTGCTCTTAAAATTGAGCTTTTAACCCTGATGGCACATAACTAATGAACATTACTGACATTTGGTCCCAGCCGTTTCATAACCTCACCATCTACCTGTTGGAAGAATTTATCCTTTTCTGTACCTTTGTACCCAAGGTGTATTATGTCTTCTCAGTCCACTCCATGATGGCACTGCATGTGCTTTAAAGGGTCTTGGGCCTTTAGCTTCTTCTATTTACCGAGTCGGGGGGGGGGGGGGGGGGGGGCTTAAAAACTAACCTCAGGCTACCTGCTGGTTTGGGCCATTAGCCTCACAATGCTTGGTTTCCCATTAGCGAGGTGAACAGATACAAGAGTCCAAAATCAGAGAATTTGTGCTTACTCATCAAAGACTCTTGGAAGAGCTCACATCTCCTGGTGTCTTCCTCTTATCACCCCACCCTCAGTCTCTGGGAGAGAAAAACCAAAACACCAAAACAAAACAAAAAAAAAAGAAACAACGGCATCACTCATTTCAGTAAATGACCTCAAAGCGATTCAAGGGACAAAGGGACGCCATGCGGCCATAGGCATGGAAGTGTATTTTTTAAAGGCAGAGTTTTAGTGCGGAAACAGCTGGTAGAGAGAAAGGAGAAGTCCTCCGTGCCCTGGGAGAGATGGATCCCTCAGTAAGAGGAACACAGAAGGTTATGTCCCCTTCAAAATTCATAACCGCAAAGAGCTGCCCTCTGCTTCACCGCTTGCTACATCCGGTTATGGTTAAGCTGTTCTGTATTATAGCTTCTATATGCTGCCGAGGGCTGATCCGCTATCACACCTCACATGATCACAAACGACCCAAACTGTGTGAAAAATGAACTTTTGAGGCCTTAAAGCAGAAAAACATCCAGATGAAACTTCTCATAAACAAATCAATCATTTCTTTTCCCTAATCAATCAACATCAAAACAAGGAATCAAAACTGCCCGACCTCCTGGGTTCTTGAGGAGGTCAGCGGTTCATGTTGACCTCTGAAGGCATGGCACAGGACAGGCGTCACATGCTGGCAGCTTTGTAGAAGTGAGAGTGGGAAGTTGTTGCTCTTATTGTGGCAACCTGGCACATGAGGTTACGCTGAGGGCACTGAGCTTGTTTTCGGACCAGTGGCCGACCACTGTGGGAACCATTATATTTGCTGTGTTTCAATTATTGCGAGGATGAAATGGGAAGTGTAAAGTGATTCAGCTGGTTTTGGTGCAGTTATAGTTCTAGATACAGGAATGATGTGTGTGACGTGCTTGACACGTAAACAAACGGTGCATTTCATGACTGAAGCATTAAAGTCTCAGCATGTAATCTATATACTGAAAGGTTTCATTTCAGACATGGAGGCTATTTCTGTCTGACCTGTGGTGACCTTACGAGGTCACTGACCTCAGCATTGCATATTTCCAGGTTCTGCCGTTTTTCTTAATTATAATTTCTCAACAGATTATTTTTGTTGTGCATTTTGTAGAACTCATGGTAATGAACTCATTTGCTGCTATATGGCTTATAACATAGGCCACACAGATCCATTTAACATATCACCAGTCATTTTCATTAGGAGCTAACATGTTAGTTTGCTCTGGATAACATTTACTAGTCCAGGGGGCTCTGTCCAGTCCCAGAGGTCAACAACTTCATAGTTTATAGAGACACTGGAGAAAGTTTCATGCTTTAGCCATAAAATACCCGATAAGGTCCCACATACAGGCTCACCTGCTGCTCCACTGGCCAGAGGATTCAAAATCTTTCATCCTTTTCCTCTGCTCCAAAGCTTTTTGGTTAAAAAGCACCATTACAGCCATGATTTTTTTTAAACCAAAGATAAGAAGTGCAGGACTGTACCTAACTGAGCTAAGTGTCTGTGCAAAGATTTTTATCTTAAATTACCCCTTTTTAACGTTTTAAAAGCTCCCATGCAGCCGTGAGCCTTGATGCTCAGTGTTTTTTGACTATCCCTGTCCATGGTAAAAGCTGAGGATTGTCAGCCTTTTTATTTTGGACTGAGGTTCACTTTACTATAAAGATAAATATTTGGTCTTTAACTTTTTATTTACATTTGCTTTATTTTTTGTTTTTATTGTAAGTAATCTAAGTGTAATGTGTCTTTATGTAAGTTATTAAGCTAAGCCCAGTGATTGGAAGAGTTTCTGAATGTTATCTACTCATTTTATTATTTATCTATTTTAAAATGACTGTTATTACTCATGTCTTGCTAATAATTCATGATGTGTAGTTAGGATGCAGAGGTGGCCAAGACACGATCACAGAGACAGAGGCTGCAGTGGAGCAGGAAAACATCATACCACATGAACTTTTACAACAACCAAGGATAAAGTGACTGCTGAGGAAAAAAGAAAGACAGGGAAAATGCCTTCAGTCAGGAGTCCAGGTCAGACTGTCTTCAGATTTATCTTTGAATGACTCTAGAGTTACTACCATAGATGAACATGATCGTTTGTTTTTCTAGGAAAAGTGAAGATTCACTGTGTCATGGTAACACTCAACTCAGCACGAGGTCCATTTAGTAGATTCTTTAAAGATTATTTATTGATACATTTAAACCTTCTTCCTAAATTTGACAGAAGACAGGAATCCAAGATGAAAGTCATCTTCATCCACCGTTTGTCCAGTTATAATGGATTTAGGTGAAATCAATTGTCTGACAAATGATCATGTGATGCAGTAGAAAAGCTTCAGTACAGACACTAAACAGACCATTTGATAGGACTATACTGCTGTTTAAAAGTTTGTCGACATCAACCCTGAACGTTAAACTATACAAAATTATCCTGCACATTAAAATGCAAATGTTAAGTTTTTAATTAACGTTAAAAATAACAGCGATAAAGATGCTTCAAACCAGAAATATTCCTGTGTACTGCTGTCAGAGAGGAGCTGTGGGGTGATGGATGAAACGCAGCTTCTCAAATCAACCAGCCACTGTTCAACTGTTTCTTCATTTGGATCTCACTGCTGTAACTTTTTTTTTTTTTTTTTTAAAGATTCGAGGTTGAAACTTGTTGGAGGTTTGAACTTTTTTCCTCCGCCCTCCACTCCAGAGTCGGGCTAATTCACAGCAGGAACTTTTCTTGAAGCAGCATCAAAGCTGACAGTGTGAATGGACTGAGGTAGTTGGGTAGTGATATAACAGAGGAAAAATCAATGGCAAGGAGAGTAATAATAGAAGAAGAAGGTGAGAGACGGGGAAGAAAAGGTTGAAGAGTGTGTGAGACACTGAGGCAGAGCAGAGAGGGGGACTTTGGTGTGTGCATGTGTGTGTGTGTGCATGTGAGTGAGTCCTTTGGACATTTTGCAACCGGCTTCCTGCAAAAAGAGGGTTTTTATTGCTGGAGAGCCCTGTGCCTCATTCTCTCAATTATATGAGCAATTAAAAGCAGCAGGGAACCTTAAATTCATAAGAATGTTTTTGAGGCTTTCGTTGTTGGACAGAACAAAAATGATGCTCTTTTTCACTTTTAATTTACAATTCAGTGCATTTTCAAAGAGGAGACTCTCATCTCTGCTGCAGCAAAGCCACATCTGTCAACGCTCGAGAACCTATTTCCAATAAAATGTTATTTCTCATCGGATCTAATCACAAAATCATGTGTCGTAACCTACTGAGTCAGCCTGGGCTAAATCAGATTCATCCGAGTGAAGTTTATTTCTGACTGACCCACTAGCTGCCCTGTGGACGGACTCCAAAATCAAGTCATTTGGTTAAAAGCCATTTAATGGTTTGGGTGAGTTTCACTGTGAAAATGGATCACACACTCCTGACGACCGAGGAGGAGTGTGGGACTCAGGATGAGCTGTGACTTCATGGTTTGTTGCTGCTTCGACAGGCTAAAAGCTTATTGGCCACAGCTTTTGTTTATACTTACTTAAACTTGGTAATCTATTCAGACTGTGTCCAGATGAAGCGTATCATCACTGATTCACTTAAACTGGAAATACTCATTTCCAAATGTCCACAATCAGATTAGCAAGTGAATAGTGCTGCATAATTTATTGAAATATGATCAAAATGACATAATGGGCCATTTAAAGAAGCTGTAAAGCAGATATAAATATAAATAACATGGGTCATGGTCGTCTGAGTGTGTAACCTTTTGTTATGTCAACGGAGAAGTTGATCATAACATGTTCACATTTTAAAAGATGTACAAATGAACATTTTTACGCCATTTTTTTGTCTTATCAAACTAAATCACAATTGATCCGACTGTCTAAACATATTCTGCATCAATGTATTTCATTTTAATTGGAAATAGGTCATTAATCAGCCCCATGCTCTGCTCTGAACAAGAAGCCAAAGTACATCTCTATCAGGTGAATAAAGCAGAACCAGACCTAAACTAGAAGCTGACGTGTTAAAAAAAAAAAAAAAAAGCACAATGTGCCTGTGTGTGTGTGAGTGAGTAAATGTGAGTCTAGTCTCTCTGGATGACTGCCTGCCAGAAAACTCTTTTAGCAATGATTCTGTGGTAAAACGTTGCTTTGAGAGGTTTTCCATGTCCACTCCGAGCTGACATGGCTCTGATGAGGCTTTTACAAACTGAATAAATTCACTCCTGCACCACACTGACTTAAAGGCTCCTGCTCTTCAGCTGTCACTGTTTATTTTCTCTTTGCATTATGGACAAACGGGTTATTGTTGGTGTTTCTTGTTATTTGGTTGATGAAATTTCGTCTCATAATTGTGATAATACTTGTGATTAATCCAACAGACTCTGCATGTTAACAACTGTGTTTAACGACCAGACTGTTATTAACAGGTGTTGAACAACAGGTAAATACAGCGGGATCCATTATGACTATCTCTGGGTGTTTGTAAGCAAACAAACACAAAACACAGTTTCTTCTTTTGCCCTGACTGCGTGTTTCACTTCCTTCATATACTGGTTCAGTCCCATACACTTCACACTTGCAAACTAAATAAACTAATGAAGTGTTCTCATGTGGGTTGACAGCGCACCCTGGTGGCCCATTACATCACTTACACTAAATAGAGACCATACTACAAATCGCTCTACACTTCATTTATCTTAATTCAACACTGAAAGGTTAAAGGGAGAAAACTGCTGCTACACCAACTAGACTCCAGTGAGATTAACTCGTCAGTCTGCTTCTTATTTTGCACTCAGATGATTCATAGTTTGAATATATAAACAATATTCAGGTGATGCTAAACTGTGGAGAAAAACAAAGCTTATAAAAAAAACAAACTATACTATTAATAAACCTGTTTGACTAAGAAATAAGTGTCTTTTTCCTCTTTGTGTGGTAGTTATGTTGTCTTACAAGGCACACACGGACACACACGTACGCACACACAAGATGCTGATACAAAGGGAGGAGTTCAGTGAACTGTAAAAACACTAATGGGATCCCCGACAATATAATTAACTAATGAGGCTGATGGAGAAGACAGCTCTCTGTCACTAGACACCCTCACTCCTCTTCCCCTCATCACCCTCCTCCCCCCTCTCTGGAGCCCCCCTGCTCACATCTGCTGCTACTGTGCTCTCATATGCACAGTCATCATGTTTTCTCTCTCCAAAATAAGCTTAATTGAAATGTCTTAATGTTGATTTGTTCAGTTACCTGACCAGCACTGCAGCTATGAAGATATTCAGGGATGGATTATGGCTTCAGTCGATCGCTGATAAATTTACAGTGACTTAAAATGGAGAAAAAACAACAAATACTCACAAACAAAAGGCTGGAACCGAAAAATGTTTGTCAATACGGCTCAATATATATATATATATATATATATCTGAATGACAACTATCTAATCCACTGAACGACCTCTGATGATGATCCCACCCAGATTTAAACACTGCAAACATACAACAACGTTTGAATCCAGCGAAATGTATTGATCAGATGTAGATGTCACTTTAAACTGCAGGTCCACTAGTAAAATGAAAGATCAATACATTCATCTTAAAACAGGATTAATATAATAATTCAGCAGGGTTGAACACATCTCATCTACTTTTTTATCAAATGTCTTAATAGGAAGATTTTCCAACAGAAAGTAAAACACATTTCCCAGGAGATCCTGGTTCATCCATCTTTGTGACTCTTCAACGAAGGTGCACTCTGCCAACTGGCCAACAGTGCTGCTGGTTAACAGTTAACCTCTTTTCATGCTTGATTTCATGGTTAGTGCTAATTCACTAAGGAGGTGAGAAACGCGTGATGCTCGAGTCGCCTCCGTGGCTGTGGCCGCTGCAGAAACATCACTGTTACATTGTGTTGGCGTGTCACCGACTGACCACTGCCACTGATTTATTACCGAGCCACAAAAAAAAAAAAAAAAAAAAAAGGCGTCCTTTGTGCTCTGGTATAAAAGCCAGGAATGTTTGGACGCACCATTAATTAGGCAGTTTGTTGTGCTTTTTGCGCTTTTCGCATAGGGGACGCTGGTAATGATTAAGCAACCCTGTAGCTGTGCAGTACAATGGCTTTTCTCTTTTCAGGTACCAAAACAGCACCAAACAAAAGGCAAAATATTTATTATAGGAACTGATGGTATTTTAACACTGAAAAAACTCCTCTACAAGTTAAAGTCCAATGCAACATAACCAGAGTCAGTGGAGTTTGAGAACATACAGATAGATGTGACAAAACATCTCTTGTGCTCATGACTGAAAATGAAAATCCGTGTGTTGTAGGAGCTGTCGTCCAACAGTAGGGGTCAGTATAAGCACGTGCAGCTACAACAGGTACAGTAGGGAGCATAGTGCCAAGTGTGTGTACTATAAATGTAATCTAATGCCTCTTAACACACTCTCTGTTTTACACAGTTGCACTTCCATCACTACCATGGCTGTATGTTGACAGCGGAGCTCTCTACGCTAACATTAGTGTTATGTCTACACAGCAGCCTCCTCCCACTCTCTCTCTCTCTTTCTGTGGTCCCGTGCTTCGTGTTGGATGATCGTGGTAGAAAGAAAATACGCTGCATCGTTAAAATATCTTATAGATCTTTTGCTTTATGAACCTTTGTAACGTACTTGAATGGTTGGACTGCGTAAGCACTGTGCTTTTTCATGTGGAGCCAGGAATTGAACCGTCAACCCAGCAATAAATAATTCCTCCCCCGAGCCATCATTAGAGTATTTACATAACTGCTTTAATCTCACTATTCCCTCGGGTGCCAGTTAATTAGGGACACCTTGGTAAAACCAGCTCAGTCTATTACAACAGGTTTTGCAATCATCCTGAGTTCATCCGAGTTAAACTTACAGAAACCAGAAGCTACAGCCTCAGACCACTGGGTAGAAATCACATCACTCTTGTACTACTGTTGTATTGGACAGCATTAGGTGTACCTAATAAACTGGCAGCTGAATACCAGGGAGTTTCGAGCCAACAACTGCTGGCAGTCTTACAGTGAAGACATCTCTAGCTTGGAATAAATCCAAGAGTGTTACATGCACTTGTTAATGATATTTCATTTTTCAATTTTCATTAAGTTTTATCCGTACGGTCCATGAAAATCACATTATAACGAAGATGGTTGTTGAAACTTTGTTTGAATTACAGAAACACTTCATATACCGTGCTTTACTTAATCAGGCTAAAATGCCACAGGCCATGTTAAAGATTAAGCTCTCTTTTGTTTTTTCAGTGTTTATGGTCATTTTCCTGTAAATACCAGTAACTAATCCATTATGTGTGCATTTATACCACCTGCAGGAGAGAGCCCGACAGCCAAGGTTACCTCATCTATATAGAGGGATTACAAACCAAACTGATGAGGCTAAAATCCCACGACAAGCAATCTGTATTAGAAGATGACATGTATTTCTTCAGTGCAACTCAAAACATAGATATTATCATGTTTTAAAATGTTATCCCAGGCCGCAGTTTAAAAATAAACCAGCTCTTTCCTCCTCTATGTGTGTGTGTGTGTGAGAGAGAGTGAGTAAAGCAGAAATCCTTCCCTCCCTCCTTTGGCTATAAACTTACTGACCCTCTTTGCTGCAGCAGTAGTGCTCATCCCTGCATTGACTCCCTCTGTGGAGGAAAATCAATAAGCACGGGTCAAAACAGGCACTGAAGGAAGGAGTATTGGTAACACTACAAAACCAGCAGCGCTGGATTTACTGAGGATGCAACCGTGCTCTCAGCACAGAGCAGCAGGCCTGGTGTGATGTTACTTGTATCTATGTTTATGTACACTGTAGTATGAGCGACTAGCAAATGGTCCAGAGCAGCAAACACCTGGGTTTCTAAAGGTCTGACGCTGTCTTGAAAAGGAGAGGATGCTCTCTTCAGGGTCACGACTAAAGCTCAGTCTTTTTCTTCACTGTCCTCCCTCTTCAACAAAGAGGTTGTCGTCCTTCCCTCAGGTCACCAAGGAAGTCCCAAATAGACACACAGCATCTCAGACTCTGCTTTACTCCTGTGGCCACTGAAAAACCGAATGTATTTTAAATATTGTAGGTCCAATGCTGTTTATAGGAAGATGAGTACTTTCAATAGAGTGAATCGAATCACATTAACATACACAGAAATGTCCAGTGGGCTCAATGTGAAGACATCAGCTTTCCTCCTCTCCACACGTCTCTCACCTCTCGGCGCTCTCGGCCCTCATCATCAATGTGCCGCCACAGAGTATCTTTGGCTCCACGCCTGCTGGTGTCCATGCCGCGCTCATGTGCTCCTTATCAGGTGTCAGATGTGGGTTTGGTGTCACTGAAGTCCTGTCCGTTTCCCTTCACACCCTGCTTTTTGAGCTTTATTGCAGGACCTGAGGAACACAGGGTTATGGCACTCATCACTTTTCAGGACAGGGGAAAGTAGTAACCGCGTGTCAGGACCACAGCCGCAGTCACAAGTTGATCAATCATTTGTTTGATCCCCAGAGAAATTGATGGAAACTTAACTTAACCTACCCTGTTTATCCAGAGTTAAATCAAATATTATCAATTTGTGTCAATTTGTCATAATTACCGTGTGACGTCTTGAGTTTTGGCTAAAAAGCGCTTCGTGATGTCACTGTGACCTCAACATCTGACCCCTAAAATCTAATCAGCTCATCCTGGAGTCCAAGTGAACATTTGAAGAAACTCTCTAAAGGCGTTACAGAGATATTGCATTGGCCAAAATCATGTTTTGTGAGGTCGCCATATGCTTAACCTTTGACCTTTGACCTTTGGCCATCAAAATAAGATGCATTTAAGAGCAAAAACCAACTGATGAGGAGGAAAGAACTGCCACTGGGGGGGGTATAAATCCTTTCTGCAGCACAGTGGCCTCCATATTTTTAAATGGAGGTTCAGATAAGCAGGAATCTTGCTACCACTGGCCTGTAAAAGAGGTCACTGTGGCTGAGCCCCAGACACCCATCTCTACTCAAACGTCATTAAAGATTCAGAGTCAGAGGCGACATATCATTAAAATGTGTAAAAGGCTGAAAAAATCTGGGTTGAACAAGCCTGGTCCAAATCTAAAGTGGAAACTCAAAACTGCGACGGGTTTAAGATGCCTGCAGTGTTTTGTAGGTCAAGCTAACGCTAGCACAAGCACACTGAAATTGTCCCATCCTGAACCGTCTGCAGAGTTTGGAAAGTCCCCTAGTCCATCGTGGGAACGTAAGACATGAAAGCCAGAGGCTCAACACCAGGATAAGGGCTTGAAACGGTTCAAATGCAATGTTGTCTCCTCCACATTATTGGCAATTAGTCGCTGATAAGTGGACAGGAAAGGCTGCAGACAGTGTGTGAATGTCATTAGGGCCTGGGTACATGGTGGTTTCAACTGAATGAGGCTCAAAAGAAATACAACCTTGAACTCAATGTAGAATAAAACAGCTTAGAAACTAACAATCAGTGTGTTTTCATTCTTGTTCCTCAGCCACACAGGACCCAACTATCACTCAACACACGTCATGGAGGCTATATAACTCTTTAACAACTCAAAAGCCTGACACAACATGAAGAGCCAATTCATTTCCCAGCACTTTAAGAATAAATGGACACATTTTAAAAAGGTACACAAAGACAATTGTGAGGATAAAAATCGCATGATATATAGAATTAGAGGCAAAGCTGTGCAGCAAAACACAAGAGGCTACAGCTTGTGCCGACAACTGGAGACTGAGCAGAGGAGGCTGTGTTATACTGTATGACTGATGCAGCTCAAATGCATTAAACTTATCTGAGAAATCTGTGGGTTTGTGGGCAGACCCGCCATCAGTCATCGTATGACAGCAATGAAAAAATCTGGGAATGTACTCGACCGAGCTCCAATATCAATATAGATGAACAAACACACACATTGTTGAGGAGAGAAACGCTGGGACGCAGGACGGTATGTCATCATTATTGCGTTCGATGGAAAGAACAAGGAAGTGAACACAGAAACCTGCAACAGAGCCCGTCTGACCTCAGGTTTACTTCTTGCTTGTTGGTGCAGGTTGAATTTTTCTTTGAGAACATGTGAGTAAGTTTATTTGCACGAACAACTTTCAGCTGTTTGTCAACCGACTTACTCACGGCCGCTGTTATCGGAAGCACTTCCCGACCGTCACAAGTATGAAAATCCTATATATCACAGAGTTACTTATTATTGATACGTATCAATGTTAACGCTACCTGGAGTAAATTGATGCTATGATCTATAATGACACATCTTATATTATAAAATGATGTCATTCTTTGCTCAGTGACTGTTAAATGGATGTAATGAATGAAAGCACAACGTTTCAAGTCAATCAGCATAAATTAGCGCTCCGCTGAAGTAAAAGTACCTCAACATTGTACTAAATGACAGTACTGACAAGGATGCAAATAAAGGTATAGAAGTAAATGTTATTAATCTAACGGCGCCCCTCGAGTTATTGTCCTAAATGATGTGACGTCACATTTCTGAGTAAGGTTTCACGTTGGGTTGAAAGTCAGGTCCGACTTCAAGTTTTGTTTGAAAATGCAAGTCTAAACCCCCAAACGCAGATAAACACACACAATTCATCCCGGCTGGGAATCTTGATCATCGGGTGGAATTTGCTCCCTCCCTTTGATGTTGCTCTGACTATTTATACAGCCACCACTTGTTGTCTGGAAAGTGCGAGCCTCTGCTGCAAGCGTAGATCCCCACTGTACTCAAGCATATAAACACGGCCCGGGCTCACAACGCTGCCCTCCTTATCGACAGGAACCCAAAGTTCCTCCAGTGGAAATGTCTTTGTTCCCCCCTCGGCTGCCACACAATGAGCGCGACTCTCTGGAGTCGGCTGAAGGCACTGCAAGCGAAGGCCTCCGCTCATTCCACGCATAGCACGGCGAAGGCGCTGACCTTGGCAAGAAGCTATTAAAATTGTTCTCCACCGGCCACACATACGTACAGTCACCTTGGCATATGAAAACACGCTCTTGTACGCAGCAAAACACATTTCACTAATAGCCTCTAGCTTAAAAACAAAGGAGAGGGGAAAGACATAAATTACACTTAAGACCAGTGGAGCATTTTCTATTCATCTCTGTAGAGCTTGTGTCCCTCTGTTAGTTAGACGCCATCTCATCCATCCACTGAAACCTGATCTACAGATCCACATGTATTTCATCTAAACTGCAACTAACAAGTACAGTCATTTCAATCATTGTGTTTTCTCAGATATCGTTTGGTCTCCATGTCCGACAATGATTTCCAGGAGTCTGAGCCGAGACGTCCACATTACTTCATTTTCATCCAACCACTATAAGAAATATTAAAGATATTCACTTTAACGTCACATATGATGAAGAAAAACTTGAATTTCTTTAGATAACCATGATTTTTTTTGGAAATACATGTATAATCAACTGCCCATCTCCCCATCCTATTCTTACCTATTGATTATCTATTGAAGTTAGGCCGCAGGCACTACAGCATGACATCTGTGACCCTCTGTCGTGTGAAAAAAAACTGCACAACAGATTCGCCAACTCAGACTCTTGAGAAAACAAACCAACCTACTTACAGTTTGGGCACAGAGGCGCACAAACACACGCACACACACTCTCACACACATGGATTTTCCCTAATGACTTGCCTCACGGCAGCAGTCAGTCGGAGCTCCACAGAGGATGAAATCCTGTTACAGCTGGCTTTTCATGATGCCTTTAACTGCATTACACTCCCCTCTCAAGTCTAGATCCAATTTCCCTATCAAACAAGCTGACACACACACACAGCCACGCTGTGACAAGGCAGCCTGCTTTTTTAATGTCGTCAAAAACAAAGTGTGTTTTTCTTCTCTCATTATCTCCAGTGGCTGTGGGGCTCTCTGGGTAGATGGGAATGGGAACTCAGTCAGACAGACAGGGGACGAATGGAAGAGGGCAGGGGGGTGGGGGTGGGGGGGGGGGTGGATAACTCACTTGGACTCTGGTGGTTTGCATGTGTGTGCGTTGTTCTCATGATAATAGGTAGACGAGAAAAACCCTCCTGAGTGAGGACATTCAGTTCATTAGCTTGTTTAGGATTAAGTTGGTTTATGTGTTATAATAAGGATGTGAATTAAGGCCAGTAACGAAGGGGTTAAAGGAGAAAACCATTTAAAACATGTTAATCTCGCTTTAAAATATCTGAAACAATTCATTTAATACAGTGGTCTAATGACAGAAAAGTGTAATCCACTGAACAGATAATGCAGACGTGATGCGTTCGGCTCTGTTTTTGTTTTTCCTTTGGGATAAAAAAACAAAACAAAAGTGGAGCTGGGTAGTTGGGATGAGCAGTGGAGAATCAGCACAATCAGCTTTACTGACAGCCAGTGATCTTTAAGGGAAAGTGGGGTCCATAGGAGGTCAAACCCCCCCCCCCCCCCCCCCCCAACCCCCCAGTCTAGCAGCAGAGAAACCGTCTGTCTGTTAGAAAGGCTGCTGCAGCATCGACGACACGTTCGTCTGGATAAAAGGCCTTCCTTATTAAGTCAGCTGTCACATCGGGCACCTTGCCAAGCGGTACATCCATCCACTTGCTATTCCCAGCTGTGCCCTTATTGCTCTACGCCAACTGCCGACTCCTAGCGTGACCTCAAACAACCTCCAACAAGAGATTTTTTTTTTTTTTTTTTAGTCGTTAAATTTTTCCCACATTATGATTTCCACTAAGGCAGATGTTCAAATAGCTTCCCCTTGTCTGGGCTACTAATCAGTTTGAAAGGGGAAAAAAAAAAAAAAGCTCAATTATTGTGCGTCCACGCTCGTCTACACTAATGAATACCAATAATTGCAACCAAATGTAACTTCAGCGCACGATCCCCCACAAGAGTCTTAAATGAATGAAGGGGATCATTGGCATTAAAGAATGCGATCAATTACCTTCACATGGGACTCCCGCATAACTTTCAATTATCCTTTCATTTAGTCATTGTAATGGAATTGATTGAGTACAGATGGAGTTGACCCCTGATCAGCTTTCTAAGGTCACGCCTGTCAAGTGTCAAGTTGAGAGAATTGATTAAAGGATCGAATGGGTTTCTGATTAATTGATTTTTTTTTTTTTTTTTCTTGGAGAGCGTCCCTTTCACACCACCTTCCCATTAACACAGTGAGCCGAGACATTTAAATGTGAATCGGTCTCCTGGCTGCCAGGCTGGCATTTCTTTTTTAGAGATGAGGATCGTAGCATTTCTCTTGTTCATTAACATTTTCGGTTTCTGAATGATTATTAAACTGTGCCCCGGGTTCATTCATGGCAGTGTTTTTTCCAGTGTTTCATGGTCATTTTGTGGAAGCAGAAAGCAGGGAGTTCAAGAGTCGTCTCTTCCAATGAAATGCCTTTGAGCAAGGCATCAAGCCCCTACATGCTACATGGTTCACCTGCTGACTCGCTAGAAAATTTGGGGGAAACTTATCACTGCATGAAACTTTTGTTTTCATACTCTCTATTTTCTGGAATAAGGGCTCAATAACGTGAATCGGAGCTGAAGTGTTTTGAGTTTCACTATGATAAACATGCTCAATCACTTTCCCTCCTGCATTATTCTCCAACACCCTCACCTGTACTCGACATGGCTCAAGGCAACATGTTTCTGTGACATGCCCGAACCAACTGAGGAATGTGTAATATTACCAAATCACTCATTCATTATCTTTTTTTTTTTTTCTTCATCCTGGACCAAGTGAATCAAGGCTGAGTCATACAGGAGTGCCGGTATGAAGAGGTCGGCAAAATGGACATACCCAACCCACGTAGACGGTCACACTCTGATGAAGATTGTCAAAAGCATCTCCACTCAAGGTCCACTTACTCATTTGTTCATCATCAGTGGTGGGGGATTACTCCATTGTGGTGTAATTGTGGATTTTTTTTTTTTTCTCAAAGTAACTTAATGACTTCTCTTATAATCGATAACACAAGGTCCACAAGGCAAGTGAACCTCAGCTTTTAAGAAAACAAACATAAGTGTGAACGCCTACATCTGCTGATGAAAGCATAATCAAAAGCTCCCGAACACTTACTTAATACTATACATGAATCAAAATAAAAAGCTTGGGTGTGACTATGATATGACAGCAAAAGAGTTTTTTTTTTTTTTGATATCTACCTCAGTATTTTGTTTGCAAATGAAAACATGTGACCTTTTAACCTGTGTGTGACAAAATCTCGATGATTTCAATGATGCCAGTATGAATTACAGATGAATGACTATATGGATCAGCCTTGAGTCATGTTAACAATCATTTATGTCACGCTTAATCAGTCATGACTTATCTTCACTTCCTTTAAGTCATACTAATGAAGTAAAGTTATCCAAGAGCATTTTAATTTTGACTGGCTGCATTAAATCTGACGAAGACATGCCCTCACCTACACCAACATCAGTCAACTACATTTTCTGATGCTCATACTTAGTCAGATTTATACTATAAATCCCAAACCGTATCAGTTAACAACATGATTGAATATATTAAGCAGGCAATGCCTGTGAGCTGTAACATTACACACTAATATGTCTTATATAATTAAGTGTATTCTGAAATGGGGAATTCATCATTTAGGTAACACCATGGCAGAATAACAATACACCAACCACAGCCAGAAGAAAAGTATTTTGGCCCTTTGAGGCTAAAACACAAGCAGCCCACATTAACATGACCAAACAGAACCAAAACAGTGACTGACAGTGTGCAAGTTAACACAAGCAGCGTGTACTCACAGCTGGTGAAGAGGAGCCGGTGTTCTCCTTTACCTCAGCTGGTGGTAAATCCTTGGTAAAAGCCTAACAGCGGAACGCGATGACACCTTGCTAAACGCTAAAACTAGCTAGCTGCTAACGCGAGGATTTTCGCAACAGAGCTGCTTTGGAGCATCATGTCCGCACTGTTAGCGGGTTAGCTTGACTTTAAAATGCCACTAAAACATTGGCAGCATTGGCAACAAAGTACATTTTTACAAATATATTTATACTTTTGTTAGGAGACGAATAACGTTGTTGTTGCTCATAGCAACCAGAGCGCGAGGATGACAGACCTACGGCCGCCATATTTGTTCTTCTTCGCTCTGTTATAAGATGCACAAACAGCAAAACCGTTACATTTAAAATGGTGCGTTAGATGTACGTTACAGAAATACCACTGTCTTGTGACAGTGTCCTGTTCATATTTTATAACACAATATAGCCAGTAAACCCTATATATCCATGCTAAAGCCTGTGAATATACAGTATGTTGGATAGTATATGTGGGATCTAAATATCCGGGATAAACAGAGAGGAAAGTATGTTGGTGTGATTGTTTGTGACTTTGATTTATACAGTTATTTTAATGAAATGATCAATTATTTTTAAGGGGTCATGAGTGAAACCACTGGTTTCAATCTACATGTATTCAGTAGTGTTTAATTTTGTTGTACTGTACATACTGTAACTTACTTCGGAGTAGCTCCTCAGGGTATTTCACACACACTAGTGTCACTCAGGATGGGAGAGGTGCAAATTGACCTTGCATATCACTGTATATGGTGTTGGGTTGCACTGCACACTGTCACTTGAGCATGTACAAACAGACATGCATGGAATATGTGGAAGCAGACGGAGGAAGGAAAACTAAAAAACTCATTCTCTCCTTCTCTTCCTCTATTAGCTCCTCCTAGAGGCCAGATTCATACCAGATATACAAACAAACAACATGTTCAAATGTCCATGAATATGTGCATGTGTGCAGGTATCAGTGTGTGTGTGCGTGTGTGCGCGCGTGCGCAAAAGGGTTCCTGGCCCTGAGGTATGGAAGTAGATGCAAACTCACAGTTTGTTTACCCTCCTTTGACCTTTGACCTTTTTCCATGCCCCACAAAACCCAACATGTGTTTTGTATGACATCGATGGCTGCAATCTCACTAAGGTACAGCAAAGGAAGGAAACAAAGCACAGACCATTAAAAGTGATATATATTTTTTAGATATTATAAAAATATTTCCCAAAATATGGCCCTTCACATATGTGACCATCAAAACAAATTGTCACACAAGGATTCCTCCCCTTGGCTCCTTTATTTTAATTCAAGTGCATATACATATATCCAGTTACGTCTCTAAGTGGACCTACCATGTTTACCCACAAATCATTTCACTGTCATCTCAACACATTTGTGTGTTTTGACACATGCACACCACACACACATACACACATTGAACAGTTGTCCCAGAAAAGCTGCTATGGCACTGCAAGACACTCTGTTGCACTCCCCCCTCTCCACCCTCCACCGCAGCCATTCCCTCCCCTCTGCCAAGTTATTGCCCCCACCCACCCACCTCCTGGTGCAGTGGGTACATGTGGGGGGTTGCTGCAGAGGCAAAACAGACCTGCAGTGCCAGCCAACAGTGCACAAACACACAGAGACACAGTCAGGACACTGTGGCTTGTTTCCCTGCCTCAGTCAACCCACAATGCCAGCTGCAGCCCGCTGTCCACCAGCACGTGCCAGCTTGATATCCCGTACGGGCCATGTTTGGTGTGTATGTGTGTTTATGTGTATATGTGTGTGCATGTGTGTGTGTTTAAAGAGACGAAGGGCTTAGCCTAAAATCCTGTCACCCAGCTGCCTCCACAGTCAGATGGTCCCAAAGACCCACATCAACAGATGTACAGAGCAGCCACAGGGAGCAGAGCACACACAAAATACCATCTCACAGTCAGTCACTCTGCTGCAGTTTGCCTGTGTGTACAGCCGACACATGCACATTTTAAACAGCCTACAACCTTTTTTTGCTTTAACACCGTCGGATAAGCGAAGCAGTCACGGCCCCCACAATGTAGCTGAATGCTTTCGGCCATTTTGAGCTCGGTGGTAGTACTACGTGTTTACAAATGCAGCACACTGAGATGTCCTTGGCTTTTGCAAGGAGCCACTTTTGGAATCTGGTGTCAGTTTACTGATGCAGTCTGGGATCAGTGGGGGGTGCATTGATGCTGACAGGCACAAAGGAAACTTGGCATCACACTACTACTACTACTACTACTACTACTACAACTACAACTACTACCCTGTATCAAAAACTACCGTATGTTAATCTTGATTAGCAGATGCTCTAAGACAATAGCAAAACCAAAACATTACCTTGAAATGTTTAACTGAAAGGACAGATGATGGGATTAGAAACAAAAGGAGGATAAATTCAAGTTAAGTCGAGGAGGTTTATTTTGGCAGTGTCTCGGGAGAGAGGGTGTCATGTGCTACAATGATTGCAGAGGCAGTCCAATTTCCAGTTAAACTAACCTTGGGTTTTTGAATGGTGGGAAGAAACTGGAGCAGAAAAAACACTCATGGAAGAGGTGTATATTGTTTGTAATCCACATTGAATGTCTGTCTTCATGTTGCACAGTGTGCTGCTTCGTCTCAGCAGGAAGGTTATGGGTTCGATTGCCGAGCGGGTGGCCTTTCTCCGGTTTCCTCCAGATCCAGTCCAGAGCCATGCATTCTAGGTGAATTGGCAACACCCTCAACTCTCTCCAAAACCACAGGGACTGATATGCTCCACACTTCTGGGAAGGATTTCACATAGAGTTTGGAGGCCAGCTCCAGGCATTAGCTTCATTCAGCTGCGAAGGCTTTAGTGTAGTTGACCCCTGATGTGGGGTCATATTTGGCTTGGATCACAGTTGGCATTACAGTTCATCCAAAGGGCTGTATGGGGTTGAGGTCAGGCTGGTTATATTAACCTGCAGAAGCCATTTTTTTATGCATTAGAGCGCTGTTATGTTGAAAAACGAAAGGGATAGTCTGCGCTTATATAAAATTACTCTAATACACAATTTTCTGATATGAAAGTATTTGATTTCCACCATTTCTCTTGATAAGATCAATCAAGGCTCAGACAGTGTGACCAATCCCTTCTTAAAGTGATTTTTACAGTCATTCATATGTTAATAAATCCATAAACGTTATCAGCTCCCTTCCCCTCTCCCACCATGACTCCAGCATTTCCACAAAGCTGTGTAAGCCGATCCGGCCTTTCCGACAACGGACCGGTCCCATTAGCGCCAGCCATGGGCACCCATGGGAGTCAGGAGGAAAAGTGTACCACCACCACCACCCCCCACCTCCGCCCAGCATCATAACATTACTCATGAAACATTCACATCTTTATGTGGCCAGGATGATCACGCCAGCCTCCCATTGGCGGAGAATGGATCGGCCCAGAGCAGGAGACGAAGTTCTATTGGTGTGGTGGGGAGCCAGACTGATGGCAGGACGGTGAGGAAACTGGATCGATCGATCAGCCCACATAGAGGAGCGCAAGGGCAAGTGCTGTGCTGCAGGGTTTTGGAAGACTGCTATTCTTGTGCAAATGACAACAGTTAGAGGTTGAAAGCAGAGTTTGATCTGATTTGAAGTGTGGACATAAAAAAAAGATTATTCCAGAAGTTTCCCATCAGAAGAGCTATAAGTCTGAGTAGTGCTAAATCTATTGTAATGCTTTGCTGTGCAGCTATGTGGGAAGTTTTTAATGGTTTTAAGTGACACTACTTTCTACTCAAGAAATGGATCCAGTGAAGTCAGAAAATGTGTTGTTTTTTATTGTGATTTAACTAAACCAGCAATGTAAAGCACCAGAGAGCTCTGTTTTTCATGAGTCATTATAGTTCAGCGAGGTCAGCACAAGCAGCGAGTAGGTTTACTTGTTTAAAACATTCGCTTTTCAGTGGACTTATGTTTTACATTTTGAGAAACGTCTGGCTCTTCAGCTGCTAATTGCTAGCTGCTAATTTTGTTACCATCAAAGGTAGCAGGCTGGCTGTTGTTCTGTGTTAGATGAGTCGCACCTATTTGATAAAACAGAGCCTTTGTGTCTGCCTTTTGTGGGAAGTAAGCTGATCCATTGTTAGTATAGAAAATATTGATTTTGCAGCTTTGAAGCAATGGTGACATGACATTCAGAGGTCTACTTGTAATCAGATAATGGCAAGTTTTCATTTTACAAAACTGTTGTGTAAATTAACACAAGGCAGTCACTACATTTGAATGGCTGACTTCAAATTAGGTCAAAGAGAGGCTGCCCTTCTGTTAAAACAAAAACAACATGAGTCATCTTTGCAGCTCATTGTGATCCATAGTTCACATTAGGAGGGAGTGGCAGTCAATGAATGGATCGATAAAACACAGGACTAGAGGTAAGTATTTCCTACTAAGGTTAGGGAAGGCATGGGCAACCTCTTCCACAAAGGGCCGGTGTGGCTGCAGGTTTTCTTTCCAACCAAGCAGCAGCACACCAGACTTGACTCATTCAATCAGCAGATGTCAGTCTTCAGACAGTTGATTGGTCAAACTGTGTGCTCTTGGTTGGTTGGAACTAGAGTGCGTTGTCAGAGAGTGGCGACAACAGAAGTTCAAAACGCTTGCCGATTGTGCCGATCAGTTCCCAAATCACCTTCTGGTATTATTTGCAATCGGTGAGTGCGGCTCTGTCTACAGTTCGATTATTCGAATATGAACTCTTCACCCCTGCACTCCAACCTTTACTCGAATATCAAATAAAGTCTGACAGCCCTAATATAGTACTGTGTAACTGTATCGGCTGCAATGATTCACAGAATAGCTCTCTTTCTAGTTATTATATAACACGAACTGATGATGGTATTGAGTCAGTGCAATGTGGTGATAAGACACATTACGAGCCCGCAGTCCAGAATCATATGATGTGATATGAATATCCTCATATTATAACCTTTTGCAAACCAAATATTACAAGCGTGATCAAGATGTGTCAAAACTGCTTTTAATAAATAACTGGGATGATTATTTAGAACAATTAAACATCCACTAAAAGAATGGAAACTTTTTTCCGCTTTGTACAAAATTACCTTACGTCCCTTGAAGAATAAAATGTATACAATATGTATTATTCAGCTTTTAACACCAGCAGTGACGCATCTTTAATTCTTTATTTTTGCTGTGTCCCATTTACAGAAAATACAATGGCGTTTTGAGACAATGACATGATATGAAAAGGGGTAAAACTTTTGTCATTTTGAAATGAGTTGGTAACTTTAAAAAAAAAACAAAAAAACATTTGCATGGTCGCAAAAAGAAAAAAAATCTGCATCAGCAAATATTGTTCCCTTCATTAAAGCCTTTAAACCAAACATGAAGCTAATGCATGATGTCCACATTTGACCTACTGACATCCACATTCATGACACTCAAAAGAGTCATGGTGGACGTTTTTTTTTTTTTTTCTCTATCCCCTCCATCAATGTTTTATTCCAGAGATCTCCATGATAGCAAAGTGAGATAAGGAGAGCACTGTACTCAGGCGAATAAAACACGCCACAATACACCACACAAGGTTTTAAAGAGTTACTTTCCTTAATAGTGAAAACAAACCAACAACATAAAAAGATGAGCATTGATTACACAAATAATGCATTACTCGTTACATTAAGGCACCTGAAACAAAAGGGTTTGTGACGGGTTTAGAAATGGTTCGTTGTCTTGTAGGGAAAAAAGCTATTTAAGGCTATAATATCAGCAGCTGTTCAACACTGCCTGATGAAGTTTGGATTATTTTTGGGATCTGATCCTGAACAACGAAAAACAGGCAACTAATAAAGAAAGAATCGATAAACGACTGGACGACGACAAAAAGCAATCATTGGGATCAAAAGATGTTTTCTGATTACAGCTGGATGAGTTGCACTTTGACCACGCCCCTATTTGTGGCATCACTGAGGAGCGGCCATGATGGTTACATGAATCAAAGTTGGTCCGTTGAGACCAGTGAATAATTTATCTGTTTTAGATACTGCAATTGGAGGGAAATTAAGCGCAAAACAATTAGGATGTATCTGCATGAAAAAAACATCGCTACTGTTAACTAAAGACAGAAGAAGAGATCAATTTTGTAAATAAAGGTAGCATCACAGAAGATTTTGTAACATCGGGTACGTAGCAAAAATAAAAGACCTGCGCTTGACCTTATTTCTACGATCAGAGCATCGTGATTATATATCCCCTGATTTACTTTACGTAACTAAAAGTAGCTAAAGAAAATTGCCATAGCTGCAGATGTGACAGTTTGTTGCCAAAAAACATTAAAAAACAAATAAAAAACAAACCTAATGAGATGCGTCCCCATGACACACCATTTATAAACCCTTCAGAAATTCCCTCATAGGTGGTACCTCACTGTAAAGGTTCTTGACTGTGGGACTCTGGATATGAAGTGTTATAAAACCTGCCTATTTAGACTGGCATAAATAAAAGGAATGGCATTGTAAAAAAAATAAAAATAATATTAATCATAATAATAATAATAACAATAATAATAATAATAAAAATGTGTGACTTGTCTTTAAGTTACTTATTTCAAATATACACAGCGACTCCTTTAGTATTTACACATATGTACAGAGTTCTGTTTTGATCAAATACCTTGTATGGCGTTGCTGTGAAATTGAACTCTCTAAATGTACACTTATATCCCTTTGAGATTTGAGAACAAGGAGGTCAAACTGGGCAGCGCGACTTGGAGCCTTGACACGGCTCTTAGAAAGGCACTTGCTACCAACTCAAATACTGCAAAAAATCCTCAAACAAGAGTTTTTCAGCCAAAACAACTGAGAGACAGGAGAAAAAAATGGAAGGCCACATAGTAGGCACTGGGGTTTCTGTCCCCTCTCTCCCCTCCAGGCCAAATGTTTTGGTAAGGCTGGCGCATGACGGCCACAGGTGGATCGCTGGGCAAAGCCGGACAAGAGACAGAGCAAAGGGAAGGTTTCCTCTGTTGCCGTGGCTGCAACAGTCCGTTTCCCCTCAAAGCCCTTCCTTTACTGTCCCTTCAATGTGTATCAGCCCCTCCCCCACAGACACTGAACAGGAGCCTGCTGACGATTCAACAAAATCATAATCATCTGTAAACAAAAACAAACAAACAAACAAAAAAACAGAAAAAATCTTTATACAAGTTGTTTTTTCTCCTTTTTGATGATTCATCATTTCTTAAATGGTACAATTCCATAAACGAAAAATTGAGAGCTTCTTTTGCCTCCTGAAAAAATCGTTACGTTTCAGCTCCTTCTGTACATAATTAAAGAAAAATAAGTGAACAGAAGCAGAAAAGGATGTTCACTGTGCTCTAGTCTCCTGAATAAAAAAAATCGTTCAGGTGACAGTGACAAAAACACGAAAACAAAGCAAAGAATGGCTTATTAAAACACAAAGCCTTTTTTTCTTTCCAAAAGTAGTCCCAAAATAATAGCAGCTGCCTCGCAGCTTCTCTCGCTTCCACGTTGCGAGTCCTCTGTTTAAATTTCTTGTACGCAGTGGTCTCTGTGGTCTTTAGGACCAGTAAAGACGGCACTGACGTTTTTCCAGCGGTTGTCTTTGGGGCTGTAGCCTGGGGTCCGGTGGGGTGCTTTGAGGGGTGAACTGGAGCTGTGCAGGGTACAGATCACACCCCCACTGGACTGCACTGTAGTCTTAGAGTACTTATAACCTGGCTGCTTCCCCGCCTCTGCTCCACCACACTCCTCGTCGAGCTCAAGCTCGCCTTCCGTCTCCTCCTCCTCCTCCCCATCATCACACGTCCGATAGGAGGGACCCATGAGCTTTTTTCGCTCCTGCTCAGCCTCCCTGTTGCTTTCTTTAAGCTGCTGCTGACGTCCCACGACAAGTGGGAGGGGCTCCCACTGGTTGTTCACGTTGTCGTCTGCGGCGGATCGTGCGTTCCTCTCACGTTCTTTTCTCCGCTTGCGCGTCCACCAAACGCACACAATGATGCAGAAGAGGCAGAGAAAGCAGAAGAGCACACACACTACAGGCACCAGGTAACCTGTTGACATGAAGATGCATACAGAGTGAAGTTAAAGACAGCTTCAGAGAAACCTGTGGATTACTCAGGAACTGAAAGGGCTCCATAACTAACCCTTGTGGGGCACCTTTGTTAATTTATAACTCACCCACTGAGGGGGGCATGACCTGTGTTTCCACTTTGACCTCAGTGACTGCCAGCATTACAGTGCTGTTGTGTCGCCTTGACAAGGAGCTCTCTATGGCGCTGGCTACCTTCTGGATCATAGTGTGGTCTGGTAGATCCTCTGGATGGAAAGACTGAGAAACAAACCAGAGAACAGGGAAGAGATGAGACAACAGGAACAAATATCACACTGCATGATAACCTTTTTGCCAAATGATGTGAAGATGTGGACATACAAGTAGGTTTTAAAAGTCTAAAAAGCCAAAAGTCATCCAAAACAAAAAAGAGAAACAAAGGAAGTTGTGGATGGGAGATCAGAAAAAGCTGAATTAAGATATGCATTGGCTCAAGATACAAGCTTATTTTAAAGGTCACCCTTCATCTTGATCTAAGACTGTTTAGCCACCAATGACAAAATGTGTCTCTTTGAACCATAATTTTGGCAAACTGGGAAAAAATAGATTTAATAGAACAGCTTGTGTGAGCCACTGTGTGATTGTCTGTACAAGTGGCCAAAGAGCAGCTCTAGTTGTTTGGGTATTTGGGTCCCAACCAACTGATTCTGTGCCAGACAAGCTGGGAATAAGAATGAATGACCTCCAACGCTGTGCTCCTTTGCTGAAATGGGGAAGTTTTAATGATGCTGCACACAGAGAAGTGAGAGAACAGAGGGCATTGTGAGCATCCAAGATCTGGAGCATTCACTTACTATAGCCACCTCTACGGCATCCGGGACTGAATGGGAGAGGTCACAGAGCAGGAGAAGGGCATGGTCTTTTGCCAAGCCTCGGATGTCAGGAAGATACCTCAGCTCGTAGCAGATATTCTCCACCGTTATTCCCTGCACATGCACAGAAACACACACACTGATCAGCAACAATATGACTGGGCGTCTGGAGCAAGAAACATTATACGCAAAAGACGTGACTCACTGCTGGTACTTTGTCTCTGATGAAAACAAGTGTTATGCGGACACAGCTGTTGTCCAAATGCCCGCTGTTGGGCTGGCACTTGGTGGTCACTTGTGGAGGTGGGGGTACAGCCATGGCGCAAACACCCCACTGATGGCATGGTGGGGAGAAGCAGGTGAGGTAGCTGTGCTTTGAGCACTCACGACCGGCCGGACAGGACTGCTGTCTCTGGTCCTGGCCCGACGGCTGGAGCAGGCAGGGACGACGACCGCACAGCACCTGGTGCCACAGGGTCAAAACAATCACCTTCGTGTTACCCCACAAAACTCTTTTTTCTTTTATTGTAACAATGTGATCTAATTTTTTATTATTATGTCGTAAAATGCTCTAAAATGGACATAAAAAAAATTGATATTAGCATATTATCTGAGGCCATTAAGACCAGTATTAATCACTTCATTAACTGACTGGATATGGTTAAAATGATCACTAATTGTGCTTATATAATGAAACAAATACCCAAATTAGAGTTAAAAGTAGCAGGTATTTAAATCCGGTGTTTTAAGAAAGGCTGTGTTACCTTTGTACAGTCCACTTTGCCGTTGATGCAGTGGCAGTTGTTGCACTCTTCCTCCCAGCGGCTGCCGTGGGGAAACTGCAACCCACCGTAGTGACAGGTCTTCCCAATACCTATGACTACACATAGACACACAGAGACATGTTGATGTGTTTCAGCAGTTTGCCTGCAGTGATTATTGACTGAATGAACTGAAAACAGCACAAAAAAATCTATTTACACTCTTGACATCTGGTTCCTGTTCGACCAAGTGGGCAGATGCATCGGAAACCGTTGATCTCGTCGATGCAGGTGGCTCCGTAGGCGCAGGGTGACGACTGACATTCGTTTATGTCTGTGAAGGGGAAAGAGCATTGAAGTTATCTTTGACAGCGTTCTTGAGATCTTCAAGCGTCTTTAAATGGTAAAATTTAACAGTATTTCACAAGAAATAGAGCAAATCTTACATAAATCTAGTGACCTTTTTGGTCAATCAAAAAAGATCCCTTGGGGAAACAGCAGCCAGTCAAGACCAAAAACCAAAAAGGCAAAGCATAAATCGTGCACATGTTTAATCATCAACTTCTATGTCATTAGACCAGCTCTTTGAAAGACATGTGTCCCTCCACCATAACCTTTGAGGACCCCGACCATTGTCACCCAGATTTCACATGAACACGGCTTGGATGACAATTCTCAAATTCAGGCCTGACAGCAAAGGTGAACGCTATCCGGCCGAAACAAAAGGAGCAGAGAAGAAGAATTTCAGGGTCACTGGGTAATTTGTCTTCAGTGTGTTTGTGTGACTGTGTGAGTATGGAGGAGGGACAACCTCTGACCCCTGAGGCGTTAAAGGACCGAGAAAAAGGGAGAGGGCGGCGTCCCGGTCTTGCATTTAGGTGTCAATGTGTCCACCCCCACTGCACCCTTTCTCCTTGGCTCCTTCTTTGCTCCATCTTTGCATCCTCTTAGGGCTTTCATAAATGAGTCTTGATTTAAAATGTGGAAGTTGGGAGGTTTTACATTTTTGCACTGGATTGAAAAAGACGCTAAGGGATCAAGCAATGTTATATCAATACTCACTGATTCTGCAGTCCGGTCCAGCAAAACCAGGAGCACATTCACATCGAAACCAGTTCACCCCGTCCACACAGATACCACCATTATAACTGAAACAGAGTGGACAGATGTACTAAAAAACTGTTGGGTGAAGCTGCACAAGAGCTGCATCCTTTCCAGCTGCAACAAAGCCACATCATTTTTTGTGTGTGTGTGTATGTGTGTGTGTGTGGAGGTGGGGGTCACAAGGCTCAATTCAACTCATCAATACCAGCCTCCACCTTTCAGATGCTAATAGGCGTGTCCGGTCCCTCCCCTCCCCTCCTCTCATCATGCCTCTCCTCCAGTCCTCCTCAAAGCCCCGCTCACCCCCGCCCAGGTTGCACAGGAAGAATGGACATGCAGACCCCAACCCACCCCCCACCCCCTCCTCAGCATTCCACCCCCACCTGCATTCACCATGGGGTAGGTGGGACTCTTGCCCCCCCCCCCCCAGCCCCAAAACCTCTCTCTCCCTGTTCCTATTCAATCTCCGAGCCCCCCCTGTGCTGAGCGATGCCCCTTTGAGGCTTGATTTAAGCACAACTTCCACTGCTTTTAGCCAACACCCCCCCCCAATCCTCACCCCCTGAGGTCTGTGTGAAGTGTGGAGATGAGGGAGGCAGGGACATGGATATTGGGGTCAAGGATGGGGAGGGGGCAGGAAACGATACTCACCACGGATGAGGGTTGCAGTCGTTTGTATCTGTTGAGGAGAAGAAGCAAACAGTTTAAAGACGCCCACTCCTCAAAACACACGTTCAGAAATCAGACTATTATCAGAGTGTTTCTGCCTCCAAATGCCATGTAGCAAAGAGCTTTAGGATATTTTGTGTGTCAGATATGTGAATAGTGATGAAGAGGAACTGACTCTGGCCACAGGTGGGGCCTTCCCAGCCTTCTTTGCAGATGCAGGTGAAGGCGTCTCCTCCTCCCACACAGGTCCCACCGTTGGAACAAGGACTGGAGGCGCATGTGCTGTTCTTGGCTGTGGAAAGAGAAAGAGCCAAAGATCACAAAGCTGCAAAACACTGTCAAAAACAAAACAGGTCACACAATAAATGGAGGCATGAAATATTTATTATTCATGGGTTTTGCAGAAAAACACTCAAATACAAATCCTCTGACCTCAATTCACCTCAAAGTTTCTGATTTAAGCGACACAGACATTTGTGTGGATCACTTCTTGGAAAAAAAACACAACCAACGTCATCTATTTATGATAATGATGGATAGTTTGATTATTCTATATGTAAACTGTACCATGGGAAAACCCTTAACCTGAATTAATCTGAGATGATTTAAGAGCCACATTCTGTGTGGACAGTCCACTTGAAAATGTCATTAATATTATTCAGGCTTTTAATGCAGCTTTAGCATCTATTAGCCTAAATATGGGTTGGTCCCAGGCCTCTGAAGTGTTTAAAATAGGTCTGGCCCATAGATGGCCATTACAGTCAGCTGAAGAAACATCTCAGCAGCTATCCACCGAGCTAGATTTCTTTTCAACATGGCCTCTCTTTCCAGAAGACATGAACATGAAGGAGAGAAGAGGCTGAATACGTAGCTTGTAATTCCTTCTTTCTTTTTGTTATCTTAAAGATACTGAAGATGTGAAGTATTTACACATGGCAGCTCCTAAAGCTAAAACTGTAAGTGACGTCAGTGACCATTGGTTTTTCTTTTGACCTCTATATATGTCAGTCTTAAGATTCACCTGTGTTGCAGGTGTTTCCTCCCCACCCGGGTGGGCACGCACACCGGAAAGCGTCTCCGTGGTCGTAGCAGGTACCTCCATTACTGCAGGTGGTTGCGTCACACTGGTTCTCGCCTGGCAGGGAAAAGAAACCAACACTGAGACCACATACTGTAAGAACACACACACACACCCTCCTCATCGAATGCACTGTTATCTACATTGGTAAGACAAGGCAGATTTGTCTGATCCGACATGTTGAAACCGTGTGTCAGGTGTCAAAACCTACACAGATATATCGCAGTGGAGTCCAGGGGGCGGGGGGGGTTTGGGTGTGGGGGGTGCACTGTGAGATATGAACATAAACACACACATTAACACAGAGTCGACATAACTCACGGGAATGGCAGGTCTTGCCCTTCCAGTTATCAGCACACTCGCAGTAGAAGTCGTTCACCAGATCGACGCAACGCCCGCCGTTCTTACACGGGTTGTGTCTGCACTCGTTGACATCTGACAGGGAGGGAGGATTTATTTTTATTTAGTGCAAAGAAACAGAGCACACAGCAGCAGACATGACTTTTTTTTTTGGTTTAAAATGCTGTAAAGGGAGGAGGAGGGAGGAGGGGGAGCGATGAACTCACTGTGGTCACACAGTCGACCCTCCCAGCCGTCAGGGCAGAAACACTGGAAAGAGTTCACTCCGTCGATACAGGTCCCTCCGTTTCTACAGGGGTTACTGACGCAGTCGTTTATATCTGAAATAGTAAAGAGGAGGAGGATAGATTGATGGATTGAGTTCTGTTTGAGAGCTTACAAATTGTAAAAAGGAACATTTTTGCACTTTATGCATTTGTTATCAAAATATGTGTATATAGCTGAAAAAGGTTATATAGAAAATAATGAAAAAAACAACAACTGGTAACTCATTTGACATTGACAGGAACTGTAAATTAGTTCATCCAGGTGTATGTGTTGCCTTTATTAAGGAGTGATGTCATCATTCATTGGAAAAAGTTTTGTCAAACTTCAAATTAAAAGCTCTGCACTCACTCTCGTGACAGTAGATGCCACTGAAGCCCAGGTCGCACACGCAGGTGAAGTTGCCAGCCGGTTGGCTGATGCAGCGTCCTCTCGGGCCGCAGACGTTGGAGGAGATGTGTCGCACTCCGGCCGAGTCGTTGGTTGCCACGGCAACGGTGCAGCTGTCGATCACTGTGAGGAAAACACACAGACATTGGTTTTTGCTTTTTCTTTCTTTCTTTCTTTCTTTCTTTCCAACACGCTGCTGATGCTGCGTCCAGCTCCACTCACCTTGACACGGAGGCGTCTGGCAGCTCTCTTTGAGCCGTTCGCAGGTTTTCCCCTCATAGCCTTCGGGACAGGCGCAGTAGAAGTCCTGGTAGATGCTGTGACACTTGGCCTCGTTCTCACACGGGTTCGGATCACAGGCGTCTGAGGGAGACCAGCTGGGGACCTGCAGAAACCAAAGAGAGCTGATATGAGCGAGACAGTAGCTGTGTGGAGCCAGCGTCACTTTACTGAAGTGGCTCTTTGGTGATTAGAAAGACAATTAAGCAAAGTGAATCTAAATGAGCAGAGGAGAAAGGAGAGCTCATGTCTGTAGGTGAGAGGCTTAGCTTGGCTCAAGCCACCGTCACCGCCGCAGCCGTCACCGCCGTCATTGCTACTGCTGCTGCTCAGAACAAACGGCAAGGTAAGTGCACGACTGAAGTAAGCCTCAGAAAACTTTCTCTAAGCTCATCAAGGGGATCCACGCTTTTGGTTTTACATCTCTGTCCCGCTTAATCTTCAAAGATTATTCCGAGACAAGATGCCTGGCAGAGGAGAGGGAAAGTGAAACTGAGCAGGAGAGAGAATGATGAGCCACCGTGAGGGCAAATATTGACTCTGGTCCAACATCATGCAGAGCCACAGTGAATAATATAATAATGATAAATCATCTGACACAGGGAGGAGGAGGAGGACGGGATGAGAGGCCATGCATGATGACATCTCTTGCCATTTCTATGTGCTCCGATACAGAGGTCGGAGTGAAAATCTCTCACTTGGTGTAAACAGCGGCTGGCTGGGCATAAACTCTGGGTTGCACCCTTTTTGCCATTTAAGGTGCTGAACAGAGGAGTCGGCGTAGGGCAAGACGCTGGTAAAGTCTGTGGTCACACACTGTTTATTTTACCCTAAGTGCCGGGGCCAGATACATTTTTTTTCACTTTACCATTTTGCACGTGTGTGGTCAGGGGGGGGCGGGTTGTGTCTCGGGGCAAAAGTGTGTCTATAAATCTTCAGCACATTAATGTAGCTGTTGGTGTTGCTCAGTGCAGCCGAGACCTTTTTTCACTGCAGCAGAAAGAGGACAGGAGTTCAGCTGTGGCGGAGGCAACGTCAAAGAATGTAGCTGTGGACGACCGCAAATAAATTCTGCAATAAAAGGAAGACTTGTTGTTGGTGTCATTAAAAGTGACGTTGGTGTCTTTCACAACACGGATATTACAGGATGTTTGAGACATCACACATCATTAAGTGCTTTCCCCTTTTCATTCTGCTCCATTTGAAACCAAAGTCGCACATTTTTTATTTTTTTTACACTTTTATTGACTTTGAAAGCAGCTTTTAGGACGAGGTTCATTTGCAACCTGAGAAACAGCAGCTGAGATCTCAACATGAGGTCCATTTACAGTAGAAGCTGTTCCAGAGCTTTTGGTTTTATCTATCGCTTGATCTTCATAATGCAAATGCACTTGGAGACATCAGGGATCAATGGGACAGGAAGTATACAAAAAGAAAATGAAAGCATCAACTCAAATTTGTTGATGAAGATCATGTGATATGGTCAAAAGCTCCAGAAACATGTTAGCATGCTAATGCTCACTAATTAGCACAAAACACAAGGTTCACCTGAGCTTCATTGGACCTGGATTAGATTTATAGGTTATGTGATTGGACAAAAATGAGAATGGGGGGCATGGATGTCTGAACCAATAGTACAAAATCAAATTTTCATGAATTGGTCTAAACTAAGAGAATGAATTTCATCACAGCCTCTTTCTGTGTGGCACGTTCTTGAGTCTTTCCACCGGGACCCAAATTGCCCTTATTTCTCCTGGAGACATGAATCGAATCGAGATCAGGCAGAGCGCTATTACACAATCAAAGTTTTCCAGATCTAATCAGTGAAATATGATGCTGGAGGCGTCGTGGTTTTTGGCACTGCACGGCAGGAATGTACACCGTGCCATAGCAGGCATCAGAGGTCTGTAGTATGTGGGCAGAAATCCAGCGTCACCTCATTCAAAGGGGCTCATATTTATAGTAGAGATGCTAAATCAGGATTGGCTCCTGACCAGCAATGTCCTCCATTCAGGGCCCAAGAGATGCAGTGGAGTGTCAGTTTCCTCACTGCTAACCTACTTTAGCTTCAAACACACACTTCAAATATGAAAACGGCTGCAGCAGGGACACCGATATGTAATAAAAGAAATAAAAAAATATTTGAATTACAACACAAAGTTTGCCATAAAAATCTGGGCTCGACTCGCCGCAGCGCAACACACCCTTTAGATAATCACAGCAATGATGCAGCTCATTGAGGAGTCTGCTAAGGACAGTTGGCTCGAATCACAATGTTGTAATGGTTACTGCAGTTTGTGCATTAGCATGGCATTACAAGTGTGTGTGTGTGTGTGTTTTCCAAAATCCAAATCGCTGCCAAGTGAGTATTAATAATCTTTACACAGTATTATCATGACAGTGGTCGGCCCAGAGCTTCAGTGGAGCTTTCTTTACATTGTGCTGTGTTACTGGCTTATTAAGCTGCTTTTCCACTGGTCAAAAAACACATAAAGACTCACTAAAACCTGGCTTTTGTTGGCAATGAAAATGAACAATTCACATTCAAGTGACAAGATTTTACCAATCTCCATTAAAAAAACAACACCTTTTCCTGCTGCAACACTTCTGAGCACAGACACTAAAGTTGGACCTATCACCTGCTCAGGTGCTGCTAAACCAGAAAAACAGCAACGTGAGCAGCAGCTTCAAAAATAGGTTTTAAAAATATGCAATGACATCATGAAATCATGTCAAACAAAGGCTTTTACACCTTGTCAGCGGCATCAAGCCCTGGGGATGAAATGTGACGGATCTGTTTTAGTAGTGTGAACAAGAAAGTCAAACTTGACTGGTGGTGAAAAAGGGGTCAATTGACTTTTATTATCACCTTCACTCACATTTAAGAACCCTGCTTATATGTGCTAATTTCAATGGGTTAAGGCTAAAATACTCATCAGTGATTGGCTGGAAAATTAAGATCTGCATGCGGTGAATCCGGCAAAAAATCCTCTCAAAACAAAAGATGAGTTTAAACATAAGAAAATGTAAATGTTCTAGCATGAGCCCCACTGTGTGTGTGTTCAATGCCAGGGGACATGTGGGACATGAACCTGAGACCCACCTCACACAGCTGTCCCCCAAACTCCGGTGGGCATTCGCACACGAAGTTGCCCAGCACTGTGTGGCAGTGACCGCCGTTCTGACACGGTCTGCTGTCGCATTTGTTCCTCTGGATCTCACAGTGAATGCCCACGAAGCCTGGGGCACACTGACAGTGGTAACTCCTCTCACCCTCCTGGAGGAGAAACACCAGAAATACAGAGTCAAAGGCTGCAGACAACATCAGGATTATAAACTTAAATGCAACTGAAATCCTCCGTACCTTGCATGTTGCTCCATTCTGGCATTGACCATGGCAGCCATTGATTTCTGAAGAGGACACAGGTATTAAAGATTAAAAAAAAAAAGTTTAAATTTCCATAAAGGAATTAATTCCTGTGAAACATGAAGCTTCATCTTTTACTTTAGGTGATATCTACAATTAAAGATGTGCACAGATTAAGTCAAAGTTTGGAAAGAGAAGTAACTAGTGAAGCCAAGGAAGTGCCCGATAGACCTTGTAGATTGCAACTGGGCATGCAGTGGATCCAGAGGGAGGAATTGGACATGCAAGTTGAGTCATGATTGCTGCAGAGCTGGAGCTTCAGTTTCAGCCAAGATGAGGAAAAAAAAGGAGTGGGTTACCACATGTGAGGGAAGTGACGCTAAAATACACCTATGTTGTGTTTCCAGGAAGTGAAGGGAGTTTAAAAAAAGATGGGGGGGGGTCAGCAAGGAGGAGGAAAAGACAATTTTCAGAGAGTGACTTCTGAGGAGGAAATACTGACTCATGTCACACTTTTGTCCGAACCATCCCGGAAAACAGTTGCAGTGATATCCGCCAATCAAATTTTTGCAAGAGTGAGCGTGCTGACAGGGGTTTCCTGCTGCACACTCATTTGTATCTGTGAAGGCAGGAGGTAGAAGGAGACCCAGTCCATCAATTGAGACAAAAACCAAAGGGAGGGAGGAAGCACAGAGGAGGAGGAGGAGGAGGAGGAGGGAGAACAGAGACCAGACACTCAGCCTTTGAAGCCTCACAAAAACACAACAATGACAGAGATGACACCGTTGCAGCTGAAAAAAGCTGAGCCCACATCATGAAGCACATGCTACTGACAAACATGTTCGCTGGTTAAAAGTGACAGAGCCAGGTCTGTTTACTTCTATGGGCTTTTAACCTGCACTTTAAAAGGGCACCTCTGCAATTTTACACTTTACAGTCAGTTTATTTGCTGATAGAAGCAGCTGCTCAGTGTCTCCTGTGGCTGTTTCAAGAGGATGGACAAATATGAAAACAGTACATTGTGTCAAATTCACAACCTCCGCCTTTGTTCGATTCAATACAGATGAATATTTCCAGTAAATTTCAATGTCGAGTAAAACATCATCTCTGAGACCCTTTTTTCTATCAAAGACTTTTGTTGCCATAACAACCACAACAGCTTCAATACATATATCATTTAACTCATGGTTAACACAGCTGACATTAAATAAATGTTTTCATTTTCACAGTGCAGTCGTGAACGTTCACCACAAGTGTGACAACAAAGAAAACCACTGCTGCTCAAATATTCAGAGGAGCGGTGGTGTTTGTGTGTGTGTGTGTGTGTGTGGAGGGAGGGGGGTACTCCGCAGGGAGTCCTGCTGTACTCACACACACACCTGTCCTCTCTCTCTGAAACCCAACACCCCACACACCCTCACACACACACACACACACTCACACACACCAATCGCCAGGTAAGACAGGAGGCCAATAGCCGCCTGTAAACTGAGATCTGAGCTGGTAAGACGACACTGAACTCCTGGGATCTCTTTCCGATCTCCTCCTCGACACACACACACACACACACACACAGACGCATGCTCGCTCTCTGCCATCCACCCCACCCCAACTTTGTTTACCAGTCGTAATCCATTTCCTGGCTTCGAGCCGGTCACGTCCGCCTGTCGGGATGGGCGCGATATAGAAACAGAGAGTGCCACCACCAGTGACAAACAAACAGCTGCATATAGACGCACTAGTCACTCATTAAGTCATTGACGGGAAGGGGAAAAAAAACAGCATGGAGTTGTGGGGCAGCTGCCGGCTGGTCACAGATATTGACAGGTTGTACTCTGGCCATGAGGTCAGGTTGCTCTGGGCTGAATTTAACTAATTATCCAGAGAAGCAAGCAAATGTATTTGTTTTAGAAAAGGACTACCTAAACCTGAAACCCAAGAATACAGTTTTTACATGTGTGAGTGTGTGTGTGTTCAAATGCTGAGGCAGAAAACTTACCTATCTGACAGGTCTTCCCCTCCCACTGAGGGGGGCACAGACACTCAAACCCATCCTCCCGGTCAATACAGGTCCCACCCCGAGCACATGGACTGGACGCACACTCGTCCAAATCTGGGAAAACACACACACGGTCATTTAAGGACAGGCGTGACAAGGTATGTCCAGGAGGTGAGACATGGGCGTGGGTGATGACTGACAGCGGTGCAGAGACTCACTGTTGGCACAGGTCAGACCGTCCCAGCCGGGCGGACACTGGCATTCGAACCCTGTGGGAACCTCATGGCATGTCCCCCCGTTGGCGCAGGGACTGGACACACAGGCGTGTTCGGCTGGAGAGAGGAGGGGGCGGGGATAAAAGGTTATCTCAGGTAGAGGGCTAAAAAAAAAAAATCCTCCTACATATTCTGTATTTAAACCCTTTGTGAATCAGAGGTAACACTGGGAATAAGGAACTGAAACTTTGTGTTTTAGTTCAACTGGATTCTCACCTATCTCACAGTTCTTGCCGGAGTAGCCCTGTGGACAGGCACAGTAGTACTCATCTGGTTCAGTGTTCATGCAGGTTCCTCCGTTGACACACGGCTGGTGACGGCCGCAATAATTCAGATCTGAAAGACACCAGGACAAAGGTACAGATGGTTAGACAGAGGAGATACCGGGTTCATAATCTCTATCCCCAGACTCCAGGACAGACTCCTGCACAGACCCCTGCGCATCATCAGTGTAAATATGCAGATAAATTGCACATATTCTGGAGCTGCACAGCTCTTTGCTCCTTCATGTATCCAGGAAGTTTGTCGTCAGCTGTCGGCTCTGACAGGAAGTACAGGGTGTTTTCTAGACCACTCTGCTGTGGTGGAGGTATATACAGGGCACAGCCAGGTGTTTAAACCAGTCTCACTTTCAGTTCTCATTCAGCTATATGAGTATGTATCATATCCACAAACACACACAGAAAAACCTCATCTCCTTCAGTTTTTTTCCACGCCACGTTCAAACTAAACCCTATTTGATCCCTGCAGAACCGTCCCTCAGGCTAAAGGCCAGGTCACCCTAAAGGCTGGTAAATAAATGAGCAGGGATCTGTCTCCACTCGGGATCTTAGGACCCGTTCTCATCCCCTGAAGAGCCCTCGGTGATGAAGGGATGTGGGGGGATCGAATGACCGCGCTGCTGCTCGGATCACATAGGCAGTAAAACTATCCAGCTGCTGTTCTTCTTCTACTACTTCTTCTTCGACTTCTTCTTCAGTGTCTCACGAAGAAAATGAGGAGCAAAGACCGTTCAGATGAAAATTAATTTAAACTGGAACACAACCTTATGGTGTCAATGATGCATAAATCAGTCATTCCTGTGACATTTTTACACATTATTCTTACACAAATACACAAATTTACACAGTTTAAATAGTGTTTGAGTTATTTTTGAAGCAAGGAAAAGCAAAATATCCTAATTTAGATCATCATTTTTCTTAATTGTTTAGTCGATAAGCTGTACAATCAAATGAAAGAGGACCGTTGTGATTCATGACTATGTGATGTTGCTTTCTTACATGAGACCTCTGGTTGAAAAGCCACAAAATTTAAGTTTATCATCACTCAAGAAAAGGAAAAGTGGCCAATTCTCTCAGTTAAACTGGAGAAAAATGACAACAAATTGATAATCAGTGGCTTTATACAGTAGTTTGACTGATCAAGGAACGATGCTGCAAAATGAGGGACCACCGTGTCCGCTGATGAAGGCGTGAGCAGCACGACTGTTACAGTTTTCAACGTGATGATATTTTGCCCTTTCTTTATTTATTTCTCTCTGAGCAGCTTTTTAACCCGTGACTCATCGAACACAGGCAGCTGGAGCTGGAGGCGACGTGCGGGATCAAAGTGAGGAGGTCTGTGCCGGCAACTTATGTGGGAGGTGATGAAATTACAAAACCAAAAGAAAAAGAAGAAGAGGATGAAGAAGAAGAAGAAAAAGATCCATACCTTTATCGCACAGCAGACCACCCCAGTTCCTCTCACAGTTGCACTGCCAGGGGATGTTGCAGGTCCCATGAACGCATCCCGGGTAAAGCACACATTCATCACAGAATTGGCCCTGCCAGCCGTAGTTACACCTGTCAAACACAGGAGCCGTCATTCATCATCGATTCACCTCTTGTATAATCCCTTCACTTGCTCCCACTCCTTCTTCCTCGTAATGCTTTTTTTCTTTACACGGTACACACCCCTAAGCACTTAATGACAGACGGATTAAAGTAAACGTGATGACAGCTGGACATTATTTCTCTGTTTGCTTTGAAAAATGTGTCACGTTGTGTATTGAATCAGGTTTAAAGGAAAAGTTCAGTGGAGTCTCCTCACTACAGCAGCTTCACTAGGCCTCAACATGGCCGTGGCTTCAGCTCTGAAATGACAACTAAAAAGGAACTCATTAAAAAAAAGGGAGGATACAATACAGTCTTTTCTTATTTATAAAAAAAAGAAGTTCCAGTGTCGACTTTCAAATTTCTGCTGCGATTGAAGACATAAACAAAAGACGCCTGATCTGTGACGTTCTATTTAATCAGTGAAACATAAACAATCCTGTGGTTTTCCTGTTTTCTGAAAGCAGATCATCCTGTTTTGTTTTGTTTTTTTTCCCCTGAAGGTCTAAATAGAGCTTCTCCAACCCGCCCATTCCCACTGTTTGCACCTTTCACACAGAAACAGTGGCGGTGGAATAACGGCGCTGCATTCCCGCCTTGAACAGGGCGATATAAAAAGGGGGCTTTGGTGGAGGGTGACATTCCAGGGCAGGAGGGGTTAAGAATACTTCCAGCGGCTTCCGTGCTTGGGGGTTCGAGTCCTGGGAAGGGGAGGAGGAGGAGGTGGGGGCGAGACTATGAGGGTGGCACGGTGGCTCTGAGTGCAAGTGGCTGGAGACGACGGTGTGTTTACAGTGTTGTATGTGCACACGCCTGCAGCTTCATGACAGCACCCGGCTATTCCAAGGCTGCGGTGTCGTCGAGCCAGCTGTCTTGTCAATTGACTGCTATTTTGAGGCCTCTCGCAGACGGCACCGCTGCCTCTCACCGAGAGAGAGGGGGACGAGAGAGAGCCTTCAGAAATCTCTGCCATTCTCGGGGGGGCTGGAGAGGTTCAGGGGTGGAGGGGGAGAGGGTGGAGGATTCAGTGGGGAATACTTGTCATGCTTCTCCCCACTGTATATGATTATAGCTTCAGAGGGTCTGACAGCGCCGCTGCAATATCACACACAACAGAAAAAAGGAATCAAACAGCAGGAGTTTAATCCTTGGCCGTATTGATATCATGACTCATCAAACCCTTTACATGTGGAGGCAGGATGCTGCTTTTCACTCTGGATTCCTGCACTCGGGCACGTTGACATGTTGGAAAAGGTGCAAAATGTTCAGAGCAGTGAGCAAAAAAAAAAAAAAAAAAGAAAAACCCAAGTCATCCTTGGGACACGGCAAGCCTCCGACAAGTATGCAAGAACAAGTCGAAATGTTTGCTAATAAAAGAAAAAAAAAAAGCCTCAATGCAGATTCGTAACAACAGGCAAGTAGCTGCTTTTGTGTTTCTTAAGAAAAAGCCAGTGGTGAGAAAAAAAGGGGCTCGGCCCATAAAAACAGTGGGGGGAATAAAAGAGGAGAGAAAGGAGTCGGTACGGGGGGATTTAACGCCAGCTTTCTGTGACCTGAGGCTTCATTAAATTCATGCGGCTGCGGGGAGAGGTCTTTACTGCTGCTGCTCTATTCATGACACTTTTCCTGTTGACTGCAACTTGACATTTCATAAGAATAAGCCTCTTCCCTCTTGTTCTCCGTTGCTCTCCGTCTGCTGACTGGAATAAGGATGCAGCCTGCTGATCGAGGAAGACGCAGCAAAAAAGGGTGAATCGAGTTTCCTAAAACTGGTCATCCCCTGTTATTCCCTGGCTCCGAGTCAAAACCTTTAACTTAATAATGGCAGGCAAGTGTCTCTTTGCATCCGGCAGGTGGAAGGAGGGGGAGGAGGTGGGGTTTACTTTTTTTTTTTAAAACAAATGATGACGGGATGTACCACATCCTGAAAACGTGGAGCATCGGGGGCCATCCCACGTCACTTTATCTTAACTCTGGTTTCCACTTTGGGAAATGTACATAACACAGTGGGATATTCATTTCCTCCGCTGCCCCCTGCCCTTCAAGGAGGACTGCAATGCGGATGGGGAGGGGATATGACAATTCCCGGCACGTTTACAGTGGTCAAACTCACTCACACACACACACACACACACACACAGACAACTCTTCCCCTTTTCCTTTTTTTTTGCAGGGCCGAGCCGATGAGATGCTTGGTATTCTGTGGAGGATTTTGGGGTGGCTAAAAATACAAGGAGGCAGGCATGGCGTTGCCCTTTTCTTCTGAACCGAGGTGGAGATGCCCACGAGGGAAGGAAAGGCTGACACACACGCACGCATGCACACACACATAAACACACACACACAGAGAAACACAACAGGCTCCAACAAGTGAAGGTGCCTTGGTTTGGCTTTGCAAATCCATCACTCTTTGCACGAAATTAGGTCTAGAAACACCACTGCAGCTGCATTTTGGACTTTTCCATTACAAGCAGAACCTCCTCCCTACCAAGAAAAACAAGGTACATGAACAATAACAGGCCATAAACACGAGGCAGAGTGTTTCCCAAGAAAAAAACAAAAAACAGTACACTAAGAAGATCCTGCAGAAAAAAAAGTATGAAAGAGAGCAATCATCGTACCTGCACTCCCCTGGGATGTGGCAGGAGCCGTGTAACAGGTTGCAGCCCTGTTTGCAGATCGCTGAAGAAAAACGAGACCATAAAGAGAAACAACAGGTTGATATTTAAATCTCAGTCTCATGAAGACATTTTGTGACAGGAGGTGCCGGTGCAGAGGTAACAGGAGGAGGAGGAGAGGCTTGTTTGTTTGCCATCTTTTCTAACAAGTGCAACAAGACGTGAGAATTCATGGCACCCTGAGGGGAGGGGGGTGAGGAGGTGGAGGGGGACAACTTTACAGCCTTGCATGTACAACACTAACCCCTAACCGCCCTCCCCTCCCTACTTGCACCCTCTTAAAAGCAACCCAGCGCCCCCCCCTCCTCCTCTTTTCACCCCTTCGTCTCCTAAGGTCAGTTGGGTGATTTATGGAGGCCCCCCACTCTCTGACACCACCCACAAGCACCCACGACCCCAATGCTGCTGCATGTTAACATGAACGAGCTGCGTCTCCACCTCCACCGTTGCTCCTTAATGGCACTTGGACAATGAGCAAGTAACATACAAGCTTTTAATAACAGAACTTTATAACAGCTGCAGATAGTCTGATCCCTTGGCACACGACAGAGCTGCAACTCATGATCTCTTTGATTATATTTTCAGATTAACTGCAAAATCTTGTTGCATTTAAAATGTAATTAATGAATATAAAATCACCAGTTCACAGAACTGAAGGTGACATATCTAAAATCAAAGGTAAAAACTAAAAAACTGGCAAAAATTCACATTTGAATCAGCAAATGTTTGAAAGTTTCGACTTTAGTTGATCAATCTTTACATTTCTATTGAATAACTATCAATATATCATCTAAAAAATAGTGAGGAAACTGATAAAGCTTCAGAGGATGACGCTCACCTATCCGACAGTCCGGGCCCATCCAGCCGTCCAGACACACCTGAGCCCCCGACGGCTCACAGCGATAGTGTCCGAAGTAGTCGTCTCGTGGGACGCACAGCTTATTGCACTTGTTGCCGTAGTAGTTTTCGTCGCACCGGACCCGGATGCGGTAGACGAGGCGAGCCACGGGCCCATCGTGCATGATATTCTGCCAGGGGTCGCCAGGGTTGATCATGCCGGTGCGGATGCTGCGTTCGATCAGCAGCTCCTCCTCGTCTGAAACAAAGACAACACAAAGACAAGTTGTGAATCATTTCCTCTTTCTCACAAAGTCTCAATAAACAACTATGTAGATTGTGAAGAAGCAACAAAGCCTTTGTATCATAAAGTTAAACAGGCGACTTTCTGCCTCGACTGACTCAAGGGTGGGTCTGAATCCTATGAAAGACTACAGTCTACTTGTTTGATTCATGGGTTATGGATGGTTTGATTAAGAGAGCAGAGGTTAAAGTAAAACTGGGATGTTCCCCTGCAATGACAATTGAAGCCACAGTCAGTAAGACCATCTCTTTGCACATACCGTCTAAGTCACAACCTCCATTTCCTACCATCTTTTAGCTCCACCAACTCATTCAAGTCGTTACCCAATCACAGCCTCACATGAAATCACCTGTAAGCTGTCGATTCAGCACTGAGAAGAATCTATAACCCCCCCCCCCCACCACCACCACCCACCTGTTCTTAACCTCAACAACAGACACCAGACCATCTCCAAACCATCCAGTCAGACGTTTCCCCTCATGAAGATGTCCCATCCTCAAACTTTCCCAAAGCACTCAGATCTGCCTCTGTGGTACTTCCTGCTACAGTTGGTATCTCCAGGACCCAAACGAGTTGAAAACATTAGCCATCATACCGTCGTGGCTGGAAACAATCACTGCTAACAAGACATTCAACCAAGCAACCAGCTGCTTCTCAGCACCAAACGGCAGGTGGTGGAGACCAAACATGGAGCCAAAACAGAGGAACTACTGATCTTATGTTCACCAGATCGACAAATTAAACTTTACGTTATTTTGAGTGTTTTCTAATAAGACCACATTTGATCAGCTGCCAATCACTGCTGAACAATGTTCAATAAAAATATAGGATGATTGGTATCAGTTGCAAAAAAAAAAAAAAAAAATGTGATCAGGGCATCATTATTGAAATACATAAAATCTAACAGATAGAGTGTAACTTTTGCTTTGTATGGAATGAATCTGGATGAGAGATGAATCAGGATGTGGATGGGTGGGTTTTCATCTTAAACACTAAATAAATCACAGCCTCAGAAACACAGAAACAGTCGCTACAGCTGCTGTTTGGCTGCACAGCTCAGAAGTTTCCCAGCAGGCACTGCGTTTAGTGCAGCAATAAAATGTACTTATCTGAAACACTGACAGTGGACAATGATGTTAACTCTCCTTTACTCCGCTGTAAAGTCACTGCCTGCCTCACAAAAAAAAAAAGCAGCGCATTGTTATTTAGCAGAACAACGCTTTGATATCACATTGTGTGTGTGTGTGTGTGTGTGTGCGCGCGCGCATGTTGAAAGCACCGACTGAATCTTAAGCATGCAATTGAAATTCATTGTCTGCAAATTGATCCATTTTCTGCTGATGGCACACATCACCAGTGTCCCCTCAGCTCTGTGCGTGCACCATCATGCCAGGAGGATGCTACCATTTAGCCTCTTGCACGCCAACACTTGCATTAAACACTGTTGGCCTCCGCGGCGCTCACTCTGCAGCGCCGGCTCGCAGACAGAAAGCAATCTTTATCACAGTGGGATCGAAGCTGGCAAACAATCTCTGTGGAAATAGGGGGTCTGTGATTTCCTTTTTCTTCCATGGCTTTGGACTGCAATGCACCATGGACATTTTGAAGTGAGCAAGCAGGAACACATACACACAAATGCACACACAAACACACACACACAAATGCACACACATACACACACCTTCCTCTGCTGGGGACTGACACAATGTCAGACAGAATTAAGCAACAATAACAGAAATAACCCCCGACAGTTGCCAGATAGAGAACAATGGGCTCCAGGCCCAAGCCGGGCTCTGCTACCTCGGTGTCTAAACACTGAGCCCGGCCACCGAGTCCACTCAACTTCCTGCTCGATAAACACAAGGAAAACAGCCGGCTGCCTTTCCTGAGGACACAAGGGGGAAGGGATGAGAGGCACACCGGAGGACGTGACGCTGGAGGTGAGGAATCTCAGTGACCAGACCAACGCAGTGGTCGACTCTTACGTAGGACGAGACATGAGGCGGCTGCTGCTGACTCAGGTCCCAGGACGAGCGTCAGTGTCCGAAAGATACACAGTCATGTATTTCAACATCTTATTTCTCTTTGTGCACAATAGAAAACCTCAGGAGGGTTAAATGCATGTCAGTTCACACACTCAGTATCAATTATTCATCCTGATTGACCAAGCTAACAACAAAAATCAGAGATGGACAGAGAAAATAAAAGCAGCATCAAATCTGGAAACATGACCACCCATTACTCAGGATATCACATCTCTGCAGGAACAAGGCTTTAAAATGGCACCAACACAGAGTCCCCCCAAAACAGGAGAAACTGTAGGCACTAGGACCATGTAGAAACATCTCCCTGATCGCTGCACTATCCTGTCGCACTCATTGAAACGGCAAAATTAGCAACGTCAAAATCTCTAAACTACGTAAGACGGAGGATTTAAAGAGTGATGTCTTCATGTATGAATATGAAATCATTTTTATAAACACCTTCAAGTTAGCATAAGGAAATGACACTGCTGTTGAGCACAGTCTGTCAACTACTGTTCACCTTAAAAAAAATGATCTGAAGACTTATCGATATGACTCCTTGAACTGTTTGTTCAGGTCCAAATGCTGTGTATTAGGAGCTGCAGGGAGGAGACCATCCTCATCCAGACAGGAAACACCTCAACATTTACCACATCTATCCAAGAATCAAAAAAAAGAACACATGTTCAGGATCTGAAGCTGCAGGTTTCTGTGTCTGGTGGACGTCCAAGGTTTCGGTGCCACTGGATATTTAACTAAACATCACATCAGAGAGTCAACATCACTGTGAAATGAAAACACAGTCTGTCTGTTGTAATATATGATGAGGGGGAAGCATAAAACAGCATCATCTCCAGGTTTCTGCAGCAGCTCCATCACATAACACCACTTCATACTGGACCTACACTACACCATCACCACCACCACATCCTATAAATAGCCATAGAGTCCAGTGGCTGAGCTCTGCCTCCTCCTCTGCTGATACCTGATGCCTCCCTGCATGGATCTCATTAGACTCATTATAATGTAACATAACGTGGCACTAGAAGCACAGTCAGCAGACTGTCGTGCAGCAGACTAAATCAATCAACTTTAACATTTTATTTTTAAAAAAAGGCATTGACACAGAAACTGTGTGTGAAGCATTGATCCAACTTTAAAGGCCTAATACAAACTGTATTCAATTTTACTTGTGTAGATTATATGAAAGTGCTTTATGAGATAGAGGTCAAGATGTTGATATTATCGAGGGAAACCTGTATGGAAGGTGGAGAGGAGGAGGAGAAGAAGAAGAGTTGTACAGGTGATGCATCAGGTAAAAGCTTCACAGTCACTGCTGTAGCACTGTGACCTCTCAGATGTTTTGTGACTACGAGTCGTTCTCGTCCTGCTCAGAGGTTGAAAGCAGCGTTTGTTCCTTTGCTCCTTGAACCCGTGACATTAAGGTTGAAGTCAGCTGATGCCTGTGGCCTGACAGCAGCTCAATTCAGCTTTTTTTTTTGTAAAAAAAGAAAAAAGACACCACACACACACACCAACACACAGTGCACAACAACCAGCTGGCTTCAAACAGGTCAGTTTGATCAATGTCCAGCAGTTTGACATCAAGCTGAAAAGGAGCTAGTCTGAGCTGAGAATGTGTCTCTCACATCCATCACACTTACACCCAGAAAACATCTAATTTTTCTCCTTTAAGGGCACTTGTCCGAGACTAAAAGTGCTTCTCGCTGGCAGGAAATCAACCGGACAAGTAACTGACAGTGTATCAACAGAAACATCAGAGCTGATTACTTTAAATGTGCACAATTACTGGAGAAACAGGAGACGACACAACAGTCTAATCAAAAGAGCCATGATGTCAAAATCTATTTCTTCTCCATTGTGTGGATGCACAAGTGGAAACGCGTTTGATGTTATGGACAAAACAGGATGTGATGACCTCATATAAATAACCACGCAGGTTTGGATTACAGCGGGCCAGACGGTATGGGACGGCATATACAGACACATTCATGCTCATGCACCGAGAGGTATTCAAGACTCGTGCAAAAAAAATGCCATCGAGTCCACACAGATCAAAGCCACACAGACAGAGACACACACAGACATTTCAGTCCTCAGTGGGTCCTCTTCCTCCCAGACTGAGCTACTGCTCAGACGGGAAAAAGGGGGTTGTTCAGGAGTCCACCCAGCGGACATGAGGAAAGGAAAACAGGATACAGCTGGTCAGCGCTGAGCGCCACAGCAACGAAGAACCACGGCCAACTTGACTTCTATAGAGGAGGATGCAGTATGGAGAACAACATATATTCAACCTGCTGCCTACAAGTGTGAACTTGTAGGAAGAAGACGTCTTCTCTTCTGAAGATCTGGTCACAAAGGCTCAGAATCCAGAATTTAACCATGACACAATTTACAGGGTCAATACTAGGGATTTTCCTGCTGATATCAACACTGATCATTGATGAGATTGGTGGATCCATGGCCGATACTGATGCATTGCAAATGGCATATGTCATATGTCTCACACACTTGGTAAATGTTCCACACCTGCAACATGTTGTTTAGTTCAGTCTATTATGTGGTGATGGAGTGAAGAAGCTGGAGGGGGGGGCGGAGCAACAGTACTGACATCACAGGTGATCGATGACAAGAAGCATTAACTCTGATCCAACTATTATGTATTTTTAAAGATCAATCTGCACATGCCTAGTCTAACCTGTCTTACTGCAGATATTTTATAATCAATATTTGTCACATGATGAATCTATCTGAGGTAGAAAGTGTCTGTTAGAAAGATTAACATTAGGAACAAAACCTAGAGCTAGAGTTGGTGATGTGCTCCATAAAATAAAAATACCCTGATGAATAATGTCCAGTCTGCCTGATGACCTCGTCCTCTGTCTAGATGCAGCTTGTAGGACAGAAACCACGACACTGAGTAAAATGCGTGTGTGTTGAGTTCAGGACTTACTGCCTCGTGTAGCGTTGTCCCAGTCCCAGGCCTCCACGATCAGTGTGTACGTCCTCTGGAAACACAAAAGACAGAAGAAGAAGAAAAAACAGAGTCAGGTGACATTGTGGATAAAATAAAACCTGCAACATATGTGACACCACAGCTATGAAAAAGCCGCAGCAGTGCAGAGCTGCAAGAAACTGTATCACAGTGTATGTGTGTGTGTGGTAACATAGTTAAGGCAGAATACTGATCACAAAAAGGTCATCGTGACACATGCACCACACTACAACAGCCCTCACACCTGCAGCTCGTCTACAAACATCACACACACACACACACGATGGGACAAAAATCGATTTCACTGTTACTACAGAGGCCTGTAACTTTGCTCTGCTGCCCGGACGTGCACTTGAGTTACGCAGCTGATGAAACCCGAGGATTCAGAGATGAAAGAGGGAGATAGAAGGAGGAGGTGAAGAGGAAGCTGCCTCTGTGCAGACCACCCTCATGGAGTTCAAAGGCCACAGATACACAGATAGTCACGTTCGAAGTGAAAGTTAATTAAAGCTAAATGACCTCAGACTGTTGTTTATCCCTGTGTGGAGCTTTAAGCTGAGCAGATACTGTGTGTTTTTATTAATCTTGTGTGATTTGTTAATTCACACTATAGGTTTTAATCAGCTTTGCTGCAGAGCAGTGACTTCAATGTACAGATCATCACACAGAGAGTGAGCAGGGAGGCAAGGAGTAGTAGCTTAGCTTATTTAGCATGGAGCAGCAGCACAGGGAAACAGCCTGGTTCCAAAGATGTAACAAAAAAGTGAAATATTGTGTTTTAACTGGAGGATTTGCGCAGGTAAGATCGAGGTGATGACAACTCGGTGCCGATCTGTTGCATGTGAGTCACATGTGTAAAGCTGCTGCGTCAAACAATGCAGCTGTTACCTGAGGAGATGCTATGTTTGGCTGCAGCAGATTATGGTTCTTACTGAGACCCAGACGTGATGGTTTTACGCTCAGACCACCCGCTCGACCTCGACCTGTTTTCTCAGACACACTCGTTCTTCCTGAGTCTTTTCTAATCCAAGTTTTTTTTGCTCTTTTATTCGAATTTAATGAACAAAAAACAAAAACTAGAAACATTAAAAGGAGGGAAAAATAAAAACGTCCTCTAAAAAGGAGGTCACCGTGCCAACATGAGCTGACATGAACTGTGTCTGGCTTTGTCCTTGGTTGTCAGACAGGGAGGTAAATCAGTAGCTAAGGGGATTATCTGGTTTCACACCAAGTTATGCTTCACCGCCGACCAGTACAACAGAAACAGTGCATTGATCAATGTGAACTGATCGGCAACCAGCAACAAGGCTCAAAAACTATTCGACTTTTGTCAATGGTTTATACAGTTTTCAACTCTTCTGGTCTTGTTTATGAAATCTAGACTGACATCTCCTAAAGTTGCCAATTAACCCGCTGATTATTGATCAAATGTTTAAAACCTGTCAGAGACAAAAAACAAAATCCCTATTTCCTGAAACCTCAGGTGACATATTGAAATAACAGATTGTAAAAGTGGCTGCTGAGGTGACAGGTGTCTCACTGACCCCACCCGACGGCCATCTTTAATTAGCAGGTTCTCCAGAAGGTCAGATCTGCACTGGGCGACACAACCCACCGTCCTCACTGCGAGAAGCTCATAGATTTGTGTTTTAGTGTCTGATGTCCTTATTGTTACTTTGTGTTTAACAGCATTTGGTGTTTTTATATAACACACACACACACACACAGACACACACACACAGAAACTAACCAAACTAACCAGCATCACAGGAGTAATCTAGCTGGTGCGCTGCTCACTGCTAGGCAACCAGCTGACCTAAATAGCATTCATTACGTCACCAGCAGTGACAGTTGTAGTAGCCAGAGTGTGACTGCTGTGACCTCCACTGTAAAGTCATTGATAGGATGTTGGTCTGGGAGGTGGCGGAGGGAAAGGGAAGAAGAAGAAGAAGAAGAAGGAGAAGGAGACAGAGAAGAAAAGCATTAGGGCCAGTATTGGAGGCAGTTTGCAGTTGAATGAAGTGAGAGAGAGAAATCACAGGGAGGGAGGGAGGGGATTGGAAAATGTGTGTGTGTGTGTGTCTGTGTCTGTGTTGTTGATCTGGGGGACCAACAAGCTGGTAGGCTGGTTGCTGCTGGGCTGTGGGATTAAGTAGGCTTGTCTGGCTGTGGGTGGTGGCGGGAGGAAGGGGAGGGGAGTGTTATTGTGGAAGACCACGGGTGACAAGAGAAGGGGATGGAAGATGACGGGACAGGGGGGTGAGCTAAAGGGCTCGGGTCAGAATTTGGACGACGGGTGGTGCAGACGTATGAGACTGTAGCCGCCAAGAGGACGAAATGGAAGGAGGTGGTGGGGGGCGGCAAGGATGGAGGAGGAAAAAAAAACAAAAAGAAAAAACGAAGTTAGAAAGAGAGAGAGAGGGGTGAGGTAGAGGGGAGTCTGGGGGGGGGGGGCAGGCAGTCTACGGGGGTGATGCTCGTGCTGCTGTTGCCGGAAGCTCTGCCAAACCCTTCGACCAACCAACCAACCAACCGCAGACGCACAACAGATGCAGCCTCAAAGATGGATTATTTGACATGAACGTGGATCATCCCACGATATGTAGCTCGGCTTCTGACCTTTCCACCCACCCACCCCCTCCACCTCCTCCCCCCCTGCACCACCACCACCACCACAAAGGGGTGGGCTAGCTGGCTGCCCCAGTCTGAGCATGTGGGTGGGTGGGTGTGTGCGTATGCCAATGCACACAAGAGGAACTACCGGGCGGCGGTGCACGCATGGCTGGAGGTCTCCATTTTTTTTTTTTTTTTTTTTTTTAAAACGGATGACGCCCGCCTGCGTCTGTGTCACAGACAAATCTCATCAGAGTGAACAGGTGGCCATATTGTGACCTGCACCTTTTTTGAGGGTTACCCAGAAGCCCCCAGCTCGCTCACATGCCTACATGTTGTAAATGTTTGGTTAAATAGTCCCCTGAGTCATTGTGTGTTGGGCTCGAGCAAAGCCACGGACTAGTCTGGTTTCCCACAGACCATCCCAGTCTGTGATTAGCTGGATTAAGTGACAGCTGCCCAAATGGTTGGAACAAGATAGATGGATGGGCAGGGAGGGAGGGAGGGGAGGGATAAAGGGGAGGAGTGGCAGAGGGGGGGGGGCTACTGAACAAAGACCCTTGTCCCAACACGGTAACTCACCCCCAATCCCAATCAAAACCATTGTCCATGAAGAGACACAGTCAGCACGGGGACAATTAGTGTCAGCATGTGTGCGACCGAGCCGACAGTCAGTTACATGACTGGAGTCAAAAAAGCAGAAAACAAAAAGCAGACAGTTTGTTCCCGCGGTGGAAGTTCCTCATCTTTCATCTAGCTGCGCTGCATCTGTGGAAAAACCTTGTGTACCTGCTTTTCTTTTACCTCAATACTAAAAAACACACAACAACAACAACAACATCATCGTCAGAGACTACGAAGAATCCTCCATCAGTCAAATCTCCAAAACCCAACCTGGCCCTTCCCCTGGTGGATTAGAGGATTTACCAAGAGAAATCCTAGTTTTCAAGTGGAGCAGGGGGGCACGGTGGAGGAAGAAACTGGATGTTTACGTGTCAGACAACAAAGTGAGTCTGTGGCTGCTTGAAATGACGCAACAATCGACTTTTATCTTTGCGTCGCGCGGCACAAACATGCACCGAAACCTCAGGTCTTCAATTAAAACCAAGGAAGAACGAGAAGATCTTTATGTAGGTGGAGGATGGTGATGAGCCACAGGTGAAGGTTCCCACGCCTGGTGAGCAAGCGGAAGGTGGGTGGAGGGTGTAGAGGTGGAAGGGGGAGGGGTAAGCAGGGAGAGGTGGCAGTGGGAAGAGGAAAGCTGGGGTCACTAAGCTTGGGATCTGCACGCTTCCTTTTTCAAAAGAGGGGTCAGCCCCTCTGCATGTGGGGCGATGTGCGCGTTTGCATTCGAAGAATACCAAAGAATGTGAGATCCAGGCCTGGTGTGTAATCCCAGGCCAGATCCCAGACCTGGCAACAATTCGGCATCTGCACCGACCGGCCGACCGACCGACGGACTCAGGTTTGATTGACTCATTCCAGGGATGGAGGGAGGGGGGAATGTCAGGATGGAGCTTTGGGAATTTTCTCCTCCAATAACCTCACAGATGAGCTCTCCCCGTGAGTAACCTTGAGCCGTTCGTTTCCCACGTCACTGAGAGGTGACCCGAATGCTGCACCTCCCCGTTTCCCAGCTCCTCCGCTGGGATCTCCGCTGACATCTCCTGATTTATTGCCTTCTGATGGGACATGAGGTCATCACGATTCATCCCGTGGCCAGTAATCACCGCATGTAATCTTTCATTAATCTGTGATGTCAATCCCAGCTTTTGGTTTTACTAGGGCTGAGTCTACGCTATATTCCAGTGAGGGCAACAAGCTGTGAGGAAGGAAAGAAGGAAGGAAGGAAGGAAGGAAGGAAGAAGCCACAGACACCAATCTTAAAAAACGAGCGGAAAAATCTGGATGAAACCCAGCGGCACTCGATCACTGCTAATGGGGATGAATGGATAATAGTCGTCTCAGTGTGAGGGATGATACAATGAGAGATGGTCCCATAAAATTAATGAGTTAATCAACTCTGAAATGCCCAGTCGCATCTTTTATTCGAATTAGTCATTAAGACTAAGTGGAAGTGAAATAATTAAGCACCATTAACTCCTAATGATACCCAGGGTCATTAATGCAGGGGACCAGGAGGAGGCTGCACGTCACAAAGACGAGACCCCTGAAGAGAGAGGAGCTCCGAGGAGTCTCGAGGCCGAGGGAGAAACTCCCAATGTAAATCTCTCCTGGTCCAGTTCCTCAATCTGTTCAGAGGCGAAGATCAAAGAGCTCCAGTTGGCAAAACGTGGCGATGATGTTGGCAGACGGAGAAGAACAAGTTGGACGGGTTTGGACTCTTCTATACATCCTCACTGATCGTCGCTGCTCTGACTCTACATTATAAAGGCTTAGCATGAATCTCTGCAACAACATTCAGTCTCATCCATCGATTACATTTCTGCTCACTTCGCCATCTGGAAGCTGGAACTTTTTTGGACCAATATTTCAACACAAACTTTTGAGCGCCGTCACAGAATCAGTTTTAGACCTGTGTTCTGCTTCTATTTATATAATCACCAAGCTTCAGCTCATAATCAATACAAATAATCCCATCCAGAAACATTCAGTATTGTGTGATTGATGCCTGAAATCAGGAAAACATCAACATGCCACTGACTGTTCAGAACCATTCATGATCAATAAATCCATTATTCTCGTTATGCTCTAATCATTTCTGACACAATGAAGTGTCTAAAAGACATCTAGTTTAATAACAATAGTAGGAAAATGAGCAAATAATCTCGTAGAGACACTGTAAACAGTTCATTTATGACAAGTGTAGGAACCATTTCATTATCAAAATAGTTCCTTGGAACAATAATCGATCATTTGCAAAAATGAAACAAAGAAAAAGATCAATGCCTCACATCTGAGAAGTTCGAATGAGTGTATATTTGGTATTTTTGCTTGACAATCAAAGCTAATGATCAATGTGATAATAACTAAATCAGCTCTGCAGTGAGACCGGCCTCCTGCTGCTGCTCCGACTCTTCCTCCCCTGAACAGGCACAGAGAGCAGCAGTGGCTCTCAGGTATGCACCAAGCTAAACACACACATCTTATTTACAGCAGCGTCTCCACCGCCTTATTGAACCGCTGCAAGACGAGTCCAGTCCAGCGCCTTTGACCTGTGACTGGAGGCGTCACGACAAGTATGAGGTTGACTTCCACTACTACTACTACTACAGCTTCATGTGTGGCTGAGGAGGCAGGTTACACACAGTCATATCTCTGCTGGGTACACAGGGAGCGAGGGCTGCACACAAGCTGCCTGCCAGAGCCTTGTGCCAAGAGATGTCGCACTGAAGGCAAGGCATTTGGCTGGCTGGTGTGTACCGGCTGTGCACACACACTCACATATACGCACACATGCACACACACACACACACACGGCCCATTGAGCATGCTGCTACTATGCCAACAAGGTCATTACCCATGCACTTCCAATTCAACAAACCCCTCCCCCTCCTGGTGCTAATTAAGCAGCATGATCCAAGACTATGCAACACGTAAAACAAACACCAACACACGCACACATTTGCATAGATAAACTAAATGACTTCACATGAAACACACACACAGACGCGTCAGAGTCGACATCACACACTTAAAAAACAAACTGAAGCCACATGGTGGTGACAAACAAAGACAATGAACCGAGCTCAAGTTCTTTCATGATTAAACCCAGTGAAATAAAAAGCACGTATTTATGCATTTGTGTGTTTTATCTGTGAATACAAGGCCGGAGGCATGTGGCATGCAGGTTAAACCTCAGTTTACATGGACTCTCACATATTTGTCAATGACCTTCCCAGTGAAGTCTGAGGGCGATCACGGCAATCGGCGTGCTTCAGAAACATTAACAGGCTAATTCCTGATCCAAAGCAACAGGGCGCCTGACTGCAGAGCCACACAGCACCGCCTCTGGCTGAGCCCCCCCATTATCATTTCAAACAGGTTCAACAGAACAGTGACAATTTAACTGCCCATGTAATGACATGCTTTAATTACCCCCACAAGGAGCCTCCAGCACCTGCACACCATTCATTTAACAAGAGGCAGGGGACGCAGTGGGCCACAGCAACACCGCACCAACACTGTATTTAAGACGGAAGAAATCCAGGCAGGGCCACGACGGAAACGTGGACACATCCCGCAGCTACGCACGTCTGGTGCGCAGGTACCAGCTTCAACCTACATTTGGAGATCACTTCATTTATTTCAAGCCATTTATGTGACAATATGTACTTTAAGTAAACATATTCAAATCTGCTTTTAAACTTGTGCTTCTTCTGTGATATCAACCAGTTGTGCTCCAAAGTAATCGATCCATTGTGTTTTATTGCATGTCTCAGTTGTGTCAGGGGGCGCTGGTGGTGAAGTTAAAGGCACCAACGTGATGCTACAGTGTCTCCAGTTTAACCCCTGTCGTCATTGCTATATTTTATAAACCGTTTAATAAACAGCACACAAAGCCCAAAACACTGCATGTTCAAAACGTTCCCAACAAACTCTGGGAAAAAACAACACGACTGCAGAGATCCTGCCGAGATAAACACAAAGTGGAGCTTTCGTGTGGCGCCTGAGTTCAGACTCAGGAGAGCTAACTCAGGCAGGTGTCTTTTAATGTGCCTGCGACTGCACCCTCGGGAATACCTGCAGCATCATAACACACTCGCTGTTCCTGCTAGAACAGACAAGATGAGCCGTCCTCTTCAAAACATGGCACTAAGTCCTCTAGTTGTCAACATCACGGGCAGATTCAGGTCGTTTTTCTCATTAAGAGCACAAGTATGTTGCAGATTTCTACTTGGTTTTCACCTGGCACACATCTTTACGGTCTTTACGGCTAGAGCTGAACTCATTCTGACGGTGGCATCAACACCAACCTACGTCACAGCATCTTCACCCCAAATCCTGCCAATAAAGCGAAACCATGCACAAGCCACACCTGTGAAAATCCACCGGGGGCAACACAATACATTATATCTTAAGCCAAATAGCAAACTATGTCTATCTAAGGTCTCCACGACACAAATAATAGACTTAAATGTTGGTTTAAACATTCAAAAATGAAGCCACAGGCTCAATGACGGGCTCCTCCTTTGTTTAAACTGTGGTTTGCAGTGAGGCACCGACCTGAGCAGGAATAATGGGATTATTTTCATACACTGTGGCACTTCTGGCAAAGGCTTGTGGGTAACACGCAGATAGAAAGCAAGGTTGTAAAAGCTCCACTTATGAGGGTAACTATGTATTTTTGTGCAAATTATTAAGAAATTTACTGATTATCAACAGGAAATGAAGAAAAAACCAGCATTGACATCTCTAACTCATTATGTAATGCTTTAGTGAGGTTAGCATGCTAATCAGCTAGCACTGAAGAGGTTGAGTAAACGTAGTATTTCCTTGTTTCTTATGCTTGCCCCTATTTATTTGAAATATTAATTAGAAGTTGGCCACTTCTAACACATTTAAAATGAGACACACATTGATGATGATTATTGTATTGTAGCAGGTCCAAGCGGGAGATGTGTTCCCACAGCAACATCATCACCTATCATGACAGAGGGCGGGTCTTGCTGGCAGCGAATGAGGGGATTAAACAAACTCAGATACGTTTCTGCAACACATCTGATCTTAAAACAACTGTTGATTTCCATGAAGTTGGAGACGCAGTTTGGATGAACAGCTCTGCATGTTATCTAGGTAAGGAGGCCAGTACCAGAGGGAAACTGGTGCTTTTTGGCCCAGACACAAGAGTGCCCAAAATTAGCAGAAAAAGTCACAGGAACCAAAAACTACCAGGCTGAGCATGAACACTGAACCTGCTCTGATTCCAAAATCTGGTTTGTTTTGTTTGTTGACCTGCTAATCTCACACAAAAAAGGTCATATTATTGTTCAAACTAAACAGATTTCGTAAAACAAAATCGTCTCCCTGAGGGGACATTTAAGAAAAACAGCTCTCGAAATCTGTTACGTCCCGTTTGAACACGCTGTGCCTGATGCAAAACCACGCATGAACAAAACAAAGTGTTCTCAGAGGAAATCCCTGTTACCTCCTTCCCCGACACCACAGCACAGATCCATTTGATGTTAAAATACATCGTCCAAGTCGGATTTGTGATGACAAGCGTTCAGCCTACACAGGGCAGCTGTCCAGATCGCACAGTCCGACACCACACTGCATCTTTGTTAATGAGCGAGGCAACAACACAGACGTCTGTCGACTCTGGCGAAAGGAAAGACAGAAATGTGCTGTGTCTGAGGGGGGAAAGGTCGTCAGGGGCATGGGGGCTGAAGTGATGATGTTCAGTTTCCTACTACTACTACTACTACTACTACTACTACTACTACTACTACTTCTACTACTACAATGCTCTCGGTATGAGGTTGCACAAGCACAATAACTTTTAGTACATTCCATTACCTTTATGTTACAGATGCTGCGAGCAATTCTCAGTGTGTGTAAATCACAAAGTCAGTGTGTGTTTGTGCAGAGATCAGAAGCCAAAATGTCATCAACTGTGCCAGGTTATAAATAATTCCCATAAAACAGCACGCAATAAAAAGGTTACACCAAGACACTGAGCCTTCACAACCACTCAATCACCAGGACACATCCACAACAGTAATTTAATTTTCGAAAAACATTAAAGGGATTAAATGTAAACCCCTTAAACTGCTGAAATATGGATGTTAGATAGATTTAATGCCGCTTCCTTAGTGAGCATGTTACAATGACTGCACAGTGTTGACCGATGCTTCAATGGGGCAGTAAAAAAAAACAAAAAAAAAACAGGAAGAAATAGAAAATAACAGGAAAAATTGTGACATTTCAAGGTCAGCTTTTCATCTCCTGATGCATCAAAACCTATAATTCTTCAAAGTGCAGCACTTGGCAACTTCTTTGTTGGATACTGACCAAATCTCACACCTTTCCTCAGACTGGGAAAGTTGATCTCCGTGACTGTCCTTCAAGAGTCTGTATAGAAAAGCAAAAAGCTCAGAATCACAATGATGTAGCTCCTGCTCTCAACCCAGGAAACCAGAGCCAAATACACTCTTTTCCACTGGAGAGAGGGATGCTAACTTAACAGGATGTTCTTAGACTACGCCGTGCACTTACATCCTTGTGCATGTCCAATTTGCAGCCATGAAATACAAATATGGGAGCCGCCATTTCGCCTCGGGAGTTGAGCCTGACTGGCTAATTGCATAATCAATACAGTGCTGAGCTGAAAACACAGGTGAGACCTGAGTGAGTGGCTTTTCACGCAGCAGCCCTGGGACCAGAAGAGGAAGGATGGGGGGAGGGAGCTGACAGAGAGGGAAGATAATTGTTTACTGGAGGCCTATGTAGCCGTCTCCTAGCAACAGCTCTCACAAGCTCCGTATCAGGTGTGGCAAACCATGGCAGCCTCTGTTAGCCTCTGTTTTGGCAAGTGTGTACTGTATATGTGTGTGTACAAAATACAGCTTCTGCTTTAGCTGCAGAGCAGGAAGAGGACGTTGAAGATGTCAGAGTGTCTGAATGAGCCTCTGTCCTACTTCCCCTGTACCAATATTAACCACTGCTCTGCATCCGACAGTGTCCCAAACCTGATTTCTCCCCCTCACACCCGTAGCTCAGGTCTTTCAGGTTTTCTCCTCAGCACGAACTGCAAGCAGCTGAGCTGATGTGCGTTTGTGAAATGAAAAATTTCCAAAATTCAACAAAAATCCCAGAGGCTACATACTGTGCACCTACGAAGACGCGATTAAAAGAAAAACACACTGTAGCTCGTCCTCTGTTCGGAGGATTTTATGAACACTGGTGCCAGAATAAAAAAGGCCGGTGGTGGTGGTGAACATTTTTAGCTAGTCCACCACAAAATTTGATTGCGCTGAAATTTTTTCCACCCATTCAAATGCCCATCTGTACAGCTTCTGTACACAAACCAGAACATTTTGTGCCAAGTGACTTAATCCCTTCAAGGTAGACAACTGTGCAGAAGTATTCATCACACCACATCATTCACTGACATTCACCCATTGATAGGAATAAAGAGGTCGGTATTTGAAACCTCACACATTTCTGATCGTGTTAGAGGATCCATCTGTCAAATCCTATTGAAACTTCATTTTCAAAAAAATACATATGTCATTTCATGCATGCAAAAGGATCAAATGCTTTAATGCCTTGAGGACAATGTCATTGTGTCATTCATTGCGATTGAGGTTTGGCAGCTATTCACACTTTATGTTTAGCACGTCAGAAAAGATGAAGTACGAACAAGTTTATTTTGATCACGCTAAATTCAGCCAGACTGTCAAGTCACGGTTGGATGCTGATCCACTGATGCTACATAGCAATGGAGAAAGAAAGCATAAAATAATTATAAATTAGTGAAAGTTAAAGGTCGGACTAGTCTTCTCTTGAATAAGAAATAACAACTTGATACAGCTTCCTTTGGCTTAGTACATAAAAGACGTGCACCTTGGTGCTTGACAGCAGCAGGGGAAAAGAAAAAAGTTATGATAGCAACACTGTGTGTGTTCAACGTGCACGTGGCCAGTGCTGCAGGCAAAATCCATTCAAAAAAGTTTGAGTTTGTTCCAGGAAAAACAGTTTTCAGCAGGTCTGTACAGATTAACATGTTGCTTAAACCTTTGATGTGATGTGATCAGCATTGCGAGTCTGGCTGCACACTAAAAAGGAGTGTTTGGGCTGCAGACCACACCAACCAAATTTGGGGTGGACTCTTTATCCATTGATCATTGATAGACTGCAGATTGCAGGGTGTTTTTGAAATTCCAGTTCAAAAGCAACCGCAACAATCTCAACAATTAAGCTTCTTGATGTGGTTGGTGTCTGTTGCAGATCATCCACGCAGGTCTGGGCCCAACGACATGCATCCATTTACTAGCTGAGCGAGAACGGACGTCTGATATCCAAGTTGAGGGCAGATACAGTTACAGGCTCACAGGCTCACATCAAACGGACGTCCGGCTGATGTAGCTGAGGGGCAGGGAGGGTGAGAGAGAGGCAGAGAAATTCCACCGGCAATTTCATTAGTGATCAAATGGAAGTGAGACGTGTCTCTGTCCGCCCTCTCCTTCTCCTGAAGTGCACACACAGCACAGGCCAACAAAATGGAAACTCAATCAAATCGGACAAACGAGGTCTTAACTTGGTCAGCTGGATGCTGGATCGCCATTAACATTTGACTTCCAGGCATGTCATACATGTCCACATGCTCTTGCCATGATAGTCATCCATAATCAGTGTCTTAATAATAACAATAAATCAAATGACAACATGAAAATCACTTCCCGCTCACTTCTCTCAAAGGTTTTTTGTAAGCCACAGCAGGAGGCCAAAGCTCTAACAACCCACAGTCCACTATCACCACCATGCAGTTGGACATTCATTGGTGAACACTGTGGAGCATATAGCAAACTCCTTCATCTCTGCGTGTAGCGACCTGAGCGTCCAATGACAGGAGTTGGTAGTGACCAAACACAGAGATAAACGAGTGAACATTAGTCGTGCATCCACCAGGTGGCCAGAGATACGACAGTAACGCTGATAGTGTTTCCACTTAACTTCAGAATATGTTTGTTAACAACTTACACAAAACTTAGTCACCAAAAGCTTATATTAGCTATGCTAACAGCACAAACGAACAACATTCACATCAGCCACAGGTGTGAGACGGTTGAGCTAGTTAGGTTAGCATACCAACATGCTAAAGTAAGAGTGAACATGGTAAACACCATAAATGTAATGCTGCTATTACAATGTTTAGTAGCTAAGGCTGCTAAACACTGTAATATTAGCACTAGCCTACTAGTTAGCTCTGTGGTGTTAACAGTCAGATAAAAGCACCACAGTGCCCAAGCAGCTTCATTGCACTGCTAGCATGTAGCTGCAAAGACATTTTAGCGAGCCAGGCTAGCTGTTGCTACAGGCCAAGCTCTGTATCAAACCAGAGACAGAAATGACACTGGTTTTCATGCTCTCATATCACTTTCCAAAAGAAGCTAACATATTAAACTACTGTCTCAAACTGTAGCAGAATTTACAAAGAAAGTCCACAAAAAGCTAATTGATAATGCAGAATACTTAGCATGTTGTAAGCTAGCCCAAAGTCTGTTCCCTTCATTAGTTGGCTACAGATTAAAGATTCAATTAAGTTCATTATTTAACCTCCATAAAACTGAGTCTTTCTTTCTTGTTGGGGGTTTTAAAAACTCTGTTGCACAGCATTTTTCACTGCTCAAACAAATCCCCTCAGCTTCAGAAGTTTGGATTACAATATCAATGACAACTTAATAATAGACTTTAAAAAAAAAAAAACCCTTAAGGAGAAAAGCAGCAGCAGCAGTGAACATTTATTGTAAATTCAGAGCTGTAGAGAGGAACAGAGGCGGCTGAGCTCAGAGGTGGCAGCAGCATCAGTAGTCAGTCCCTTTACTGGCAGGACTGAGCCTGGAGGATTTCCAAAGAATGGATGAGCATCGTGCAATCGGAGTAAAATCGGCCATTAGCGACTGCATCACACTGGTGTGATAATAACTGGACCAATGATGCCTCTGTCTCCTCCTCACAGAAAGCAGCACCTATTCCCAGAAATGCATGGACCACACTCTGTGCTAGGCTAAGCCAGGAGATGACAAGTGCTCTTTGAGAATTGGCTGGAGTGTCAATTCACAAAATTAAAAAAACGCATTAAAAAAAGGAAAATGAAAGAAGGTATTTTCCTAACAGGATTTCAAGGTCAATTTGAAACTCACCATCTCCTGAGGTTGGAAATGGTTCAATATGAACTGCACTGATGCTGGAAAAATAAGGGAAAAGCAGCCAAGTCTCTGACTTTTGACTGAAATAAGATACAGCATCTCTCCAATGCCCGGCCTGATCAACTTGTACACACTTGCGCAGCCAGGATGCCATGCATGCCATTATTATGTCAGCTTTTTCAGGGGAATTCATAAAGTGTTTCCTAAGAAAAGGGTTGTGCAGCACATTCACTGGGGGGGTCCACTTTTTATTATTTTCCTCATCCCAATGTCATATCACATTTTTGAGAGCTACAGAAAATGCTCAGCTCGACTTTCATTTTCGTTTTTGTTTCAGACGCTGGCTTGAGGATGACAGAGGAGCCCAGCCCTCACTGGTTTCCATGGGGCTCAAAATGGGCATTAGGCCAGAAGACACAGCCAATAGTACACTGCATCTTTGTTTCTTCAGTGAGGAAAGCGACAACGCCACAGCCAGTGACCCCGCAGGCTTGTTGTGACATCTGGCACTGGAATAGTGCACCGTTATCAGCCCGCGCCACTTAACAGTAAGACAACACACCAGAATAACCCTCTTCACCTCTGCCTCGAGGTGTCAGTCAGTGCTTCAAATAAGAGACTCCCAGTGCTCCATGCAGTGAGTGATGGTGAACGTGAGATGTGTGATGTTTTGTACACACACAGCATCAAAAATACACAGGGTGGGCTGCAGAAAATTGGTTTGCTAGGGTTGTAAATGTTGCCCCTAACCACCTCCCCACCTGGAGGCCTAAACAATTGCCCCCCCCATCATTAAATATATGGCCTTTACAGTGTGAAATCGCACCTGAAGCTCAAAAACATTAGCAGAGGCTGCTGTTAATTGACTTGAGGCGATACACAGCTGTGTGACACCCTGAAATCATTAAATACAACAAAAGACAGAAACGCAATGCCTTTGACACAGACCATGACAAAAACATACGTCCTTGAGCTGCTGATTATCAGGACCCATACCTATTGTGGAAATCAAGGTTTATGTTCATCGTCATTCAGTTATTTCAGTATTTTTACTGTTAAATTTCCAATAAATCATCTTAGCTTTTCTTCCAAATAGAGCTGAACACATCTAATCATGTTCCAATGCCCAGAAAGAGAAAAATCCAACTTTCAAGTGTCATGTTTTATCTTATCTATAACCAAACATAAACTGATATCCAGTTTACTGATACAGAAGATAGATAGGAATCCATTGCTGCTGATCTGAGGAACCACGTCTCTGTCAAAATCATAGTCGTAGAGTCCGACAAGATGACCTGACCTCAAACCCCCAAAATTCAAAAACCCTCACACCTACATAGCTGAAAATACTCACAGTCACAAATGACAGTTCAGTCTTCAAGTTTCTGTTAATCATCTGATCACTTTAGCTCCAGATTGATCTCCTTCACAATAAAATGCATCCACCCAGGCGAGTACAGCCTCTAAATCCTATTATTAGTCCAGACACTATCATCTTTCTACTCTTACTTTTACCCCTTAATTCAAAATCTGAATAAAAGCAGGTAGCAACATCTTTAAAAACATCACATCACATTCTCCATTCACTAAGAACAACATCTGATATCATCAAACATACGAGTGCACCCCTCCAAAAACCAACAACTACTAATGTGTTCAGAGCTACAGTCCACGTACTTAGCATATCTTTCCTGCCTGTTCACCTTATTCACATGCCTAATCCATCAACTATCACTCATCTGCAGTCAGACAAGCTTAATTGCCCTGGAGGAGCCACCAGGGGCCACCTGGCACCCACAGCAGGAGAGGAAGCTGTGGGGGGGGTGGGCCACTGAGGGTGGTGGTGGGGGGGGGCGAGAGGTGTCAAAACCAGCCACCAGTGTTCAACCCAAAGCGCTGCCCCGAGGCACCGCTCACTTCAGCTGAACACCGACTTCCCACTCGCAGAATAATGTCACTCATTCATCACTATAATAGAGAATTAATTGGAGCATCCATCCAACAACTGGGCTGCGCCTGCAGATACAGCATGTGGCTTTGTCGCATGTCACGCCAGCTTCAGAAATTCAAACCATAAATATAAACTTATTTCCATATTAAAATCGACTTTTGACCGCTGCTTTGTCTCCCGTTTCCCTACAATCATCCAACGAAGCGATACAGACCAGTCCGAAAAATAAAGCTACTTCTACTTGACTGTATTGTGATAAAATTACCCCCATGAGTCAGCATAATGTCATGTTTGGAGGTAAACAGGTTTACTTTAGCCATTTCTCCACAGTAGAAGCAGCAGAGTTCCCTCCTCCAGGGGGTCTACATATCAAAGCGTTTCCCCCAGTCTAATTACCCTATCATGGCCCTGGCAGGTGCAGGCTGGAGGACTGGAACAAAGCCAGTCCTCATATATCAGGGCAACTTTAAAAGATGACCCAGATGACACTGCAAACCACTGTAGCTGCAATCGGATCCTTGGGAAGCACGTAATCGTTTAGCTGTGATGTGTGTCAATTCTCATAAGGACAGGATGCTGCGAGGAGCCCCCCCCCACCAACGCACTCCCCTCCCCTACCTCTATTTTAATGAGGCCTATCTTCTCAGCAAAGACACATGCACATGACCCAAGACCTCAAACTAATCATTGAGGAGGTGTGGTAAATTTGGCATCAGTTGTGTCCCATCATGGATAAAAGAAAATGAAACTTTTCCACTGAGTCCCTCCTGTCAAAGTTCTTCATAAGAAAATTCACCTGCGTCGTGTTTCCAGCAGAAGCCCCAAACAAATCGACTGGTCCCAGCTTCTCCAAACAGAACGTACTACTTTTAATACTTTTACGATAAACTGGCTGTTGATCAGACACAACAGGACAAGGATGAACTCCTAGGAGCCTTATTTTGAAAGGGTGACCCCTGACCCCTTCATCCATATCAGTGCTGCTGGGTACAAGCAGGATGGCAGAGTGGCTCCTTACCACTCATTAAAGGCTGTATGACATGTTCCCCTTGGTTTGTGTAGCCTATACACATGCACCTTGAAGTAGGACATTAAACCACCCACATTTTACACGAGGTTTTGTTCCCAGTTAATCTGGGGATGGATGGGTGGGTGGGGGGTCAGGAAACAATCAAGAAATCGCACTCACCGGCCACGCAAACTGGAAGGGGATCACAATCTTGCCAGCATCGTCGATTTTATTCTGGTTGTTCTTTGCACTCCTAAAATGAATCATATTTCCACCGAGAACTTGCGTAGATCCAGCTCCAAACGTGCACTGGCTGGTGGTGGTGACATCCGCCTGGTACTCCTTCAGGCACACTCTGAAGTAAGTGTCGCACTCGTCTCGAGTGCAGCGCAGGTCCTGGGAGCCCCTGGAGCCGTCGCAGCACTCGCCGTCCGCCAACTCGCCGTTTACATTCTCCACGGAGATCAGCTGCAGCTCGAAATAGCCAGTTGACTGGGACACCTGGAAACAACACGTTTAAAAAAATAAATAAATATATAGGGCCTTTATAAACAGGCTGCAGCGTGACTCCTCTGGACTTCAATTTGGTGCGTAAAGTGGCCAAAACAGTCTCTATAACCAATATTAGGCTCATGTAGATGCCATGGAGCTGCAAACATGATTAATTAGTTGCATCATGAATGGAGCACGTGAACAGCCTCCTCTCTTTTTTATTTCCAGGTTACAGGAGTACCATGACCCGCTGCACCAGCAGCACCAGCAGCCAATTGATCCAATGCAACTTCCAACTTGTTTGGTCCAGGCCTCGTTCTCCCTCCAAAATAAAAGAGGAATTAAATAAAACCACGGGGGGGGGGGGGGGGGGGGGCTTGGACACTGAAGCCAAAATGGAAGAGTAAAAAAAAAAAAAAAAAAAAAAAAAAAAAGCCGCGTTTCAATTGCTCAGACTTCAGTCTTGTCATGGTAACATGATCACATGCTCCACAACTGACGGCTACGTAATTCAATTATCGATTAATGTGATGCGAATATGCAGCGCCGGAGAGCCAATACATCTGCCCACGCCCACCAACTTTTGACATTGGTCATTTTAATTTATTTATGTGGCGGTGGGATAAAATAAAGGAGAATACTGGATGGGAAATAAGAGGCTTCTTCTTACCTCCGTCCATAACGTCAACAGCAGGCACACTATTGAGAAGCAATTCCTAATCCTGGTGCGATTCCACATGCCTCCGATTAATTAGAGTGACATAGAGTGGGGGGGGGGAGAAGCGATAAGAAAAGACAAACAGCCGCGGAGCCGGCGACTAGTTCCTCCTCTCCTGACATGCAAAAAATAAAATATTCACATGCGCGTTTTCTCCAGCCACCGTCTGCGTCCAAAGATTTCACCGAGGCATTGCATGCGTGTGTGTGTGTCTGTCTGTCTCTGTATGTGTGTGTGTGTATGTGTGTGTATGCGTGTGTGTGAGGGAGAGAGAGAGAGAGAGCAGGCGGATTGCGGTCCATGCACAGGAGGATCCCTCCGTCAAATCTCTCCACACAGCAACTGAGATGTTTCGTAGCCACAGCCTGAGGAGAGGATGTCTGCTTTGATTGGCAGCTACGCAAACCACTTACAAATTGGCCTGCGGGCAGTCTCTGAGCCAACCGGATTAAGGGGCGGACAATAGTATAATAACCCCCACCAACCTTCCTCCTCCTCCTCCTCCCCCTCCTATTCCTCCACCACCACCACCACCTCCTCCTCCTCCTCCTCCTCTCTTCACCCTCTTCCTCCTCCTTCCCCAAAAAACTTGAATTTCTATCGAGCTGCTTTTGAACAAACAGTGCAAACAAAGCAAAGTCGTCCACTTTAACTCAACGCTGCAGCAAATATATCACGATGAGCTGAGCTGCTCTTTAAATATTGTTTTTATTAAATTCAATTCATTTCTATATTTTGCACTAATATAAACTTTACATACCCAGTGTTTAAGAGTTGGCAGGTAAAACTTTGAAAGCAGCTCTCCTGCAGCTACAGAACACATGTCTGTGGTTAGGACTAATTCCTGGAAACTGACACGTGATTTGATAATGTGATAATGGTTTTTTTTTTTTTTTTTTTCTTAAATTAACAGTAGACATGGGACACTGGTTGTATATGAACTCCCCTCTGTGTCTTTTAATGGATTTTCAGAAGGCAAGTGGATTTTTCATTATTAATCTAGTTTATTTTCACTGTAACAACGATTAAAAACTGAAGGATTTGGTTCCATAATGGTCACTGATAATCTATAAGATCTATAAATCCTCGTGTAAACAACAGATCACCTGCTTCTGCAACATTAACGTCCATTAAAAGTAAAACTGCCCCCAACGACGCAGCACTTTTTCATCAATAAGGAGACTCTCCTCAGCTCAACCCATCCATTGCAGCAGATTAGAGCGCCCTCTACTGTCCGTGCACCACTCACCACCAGTAAACGTGGTTCTCTCACACCTTAGAAAAAGTAGAAATGTAAATGTAAGCAGGTTGAAAGGCCACTCATCTCAATCTCTTATAAGACAGATATCACATGCATCTTGATGAGTTTCTATGTGCCATTGTATCATTTATTTTATAATAAATGTGCATTTTTTTAATGTTTTTTTTTCCAGCAGACATTAAAGTATCCTGCACTGTTTGTTTACCATCTGATGCTGCACCAAGCTAATAATCCCAGATTTCCTATTAACCTCTCTAATACACAATATATTGTATATTTATATTAAAGTGTCTCTGATGTCACTGCAGACCTGGTTGACCTCAGCTCATCTCCATACACATGTACAACAAGATGTCCACCTCCTGTGGATCGGCTTCCCCAGCAACAAGTGCCTTTATTTGTACTGTGCATGATCGGGTGACCTGAGGCCTGTTGACAGATGGACAGTCATTACTGTGGCTGCATCCATCTGTGTGGCCACACTGGTGTTTTTGGCATGCTTTAGCTGTCATGTAGAAACCTTTGTGTTAAATATGTGATAATCGTTTTTCAAAGCTCCTTTCATTCCCATACGATGGAGGGATCAGATAGAAGTGTGCAGACAATGTTTAAATGTGCATGTACTTAAATAATATGACTTTATAGTATGTGAATGTTACATCTAGAGTCTGATAAACTGTTGTACCATGAGTTTATGACTAAATATTGCTTGACTGTGACTCTATACGTAAATGAACATACCCCAGATCTCAACACATATACAGTTAGTTCCTTAATATCTTAACTGAAATACAGAAGCCTGTTAAAGGCTTCATATAGAGCCAGTGGGAGCAGCTCTCTTATGTAACTACTTTGACTTTGTGTAAAAGTATAGAGGTTTTGGAACAGGTTTTGATAACTAGTTTTATCATTGTATCTTTGGTTAAGATACATATTTAGTGTATCAGTCAAACATTGCACTTATTAATGCTCCAGTAAACATCTTTACTCTGAGCAAACACAGTGAACAACAGCTCACTATGATTCTTGTTTACAAAAGTAAAAACTATGGCAACCACACCAGGTTTTTCTTGAACATGCTTGCTGAAGTGTAAGAGAAGCTGAACATGCCACCAGGAGACACCGCACTCGCTGTGCGACAAGGACAACAAGAGAGAGAGAGAGCCGCCAATCAAAGTGTGTGTGACAGCAGCCCCCCCTCCCCTCCTCTCCTCTCTCCATGTCTCTGTCTCCTTCTCATCAGGCGACTGCCAGCCCGTCAGATAGGCCTTGAAGGAGGCGGCTGATAGCACTGAGCCGCTGCAGCCGCTTTGACTGGAACATTTCACACGCTGTCACAAGTACATGTGAGTGCCTTAAGTTGGATCACACCTTGTAAAGGGCCTCAGGTGGTGAAGGCACAATGTGTAAGAGTGTATATATGTGTGTGAGAGTGAGTGAGTAAGAGTGTGTGTGTGTGTGTGTGTGTGTGTGTGTGTGTGTGCGCGCGCACAGCGAGCCTCCAGGAATAGTAATGTTGGTCAGTCGGTCAGTTCACAACTTTGGTCCAGACTCAAATATCCTGTCTAATTTTTCATAGACTGCGAACAGACATTCATGGAGCTCAGAGGATGAGGCCTCTTGAGTTTGGTGACCCCATGACCTTTCCTCTTAGGGCATCATGAAATTTGCATGTCTGGTTGAGTCAAATATTATTCAATACTCCATTCAATTAAAATAAAATTTAACTTGTGATCCTTTAACTTTTCCTCTAACACCATTTTTATTGCTCTTAATGTTAATGATCTCCCCATCAGCCTTAACCCTTGTGTCTAACACTACATACAGTAGCAAATGTTTGCATGCTAACAGGATGAGCTGAGGATGAACATTTTAAGCAATAATAATAATAATCTGGTTAATAAGATGGTTAAAATACATAACTGGTACTCACAAACAATAAACACAATGATGAAGTTAGCATGAACGATGCTTATGAGTTCAAAAAAGTTATTGTATTTGATATAGAGGACTGTCTTGGTTGCGGCTGCAGCACTTTCAAGGGGGCATAAACTTTGGCACCTGCTAACCAACAGCTCTTGGTGGTAGTATTATTATTGAGACCACGTTAGCATGCTGATGTAGCCACACAGACATGCATGGCTGTTGACTCTTGTTTTGTCTGGTGTGCACATGGGCTGTCTGAATATCATTTTTTGTGTGTGCTCAATCTATATTTCAAGATTTCTCTTTAAATTATTATTATACCTCTGCCCATTAAATTGAAAGCCCTCAGTACAAAGCCCAGCGTTTTCATGTTGAGATGGAATTGCCTCTGTAGAAGCATTTAGGCCATAATGGTTCTCTAATATGAGCTTCTCCATTGAAACCGTGACTAATGTAATTTGTTAAGCATCTCTTTAAGCCTGAGTGATCCACCACAGGAACCTGGACACCATTTTTTGCCTTAATATACGAAATTAATCAACACGAACCGGAAAATTTATGCTGCTAACGGAAAGTATTGCGAAACAAATATGGCAACAATTGAAATTGCAATTTTAAATCTCACAGTTTTCACGAGGCTCCGCTGTTTCACATTCATCGTGGATGATGTCTAACATGTCATAAAAGGCTAATATTAATCTAATATCTCCTGAATACATTGTCTACCAAAGGGCCTCGGGTGGTGTGTGCCTACCTTGTCTTCCTGTTTGCATACACCACATGCATGTCTGTGTGTGTGTGTGTGTGAGGCGCAGAGAGAGGAGTGTGTGTGCAGGAGGAGAGGGGATTATGAGTGGGAGCGCTGTGGGGGGTTTGCAAGCCTCCAGGGGGGAGGTGAAGTGGATTTCTTCTCTCATCCATTTTTCATGGCTTTTCTCCTTTCAGATCTCCAGGCTCTGTACATACGGCTGACGGGTCGACTCGCTTTTATCTTTAAGCATCTTTTGGGGGACGCAGCGTGTGTGTGTCTGCTGGTGTTCGGGGGGTGTAGATGGTGACGGCATGGGTCAAGGTTGAGACGTTCTGTTTTTCATCAAGCTCTAATGACTACCTCAACCGCATCGGCTACTAAGATGATGCTCATTTGCTGATGTTTTCTGGGTTTTAATTGTGTCTTCCTCTAATGGTTAAACCACGGGATACTGAATTCTAAATATTTAGAGGTGTTTTCTATGGTGCAGATGGATGGATGCATGTGATGAAGCCTCATCTCAAAGCAATATCATGGAGCTCAGTCCTCATGGACCATTGATAAACAGTACTGTTAAATAGCAGTTTATTTCCCCTGAGGATTAATTCGAACACACAGGTCTTTTAAAAGGGGGCTGTGAATAATGAATGACCTCGATTGGTGACCTCTAGGGCTCATTGACTCAACTTGACTGGAGTTTCCTGGGGAGGAAGTTATTGTGCACAAAGGTTCAACAGAAATTATCTAAAGATGAGGATCATGTAAAAAACTGGGATAATAAAACAGCTCTGTCCTTTTTTTTTTTTAGTTGAACTTTGAGGGTTATGCACAGACAAAGGTGGGTTAATCTGAAAATACACCACACACCTAATGTTTTCAGGCTATTTTTAAGAAGCAAGAAACACTCAAACAACAGAAACACAAAAAATTTGCAACTTTTCTGTTTTAGTTTTGGTCTAAATTTCAAAACTGTCTCTTTGTTTAGTCCAATTCAGTATTTCAAGGTTGAGGAAGAGGAAACATAAGGGTAGTGAGAGTGAAATCGATTGCCAGAAGTGAACTGAGGATGTCACGGTTATTTGTCCTATGCATTTTTAAACACATTAAGATATTTAGTTATAAGCAGGACTGCCCAACAGGAACAGGGTGTGTGCACATCTCAGATCATTATTCGGAAAATGGACAGGTGAACAGAAAGTGTTGTAGCCCAGGTTGAAGGTGAAATCCTTAATCATAGCTGAACCTTCGGGGAAAGAATGGGGAAACTGGAAACAGAGGAATGTAGCTTTTCTGGTGGTGACAATACAGCAGAAGTGGCACAAGAGAGGACAAGCAGCTAAATTTCATGTTTCGACACACAGCTACAAGGACCTGTAACAAAAAACACAGAGCAGATTTGTAGCAGACCTAGGATGCAATGTGTTTTAACTAGCTAGCTTGCTAGCTAGCGTCATACTGTGCTTTCTAACAACTCTTTCATTTCTTGATCCACAGTATTATGGAAAACAACAAATTATGTGTGATATTTTTCTGTTTTTGTTGTTTGATGCACTGCCCAGCAGTTGTCAGTGACTGTTACCATGGAAACATGGCTGTCTAGAGTTCTGAGTTAGCCTCTGGCCGGGTAGCCGACATTGTGGCTAGTTTCTTTGGCAAAGAAAGTTTTTATTTTTATAAAACTGTCTCATATGTAACTAATTTTAGAGTCAAAACTAATTAAAGCTGACTTCTGTAAACCAACATGACACTTTTTAAAAAAAAATCATTTTTGTGGTGGGCTATTCATTTTCCTTTGTCTGTCACCTAGCAACACAACTGTCAGTGATCCACCTACAACCACAACATAAACAGTCTTTAGCCAAAATGGTTGTGTTTACCCAGTAATCATTAGTGAATTAAGCTCAAGAGTGTAGCTTGTACACTTGCCAAACTGCTACGAGAGGAGAAAGTACAAAGCTAGCTAAGTAGCATTACATCCTTTGAACACCAAACATATCGCATACTCAACTTCCCATATCAAAAATTCAACCCCACAAGTTTCTTTTGAGGGCATTTTTCTTATAGCTAACCTTATCTTATAATTTTACCTTCTCCTACAAATACACCACATGAAATATGACTTTATACATAACAAAGATTATAAATAGCAGATTTATCAGAAGGATTTAAAGGTAATCCAGATTTCCTGTAAACAAGCTCCTTTAGTAGTTGCCTCAACTATCAAGGGTATTGCTGCTGCGATAAGATGAGACATGCAGTCACCACCGACACCAAAGTGTACCTCTCTCATACCCTTATGTTCTGCTCTGCTGATAGTGCTGCATGCATTTGTGTTTTCTCATGCAGAGAGCTCAGATTTCATACAGTATGTGCCAGCCTGTGGGTGACATGTTACTGTTGAGAGTGGAGGAAAAGTGACAGGCATTTCCAAACTATCTGGAAACGCATAGTTTGGTTTCAGTAACACTGGGCCAACAGGGAAACAGTCACCCCAACCCACCCACACACACACACACACACACACACATCTAAGGAAAAGCACAGTTGCAATGTTAACCAGTTGGACAAGTTAATGACACGTCTTGCTTTTCTTGCTCATACTTTCTAACTCATTTATGCAGCAGCTGTCCCCATTTAATCTTTTAGATGCATGACAACAACATAAATGGTTCAGGATGGCTTTTAATTTTGCTGGTTCTCTGTGTGAATATTCACTGTTTACACCATATTGTCACAAACTCAGTGATTATCTCCAACATTGTACACAACTTTGGGCAGGACTCTATCAGGAACACAGGTCTGTATGATGCCCAGATTTCCTAAATGCTGCTTACCATAAATCAGACTCAAAGATATGATTAAATATGATTAAAGAGGATACATTCCTGTCAGTGTGCTAACATGACAGATGATGTTTTACTGTTTGCCTCTTTCCTCATATGGAGAAACCTAATGCCCTAAACCCTACAATCTATCTCAGCATCCGCAGCACAGGAACTCATAAATATAAACTGCTGATAAGGCCGCAAAAAAATAGAGCAGCAAAACCTTTACGGCCCGGCTCGATATTAGCCCTTTAAAACAGAAACAGGTTGTGAGTACTCACCTGGTTCCTATCTTGGATTGTTTATCAGTTTGGACCAGTCCCTCCTCTGCTCTTCCTCAAAGCACAATGCCATGTTAATCCCAGGTTACGACCTGGCTGCTCAAGCGTTGAAGGCAGAGGAGCAGAACATCTTGTAGTAATTTCAACTGAGGTTTGGTGAAAAAGTAAGAAAGACATGATGGATGACTTGATCTGATCCGGAGATTTAGCTTTGTTTGCAAATGCACCCGAACCTCAGGGTAAGTCATAGGAGAGATCTGAGGAGTGGTGAGGTGACTAACTCAAAAGGTTTTCCGGACGGACTTTATTCTTTTTCAATGGATCTGTTGGTTCGTCACTTCCACACTGAAATATCTCGACCACTTTTGGATGGGCTGCCATGACATGTAGCACACACATTCATGAATCCAAGAGGATAAACCATTACACTCAGTTATGGTTGATGAGGTTGATCCTTTAGGATTGGCGACGATATCCACTCTGTCCAGATTAACTGACTTTTCGTGTAGGCCTTTTACACCTTAATTTAATAAACTGGTATAAAGTTTGGTTCAAGGTTTCCAGATGGTGAACCCAAATGACTTTGGTCATTACCTGGCTTTTATTTTAGAGCCACAATAAGCTTCACATTTGTGGGTTTTGAGTGCGTCTTCACTGTGTCATAGCTTTTATTCTAACACGAGTATCTCTTCGAAATTTAATTTTAGCCAATTTCTTTGGTTTGTGAACTAACACCAGCGAAACTAATGTAATACAAACACAGTCTCAGAGAGTTGGCAGCATGACTTTCTTATCTAACTTAACTACCCCTCGTTTAAATGGCTCTGCAACAGTCAAAATGGTTGTGAGGTGTCAGCTGAGAAATCTGTTTTAATTGTCAACAGTAGAAAATAAGCTTCAGCGCATAAAAGAGAAACATTTGTGATGAAGATAAAGAAGACAACAAGGTAGACAAAGGTTAAAAAGCACACGTCCTTACCATATGTATGTAGACTCATTTGCATACAGATGGAGAGTGTGTCAGAGTGTGCTGGAATCACTCTGGCTTTGTGCACCTCAGTGTGTCCTCAGACTGCAGTGGTGCATCTTGTCTTTCCTTCAAAGGCCAGGTTTTTTTTGAGCTCCCACCTGTGAATGGACTGCATTCAGAAAAGAAGGGATGGTAATCCATCTGCCGTGGTGATACACACACACACACACACACACACACATATAACCAGATGGTCTCTGGAGAACACAGGCATCCCCATGTGTCCAGTTACAACATGAAAGCAGCTGGGACGCAACTTAAGTCTCTGTCCTTACACCCATACCCACCACCTTTCTACAGACGCATGGGTGGAGGACGTATTCACCAAAGTGTAAGAATAAGGAAGGTTCATGTAAGGAACTACTGACCAGCACCACCTTGACCTCCTCTCTATCAGTCTATCAGTCCTATGGTTTGGTTCAGAGTGAAATCTGGTTCAGAGATGCTAACTGTAATATGCTGACATTAAAGATGCATTTAAGTGTCTTTAAACTTATTGATCACCAGGTGCCCCAACATGTGACAGCGTTAGCATCAGTAGCTAGTGCTCCAATTGTCATCCAATTGTTTAGGTGTAATCTCTTGTTGTGAGTTTCACAGAGATGATAAAACCTTTCGATTTAAAAATGTCCACATCCTTGCCTCTTGAACAACCCTTTACATTTGGTGTCAAACTCGAGAGATCTAAAAATACAAATGTTATCTGCTGATATAACAACTATCTGATATACAGTGTCCCATGTGTCTGATATACTTTATATACATAAACTTTTAGTCTCGTAAGTACGCTGCATCTAAAAAAAAATGTGATTTTCATCTGAAAAGATCAGAATCATCTACATTTCTATATGTTGCTAAGTCATTTTAGATTAGGAACCTCAAATTTCAACCCACAGGTAACAGTTTCCTGAGAGAAACAACCCCTATACTTTAGCTACCTTCACCTCAACTTAATACCAGCGATAAGGCACCAGCTGACTCCTGTTTAAAACCCACCCAGCCACAGCAGAGAGATGCAGAGGCGAGAGGAGGATATAAAGTGCTTCTCTTTCAGGCTTAATGTTATCGAGGTCAGAAGCTACACAAGTATATGAAATAAAGACCTGTGTAGTATCGAGTCTGATGTCTGCAGAGTGCACTACTCAAACAGAAGAGTGTCGTGATATTCAGGTATGAGGGAGTGTGAGTGTGACCTGTTGCCATTTTGTTCCCAAGCAACATGCTTTTAAGATGTATATGTCTGTGTGTGTGTGTGTGTGTGTGTGTGTGTGTGTGTGTGTGTGTGTGTGTGGTACTGGCATTTGACAAAATATAGGATCTAAAGTAAAAACCATCCACAAAGACAACTGACAATTGATACGGAGCAAATTATTGGGTATTTCAAAAGAAGATGACTTCCGGTCTCAATGTGCAGAGTTCAAAGAGTTTTTAAACAATGACGCCATAAGAAAAAATGTACTTCCTGTTTCCTCACACACACACACATACATATGCACACACACCTCAGCTGAACCACCTCAGATAAAAATCACCCCCGCACTACAACAGCTTCTACTCTGCCACTTGCTAAATGTGAGAACCTTGGCTTTCATTGCTGGGAAAAGCTATCAAGATGCCCATCAAGATCACACTGCAGCTTATGTTGCACACAGAGAGATTCTTTGCATAAATGTGTCGTTTCATTTCCTGATTCACCTCTAGTTTGGTCTTATCAGGATGCGTTTGTCCAAGAGAGGTGATGTATATCAACGCGCTGCATAAAAGATGCTGGCAGATTTATGTAAGCAGCAGTAGGGGAAGCGCTGCAGACTGAGTTAATCACAGACAATCTTGCTGATGTCTGTTCTTTCAGTTTCCTATAGAAGTAAAGGAAACTGTGATATTACTTTAAGCCCCACCAGTTAGCATTCGCAAACAGCACACAAACATTTACTTCATAGTATATAACACACTCTATTATAGCTGTGAGCAGCTACATTGTCTTACTTCTCCTCTGGCGACACATATCTTATCTGTTTTGTTATTCAGGTATCTGCTCACACAGCAGGATTTATCTTTCTGTTGTTAAATTTGGACAAAGCTGTTAATGACACTCAGTTTTGAACACTTTTGATATGATTTCCAATTACATAAAGGTTGAATTTAGAAAATAAAATGAAAGGGTAAGGTCCGGGACAAAGAAGAGTGTCACCAAAAACACAGGCAACAAGTACTGTAACTCCTGTTGCCCTTTTATAGAGAGATCACATATTGTCCATAATGTGTACGTGGATCCCCTCTGAGGTCAGGCCTGTAATTAAAAACACAGGTTAGTGAGTCATTTAGTGACAAGACAGGGGAAGTATAAAAGCGTAAAATATCACAGGTTACGTTTCAAACACAACAGAACTGTATAGTAGCCTGTTATGTGACAAAAATAATGTTTCTATAAAGACATACATCAGGAAATAATTTGAAGCTAGCTCATCCTAAAAAAGCTGACTCAGTGCGTTGATAAAAAAAGAAATGACATTAGTGATAAAAACAGCAACAACTGCAAGACATAAAAGAAAAGATTAGATATTTTGGCATCAAACCCATTTTATTTCAACTTAATGCAGTTTAATCCAATACAGTTAGTGCACATGCAAAGTACCATATTTAAATATATACTGTATGTATGTACCAAGTCTCATGTTTTAAAAGTTAGATATTTCAACAATTAGGTAATAAATTAACAAAACCCAAACATTACTGAAAACACTGCCCACAATTATACACTTTTAATAAAGCTTAAAATACATGATAAATTCATAAAACTGCAATGATCCTGTTTGTACTTTTTTTTTTCCCCCAGAAAATATTTTTTTTAAAAACACAAATTCAGTGTAAGACACTAGAAATGAAAATAAAATCACAATTGGACAAATTTCTTCACATCTTTACTGTGAGAAAAATTCATAATAATCTTTCACTTAAAGGTATTATGTGTAGGATTTTCAATAAATATTACACTACCTATGGATTAATATATAGTGGTGCGCCTTATAGTCAGTCTAAGCTGCTTCGCAGCAGCAAGTCTGATTGTTGCTTCTGGATATTCAGCTGCCGTTCTGCAAATAAAACACGCAAAAGTCAGCAGACTCCATCAAAAAAACAAAAGTGCTTTTCCCAGGATTCATGAGCAAATCAAGAATCTATACATGTTCAGTGAAACGAAGGAACACTGAGAAGATCGTATCTGAATACTACACATAGCACCTTTAAAAAAAACAACGTTTTCATGATAAACTGCAGCTCAGCTCATGATCACTGAAAACACAGTAAGAAATTGTCAAACAGTGCACAAACCGTTAACAGAACAAAAAAGTAAAACAAAGAAACAATCACAGTTGAAGAAGCAACTACAGCAATAGCCATGATGGGGGAACATCTATAAAAAAAATCTGGTACTGATGGATTAAGTTTTCTGTCACGAAGAACCACCGAGTGTTGACATGTCCGACCGACGTGTGGCTGAGAATTTGATATGTCAACGCCTTAGTAGCAAGCGAACGCACACTAAATATCATATCGTCATGTGCCTGAGTGATGGAGGTAGAAATGTCCGGCGCTGGGCTCTAATGGTTAAAAATCCAGCACAGGCAGGAATGAATTATACAACCATGTATTTACCTCATGTGTTAGTCTCGCCGTGTATTGAAGTAGCGTATGGCTTACCGGTGGCACAGTCTGCAACTTCACTCTGTCAAAAGTGCATTTAGTTTTGTCGCAGAGGGAAAGTTTGGCGTGTGGTGGAGAGAAACTTAAAGAGAGGAGTTCATTACTTTTGGTCGAAACGTGATTCTTCACTTTCTTGTTGGTAGTTAAGTGTCTGTACAATAAATATGACTCCAGATGGCTAAATTAGCTCAGCATAAAGACTGGAAACAGGAGGAAACAGCTAGCTGCGGCTAACAGCTAACAACTACAGTTCATTAACTAACACACTATATCACGTTTGTTTAATTCATACAAAAATGTAAGTGTAAAAACAACTTTTTGCCACTTTGTGGACAATTATATAAAGTTTTTTTTGACATTTCACAGCACAGAACCAGAGCAGGGTGAAAGAGAGTCGTCTGACTGGGAATCTATTTATTGTACAAACATGAGAGTGGACTTCATCTCATCATCTCAGGCTCAACAAAAAAGTGAAAAACCGCATTTCTTAAAATGTCAAACTCTTCCTTTAAGTTCTCCTCGAACACTGCCGATCACCCAGATTACTGACTTTTACACTGCTCCTATTAGGCTCAAATCAACACTATGAGAGTGTGAAGTTCGGCTTTAAACTCAAATGTTAGTATTTCATGCAGAAAGACACAGAAATGTTCAACTGAATAAGATACTGATGTAGCCAGCCACTTCTAAACAGCTTATAAAACTAATAAAAAAATGCTTGAGTAGAAAATAGACTGCAGGTCTGATAAAGTAGATCAACTCATGAATCTTTGACAAAAATAAAAGTACAGGCCTGCCATGAGTTTAACTTTAACCCTATATTTAAGAACCTCTCTGCAGACCCTGGCTGAACCAGCTGAACCTGAAGTGCTGCCACACGACTGCTGTTTCTTTTTTGGCAACTGAGCCGAGCTTCAGTCACAACATTACAGACGTCTCTCGTTCTGTCAGGCATTAATGCTACTCTGTGTCTTGTGTAATGTTTATGAAATGCACGTGATTTCCAGACAACAGTTGGAGGGAAGCAGTGGTAAAACTCGCACAACACGGTGTTGACTTCCCTCAACATTTGATCCAAAAGAGAAGTCACGTGGCAGCGCTTCACATCTGACAGGCACATAAAGTTACAGACTGGCCTTCAAAGTTTCAAATGGCTTTTTTTTCTTTTTTTTTTTTGTCACATTTTAGGTCGAGCCGAATCAGACGCAAATGGCCTCATTTCAGCAGAAGATAAAGTTGTTTTCATTTGTTTCTGACAACGTCTGCGATGGTCATGGCTAACCCCTGTGAAATCAGATCAGACGTGGGCGATGAATAATCAAGAGACTCAAGAGTCATTTCGAGACCAAAAAAAAAAAAAAAGCTTCCACAACAGGTTCATCTCGTACCAGACAAGAACTAGACGATGGAAAACTGTGAGCACCATTGGAAATCTGTCAGTGAGGCTCATCATTGAACTACTGAGATCCATGTGGACCTTTGTTCACCTGAAGACTAAAGAAAAGATCATCACATGGAAGAAGGGGGGGTGAAATAAGGAGAATAAAGAGGCCGGATGACGATAAGGTGCCAAATAAATGACTTTCTGAAAAGTACAAACAAACAATATGAAGATATTATAGTGGCTGGTTATCATGACGCAGTGTGTATCTTTGAAAAAAGCCCTGTTAGTTTAACTCCCAGTGGTCGTTCCATGATTTTCCAAAGGTGCTTTCCACATTTTTCCAAAGTGTCCTGATGTCAACACCAGCAACACAAGGACAATGTGACAATGAAGTGTTGGACATTGATTATGACTCAGGTCTGGACACCTCGTTACTCCTGAGAGAATACGAATCCATTTAGCGTCAACAGACATGAACATAAAGTAATTCATAAAAAAATAATTCAAGCAGTTCCAGCAAACTAGACAATCCAACATCAAGAGATGATCTTCAGTGGTTGGGCGTTAGGGGGGGTTGGATCAATATGGCTTCAGGGTCATGTGCATATTTTTTGCCTACACGGTTTGGGGCAGAAATGACTCGTCAGATATTTGACTCAGTGTGTGAAACCAAACACATTTAGATCGGTTCATTCAAATTTCATTTGTTTTGTGCAGATGAGGGCGAAGCGTTTAGAGATAACCGCACTGAGATGCCTGAAGATGAAGCTTGGTCGAGACGAGGACGACACCAAACAACGACAGGAAACCACCACGAAAACAGAATGAAAACTCAAAAAAACCACAATGTTTTATGAGTAAATGAGGACAAATTGATTGTCAGCTGTTCCTCAGGCTCAAAAAACAGAGAAGAACAAATGAAGACTGAACTCATTCTTAGCTTAACCTTGATTATTTTTTAGTTTTCACACCAGAAAACAGAATCTGTGTGACGGAAAACAAATGGATAGAATTGGTTTTTGTTTCATAAGACTTCAGAGGTGCTTATTTTTAACACCTTTTTTTAATATTTTAAGGTGTTATCAGCATTGCACTTAAAATTCTTGTAAAGAAAAATCAGCTATCAGCTGCTAGCTAACATACAGCACTTTTCTTCATATAAACCATCACGTTATTCAACAACTCTGCTGGTGCACCAAGAAGAGCTGAACTCTCTGACTTCAGTTTTTGTGCAGGTGTCTCATTATCCAACTGGAGTAATGTGTAAATAATGAGATTTTTTTTTTAAAGTGGGCAGTAATTTTCTAAAAAACACTAGGCTTTGCTTCAGTACTTGCATATTTCTAACCAAAAAAAAAAAAAACAGTAAGGAGAGGAGGGATTTTCATCTAGTCACGTATTAAATAATAAATGAAGTACCAGCCCTTTTTTGGATGAAGAAAAAATACTAACATGTCCTATAAGAAGAGTAAGAACTTTGTTGCCTATTTAGCTGTAAGTGATTTTTGAAATATAATATTATAATAACATGCTGGTCATCATCACATTCAGAGATTTTTTTTTTTCCCCTGAATACGACCAAAGGTTTGATGATTTTGGACCTGAGATTTTGGCAAACTGCTGTTGAGATTAACTTTGTGTATTACACTGGACCTCCCCGAATGAGTTATGATTAAAGGCAATCTGTTAGATGGTTGAACTCCTTCCAAACAATCTCCTAAACTGGCATTGTGTTCAAAATGTAACCTTAACATGCCAAGGGATAAAATTAACTCCCTCAATGACAACATGATAAAAAAAAAAGTATAAATATAGATGATTTAACCTTTGAAGACTTGCTGTGTTTCCCAGTCTGTGAAAGAAATTCCTCTAAATGAAAACGTTTATCGATGTCGAAGGGAATTCAGGGCGTTCTCGGACAGAGACGAAACATCGAACACCGACTGTAACCCGCTGCAGCTCTTTGAACCCCTAAACTAAAACTCAACGTGAGGACGCCATGTGAAGCGCATCCCAGTGTGTTATGTCGTCCACTAACCTAGTGCAGTATGTTTCAAATCAGAATTGTGCTTGAGTACAATGACACACTGACAACAGAAAGTAGGCCCTCGGTGCAGAGGTAGGTGTATGCTTTCTTTCTTTCTTTTCTTTTTTTTTTCTTTTTCATTTCTGTGCAGTGAATTAATAAGTCTGCTAAATGTGTCGACTGGTTTGACTTTGATGAAGGATTTCCAACAGAGTGAGAGTTGAGTTCAGTGACACTGAGTGATTGTTTAGCCCGGGGTACATGTGATAAGTATTGCTTAAAGGCTGTGGATCAGAGATAATTAATTGAGGCATGCCTGAACAAGTGGTGGTTAAAACGCACCGAACACCTCCGTCGTTACAAGGCCCCACAATTGACTAGCATAGTTTTTGCATTACTGGATCATGGCTTAAAGGAATACTCCACTGATTTTTTTTTTTTTTTGCCTCACCTCTTTGTCCCAGTCCTGTTTCTTATTCGCAGCCCTTCCCCTCTCTATACCCCTGCAGAAATATTCCCCTATGAAATGAGACACCCCCAGTTCACCATAATTCGTCATCATCTGCATCATAAAACACTGACATCAGTTTAATATCAGGTCTGTCTGTGCAAATCAGCAACGACGACTAGAGATCTTCCAGATCAATTAGGGTTGTAACGGTGATAAAAGTAGTCGTCATAATTTAAAAATCCTAACTGATGATGAAAATATTTATAACTATATCTATGTGTCTCTTTGGTTGCATGTGCAGCCATCTTGCTGGTGTGTATCTGGTGCATTCTGGGAAATTTGTCACACCCCTCTGTTCTTTGTTTGAAGGGCTACATTACCCTCCGGCTTAGCTCTCCCCCTTCATCCAAAAGAGAAGTGGGATACCTGCACCCCTGACGTGGGGTTGGGCTAAGGGGCAGAAATGGGATTGGGACATTTGCAAAAATCAGCCACTGTTCATCTGCTGTGTGTCGTTATTATATTAGATCCAACAATCGTCTTGTCGGGCAAGTCACTGTGGTTGCATGAATGTAACTAGCATGCTAGCTTGTTAGCAAACCAGAGCTAACCAGGAGCACACAGCTCATTAGCGTCGTGGCTTAATGCTGAGTTCATGTCACATGGGGTGGATGGTGGAGAAAGGAAACGTTAGCGCATGTTGGCGATTAATGTTCATCATTACGATGTGACATGAACGCAGCATCAAACACAGTTTGCACTGAACAGTGGGTTTTGCAAGAGTGGTTAAATTAAGCTGGAGGAATCATAAGGATTTTTTTCCCCGACAGCCCCCCTAATGTTTCTTGAAGGTGACATTCAGCATCTGCAATAAAAAAACCAGTGGAGCATTCCTTTAAATCAAGGGCAGGCAAATGAAATCAGTGATATCCAGCCATTTGTAACAGATGGCACAATAAATGAAACAAAGTGCCAGTGGCAACCAGCTATGGCAAGTTTGTTTTTTTGTTGTTTTTAGGAAAAAGATTAAGACCACATGAAATTCAAAAAGGTAAACAGGACAAAACTTAAAGAGACCTGCTGGCAACAAGACGAGGGGCCCACCCTTCATCATGTCCCAGTACGCAAAAAAAAAAAAAAAAAAAAAAGGCATCACAGGATGAGGAACCAGAGGGGGGGAGGACGGGGATGTGCTAGGCCAGTGTTTGATTCAATTTGGAATAAATGGTAGAAAGTGGGTTAGTTAATACTAGTTACACATTAGTGGAGATCTTGTACTTGGGTGACATGTTATTGTGGAACCAGATGAAGCTAAAAATGACGCCCATGGTTTTTTGTATGCGCTCGTTGTAGGCGAACGTCATGGCCTCGTGCAGCGGGACTTTGACCACCTCGATAAGCTCTCCCTCCCGGGGCTCACCTCCACCTGCGCTCACGCAGTTGTCGTCAGACACCTCAGCGTAAAACATGGTCTGCTTGGCACCTGTTACACCGACCCCCGACCTGGTGAGAGAGGAAAACACGGAGAAGGAAGATCAACAGTGAGATAATTCATCATGATAACCTTTCATTACATTTATAAATTCCCTTCAAATGTGACGTCTTCTTAGCTCATCAGATTATTCCAGCTGTTTAGCATTACACACTCTCTGAGCACTTTGTTAGGAACACCTGTACACCTGCTTTTTTCACACAGTTATCTGATCATCCAATCATGTGGCTGAGTGGATAATTACACGCTCTGATGAATGTGGATTTCAGCTGAGGTACGCAGATGGTAGATGTAACAATGATGGGGATGTTTTCATGGCTCACTCTCGACCCCTTAATACCAATCAATCATGGTTTGAATGACACAGCCTGTCTGAGTATTGTTACTGATCACGTGTGTCCCCTTTATGGTCAAACTGACATTTTCTTATGGCGACTTCCAGCGTGATAATACACGTTGTACAAAATCCAGTAAAACACCTTTGTACATCTGCACAGTCTGCAGAGATGAATTCTTCATTCTTAACAGTTCTTGTTCAAAGAAACTAAACTAACATTTTTGTTTTCATGCCACCAAAGACACGTACGTTTAGACTTGTTGCAAACCTATGAACTGCTGCATGTTCATTTTTCCAAGCAGGTCTGCTGTTGTTGTGTTCAACGGCTGAGGGCCGTTTCCATGACAGCCTCAGACATAGTTACATTCATTAAAATTGTGGATGAGCTTTTTAAGTTGCAGTGTGACTCACAGAAATGACAACTCCTAAATCCAATTTTTTTTTTTTAAATCAATGTGAGAAAACTCTCTCACGCTGCTGATCTGCACTGTTTGATTTATCTACTGTGTTGCTGAGCAGATAAAGAGTCTGGCTGCCAGGCAATCTGTCACTTTCACTTTCACATGTACTTTCATTAAAAAGCTGGTAGAGACAGGCTCATATATGAAAGCTGTAATTCTTCTTCTTCTCCTTGAGTTATGATGATATGTAGAACACATGAACACCAGTCTTCGCTGTTAAGAGTTTCTTTAAGCTATTTAAACCGAACTGTATCAGTCTGCTGTGGAGGCGTGTGACCTTGGGTTGCCTGCTATCAGTGAAGAGCTTCACCATCCAGTCTGCTCCTGTCAAACACACCCTCATCAGTGCCATGAGGGTTAAGACGATACCCATCGCTTTAATAGAAGCAACCCACACATAACAATGGCCATAGACGACACCAACACAGCTGGAGGAGGCGAGCGAGTCAAATCAAAAGCGCAGTTATGAGGAGCATCAGTCAAAGCTGTCCAGGTGCTGCCGTCTGATGTGGGACTTTCTGTCTCTGTCTGACACTTAAAACTGCGGCGTCTCACTGTAGGTCATTAATGATACACTCACAAAAGATGGATAGTTTTCATCTCATAACCACACCGCTTTCACTTTATCGTTTTGGGACTTCCTCCGAAAGACTGTCAGCCACTGACTTCAGGGTGTATCTCTGAGTACTCGTATGTTTTATGATCTAAATGCATGCATCCCTCTGTTTAGATCACATGCTAGTAGAGACAGCTAAATATGATGCATTCAACATCTAAATTAAACTTCATCATATCACCATCTCAGGACCAATCGTAGTTCACTCATTGGCTAGCCTGGTAAACCCCGCTGCCTACAGCCCATCCATACGTCTGAACTCCTGTTGAACGTGATCAAAAATGTTACTCAACCAGTTACTTCTTCACATGAGATGCAAGAGTGTGTTGAACCAATGGGATGTGCACAAACCAATACACACAACACCCTCTTGCAAGCAAGTGAGAGAGAAAGATGACAGATTTAGCCACTCCAACCTATGACATGATGTTTCCACTCTGATGTGAGGCTGTGATTGTCAGGTGTCAGTGAACACAACACCAAAGCCATTGAACTGCTGGAAATAGGCTGAAGATTTTGGACTGGATGGTGCTGCAGAAAGATGAAACAGTAAACTCTTTCCTGCCTCCTGTCAGGCGTACGGCAGTGGAGATTTAAAATGCTCCTTATAGTGAGATTTCACACCTCTAAGGCCTCATAAAGAAACAAAGCTGATAATGTAGGTTATTACTGAGTGAACACAGCACAAGGAAGATGAAAAATGATATACTGCATGGAAATTATACAAAAATAGGACAACAGAATTAATTGTTGAGGGAAATGAAACCCAGGCTGTAATTACAGCAGATGTTCAGTAGACAATGGAAAGCACTGGGGACGGACGGGTTCAGGAGTAAAAAACCTCCGTTTCGTTAACCCTCTGACCTGTAGGAAGTAATCCTCTTCAGCTTCGAGGCAGGCACGTCGTAGCCACACTCCTCCAGCACCTCCTGCCGAGCGATCTCCTCCAGGGAGAGGTCGGGTTTGTCCACCAGCCCGGCACAGAGCTCATAGGTGACCCCCGCTGAGGCTGGGGGCCACTGAGAGGAGCTCTCACCCTCTCCCCCCGAGGCCGACTGGCCCTCCTGAGACTCGGGGGCTGCGGCTTCGGCAGCACCCTCCTCGGTTTTCTCGGCGGACTGAGGCGGCTGCGACTTGGCCTTTTCCCACTCGTTCATGTATACAGCTGGTGAAGAGAGGAAAGACAGGATTTACTGTTACACCTGAGCCTCTTGGTGACACAACCAAGATCAGCTGACATCAATTCAACTGTTCTTGGATGATCGGACCTGAATTACTGAGACCATTTCAGTGATTGATAAATGGAAACATAATCCACAGATCAATAATAGCTTCCTCAAAGTTTCCCTCATGCAGCTGCAAATATAAACTGACAGCTTTTCTCCTTTTACTCATAAATAGGTTTATAGAAAGTTAGACACAAGCTTTGTCCATTCAGAGCTGGTAGGTCATTACCAAATTCACATGTTAACCATCAGTACGACATCAGTATCATGTGCTATCGGGGTCTCCAGCAGAGTTTTATAGGGGAGGTTTCCTGCCTCACCTGAAATATGTATTTCTCCTCACGTCACGTATGTTGTACTTAGCATTTATGCTAATTCATTTCCTGTGGGGAAAACCCACAATATGTTTCTTTGCATTTGTTTTCTGATGTCAGTAACCACTGACAAATAGGTTGTACACTCTGAGTTTAAAAATGAACTCCATTCTTGGCCGATGACCAGCTGATTTCTTTGAGATAAAGGACAGTTTTTTTTTCTCCCTACAGCAATGAGAGAGGAGAGGAAAAAAGAAATATATCAGTGCCCAGACTTCCTTGAATTTAGCACACTGCGGTGTGGAACAGTCCCTGGCGACTTCTAACAAAGGAGGTTAGGCTGCTTTGTAACTGGGCCTCTTGCGGTCTATTTATGAGTGTGCATTGTTACCAAGATCCAGTTGAATAAACAGGGATTGTAATGTGCTGCTTTTTTAGTGAAAAGTGCCCACAGGATATATAACAATCTAGATCTAGATCTGGTGACAAGAAGAAAATTGAATAAACTGTACTGTACAGTTGTGCTAATGTGTGTGTGTGTGTGTGTGTGTGTGTTGGTTCGTGTGGTGGAGACCTACCTGGGCGGAACTGCTTGACAAGGACAAAACAGTGTGAGGTGGTGTTGAAGATCAGCACTGATACGCTGGAGGAAAGAGAAAAACATGAAATCAGACGACTTCAAACATCACGCCCTGACAAGTTTTTTTAAAAACACGCGCCTCAGACTGAATGATACTGTATATCACTGGTGTGGTAATCTCTCCCAGCAGATCTGAGACTCTTGCTTCACACAGGCAGTCGCTCATGGCTGGATTTTACCTTTTAATAATTCCTTATAATGACATCATCAGTTATCAGGAAGAAGGGAGAAGGAAGCAGGGGTTTCTGGGAAACATCTAACATGCCTCCACAAAAGATGATATGAGATGCTAAATGATATGAGGGTGGCACGGTGGTGCAGTGGGTAGCACTGGCCTCCCCCCAGTGTTCTTCCTATGCCTGTGTGGGTTTCCTTTGGGTGCTCCAGCTTCCTCCCACAGAACAAAGACAGGCAGGTACGTAGGTGTGAGCATGAGTGTGAACGATTGTTTGTCTCTGTGTATCGACCCTGCGATAAAACTGCTCAGGATGAACCCCGCCTCTCGCCCAGTGTCAGCTGGGATCGGCTCCTGCTGCCCCGTGGCACCTCAGCGATAAGTGATGCAGCTCATTGATGGATATGAGAGGTTCGGAAATTATGGCCTGTATGTGCACGAAGTGCATAGGCCCTCTTCGACATGAGCAGACGACAAAATGTATGTCATTTTTAAGCATTTTGGTTTAAAATGCAGCCAAAATGTATGAAATTTAACACATTTTTTGGAGCAACAGACCTCGTGAATGATCCATACATACTGCCAACCTATACACAGGCCATATTACGCCCTCTCCCATTTCCCAGCAACCCTCCAGGAAATCAGCAATTGTATCACATTTGCTTCCTGGATTCTTGTCAGTACATGAGACGCAACACTTCATTTAAATAAAATTTGAACCGTGTGAGTGACTAAGCACTGAAACTAAAATAGAAACTAGAGCCCCTTTGAAAAATGTGGACTATTCTGAAATAAGAGGATCTCATCACTCCAGACTGAACTGATGAGTCTCCATGAGCAGGATGAGGAGCGTGAGGAGCTTCTCCACTGATATACAGTGACTTGTACACACACAGGTGGTTCACCACTGTGTGTGTGTGACTGTCGCTGCCAGTGGAGACTCGCGGCCTGGGGTCTGTGTTGGGAAAGCGGATGTGTCTGAGGCGGCAGGAAGCCCTGCCCTGTCTTTCCCATGGTGAGAGGGAACCAGGAGATTGCTCCTACAGCGTGATTCAGGCTGCAGCACCGGGGGCACTGATCTAATAACCGTCTGACACACATGTACCGTACAGTACATGAAAGCAGCAGCATGTACCATCCTTAGATGACCTGGTTTTATCCTTGTTTAATCATTTCTCGTCATTGACTAGAGTCTGTTTTCCATCTGCAGTTAAAGCCTGTTTTGCAACTTCTCACACGTTTCAGGTGTCATTTAACCCTCAGCGAAGTGACTTATAATTCATGTTCCTGCAGCTGGAGATGAATTTATGATCCACTGAGCCACGCGATTCACTTCTGATGTAGCTGAACTTATAACACTGCTGCTTACAACATTTTACCACATGCTCAATCAATCAATGGAGGAGACAGAGGTTGGGGGTGAGTTTTCATTGATTACACATTTTTCATATCTATATCATCACGGAGCGACCGCCTGAAAGTGTGAACTGACTACAAGGATGAAAAAGACGTCATTTCTGAGGGGAGACCATGGAGACCCGACACCGCCACCTTCCAGTGTGGCCATTCAGATGTGTTGTTTTCGGTAACCTGATGCCTTCAGGGCCTCACACACATCCGGATCAACAAAGTACGGAAACGTACAAAAAAGCAATTATAAAAATATCACAACTTCAGTTGGCATGTCCAAAGAACATTTCAGCTTCAAAATCCTTTCAACATTAATCCTCTGAAGGTGAACAACCGTCATTCAGGCAATGAAAAAGCACCACCCATGAGCTTGGCGGTCCACAGCTGGAGCAGGAGGATCGTCACCACCACTGTAGAGCACAATAGAACATGGATACTATAATATGGTAGATTTAGTCCAAAAGTGGGCCACACAAGCCTGAGGCATGAGAGCTGTCCCTTGAGGTCTGGGTTTTGTAGTGCTGTTCCACACCATTACTGCTGCTCTACAGCTTCCTGCCGAAAAAAAAAAAAATCTAATGGTTAAACCAAGAAGCAGGCTAAACGGACGCTCAGGACTCTTCATGCACCGTTAAGCTTTCTCTGCAGGGCTTCTGAATGGACAGCAGGAAAAAGTGGGTTACGGCCAAGAAACGAGGAGCAGGACTGAGGTGAGAGCCGGATCCTACGTGAAGTTCATCAGGACAGGCTGCTGCTGTATGCGGTTAATCCATCTGATCAATACTGGAGATGAGGCAACAACTCAGCCAGTCGATCTACAGACAAAGTGACTTGTAGTTTTTGTAACTAAATGTGATGCATTTGTGATCATGGCCTGAAATGTCTATGATTTGTGATCAAGTCATCATTTGATCAATGTTAAGTCTGAGAAATGGCATTATTAGTCTTCCAGTCTGCTCAGTTGTTTGTCAGTTGTCCAATCAACAGTTGAAGAAGTACTACGTTTGACTTACCAAAATAAAAGCAGGCAAACTCCTCATCTGTGGATATTAATTCATTTTGGGGCATTTTTTCTTACAAGATTATTGAAACACTGACAAATCCTGACATCTCCTTTCTTATCATGACTTAACTGTGCAGAAACACATCTTCCTCCTTGAAATCATGTCTGAGAGATCCTGAAAACATCTGGTGACAACCAGAAGGGAATTAAACTGACCGTGCTTTACAAATTGATCCAAACTTTTGAGGCACAAGACGTGTTTTTAACTCAAGCTGAATATCATGAATAGATGTGAACCAAGACACGTGATCAGTGGGACCACACCGAGACCACAAAACATGCAAATGACTCAATCTTTCCTCTTAAATTTCCTGCACTGGCTCTCATTAAAAGTCACTTCCAGTGATAAACAAGCACTACTGTGCAAACACTCCCATAAACACAAAGGTGTCAAAACAGCAAGGTGATGGGAATTTGGAAATGTTGGCTTTTGTAAAGTGAAAGACTGCGTCCTACAAGACTTAAGTGAAATACGTTCTTTGTGGGTATTTCACCTTCAAACAAATCCTGTTTAATGGAGGACATCTAAAGGTGCAGCCAAGAACTGAGTGGGGACTTCAACATAACATCTCTGTTTTTCTGATGCAGGCCTGTTGGCTGAGACATTGAATGCACATTCAGCCCAGGTCCTTCTCATCAGAGCCTATGGCACATGACAGTAGATTGGCCCTTTCCCTTCCCCTGGGTAGGAATTTAGTGCCCCAAATAAAGGTGTTCAACTTTTCTCATTGTAAGAGTGAAGGACTGGAGTGCCCTGTGGTGAAGTGTGAAGGAAGCGTTGCCTCCGTGACATCACCCAGAGGCTTCATACTTAAAGAGTTGTTTTAATTCGGTCGTCGCCATCTTGGCAGACTCCATTGAACTCCTGGCAATTTTGCATCTGAAGCCAAGACATGCCGCCGACTTGTGGCGAGCATCAAGCTGCCATTCAAGGAAGAGCAGCTTTTGATATTTCTAAGTTGGCTTCACTTGGTCGTACCCGATTATCACGGTGAAGAGGAAGCTGAGCTCCCGACTGACTACCCTACCCTCAAACCTTAATGATCGAGAGTCTTCCGGAGAAAGTGAATAAATCTGTCGATACACTGGAAGTATCCAAACCTCTTTCCACATCACATCAGGGAACTCCTTTGATGGAGGAGCCGGAGGACGAGCTTGAGGATATGACTGAGTGGAAGGATGTCTAGCTTTCTGGCCTCACAGCCAGACAAGTGGAGGGAATCAAAAGGACTGATGAATGATGCTGAAGTAACTGTGACCATCAGAACGACATTAACATCTTGAAGAACCACTAAAGCTTCATTTACTTTAAGTTCCTAAGGTGTCCAGAAGATTTCTGGCACAAAGAAGCAGCTCAAAAAACTCACACTGTCAAGATCAAGGAAAAAATCTAACATTTGTTTAGACGTCCACCAAATGTAAGACTTCCAGTCGCTGTCATGATGTTTGCAACCTGATGTGCTCTTGGCGCAGACTTGCCTTTCACATTTCTGGTGTACCAGAAAATTACAGACCAATATGATGCCTGCAGAGAAGAAAATGTTACGCACATTTTCACAAAAATGCAAAACAGTCCTGCATCCATTCAGTGCACCCCTGTGGGGGAATAACACTTTGGCAGAATTTGCACCTGAGGAATAGCTGGATGTTCCCGCGGGCTGTTTTCTCTTTACTGCTTTTGTCCCCGTGGAACTATCTTTTTCTCGGGGACCTCTTTTTTGGGGTCAGGGGTGGAGGGAAAAGGGGGTTTAAATGACCTGAGACTTACCTCGGGGGCATTATGGTGCCCTGAGCAAAAAACAGAGCATAGGAACCGGGGCTTTGACACAAACGTGTGATATTTCTCTTACAGCGTCCCCTGTGAAGCTCAGACATTTATAGCCATTTCCATGTAGAATAACAGGGAGCTAGAGCCCAAAAAAACAAGCTCTGTTTGGGTTGACCGTCCTCCCAGTGTCGGACCGATGGGGTATAAAAACACAATGGGGAGGGGATGTTAATTACAGCTACAGGTGATAACACACAAGTTTCCTTCTTTGACTTTCTGTTAAAGTGCCCACACAGGATGCTTTATTATTACATTTATAAATTTCATGCTGCACCAGAAAGCCCTCCATTTATCAAGAAATCTCTACTCCAGCTGTACTGCAAAAAACAAACATCCAATGGCAAAGGATGGAGGGAAGAAATAAGATTTAGAGCTACACAGAGACTGCAGGTCTGGATTGGTGCAAATCCAGCTCCTGAGCACTGAGATCATCACATTCATCCTCATCCGCTGATCCCTGGGAGCCAGATCAGATTCAGCCGCTGTAGAGACAAGCTCTTTAGATTGCAATATGTCTCCTGACATGATGAACATGCTGATGTGTTTACATCTCAGACATATTTCATTAGCACACGTCCTTCAGGGGTGATGTCTTGGCTGTGGATATCAAAGCCTGCTCCACATCAATGTTTCTAACCCAGTCTGCGCCTGAGTCTGAGACAGCATTTTGCTTCTGTGTGTGTATGTGTGTGTGTGTTGAAAGGAGTGAAAAAAAAATGTGTTTTTACCTGTCATGGGTTCGCATGAAGTCCCAGGATTTCTTTGTGCCATTCTGTGAAGGAAAAACACACAATCAAAAGCAGAAGTAAACACAATCAAAGACCGATTGAACCCTCCGACATTTAAGTGCAGTATGATGCACTCAGTGTACCACAACGTCTCACTCCCTTTGTTGCATTTGACTTTTAAGGCGGGATGTCAAATCATATGTGATTTATTCAACGTGATTGCTGTAAAGGCAACAGCTGCCTCGGTGTCGATGCCTGCTTGGGCACGTTAAAGTAAAATCACGCACGCACCACACCTTATGAAAACATCTGCGGAGTCAAAGTGAAAGGAAAGTGCTGATGATGTTCTTAAACTTGATGCTGGCTAAATATGCTTTAGTGTTTATGAAGCTGTAAAACCAAATCACATTGGTGATAGTTTGCATTATGTTTTACAGTGTCAGCAGGGAGAAGACTCCTGGTGACTAAATGCTGGAACACGTCCTGTAATCGTTCGACTTCAGCGACAGACGTTGGTGTGACCGAGTGTTTTCATGCCCCACGGTCACATCGTCATTACAACAACGAGACGTGAAGCAGAACAACCTGGAAAATCAAGCCGCCAACGCAGGTGTGTGTGAGACTCATCTGGCACACAGAGATCTGAAATGTACAGCGAATGACACACGGGTTGCATCAAGTGATGGTCCTGATGGTCTGGTCTCATTCATACCAGGTGAACAGAGGTACGTGTAAAAGTCTGCAAAAAAGACCGACGAGCACTGGATTTTAATGAAAACATTTGCCTTTAAACATTATCTGTGACAATTTCATGCAAAATCAGGTGTTTTCTACTGTTGTAAAACCGTATAGGAATAAACTGGCGGCCAATCAGATGAAGACGTGCTGGAGACAGACACTTTATACCATTGAGCCAACATGATGGCGACCAGCCTAATATGCTGCTGGCCCCTCAGCATGTCGCTAAAACAGCTCTGACCCACCAAGGTCTGGACTCCACCAAGACCTCTGAGGGAGCCTGTGGTATCTGGCATCAAGACATGAGCAGCAGATGCTACAAGTCCAGCCACTCAGATCTGTTCCAGCACTTCCCCCAGTACCGTGGTTTGTTCCTTCCCGGACCGGAGACGCTTACTTTAGCAAAGTTAGCGTGAGCAACAGAGTCTTAATGATCATGTTTATTGTAGATATTTGGTTCATCATTCGTGAGAAACTACAGTCCCAGTGTCTTTAAGGACATTATTTACCCCTGTTGGAACAATAACAGAATATATATGTGACCTGTTTTACACTGGAATGAGCCGGTGGCCATGTGATGGCGAAATCAGAGCCACAGCCGCACCCAGTATAATCTGACTTTTACCTTTTAGCGTTCACATCTTAAGTGCATTAAAGTGAATCATTAAGTTAAGCACCTACTCCTGTCTCCACATTACATGCTGTATAAATATGGTAAAGTTGGCCTACATTTTCTACGCCTCAGGAAATATGGCCTTGATTCAAATTTAGGCTACATCGCTCTCTCCACCCACGGAGATGACAGCTTTACAAGTAAAGGCTTATTTCACCTACAATGGATCTGCCTCCTTGAGTGCGAGTGCGTTTCAGTACCACCCAAGAAATGGGAGGAGGTGAAATGGCGAGCTAATTGCCCTGATAGAATCAAACATAATAGAGCTCCTGTTGTAGCAACAGGATCCGAGTTAGGATGTGCCGCTGTGCCAAAGATGTACTTAGAGCTGCAGCGGACCACGTTGAGATTTTTATCTGAAGGGAATAAAAACCATTAGATCCAGGTTTTAGCACAGTTAACTGGTTGTTTGTGTCCTTGCCTCCGACACTTTGTGACGTGGGCAAACATTTTTCCTTTGTCAAACACGACTAAGAAAGGAAAGGAAGCTTTTTAGAAATCCTGCTGCTTTGAAAATAATAACACATCTGTGGGAACATCTGTACAACTCAATGATACAACCTCCGCAACAAAAAGCTCGTGTTTGCGTTGTACAAACTTGGCTCATTGAATGTCGGGCGAATATATGTCTTTAAAAATCATGCGATTATGAAAATTGCCTCATTGAAAGTAACTATTCGCCCAACAATTTCAGCTCTACACTTAACTTTCAAATAGCAGTATTTACAGCGGGGTCGCGGCAGGTCCCGGGCTCATCTCCTTTCATTTTCCAGGCAGACCTATAACCAGCTCCTCCCTGCAACAGATTACCTGCTTGCCATGTGAATCACTGAATTAAGTAGCATTTTCAACTGATTCTTATAATTAAGACTAAAATTAGAGATGATGAGAGTATAATACAGTCACATAGTGCTTTTAGGCAGAAAGACCGTCAATGTTTTGTAAAAAAAAAAATCCCGCATTTCTACCCAGTTCCTGTTAACGTTGGCCTGCAGATACATCTAATGAGAAATCCACCATCAATGAACGGCTGGTGCACGACCCAACAGGTCAGAAGCACGGGACCTCGATGTGAAGCCAAGCTCGCGTAATGCTGCTCACGCATCATTAAGTATCATAGTTGTGGTGTGAAATGAGAGCATGAAGCCAAAGCTTGTGTACGTTTAGTTACGGTGTCATTTTAAAGTACTGTAAAAGCCGCAGGATGAGAATAAACCCATTCGTAGGACGTGGGGTGGGGTGGGGTGGGGGGGCACTGGATGGTTTGATGAGTATGAAAATGATACAGCCACCAGATCTCATCCCAGTTGCACACCTCAGCACTATCCACCACTGTTAAAGAGGGAATATCTCTTGTAAGCAGTGTGTGGCGTTCACAGACCTGGAGAATCGATGCTCTGAAGCTGCTCCGGCCTCACTGAGACACTTCATGTTGATCTTTCCTGTAATTCATCATCAGGCTCTGGGAAGAACCTGCATTCAGAGCTGAGAAAACGCTCTGGGCTCTAATTCTGAGTTTTCATTTTAGTTGGCCTTTCTGGTCCTTTAATGCAATTTAAATGCTCACATCACATACTCTCTGCAACATCGTGCAACTGTTTCAATAATCAACTGATAACTAGTCCTGAAGTAAAACAGGTCAAATATTCAGCCGTCTCAAATCTAAAATGTGAAGATGTCGTTGTTTTTCTTTGTCAAACATGAAGCTCACTGACTGAACGCGTTTGGGTTTTTGACAGCTGGTCAAATAAAGCGTGTAATCTGAACGTATCTCCCTGTATTTATGGGAAACGAGAGCAGGCTTCTTCCACGATGTTCAGTCATTTTAAAGACGAGAGGAAGATCTTCATTCATTCATTCATCCAGGAAACAACCTGCAGATGAACTGATGGTTGGTTATTTTCTCTGCATCTTTTAGCCCTTAAAGGGATTCAGCATTCATATATTATCACGGTCGACCATCAGTCTCACGGTTGCGAGTCCACGCGCGTTCAACTGGTGGAGCTGCTCCTATAAAAATCCCGTCCTGTCAACAAAAGTGTGCGGGCGACTCTCGCACGCACATCATTCCTCCGTGAGGCCACGCCGGCCGCGCCCCTCTCACTTTTCACCGATGAAAGCGAAAGGCGTGTGTGTGTGTGTGTGATAAATCACTTGCCATTACTGAGGCGAGGAGGCGGTGATTGAATAATGTATGAGGAGGAGCATTCTTCCTGTCCGTGAATGGATTTTTACATCTCAAAATCTTCCACTGAGAGATCATCGTTTTATAATGATGATCATTGTGATGCTGCAGTGAATCCTACAGAAACACTGGGACACATCACATCCATCCAACAGGATACTGTGGGACCATACGCACAGGTGACGAGGTAAATGAACATCTTACGAGGTGCTGCTGCTGTCTTGTTTCTCTGTGAGTCACTGCTTTAATGAATGTGTCTCGGTGAGAAAGTTGCTCTGTGTTGAATAAAGCACAATCGAAACAAACACAAGGTTTGTGGCTCTGAATCGTTGCAAAACAACTGACAGTTCCCACCACTTCTTGCCTGACCACAACACATGACACAAACATCCTGGTTCACCATGAAGCCAGCCTATTGTTTGGAGGTATTTATTGATCACTGATTGCTCTATAGCTCAGCCCCAGTGGCTGTGCAGCAGCAGGAGGAGGGGGGGGGGGTCTACATGTGGGTTTACCAGTGGCTGCTATTAACGTGTCAGCTCAGAGGACGCATTTAAATACGACGACTTTGAAGTTACTGAGAGTCACATTTCTCCTGTTTAGAGGCAACAAACGACCACTCGCTGTCAGCTGAACTCAGACATCAAACCAACAGCAGCTTAAAGGTCCATTCATAGGCATTATATACATTTACTTAATGTTAATAAGACATTATAGTGTCACTGTAGGCAATAACACACAGTGCTGTCAGACTTAAAATAAGTGTTGAGCTGAAACATAAAGTGGAAGAAGTTGTTCTTTAACTTTGCTTCCTTCCACAGGCGACAGAAGAGCTATAACGATCAGGCAAGAATCAATTAGCTGATTTATTAACCAAACTAACAACAGAACAAGGGCCACAAATGGATTGAGCTTTCTGAATGTGATGATTTGTCATTTCTTTGTCTTGCATGACACTAAAGAGGATTTATTATCCGTCTGGACTTCTAGACAAACGAGAAGAGACTGAGCGATAAAATAACTATTGATGATCATAATTGACTGTCGCAGGCCAAATCCAGGCCTGACAGACTTTCTCCACACTTGACCACGCATCCGAAGGCTGGAACACGCTCGTTCAAACAGATCCGGTTCAGCACCAACAGGAAACGTGTGCTGTTGTTCCAGCATAAACACGAGCCACAGCTTTCAGACATTTTTGGCCACAGCAGACGGTGCAAGGTGTGAAAACCTGACGGGAGAAAATCACACGCAAGAAAAGCAGTGAGAGAAAAGGAAAGTCAGCTACAGTGACGCAAAGAACATGTTGTCCCTTCACAATAAAGCTACGGGATACGAAAAAAGAAGTGGTTTTCATATTGAAAAATAAGAGCACCAGCGACAAAATGGTATGAGTGTGTCACCACACACACACACACACACACACACACTTCCCTCTCTCGTGTCCTGTCACCACTCACAGATGGTGGGGTTCTCCTCATTACTCGGGCCACTTGCTGAGAGAAGGGGGGCGGGTACGGCTTGAATGGCCCAGGGGAGACGGGGGAATCATGGCCGACATGGACTACGACAGAGAGATTAGCCCATGGGGAGAGGGAGAGAGACATAAACAGAGAACGTGAGAGAGCGAGAGCGAGAGAGAGAGAGAGAGAGGAGAGGAAGAGAAGCAGGAACAGGCTCCACACAGGACCTTGAAATTAATGTGGTCCCTCTGGCTTTGGGCATCAGAAATGCTCCTGTGTGAGTGGCCATTGTAGGAAGGGATGTATGGTCTTGATCTTTTAGGTACTTAAAGTCTAATAACCATCACACACACACACACACACACACACACCTCCTGTGCTGACTACACTATAAAGCCGGCAGCTGCAGCAGGAAGAAAAAAAAAAACCAACTACCTCCTCAAACACAATGGCGCTCTTTGATTCTCAACGTGCGCTCTCCATTTTTTTTTTCATATTGTGGATCTGCTCCGCTCTCGCCGGCCTCCACAGAGACAAAGACAAACACACGAGTATCATCCACGCGCTGCGACCAGTGAACTAATGATCGGCAAAGGTCTTTAAAAAAAAAAAAAAAAAAAAAGGCTGACAATGACCGAAGCTTGTGCACCTGCGTGAAGTGATGGAGCTGCAGCGTTTAAACAGCAGGACCCATGTGTAAGTGCCAAACACTACGGCGTCAAGGACACACTCTTCAAGTGCACGCCCGCCGCCGCCGCCGCCCACGTGACTGCATGTGTCCTCCGGTGAAAATCCACAGAAAGCAGCAAAACTTCAAATCAAATAAAGTCAGTTTACACGCCGGTGTCCCTCCAATCAGAGCCTGGCCGCCTTCTTCTCAGCGCCGTCTGCCAGAACGGTGCGTTCAGGGGCGCTTCAGATACACGCACGTCTGGATTCATAACAACTTATCACGGCTGGTTTACCGATTCAATTCTGATCGTCAGTCGAGGTGTCGATTCACTGGTGCGTGGACGGACAAAAAACACGACGTCAGCAGCGATTCTGATGATCGATGATCTGCTTCTGTCATTTTCAAGCAAAATAAAAGAAGTCGATGTTGCAGGTTTTTCTCAAATGTGACTTTGCTGCTTTTCTTGAACTTTCTCCACCCACCTACACACACACACACACACACACACACACACTCGTATACAATACAAACCATAAACCAATAAACAACTATTCATGTGGGAAAGTGTGTGTTTTAATAATGGCTCTCTTATTCTTTGAAGGAGCGAGGGGCCACTGATCGTAAGCGACACGAGATACGTAATTACAGATGAATAATTCAAATCATTTTAATGAATAAATGGGAGGCAATTATCCTGCTCCAAGTGTCACCCTGTGATTCAACGTGAGCACCAGGCAACTGAGATGAGAGGGGTTTCCCAGAGTCAACAAGGGACAATCACCTGCTTTGTAGAGCAGGGAGGCGAGGGAGAGGAGACAAAACAGCAACACACACACACACACTGACGATGAAGAGGGTCTCTTACACGTGACACCTACTTTTAAAGTGTGTGTGTGAGTAGATTTCAGATATTGACCAGCAGCCGGGCTGCAGATGCACTCGTGAACATAAAAAGATTCAGGGGGAAAGAGATGCTGCCTCCTCGGTGGGACTGAAAAGCCTTTGTGGGGTAGGGGGTGGGGGGGTGAGGCTGGAGGGAGTGGGGGGGGGGGTTCCTGAGCAAACCCCTCCTGAGCTGTGGAGGAGAGATGATGAGGATGAAAGGGAACGAGAGAGGGAGTCCACCGTCGTCTCTTTTGTCATCCATCTGCTGTCTTAACCCGTTCCGCCGTGCTCCTGACAAGCTTAACCCCCCCCACCTCACCCCCACCTCACCCCCCAGGTCCTGTCACAGGTGTGACTCTCAGCACTTCAGTTTTCCAATTACACCGAAGGCAACACGACGACAGAGCGTCTTGCACCAGCTGCAGCTGATTTTTCCTCTCACTTTGAAGCAAACTCTGCCCGAGCTTAAAAATAACCCTGTGAGTGTGACCTCAGCAGCACGAGTCTGATCGGAGACGTGATGAGCAGGACGGCGCGTTTTTCTGAGAACCGGTTACATCACAATGACTCCTTTGTGTCACTGTCACTGTTCAGATCTTTAAAAAACAAAAAAAAAACAAAAAAAAAAGCAGAAGCCACACGACTTCATAACCCAGGAACAGAGAAAACTGCACAAATGTTTGGAAACCTAAAAATACTCTGGTCTTGGACTCCTGCCTTTGTTTGGGTGAGGCAACGCTTCTCACTTTGCTGGAGACCATCAGGACACGCAGTCATCATCGCACTTTGATTTCTTTCCGTTCAAAGACCTAGAAAAAAACCTAGAAAAAACAAGTTTATACTGTGATGACGTCATGTTTTATGAGTTATAATGTCATTTTGCCGTTTACTGCTCAAACAAACACCGGCTGTGGTGAAGCTTCTGGGCTTGTTTGATAAAATGTAAAGTTAAGAAGATTTCAGTCATACAAGATCCACTCTGCCACCGTGACCTGGATAAGCAGCCAAAAATGCCGAAGGGAGACGGACGGGTTAGTGAGTGGCTCTGAACGCAAAACACCGAATGTGGTGGCGTGGTTCAATACAGAGCTGAAGTTGACATACAGGGCTTCTGCTTAGTCTGTACGGGAAGAGCTGCAAAAGCAGAGGCGGCAGTATGGACCCCTCTGTAATCACATGTAAGCTACGTTAACATGAGGATATGAGCTGCTGTGGCACTAAAAACCAGAGTCACATGGACATTTGCCCCACAAATGCCCCACAAATAGCAAGGTGACATTTCTGTTAATTTGCCTGAGCCCCAGTCCACAGTCCAAACATATGAAGTGGACTATCATTGGTGATGAGGAAAAAGGGAGAATCTGCATTTCTTTGACATTTTGTCACCAACTTCCTGCTGCAGGTTTATTCTGTCAACATTTACATTAATATACATTGAGATAATGTGGCTTAAATGCAAAAGCCAGCACCCATCTTGAGCTATGCTACAGGTTTTTCCATGTTACATCCTGCACTTGTGTGGTAAACACACACCTAGAGTGGTTCAACTCGTGTGAATGGACAGTTCACCTCCTGTCAAACACCTCTGACCTGCAGACCCCTGAACCGACCAGACTACACTCACTGCCATGCTAATTTAAGAGAGGACATCGACCACTGCTAACACTCTGCTTGGCTCCTAACACTGCAAACCCGTGTTAGCCACAACTCCTAGCACTAATGTAAAGCATGTGCTAACGTTAACGTGATGCTCAACCCTAAAAAAAAGACATCCTCTGCTGCTGCTGCAGCAGGCGACCGCTAACAACGTTAGCTCCTCGCTGCCTCTTTAGCCGTGTCGGGTTAACGTGAACCACGGCGGACGACCGTTCAACAACCGTGTGTGGAAAAACAAAGCAAACATTTCGGTTGTGTCACTGCGGTTTACAGTGTTGACAATTGTTGCTGTCAACGTCTGTGTTTAAGGTCATAATTCATTCATGTTATGCTAGCCTGCTAGCATAATGAATGGGAGGGGGTTGGGCTAGCCTACAGCATCCAGCAGCCTCCTGTCAGCCGTTACCGGGCAGAATGAGCTCACCTGGTTGTAGTGCACCCTGAACGGTTTCAGATAGTCGGACTCTGTGCACGGGACCACTTCAATGTTGTTGATCTCCTCCATAGTTCAACCGGGTCGGTGGCTCAGCGACGGTTTGTCTGTCACCGCTCACTAACTGACAGTGAAGGAATGTCTACGGAAGCCGGCAGAGGACATGAGAGTCGAACTGCGAGGATGGCGAGTGAGTGGAAACGAGCAGAAAAGGATGATAGTTTGTTACTCGCGTGAAATATAGATTAAAAAACAGCGTAAAAGCAATCTATAGATCCCAAATGATAACATTTAATCTGTGAAGTAGAAAAAAAAAACTCGTTTATGGGGAAAAAGTATTTTTTTGTACAGTTTTATTTCCCACCATCAGTTATGCACACACCTGCTCAACCTGTATAAACATGTATAAACGAATCATTAAATATTATCTAATTGCAGCCACGTATGATTATCCATAAATATAGGAAAAAGACAAGCCCTGCTGTAAGTGTCTGACCTCAACATTGTGTTTTGGTGTTTTTAAGTGCCACTGATTGGCTCAGGGGAAGCAGCACCAGCAGTGGGCCAAATGCAGGTGACGTAATCGTTACTAATTGTCCTAGAGGAAGAGTGCATTATTCACAAAGGGCATGATGTTTAGTGTTTTTGTGTTCAGCTTTACAAGGAGCTGTACAATTATTGTAATGTGCTCTTTAGTGAATCTAAGAGACTGATTTTTTCAGTGCGACAAGAATTAGATGAGGAGATTAATAAAGTGATAAAGGTCAGTAAAGGTCAACCTTTCTGTGTGTGTGTGGAGTCTGCAGGTTCTCCCTGTGCCTGCATGGGTTTTCCTCAGGATACTGAGGCTTCCTCCAACAATCTACAGACATGCAGGTTAGGTCAATTGGCTAGGTCAGACCAATGACCTAGCCAGGACGTACCCCACCCTCGCCCTCGTTCACAGTGTCACCTGAGAATGACCCCAGCCACCCTGCAGCCCTAAAAGGACAAAGCAGCATGTCTGATGAATGAATGAATAATCGTAATGATGCAGAATCACCTGCAAAATGACTGCAGAGTACCAGAAAGAGATGAGAGGGGATAATAAGACCCACAACACAACCACGAAGAGACACAAAACAAAGAGAAGGAGGTGCAATATCACCAAAAAAAGATTTGGACAAAGACCAGAAAGATACTAAAAATAACCACAAAGCCTAAAAATGAGCATGAAGACCAAACCTACTACTTTAATCCTGCAGTTTGTGTTTCTTTTAGTCAGAGACCAATAAGGAAGGGTTGAGAGGTCTTTCACCTGTATCTGTATGTCTCATCTATCTATGTATGTAATATAACATATTGATTAATGAGCTCTATGGATCCTTGTTTAATGAAATGCAGAATTATTCCTTTGACAACTGAGATGTATTTCATGTGTGTGTGTGTGTGTGTGTGTGAGTCTAAGTTGTTTGACTCTTTAGTTCACATGATGTCAGCGTGATGAGAGGATCAGCATCCTCTCGATGCTGCTGAGTAATGAGTAAGAGACTGGCGTGGAAACTCTTTTCTCAGCGACCCAGCCTTGAAGGGTGAGGCTGCATGATGTCACCCTCTCACATCAATAACAGCCTTATAATGGAAAACAATCTGCAGAGCTCCAATCTCAGCAGAGCTGACTTCCTCCAACAAATGAGCACCAGTCCGCCGCCCACTACACAAGGACAGGACGTAACACTTTTGCAAGCTGATTTACATCTAAATAAATACAGGCCTAGACGAAACAATATGTAGACCCAAAAGAGGAACCGGCGTCTCTCTTTTGGGCACGTCCAATTTATATTGCCCAATCCGGCCAAGCTGGAGCGCACGATAAGACGGGAGGGACGGCTGAGTTGAAGTATTGTACAGGGGTCACCCTGCTCTGGTTTATTGCCATTCTCAAAGCAGTGGACACAAAGAAACTAAACTACAGCAGAAGAATGAGAGAGTAAAATGACAGCACAGAATAAAGAAGTACATGGACGCTGCATGCTGAGAGAGAGAGAGAGAGAGAGAGCACAACTGAGACAGGAAATCCATATCCATGTGCGTCCACTATATTTTTCAGGCCACAGAAATACAACATGTACAACATAAGAAAGCTTTAAACTTTACTGAACAACAGCAACACATCGGACACTAGAATTACAGGCAACATGAGTCCCATTGTTCTTGAACGCATCCTGAACATAGAGAGTGAACTTAGTCACCTGAAGAAACTGAGAATGAACTTTTCCTAACACTGGCTCCTCTCCAGGGCCTCATCTGAGCATCACCCACAAAAAGGCCTCCCAGAAAAAAAATCTTATCAGTGTCTCTGCCGGGTCCTGGGGTTGCCCATAACGTGTTAATCCCATCCTTCCATGAACATGCGAGTGCAGGGTCCATGTCAGTCACGACCAATTACCGTTTGCAGGCGGCTGACGCAGCCCAGACTCCCCTGAGCTTAGTGCAACGCTAAAACCTGGAGCCTCCTGAAGCCACCGAACCTTCTCTTCCTGTCTGTCCACTTTGCTGCTGCTCCTCTGTCTTTCATCCTGTTTGTGCAGCTCACTTTCTTTTTTCTTTTTCCTGTTAAAGTGCTTTTCAATGCTTTGTGTGTGGTTTATTAAATATGAACAAGGTCAAGTTGATTGGAGGCGTATGACCTAATGAAACCTCTACATGAGGCGCAGTAAGCCGGAGAACCATTTGTGGTTGTGGAAACTTTGAATTAACCCATATTATAAAAGGAAAAACTCAGTGGTCTATCCATAGCATGGTTTATCAGCAGGGGTCAAGCAGGGATTTGGGACAGGACCTCAGGGAATGCACTTAGCCAAGGTGGCTGCTGCGCCTCTGTTAGCAGGCTCAGGGTGTGGGTCAAGACGGCCGGTGTCCTCCCGTCCAGCAGTCTGGACGTTCAGCCGCCAGTCGCCTCGTCCAGGAGACGCTCCCAAATCCTCCCACGCGAGCTTGGATTTCAAAAATAGCGCCAGGTGTCAAAAGGGCACGGGATATCTCAGCGCTGAAATCTGTGTGTTGGGTGGTTGAGGTGTGTGAGGTGTTGATGGAGGATCCACCGTGAAGACACGCCGCTGACGGGACGGGAGTTTATCTAGCTCCACATGAGCTGATCAAGAAGTTCACTTGGACTTGAGACTTGAGCTGTCACATTTTGCAAATATTTAGAACTTGTTAAGCCTCTGACCACACGTCTAATGCTAAAGTCTTCTACAGTGCACACTATTTAACATGCATAAACAACAAACATTCACCATAACAGGCTAAAGGCAGCAGCTACAGTACATCAGCTGCTGATAGTTGGCAGTAACACAATTCACACCAGCAGCACCTCATTCATCTCCATCCGCCATCTTGAATCCAGAAATGACTATACAGCAACTAGTGCTGCTGTGGAACTCTTTGTATAATGTTATGATATAATATAATATATAAGCAGATATTGTGATTACATGTTCATGGGTGAACCTTCAGGAGCCTTCGTGTGGCACGTGTGTGTGTGTGTTCACCAGCTCCATCAGTGGTCTACCTCTCTTCCCAGCAGGGCCTTAAATAAGTGAATCCGATCTCTGTCGCAACTGCCTCATGAAGAGAAACTCCCTCCTCCTTTGCTACTCTCAAGGCCATTGTAATGGAAAACCTTGTCTGTCAGGCCCCGTATATTTTTAGGAAAAGCTATTATTGTTCTGTTCCCTTGTTGCTTGCATGCCCCAGGATGTGTTCCCCCGAACAAGGTCAGAATTCCTGTTTTGTCATCATTATTCTACCAGAGAATAGGCACCTCACCCGCAGCGCTCTCTGTTTCACTGGGGTTCCTGCTACTTGTTTGTCTTCCATGGATACAAATAGACCTGAAATGGCATTTTGGTGGAAGCTCAGTGAAGCTATTGTGGCAGTGAATGCTTAGATTCAGTCAAACTCAGCTGGACGTTGCACTGAAGTCATTTTGCTACGGAGGCGTCAGGTTTTCAGGAGAGACAAAGACGAGTGTAAATAAACCTGATCAATTGATAAATCAATCTTAGACACTGTCAAGTGTCACTGATGCTAAAGTATTACTACAGTGCGAGTTCTGTATACAGTGTGTGTGTGTGTGTGTGTGTGTGTGTGTGTGCAGATCCTCAACAATCAAATCACTAATATTCATATTTCATTCATTCATTTCTGATTATATTTCCTTTGTTTAGCGGTGAATGTTGTGGCAGTTGTGACAAATTGACTCCTGTTATTGTGATATATCGAGGTTTTGTTCCCTATAAACATAGACAAATATCAGAATGAGACTAATATGTGATCAAACCCTCACAATAATCAACATTACTAAAGATATAGCATGTGTTTCCTTGGTGATAGTCATGATTCAGGTTATATATAATTTAAGGTTTTAGCATTTATTCAAAATCTGCTGCGAAGATATCATATCATACCTTTTTGATGGCAGCCATTATATATCATCCAGGTTTAATTAAGTGTATTTTACTGTCTCATATTTCATTTTAAAGCAGCCTTTTCATCTGGCTTTGAGCTCCATGTCTCCATGGAACAAAGCAGGCATGAAGGGAACTTTAAAGTTAGTCCTTTTTTGTATTTTCCTGCTAATGAGACGTAACATGTCTGCACGAAATTAAACCTCTGGACTGGATGGTTTGTGAAGCTGCTGCTGGGACCATTGAAGCCTGATAACATGGGACAGCTGCTGCGCCTCCTCGCCCCCCTGCTGAGAGGGAGCCTATTTTAACAAGCCAGACCCATTGTCTTTTCCCAAGAATGACCAGAGAATGTGGCAACTCCTTGGGTCAGTCTTTATGAGTGTGTGTGTGTGTGTGTTGGTGATTAGGGTGAGGGGTGGGACGTGGCTGTGTCCTTGTCATTCGCATCACTATGGGAGCACATGCCATCAGAGCTAATTACCTGCCTGGAAGGACCAATTAAGACGCCTCTAATACCCCCTAACAAGATAACCTCCACTCTGCAGACGGCCCACAGTGAGGCAGGGTGACAGAGAGAGGGAAGTGGGGTCAGATGGGCACAAGAGCACGACTGAAGTCGACTGTGTAGGGAGAGTTCATCCAGAGTCATCGTCACAAGAAGATACTGACTGCTCCATAATTTTAGTCCCAAGATGAGTTTGGCATCAGTCTTACATCCTGTCTTTTCTCCAGAGGTCCATGATTTACCGTACTGTCTCTTCCAATCATCCTCCAACGTCTGCTCTGGTCTCTTCTTCCTCTGCTGGGACAAAAACACTGAGAGCAGTGAACTAGCTAGTTTCTTACGGCTAGGCCAAAGGTGCTATGCATTCTCATTACGGTGGCCAGCAGGTGTCCTACTCATCCTTTGTCCCACATCATGCATGTTGAGACGATTTATAGAGATTCCTCAAACAGACAGCCAACGTATCACTCTCCTTTAAGTAAAGGCATGATTTTTTTCTCAGCATCAACGGGAGATGAAGCTACATCACTGAATGAAACAGTGGAAGCTCCTCTCAATGTGAAGTGACGTTACGTTTATTTAGCTGCAGACGTGAAAGGAACATTTTCACAGTCTTGTCGTGTCCAAAGCTCCAAGATGTGACTGACATGGACAGTGTCCAGGGGTCATTTGAAAGGTCAAACTGACTCTAAGAGGGAGGGGGGTGGCTGACGTCAGAGGTCAAATTGGACCGTCACCCTTGAGTGAGCCATCGAGGAGGGTGGGGGGTTGGAGGGGAGGGCCAGTTCCTCCCCCTTCCTCCCCCGGGAACAACGGCTGCTGTCAAACTGGATAGAGGACACATGGGGGAGTCCAGGCAGGGGTTAAGTTTGACTGAGGCGACATTTGGGTCTCCTGACCTCAGCCTGGAGGTCAACTCAATTTCATTTCAATCGATCCACTGACAGATTTTTCATTACTTACACGTATGAAACTCATTTGATCATTAGCTCATAACACAGCAATACAAACAGGAATCAGATTTTTACATTTAGATTTAGATTTTAAGTTCAAAAAGATGGTCTCATTTATACGTGTACGGGGTACGTTTTTATTAACCTGGTGTCATTACCTCATTATTAAGGTAATAAAAGTTGAACCTGATTCGAGGGAAACTGTTTTTTTTTTATAGATATATAATAAGCAACCTTGTTCTACCTCATAAATGATGCACCCACCCACACCAGGTAAGTCGTAAACTCGTAAAAGAAGTGTTATGATCATAATAGCTGTACTTATCTCCATTTGCACTCACTGCAATTTCAGAGTAATTTCAGACTCAATAGAAAATACTGAGTATAAAACCTGTGAGTAGCATTTTGTTAAATTGGATGAAAATGGATTGAACTACTTGAAAGGAAACGTTCCAGTTGCTTTTTGACTCAAACCCCATAAATGTCAACTTCAAAGAAACTTCAATGGGATTCATCCTCTGGAAATCATGATAGTCTGTGAAAGATTTATGTGACATCAAAAAAAAGGTGAGATTATTCTTAACTTTTGGTTTTCTTGTTTCTAATGTCATACCAGACATGTGGAAACGTAGTATAGCAATAGAGTGAGCGTTCTGTATTGTTTCAGTAAGGGATTGTTTTATTATTATTTTAAATGTGTTATGTCTGTGTAATAACAGCGCGTGGCCAAATCCAAGGCACATGGCCCCAGTGTTCTCCGAGAGAGGCTGAGGCCGGTGCGAGGCTCATGTGCATGGCCGAGCCCAAGGCCACATGGCCTCAATGCTCTCTGAGAGAGGCTGAGGTCGGTGCAAGGCTCATGCGCATGGCCGAGCCCAAGGCCACACAGTCATATGCCGAGTAATTCAGTTATAGAAAGATTAGGCTACTGGTTTTTTTATGGGTCCTACTGAGATCACCTTTCACCCCTATGCATCTGCCCTGTATACATACATGATCTTATACATATATATTGCATCATGATTTGTTGTTTTAAGACTCACCTGCCTCTTTTTTATTAGCAGATGGGATCTCAGACTTGATTTCCATAAATTCCTACAATACACACATAGAATTTGTATTTCCTCTGTCCATACATCACCTCTACATAAAACAGAAATAGGAGTTACCTGCTGTCTGTGCGTTTGGTGACATGTTTAATGTCACCCGTTACTTACCTATAACACAAAACTGTAACTCTGAAAGGACGAAGGTTCAGAGTTTAATTAGCAAAAGCTTATGTTGGTTTTATATCTAATCATGTAAAGATAAAGTAAAGCTCATGAAGGTATCACCCATATGACAGGCACTGATTCCCCTCTGACTGACAAATCCAACAACTGATTGAGATTTAGATCAAATTAGGTGGCGACACATTGTCACCGCACTGAAAGCCTAATTCTGTAAAGTGGAACATTTGTCCTCTGGCGACCTGGTTATAATTTGTTTATGCCGAGATCCAGGGGCCATATTTCACCTTCGTAACCTCATCAGTGTCGCTCACCGACATCAGCGAGGAGGGAAGGTGCAATTGGTTTTAGAAGATGGCAAAATGGATTGGGGTCCATTTGTGTTAAAGTAAAAAAAAAAAAAAAAAAAAGCACAACAACCACATGCCAGACTCACTGCGACAAAGAGCATATAAACTTTACTCAAACAGAAAGGACCTATTCCCATCTAAAATGATAATGTTAATAATAATCCATGTAAATACAAACTTGGACCATTTTGCAGTCAACATTGTTTTTACTGGATGTCCAGTTGGTTGAATGAGGTGCCAGAGACAATACAAACGGTGCGAGATCAAACAAATTAAAACAGCATTTTGTTTACAGTCCCTATTTAAAGAAGGTCAAAGTTCAACACAGAGTTCACTTGCAGCAAACCAACAGCAGACTGCCGACACCTTCAGTCTGCAGTCATTCTCCTCCATTGTCCTTCCCTTCCTTTGACCTTGGCGGCCATAAGACCAGTCTTTGTTCACGAGTCCTTATCATAATTATCAAACCGTAATGCTTGGTTTCAGCTGTGACAGCATCACTCACACAGTTAGGTGGGAAGATAACGGCAGCACAGTTGGACTTCTACATCAAGTCCCGAGGGAGGATTTGTATTGAAGCCAAAACACAATGTCTCTATTCTTAAAGGCATTACTGTATATGTTTACAACACGTAATGCTGTCAGCAAGAGCTGCAGTCTGAATATACTGCAGTTACAATGTTGATTTTGATCAAGACAAAGATGTTTTTAAATATATATATAAAACACATGTCATATAACACAACAACAGTGACCCCACAAAACAATATGTGTCAGTGTAATAGACTGAGAGGCAGCAGATAAATAGCTTTAGGAGAACATGCAGTGTTACTGCAATATCTTGAAGCACATGATCTGATGTCAGGTCAGGTTAGTTATTTCATGAAGGTCTGAAGAAAGTCAAGAGTCGGCTGTGGGGGATTAACATTAACATTCTTCTGCCATTTTAAAAGCAATGCTACGTATCTAATTTACCTTAAAATGATAGTTTAAAAATTGTTCTGATGTTTCATTGACTTGTAAAGAGGAGACTGGGCTCTGCCATTGACACAGCGCCCCCTGCTGGTCTGGTTTTGCACTCAGTAACTTTGGTTGCCTGCACATTTTAACCTTAGGCCTGCCTGCCGGGCATCTTGGTCATCTTTCCACACACTCACACACATGCGCACAGACACATTGACATTCAGAGAAAGAGATGATGACGTACCTGTCGGATTAGTTCTGTCTGTATAATGTGTGACTCCTGATTGCTGGGGTCATGGGTTCAAATCTCTTGTGGACAGATATCACACTCCAGCAGCGTCCCCCATGGCACCCTCAACATTTCTGCAAGGAATTAAATTGTCAATGATGAAATACTAGGTACTGATAGTGTCTTTAGTCTGAACAGAAACACTTTTTGGTTCAACTGCTCACAACTTGTGTCCATACCAAGGCCACACACCAGCGACACGGAGATGTTTTGTTTTCAGGCGTCATAAAGAACAAGGTTGGGTTGGTTATTTCTTTAGCACACAAAGATACAAACCTACAAAACCCCTCTTCTTTTTACAGGTTAACATTGTGATTAAGATCCACTCACAGCAGACTTGGAGAGGCTTTGGAATAAATTATATATTTCACAAGCCCATAGTGCCATCTGCTGTTTAATGACTGTACAACATGAGAGAGGAGGGTGACACTGTGATGCCTGGTACTTAAAACGTCTGTATGAGTGGGAATAAGAAAACAAACAGGGTGGGTGGAAAAAAAAACAGTAAGTACTGGTTTATGTGATGTGCAGTATATTGTATATCAAATGTCCCTTTATCAGAAATTCCTCCTCGGCTATTTTTATGGTCTCAGAAAGAAATCAGAAAGAGATTTACTGGATTTAAAGTACAAACTAAACAGAACTTTTCAAATCGATAAAGGTTTGACAGTTTCATGTATTAGATATAGAGTTATCAATACATCCTGAGCCACACTCCTAGTCGGTTGGTGGCGGTAATGCACCATAGCGTTTTTGCCAACCGCCATAGAACTTTAGAAACAGAAGAAGAAGAAGAAGAAGAAGAAGAAGGAAACGTAACTTCCTGTTTGTGTTAGCTGTGCTTTGTTGCTGTGTAGTGGACGCCTTCAGTTTACAGTCTACCGACCACTTCTCTGCTTTTTTAATGCCTTGAACACCACCGTGAACCACTGTCTTAGTTTAACCCACATGTGTCGACCACTTAGACTTGTTTCTCTGCACTCTGTCATTGACTTCACACACCTGCCGGAGGACCGCTAGCTTACGTTAGCATGCTAGCTTTGGCTTCTCTCTCTCTCTCTCTCCCTCTGCTGCTCTGTGTGCCTCATGATCAGCTACTCCCCCGCCTCATATACCGATAATGGTACACGTTGTAAGTGTAGTCTTTTTTTGCTGCCCTGGAGGCGAGGCTCAGTCTGGTGGACACCCGGCTCCGCACTATGGAAACTGAACTATTAGCTACGGCAGCTTGACAGACCCCCGTAGTCAGTGCGGACCAATCTAGCTTAGCCGCCGCAGCTGTCCAGGTGGTGGTCAGGCAGCTAACAACGTGGCCTCTGTAGATAATTGGAGGACTTTCTGTGGAAACTCTGGTCATGGGGCAAAATTTGTTAGGCACCTAGTGAATGTGGTACTGTCACGTCACTGCCACCTTCTGTTTAGTTAAGGTGTTACATTGAAAGGGTAGGACTACTTGTAGATCCACTCACTCCCCTGCAGGTGTTGTCAGGTATTGTGGCTGAGCGGACCTGTTCAGGCTGCAGGTGGCCGCTGCATTAGATCATGTGTCTTCACAGCTGCAGTAACAACAGATGAGTGGCAGCAGGTTTAATTAAAGAAGTGGTCTTTATTACAGCAAAGAAGCCAAACATTACAGACAAGAATAATTATGAACCATGAATATCAATTCTATAGTCAGACTGGCCTCTCATCCAGAAACCAGCTTCACTCACTACTCTTCAGGGCCATTACTTCAAATTCAATAAAGGAGGAATTATGGGCATCTTCACAGGATTTGAGTGGTGTTTAATACCTATTAACACAACAACTCATCATCGACTGCTTTGCTTCTCTCTCAGCGTGGCCTCTGTGTTTTCTCTCCCCGACTTTGGGGGATAAAACTTAAAAAGTTCCTCCAACAGAATAAACGTCTCTATTCAGTGGAAACTCTGTTTTGTTTCTTTCCTTTTTTTTTTAAACAATATCTGTCAAAATCTTTTGAAGTTGAATCCTTCAGGTCCAGGAGTACAATCTCTGACTTGATATCTACAACAGAACTAATGTTCTGACATTGCATCCATCATCTGAATCTCTACTGTTCATCCAACAGTAGAGCCTTTTAGAGCACTCATATGATAGTCTATTTACAATAACATCCTTAAGAGTAGGGCATCTCTGGTTCCATCCAAGTGGAACAGCTAACATTTTATTTACAATAAACTATTTTTATTATTATTATTTTGAATTTTTCCCAAATCAGTTTGCGCACACAAACAGAAACAGGTCTGGTATTCAGTAAGCCTGTGAAGCCTCACAAAGAATTCATGAAGCACTCTGATGAAGTAAAACACGCTGAGTCATGGTCCAAAAAGGTTTTCAAAACATTGATCGTCCATGAGAACGCATTCAACAAAGCCCTGGTTTGCGATCTAAGATGTTAAAATACAAGGAAATTCAAATGATTAGGCACAATAAATGTTGTTTTTTTTGTTGTTTTGTTTTGTTTCACAGTCCTGCTTGTTTTTGCTCACTAAGCCTGTCTGCATCACTGAGTCAGTGTGTATCCAGGGATAATGGTGAGCAGGATATGAGGATGGAGATAAACAGCTTATCCCAACTAAGACATTAAGAGGGATAGGAGCTATTATCCAAAATACTGTGCATGTAAACGCACCGATGTTCTACAGACCACAAACAGAGCGATGGGCTTGTACACAAATAAACCACGGTAACATCACAGAGAGTTTCATTAAGTGAAAACAAGACAATACTACTGAATTCCACCTAAATACTGAAAAGTTACTTCTAATGCTTCAATATACAGCTTCGATCAGGGGGGTTCTTAAACTCTTCTTCTTCTTCGTGGACCCAAATTGAGTAGATGTAGCCTCTCACCTCGGGGCCGGTCGTGGGCCGGTCGACTCCAGGCTCCGGAGGAAACAGACTCGCGGCCCATTTTGCGCCCGAAAAAACCTGCGGTTTAAGAAACGTTGGTGGTCGAATAAACATGGAATGAAGAATGATTGTTCTTACAAGCAATGCAAGTAAACAAACAATAAATACAAACAATGTGCTTTATCCATATAGACATATTTACATAAAGTCTTTGGCTTATGAATAAACATCAGCTGCAAAATAATAACCCAAAGAAAAAAAAAAAACATAAACAAAGAGAAAAGTGTTGGCCACCAGAGCGCAAACACAAATGAAGCCTGGGGTCAGTTCACTTCCAATTCCCTTCAAACCATAAATGGAGATGAGAGTTAATTCTCAGTCTTTTCTCGGGGTCAGCTGATTCCTCCTCTTTTCAATCGGTTCATATTTGCCTTTTTTTTTTTTTTTTGAAAAAATATCCCATTTGTGAATTGGCTGAATTGAAAGTGCATTGGGCCCAGCCCTGAAATGAAACATGATTAAGCTAATGTCACATGGCTGAACAACAAAAAAAACATCTGCTTAAGTGTTCAGTTTGTACAATTTCGGGTACAAAGAAAACTTGAAAACTTCTATCCAGTAGAGCAGGTACATGATAATACAAAAGCAACCAGAGCTCCGAAATCAACTCTGCAGGAAACAGAAACAGAAACAATGATACATGTCACACTTTGTGTGTTTTTTTTTTTGTTTTTGTTTGAACGTATACATTTTTGTGAAAATCCTACATTTTTCAAGTTGTCACTTCATGATATTGTAAAAAAAAAAAAAAAATCAAACAATACACAGAAAAAATCAGCCTAATACTCTGCATGTAAACTTTCTGGTTTTGTTTCATGATCAGTCTTGTTCCTAAGACACTACTGTTTCTAATAAGCAAACTCATATGGATGTGTAGGTTGTTTTCTGGCTCTGTTCTGTTGTGTAAACGATGAACAACAAGGTGGCTCTTTAAATTCTCAAATATCTGTTTATAATCATGACTTGACCCGGTTCAGAAACACAAGCTGAAGACGATGCTGCTGATGTGTGGAGTAGAAAACAGAAGCATTCACAGAGTTTGGCCAGGCGCGACTGTCGAAGTGTCTTGTTCTTGTACAAAAAGTACCGGCTGCAAACGCTCAAACATCGTCATGACGACGGGACGCCCGACACTGTGAAGCAGGAAAAGTGGCGCCGCTGGAATCTTTTTAACTTGCGCTTGTGTTTGCAGCTTGCGAACGGGCAGGGAAGGGGAAGGGGAGGGAGACACCTACAGTGCACATGGAGAACTGCAGGCGAGTCCATGCGAGGGGAGTGGGTGGGGTGGGCGGGGGTGGGGCGCTGTTGTGGTGAGAGGCTTAACATTTAGATGGGGCCCGGCACATACAGGGGCCCGCTGGCACTCAAAGAAGCTGTACAATAAGCGTAAAGGTGTAAAAAAGGAGCAACACCTCCTCCTCCTCCTCCTCAGCTCCTGATGTTTCCCTTTAGTTTAACGACACTGCAGAAGGAGACGCCTCCTCTCGAGCCGTTGTTATGATGCATGATGGATGCTACAGAGCGGCCGCCACAGAGGGGAGTCAGGACCAAGCAAAAGCAAAGAATCAAACACGGGGGAAGTGAAAAGATGTTCTCCTCTTCCACCTCCTCCTCCTCCTCCTCTTCTTCTTCTTCTTCTTCACCTCCTTATCTCTCCTTTTTTCTTTTAGGAGGACTCGATGAACTCCAGCGCCAGGTCGTAGCAGAACCGATACTGCTCCTGTGAACACGCACACACACAGTTCAGGGTTTTTAAAATGTCACACTGGACCAAAGTAGCTGAAGAATCTGTTTTACTCTGATCTGTTGGATGTTTCTCCAAATACTTAAATGTTGTAATTGAATCAAACTCTCTCGTCTCTAACTCACCGGAGTGTCCACCATGTTGGGTTTGCTGTTCCTCAGTGTCTTCACGGCGTGGAAGACGTCGACCACGCTCTGTCTCTTGGCCATCTCACACACAATGCTGCAGGCACAGAACACGCCACTACGCCCACCTCCGTTTCTACACACACACACACACACACAAGTAAATACAGAGTTATGTGACTAAGAGCACAGTTGTTGTGTGTGATCAGACATAAAGAGTTTCATGAGCGAATGCAGTGCATCAGTGTGTTTGTGTGTGTTTGTGTGTGGACTCACAGGCAGTGAACTATGGTTCTTCCTTCTCCCTCCTCTCCCTCACGTTGCCACTGGTCCACCTGCAGGATCAGCTTCAGGAAGGAGCGCTTGGAGGCGGGGACTTCTCTGTGCCCCGCCCACCCCAGGTACTGGAACTGACGGACCATCAGGTAGCCCTCCTGAGGCTGAGACACGGAGCAACAAACAGTGATTAGACGTGACCACAGCCTTGTCTTGAGTGGCTGGATAAACATCGTTGAACATTTACATTAACACCATGACAGGCGGAGAACAGAAACACTGACTGGAGCTGTGAAACGGTACAGAAAGAAGCCACACAGTGTGAGTCCACTGACCCTGGTGAGGTTGCAGACTCTGAAGAGCCGACTGATCACGTCACAGTCCATCGAGCAGCTCATACACTCCACTTGGACCGGGCCGTAGCGCAGCATGCCCTCCTCTGGCCAGTACTGGGGACAACCCTGAGGAGAGACGGTCACAGCATGAGACACCAGATACACACAGAGACACTGCTGTTCCCAGCATCTGAGTTGATTTTAACGTTGTATAAAAAGTCTTTTATGACATATTTCTTTATATAGAGACCAAACATCATGTTCTTGAGTTTTCCAGTGCGTCTTCATTTCAGTTTAGTTCAGCTTCACCACAGCACCTCAGTGTTAAACATTAAAATGTACAATAAATCAAAGGCTCAGGTTATATTTAAGGATGATGAATATATCTGAGGAGCTCTCCTCTGAGTTATTACTGCTGGAGATATCAGGCCTTGGTTCTGCCATTCATCCCGAGTCTATATATAAAGGTATATATGAAGTATGAGTAGCTGTTGTTGGGTCACTGTTGTTTATCAGCTCCTTAGAATATGAAAAAAATGATCTTTGACATTTGAAATGACATGATATCGTCAGGACATTAGCAAAGTGAATTACCTGAGCCAGGTCGATCTCGTTCAGCATCACCAGACTGGTACATCCGTAGTCATAAACCAGACGCCAGAAGTCTTTGACGGTGTTGGGCAAAGGATGCTGGGTAACGATGAACGCAGCAGGCTGTCTGTAGCTCTGCAGAGAAACAGCACAACCGACATCAGGACATTGGGTCACACAGAGGCGTCATTTGATCCAGAAGCTAGCTGTTGAACTTTTTATTAACATCATCCACCTGAATATCTTTATCCTCATATTTATTACACCTCTCTCTCTCTCTCTCTCTCTCTCTCTGTCTCACACACACAAACACACACGGCGAGACACAAACGGCCGAGCAGAGTGAGACTGAGCTGGTGGACCATGACACATTGAGCACACAGTTCGGTCACATGATCATGCAGAGGGGCTTATAAAATGTGAGGGTGAGGAGCATGCATTACATAGACAAACACGCCACACACACACACACACACACACACACACACACTCACACACATACACACACTTCATCTAGATCTACATCTACATTTAGTAAAGTCAGTTTTCTTCATGTTCAGTCAATCCAGGTCAAACATCTAAAGAGAAACTCTTTCTTTTGACGTGATGAACTGACTGAAGTGAGAGTGAACTGAATGGAAATGTGCAGCCAGATATGTGACATGGGTGTGAATGACTGAGGCAGTGTAAACATGACGGGAGTCTAATGTGAGGGTCGGGTTGGAGGGGGGGGGGGGGTGTACGATCAATGGTTTGGCTACACATGGACCTGGTGGCGGAACGACACTGAAGCCATGAAACAAATCCAGTATTGGAGATCCGACATAAAAATCCCATTACCTGGAACTCTTCTGACAGCTTGATTAGAGAGAGGCCAGAGGTAAGTTTAACTTCACTAAACTTTAAAAGGTGATTTTTTTTAAATATATATATGAATTTATGGAATGAACTCCATACGTTTTACAGCATTTACAGTATTTTTGTGCTCCAACAGCTTCGTTGGAGAGAAGCCAGGTTTCTTTTCACACCATGCAAATAAATATTACACATCATTATGAACTGACAAACCTACAACCCACCCTTACTGCTCCTTCTCTTCCTCCCTCTCCAATGGCTTTCACAGAAAGGCTAATCAACGTTAACCTCCCTCCTGCCATCTTACCTTAAATCTCTACCTGCTCAATGAGTTTGTTTTTTCAGGTCATGGCACAAAGGCAACATGCTGGGGCGGTGTTAACAAGTTGCCGATGTAGTAAAGCAATGTTTGGGGTGGCGGCCAGAGAAGCTAATGGTCTTTTCAGAACCTGGATTTGTCTCTAGCCTTCTGCTGCTAAAAACCACAAACACAGCATCACACAAACAGGGAGGGGAGTCTGTGTGTGTTGCATGTGTGTGTGTGTGTGTGAGTGTAGGTATATAAACATCTGTGCAAAGTTGTAACATGTGTGTCTCTTCATCATCAGTTGTGTGCAACCTCTTATAGTCTGTATCATTTTCAACAAATTTGTGACACTGCAGTTTGGGACAACATACGTTACACACTTTGATTAATTTACTTTTTCACACTGTTCAAACTGTTTTCAAGCAAAAACATCTGCTTGACTTAAAAAAAAAAAAAAAAAAAAAAAACAATTTCCACATGGATCCAAAAGAAAACAGGGTGAAATGTCCCAAACTACTCCTGCTTGATGTGTTGAAAATAACACAACCTTATTAAATGTGTGTACGAGCGCGTCATACACTTACATCCATCAAAGCAGCATTGATGTAGTTGCTACTTTCTCCGTCTATCGTAATGAGGAAGGGAAGGCATCTGTCGGGAGGAAGGCCGTCCATAAAGCGGTTCTTATCCTGGTTTCTAGGCAACAATGCGATGCTGCAGTCTTCAGGCTGGGGCTGAGGAGTCACCGAGTTTAATGTCTGAATAAAGAGAGGGACATAAAGTGACTTAATTTGGAGTTTATGTTCTTAAAAATGCTAAAACGTCCACATTCTTGTTGGGATTATCAAGTGAATCCCAAGAAGATGAGAACATATCCTCAAATCACGCAAAAGAAATCAGCATTTAATGTCTTTGGAGTTGCAGTTTTTACAAACATGTGTCAAGTCTACATCAGGTAAACTGTCTGATATCCACAATATAGATCTGTGTCACTTTAAGGGCTGAACATAGAGATTGTTTTTGGATTAGTTTTTACCTGGAACTCGTCTTTTATGTGTGACGAGTTGGTCTGGGAGTCGATGCGGATCAGCTCATAAAAAGCGGCTTTGAACTCGCACACTGGTATGGCTGTTTCTCCACATAGACAAGCCTCTAGTATGGCGTCATGGATGAAAATGTACTGCTCCTGAGGACATATAAATTCAAGACATATTATCATATCCACACAAATATTTCATAAAGATACTGGTAAATAATAAAGCACACACAACCGGTCACATGGAGAACACAGATATCTGAGATACCAGATGAAAGTGAGAGCACATACACACATTGTGAGTGAGTGATGGCTGATGGGAGATGGAGCTATGAATGACATGAGGTGATGACCGTGAAGGTTGGAGCTGCATCACTTTTAAGTTTGCCTTTACAAGAAAATCTATTTCCAGGGAAATGTCTACAGCTTCAATTTAGAGAGTAAACTGTGATTAAACTGTGTCTGAGCTGTTGCTTCAGCCTAATTTAATAATATAAATATAGATGATGGCATTAAAAATTCATACAGTATGTAAAAATCATTTTTTATCTTATGTATTTTAATTATGATTTCAACACAGACAAAAGGATTTAAGGAGCTTGTGATCCAAATGAGATCAAAATAGAAAAGCAACAAAAGTCTTTGAGTATTTAGCTTCTGTCTGGATGTGTTAACACTGCATGTTTTATTCTGATTAAGAATCAAACTGCAACTATTATCGCTTAAAATTAGGTCTATGTCAGCTCTGCTAAAACAGTGTAGGATGGAGATGCACTATTGAACTCACAGTGTATCCTACCACTGGATGGTGCCAAAGTGACATATTTTCACATCTTTGAGAAGTGTGGTTCGATGAGTGAGCATGAATTTCTTACCAAGAAATCTCAGCTACATTAAATTGTATGTTTGCTGTGTTTCTGCAGTGGGATGATGTGTTTATGAGCAGGTGGTGAACACACGGCTCAGTGCAGTCACTTCAGCCTGCGGCGTGCTCGATGGCTGAGTCTTGCAGTGAGGGTTTATTCAGTACAGTACAGTACAGTCTCTAAGACGTGGATGCAGATGGAGGATGGGTAATGCAGTCACCTCAGTCTGTACCATGTTGATCCTCCTGGAGCGAAGAGCCTTCACACAGTTGTAGATGTCAACCACTCCTTCTCTCTCGGCCATGTCCAACATGATGTCAATGACTATGAAGCAGCCTGTACGCCCTGCTCCAGCACTGCACACACGGAGGACATGTTTCACTATGTATGTATACTTCTAAAGAAGGTATCAATTTTAAGTAGTAGAGTACATTTAAGTGCAAAAATACTATGTTCATACCTGCAGTGGACCACAATTGGCCCAGCAGAGGGTGGATTGGAGATTTTAACTCTGCGGATGAAGGAAAGAAGTCCTGTGGCGTGATATGGGACTCCGTGATCAGGCCAGCCTGTGAAGTGGAACTGCTTGACCTCCCGCACCTCGTTGAAACCACGCTGAGCAAAGACAAAAACATCTTTAGGTTACTTTTCATAAGTTAATATTTTATCTTGTCCATGTACATGTAAAATACAGCCAAATATATCTAAGATTTTAACAGTACTGTAAATCACACAGTAAATGAAAGTTTAAAAAAGCACCACTCACCCTCTCCAGTGTAAATGTGCGAACCACGTATTCAGCGAGAGGTTCAACCTCCACAAAAGTCACCTTGAAGTCTCCGTACACCTCTGCATCATCTGGCCAATACTTATAGCACTTGACCTGTTCAATATTAAAACTTAAGTTACAATTTAATCAAATACAGTTTGACAGATGTGATAAAAACATGTCGTAAGTCCCGGGTCAAGTGGCACTTCATTAATAAAACAACAGCTGAGGTGTGCATCTGTTTATGGGTTTATATAACAATAAAATACTGACAGAATATCTTACAGTAACGCAGCTGCTTCAGACTGTTACATAACTCTACTTTTATGACAAACATTTTATGACAAACTTTTCCTGGTTGTCCATCTGGTACAAAATGTCAAAGGGGAAAAAAATAAAACAATGAATGCTGGGAAAGTGTCTCGCCCGCATGCAAAAACAAACAAAAATAGCAACTTACCCTTCCAACCTCCACCAGATTGGTTACCATGACGATGCAGGCCGACTGTTCCTGCCACACCATCCTCCAGAAGTCGTACACGGTCTCGTGAACGGGACCTGCACACAGACACACAAAGGCACACACACTCAGTCATAACAGTGTTATAACTTGTAGGAGAGCAGCTGTGGGTGATTTGCTGCAGTGTGTGTTTTGGTTCAGTGTCGTGTTGCAGTTGTGTTTTACCTTGAGTGGCGATGTAGTGACTTGGTCTCTGGTAGCCCTGAGAAGACAACAGCACAACACGACAGCTCAATATGCATCAAAAGTGGATGTTTCATGTTAAAAACAGAGACTCGTCCCATTTGGAAAAAAGAAAACGTTTTAACAACAAAACAAACATGATGATAATTGTCAGAAGTCATCCTGCTCAGACAGAAGCAGGATCTCCTGGATGTTTACAGGAAATTTAACACAGACATTTTTCCACCACATTGAATGAATTCGTCTTTTTCTGGTGACATGTTTGTTGTATTCTTTCCAGAGTTGTCTAGAGATGACACCTACGACCTTTATAACTGTCAGGTGTGCTAAGAGCTTGGACAACTTTGAATGGGACTTCTTCAGAGTTATAAAGAAAACATTGGGAGTACACATCAGAAAAGTTGCAGCTCACAGTGAGATGTGAGGAAGACTGGTGGGAGGAGGGCAAGGTGAAGGAGTGAAATATCTCATGCAGCAGAGGCCCCAGCAACTCAAAAAAATGTGCATACACCGTGACGCGATGATGCATGTGAGGGGTGTATGAATGCATGTGTGGGGTGAACAGGTCTAAAAAAAGTCGAAGGGGCGTGAATGAATGAAAGAGTCCACAGTGATACTTACATCCCTGTACAGCCAAATCTACAGCCCAAGCCACAGGCAGAAAGAACAAGTGGAAGAAGAAAGGAAAGAAAGAAAGAAAGAAAGAAAGCACAACAATGTCAGTGAGTGTCAATCAGAAAAAGAAAAAGTTGCATTGACATAATGGGAGTTTGAACAGAAAACAGACGTGCAGAAAATAAATGATCTAAAAAGTAGGATTAGACTGAAAAGAAGGGACACTTCCTGCTGTGGTGTGACCATCTGAGGTTCATAGGTCACTTGAATAAACTTTATTGTTTCTGATACTCCAGGTTTTAATATCAAGAGTCACTGCAGTTTACATTCGGTACATTCAGCCATTTAACTGTGGTCATACCAACAGATACGTGCTGGACAGACCAGGGAGCGTCCTTTCTATTCATCCTAATTCTAGCTTACTGTGAGCAGTGGCATGCATGTAACAGTTAATGATAATATAGAAGAACATGTTATCAGCATATCAGCATTAAAAAAGCACAATGTGAAAAACTAGCATGCAGATGATTGTTGTACAGGTGGCAGCAGAGTGCAGAGTGGAGATGGTGAGACATGAATGATGGGTGGATGGATGGATGGATGGATATTTAGACCGGCTTGAACAGACAAACAATAAGAGATGGATGATGACTGGCATGGAGACGTAATGGATGAGAAGATGGCTGCATTGATGGCTGCAGTAAAGGCAGCAACATGAAGATAATCTGCTGAGAGTTAGATGAGGAGATCCATAATGCTCTCCTTTCTGTTTGTTAAATATGAAAATACTCAGCTAAACACAAAGACTGGTAGCAGCTTGTCTGTGTCTGTCCTAAGATAAGAAAATCCACCAGCCAGCACCTTTAGAGCCGCTGTTAACATCATGTATCTTGTTTTTTTAATCTGTGCTGCTCAGGCTGGAATTTCTTTGCCCGGTCACAGCGACTGTCTGGAGTTACACTTGGGTTGCTCTCCAGATTAGACAAATAAGATATAACGAAGCTGGAGGACTCCTCCAGCTTCAGAGGTGTTTTGTTAACTCTGGACAGACACAGGCTGCTGCTGTTTCTTCTGCTGCTGCCTGTAGTATCCAAGAAGCTGTCTCTCTAAAACAACAAGTCTAACATGACACCTCGTCTTTGCATTGCACTTGCATTTCTTTAAAACTGAACAATCCAAAAGATAAGTTGAAAAAACAACTACTTAATGTAAGTGATGAATGAATGGAGAGACGACAGCAGGTCCGACAGCTGAGAGAGAGACACGTGCTTCATGTATGTATGTATGATGTGTTTTTCGGTGGGTGGCTGGATGCGTAAAACAAATGGCACGATGGATGACGAGTAGACGCAATAAAGGTATAGAGGCCTGACATACGAGCGAGGGAGTGTGGTTTCGTTGGTTTCGTTGGGAGCCAATAGTAGCATTCGATGCGTTTCCACTTACATCGATGTAGTTGGCGTTGATGTAGTCGGAGGAGGGGTCGTCTTCTATGGGCTGAAGAATAACCCTTGAGTGGTCATCTACAGAAATACACAGGGGGACATTGAGGAAGAGAGGGAGGGAGAGAAAGAGAGAGAGAGAGTAACAGAGAGAGAAGAGGGCAGCAAATGCATTAATCTCTCTGTGTGCTTGTTACTGGTTTGATGATGAAGATGTTGAATATTGTTGTGTTGTTGTTTCCTAGTGGTCCTTTATTTCATGTAATCATTATTTTTTGCTATTTACTTCTTATAAATACCTATGATTTGCCTCTTCTTGGTCTTAAGAGGACAGATGTAACACCACATACTATCCTGCACTTTGCTCTGTCAATGCATACATAAAACTGTCCAACCACATTGCCATGGCCTAATATTTTTCAGGCAAAGGAGCAGCAAGACTAAGACTGTGTGGTCTGTGACATTGAACTAAGAGTGTCTGAGCGATGCCCCAAAACTGAGGCTCTTCTGAGTGTCAGGGAACAGCGGCACACAGGGGAGCACTTTAGATCTCCGAAGCAGAGACTAATGGCCGTCCCAAGGTAACGACAGGAAACTAAAGGTGACTGAGCTTTTTGCAGTTATTGCCCACTGACTGTGGAACAACCTCCCACAAAGTCTCACAAAGGCCAAATCAGTGCACATCTCTAAAAAAAAACATCTTGACTTCGCACTTTTAATGAATTACTTTGCTTGTTCCTGCTCTTCCTTTTCCTTTCTTCTTCCCGTCAATTCAGTAATTCCTGTTGATTAGTGATATATAAATAAAACACTCTTGCTTGCTTACATGCTATTATGTTTCCGTAGCGGTTCTTGGTGCGGTTCTGCTCCTTCTTGGCCACATCCCAGGAGGCCGACTGGCCCTCGAAGAAGCTCTGTATCACCAACAACACACGGCAAAATATGAAAGAAAATTACACGTCATGGATCCTCAGATCTCATTCTGAGAGAAAATATGAATGAAGGAATTATGGGTTTTCTCTGGTGGGTGTTTTTCCCATTGGAAATGAAAGGTTAGAAAACACTTACTAGATGCACAAAGGCAATCGATCGTTGTGATTTTCTCATTTTAACATCAATCATCACAGACTTACACAATAACACTCATTGTTTAAAATCCACTTGTCAGATGTCTTAATAGTGTCTTGATGGCACTGGGAATTAAAGTACTGTTAATAATAATCTTACTTCATATTCCTCCTTAAAACCGTAGCTGTCAGAAGTTTTCATCAGGTTGATGTGCTGCAGGAGGTCGGCCACTCGGATGGCAGGGTGGAGCTGTCCCGTCTGATAAGGAGACTCAGTTCCCTCGCAGTGATACCGAGGAACATCCAGAAGCCTGCTGTTCTCCGCCGCAGAGCCGCTGTGGTTCTCGTCTAGAGGAAGTGGGAGGGAAGGAGCTCAGATTAATGGCTGAAAACTCTGGTTTGTTCGCCGGTTTATTCATTGACCAGAATGGATCTTATCCGATCTGCTTGATTAATCATATAGTAAGAGACTTCCTTCCAAAAATCAGATCTATTATCGTGAGGAAATTCAGCTTTTTCACAAAAACCAAACAAACCATTTGTCGGTTTGTTTTCTCGGTTCATACTCACCTGTGATAGGAACTACGTGCCAAAGCAGCGTAAAAAGAAAAGAGCAAAAACATTTAGTCAGACTGCAGGGAAAGAGGACTTGTTAGTCTGACTCACACTGCACAAAGGTTTAGTTTTATACACAAAGGATGAGTAAAAAAAAAAAAAAAAAGGTCACAACAATGAAAAACAACATGTCAAATGTGTCTGTAATAACATAAAACACACAAAACTGCAGCTCTCACCAACTTACAATGAGCTCTAAAGTCCACAACACTGCCCTCTACTGGTAATATCCACCAGGAGTTACAACCACGAATACCAACTACAGCTTCAAATGTTATTTCAGCGTCATGTTACAAGCTTTCTACGCCTCCCACACCCATTTTAAGTCTCAAAATACTTGGCAAATTTCAATATTTAGAAACATCACCCCACATAAACAAGTCCTAACATCCAAGCAAACACATGTCAGTCAATGTGAGAACAAGACAATCAATTTGTAAACTTCAGATAAAAAACAGCAAGGTGCAGAGAGGAACAGATTTAATTATGAAAATAATTAACTCTGCATCTCAGAAACGAGAACATAGGAGAAGTACTTCAGTTACAGGTAAATTACGGTTCACCGTGTTGGAGGATTTCCAGGTGAATGTTTCAGTGCTGCATGTGTTAATGTGAGTTGGCAGTGTTAATGTCCAGACTGACAGGTTGTATAATAGAGTAGCTTGAGGTTGCGGCACAACCGACTGATTTCATCTTCACCGCTGTTTATTAACTGACACTGTTTATTTCATCCGACCGATGCTTTCCTCTGCTCCAAGGACACGTTCACTCATTAATGACTGTTAAAGGTTTGTTAAGCGCTCGTCAGGCCAATTAACGGTAAACTTGACCCGACACTGCTTCTTAATTTGTTACTTCTTGCTACTTCTACCCACTCTGTGATGTGATTGGCCGGGACAGATTGTAACTGCAGCCTTCACTCCAAATTAGAGGCTATGAAACAGTTCATTAACACGGTTTGGTTGCGTTGTGGATCGCAGAGGCCTTTAGGACATGTTCGAACTCCACACATCATAGTCGCAGTGCCAACAACACCAGACTAAACTTAAGATAAACACATTGCAGTGCAGCACTGGAGCTAGAGAAACATCCCAACTTGGCATAAACTCCATCTTTCACAACTCAGACTGGGGCATCAGCAACAAAACAAGCCTTGGGAATAACACAGATGGTCGACACTCGAGCAGACTCCGCTCCTAGATCCAGAGCACAGACAAAACTTCTGCCAAAGACACGGAGCTGTAGGCACAAAGTTGTTCACTGTCACTTGATGTCACAGATTTTATCGGCACTCGTTTTCATGTGGCGATGTGACAAACTGTCTTCCAGTTTCTGTCGTTTTCAGGACAGGAGATGGCATGCCTTAAAACAACTCAAAACTCTGGAAATAATGAGGTCTCTGAGGGAGAATGATGGTAATTACTGTGAATATCAATAATGCTCAGTAGGAAACAGAATCCATGGCTGGGATTGGGAATGACTGAACCTTGGGAAAACACCGGATGACAGATGAAGTGCTTGGCTGTTGGAGTTGTTAGTACTGGGCATGTTTTACACAGAAAGTTGGCAGTGGGAGGCGAACAAAGATAAAAGATGAAGACTGGGTTTTAGCTCTCCTTATATATTCTAATTGTAATTACATACACACATTGCCTCTGCACCAAATCTTGCATTTTTGCTGTATTTCTTATTAATGTTGCTCACTTTAATTCGACAATTGTAGAGATTCATATTCCCTATTTATGATAACATTACGGTTAAATGTTTGGGACTTTTTAACATTGACATTGTGGTAACACACTTCACACAAGCCAAACACTGATGTCAGAGGTCAGAGGAGAGGACGCTACAGGATGTAGCGGAGGCGTTGACCATGTAATGACACACAGGACAGGGCAACAAGCACAGGGGCTTCATGACGATGAAGGGTGATCACTACAGGGCGTTTACTGGTGACAGATGCGATACATCCAACCATGCTAGAGGTCTCACCTAACACGGCAGTGGGGACCAGAGGATCGTTGGGCACTGCAGAAGGAAACATGGTCAGGAAATACTCTCAGTCTCGACATTACTGAAACATACATGAGGATCCAAAGGTGATTCGTTTAAATGCTCCCGACAGGACAAAGGAGCAGAGCGTAGCCTCAGATGATGACTTAAACATGGGTGGTCATCCATCTTCACATCCATGTTTTTTTTTTCTTTGGCCCACTGTGGTCAGATAAAGTCACTAATCTTTTAACAGAGATCATTCAGAGCCACATTAACAAATACACTCTCTTCACTTCATCTTCCATTAGTTTTTGGTTTTTGATTTTCAAACTAAAAAACCTAAACAGGCTGAATCTGAATGAGTTTCTGTTGCTAGAGCTGAGAATATTGGCTGATTAATTGATTTAGATGATCGACAGACTAATTAATCAGCAGCTGTTCTCCTCAGCAACTATTTTTGATAAATTATTCATTGTTTTAGTAATTTTCCTGGCAAACACACCACACATAACACACTTCCAGCTTCTTCAGTGTGAGGATTGGATTTGCCGCTTTTCTCGTGTTTCATATCAGATCATATGAGGCCTGTAATCAAAGCTTTTGTGTGGAAAACACGTTGGAGCCTGATCCGATTCTGTGTAAACAGCTGTGGCAGTGATATGCAGATCCTAAACTGCTTTGCACAGACAGAATCAGAAGACTTAGAGGTTTCAAACAATGATTTGTCAGTGTTGTGTGGAGGAAGACTGAGTCTGGTACAGACCAAAACAAATCTGAGGTCGTAGGTATACCAAGGCCAGACTCTACCCAGATGGGATGGTGTACATAAAAGAACCTACATCTGTTGTTGTAGTTGTGAGAGTCCATGAACGTCACAGCCATCGGGTCCTCTCCATGCAGAGTGCTCTGGTCGGCGTAGCTGCGGTCCATGGCGTTCACCATGTGTGTCATCTCCTGCCGTGTCGTTCCGATGGCGTCTTTGCGTTTTTTAGCCAGTTTCCTGTCGGGAGGGGGGCAGAGACAGACGCAATCAGGGATCTGATGAACAGACACGCAGACATCAGCGAGCCTGCAGACCACAGCTCCACTTCACTTTGTCTTGTGTGGAATAAATCTTCAAATTCTCAAGTGTAGCATGACTTTAGGTGTTTTTATTTTTTGTTTGGGTAAAGCTGGGGGCTGCAGGCCTCTGATTCAAGATACAGAGTTAAAAAACCAACAAGAAAGAAAACAGGAGAAAAGAAGAAACCTTGGGAGAAGAGAAAAAGAGAGGAAGGACAGAGGAGAGACCAAGCAAGGAAGGTAGAGGAGAGGCTTTGTTTGTAAATGGCAGCATTAAACAGGTTTGGCTATAGGAACAAAGGGGAAATTGCATCTAATTCAGACCAGGGGAAATGACCTATGACCTACAGACCAGTAGCAAAAAGGAAAAATGTGTTATCAAACTTGGTACCATAGATGAGCTGTCAGATGAAAGCCACCAATTTTAGTATAAACTCAGTTTCTGCTGATTTTTGTAATTTCAGAATAAAAGCTTTCAATAGAGTAAATAAAAACATAAACACAAAATAAACAAAAATGGGAAAGAAAATCACCAAAATATGAAATATTTGGTTTTCATCCGACAGCAAAGACAGGAAAAACCCCATTAAAACAGCAGTAGGGGAATGACTTGTGCTCTATAGTTGCCCAGGGGAAACCATTTACTACGAGTACAGCACAGTTATCATTATATGAATAGCAGGACTCGAGGTCCTGTCATAAAATCTACACATCCAGGTATCCGTTTCAGGTTTCACTCTCTCAGTGTGTGCAATGCAATCCATGAAAACCCCAGGAGAAATATCTGTAGAGGACTTGATACTTGGAGCATGACAGAGCATGCAGGAACATTATGTACCCAGAGCCATAGATATACATCAGTTAAGACAACATCAGGACCGGTGGACAAACAATCTTTGTGTTTTCATTCTCAGGGAAAGTTAGTTCCTCTCTTGTGTGGCAAGTTTAAGTCCCAATATAAATGTAACATTATGCAGGTGGGACACAACATGGCAGCCGCCGATGAACACGAGAGGATTGATACAGAAATCAATTTTTCGATCGATGCCAAACTGATATAATGTACGGCTCTGACTTCTTCCCAGACAGAATGCATGCTGTGTTTTTGTTTTGTTGTTTTTTCTTTAGTTGTATATTTTACCTCTTGACCCCAAAACACACCAACTCCACCTCTAAGACCACACGCACCCACGAGATACACACTCACACACTCTGCAGGAACACAGGTTTAACCGCTGACCAAGTGTAGCTGTTTGTGTGGGTGTTGGTGTGCGTATCATTGTCAAACAGAAAACATGAAAACAGAGAGAGAGAAGACGTTTGGATTATAAACCACCATATGCTCTGCACTGTCCATACAGCACAAAAAGAGAGAGAGAGACACAGAGATAAAGAGCTGGGTGTGACCAGAACTAGAATGGATCGCTATCTGAGTTTATTGTGTATTATTTGGATTTTAGATTTTAGATTCTTCAAATCCTGCTGATTAAACCAAAATGAAAGAAGTTTAACTCCATATTACATGTAGTACACATAGCTGGTAATACTTCGGCACTTGTTCATTTGTGAATTGAAGGTGCACTACATAGGTCCCACCTCTTTTATAGGTAGTTGTAAGTTGGATCTACTTTGATCACAGCCGCTGAGAGAGACGACAGGAGGAGGCAGAGCAGAGAAGGAAGTACCCAGATTAACAGGAAAAACCATCACGAGAACTCGACCCGACACAAAATTCAGATTCTGACACGTGTCCCAAAGAGGAAGTGGACTGGTTCGGATCCATTGTCAAGAGGAGACACACTGAGCGCGTGTAGCGGCAGAGTAACCATGATACCTGTGACTTGATGGGCGGATGGATGGATCACATGACTACATGCACACAAAGAGCTACAAGTCACAAGTGCAGCATTCTTTTTTCAAATAACACGCTTAGGCCTGTGTCGTCCCACTTTGGCCCGCTTTGGTCTGGTTTAGGGGCCAACTTTGGCCTTCGTTGAGTCTGCTTCAGAGCAACTTTGGAGCATGTAGAGGACACCGGGGCTGAGGTCAATTCACTGTCAGTTCAGTCCCTTTAATAGGTGCTGACGCTTCATTTTGTGCTAATGACTCAGCATTTTGTATTTTTTCAGACAACGAACCATCAACTTTCTATTAATAAAAACAAACATTTATGTTATTTGGAATTTCAAATGAATAATAAAAATATGGGAAATAAGGACAATCCTGAACTGACTGACATGAAAGTGAATTGACCCCCACCCTGGCAAGGCATCAATGAGGATGGCTTTGGCTGGTTGGTTTAGAGCTGAAAATGTGTTTTGTCTTGAAAAAAGTATACTGCATCTTTAAAAATAACAACAACTAGCCACTAAGAATTCGCCCAATAAGATAACAGCAGCTGGGTGAGCTGATTGTTGATTGGTTGTTTACTTACAGGTAATAAGAGTATGAATAGTAGGTCCTCCTGGGGGGGTTGTGAGCCAATCAGAAAGCAAAAAATGAGACACAAGGGTCATGAATATGCAAATTAGGACAATACTGTCCTGTTCCCAACCAGCAACAACAGAAACAGAAGAAAACACCTTTTGTTTGCTACAACTTGAGGGTCATGCAAGGGGTTGTTGTAATTACTATGGGCCCTGTTTCTTTAGACAGCTCAGCTCTAACGCTAAATAAATACTCCTAAAATCAAAACAACCTATCAGTACTAACCTATCAACATGCAGTCTGTCTCTCCGTTTACCTCTGGGAGTGCTATATTTGAAATATTCATGCAATATTTTCAAGCTGCATTAACCCTAATTAAGAGATTTAGCCATCATCACTTTTACTGACACCTAACAGGAGCTGATCTGTTCTGTAACACCACGCAGCTCGCTTCCTGCAAAGCAAGCATGATGTCATAGCGATGTCATCATATCCCACTATTTTAAAGATGCAGTATTGTTCAGAGTTGTAAAGGTTCAATGACAATGAAGATTGATCTCCCCAGAAACCTTTGTGGAAGATAAAAACTACCAGGTAAACGTAACTTGATGCTCATGAGAGTGACAGAAAATCACAAAATCTTTTCTGAGTGTCCTGTTGTATCCGATGTGACAGTTCAGCTACAAATCAGGCCTAATAATGTCTGAATGAGCTTTAGTGTCAAACATCAAAACAAACTCAAAGTGTAACTTCAGAGCTCTCTTCAAGTACCTCAAAGATAATTTCTTGCCCCATGCGGAAAAATGCAAATATATTATTTCATCTGTCGTGACTGAGACTAAAACACTTAAAAAATGTTCCCTGGTCATAACAATCAAAATCCTTTTCAGCTGTTTGTGTTGGTAATGTACAGTCTCAGGAGTGTTAGTGGTCGGATCAGGTATTAAAAGCTGCCTCATGAATGCAACTTGAGCTGGTGACAGTTTGGTTTCCAAACAAACAACAACAACAACAACAACAAAAGACACTGGATTCAGTTTCTCCAGGCTTTGGAGTACAATTACAACAGTCACCTCCCAAAAATGCATTATCTTTCAATTTGAAAGCAATCTCCTATTATCCAAAGGCTTAAAAAATCCTCAAGGGGCAGATAATGTTTGGTAAAACACGTTACAGTAATCAGGCCAATGGTTATCATTACCAATTACACTATGGCACTAAAGTGGTTGCACGGAAGCTGGATCACATGAATTCATTAAGAGCATTAGAATAAAAATACGCAGGTCATGGGCTGCGAGAGCAAAGATCTTCAGAGAGTTCATTACTGATTGTAATTTAATGCCTCTAATTGTTTTTGATTTGCTGAGTGAGATCATGATTGGTTGGAACTGAGAGACTGCTTGCTCTCTACAGCCTCTGGCAAGATGCAATACCTCAGTGTTGAGAGGAAATCCTGTTTGTTTGTTTTTTTTCCTCATAGAGACGTCTTCTCAAAGTTGATACGATGATTCACTTGAAATGTCTTGTAAGTTACATGGTGGTCAATTAGCACAGCAGCTCGTTTAAGTCAGCACTTCTTTAAAAAATGAATGTATCTGTCAAGTTTAATTCGTAATGATTCTCTTTTTCATGAAGATTTTCCAGTTTTTCACTGAAAGGTCAGAACAAAAGCAGCATGTGTAGTAATAGTTAATTACCACCCACGAGTTCACTCATGTAGTTAGAAATGTGCCCACAGAAGGATGTGCTCATTGAACCTAACATGGCTTCAGACTAACTCAGAAAGACACTGATCAATGAAGAAGGAGCATTATGGAAAACAAAAGCTGTCTAGACTTCAGGGAGGAGTTGCTGTGAGCTCCCTCATGGTGTGTCTAATGATGTTTGATACTGTAGATCCCATCGCAGCCATACCGCAGCAACTCATGAATAATGCTGCTTTCACCTGAACCAACACATTTCTTTGGAGGTGAATGTAGAGCACAGGAAGTAAAGCAGCTTTTTTTGTGTGACAACCAACAACTTCTGAAGTTTGATAGAATAAACAACAGTGATACCAATGTATTACAGAAACAAGACAATACGCCTCGTCTTTAACTGTAAAGTATCATCTGAAGAAAAATATCCTCATGATATGGAGAAATAATTCATGAGAATAAGTCTATCACATTTGTAAAGGTGAGATATTCTTTCTCACACCGTTGTCGGCAAACAGCTTGGTCTGATACAAAGGAGACCTGATGGTGATCCAGCTGCTGCAGCTATGTGTACCCACCACATGGTGGTGCCCTGTCCTAAAACACCACCACAGAGGCCAGAATGTAACAGCGACACCAGGACCAACGCTGACACCTCTAAATGCTCCGAGTAAGAAATGAGAGGCAGTGATTTTGAAAAAAGCAATTCAGTCTTAATGTTTTGCTTTTCTTTTCATGTCTTTTCTCTAAAATGTCTGAATTATACCTCGACACTCAAGACATTAGACTACAAAGGGAAACCACTACTGCTGAATTCTCTTAAGTGTGTAGCTGAAGTAATGAAATGTCAGGGGGATGCGTGAGCACCACAGTGGCTTAAAATAATTAATTCTAGGTTTTTTATTATTAGACATTTTTATGCCTTTGATGTGTGTATATGCCATTGATCTTGGAAAGTTACTTGATTTTCTGCTCAAGGATCTCTTTCACTACGTCTCTTCCACACTCAGAATGGAGTCAGCTGTTCTGTGTGGTTGTTTTGTCTAGACTGATTGAACAGCTGTAGTGTACAAGACAAAAAAAAAAACATGACCTCAGATCTTTCTTTCACCACAGCAAGACAGTCAGGTTTCTGGATTTTGAAAACAAGCCTGCAGCGATTTTGTGTCAACCTTCAGGAGGTGATCAAACTGGTTCTGAGGGGAGATCAACGTTAATGGCGGATGGATGGAGGATGGTGTTACTACAGCAAATACTGGACCAACACACAAGACACAAGAGAATGGGTTTAGGTGCACATTTGTGTCTGTGTGTTCTTGCATCTGCATGCGTGTTGGTGTGTACATGAAGTATATTGTTCATGTTCATATTTGCTCTCTTCGTTCGAGCTCTTCGTGAACGCTGCTTTAGCGGTCCTGATTAGGTTTTGTCACTCACCTCTTCTTGACCAATAGGATGGCAACCAACACCAGCAGAATAAAGACAAGAACACCAGCACTGATCCCGGCGATCTTTACCACCCGATCCGTCTGTTTAGCCGGGTCAGGAATGACTTCTGGCTCCTCTGTAGCACCTACGACATAATGATGATGGAAAAAAAACATTAGAGTACTGTGGCTCTAACTCATATAAGCTCATATGGCCCGAATTTTAGACCAGATGGATTAGTTTGTGCTAGTAGGAGCGGACAAACAATGGGAAACTACACATATATAGACTTGTAGAAGACTGGTATTTCTACAAGATGCAAAAATGACAGCCATTAAATAAGCCAAATCAATGAATATATCAAGACAATGTATAGTGATACGCTGCTAAAAGACATTTGAGGAACATCTGAGCATAAACAAATGAAAAATATCATCATGCTTAGCCAGCTTCGCTCTCTTGTTCTGTTTGTTCTTTTCCCGTGTCCATTGCTATTAGAAATCTGTCAGCCAATTTCTTTCAAAGCTGCCAGCCATCTGGGGAATACATGTGTGTTCAATAATATTCAGTTTCCAGTAAATTTCTTTTCCTTGACAGGCTAAATTTTTCTAGCTGTCAATAATCAGGAGAAACCCAACGACTGACAATCAAACATTTAAAAAGATGAAAGATCTTCAAAAGCTCTATCATCTGGGTTTTCCTATAGCTGAGTCAGTTTTTTAGTCAAAACCTGATGAAAAATAAATAAATAAATAAATAATTCTCGCAGACCTGCTGTTTCTGTTAATATTAAACCAGTGAACCGAGTGAAACTGAACTGAAATATTTCCTCTCATGCACTGTCTGTAAATTTGCATCACAAATAAGTTTGAGAGCCTTGGCATGACTTAGGCTGCCATGTTTGACCTGTGGCGATCAAAGAATGCTGCTCAACCGCCTCAGGAATCAACGTCTTGTTTCTCTGAACAAAACGCCCTCACGTCAGGAAAGTGGTGAGCGTGGTAAGGAACTGATCCTGATGAGCCATTCAAACAGGAAGGTTTACTCATCCGCACACTGGAGAGCAGTTAAATATCAAGACTCTAATTATTCTTTGTAAATCTACATCAGACAACTGAAATGCCATGGTAACGATCAGTCACGATGCAGAGAGAGACAAAAGTTTTGTTTGAGCAGCTAATTTGGATCATTGTTATATTGACATTGACGGTGAATGGTTATGATTGTAGAAACAAAAGTGCTTCTTCCAATGAGTCATCTCACACGAGAATATTTAAGTGTGTGTTCATGGTGGGTTTTATTGTAGAGATCAGGTCATGAAGCTGGAAAGTATGGCAAAGAAACATGGCTGTAGCTATGCTAGCAGCTATTTGAGGCTGTACTTCAGCACAGCTTTGAGCTAAAAGCTAACACACTCACAGCCACAAATAACTAGCATGTTGCTTGTTAACCAGGTTCACCATCTTAGATTAGCATGCTAATATTTGCTAATCAGCACTGCAGCAGAGCTAATGGGAATGCTCTTTATCTTACAGGTCCTTTGATTCATATTTTCTTGTTTAGTGTAAGGATGAAAAACACTGTGAGAAGGCAACAACAGACAATCAGAGGGAGCTGAGTTGACTGTGTTTATTCCGGGCCTGTCTCGTGGAGCAGGGGTCAACTGAATCGAAAGCACTCAGCAGCATCCACAGACTCCTGCTTCTCATTCATTTTGTTGTATCATCTGATCGTAAATATTCTGAACCAGTGAACTCTGTGCAGAACTACTCCACCTCCCAGCTGCAGACACACCAAAGGAAACATTTTAAAAATAAAAATAGACACCGTCTACATACTGTATACACAGTGAGGGAGATGTTCAGCTGACTCTGTGTGTTTCATTGTGCATTTTTTGCAGCATATGTCAGGTTAACCTTGGCATCGCGCTCTCGTCAGGAAATGTTTTTTTGAAATGCAATTTGACTGCAGATTCCCAGTGTCTCTGCACCAGTGTATCTGTATTTAACTTGTACTCAAACTCATTTCTGTTCCTGATGACTTCGGAGAATTGCCTGAACTCCCTGATTCCGTCTGTTTGGGATATAACTCACAAATGGTGTTTTCAGGCAGACTTTAAAGCCTGTTGATCATGGACAGAAAGTCAACAGAAAAGAACGCGAGAGGGAGGGAGAGAGATAGCGAGAGCATCTGTTTTCATTCTCCTAAGCTCTACTTAGTGATCTGATCTCATAACGCCAGAACAGTTCATACTGCAACGTAAGAACATTATCATGCATTATGATAATCCAAATAATCCAACACAAAGACATTTGCACAAAACTCAACATAATGCAATACATCTATCAAATAATAATCCACTTCTAAAGCTAAATATCAACAAGATAAACATAATCTCCCCCTCTCTCTTCTCATCTCCCTCAATATTTGCGACCTGGACATATTATTTTGTTATAAAATGTTCCCGCCACTGAACTCTTTTAAAATGTCCCCATCTCGCCCCATGTCATTATGTAACAACATTACACTGGAGCATAATGCAGGCGTCTCATATATAGATTTCTCAATTCCACAAAAAGACCCCATTGTCCCTACCAAGCTCTAAGCCTGTTCGTTCTCACTAAAGAGATAAAAAGCAGGTCATGAATGTATAGTTTCATTCGGAAAACACCAGCAAAGTTAGTCGAGGAGTATTTTTTAACTGCACCTGGATCCATATTTGGAGAATTTCCAACAGCAGGATGGTGCGTCTGTGTTCATCCTAATGAGGCCTCCTGTCACCTGACTTCATGAATACACAAAATACTACATGAATCAAAGATTATTATACATGTTTCTATGCGACCTCTATGACTTTTGCCTTAATGAGGACAAAGAAATAAAATGTTCATGTTATTTGAATACTTTAGTCTTTACTAATTAAACTCCTGCTGAGCATTATATCAGAGTCTCAACCCTGATGGGATTTTTATCCACTTAAATATACAAGTTTATGAAAGAAAGGCTGATACATAATTAATGGATCTTTTTGAACTCAAGAATATCAATATGAGAATCAGCTTCAAACATCTAGTATCAGTCAATTATGGTCACTTATGCTGTTTTAAAAAGTCTTGGTCAGTTTCTTTTGAATATCTATTTTAATTTTCCCAATGCGTTTTGGCTTAATGGCACAAAAACCTGCACCAAATTTGCTGGTTTCAGTTTGCTGCTTGCTCATTTGTTTTTGTCCTGTAACTGACCGGCCAAGAAACCTCGAAGAAAGAGGCACCGATCGAGACATGACAAAAGGGAAAACCCAACTTTAAAGTGGTCTGAGTCTGACCTCATAATGTCGGCAGTGGCTCTTAATGTCTGTAAAAATTATCCAGGTCACTACGCTAACAATCTCAACTTACCCACACCGCCACAAACACACACACACACACATGCACACACCCTAAGGCCGCAATGACAATACACAATTGCCCAGATGACCTAATAGGACCACCATCACTTAATCCTCCCTCCCGGACGCACGGCTGAGTGCACACACACACACACACACACACACACATGCAGAGGGACAGACAGCGAGAGGAAGGGAAAGTCGTCTGACCTCTCTGTCCATTAGTGTGTCTTCACCCACCCACCCCTCCCTTATTAAAAAAATCTAAAATCCTCTCTAAAGTCTCTCAGCCTCACTCAGATGTCCTCGGGCAAAGAGGCCACAGCGTCATCTTTTTATAGCAGCTTTCGGGTGAAGTAACCACCTGCTCTCGTCCGTTCAACCACCAGCAAATCTTGAAACATGATGACTCCGGAAACACAGTGACTTCCCACATTTTTTTTTTTCTTCTTATTTTAAGGTGGAAACAGGACACCCTGCAGGCCTGGGTGGGGGTGGGGGGCGGGGGAGGGCACACCTTTGATCTGCCCCGTGGGATCAGCTCCCAATGAGCCGCCCTGCTCACATCAACACACAGTCACACTGAACTGCATAACCTTAAGAAAACACACATGGGCTCGTCTGAACAGAGAGGCCTCCTTTTATGGCCATGTAAATTTTTATGTTAACTCCAATTATCTGAATTTATAGAGCAACTCCAGCTATTTTTAACCTCAGCCCTATTTTATTCATTTGTGTAATGTTTATTTTTATAGGTGCATGAACGTATCATGGCGCAGTGCCATGTAGTGCTGTATTTATCGTACAAGCTTGTCTGCAGTGCACTCTCTTGATGATGGACTTTTATACAAATTAATCACCACAAAGATTGATTTCTCTAATTATTAGGGTGATTGAGCTAAAAATGTGATTTTTATTGTTTTTTTATGAATCTCCAGCACAGAAGGTTAAAGCAGGGACCATCAGTCTCTGAGGCTGTAGAGCTGAAAAGCTTAGTAAATGAATCAATCAGTTGACTGACAAAACATTAAACCGGCCATTTTCATAATCGATAACTCTTTCCAATCATTTTAAAGCCAAACATTTCCAGGTCCTTAAATGTGATGATTTTGCTGCTTTTCTCTGTTTATGATGTTCATATATTGAATATTTTAATTTTTAGGCCGCTGGTCAAAACAAGCAATCTGAACGTGTCACTGCAGAAATTACTGATCATCGAAAAAGGTCCAACAGATGAATCGATCATAAAAATAATCAATATCTTGGCCTTAGTTGACTGTTGTCTGTCTGTCCAATAAATAGACAGACAGGCGCCTCTTGCATATTTTACACACAAAGCATTGTTTGCGTTCTAGTTGTGTGTTACTAGTCAAACAAACATTAAAGTGTCCTCGCTGCTCTTTGAAGCTTTGTGCCACCAGACACACGACTGTTCAGGATTGTCGATTTCATTGAAAACATGGTAATGTATTTTTCTGTTTATCCTCGTTCTTGCTCCACACAGCTCAACTCTGATCCTACAGCTGCATTTCTAAAAAATCATTCCTGAAAACAGTGTGTGCACAGCTGTGTGTGTGTTTATATTTATATGTGTGTGTGTGTATGTGCGAGGTTCTCTGGGGATTAACTCCACACCATTTAGAACCAGTCTGATAATCTATCAACATATGGCTGCTGGGAAAAAAAAACTTGACATTTAGACTCTGTGCAATAAATGTGCACACAAACACACAACATGTATGTTGTGTGTATTCTCTTGCCGACATGCACAAATATCATAATAACATCTGTAAAACTCTCTTAGAGAATCAGACACGTACCCTATAAACAGAAACAAAACGCAACGCTGAATATGAGATTAACGACAATCATTAACTGAGCAATTTAACAAGAGACAATAAACACAGTAGACCAGACAACTGATAATAAATATGGTAAATTATGGAGATGTTTTGGTATCTTTTGAGGTGAATCTGGGAAGTATCATGGAGCAGCGAGCTCTTACCTTTAGTAGCCAGCCTCAGACACTGTGTCTTAGTTTCCTGAGGACAGAGACAACAACACCAATAAGTCTCATAACTTATGTTCATATTCTGATACATTGATAAATCCCATCTGATTGAAACAAGCGTCTCTTTTAATGTGTGAGTGCATTACATTTTACTCTTAGCAGCTAGCAGGTGAGAGCTGTAAATACTCTGTGTTTAGTTTGTCCTCAGGTGGATAAATATTTATTTACCCTCTCTGTGCTGCTCACAGCTTGAAGGTAGATGTTGTAGTTCTTTCTTGGAGCCAGAGGAGGATTCCAGAAACCCTGAGGATTTAAGGAAACTGATGATCAGCTTGATTTAAAAAAAATAAAAATAAATAAAAATAAAAAATACAGGCACAGATTCTCAAATCCCTGGGAGAGGAGTTCAGTATTTCAGCATTTGGGGGATACTGTACATGTAAATCCTTTCTTGCCAAAAGTTTGCCCAGTAGTTGGCAAACGTATCTTAGCATAAAGGCTGTAAAAACAGTCCAAAGTTAGCAAAATCCATCTTCTGAAGCTACAGATCTCATATAAGTGTAAGTTAAAATGAGAGGGGAATGACTATGGAGGTGTTTTATCATGGAGATGCAGGATCCAAAACGTTTCGCAGAGGCATTTCTGCACATGTATAATATAGTGTATGTGCTCTCTGTGAGCTCTCCTGTTTTAAGCCTGTGAAGACTCTCAGTCATCCAGGTCATGTATCTAAGAGCTAAACAAAGGACACTGGATTTGGACTGACTGGCGAGGAGCCTCAGGTATTTGAACTCTTTGTGAGGTTGTTAACTCGTTGAGAGTAGCGGTTTGAGTCACATGTGTGAAAAGGTCTTGAGCTGTCTGAGTTGTGATCTCCAGACTGCTTTGTACTGCAAGTGGCCTCTGTTTAGTGATTGTTGTCCATTTGGATGTAGATGGCTGTGGATGGACAGCTGAGTCCTGTGGAACTAGCCCAGGTCCTGTGTTGCTTTTACTCCATGAAGGCCTGAGCAGTCTTGACTGCGCTGAACTGTGTACACTGCACTGCACTGCTTATGTCTAGGTGTTCTGTCCTCAGGGTGGACAAAGTTCAGCCTCAGAGTGTTTTGGTTTATTACAGTTTTTCTCTGTCTGTCTCTCAATAAATGGAGCAACACTGCCGGTCCTTATGTTGCTGGAGTATCTGAAAAAACTCAAGAGGATCTTTAACAAACAAAAACATCGCTGTGCACTTCAAGCACAGAACAAAATACCCAACACACTGCCAGTGTAGTGTAGTTTCTCAGCTTAACTTTTCACTGTCTGTGCAGTACACACAGCGCAGAACGTGTAGCTGAGGGAAAAAGACTTGCCTGGTAGGTCTTGTTGTCTCCCACAGTGAATGGGAGAGGCTCAGGCAGGTTGCTGGGGGACAGTTGGGCGGCATAATAATATGGAGATCCACCGCTGGATGCGCTGTGGTAGGAAACGGGAACCTGAGGAAGAGGATTTATTTCCATTAAAAGTAATACGTCAATAAATCTAAGTGAAAAACAAAGCAATGTAAATTCAGTTAAAGCAAATGATGCAAAGAAAAGCTTGACAGATCTACAGAGATAGCTACTGTAAAAATCAATCTATTTTTTTGTAATGAAAAGATATGCATGCAAATAAATACATTCATATTATATAGGTTGTAAAGCCATGGCTTTTTAAATATACATGGAGGAGATTAATAATCACCTCGTAACAGTCAGAGGAAGCTTGGCGTCGTGTCCGCTGAGGATTCACTTCCTCCACCACAATCTGGTACGCACTGTAGACCAGAGAGAAATACAGAAATCAGTTTAGTTTCCACAAATAAACTCATAAGTAAGGCAACAGAACGATAAATGAAACACATCTAAAGTCTTTATTTGAGAAATGAGGTGTTGGTGTTGTTTTGTGTCATGTTTATATTGCTTTTTTTTTAAAGTTAATTACAGGCTGATTTTATGTTACACTCAGAAAATAACATGTTTGATGTGATTAAAATAATAACCACTTGTTCAGCCTCAACCACTACATGGGTCAAAGATACACTTACAGGAATGCTGGATGCTCTTTGTTTATTTTTGTGGGTTGATGGTTGCCCTATGTGTAGGACTAAATTAACAACTTGGACAGAAAGCAATGTGAATACCAAAGTGCAGAAATGCATGAGTACCTTATGGGTGCTCCCTTGGCCTGGGCAGGTTTGAGCAAGACAGTGATGGTCGTTGCAGTTTCATTCAGAAAGGCCTCTGACCCGTCGTACTCATCTATTGTTGGAGCTGCAGAACAAACATCAGAGTCTGAGTAAATCTACGTACATTTGATTGTGATTTTAAGAAAAATAACTGTCTAATAAAAAAAGTTTAAGTATTGGATCTGATCTTCAACCTGAAATGTTGGTGGTCACGTTGAGCGTCGTTGCAGGACCGAATCCTTTGGAGGTGGACGCTCGTATAGAGAGCTGGTAGGTGACACCCGGGTGGAGCTGGGAAAACAGGTGATAGGTGGCGTTTGATGGCAGAGACACTGTGAGGCCCGGTCTCTGGAGAGGCACCGACGGATCAAATGAACGCAAGCCGCTGTAGCTGATCTGTGGAGTTGCAGAGAGACAGAAACTCGTTTTAAACCTTTTTTAAAAGCTTGTTGCTTGGTTTGGCTCCTCGTACTGGGAGTGCTGGTCGTACCTCATACTGTATGATGATCCCATTGGGTTCAGCTGGTTCCTTCCAGTAAAGAAGAATCCTGTCCTCGAATGGAGTGGCTCTTAGTGACTGACTGGGAACTGGACCTGGGACTGTCATGACACACAGACAAAGTTAGTACTGGTAAATACAGACCAACAGCATGAAACACACAGCAGTGACTTCCTGAAATATTTCATGTACTCCAACATTTCCATTTCCATTCCCCGAACCCTTGTAGAGGGAAGAAGCCATGTCATAAATGATTAATATTCATATTTTTTAAATAGACAAATAAAAAGGTTTGTCGCACCATCTTCATCGGTTTGTATGATGGTCTCGTCACTCTCTTTCCGTCCCTCTGGGTTGGTCAGAATCATCTTCAGGCTGACGTTGGTGTAGGGGGGCAGGTTTCCCACCAGGTGGCGAGGAGCTGAGAAGAAGAAGAAGGAGAGGTGCGAAAAAATGAAGAATAAATAAAGGAGCATTCAGTAAGTCTGATTAGTTGACTTATTAACCACACAGCTCTCAGTATGCTTTGTTTCTACTGGTATGTTATGCTACACTACACTACCCATAATGCAGCTGTGCCTTTATAGAATAAGGCCTATTACCTTTGGGGTCCATGTCCAAGCAGTCAGCTTTGCTGCGGTTGTTGGCCGTCATGTAGTGATAACAGATGGTGACATTAAAGGTGTGACAGCGAGTGATGTTGTAACCCAACGACTCCCAGTCCACCGCAATCAGACGAGACCTGGTCTCAGCGATCTTCAGCCTCTTAGGAGTCCGCATAGGTTCTGCAGAAACAGGGAGAGCAATCTGTAGTGAATTTACATGGGAGGAGACTTTAGAGAACTTCAAAGTATCTGCAGAGTTTCTGTTGTTTATCAGCACTGTGCACTTTGAGTATGGAACAAATGTATTTGCGTTGCCAAAAAGAAAATCCAAGAGTGCCGAGTCAGCAATTTCCCTGGGTAAAACGAGGGTTTTATGAACATCTGTTTCTGCTCCTCGCTGCCATTCAACTATTTCTCAGATGCAGTAACTTCTACAAGGCACATATTTGATTTCCACCTTTGATGTGTAATCACAACTGTTATTGTCGATATAATCTACCTGCTCTCCAGCCTGCCTGGAGCTTTAATTACTGTAACTGGCTCATTTAACTGGATCAATAGCCCCCAGACCTCACCCAACTCTACACACCCTCGCACACTCAGAGGATAGATTGCAGGCATAAAACCCAAACCTTTGCTTTCTGTCTGCTCACATCAGTCCACTATATTTGAGGCAGTACAATGTTTACCTACTAGAGGTTTACCCAGGCCACTCAGGAGGGAGGGCTGGAAGACCTCACACAGAAGAGCTTCTCCTCTAGTTGATGTACCTCCTCTGTAGGAAAGCTGTTTTCTCCTACCAAAACACCAATCTTAGCAGAAGAGCTATTCCTCCAGCTCAGGGAACTACTTCTCCAACTAGAAGTGATATCGCTCAATCAAGAAAGCTGTTATTACTCCACAGAACATACAGTGCAACTCCATCAACAACTCACACTCTGCAGTTACCGCTTGATCTACAAAAGGTTAAAGCCGGTGGTGTGTGTTGACTTTTACAGATAGATAGGCGAGCAGACATCTTCTCAAAATTGGAACTACACTTCGAGGCTACAGAAGTGTAGTTTTCTCCTCTCTGAGATACTGACGGAAGATTAGCGAGGCTGAGCCGTTTGTGTTTTCTGTATTTTTCCTGGAGGAGTGGAGATGGAAGGAGGATTTGGAGGTTACTCGAGTTAAAGGACATCTGTTTTATCGGTAAAATGTACTTAAGGTGTCAAAAGTAATTTCAATAGCTCAGAGGGAGATGGGATATCATGATGGAGAGGAATCTGTCTGCTCAACGCAGCCAATACCAAATATGCCTTGATTACCTCTGACACTGATCGCTCAGATTGACTCTGGACCTGCAGACCGAAGAGGAATCTATGTCTGAGCAACCGGAGCACAGGTTTAATTGAAAGCTGTGTTTGCCGTTCCTCGTCCTAAACTGACAAGTTTTCATTCACATTCCTAATCATTTCATCACCTGTTGATGTTCCTTTGCACTTCTTTCTCTGCCTCGCTGCCGTAACCCTCCTGCTTCCTCGTGTCCTTCCTGGACTTTTTAATAAAAAGCTCACCTTAAATACAGATGCAAGTCTCTCCCCAACCCCTCCTTGTCTCGCTCTCTGTTTTTCTCTGGGTCTTCCTCTCTCAGAGGAGACAACACAAGGACACAAACTTGTCGCTTCTTCTGACAGCCCATTATCTGCCTGTCACTCACACACACACACACAAACTCACAGGCACAGCCACTCACACTCGGTTATTACCCAAACACACACAGGCGTTTCAGGTTGTGACCAAATCAAGATTAAATCTAAGCAGAGCATGTATAGGTGTGTGTGTATATATATGAGTGTGTGTGTGTGTGTGTGCTGCTCTTGAAAAAACTTCTCATAACAAAGATACATCGTCAAGGGCAAACGCAACTCTAATGCTCTCTCACACAGTGAGCTGTAAGGAATACAAACGTGTCAGAGCCATTCAGATGTAAATTGCTTGCTAATGAAGAGACATATAGCCGAACGAGAGAAAACACAAAAGACAGAAAAAGAGAGGAAGGAAGGTTGTGAAGACACACGGGCAGGCGATTGTCTGTTGAGCTCCGGCACAAATATTATTGCTCAACTGTGTGTGCGTGTTAATAGCTGAGAGGTCAGAGCATTTCATTTTTGCCTCAACCTGTTATTAGATGGCTGACATTTAAATAGAGCACAGGAGAGAGAGAGAGAGAGACACTGCTTTCTCCACCTGTCTCTCTTCTATCTGTCTCTTCCTCACTTGTCTTGGTCTCTTCCACTCTGTCTCTCTTCCTGCTCAAATCAATACTTGTGATCCTCACCATAAACCTAGCTATTAGGACGGATACACACACACACACACACACAAACATACGAACACACATACACAGAGTTAGAGCAGTGTAATGAATTCCATTGATTTCAGGGTCTCTTGATGCCAACTCTGTTTCGCACTGATGCGTTTTCAACATAGAATTAAAACAAAATATACGACTAGCTGCCTGTCATATACACAAACAGGTGCGCACACACACACACACACACACACACAGGTTTTAAAACGCCCACCTCAACCTTTGTAACCCATAATGTAAGGTTGCTTATCCCTTGTTTTCTGGAGGGTAGTGCAAGCAGGTGGAGCAAGGTGAGGTGAAACAATGAAAGGATATGGACGAAAGAAAGAAAGAAAGAAAGAAAGAAAGAAAGAAAAAGAAAGAAAGAAAGAAAGAAAGAAAGAAAGAAAGAAAGAAAGAAAGAAAGAAAGAAAGTAGCGTAGAAAATGAGTAAAGAATAGTGGAAAAACAAAGTGATACATGGAAAAAATGAAACTGGGGCTGGAGGGAGTGAGAGACAGATAAAAGGAGCAGAGAGAGGAATGGAAGAGAGAGAGAGAGAGAGAGATGAGAGAGGAGAAGAGAGAGAGACCGAGAGGAGGAACGGGGGGAAAGACGATAACTAGTTTGGAACGCAGCCAGAGTCGAGCGGGACCTGGTCCAACGGTAAGCCACAGAGGCTGCCTTGTCCTTTTCTCCTCCTCCGGTAGACAGACAAACGGCTGGATTCATGTTGGAACTAAAAGGCTTTGTTCTCCACAGATGGAGCTTTGAAAAACAATAACAATACCAATAAACACCAACAATAACGCCAAGGACGGCGAGCTTCATATCAGCAGCATCCAGAGGTTGGAATTAAAGAACGGAAAACAAAAGAAAAAGGAAATAAAACTAAATGAAATAAAACTACGCAAAAAAAAAAAAAAAAAAAACTCTCCTGCAACATGAAGCAGCAGGAAGAGCCAAATATGGTTAAAAAAAAAAAGAGCATAGAGCAGGAAATAGGGAAGCTTAAAGAAAAGCAGAAGAGAAAAGAGCAATGAAAAGGGGAGGGGAGGGAACAGAAAGGGGTGACAGGAGATGCAGCTAAATCCCAGTTAATCTGTCCAATTAGTTCCTGGTAATCCTTCCACTGTCATGAAGAAGACAAATGAAACTCCCTTCATTCATTCTGTATCCCTGCCTCACTCTCTCTGCGTGTCTCCGTCTCTCTCTGGACCAGATTTAAAGTACATGAAAGGTGCAAAAAATTTACGCTGCGACCGGTTTTCAATTTGCACTGGAGTTTGGCTATGATTTGCCTCCGCAGAGGCTTTATTTATATGGAAAGGTTGGTGAAAGCAATGAGGAATAATTAAAAACACTTCTGAGGACATGATGAGGAAGCTTGATTATTTCAAGGTCTACAGCTCATACATGGCCGGACCTGGTCGTACTGTAGGCCTGGTGTCAGTTGGTTACAGCCCTTTTCTGCTCTCTGCACTCACATGTACAGAGTTTTAACGAAGCCAGACTCCCAATAAAACATTTACATTTACACATTATTTACATGTTTATCTGTTTCTGCTGTCGGACAATGGAACAAGTTTGAAACAGTGTCTCAGACATGACCCATTGAGACTACATGTTGAGCAGCAGTCACTTCTTAGACATTAACAGGCTCGACAAAAAATTACCAACTGATGACTGAGCTGTGAAAAAGCCGAAAAGCAGACGTTGAAGGACGATGATGAAAATGTTCTATGCTTTTGTAATATACCATGAAAACTTCAAATCCAACAGTCAGGTGCTTCATCTCATACATTCAGACTTTTCTAAGTCGTCTGTGGCTCTCGACACCAAACCATTGGTTTCGAATATACTTCATTTTCTAAAGAGGACTCTGGGCACAGTGGGTTTTAACAAATGTTAGCCAGGAGTGGCATTAGGTGCATTTGTGGGGGGACTATTTTCTGTGGTGAATTAATACAAATGTGGTTTGTTTACAGCATCGTGATGGTGTGGGACCGATTCAAAACACACTACGGTGCCCCTGTTGGTGCAAACAAAGCAACAAGTCATCTAGTGCAGCACCGGGCCTCACTGATGTGTTTTTAATAGTTTTTTTGGCCGACAACAGAGCTCTAAGGCACAGACCAATGAGCCATATCAGGGAACAGGTAATACTTGTTAGGATCAATTCGCTGGTTTTGATCTTTTCATGGGATTTGGTGAAGGGCGGAAAAATACAGAATATCATCAGACTTATCGATTCAGAACACAATCACTCAGACCTTAGAGTATTATGGCAGCAGTGTCCACTTCATCGTATTTGTCCTTTATGTCTTTCAACATAATACACATTGAATTTATTGTGTGAAATGTGCTATGAATAAAATTATAGCATCGCTTTGCTTGGGGTTTTTGCAGACCAGCTAAGTTCACAGCCAAATCTTCATTCTCTTGTTGTTTATAATATTTTACTGTAATTTTTCATTAATCAATGGGCTCGTTTTTCCTTCTGAGTCGCTGTCATTATTGGTCTTTGAAGTCTATCTTTCCAGAAGCATTTCTTTTAGGTTTATGTACAACAGAGTTTAGGTTTTTTACCCAAACTTAAAAAATCTTCATGTGCCTGTGTTAAAGGCGGAGAATTATCCCTGCGAAACAGACCCTCGCCAATTATGTGAACCTCAGAAAGAAAACCATCAACATTTATAGCACATAAACTCCCACAGGCGCATGCAAATACACAAACACATCATCACTGTAAAACGGACAGACTCTCACACACTGGCCATTACGGAGTCTCTTAAGTCCACTGGGTGCTATTTCAAGGGTCTGACCCTTAAAGCGTCAACCTGCTGACTGCGTATGTGTGTGTTTTCACATATATAAAGAAGTACATGCAATATATTGTGTGTGATTCCCACAATATCCGCGTTTGTGTGTCCGGAAATGTGTGTTTTGTGATTCCATTCTTCCATTAATCCAAGCGATGCTGAGTTCGTGCAACACAGGAGAAATACTGTGACTCTTCTGAACTGTGTGTGTTAGTGTGTGTGTGTGTACATTTCTCAATACCTCTTAGTGTGTAGCTCTTCAGTGTGCAACTATGGTGTGTGTGTGTGTGTGTGTGTGTGTGTGTGTGTCTAACCTGCCATGACCAAGAGGTTTTCAGCAGAAAATTCAGGATTTGGATTAAAAGCTACTTCATCACCTTCTTCTGTCACACACCCACACCCACACACCCACCCACACACCCACCCACACACATACACACACACTCGCTCTCTCTTCACTTCGAGTTGATTATTTTTCACCTTTCAGACAAGAGCAATAAATCACCACAGAGGAAAAATCAAGAAGAGTGGGAGAGAAAGGGGAGACAGAGGGAGCATGAGAAAGAAGTGGAGATAGGAGAGATAAAATAGTGCAGAGATGAAAAGAGAAGTGATGGGAGAGGAAGAGATGAAATCCTGCCGGGCATCACATCAGTTGCTCTGCAGTGTGTGTGATGTCTCCTCTGTATTTTATCAACTTTATTGGTTTTTAATTAAACTGTGTTTTTGCGTGGTGATAGATTGGGTTTCTGCCTGGTGTTTGTGCACACATCTCACTGTGTGTGTGTGTGTGTGTGTGCATGTCTTCACCATATTGTGTTGAACTAATTACTCAGTAAACTACAGGTGGTGGGATCAGACAAACCTAACCAAACAGAAAAAGCAAAGGAATCATTACCATTTAAATAACATTTCTACCCTTGTGTGTCCGTCTCACTCTCAACAAACACAACACTAAGTGTGAGTGTGTGTGTTTGTGCATCTGAATGTGAATGACCCAGTCACACAAAAACAGAAAGAGACAGGTAAGATGATACCACTACTGTAACAATAGACATAGCGTAGCATATTTCTCAGAATATGAATTGAATCTTTTTGTTTTATAAGGAAATGTGGATGTAACTGTGGTGGACTAATGTCACTGAGCGGCAGCACTTTAACTGCTCTACACCTCGACTTGAAACTATGTAATTATCAGCTGTGACAGTGGGACTGGGACTGCTTTAAAGTGAGGTGCCGAGAACTTCCACAGAGGCAGATTTGAGCTCTTTGGCAGGTGTTAATTTGTCTGTGGACAAGATACAAGCAGGTGTGTAGTTGTCATCAAAATGAAGGCTGGGGTCCAAGAGAGGTGGGCTGTGACCCATGACAGTTCAGTAGACATATAATAATGTATTAATACTACTGAGTAATCATGGGTCAGGAGATCAGCATAAAGACAGGTGTGGAGGTGTGTGATCCCATCACAACCTGGTCTGTAGTGTGTGTGTGTGTGTGTGTGTGGGGACGTCTGTCGGTCCCTGAAATGTGGCGCGGAGTGGAAATCGCTCTGAGGGCCATAAAAGATTTAGATTTTTTCCCTGATTCCCTGAAACATGATTATTTTCTAGTGTGTATAGAAAAGATGATTCAGATATACAGAGTGATTTGGTGTTATTCTCTGAATTCACGAGCCTCCGTCCCTTCTGTGGTCTGATGTATCAACATATTAAATGTGCTCCTCCTCCTGTGTGAGTGAGGAGGAGAAGATTAATTTCCTTTTCCTGTCAAACAGGAAACTGTTCAATACATGAGTCGCCTGAACAAGTCTATGACTTCCTCTCTGTCAATAAACACACACACACACACACACACACACATACAGATTCACTCAAACACACATACACACACAGCTGTTGGCAGGCATCATTCAAGCCCCTTGGTTATGAGTTTTCATCTCTCTTTCATTTCCATTCTCCAGTTTCATCATTCTCTCATACTCTCTCCCCCCGCTCCTATTCTCTCCTCTCTTTCTTTTCCAACCTTATTGTTTTTCATCATCTCTCCATCGCTCCCTTGTTCGGTTTCTCATTCAAGCTCATTGCTTTTCTTTCTGTCTCTTTCCCTCTCGTATAAACCCTCTCTCTTGCGCACTCTGTCTTTTTCCCCGAGGCTAGCTGTGTTTATATTTCAGTCGTTTATTTCTACAAATGTCAGACAGTGTTACTGCCCTCCGTCTATTGATCCACAGAGAGAGAAAGAGATGGGGAGAGAGAGAGAGAGAGAGAGCAGGGGGAAAGTGGGGAAAGGCAGTGACAAGGAACAAAGTAGAAAGAGAGGTAGAGGGGGAGGAATGGGAGATATCAGAGAAAGGAGGAGCACCAGTGAGAAAGCAGGAATGAGGTGAGAGAAGAAAAAAAAAGCAGGATAAAAAATGAGAAAGGTGGAGGGAGCCTCCAGTATTTTAATCACTCTTTCTCTCAGATCACTGAGCAACCACAGACTGACTCAGGCTCTCCCCTCCTTTCTTCTCCAATTCCATCCCTTGCTACATCTCTCCTCTCCGCTTGCTGTCTGCTCTGAGTACAAATATCACTCCACCGACTGAAATATAGATACCGAGATAAAAAAGAACAACAGTAGATGGATGGACAGATCGATAGACAATCACACAGGCAGAAAAAGCTGTGTGCACCAGTCAACTGAACTCAACGAAGTTTCCGGCATTTTTTTTTTTTTTCTTGCAGAATCAAGTTCATCAGGTTTCAGGTGATTGTACATCACAAAAAACAAAAATGGTGTGTTGACATATATGTAAGTGACTCACAGCTTTATTTGAACATTGCATGTGTATGGCCTACCTGCACATTTGGTTCTGGTGATGAGGGGCGGTCCAGGTTTGCCTGTCCCTCCCTCTCCTGGTCTGGTCAGTAAGACTCTGATCTCGTACTCTGTGTCCGGGTCAAGGTGCCACAGCTTATAGTTGGGAGAGTTCACAGCGTGAGTCTCCGTCCAGCTGCCTGATGTCATACGGTACTCAACCTGAAGGAGAGAAAATCACATGTTACAGTCATTCAAGCGTTTAATGTAGATTTACCAACATCAGAAACACCTCGATCTAGTATAGGACAGGCTTGATGAAAAGATTGATGCTACTCTTCCTAGCTTTGATTAGCATAAGCGAGAAACAACTTGCCCGACTAATGCTAAAGTTTTAGAAAAATCTGCCAGGACCACCTCTATAATTATATAACAGAAGTGAAAGGTGTAGTCATTTTGGACAAGCTAAATGTCTCCTGGCAGCAGCTTCAGACTAATTTCCAACAAGGGAACAAAAAAAGTTGTGTTTCCCAGAATGCGTCATCACTTTTAATGCCACAGCGGCTCCATACTGTGTTGCTACATGCAAAACTTATTACTGTCTTTACCTCTTTCAGTATAATTGGTCCGTCGCCAAATATGGAGTTGGCGTTGAGCTGAATCAGTAGGTATGTAGGGCCCACGCCGAGCAGCTGGGGTGGGGCAATGGGGTGCGGAGGCTCTGAGGAGAGAAAACAAGGAACAAGGTCGTAAAAGACGGTTTCAAAAGTGGCTTGCGAGATGAATGAAACGCACAGAAACAAGGCCACAATGTAACAAAGGAGGGTAGTAGCACAGAGAACAACGTACTGTAGTCTCTGTGACACAAAGCGTCGACAGTGCCGCAGCTCAAAGTCTTATAATTATTTAACACAAACTGCCAGTGGATAATGACAACTGGGCTACGCTACTGTTTCTACTACAACTATACTATGAGCCAAATCATTACGGCTACATTATGTTCTGTGTCCCATTTTGCTTCCTCGTGTTTCTCTTTCTATTTCCAGAAAGATGACAAATACACTTAACGGCTGTGTCAAAACTTCACCGTCCTCACACTATACGTGTCTCTGTGACTGACTCACACACTGAACTCAATGATGTCATCAGTTTGTCTGTCAATCTCAGCTCTGTCTGAACTGCAGCGCAGCACCTAAACACAACTTCATTGCAATCAGCTGATCAGAGCGAGTGTACCTATAATTGCAAACAAGGTTATATGAATTGATTTTAATATCTATTTAATACTACAAGTAATAAGTTACTGACATCATTTAATGGGAAATCGAGACAAATATTGTTTTGACATTTGCAAAAAAAAAGAGGAACCAGAGATCGCCCTGATGATCATCGATCACCAATAATATCACAGTGGCTGCACCAGCTTGCAACATTCAGAGCTGTGTGGCCGTGTCATGGTGGAGAAGCTGGCTCTACGTGCTCATACAGGAGCTGCTCTGTTTCAGTCCTGTATTTAGTTCATTTCCCTCCTTAACAAAAAATAATTTAATGATCCATTCTGTTTATACGGGACTTTTCCAGACACTTCACATAATAAGCTTCTTTATATACAGCTTTCATCTAGTATCCTCATGCCTTGAAGCCACGATGTTTCACGCACTGATTCGCTCTCCTTTGCTGTGTTGTTGAAGTTATAATGAACTTCATATTAATGTGAACATGCCTTTTACAGCTGCTTCACATCAAAAACCTTCCACCTTCAAACAAGAAACCCGATGGCTTTTATTGAGAAGCAGCTTCAGAAAGTTTTGATTACAGTGACAAGACGTTTATGTGTGCAGGTGTGATGTTTTGAATCAGGAAGAGGTGGTGCCTCCGAGGAACTGGGCTGAATTTCAAAAGCAATGATATGAAACAAAGAGGAATGAGCACAGGTTTATGAGTGATGGAGTTTAAACCTATTTCTGTTAAAACCATAATTAATGACCATCCAGAGCATGAGGTGCACTCGCCCCTGCTTGCCTCCTGTGAATCCTCTAATAAATTTCATAATTTATTGTTATTAGATAAGGTGAATTCAGCTAATGATGTCCATTGGTGCAAAAGTTGAGAATGACAACCGGTGCGTTAACCTCTTGCTCCTCTGGTCACAAACTTGAAATTGGCTTTTTTATGGTATTTTGTGGTTTATTGAATTGATTTTATTTCTTTCTTTACCTGCTGCAACCTCAACTTTTATCTGATGCCATTCAATTCAGTGTATGTCAGATCTGTCTCTTGTGGTCTGATTGCAGTCGTGACATTTATGTAAAGTGATACAGTACCTACGACCTCTGCCGAGGAGGTTTTCATCCAGCTCTGTCTGTTGGTTTGTTGGTCTGTGCTGTTCAGGACTACACAGAAAAGTACAGCTCTGATTTGTACCAAACCTTTTGGAGGGATGGGGCAGGGGCCACAAAAGACCCCATTACACTTTGGTGCAGATCCAGGAATTTCTTTTCATACTCTCCTGAACACTGCAACATAGAGCATTTTTCAATATTTTCCCTATTTTTCAGTCAATAATGGATGAATTTGATGTATTTGACATATTTATAGTGCTGAGATCTCCCGGTTTGAACATCTTGGTGCAGATCCAGATAATAATTCAAACGTGGTGGAGGAACATTTTTGGCCTGTGCCGGGGTATGTGCTCCAATGGGTGCCATTTTTGGGATTTACTGTGTAATTGCTTATTAACTACATTATAAAAAGGTTTAAGTCTGGATTTGGACATTTTTCCATCAACATCATGGCAGCTCATGGTGCCATTTGTGTCAACCTGATCTGCCTTCTTCACCTGCTTATATAAGACTATATTTTATAAAGAGAGAAGTTAAATTATTAAATCCATTTGATTGAATCTGATTGCCTGAGTAATGATATTTATCATTTTTGATGTTAAACACTACATACATACATTCATGTTTTCATTATGCATGTGTGTGTGTGTATACTTGTGTAAATGTGATGGATGCACCAAGGTTCAGGGCCAGTCAGTCAGATCAGAGCTAACTGTCAACCATCTGTGACTGACAAGCCTAAAGCGCAACACACACAACCTTAAAAACACTCTGCATCAAAGGTTCATCTACTTGACACATACATACACAGATCAACACATGAATTAATCACATATAATCTCCATACGCACACACACATATACAGGCAGACGCAAACACACTGCGATCTATCTCACAGACAGTAAATGATGCCAACTGTATTTCTCTCAGACACGTTCTCAAAGAAACGCTGCTATCTCAGAGGAGATAGAGAAAAATGTGATTTTCTTTTATAATCCAGCTTCAATCATATCATATCAAAGTGAGCATTATCTAAATTATGTGTGCGTGCGTGCATGTGTGTTAGTGTGCATGTTGTTCCATTAATAGTTATATTTTGCATTGCTGTCACCTCGTTTCCTCTTTTTGTGGATGTGAATCTGTGAATCTGACTGTTTGTGGTGTTTGTGTTTACATTTCTGAATGTGTGTGTGTGTGTGTGTGTGTGTGTGTGTGTGTGTGTGTGTGTGTGTGTGTCTGTTTTGAATGTGGCTGTCAGAGAGGTGCAGGCTGGGAAGTGTCTTTTTTACTAAGAGATGAAACACTAGTTTGACAGCACATGCGTGTGTGCAAATGCAAACACACACACACACACACACACACACACACACACACTCACACACACAGAGTTGAATTCAGATAATGAATGTTGAAGTGGCTTCAGAAAACCAACGACGTCAACAACATGTCAGCTCGCAATGCCATCAAATAAACAAAGTAAACAACTCGATGATTAACAAACAAATAAAAGAAATAAAAGCAAAAACTCACACAAATTTATTCAAGCATGAAACAACAGTGGGCTCTCCTGCTCGCGGCTTGTGTGCTCACTTGACTAGATGTTTGTGTGTTATTTAAAAACCTATTGAAAATCCAAAAGATAAATAATAGACGTAAAAATGAAGCGGTAAAGAATGTAAGTGGGTCATTATTTGACTCCAGAGGAAAAACAAGAGCTGGAACGGATTCATGCTTCTGATTTTTCAGATTTTTTTTTTTGTTTGTTTGTTTTTTTTCATCACTTGTCATTTGTACAGTTGACCTAAAAAAAAATATAACAAATCATCAATGGTGTTGCTTTTGCGATGGGCTTTCTGTCACCATCTTCTTTATTATTAATCACATGTTAACTCCTCTCATCATTTGTCAATTTTTGGGTCAAATCTAAATGATAAAAACAAAACAAATCAACATCGGGAAAATGTCAAACGTGTGTGTCGTTTATGACCTGACCCAACTTGATTCATTTGTTGTCACTGTCACTCGCTCTCCTCAGAGATATTAGCGTTAAAACAAACTCCCAGGGCATCGATAGATGATTAAAGATTAAAGATGGAGTTAAAAAAAAAAAAAAAAAACAAGACAGAGAGCGACCAAGAGAGAGGAAGTCGTTGGTGACTGGCGCCCACTAGGCATGTTCTCCTCTGTTGTCCATCGTCAGCAACCTTGTCAATAAAGTTTAGCATTTACAGACCGCTGCTGACATCACTATGGTACTCACTGGAGGACATGTGACCTCCTGAACTGGAGAGGAGTGGATGAGTGAGCAAGTGTGTGTGTGTGTGTGTGTGTGTGTTTCAGTCATATCAACAGCCCACAGTGGTAGTAGGTTTTCTGTACTTCCATAATGCCTCAAGCTCCACCTGTCACTGTGACTTAGAGTGTGTGAGTGTGTGTGTGTGTGTGTGTGTGTGTGTGTGGTTTGAATGGTAAAAAGGAGGAAAAGGACAGTTCAGAAGTGAACCATTACAGGTTTAAGACAGTTGGATTAACTCAAGTCAGCTCTGTGTGTGTTTGTGTTCATGCAGGTGTGTGACAGTAATATTGCAGGAGCTTTTTAGGCCATGGCTTGTGTGTAATGCAAGCTGGCATGGTGATGTACTGGTGTGTGTGTTCATTTGTTTGTTTGTGTGTGTGTGTGTGAGATACGAGCTGGCATGATGATGTACTCTATCACCGTAGGAACCAGAGGGCGAGGCGTTATTAGAGCTTGGCTCTGACCAAACCACTCCTGACACACACATAGTTAAAGTCCACCTCTTTGTCTCTCTGTCAAACACAAACACACACACACATGTAACAAATTCAAACTATCTTCACAAGTTGATGAGTTATTTGTTTCAATCAATCAATAATATTGATCTGGATATCTACAAAGCTTCTGGTTGGACACAGTAAACGATCACCTGGTTTTTATTAGGAGTGTAATGGATATTTTTGCAGGTGATTATTAAAAAAAAAACTAATAAGTTTAAAAATCTGATTATAGGCTCATATCAGTTGTAGATCTACTGACTGTATTTGGGTTGTGACCTGTTCCTGTGTGGATTAGACAAACTGATCTGAAGACATCACCTTGTGATAAAGTAAACAAATGATGAATAATTGTGACAAAAGAATGAACAGGATATTTTCATATTTTTGCCTGCGGTACAGAGAGAGAGAGAGAGAGAAAAAATGTCTTCCAGGGTGATCTAGGAATCCCATGTCACACCTCTCGTGTTCCCATGATGCACCTCTGTCTACAAAATGTGCTTCTTTTCTCTGATCCTGACAGCTCCAGGACACAGGGGGAGAAGATAATCGCACATCTCTGTCATCTACATGTTATAAATATCAATAGAGCGGGCGTGTGTGTACCTGCAGCAAGGCAATCTCACATCGCCCAGCGGACCACTTTCCAGGCTTTGAAGATGAAACCTGGGTTCCTGTCCTACTGCCAAACATTTTTTTTATGTATATAAGTCATATTTTGGCACCTGCCTACGATCCTGTCTTCTACAGAATTCAACCAGATCCACGATTTCTCCATACATGTCCCGTCCCTCGTCTTTCTCCCTGACAATCTATCTATAAATAAATATTCAAATATTCAGAGTAAAAACATTAGCAATGCAGTTAACTCTGTCCATATTCATGACGGTCAATGTCCTGCAGGAACCTCAAATCTCCAACACGCTCACTTTTCAGTGAAAGTGAGCGTGTTGGAAATAAACATATTCCCTGTTTCTTTGATTTCTCTCCGGCTCTCATCTCCCATCTGATATTTCTAATAAATAAACATGAGGCTTGTCTCCTTCCACATTCATACATGCAGTCCTCATTCTTTTATTGTGATATCTTTCTAACAACCACATTCTGGATCAATATTCATAATCACCAATATCCTTCAGAGCTCCAAAAACCATCTTTTCATAGATTGTGAAAGTGCCCACCGCCCCACCCCCTCCTTCTTAAGCTGATGCCTGGCCATGAAACGCACTGTGCTCAACATGTCTTATTGAACCTGCTTCTATTTTCATAAATGTAGATTGGTCCTATTCATGTTGAGACACATGTCTCCTGCTCTGCAGATTCCTCATCTCCCTCCTCTTTGCCTTCTCACATTCAAAAAAGAAGAAGAAAAAAGATCTTCATAATAAATAAACATTAGCCACTTAATGTATTCATACTAGCACGGCAAGGTCCTGCGGAGAAAGTGTGTCTCCAAAACGGCCATGTTTTCTTGACCAAAGAGGAACCAAAGCTCCTCGTTCCCAGCGTGGGAAGCGACACTGACCCTGCTGGCTGTGTTGGTGGCGTCTTGCTCGCGTGACACGGAGAGTTGAACTCCTAAACCGGACAGTGTACGAGCTCCATTATCTGAGCCACGCCAACAAATATTCATATTCATGGTGCTTGCTTCTGCTTTGATTTCTCGTTTCTTTCTCCTCTGCCATCTCTTATGCAGAATAATAAACATGGCTCCACTCAGCTGTTTACATATTCAGACATATCCCTGATTCTGATATGGATATTCTTGGGATAATGAGCTGACTATTTACATTTAACTTTTTTTTTTCCCTCAGCATCTCCTCTCCTCTCTTTGCTCACCCTCCTCTGTCTCCCATCCCTCCCTCTCCTCCTCTCTGTCACTCCCGTATCATTCTTTCTGAATCTCTTCCGCCTCTACCCTCTCTCTCTCTCTCTTTGCCCTCCTCCTCCTCCTCCTCTGTCTCTCACTGGGAGATGAATCGAATATGTAAGCTATTGGATGTGAATGAATAAAGCATCCCGTCTCAAACACACATTGGTGACACCTTATTAACCACATGTCAGCTGCACATGACAGCTGGAGCACACACACTGACACACACACAGACAGAGCTTACACATGTGCACATAGACACTAGTGAAGCTGGGTCACAGCTACACACACACACACACACAAGGCGGGTGTATACACACATCTACATACGCACACACACACACAAACTCTCCTCATTAGTGTATTTTGTGATAGTGACTCACACTTTGCCAGTCAGAGACAGTGGATGTGCATTTGATTGGAAAGATGTTTCATATTCTAAAAGTCACATATGATGCAAAGTTATGAATAACAAAATATATAACTGGGTCAAAAAAAAACTTTGGTCAACAACAGGTTCATAGAAACATTCAAATTAACTTTAACCATCCAAAACTCTTCTCTCACTGTCCAATATGATCTTAGATCCCTGTCTAGCTTCATATTGACGTGTAAGAAGTGTGGCTCTGTTTAAGAAAAGTTTTGGGGTGGAGGCTAACTCCAATTGTAATGAGTTCTGAATTTAAAGAAGCTGATTTAACACTGTGTTCATGTGCTAGCATGTCTGGCTAACTAGTTTAGAGTAGCAATGTAGTGTTTATCCCCAAATAATGAGCATAACTTTAATGGTTGATGTTATATTATAGCATTTTAAATCAATACAATGAATGTTTGGTTATTTAGCTGACGAGCTACAGCTGATTAAAGAGAAACTGAGACACACTAGCTAGAAATAAGAAGCCTTGTTTTGCTAATGGCTGCTACTGTGGCTGTAAATATGTGCTGTGTGAAGGCAGAAGATCTTGACATGCTGAGCGAACAGTCGGCTGGCTTCCAGAAATACTGAGCCACCTTTTTTTTTTTTTTTTTTTTACTTTCCACAAAAAGTAATCGAGGACAGCAGATAAAATAATCTCTGAAAAATATTAAACATAAACACGGGTGAGAAAACAGGAAAGAACACAAAGTACAAGAGTTGACAGCAAATCAATTAGATAACCAGGGGAATATTTAAAAAAATCCTCACCTCTGACGATAAGACCGGCAAAGTTAGACACCCCGGAGCCGCGTTCTGATTGGGTGACGCAGCGGTACAGATCTTGATCCTGATTAGTGACTTCGTTGAGGTGGAAGGAGGCAGCAAATCGTCTGTGGTTGATGTTTTTGGTCAGAGCCACAGGAATATCTTCTCCATTCCTCCTCTGAGTCACAGGCGAGACAAGAGCACAGAAAAGATCAGGCTGCTGCAGGGGCCTGTGCACTGTTAACTGCCTTGCTCAAGGTCACAAGGCAGCACTGGACCACACACACCCAAGAGCACACACACTTACACCCCCCCCCCCCCCTCCTCCACCTCACTGACAGCAGGCTTGAAGGTCATGACTACAATAGAGCCATAATGAAATCAGGAGCTATTAAACTCTTAATCATGTTAGCTGCAAGGATGTATGGCCTGGAGACACTGTGTGTGTGTGTGTGTGTGTGTGTGTGTGTGTGTGTGTTGGTGGGTGTGTGGATGACACTTTATTATTGGACGTACCAGTCCTGAGGGTGGCACATTTAGTACACTATTTCATCTGCATGTGTTTGTCTATCTGTACATCGTCACACTGGAGGCTTACAAATATGTGATATTTGTATTTTCTAGTTGTTTTTATTTATGTATTTATATCTACTCATTGATCAGCAACACAATCTTCAGTTCCTTGTCATATTAAAGAGAGATCTGAGATATCCTGTAAAATTGAGGTGAATTCAATTTAGTTTGAACCGCTCAAAGTGTCTAAAACAACTTCTTTTAAAAAGACTATTTATTTGGTGAAAGGCAGATCAAACAGACTGCAACAATACACAGTTAAATTTTGTAAATATAACTTTTTTCTTTTTTAATAATGAGCAATTTAATTTCCCGCCGCCTTTTTTTGGCAGCAGGGAGAAATCTGAAACACAAATAAAACCAGAATAATCCTCAAGCTCGTTATTACAAAAGGCTTAAAGTGGAAATATGTCGTCATGTACAGCCTAACCACCTAAACTATATATACATCATATAACATGGTTTGCATTTATGTGTGTGAAATGCACATAGCCGTACCTGCAGCCAGAGTTTGTTGCTGGACGTATCTCGTCCCGTAGCGATGCACTGAAACGTGGCGTTTTGTCCGGCGTTCACCTCCACATCCCCGAGACGCAGAAAATGGGGGGATTTATCTACAGGGACCAGGGACAAAGGAGAAAATGAGGAAGGCGAATTAGCATTTACAGCAAGGTTACGTGCCTCTGTGGTTTAAAATGTTTTCGTCTTCATTCTGTTTGTCTGTTTGTTCAAAGTGGAAACGAGGTGACGGGGGGGCCGGAGGGAGCTCGGGATACAAAACAGGGTCGGGTTATCACAAACACACCATATACATTTAAGGACATTTTGTAACCCTTGGGGATATGTTCATTATTACTGCGATTAGATTTTGCTGGAGTCAGATGACACCCAACCGGAGTGCTGCATCGCCACTGGAAGGTAACATGAGTGTCACATCCTGTTTATGTAATTCCCAGTTCTTAACTACTAATATGAAATAAGGCCTTTTAGACCCCGAAGAGTCAGCTCAGCTTTGACATTTTTATTCTGGGGAGGTGATTGCAATCATAGATAGGAGTTCCTATGGTGAATGAAAACACACACACACACACATACCAGAGACACGCTTGCACACACACACACACACTGATGCAAGCGTGCGCACACACACAAACCTGTGTGTCCTGAAATGCAGCTGTGAGAATGAATGCTTCCACTGTGGAGACTAAGTACTAATTCCTTTTCAAATACTTGCTCCTTCCTATTAGGAGTGCTGCTCCTCTGCCTTTAAAAGACTGGGGCTCTTCTTTTTTAAAGTTCCCTCAGATTCCCGGTCGCTTTCAGTGACAAAAAATTTATGTCCAGAAACGTCTTTCAGAGGCACTCTGACAACTTCTGACCGAGACAAGAACAACAGGGATGCAAGGACCTCACTAACTGCACAAGGAGGAGACAGTTTATTTCTATGACTTATAATCAATAGAATCTATTAAGAAACAAAATTGTCCGCAAAGATTTCACTGCTGCTGCGAGACAGATGGGCAGAAGGAGTTGTAATTGGTTCCTTTCAGACATGGGGGCCCTCCAGGAAACCGGCCTTATGGCTTTAGATTAACAGACACTTGTGTTAACAGTAACAGTTTGTCGTCACGACCCTTTCTTTTGGGGGGGCCGGGGGCCGGGGAGAGCAGCGAGGAGACACTCAAGCAAAAGGAGAGAAGAAGGCTGGAGACGTAGAGAGAATTTAAAATGGATCGCAGCCCTCATCTCTTTCCTGTCACTATGAGACAAGACAGCTACTGTTCACTGTGTGAGTGTGTGTGTGTGTGCAAGCAACTGTGTGTGTGTGTGTGTGTGTGTGTGTGTGTGTGTGTGTGTGTGTGGGGGGGGGGGGGGGGGGGGGGGGGGGTTAAAGAGAGAGAAAGAAAGTGCTGAGTGGTCAAAATCTTCTCTCTCCATGATTGCCCTAATACTGTCTCATTTCCCGCTTCACTCTCTCCTATTCCCCACTTTCTCCCTGTTTCTCCTCCTCACAATCTCCCTCTCTCTCCCTCCCTTTTTACTCCTCTAATTTTTCTCTAGGACTCATCTTTCCCCCCTTGCTGCATTCCCTCCTCTCCTGTGTCACCTTCCCACTTATCTACCCATTCAACTGCAACAGAAACCATCCCAGGTACAGTCTAATTAGTGGCCAAAGCTATCAGCGTCTACTCAGCGAACTAGGACTAATTGCTGGCATGCTAATGACTCACCGCATGGGTAGCTGAGCACCTGAATGTCGTCTATGGCGATGAAGCCGGCTTTGCTGTCCGATACCTCTGCTTCAAATATGACCTGAGAAGAGAGAGAGAGAGAGAGCAGTTTGAATTTTATTTGTTTATGTTTGTATATCTTCACAAATAACACATTAATAAACACAGAAAGTGATTTCTAGACTCTGTTTCTCTGTAAAAGGAACAGTCTGAGTAGGGAGCACATACAAAAACACAAACTACAACAACAGCAAAAACACTGGAAATGCCAGAGGAAAATGAAATTACATAACCTGCAAATCCCAAACCCTCCATGGCACTGTTACCACGTCATGAACTGCACCACTGAACTCAGTTTCAGAAGTGTTTTAGAAGTAAGCAAAACAGTTGCCAATTAAATTCGCTGTCAAAGTGATAGATCCGATCTGAACTGTCAGAACACTGACAGCAGCCAGTGATGTGCATAACACCAGTTAAATACAAAGCTGCCGTCCTCACCGCTGCTGGATTTATACATTCTGGCCAACAAGTCAGGAAGGATAAAAAGAAATGCTTCCTGTTGGATCATAGTAATCTCCTTTGGCACACATAAAATGTCCACCAAAGAAATGATAATAAGTAATGAAACCCAATGCGGCAAGGTAGAAAATGAAGGGTTAGGGCTTATCTATTTGTTTTTCATTCCCTTTCCCATCCCTGCACTTCCTTATTTTGCTACATTTGCTTCTTTTCTAGAGGGAACCACACTGTGCATCAATGAGAACTGCATTACGGTTGCAGGAAGTTTCATTTAAATTGCAAAAACAACTTGTGAACAGGGTTAGGTTGTTGTTTTCTTTAAATAGCAGTGTTGGCAATGAAGCTTGATGAATCCACTGAATCTGTACCTGGATAGATTACCATTGAATTTTGTGCATGTTCATGTTTCCCGGAGGATGCATCATGACTTTGATGATCATGTGGATTTTTCTCTGTTTGACTTTATCAGTTCACTTTAAAGACTAATTCCATTAGCATCAGTTGTACAATGGGGGTAACGTTCGCGTGCTGAGATGCAAAGCTAAGATGGTGAACATGGTAAGCATTACCTCCTAAACACTGGCATGCTAACACTGTAATTGTGAGCATGTTAGCATGCTAACATCAGAGCTCTGCTGTGTCTAAGTACAGAGCTGCTAGCTAGCACAGCTGTGGATTGATAAACAAATGAAACCCAGCAGAGTCAATCTGTCTGTACTTCAACAGACAAAAGCAAAAGAGGGACTAATGAGTTGTTTCTTGATCTAATAAACAGGAAGAAAGAAACAGCATAATGTGGAAAGGGATGCTCAGCTCGTGGCCCTTAGCTGTGATTTAATACTTCATTGTGGTTGTTTTTTGTTGCTCGCCTTCTTCTCTGTATTTGGAGCAGAGAGTTAATTCTGCATTCAACAGGTGCCTCCATTTACCACCACCTCAGTTCATCGACTCATTTTCTGAATAGAGACAGTCCTCTCCACTACCCTCATCTATCTCATCCATCTCATCTTCCCTCTCTCCTCCTTGTCCACATGTTGGCCCTCCTACTCCCTCCACTTGTCATCATCCCTCTTTCTAAACATTTCTTTCCCCTAATTTCTCTCTTCCTGCGTCTCTCTCTATCTCTCTCGCTTGCCGCCTCTGTTTTCCAACAGTGTTTACTCAGAGAGGAGCACAGTAATGAACAGGAGAAGGGGGTGGGAGGAGAGGAGGTTGCTATCAAAAAGAGAGACAGAGGGAGAAAGAGAGAGCGAGGGGGTGAGCAGTTGTTGTCATTCATCACCTGTAAAAGGAAATCTGCCGTGAACTGTTTACCCATAGCTTATCATCCCCTGCTTGTCACACTCTGCCCCTCTCTGTCTCCCTCCCCTACCAATCTATCTCGTCTCTCTTTCCTATCATCTTTCACTCATAGCTCACTGTGGAGCACAGCAGAGAGACATCAGCTGACTTTTAATACCTTCATTTCTGTCTGTCTGAAGACCGGCTTGCCTGCACGTCTCTCTGCCTCTCCAAGTCTGATGATCGCCACTTGTTATTACACCCACGTTTGTTTCGGTGGCCGTAACATTATCTGTTAATCTCCTCTGCTTTATCTGCACAATTGGGCAACTTGAGCAAATGCATGCATTTACTTTTAAAAATCTACTTCTTGCATTAAACTCAGAATAAATAAGCAGAGGAGTTTTTTTTTTTTTTCAAGTCAAGTCTGAAGTCAGATGAAGCAAGTCCAAGCCAAGTCTCACGCTGTGTCAAATCAAGTCCCAAATGCTTGAGGGCATTTCCACAGCAGACTCTCAGCAGTCAAATCAAAAACAAGACTCATTTTAAGGCGTTTTAGCCAGGTCTGCAGCTCTGTCCAAGCTAATGCATTTCTGAAAGTACATTTTTGAATGATTTCCCCAAAAATCTGTGACCATTAGAAACCTGGGTGGATCTGAAGGCGGTCACCTCTGAGAAGATACTGTGTCGTTCATGCAGGTGTCGAACACTTGCTGACTCACCGGCCTCGTCGGCGTGAGGCAGGATTACTGATAGCTTGTGTTTACAAGTTCGCACATGGGCAGAGCGGCTCCAAAACGCTGAAGGCTGACGACTGACATATCATCACTCCGGAGTAGGCTGGGGTTGTAGCAAACATCCTCTTATCAGCCAATCACATATATCACTTTGATGTATGCACGTATAGGCGCTGAATCAAAAATGTTCAAGCCTGCGGGGGAGGGGACGTTTTTCATTTCATGTTATAGACTGAATCCTAAGATGTGTCGGCTGGGTCCAGGCACCTGTCGTCTCCAAACACGTACGCTCATGGCCCAAACTTAAGGTACCAATAAAAAAACAGCTGAGGTGGGTAGATGTAAAAGCTTTCCAAGTGAAAGTGAAAGATTATTATTGTATGGCACATTAAACCAGCAAATCTTATTGTACATTTTAATCAACAATCATTGCTATTTGATCGACTAATCATTGCAGCTTTAATAAAGTGAAAATCTAAATGTGAGGTGGGTTAACTGCACTGTCCCCTGAAGTTATGTCATGAACTCTCAGCATGTGATGTTTTCATACAGAACAAAGCGGAGATCAAGGCGAAACCCTAATTACAAGGTCTACCTTAAATACTGCTGCATGGGTGTGTGTGTGTGTGTGTGTGTGTGTACACCTTTATGTGATCATCTATTCTTGTGTGAGGGGGTGTATGTGTGTGGACATGTGCCTTGCCTTTCCCTGGTGGAACCAGTCTCATTACAACTCAAGCTAAAGTGCTAACACAGAAACATGTTCCAACATGAAAAAGAATTGCTTCATAACCTCAAATCCAATAACCTGTTTCATAGCCTGAAAAACCTACATAAGCCTCAGCAAACCAGGATGATTATGTTCAATTAAAACATGTTGACACACGAGTTTCACACCGGTGATCTCCTCCCGTAGTCACTGAGGGGGACTGGGCTCCAGATGGGCCATTTGGAGGATGCTTTCACACTTCGCCTTACAGTAATATTATATGGTCCCTAGGCTGTGTTTTAACATGATCAGTGAGTGTGTATATGCCTGTGAGGACATTCAGAGACAAGCTCACATTTGTCAACACCAGCCAACACACACATACACATGGCATTGACTGACAAGCATTAAGAAAGAAGACGAAACATAAACTCATCAGCTGCCTCTACCTCTGTGAACCATAATGTTAATTTTAAACAGGTTAAACACATAAAAATATTGACAACCATATGTTTGTCTGTCATTGTGATGCACACCCATGTGAGCAAACACACAAACACGTAAACACACACCCACCTAGTTTCCCTTAGTGTCTTTCTAGCCTGTTCGTCACCTCCTGAGCCTCAGTCAACACAAATAAATCAGCCACCTGCCTCGCAGCATGTGCACGTGTTTGAGTTTGTGTGTGCATTGTGTTGGTGTGGTCACATGAACACAACTGGGTGCAAGGAGAATCATGCAAATTGATTAAAACTAATCATGTACGCACACGGTCTTTAGGTTGTTACGTAATGATTACCTGGTATTCATTAGGCCAAAAGGTGGAGACGGCCAGTTCAGCCTTCAGCCAGTCTTTACCTGAGCGACACACAACAAAAGTAAAGTCAACACAATGGAATATAAAATCACAACAGTGTTAGAATAAGTTAGGAGTGAGTGTGGGTCTGCGGCTTTACCAGTGTAGGTGGTCACGTTCCATATGGGGTTGGCCAAAGGACCCTTGTTAACCTAGAAAAAAACACAAACACAACGTCTTTGCTTCACACAAAAGTCACAATGGTAACACACAGTCCACTGTATTTAGTGGTCTATTGAAAGAGGTTACCTTTAATGTATTCAATTACACTATAATAATAATGATAATGTACATAATTGGACGTTGTGAGCCGGTGTTTGTGTCTCTGTGGGCGTCAGGGGCCACTACAGTGTAGACCTCTCAGCACACGATGTGTTTCTCCCGAGGAGCCTTCAGCAGGGAAGGCGCTTGCAGAAATGTGAGTGTGACCTTAAGTGATCACGTTTATGAGCAGTCAGAAGCGGTAAATGGTAAAACCAGTAAAAGTGCAATCTTCTCTTAGCCTTTACAAGCAAAGTGTTTTCTAACAACTTCCACAAATTGCAAGAAAACGTGAAGCGGAGGGGGCAGAGGAGAGAAGTCACGAGTTTCTTCTGGGAGGCAAACACATGTGGGTCTGTGTCTCAGTTTGTCAGATCTGTCCACACCGATTCATTTTCCAATAAAAACAACATATTCTTAAGATCAATCTTAACGATATGAACATAAAAACATGGCGTACGTTTGCTGTTTTCAATGTTTTACTGCAAAACTGATTTTCAATGCTAAATCAGACATAAACACAAAAAGTCTTTCTTAGGTCGAAGCAGTCAGGAACATCTGTCGCATTAACTTGTGGTTGCTGTTTCATGAAATCCAGACCACATTTCCCATAAACCCTCATTTGTTTTGTCCTAACTAGAGAGTTGCTTCACTGTGACCCAGACAAACAGAAAACTTTAACTCACCACTTCAGTTCCTCCGGAGTTGGTTTTTGGGAGCAAAACAATCTTTTGCTTTGTAAAAACAAAAGACTGTCCCATGAAATCAAACCTTGCCTTATATAATGTTAACTGTGTTGGACAGGGGCTGGTAAGTAGACGTACATTTGGTCTCATTTAATGCTAATAAGTTCATGTGTCACAGTCAACAAGGCACAGGCAGTTTTTTTCTGCTGGAAAGAGTGAGATCAGGCTGAGATCAATAAATCACTGTATTTCTATTGTGTTCTGCTGTGTGGATGCTCAGTACCTTCACCAGGACGTTCAGGGTGCCAGGGCTGGAGCCGTCAGGGCTGGTGAGCAGATAGTTGAAGTCGATACAGTGGGTATCATTCTCCTTCATGACTGGCAGCTGAAACCTGGCCTTTTCACCAACATCGTACTGAGAGACGTCCACATACATGTAGGAACCTTGACACGGAGACAAAGACAAAGAGAAGGTCACCAGAGATTGAAGAATGATAAACATCAACAACATCACATATAATTTGAGGGTCGACCGGGTTCAGGTTGTTTTGGGGAAGCTGACCTGAATCACGACCCGTTAATTCCCTTGTTCTTTTTTTTTTTTTTTTTGGCAGCTGTTTGTTGCTTGTGCGCCACATACCAACCGAAGTTCGCGGCTTGAACAGACTAGCAATGGTGCCCTCTGAGGAGGTTGTTACTGTAAAGACGTAGTCAGTATTGTGACTGGACTTGTCAAAGAGTAGGCTGTGTGCCCACGGCTTGCGACAGATAGCTGCAACAGTTCTCTTCTGTGAAGTAAGGCCAAGTGAAGTGTGTGAATAAAAGTATAAAAAGGCAATGCTATATACTGTACAGTTCTGAAACGACTCTTAATGCAGCTCCTATACATTATTAACTCCTCCTCTTAAGTGGTTAAGACTACTTGTCAGATCTTCAGTTTAGTGAGACTTTAAACCCTCGTCTCTTTTGTCTGTCGCGGTGGGAGACAACATATCCTGTTGACTGCATGTTCTGTTTCTGCAGATGGTTTTGGTGTCTTTTTGCACATTCTTGTGGTGCCTGTCACTTCATTGTATTTCACGGTAGATCCTGTGGTGTGCATGTGACAAACAAACATCCTTGAATCTAAGTCGACACTTTTCCCACACTGTATCTCTCAGATAGTTGCCTCCATCAAGTATTACATGCAAGTCCATGCGTGTTGTTTCCAGTATGTGCCAGGGACAATTACAATCACCAAACTGGGAAACCAGGATATTCTCCAGGGAAAACATTGTGGCTTTGGCTCAAATCACCTTCAGAAACAGGAATCAAACTTAGAGCCCCCTGATTTCTGGATTTATGATTTACTGCAGGACCCCCAAAAAAAAAACAGGAATCCCTGCTCTCACCCGCACCTTCCCACCTGCTTGACATGGAAACAAAGTCTTTATTCGTTCCTTTTATGTTTCCATGTTCTTTTTTTTTTTTTTTTTTTTACTCCGGTCTGTTTCTGTCTCGTTCCTTTTGGGCTCACCATACAAGCATCAGTCCCCCCACAGACACATAAAACAAACCCATGTTCCTATGACTTTGTCATTTGTTTCTCCTTTGTGATTGTCAGACTGTTTCTTGGCTTGCCAACCACAAATAAACATGGGGAGAAGAGAAGAGAGAGAGGAGAGAGAAGAGAAGAGAAGAGAAGAGAAGAGAAGAGAAGAGAAGAGAAGAGAAGAGAAGAGAAGAGAAGAGAAGAGAAGAGAAGAGAAGAGTTTCTTCCTTTTATAGTCTTCATAAAAGCCACCCAATTGTGGTTTTCTACTTTTTTCTTCTACCTCTTCTTTCTTCCCTCTCTCCTGTGCAGTTTCCAGGTGATAATGATCCGAGCCAATGTGTGAGTATGAAAGCAGAGATGCCCATCGACCAAATCAAACTTAGTGAAGCCCGACTGAAATCATGTAAAGCCGTCAGCTTGCAGCCAAAAATGGCACAGGCTGTATGGATACCAGTCCCTGCAGTTTGCACGGGTCCCTTTCACCGCATTCAAATTCACATTCACATTTTCCACACCGTGCAATATATCATTACCTGCAGGTACCCAGCAGTGTGACATGATTAGTTGCATTTTTCACAGCTATCCTCGGGGCCAATGTTGTTCTGCTTTACTTATTTGGTTTGCATTATGTTACTCCTGTCTCTGCTGAATTCAAATATATAACATATATAAACATATCTGTTCAGTTTTCTTTCTTTCATATGGTGAAATTCTTCATCCTCCATATCTCAGCGAGTATACTGTACCTTATCTACCTACAGGGAGTTGAGTGCAGGAAATGGAGCTCAACATAATACATAATCTGGCTGTGCCGACAGGACAGTCAGTCGGGCCCATCCAGATGTTCCCGTAATCAGCTCAGACCTCAACCAGATGTTGTTCCAATGAAATATGATGAAATGTGATATTTTCCTGCCTGGTGTTTAATCTCACATTAGCTCATCATAAACTGAGAGGAGGAGGAGGAGGAGGAGGAGGAGGTAGCCATGGTTGTGTGTGACTCTGTTTGTACAAGTGAGTGGAACAAGGGTTGAAACTATAGGTTGATTAACTGGTTTGTCAATTTTAGTCTACTGATTTATTACTTAAGTGGATTTGTAAGCAAAAATGCCAAACATGTGCTGCTTAGAGCTTCTCAGATGTGCAAATGCAACAACTTTGGGTTTCAGACTGTTGGTCAAACCAAACCTGATGTCATGAAACTCTGAGGAACCTTTGTCAGTATTTTTCTATCATCTATGGGCTTCACAGTTATGAATCAATGAAATAATTACTGATGGATTAATCATTCGTGTGGCTGTTAGTTGCAGCTTTAAATAGAATAAAACGAACAACAGGACTTAATCAAAGAAAACAGAGCAGAAGGGAATAGGACAGGATGATATATAATTAAACCGAATGAAAGTGAATGAAGCAATAAAAAGAATCTATACAATATAATACAACACAATACCCGTGCTCCAGAAGCACAAACACAGCACTTCATCCTGGCTGGTTAATTCTATTTACAAATTATACCGTACACAATATGCACTATACAATGGGCTGTAGGACAATGGTGATTATCAGTTATTGTTTAGCTAATCTACTGTGAGAAAAGACTTTTCTCTGCAGAATAGAGCCAAACATAACAGGCTTTCAACTGGTGCATACAAACATACAACCACACACACACACACACACACAGCAGCCTTTCACTACCAGACACTGTATCCTAGTTATTGGTTTGGCACCTCTTCTCCCCACCCGACCCCCACCCTAACACACACACACACACACGAGCAAACAGAAGCAAACAGTCACTGCCTGCCATTGAAGTATTATAATAATCCTACTTCCTGGTTCTGAAAGACATCAGAAATGACTTGGGTCCAAACAGGACTAAAGCCAAACAAGATGAGGCCAAAAATGATCCTCTCTCTCTGTCTCTCTCTCTCTCTCAGACACTGTAATCTAAATCCATCCAAAATGAACACAAGATGGATGTCACTCCTGTTTCTTCATTTTTGGCACCGATGCTAAGATGGTGACACGAGAAAAGTGTCTTTAAGATGGCTGCCAAGATGGTGTGCCAGCTAAAAATACTCCTAACGCTCAGAGCCCCAGATATGTCACAAAGCACAACAACATGGAAAAATATCACCTTTAGCACTTCAGCTAATCGCAACGCTGCATGCTGCAAAATTATACCAACAAATTGATTTGGTATAGGTAAAAAAAAAAAAATAAGTGAATAATATTTATCTCCTAGGCTACAATCTCAACGTAGAAGACAGCTAATCTGAGACATAAATAACGATTGGAAAATACGAGTAATAAAAGACTGACAGTCCACGAGACTGACAGAGGACGTGTGCTAAAGAAACAGACGTTGTGATGCCAAGAACATCTGACACCTGAAGTCTGCCAGTTTCTAAAATGGCTGTTGTCTTTTGAAGTGCCAAAGTCTAAAATGGCCGCTAATAGAATGACGACACAATATAACCACGAGGCTAAAAATACCCCTGTGACAGCCTTAAGACCCAGATATGTCACATAACAACAACAGCAGCAGTGGTGTGGTAGACAGAGGACAGTCGTCTTCAGCTAAACAATAAGAGCCTGCTAATGGGAGGTTACAGTTTCAGCACGGTGCCAAATAAATTAGAAGTAAGACACCTAACAGAAGTTAACACCACATGACAAAACATCAGTGTGCAGACTGCAGAAACATGGCTCCCCGCTGGTGTTTGTTTGCTTGAACAATATTCAAATGTTTCACTGAAATGATCATTGCTTTTAATCTACACATTGCTTTTATTGTTGCAGCTGTGGTGCTCGACAAACAAACTTATCTGACTTTTTCATTTACACTGCTCATCAGCTAAATCTATAATTAATAATAACGCAGGGTGGGGGCATTAAAAATATACTGTAATCCAATATCAGTGCTGTGAAGCTTAATGTTCGCGTCTGGCAGAGATTTTAATGATAATTTTTAGGTCACTGTTTGTGTTGCTGATCCATCATTATTCGATCATTATTAAAACATCCAGTGGACTGGGGAGCAGCTCTGCTGCACTTCTAATGCCTTTTTTTTCCCCTCTTCCCTTATTAGACAGTACACAGTGGAAAACAAGAGGAAAGGGGAGGCATGGAGAGAATGGCATGCCAAATAGGTTTAGAGTGGCACTGGCTGACAACATTATGAGTCAAGAGTATCTGCTTTAGCCCACAGAGCCACAGAGCCCCAGCCCATGAATGTTCAACTGGCACGACGTACAATGCCAGCGTAGCATCCAGACCCTGCCATGGTGAGCAGTGCCAGCATCAACCCTCAGAGAGATTACATAGACGAGTTTTTATCTCTATTACAAAAACTGCCAACCCATCCCTGCACACTCAATATAGCCTTAAGCACAAATGGTGATGAGCAACTGGGTCGAATCAATGTGAGAGAAACAACTGTTAGCTGACCTATCCAATGACTCTAAAGTGATTGACTTCTTCACCTGTGCAGATATCTTTGATAATATATATGACCTATTGAACTAGTGATTAGCTAAATCAACTAACCCCCAAAAGGTCTTTGAGGGGACAGACACTCCTGACAGCTCCCCCTAAACAAAGGGAGGAGGTACTCCTTTGTTTACAGGGGTCAAAAGCCAAAAAGGTTTAGTGCCTTTGCTCTAAATCCTGCCATGCCCTGAAGGAGGAAAGGGGCTAGCCAGACCAAAGTACCTCCAAATTACTGCTGGCTAGGATTTCCTGAGAAAACAACCACTCTAATAATAGATATTACCCATGTGTCCCTGGGCAAAGCATTTCAGCTACCAACTCAGCCCCTCACCCGCTTCCTCCAACTCCATCCAAATACGAAACCTCGCCAAGTGATGTATCTGTAATCCCCCTCCGGCTACCTCGTTTTCCACCCCCTGCACCACTGTCCCGCACCCTGCTGGCATTATTAACACATCAAATGTCAGGTCCTTTAGGCAAGGCTCTGAACCAACCCTCCCTGCCCTCCACACCCCACCCCTCAGCAACCAACTTCTCCAAACCATTAACCTCCTCTGCCATCGCCGTGCCCCTGCTCGTTCCACTAGCCTCTACAGGTGTTAATGCTATGCTAATGCCAGGCATTACCTCTGCGCTCTTGGGCAAGGTATTTAACCTCTTCAAACTGCCAACTCTGCCCTCGCTGCATAGTGACACCTCTTGGTATTAATATCACTAAATGCTACAGTTTGGCTTCGTACCACTGGGCAAGGCACCCAGCTCTGGTGTCATTGCTTAAATATATGCAAGACCACATGTGTTAGACAGCAACACACAGTTTTGTGAGGAAGTGTGTGTGTGTGTGTGTGTGTGTGTGTGTGTGTGTGTGTGTGTGTGTGTGTCTGTGATTGTGTGAAAATTGCAAAGAGCTGGTGTTGAACTGAACCTTTCTCTAAATGTCAGTGACGCCGGGTTGTCATGATGATAAGCATGAGAGATAAATAACAGCATTACATTGTCATGGTAACAAAGTAATAATCTTTCACAACAGGAGGAGAGGAGAGGAGAGGAGAGGAGAGAGAGGAGAGGAGAGGAGAGGAGAGGAGAGGAGAGGGGAGGAGAGGAGGAAAGAAAGGAAAGGAAAGGAAAGGAAAGGAAAGAAAGGGGACAAGAGGCAAGTAAAGAAGATGAGAGAAACAAAGATGACGAGGCAAGGGGAGACAAGAGGAAAGGAACAAGAAGAAAGTAGAGAGAGGAGGAGATGAAAGGACAAGAGAGGAGATGACAGAAAAGGACGAAAAAGGGGCTGGACATAAAAGAAATGAACAAACTCAACAAAGTGTTTGTGTCTCTTTATATTTTCACGTGGTCTCCTCTTCACCGTACTTGAAGTCACAGCTCAGACATCAGACATTTCACTTTGTGGACTCTGTGGATCTCAGCATTGCATAGCTGGTTATTGTTATAACATTTTGCTTTTAACATTGTAAAGTAGGCAACCTTCCCTGTTCCCTGCCATTGATTAATGACCTCATATTCTGTTAATTAGACCCCCAGCCCTGAGGCAGAAAGATTTAATTTCCCCTTCATCATCATCATGGAGGAAAAAAACAACTGATTAAAGAGGAGAGGAGAGGAGAGGAGAGGAGAGGAGAGGAGAGGAGAGGAGAGGAGAGGAGAGGAGAGGAGAGGAGGAACAGATGTGGATGGAGATATAAAAGAGGACAAGATGTATTTGCTGGTGCCAATACATCAGAAGAACGACACTCAAAAGTCTTTTCAAAGCTCCGCTGGTGTAAAAATACTGGAAAATCTCCAACATGTACTTTTTAGTATCCAAAACAAAAGTACTTGTTCTGCAGAAAACTCGGCCCTTGTGACTGATATATTATATGATTACATATTACACATAATCAGACTGAAAACACAGCCATCTGTATAAACATCTCCCCCATCTCCAGATTTTTGGATTACACTGGTCTAATCTTAAATATTATGTTTTATAACTAACAATATGTTGCTGTCGTAATCTGAAAAGTAATTACTCACTGTGGCTGTAAAATAAATGTAAGACGTATGACGTCATTTCTCTTATCTGTTTGAGTAAATTCATAAAGGGGTTGAATCCTAGCTGAAGAAGAGGAGGAGGTCTGGTGCGTGGGTGAATGGCAGTGGAGGAAACCAGCCGTTACCTTGTGGCAGGTCTGGGGAGACGTAGGGCACATCCTGGGTGTTGATGTGTGTCCAGTCAAAGTCATCATAGGGATCCTGCTGGTAATCACACTGGGAGAAGCCCTCGTCAAACGTACAGCTTCCTGCAAAGAGAAACATAGTCACATTTAGTTTACCTCCTTGGATCAATGAATATTCACAGGATTTAATACATTTACAGATTTTTTTTTTTTTTTTTTATGCGACACATATTCGTCCCTGGTCTTATTGTGTAAAACTTCAGATTCTTTCCTGTTGTTTGTCAGTGCGTGTGTTTGTCTCAGCTCATTAACAAACCACCAGGAGTCTGAGCTCCGACAGTCATCACTCAAGGCCAGTCAGGATCACCTCTGACTCAACCATCAGGGCCTTCAGCTGATCATCTGAGCCCCATCACCACGGCCTCGGGACAGGCATGTGTGAGCTGGCCCGCCCGTGGCTCCGCCTAAACACGAAGTCGCACTAATACAGAGAGACGCCACTTGTCCCTGATGGCTAGCTGCACCAATCAACTTGCAATGATATGCGGCTTGTGCTGGCAATATTGCTATCAGGAATAGCATTTTAGCTATCTGATTCACTGACCTAGCAGTGAGGCACGGCTCGTGTTAATAAAATGGCTAGAAGAGATGTGGCTAAGAAAAGCCACAGCGCCATCTGATTCAAGTCACTGGTGGTTAGTGGTCAGTCAGCCAAATGTGTCCTCTATGCCCTTCTTTACAGTGGCTGATGTAGGAGTGGATGATATGGAGAAAATAGTTTATATTCAATAAATCATCTGGTAATATATCATGATCCAGTGTACATATAGGGAAACTGTTCATATATTAATGAGAACAACCACCAGGTTATATTGACAAATTCAAATATGGTGCTGTAATAACACAAATAGTTAATATTTGATGTTTGGATTAGTATTGATACTGAAGTAAGCAAATGATTTGTAATGTAAATATGATGAACAAACAAAGTAAAACCCTGTTCCCCCAATTTAACAATAACATGCAGAAGATGAAACACATCCTGGACTTCAATATTGCAACTAACAACGATCATCACTGCCCATTAATCCGACAGGTCCTTTCTGGATTAGCTGGATATTTGGTTTATGAATTGCTCATCACAAATTTCTAAAGCCCAAAATACCTGCTCCACGAGGCTTGTTTGATTCAATCAGCAATCAAAATGAAAAGCTATTCAATTTATCATCATTTATTAGGATTCAAGCTTTAATTAAAAAGGATGGAAAGTAATGGTTCTATCACAATATCACTATCAAACTGGGATAAAAACACATAAAAAAACACATAAGAACCTGCATGATTGAAAGCACATTCTTTAATGGCCGACCTTCGTTGCTGCATTTAAGGAAAAACACATTTAATCGAGCTGAAAAACTTGCAGAAAATCAAATGCTGGCAAAACAAGCTGACACAAACCGACTAAGAAGATATTGTGGAACTTTCCTGCAGCTCTTCTGGTTTTTTTTTTTTGGAGAGCTGCTAAGAAAAAACACAGAGAAACCGCTAAAAAAGAAAGCATACAAGAGCAAGCCACCATGAAACACTATCAGCAACCAGCACTGCAGCAACATAAATCTCCCCGCATTCAGTTGGCTGTACAGCTTTGCTACGTTTGTCCTAGAGCGAGCTGCGGCGGCGGCTGTGATGGAGAACAGAGCGACAGGCCCTCAGATACCCCACTGATCTGAGCTCCCGCTACAGAGGGATACCAAGAGGTGACAGCCGCCGCCAGAGGAGAAACAAGTTAACATCAAACTAAGTGACTGTCTTCTGCTGCCGGCTGTATGGCTGGCTGTGACTCACAGCCTCAGAGATGCATTGGATCACATTCCTCTTGGCGTCATTCTTGAAACCAGCCTCTCTTCGTGCAATTCACTTCACTCCCATTCAATTCAATTAAGTCTCTGTCACAGCAAGTTTACCTCCAGTTATAATGCAAAAAAATGCTGGGACACGTAGAGGGCATGAAGCGCACCACGACTACTTGAATTCTTCCACTCGGAAATCTTATATTATGGATTAAACTTGGATGTACGCAATCTAATTGTACTGATGTCTAACGAGTGCACCAGTGTGTCTGTCTATGTGTGTGTGTGTAAAAACTCCATGACTTCCTGTCTCCCACAGTGTGTGTGTCAGTTTACATCTTGCCGTCAGGTCACACTCTCTGCATGGGTTCAAAGGGCAAAGTGTGTAACTACAGTGTGTATGTTTGCCTGCATCATGTGCTGCATCTACGAACCAGTATACTACATCTACACTGTAAACACATCACTAATACTATACTGTAGCTATATCTGCTGCATGTAGAAAAGGGGTAAAGCCAGAAGTAGGAGAAAAGGTGTTAGCATGTAGATATTAAAGACATTCTTTTACTATAACTGAAGCCAGGAGCTGCATCTAGTGCCAGGCCGCTGGTGGAGGGGGCTTTCACACCGACCTCATTTGGTCCAGACTTTTCCGTTTGATCCAAACCAGATTTACAGGTGTGAAAGCTCCTCCAGAACATGGTCCGGACCAAAGACCCAAAATTTGGTACGACCAAAAGGTGTGAAAGTCTCTACTGCTCTCATGTCTGAACAGTGGTAGCTTTCACTACCTCGTCTACAACTGTTCACTGCAGCCACTCCAACATACAGGCAGCATACCTCCAGTGGGTTGACCACGTCACGTTCACAGCCTCTTTGTAAGAGCTGCTTCAATTCAGCTATGTGTTGTCGTTGAAGAATATTTAAGGATATTAGCTTGACTGTTTAATTAATATGGTTTCCATACTGTGATGAGACAGAACTAATGTTTGCCAGACGCCAGTAGCCAATATTAAGTTTGCTAATCTGCATAATGACAGGACCGATATCTTTGTGAGAAGTTTTGACAGAAGCCAGACTGAACCTTATCTCTGTAGGTTCTGCTTTCAGTGGTCATCTACTGGGGAGTTGCTGTCTGACACTGCAGAGCCACTTAACCTCACTTTACCTGCAGAAGTATTCAGTTTGGCCTTGTTTAACCTTGCTGAAGCTCCAGTGAGCATACAGGAGCTCCATTTAGTGTCAAAGCTTTTTTATGCCATTTCATTTATGCCTCTGAAAGCAGTATACAGTGCGCAGCAAAATTGGATTTAAACCCACCGTGTTTAAAAAATGTGCTGTGGGCTTTTAACTGTGTACACAGACACACACCGAGTTCCACTCAGCTCTGATATAGTGCCGCAGTAAGAGGAGGAATTTTGCCTTGGCTTAGTGGTGGTGAAGAAAAAAAACATGTCCTTGTTTTAAATTCTGCTTTTTTGACTGGTTTAAAGGAACATTTCTCACTCGTGGAGCATTCCTCTCTTTTCATCTGCACACCTCTGATAGACATTCGCTTTCAGCTGCGAACGCACCAAACAAAAAAGGCTGTGTTCCTGTGTTTGTGCGCGTGCTGAGAAGCTGGTTGTACGGAAACTGAATATGTGTGAAGCTGTCTGCACGTACACACAAATACATGCACACAGCTCACAAGTTCTCAGTTAACAGTTTTCCCTTTCCCCAAATGTCCTGCCAACTTAAACCAACACACACACACACACACACACACACATGGATCTGGCAGTAAATCCTTGTTGCCAATAATGAGAAGAGCAGACCTTGAACACTTCTTTACCTCTGTTGCAAAAAGACTATGTCAGGAGCCCTTGTCTTGTCCAAGTGGTGCATTGAGTTCATATCCATTTATCTATGAATTTATTTCTCTCTGTATTTAAGTAACTATGGCGACTAAAAAAGTCAACAATCCCTGACTTCTGTCCTGCTGTTGCACAGGTAACTTATTAAATGCCTATGTAAGCAAGGTTGGCATTCGTTTGGAGCTGTATTTCTGTCCACTTTCACTCTCCTCTTAGCTCTAATCGTGGCGACTAGCAAATCCTGAGGGAAATATTAGGCTCTTCGCTGCTAAATGCTTCACTGTGTTCACAAGGTAGTAACAAAACTTTGTTTATCTGCTGTTTGGTGCCGAGGAGGCGGCGTACTGTGAGGTTTTAGAGCCTTTTTGCAGGACAATGAGCTTGAAGATGCTCCTGAGAGGAAGGCATCATCTATGGTCCATGAGTGACCTCCTTTCATAACACACACCAACTTGATCCAATGCTGTTATGAAGATATTGATAACAGTAGCATCAAACGTTCCAGGTTCACTGTATGCATCAATGTATCTGGACTGTGTCTTTGCTCATGTGTTAACTGTATCATATGATTTGAATTTGTTCAATCTACAACAGTTTTCAAAGTGTGTGCAGGCTTGTGTGTCCAGATGGGTCATTACTGCCTCCCTCCCCTCCATTCACAAGGACACAGAGAGACACAGAGAGACCGACGACTGCATGCTAATCACTTCCTAATCAGCTTCTGTGATTGGCTGCCTCGCTAATGAAATAATGGTGACTCATTTGCATAATAAAATAATTAGAAGGACTTGATAAAGGCTCAAGGGCAGAGAGAGGAGCCCACACACAAACCTAAGCACACACACACACACACACACACATACACTCAGAGTGACACGGGACCAGCCGCAGTCTTTTCTGAAAAGACTGTTGAATGGCATCAGACACAACATCTGCCACCGTCACTCAGAATCATTTTGTGGTGATTTGCACCGACCTCCACCTCCAGGAGGTGAAGTCAAACAAAAAGTGGCTTTTGACCAAAACTGCTCAGAAACATTGGTGACGACAGGCCTCGGGGGGTTCCTCTGAAAACATTCAAGAAAAAAAACAAAACAAACAGAGACCACGTCCACTCTTTGGTTATTAGCTTTGATCAAGATTATTAGTTGACAGCGCAGCAAGAATGTGTAACAATAGCTGGTTTGATTAGCTTTGCCTTTCTCCAGTGAGATCTAACTGATCTGCAGAATAGGCAGTATTAAATCAGATCTAACAGCTCTGGTCTGCTCACACAGAGATACACTGAAATCTAATGATGGCGTCTGAGGTGCTTCTTTTTTTTTTCCCAGCAAATCTATATTGACAAAAGAAAAAAAGCTCCATTAAAACTAAGAAATGGCTGATTATGAAATCTGAGTCGGAGCTTGTGCCCTTGTGTGAAACATTTCCTCGTCTGTGAGTAAATTTCTTAGAACAATAACAGCGGTGCACGATGTGAGGCCTCGATGTTGTTAACTCACTTCTAAATGAATAGCTATACACTGCCTCATCTGTCACAACTGGCTCTGCTTCACAAGCCATTGCACTGTTTGTACAGCTCTGACGCTGCCTCATGTGCAGCACCACTGAATATCACTTTCCATTACAACATTGCTTAACAATTTTTGTTTGATTCAAGCCTGCTATTTAATCACACCAATGTTTGAAGTCATTACCAGGAGGGATTTAACGGTGGCTTCCTCCAAGGACCTCGCCGTCCTGGATGCTCATAACTTGTATTTTATTAAAGAGATGATGAGATTAATGTAAGGAAAATGGCTCAAGGTGACAGTCCCGTGAACTGTGAAATTATAATACAGCAGTATAGTTTGAGAGCAAATACGTTAAAAGCAGAGCCCTGCGTGTGAGATATGGTGGTGCAAAATGTGAGATATGAAAGATAACGCAGGTTCGCCGACTCTTAGATAACGTCAGCTGAACTTTTATGACACCCGTGGCTGCAGACTCAAGGAAAACTTTCTTCTCCTCTGCAACTTTTCTCTCTGTCCACACGCCAATCAGATGACTGATCGCCATCACAGCTTTGCCCTGATCATTATCCAAGGAATCTGAAAGACTGATTAGAACAAATGGTACTTCGAACGACCCTTATTTCCTTTTTAATGTGCACACAGCACAACATAAACTCCTGTTTGTACTCTTGTCTTTCTCACCACCATGTCTGTCTAGTATTTCTCAGCAGAGCTCTGTTTCAGTCTGCAGGCAGAGATACTATCACCAGAGAGCAGATAAGACAGGATGAGTGAGAGAGGCTGAAAAAGACAGAAAGGGTACAAAGCAATGGAGAGAGAGAGAGAGAAGTGGGAAGAAAACACTTTCAGAAAAAGAAATGGGGAAATTAATTTTTTTCGTTTGGGAGGAGGGGTGGGGGGGTGGGGGGGGTCATAATATGCTTGCTGATTATATGATAAAGTGAATGCATAACATTTTTCTTTCTTCTGTTGCCTATTGTCTTACGCTCTATTCCTGTCGCTTTATCATTTGAGAAGAGAAGAGAAGAGAAGAGAAGAGAAGAGAAGAGAAGAGAAGAGAAGAGAAGAGAAGAGAAGAGAAGAGAAGAGAAGAGAAGAGCTCCATTTTGCAAATGGAAATCATTTTCAAGGACAATAATTACATTTACATCATTAAAATCCAATCCCAACCACCAGTAATCCTGTTTCCCTTTAAATCATTCCAGTTTTGGCCAAGTCCAGTTAATAATTACAATTGCTGACCCGGATTTGCAATCACATGAGGCTTTGTGGGACATTTTATACCCGTGAAACACTACTGAGTTTCTGGCTTAAACAACTGAAGAAGACTTAAAGGAGGAGGAGGAGGATGGGAAGATGGAGGATTAATACAAGGATGGTATTAGTTTAACTGACTATACACAATCATACTACACTGTACTATAGTATAAAGCACTGTCCCCTGACTTTGGCTCTTCCACTCTGTGCTGTGATGTATAATACTTTGTCCTCCTGTTGCTGTGTTTGTTGTTTTTAATCTATGCGCATGTGTATCACTGAGGAGGCCCGCCGCTGTCCGCCTCAAGGACACTAATAAAGTTGTACCTTATCATTTACTTTCTCTGTCGCCTCCACTTTTTTTTTGTTCTCTCTCTCTCTGCCTCTGGTTCTCTCTCTCCCTCACTGAGAATAGGTGAAATTAGCCTGAAATGATACAAGGTGACATCAGAGAGGCTTGACACACACACACACACATAAACTCACTCGTCACGCTTCAGTGGCCCTTGCAGCGCAGCGCGACGCCATCAAAGCCAAGACCCAAATACACACACACCTCGCCTGTTAAACATACACACTGGCATGCGCAATCACACAACCGAATACACACGACTTACACAGCAACACACAAACACACACACACAGACGCACACATGCACACTCGGAGCGGTAGTTTAATTGGAAGTGCTGAAGGCTGAAGAATTTCTCCTTCATCTCACGATGCTGTAATTGAATCTGAGACGTGTGTGTGTGTGTGTGTGTGTGTGTGTGTGTTCAGCTGATTCAGGAGTTTCCATTGACAGTATCAGTAAAACAGAAATGTGTGTTTTTCCTTCTGTAAGGAGCCTTTCTGTCCTTCCATCCCTGACTATCTCCTCCCCTCACCCTGCTCCACTCCTGGGGTTAATGCAGCTTTTTCAATTCAAATTCAAACTCAAGCAGTTTTCAAGCCCCACATTATTTTCCACAAACTGATGATTTTGTTGTTCAGGCTCTTCAGTGAAAGGCTGCCATGACCTCCATCTCCACATACTGGTATTTCATTGACCAACATGTCTGTAAGGAGTCTGTTCTTGGACTTAGTGCGCTTGACTCAGAGCTGTGATTCTTTAAAAACGCTGCGCTGCCATTAAATAAATCACTCCCTGTGCTTTTAGTGCTATTTCTGTGTTTGTCCAAAATTGTGTATTGGGTCCGGCCTTACATGGAAATCTGCTGTTGAACGAGGCTTTCACAAAAGGAGCTTAAATGTAGTGCTGGAATACGACTCTGTTTGGACGACCTCAAAACAAAAAGCGCCATGAGTGCACAATGAGGCATGAGCGACTTGACTAACGACCAGCCGTCACAGTATCACCAGTGCAACAGGAAAAGGGAAAGTGAGCCGTGAGGAACTGTCTTCTGATGCTACAGTGGACTCTTTTCACATGGCAACCTTATCATTAAGAGCTTCAATCTGAAAATGGAAAATAAGTCTCTCAGATTTTCCAGGGATGTTGCATCACCTGTGGTCTGGAAGAGCTCGTGATATCGCCTGGAGCAGGACGGGTGCACACTTCATATGGATAAAAACACACGTCAGCTCTAAAAAAGATAAATAAAAAGTGTGTGCCAGCACAAGGCTGAGCCCAATCATTGCAGTCATGGCTGATTAATCCATCAACCTTATCAGAAAACAGGGTGGAAGAGATGCTAATAACAAGTACAAGTTTTTTACCAAAGCAAATGTGTTGCCAAAACTAACACTGATTCCAATGAAGTAAAATTGATGCAGGCAGCAAACATCATTTTAAAAGCTGAAACAAGTGAACAATTTTCATTGATTAACAATTTAGAAAGGGCTGTGGATTGATTTTCTGATTACTGCCACATCAGCTTCTCATCATTGAAGCTTAGGTTAGGTATTACTGAATTAGACCTAGATCAATACTGATAAAGGAATATGTATGAATATTATGTTCATATAAAATCGCTGCCAAAGGTTGTGGATTACAAGCTCCATCAATATTAGTATCAGTTAGTGTGTAGTTTGTTTTTAATTACTTGATTAAACACACATTTTGGACAATCAGGAACCAGAAGAGTTATGAATGAAGTCTGAAGTTCTCAGTTTGCTCTCAGTATCCTCTCCAGTTCCTCATGGACCTGGTGACAGTGAACGCAGCATATAAACACTAAATACAGCACAGCTCTTAGGGAATAGCTGCTTTCTCTGTATTTGTCTGCATTTCTTTTTTGTATGACCACAATGATCAGTACATGAGTGTGTGTGTGTGTCCAGATAGCTGTTAGCACTGTTAGCAGGGGTCAAAACCTTTCATAGATGCTATCTTTATGACATTCACCTCTCTCCTGTGTTTTCTCTCTCTACCCTCTTATGCTCTCTGTCTATCTCTCCATCATTAATCTCTATTGCTATTCAAATGCTGACATTTAAAGCAACTTCACATGCTGACTGACTCCGACTGGTTGGCAGATAAGGCAGGAGAAAAGAGGACAGCAGCGGAGGAGGAGGAGGAGGAGGTGGGGACGATGGAGAGGACAGAGGGGAGAGCCTGTCGTTCACAGGGAAAATTAGGAAATCCTCCTCACCTCTCCTTTACCCCCCACCCTCCCACCCCCCTTCACGCCTCCCAGTGTGTGAATGAGTTCACCCATAAGCCCCGGGGGGAGTCGGATTTCACTCGTTCTCAGGGAAGCTGAACCATCCCCTCCTTCTTTTTGTGTGTTTGTTCACCCATTTACCTCTCCCCACACCCACATCTCTGTTTACCGTCTCTCCCTGTCCACCCCTTTTCTTTCAGCCTCTGTCCGTGTGGGATATCTGTGCCATAGGTGTCCATTTAACAATTCACTATAAACTGTAGTCTTTTCAGGAAGTACTGACACACATCAACTTTTTGTCAAATGTGCCAAGTCAACTTTTCATTCGGAGCTGAGCTGAAGCAGACACAAAAGTTTTACGGTTGGCAATTAAGTCTTAAGGTGACTCTGGACATTGGTATCCTGTAACGTCACCAGAAGAGTATCCCATAAACCATCTCCCCCATCAGATCCCATGTCAGTGTGTGTCATTTTGAATGAGTCAGGGGGGAGTAATTACTGAGTCCTCAGACGGCACTCAGCTCGGCTCAGAACTGAGAGCACAGCTGGTATTTTCTTTTAAGTTAAAATCCCCAAACAACAAGTTTCAACTGGCTGCTTTCCTCCACCCTCCACTGCACACTTGACCTCAGAAATGCTGACTGGCTGACTCACTCCAGACATTCAGCCTGTGTAAACTTTAACCATTGTATGACTCAAAAGGGGGAAAATCCTGGAAGTAATTAATATTTTATTGATAGTCTCTTCGCCAAGCATCGAAACACAATTTGAGCGATGTGTGATTCCTCAGATGTAAATCCATCTAGGTTTTACAGTACAGAAGGATTGTGCAATGAGTTTAGTTCCTCGTGATTAAAACGAACATTATCAAAGTCACTTTTGAATCGCGTGCTGTGCTTATAGAAAACACTGTTGCGTATCAAACCAGCCACTAGGGGGCGATCCTTTTTGGCGAGCCGTCAGCACACTTCGCATTCACCCTGCAGCGTCAGTTCAGAGTAAAACAGGAACAACAGAGAGTGGGTAGTATGCAAAACGACAGTCAAATGTGTGAAGCAGAGGGTGAAGAGCTAGTCACTCGAAATGGATCATCATCTGTTGCCTAGTATTTTAGATTTAGGGCAAATAAATGATAATCAAGAGCAACTCACATGCAAAGAATGCACATCAACGATCTGGTACAGATTTACATGTATTTACTTGTAAAAAACAGTTTTATTTTTGATGCAAAGATTTGTACATCAGCAGCAATGTAGCCACAACATGGAGGTGCAATCAGTTTATTCAGAATTTAAAGTGCAATAAAAACATTTTGTCCCTAAAATCAATGAGTAATTGTGATCTGAATGTTGATCAAAATGATCACGACTATCATTTCTGCCCTACTCTGCAGATCAGTGACACTATTCAATGAGAACATGGGGCTACATCTATACAAAAGGAGCCTGCACTGTTCAGGGATCAATACTGGACAGAATGGGGTCATGGTGATTGTTGGAGGTTGATGGGCTGCATGTGGGTGGAGCTGTGAGCCCCACACCTGTGTGTACCCACATGTTACTGATGCCAGCAAAGCTTCTTTACACTGTTACTCTAAACCATTCATCATGTTCCCTGATAGCCGAGTGATAAATAACTAGGAGAATACAATCAAATAATGCTTTATCCATTGTGGAGGATTTGAATGGGCCAATCACAGGGCAGACAGGAGGCAGTTTGTTTCTGAGCCAATCGGGGCACAGCTGAGGTTTTGGACTCAAAAGCAGGTCTGGTGTGGACGAGATAAGAGCAGAACAAACACACATTAAACACCAACCCCCACAGACATGCACACACACACACACACACACACACACACACACTACCAGACACACTAGGTAAGTAAGGCCAGATGGAGAAGGAAAGAGGAAAACTGGGGGGGAAAACAAAAGGCAAAGAGAGTGACGATGAAGGAAAAGACATAGGAAAGTAGAAGATGGGGAAGAGGAGGAAACCCTACTGTGAGTTAAGAAAAAAAAATCCCACCCGAGAGCCATAAGCAGGTTAAATCTGAAGCAGCTAGCTTAGCAAGTCAGCACAGGGGCCGGTGACACACTGAACTGCCTGCCTGACTTCTCCAATTGTCCAGCAAGCTGGTTCGCAGGCTTGCTGACTGATTTACTGACTGACTGGCGGGTCGGATTTAGTCTATCCCGTGTTTGTGCAGCAGAAGCACTTCAGTTGTTCAGCCTGTCGGACAAAAAGCAGTTCTCCGCACTGACACACAAAGAACAACCTGAAACAGCACTAATACTGGAGAGACCAACAGAGACGGGGAGAGAAAAGACAGAGACAAACAAATAAACACACATTAAAAAAAAAAAAAAGGGCCTCTACAACATCTAACTTCAAAAGAAGAATAAAGTGCCTAAAATAACGATTGGAAAATGTTTCTGGGACTTCTGAAACCAATAGAAATCAAATATGAAAAAAAAAAAAAAAAATCTGAAATAGAAAAAAAAAAAAATGTGTCAACGAAGCTCTTTTATCTGCGGTTGTGACACAGTTCTGTCGAACAACAAAAGGTACCTAACGATAGCATTTACTGTCCTGGAGGAAATTTACTCTTCACTGGCAGCACAGAGAAAAGGCCATATTACACACAGCAGTGGAAAATCATAGAGACCCAAACAAAGGGAATAACATACAAGTGGGAATAACATGCTAGCAGGCCAGACAGCTACTAAAGCTCCTTGAGACTGTCTGCACAGCTAAACATACATTACACATTTCTGTTAGCCTGTCAAGATAGCGGCAGCGCTGAGCGGCAAAGACTGGTATGTCTGCTATGGTAACAGGTATAAATAAAGACCACAGCAGTGTGTCAACAGCCGCGGTCCACCGAGCCCGTGTGTATAGATGTAAAAACTACATGCACCAATATTTACAGCTATGTTGACACTGGACTACGGCTGTGTACTTTGAAAGACTGTGTGTGTTTATTAAACAGGGATTCAGTTTAATGCAACCTGCATGTTATTTTTTGTTGTTGTTGTCTTCTAACTTTGCACGTTTATGGGTAACATCTGGGCAGATGAGTCAGAGGCAGAACAAGCTATGAATGCATGCATTTCAAGTCTGGCCTTTTTATGCTAAACATAACGTTGTGACCCTGTTTGGTAGCTGGGCTGATGACAGCCAACCTGGGACGCAGCCTTGTATTTAGCCTCTGGTTTAACTATGATGAACCATGTTTTTGGTGCGGGGACTGCACTGACCTGCAGGGCTGACGAGGGTCGACCTCGGATGGCCTCCTCCCAAAAATTCAAGCCCTGTCTTGTCTTAAACTTCGACTCTTTGTTTCAACTTCGACCCACTGCATTTCCTGTAATAGTGTTTTAGGCCTCATGTGACTCTGTAGGTGTGTCACCGCTGTGCTTGGTGATTACGAAAGATCACAGCGAGATGTGTTAGTCACACAAATCAAACATGGATGCCATTTAATCTTACTGGCAGGTAGAACTTCAAGTGCCTGAGAGGAACGGCTGTCGTAGCATCAGTTTGTTTTGCAGTTCATGCATGTGGTGAGTCAAGTCTGGCCCTGTTTATTATATATGAATGATCAGCAAAACTACAAACGTAAACCCACAGATGTAATAAATCAGACTTTTCCCTCAAGCACAAATTGCATGCGTGTTGCATCTCATGTTGTAATAACCACAGCTCCTCTTCAAAGCCACTACAGGAATGTGAACGCACGACTACTTTCTCTTCTGTCTCTCTGTCCACAAACACACACTCCACTGGAGACCGGAGAGAGCACATACCGCAGAGTGTGCATGAATATGAGTGTGTACGTTGTCACCTTCAGCAGTAAAATGTGGTCAAACGTCACTTATGGGCTGGAAAAAACAGGGATGTGAGACAGAACGAGAGAAAGAGAGAGAGAGAAAGAGAGAGAGAGGGAGGAAGAAAGGGCAAAATAAATGCTACAGAGACCTCCACTCCTCCTCCCTCCAGGTTCACAGTGTGTGTGCGTGCGTGTGTGTGTGTGTGGTAAATGAGTTTTGGGAGTTGTCGTCTCTTTACGATGGCTGTAACTGGCCCGAGGACAGCTGTTATTACACTTTACAACAGGGAAATACTGTATATGAGTGAGTGTCTGTGTGTGCGTGTGGGTGTGTGAGAGCATCACAGAAGGAAACGGAGAATCATTATGGTCGTACACTTGATACTTGTGTCCTTGTGTGGGTTTAATGATAAGGAAAATTAAAGATGTTTTACATGGAGCCTCATTTGGAAAAATGAGCCATTTTGAGCAAATGGTGTTAATTCACCTTGATTCAATTATTCACTCAGGTCTAATGTTACAAAACTATTGTGCTTCTGAGTGTGTGTATGTTTAAGTATGTGTGTCTTGGAGCTAAGGAGTGGCTCCTGGGAGGGAGAGGCCAGTTACCTACAGGGGAGTGGTCTTTTAATAGAAAACACTGTATGTGTATGTGTGTATGTGTGTGTGGGGTGTCTGTCTGCCTCTGTCTGTGTGTGTGTGTGTGTGTCCATTGTTAAGTGACAAAGCTTTGAGCAGGAAATGAGTAGAACCAGTTTCTGACTTACATTCAGGTTACAGAGCATTGCCTCAGGCTTTCTCTCTTTCACACACACACAGGTTTTCCCAGCTATCCTTATTAGGACACTGCATTGACTTCCATTCATTGTGGACGGTCTGACCCAGACCTTGACCGTAGCCAATTCATACTCAACTCTAACCTTAACCTTCATTCAATTCACATTATACCTCTAACCATAATCAAACCTTATAAAGACCGGGTGTGGCCCAAGGTCGGTGATTATATTGGTCCTAGAAAGGCGACGAAAACACGCAGACACACACCCACAAGTCACCAGACACCATTGTTGAACATGTCCCTCCTCTTTGTCTCCGTCTGCACATATTGAGGTCAATAGACAGATATATGGTCTGGTTTGAGGCTTAATGGCCAGAGACATGACTGGAGGGTTGCTGGTTTGAATCTCTGGAAATATCTATGCACTCTCTATCTCACACACACACACAACAAATCACCAGGCAATAAAGCAGTGGTTGTCACTCAGTTGTTGAGCACAGGGCACTCTGTGGTGCTGAGCGAACACCGTGACCTCTGGGTCAGTAAAACCATGTCAGTCTTTCTTTAGGAAAAACTCTGAGGCCCTGGATGTCAGGGCAGAGGCTTTTCTCTTTATTCAAGATACTCGAAGAAAACAGTTCGAGCACAATCTATTATTTCAAAGGTCAGAATCTAGAGCAGAGTAAAAATCAACACCTGCTAGCGCAAAGACAACACTGGGCTGTGGAGTGCAAAACCACTGACTGTGATGAATTAAAATCATCCATTAAAATCTGCATCACATCTGCAGCCGACATTTTTATGGCTTCCTGGTTCATCAGTGGTGTTTCTTCATTTCTCATGCACTTGCAAACAGGGTTGCAACTAATGATTATTTTCATAAATGATTCATTTGCCATTTACTTTTATGATTAATTGATTAATCTTTTGGTTTATCATTTTGGTGGAAAAACAGAAAAATAAAATCACCATCATTATTCAGTTTATAATCACATAATATTGGAACAGACAAACACAGGAAACTGGATAAACCCTCATTGGAGTAGATGTGACTACTCCACGCTGCCAACTTTTTATAATCTTCCACAAACAGTTGGGGGTTAGTGGGGATCATGTGAAACCCATTGTAAAGCCACTTATGGCAGGGACGCCCTATTAAAAATAAAAACATGTAGATGTACTTGTTTTCCTGTCAGTGTTAAAACAGATATCACTGTCACTTGTACTCCAGCTGACAGCAAACACTGTCTCCTGTAAGCAGAAAATGTTCCCTGACCTTCACAGAGAAAGCCTGAACATTAATTTGGGGGATAGCAGAGCATGAATGACTCAGTCCCAGCTTTCTGGAAAATAATTACAGGAAAATGTCGAAAAACACACACGATTCTTTTAAAACTGGTATCTTAAAAAGAAAAGAAAAGAAAAGCCCCGGCCTTGACAAGAGTGTGCACGGCAAAAATCTTTTCTATGAATGCAAAACTGAATTTGCATGGCTCTGGTAAAATAGATGTAACAGTGAAGTGGGGAAAAAAAAAAAATCAGAGATAAAGAAAACACTTCCTCAAGGATGGCGACCATGCAGCTGACCCTGAAATGTCCATTCCATGGGGAGTGTGTGGAGACATTTGGAGGGGCTGTGGCCTATTGCTCCAGGGCGTCAGACCCTGCTTTATCAAGCATGGACCCACACTAAGATGGACCCTGTAATGATAAAGTCATGGGAAGAGATATAGAGGAAGGAAAGACACCGCTGAAGCATATACGTACCCATGACCTACCATCCAGACATGAACACTGCAGCTACTATGCAAAGCCAGCGCTACAACTTAGCTCACAATACACTCCTCATATGAACATAGATGACACCCGTGACATTGCATTCATGCGGCACAAGAAGACTATAGTGCTCTCACAAGGAGTCCTGTCCCAAGCTGTGAGCTGAAGACGTGTCCTGAATATCCTGAGTGTCTGTTTCCAAGAGCAACAGTCGACTTCAATCCTCGTTTTTCAGATTAAAAGCGTGCCAATTTGTTAAAAAGTAGTTTATTAACATTCACTTAAGTGGTATCAGTATAGAGCCCCTCTGGCTGGGTTTGACGATGATCGCCAGCAGAAAGCAGCCACGTTCAAACATCCTCTACTAATTATTTAAAAACAACAACAACAACACAAAACACCACTTTTTCATATGCTCCATTAAATGAACAGATTAATTCATATGCTGCCTTTCAATTACTGCAAATCGAAGCCATTTAATTACTTAACACATGATCTTATTTTAGTGCTGCCATGGCTGCAGTCTCCAGTGTGACTGATTGATTTGTGTTCACAGAATCACCACTGACAGGGCATGAAGAGGTCACCAGAGCTACGCTGCTAAATACAGATGACAGTAAACGACAAATGAAAAGTGAAACTGCAAAGTCACCATGCATCAGGGTGTCAGGTGTTGATCGTTATATACGGCGCAAACCTCCTGGACAAAACTTGTCTGGTTTGTTTTCTGTGATTGAACGTGTGTGGGTTTGTTTCCAGTTTACCTGAAGTGACTGAGTGAAACAAACCGAGCACAGCAGAGCCAGCTGACACCACATGGGAAAACCTCTTTGCAGATCGAGGATACTGTAACATTACTGTGTTCCTGCGTGAGCAGAAACGACTGGCAAAACATCCACTCCAGTTGAAACAAAGTTCAGCCGCTGCTTATGGCCACCCTCGTGAGTGTTGTCCTACATCTTTGAAACTTTCCCACAGCATTGTCCTTTCCACCCTTGTCTCTGTCACACACACATACACACACGCACACACACTCTGTTCCTTTTGTTTCATTATACATGCACACACATTGACAGTTTTTCACTCCCATTGTGCCACGTTGCGGCAACACTGTGTGCCAAGTAATTAACGCTGTTTGCGCTTGTTCTGTGAACAGTTTGGAGCCTTGATAATGGAAAACAAGTGCAGACTGGCTGCATTTTTATTCATCCCATCTATGTATTTGTAACCTTGCCGATCTTTCCATCCATCCCTCCTCCTCTTGATCACTCATCCCTCCCAGGATGACCACTAAACACCCTCACACACAAACACACACTCCATCACTCTCCTCCTCCTCCTCCTCCTCCTCCTCCTCCCTCCATGTCAGTGGCATCGCTCACTGCAGCCAGGCAGAAAATGCTGGTTCCTCTCTGGTTTGTCGCACAAGGAAACCATTGGTTGTGATACAACAACCCAACAATCACTGCTCTGTTTGGTTGTTGACTTGTGTCTGGGCCGAACACACACTTGCACAAAAACAAACCCGGTCACTTTCTCTGAAGCGTGCACGCACACACACAGGCCGGTCCAGAGCGCAGTCTTTTTCTTGCTCATGTTAATGTAAGTAATCAAAGTGGACAGGGGGCTTTGTAATGCTGAGAGTGAGGCAGAGAGGAGGGGAGAAAGGGGGGAGAGAGGGATCATCTCCTTTAACTGTCCACTCCTCTCTGCCTCCTGTCCTGCAGGCGAGGGGGAAGGGAGAGAGGGACCAGGAGGAGGAGGAGGGAGGACTCATACAGGCAGTGAAGAGAAAGAGAGAGGAAACACAGACGTGATGAAAGAGAAGATCAAACCAGTTCCTCCACTTTACCAGCATTAACAGACACATTCAGCCCTCAAACTGGGATTTTTTTTGCGATCACAACATTTTCGCTCTCCTTCAAGAATAAACAAATCCCCCGGCGGTGCACAATGCGGACCATTTACTGAACATTTACTCCATAAAACTCCTGAGACGGACTGTAATTTCCCCGTATCACTGCACGATATTACCGCTAAAAGCATCAGCTCGCAGACTGCTGCGGATCCATCCTTTGATTTACAACAAAACACACAGAAGCTGCTTTAAAAAGAGCAGCTCCATAACAACGGTGGCAATTTGAGAGAGCTCTCCACACAAACACACACATTTGCAGGAGAATTGGACTGCAGAGCGTTTTTTTTGGCAGGTGAGTTTGACCAACCTGGCCGCTGGTTTTTGGACGGGCTCTTATCATGACCGCTGCTTCACTGGGAAGAGATGAAACCACACAGTGTGTGTGTGTGAGTGTGTGTGTGTGTGTTATAATGCCATGCCCACGGGAGCAGAAGGCCGTACAATGAGGCCTAAAAAATGTGCATGCGCTTCCACATGTCAGTGTGTGTGTGTGTGTGTGTGTGTGTGTATGCCATGGGCGTTGTGTAAAATCCACTCAAACAAACAACTTGAAGAGTATAAAACAGCTTCCTTGGACCGAATATGTAGCCATGGGCAATGTGGTGGTGGTGGTGGAGAGTGTGTGTGTCGAGAGGGGTGCGTGAGTGCATGCATATGTGTGTTGGCCTGAGGCAGTAAGAGAGAGAGTGTGTGTGTGTGTGTGCGTGTGTGTGAGGAGTGGATTGCTTCATGCCTGGATGGACATGAAAGGTAGAAAGAGACAGAGAGAGAGAGGCATGCCCACACACACACACACACACACACACACACACACACAGGAAAAGCCTTTCGCCATAATGTTCACATATGGATGCGTGAACAAACAGAAAATTGAATGGACCCCTCTCCTCTTCTGTACGAACCCAGAAGACACAGACAAAGTCAACAATGAGAGTTTTTCAGTGTTTTCTCGGGCGAGCGAGGTGAGAGGAGACGATTATTCATACTTCACCCCCCTTTGGCTTGAAGTGATTATTTTTGTGGGGATTTCAAGAACAAATAGAACTATTTTTACTACGCATACCATCAGTTCATTATGAGTTACATTTAGGCCAAAAAAGGAAAAATTACTATTTTTTGCCCTTAATCACAATCTGAGCACTGTGTTGTGTTGTGTTGTGTTGTGTTGTGTTGTGTTGTGTTGTGTATTGGGCCAGTAACCAGTAACAACAGATGTCTGCGATGTCTAATGTGGAAATAACATACATGTCTGACTGTATGACAGATGATGATGATGATGATGATGATGATGATTTGTTACCAATTAATCTGACATTTATTTTATTAATAATAATAATAATAAATGTAAGAAGGACAAAAAGGTGAAGTCTGCTATAGATTCATGTCTGAATGACTAAATATATCAGAGATGTTTAGCATTTCTGCTTGATGGATATGACTCAGATTGTTTGGTTGTTATTAATATGTATCATTATGACTAAATGTGTTTGGATTAATGAAGCATATGCTGCAGAAATCAACAGAAAAGCTTCATTTGGACTTCAAATGTCTCCACCTAATTATTTGTGTGGCCAGACTTTTCACTTTCCAGAGAATAACGTGACATTAAGAACAACTGGTACCAGAGAAGAGACATCCCAGCTCCTCCTGCCGCAGTCAAAACCACAAGTCAGAGTAAAAAAAACAAAAACAAAAACAAAAAAAAAGCACGCTTGCCTTGGCTTGGACTCCCAAAGGCAGCTCAGAACAAGTCGAACATGATGTTAACATCAGAAATGTAAAATTGGTTTGTGTATTTTTTTTTGTTGCCCATTACAGTAGACTCTCCCACCGTCAGCAGTCTAACATGGAAGAGAGCGTTAACTTTGCATTTAAAGTAGGACTAGCCAGTTAGCAGCCACCACCACCACCACCTAGGCACAGGGACGGTGTGTGTCTGTGTGTGTGCGTATATCTGCTCTCACTGATCTTTAGAATATTAAATGGGTAAATCTGTCTGTAACAGCAGAAAGGCTGAATGGAGCACATTCCTCTATACTGAGGCTGATTTCATTATAGATAAATCAGATTCATCTATTCCATCTCTCCTTCCTTCTATCTGTCGCTCCCTTTCCATTCCTCCCCCTTTCTTCCTCTCTATGTTTTCCTTTTCCCAATTCTTGCTCTCTCTCCCTTTCTCTTTAGACCCATCTCTTCCTTTTGCTTTTTTTTTTTTTTTTTTTTACTCTGTCTTTCTCAATATCTGTCATTCCCTGTATCGGTCTCTTTGTCTGTGTAATATAATGAGTATCTACACAGATGAAGAGGAGGAGAGAAGAGAAGAGAAGAGAAGAGAAGAGAAGAGAAGAGAAGAGAAGAGAAGAGAAGAGAAAGCAGTGGACAGTCGAGAGAGGAACCAAGGGGAAAAGAGGGGACCAGAAAAAAAGAAGTGCTGCGTTAAAAAGCTGAGTCCACCAGAGCAGTCACAACAAATTCATCTCTCTCTCTCTCTCTCTCTCTCTCTCTCTCTCTCTCTCTCTCTCATTCTTTCTTTCCCTCTCTCCACTGATACAAGCTGGCCTCAGTAATACAATAAAGGACTTGGCTCAGCTCTGTGTGTCTGCATGCATGAAAGTGTGTGTACGAGAGAGAGTGAGAGTGTGTGTGTGTGTGTAAGGTAGACGACACCTCTTACTCCCTACTCTCTGTCTCATCATTGCAGCTGTTCCACAGAGGTGTGTTTCAATATATCACCCTGTCACACACACACACACACACACACGGTCCCTGCTTAATAAGCGGTATTCCGAGCTCCTGGGTTTATAGAAGCTGAAACTGCACTCCTGCACAAAACTGGAACCTTTCTCTCTTTCCTCCGCTCCTTACTCATTTCTTTCCTTCTTTCTTTCTTTACTCACTCCCTCTCTTCTACCTCCTTGCTGTTTCATTTCTGTTTCCATTTCTTGCATGTTTTCATATTTCTTCTCCCACTCGGCCGCTTCCATTTATTCCTTTAATTTGAAGTGCAGCGCTGTGCTTGTAATTTCTTCTCTTTCCTTTTATTCCACAATCAATTCCCTTTCTTGACCCTAAATTCCTCCTCTTTTTGCCTCCTTCATACTTCAGACAAACCTTCAGTTGAGTTACCTGAAGTCAGTTGATGTTTTGTACAAAAAGATTTAGAGAAGCCAGCAGACCAAAGAACATTGATTATTCTTTTCAGCCGTGTTTCAAATGGAAAAAAATGAAAAATACATTCACTGGTTACAGCTCCTCGGATGTGAAGATTTGCTGCTTTTCTGATTTTTTTTGACTGAAAATTCAACATTTTACACCCAAAATTAATAATGAATAGTGAATATTGACTGTTAGTTGCAACTCCAAACATGAATAACCCCAAATAATGATTCTTTACATTATAATAATATAATATAATATGATAATCGCCAAAGGGACACAATGTCAACATACTATAACACACTTTTCTCTGTCACACTACACAATGAGCAATCTGTCAGTGGTCCAGTGTTTCTCACACAAGGATACAACAGGAAGCAGAAGAAAAAGAGGAGAAGGGGCTGGAGGAGGAAAGTGGACACCTGGAAGAGTCCTGAGGCTCTGCAGGGAGGAGGGGAGGGGAGAAAATCAAGGAGGGAGGGAGGATGGGTGGAGGGGTGGGCAGCTTCTTTCAGCTGTCCTCTCACACGGGTGTGTATGTGCTGCTATGTGTGTGTGTATGCTCCATATGTGCATTTGTGCTGGAGGAGTTGAGCAGGGGGTCATGCCAGATGGACATACACAGACACACACACAGATGACAGATTCCACCCACTAGCATCATGTAGCCACAATCCAGCAGCTCTCCTGCTCCTGCGTGCTGTTCCTCCTTCAGTCTTCTCACTTTCAGAGCTCTAACATATGAACAGAAGGAGAATTTGCTCATGAAGCTGAAGCGAGCCTTTCCGTCCCAATTGTGGAAAACAACGCCCCACGAAGTTAACTTACATAAGAAGCGTCGCTCTCGCTAAACGGGCCCAGGAAGGAAGTTCTGCTGATTTCAGCTGTTTTGAGCCTGCCCAGATGTTCTGTTGTGATCTACCTGTATGTGTCAAACAGGTGTTCTGCCTGTGATTGCAGACTGGGAAACACCTGCTGTAACATCACAGGCTGGGACGTCGCCAGGACAACAACATGCCTCAACGTTAAACCTACATGGAGCGGCACAGCGTGCTTCTGATGCAAATTCATTTAATTTTGACTTCAAAAACGCTCTGGTGCTGGACTCATTCAAGGACTCAGGAAACATCAGGAAATGGTGAAAAATGACCATCGCTTTATCCTACAGCTGCAGACGGTGTCCAATCCAGTGCAAAATCCCAGAGTATTCAATTTTATTGAATAAGCAGAGAAAGCAGCAAGTGTTCATGTATCAGAAGCTGGAGCCGGGGTATTAACATGACTCAAACCCGATCAGTTCATTGGCTAACTGGCTGCTGCAGCTCTGCTGGTTGATGACACCTCATTACATCATGTATGATACATAAGAACTAACCTAGAATTGGACTTTATGCAGTTCTGCTACTTGTCACGTCTGCACAACATCGTTTTTGTTAAGAGTGGATCCTGCAGAGCTCTCAGAGGCAAATTGTGTCTATTGACCCCAATCAACCTCTCACTCTCAACACACACACTTTCACTACACACACACTCCTCCAGACACATTCTCTCACTCTCTCTCACACACGTACAGACACACACATGCACTCCACTTAATATCCTCACCACTCCACTCACCACTCCATTCCTCATCCAGTAAACTAGCTGAATATGTGTGTGTGTGTGTGTGTGTGTAAGCTGAGGTGAGAGGTTAAATGGTGGCCATTAAGATTCATCTCTGAGTTCACTGCCAGCAAACCAAATTCTCCCACACACACGCACACACACACATATACACAAACGACAGCATCAGATGAGTGTGTTCTCTCTGTCAGAGTGCAGCAATTGTCTCTCCTCCTCTTGTGTTTGTCTCTAGCCTGTCATTTAGGCCAATTCAAGTCACTGAATGCATAATGAATGCAGTAATTGTAGCACTGAAGTGGTGCTAAAAATCAGAGATCACAACAAGCTACTCTCCTTTTTTAAGTCCTGTTTGGTGGCGAGAGGTGAATGTTTGTGAGTGTTTTATAATTCATGTATAAATCACTTTTTGTACAGCTGACCGTCTCTTTGTGGATCTGCTGTGACATGCCGTCGAAACGTTTCATCACACTCGCTCTCTCTAAACTAACGCTGCCTCCTGGGATGAATAAAGAGTGATGAGGTGGAGAGGGAAGAATAAAGTGATGATTGAAGTCATTCCATCTTCACACCTACAGACTGGAAATCGTCAGCCAATTTCCGAGTTTCACTGTGTTTACTGCACAAAAAGAGAGAGTGTCTGTGTGTGTGTGTGTGTGTGTGTGTGTGTGTGTGTGTTTCTCTCTGTTGCCTCTGACTAATTGACTGCCTGACTAACAAGGAAGTAACTGGCTGACTGACAAACTGTCTCATTTTCTACAATCTGAACTTTTACACACACACACACAATGGCAAACACACACACACACACACACACACACACACACACACACACACACACACACATAGCACGATGACTGAGTGGACCCTGTGTCAATCCCAGCATGCCTCTCTGCCACAAGGCAGGAGATTCTGTCATCACCACAGTTACTGTCAGGACGCATCATCGGTAGCCGTGGCAACTAATTAAGACCTGCCCGTCAGGCCTGCGGTCAGCGTGGAAACTTCTACAAACGCACAAACACGTTCATACCGTTAACTACTGACTATAAAACACACACACGCATGCACACACACAATTTCTAGCCCGAGCTACTGTACCTGCCAGTCAGCATCGCATCAACATACACAGCGTATTACTCACCACGCCTCACCAGTCATTAGTCACCACACACACACACACACACACACACACACACACACACACACACATACAACCACTTCACATACATTTTTAATCCTTGTGGAGACGACACACATGTGGAACTTATTGGTTTCATTTTATTTTCATTACTCATCAGATATTTCATCAGACCAGTCCTGGCAGCTGTACAGAGGTTTTGGTTTGTCTCACATTTAATCACAACGTTTGCTAATCTGAACACATGATGGAGGAAGAAGGATATATAGATTGTTTGTTGTTAACTTTGAGCCTGTCACTGATGTACGTATCAGTCCACTGCAAGAAAGACAATCAGATGGCATTTCGATAATGGTTTAACCTTTGAGGAAAAATGGTAAATATTTGCTGGTTCCACCTTGTTAAATGTGAAAATTTAGCATTTTTCTGAGCTGCAAACTTTGGATTTGAACTTCTAGTCACATAAAATGAGATAATTACAGCTGTGACCTTGGGCTAAAGAGTCGCTGCATTAATAGAGAATGAAAATAAACGTAGAGATAAAAGCAAAACCTTAATTATTAGATTAACTTGTAACTTCGGCTGTCATAGAAAAATGTAGTGAGGTTAAAAGTACACTAAACTTGAAGTACCTCAGATCTGGCCTTAAATACAGTACTTGATGTACTCGGTTTTTACACCACTGGAGCAGATGATTCAATTTCTTAAATTTGCTTTTGATGATGATGGACTACTTCCTGTCTGTCACTACAGCTCTCGCTCAACGCAAACTAATGTCTGTCGTTCATGTTAACTTAACAACATTAAAATCATGCTTCAGCCAGTTGCCTTTGCCTCTTACACACTAATACTAGTGACTGTCCACATCCGTCCACACCACATTAAGCACCGATGCGGGTTCACTGATGGAAAGCTGTGCATATTTGTGTGTGTGTGTGTGTGGTCAGTAATGAGGTGTGACTAGTGCGTGTCAGTGAAAGTTGAGTGATCGGCATAATGAGCAACAGAACGTAGATGAAGAGAAGGCAGACAAGAAGAGGAGAAAGACAGGAGATGTGTAGAAAAAGCAGGAGGAGGGTGTATTAATTTCTTTTCATAACGATTGATTACACATCTAAAAGGCAGCCTGTGTGTCTCTGTGTGGGTTTTGATGCTGTTGGATATGTGATCCACCATCCTTTTTTTTTTTAAGTTCATAAATTACGTCATCTACAACATAAATCGATCTTGGCCCGACTAACTCTCCTTTCTGGAGCTGCCCAAAAATCTGGCACAGTGTGAAACCTGAATTAGGCTGTGTCACATTTACCCCTCCATTAATTTAACTTGTGGAGCAGACATTAAGTGCTCTTTGGAAATGTTTAAATGTGATAATTACCAGCTGATTTTCAATGGACGAGGCCAACATTTTACTTTGGTGATTGAAGGTCAAAGTATTACTTCAGGTTATTACAACCTGGCGTAGGACACGAGCCTTGATTTCACATTTCTGAGATTTATGTCAGGTTTTTTTTTTTTTAAAGTTGGCCTGGCTGAGTGAGGTAAAGTCATCTTTACCTTTATCTACATCTTTATCTTTACATCTCCCTGGTTACATTTAAACAGCTTCGGCCAAAACCTGAAGAATGTGAAACTAAATCAGCCCCCTGAAAGACAAACAGTGATTTCAGAGCAGAAACCAACCAATCTCTGCTCTGGATTCCAGCCAATTAGCAATGTAAACACACACACACACACACACACACACACACACACGAGAACAAAGAACAAAGTCCAGTTCTCATGTCTCCGTCTGTGTGAATATAGGTTAACAACTTGTATTCATCCTGTGTGTGCAGGTCAAACTGCAGCGCCACTGTAACTCCATATTCAAACGCTTGCAGTGCATTCTGGTCTTTTTCTTTCTTCCTCCATATGGTTGCAAGCGAGTGTGTCTCAGAGTGTTAAATCCAAACCGGGCACAGATTGATGGGAAGGAAAAACTCGCCTTACAGAGCAAGATCAGACAAAGAAAATCCAGGCCCTGCATCCTATCAGACGAGCATAACTTTCACTCCCTCTCTCCCTCCCTCCCTTCTGTCTCGCTCCTCTGTTGTTATCAGCAGATATGGAGGAGGTAAGGAATGAAAGAGTGCAGCTGCAAGTGTTTGTTGTGTCAGTCCGCCCCGGTCCGCGCTGTTCTCGCGTAGTTCCTTATCACACTTCAAGCAGCTCTTGCTCCCTCTCCCACGCACTTTTCTCTACCCACTTCTATTTTATATCATTTACTCCCATTTCATTCTCCTCCACTGCGTAAAGGATTACAGTCCAAGCCTGTGCCACTCAGGTTAGGAGGCTGTAACGCACATCTAAATAGCATCTTATCACGGTTATGAGCCATCTGCAGCACGTCGGCCGCCTCTTTTCTCCTCTACTTTCTTAAATTCTGTGCAGAAGGAACGTTATTACAAAACAAATCGCTTTCATATCCATGTCCGCAGTATATTGAGAGGAAATGTTAAGCTGCAAGACCAAATAGTGCTGACACTAACACTCACAGAAATATTTTCAGCTGGATTTATCAAATCTGAAAAAATATACCTCTGTATAGCTGTTAGGGTTTCATCACATTACAATAAAAAGCAAAAAAAAAAAGGGTAAGAAATTGCAACTTTGCAAAGCTAACAGCCAATTTAACAGATGGGTAGCAACAGTCTGGGTTGTTGTGGTGGAGAGATTCAAAAGAGACTTCATCACTGCACTCACAGGGCTCAAGGTTTAAGGAGATCTGATTCGCATACATATATCTGACTGCCACGGTTCACTGTCAAATCTTATAATGAATGTCCTGCACACGTACTATACACTTAGCTCAAAACTGATGACAACACTTGTTAAAAGCAGTTTCATAAGGTGATTTAAGAGCATAGATTAAAAAGTAGTCGTGACAACAGGAGGAAGCCTCTAAATCAACCTACTTAAAAAGGCCAACAACAAAAAATGTTTTTGTAGTCGCAACACATATTATGCATTAGTGCATTAAACCACGCTTCATGAGTTTGTAATAATACACTAAGAAAAAAAAAAATCACATCGCAGCAGCCAAGAAAACAGATTATAAAAGTTCACTTCAGTCAGGACAGGGTGTGCTTATCAAAAATGAAAACTTAGTCTTCTGTCAAGCCCACTCTTTGTTCCCAGTGTCATTTAGAAAGAGTTTGGTTTTCTAAATTGTTCTCCCAAGTAGGTGGAGGTTTCACACTGTTCTCGGATGCGTTGGTTGCAAGCAACATCAGCCTGTGGATTTCTCTCTCTTGTTTAAAAAGACAACGTGATTAACTTGACTCATCTTCTGTGGAAACCCAGGAGACAGAGCTGCATTTTGAGTGACTCAAAAAAATCACCCTACGAACATCTCATTTACATCAAACTATTCATTTTACATCGGCCAAGATCCCCTTCACTTCCCCAGTGAGCAACTTCAACGTTATAAAAGTGTTATTTTTGAGATATCCAAGGTTTCAGGTCTTTCAGTGAAATACTCAACCCCACGTCATCAAACAGAAATATTCTACATGGTTTTGTGTATCACTTTCTCCATGTATGTATTTTATGACCGAAGCCCCATCAGAACCACTTGTTCTACATCTTTTCTATGTGCTCTGTGTGTATCTGTATTATGTGTGAGTGTTTGTATTGACACAGCATCCAAAGGCTGTTTATATCTCTAAAAGTCTGCAACTTTTCAATGAAAAAACTTCTACACATCTCAAAGTTTAGTCTGACTGAACTTTAAAAATCCTGAGTATAAACTGATGAAATCTGGTATCTGTGAGTGAGAGAAGTGAAATAATACACCACAGAACAAAGTGTCCACCTACTTACATTATGTAAGCGGAGCTGTTGATAAAACAGCAACTCTTCAACAACTTCTAAATAATCATCATCATTATCACCCCCCCCCCCCGGGCTTAGTTGGGAGCATAAACACCGGTGAGCTAAGAGTTGTTTTGAACTAAGAGTGCTGCTCCACCTTTGTCATCATGGATGTGTGTGTAATTTACAAAGAACCATGTAAATCTCAAGTGTTTCCAAACAATGCTTACAACACCTTATTACAACTTGCTCCACGACAGGAATGTTAACTTTGAGCACAACAAGAAACGTGTATCAAGGAGAAAGACTTTGGCATTTTGGTATTGAAACATGCATGTCTTTACCAGCACCACTAGACACTGTGTCATATCACAGAGCGTCCCTACAGGATGCATAATGTCCAGTAGACTATATCCTATTATTAGCAACACCAGCGAGACCCTCTAATAGCAGATTATTTTAGCTATAAACCTGCAATGAAATCCCTGCTGTGACCTGTTTTATTCAGTCCACACTGATAAGCCTTAACATCAACAGCTCAACATCTTCACCAGTAACGATGAGACAGTTAAGTGTCGTCCACAAGTACAAGTGAATTCAGTAAAAACTTGAAGTCACTCTCCATCCCCTTCTCTACTATTACTGCTGCTGCTGGTGCTGCCTCGATTAGAGTCCCCCCCCCCCCCCCGTCTTTCAATCTCTCTTGCTCTCTTTGGACCACTAACCTTGATTCACTGTTCTACTCGACTCTGCCTCGGGCTGGGACATGCATCCTCGCACACGCACGCACGCACACACATATAAAACACAGACACGTGTACAGAAGGGCACATTTACAAGCAAACACACAGCGGCATACGCAGAACTGGGAGATCTACACATGTATTTGACCATGGTAAAGTAGAAGCGGTTAGTTTGGGGCCAGTGTGAGGGGAAAGTGTGGCTAACCGAAACCACATGTGGCTGACTCGCTCGCTCACTCGCTCGCTCTCCGTCCAGAGGTATGTAAGCCTCTGGAGTGTGTGAGTAAGTGTGTGAGGGGGAGGTGTGATACAGAGCAAACTGCAGAAAGAGAGGCAGAGTGAGCTCATGGCTTGACTTTAACCTTTATTTATCCAGGGAACAGTGGTGTTGGGCAGACATGCTGTTTTCTTGCCGTGCAGCCATACATTCACAAGGGAGGTGCTCTACTGTAACCACAGTTTTCTACTGCGGGGGGGGGGGGTGGGGGGGGGTGGGGGGGGTACTGTAGCTGTGCCACTATACTGGTCACAGGGTTAAGTGCTCTGCTCAAGGTCAGAGTTACTACTACTGTACATGGTAGCTACTAAAGCCACTACATATGTAAGAAAATGCTGTTTATGCATGACAGGATAGATGCTGCAGATTTCAGTGGCTGCATCCATATTAAACTGTTCGATTGCCCCTCTGAGCTTGAAAGCACAGCTCATCGTATACTCCAAAGGATCTCCATGAATTGTATTTCTGCACCTCTTAATTACTAGAATTTCATTGGGAGTCACAAATGTGTCCACTAAACAACAATGGGACGGTAACGGCACCGCTGCTGCAGACGACCTCACATATTAAAACATGTCATTGAAACTTCCTGCACTGCGTCATGATCACTGGTGATGTGAATGTGCAAAAAAAAAAAAAAAAAAAAACCTGGATCTTATTCCCACAAATGTGGCTTTTCCTTTTCAAGAGTCCTGGCCTCTGTTTTCGCCAAATGTGCAACATACAATTTGCAGCATGACACAACTTCCTGACATCTTTAACCAATTAAAACCAACGGCACACACTTGCGACTTGTGTGTGAGTGCACCAGAACCCAGCAAGACTCGCTAATTTATCAAATTTACAAGTGATAAACATTTTGTGAAAGTGCTGCCATGTAAGCAGTGGTTGCAGACCTCCTGTAAAAGCACTGCATGCATGCTGGTTGATTTCAAATAAACGTGAGTCATTTTCTAACGTTTATGTCTCCGAAAGAGCAAAACCCCTTTTGGTTTTGCATTGGGATTTCAACTCGGGTCAACACACCAGCAAATGATAACAATAATGGGCAGAGATAGAAGCTGTTTATACCACAGAACATCAACACGTTTTTCCTGTTGAGGGCTCAACACACTAAGACTGCAGTGGTCAGGTCTCACAACAACCTGTACTTAACTTCACACAGCTCACTTTGTAATGAGGGACTAACCCTGCAAGACAGAGCGACGCTGTGCGTTAAGGTAGTTGTGTGTATATGTGTATGTGTGTGTATCTGTGTGTGTGCGCGTGAGGTTGAGTGTAAGAGACAGTTTATGTCATGGGGAGGCAGAGCTGTATCTGCTAACCGTTACTCCAACAAGACAGCTCGCTTGGCTCACACACACACCAACACACACACACACAATAAACACACATGAGATGCACACAGAGACACTTCATTTACCTTTGGCCCAATATAGACATAGTGACAGTTAACCTAGCCACTTAATACAAAGAGACAGTTTCTTCTACAAAGACTTATATTCGTTGGGAGGGGAGGGAGGGAGAGGGTGTGTGTGTGTGTCTGTGTGTGTGTGTGTGTGAGTCAGAGTAAATCTGGCTGAACTGAAAACAGAGCAGAGAGAAAACACTAACAAAAGCATTCCAGAAAGTGGGTGAGAGAGATAGCGAGACAGAGGAAAAGAGGGACAGAGAGCAAGAGAGAGAGAGAGAGAGACCTTGACGAGAGGCAGGAGGGGGTGAGAGTGTTTTGTGCCAGCGTGACCCTGTAGAGAAGAATTTGTTCTTCGGTGTCTGAGATAAAACATTTATTTTTGTTTTGTGTTTTAGACATCAACGTGTGCTGGATGAAGAGCGTGACAATATCTCTTGTTTCGGTTTCCACTGTGTGATTTCACTGTTGCCTTGAGTGAGTTTTCATCACAGCTCCTGCAGCACGTTCGCAATTATTCAATAGTAACCACTGGTTGTTGTAACTGCTGTCACTTCTCAGACGTAAGTTGTTAAAAGATTATTAGCATTAGGTGAGACCCAGTGTCAGATTTATGTTGTTCATTTTAAATCAACATGTTGGCTCGTTGTTCCTCAGTTGCTCCTGATACAATTACAATTTCCACCTTAAACACCATCCACTCACTTTATCCCTGTAATACAACACCATTCAGTCTGGATATGGGAACGTAAAGTCCCACCCTTGTTTTTGTTGTGGGGGGAAACTGGAGAAACATGGAGAAGAGGAGGTGGGGTAAGAAGGGGCAGAGGAGGTGGGGGAGTTGGGCAGGAGGAGGATGCGAGAAGAGAAGGAGTGAGAGAGAGAGAAAGGGGGGAGGGTTTGATGAACGTTGTTGCTTTGTTGAGGTTAGTGGGCCATAAATTCCAAGGAGATGGAGGGATGGAGGAGAGGAGAGGAGAGGAGAGGAGAGGAGAGGAGAGGAGAGGAGAGGAGAGTTTGTTTGACTAAAGTGACTGATTTTGCTCGACTCCACCAGACACAGTGGAGTCTGCATAGTATCAACATTGCAGGGGGAGTGTGTGTGTGTGTGTGTGTGTGTGTGTGCGTGTGTGTGTGTGTGCAACAGTGTGTGTGTGTGTAGCCAGTATCAGCTTTACAGAAAAAAATCAAACACCTTCACATTAAGAATCTCAAGGCGTCCTCCCAATGAAAACATCACACGTCCTAGTTTGGTGTTTTTCTTGGTTCACATGTTGCTCTACAGCTGCGTCCACTGGGAGTTTCACTGCTCTGCTTTCTTATCACTTCCAGTGGAAAGGACACACTGTATGCACCGTTTGCAGCTCTCTAATCGGGGCGGCAGAGCTCACGGTCAGGGTTTCCCACAAGAATTTATTCAGTGCTGCTCACTTAAAAGCACAAGTGCCTTGGGGACTTATGGTCTCAGTAGGTGTTCCAGCCCTACGACCGTGAAAAAACAATTGTTTAGTTTCATGAATGCATAGAAATAAATCTGAATGGCCGGGTGTTTGGACAGTGTGGGGCCTCCCTGTAAGCGTAGGCTGTTGGAGGTGCTGTGTATTTGAATCTTGATGTAGGCCAGTAACACACTGAGATGTTTGCATATCATCTCCAACCTTGTCTTGATCCCTGAGAGGTATGCAGCTCGGTTATAACGTCTCATTCAAGACTACAAGACTCTGCCTTTAATACTTTACTCACACGCCTGTGTGTATTTTTGGTTGCTGTTATCACTCCTCCTCTCAATACAAGGCCATAGACTGAAGTGTGACTCCAATGGAAGAGATAAGAAACAAAACCTATCGTCCCCGCTTCACAATTCACATTGTGTTGCAGCTTAGGGGACGATAACATGAGGCTTCATTAGCTTGAATTAGATAAATCAAGTATGTATCATTATAGTTGTTGATTACGTTTACAACTGCAGTCAGAAAACATCTCATATTTACATAAAAAATAGAAATGTAATACTCCCAAAATAAGCAAGTTTATTTGTCTAAACCTTTTAGGCCTCATAAATGATTCAAGCAATTAAGCAATCATCAAATGCATGGTCATTAACTAGAGATTAATCATTTGGTTTTAACTGTTTCAACTCTTAATGAAACAGAGGTGAGTTAAACGTGATAGCTGGAGGATGTTTAATTATGATGGCAGATAACTTTAATTGATACAGCACTTGATTTATATATTAACAATACTTTGTGTCTATGTTAAAGTTGCTGCTTCAGTTCCTCTACATGACTTTGTCTCAGACAGTGTTTCTGATAGTGAGGCTGAGACAGACCAACCAGAAATCTGACAGACAGACAGATGTTCGACATTCAAATGTCTGTCTCCAAACTCCCACACACCGCCTGTCTGTTACAGTGATTGACTGTAGGTGTGTACACTTGTGCGCGATCGCTGTCAGACTGACCATGTGTCTGCAGTCATCTAGTCATCTGCAGACAGGAGGGACACACACACATACAAACACACACACAAGCTGGATGGCAGCAGGCAGACAGACGGACACAGATTAGGATGGCAGACAGACAGACAGACAGACAGACAGACAGAAAAAAAACACTGTGTAACATCATTTAGAAAGGAAAGATAGAGCTTGGTAATATCTGCTAGAAGATTTAAATCTCTGCTCACACAGACAGGCGGAGCACCAGTGCTGTGGTGATGTGAAGATACATAGTCAGGGATGGAGATGATAATCTTAATGGACCGGTCATCCGTCTGTAAGCCGCTGATTCCCTCACACACACACACACACACACACACACACACACACACATATATACAAGGGTTTATATATCTCGAAAGCTTTCTACTGCTCTTGAACTGAAATCAGCTTTAAGAGCGCAGGAGAGTGGAGTTATTGGAGAGGAACGTAAGGACCGTAAAACAGTGCCCCTGTCTTTTTGATATGAGTTCATACATACAAGCTGAGACTGACTGCAGCAGAATGTCCTCTGGGATTATATCATGAGGCTACACACAGAGATCAGGAATGAAACTATGGTATGCTGCGCATAGGTTGCTCGTGGCTATGTGTTTGTGTGTGTGTTTGGCCTTAAGATGGATGTCTTCTTAACTGTACTAATGTAAACCACTTCAGCGACTGCCCATGGCTACACACAGACACACAGAGGCTTTACAAGCCCTTTGGGTATGGATACAGTACATCTAGTCCATCTGAAACTGAACACACAAAGGCAGTTAATCCAACATAAACTACACACACATTCACACAATGAGGGGACACTCATTTATACAATGTGTTTCCTTGCCTTCCTCCCTTATTATAACATTAACCTCTGCAACTCATGGCTAACCTTGACCCTTAAGGCCAATTTATACAACAGTATTGAATCAATGCCTCAAGCGCAGCCATGTACCCTTTCCCAGAAACTGGTGTGCACCTCCCCAGAGATGTAACTACATATTGTGGAGATATAGACAACAACAACAACAACAACTGTGATTGGTCAGCTTGGTAGCTTGTCTCATCCATACCTGTATGGCCTTGACCCTTTTACACAGAGATCGCTCTATACTGCTATTAGGAGAACGCCTCATTATGGCGCCTTTGCTTGTTTACTGTGAACCCACCGTGGATCCATTTTACATAAGCCTCCGTGTTAAGTCATACCAATGAACCAGGCTTTAGCTGTCCCATCTTGATTCACAGCAAACCAAGAGCAGTGCAGACTTGCCCTTTTAAGGGGTTTTATTTCAGGCTTGACTTGGCTAAATCTTAGCCTAACCTTCAAATACCACACCTTTATTGTCTCTACCTCATCTGCAAACTATCAACTGAGAACTAGCAGAACCATCTGAGTAGTTTAAGGTTCAGGAATTGAGTCTGGGCGAACTCTTCTGATCTTACTGAAGGATGTGCCAAAACCTTGTTCAAGACCCTGTCCTGCTTAATATGAACTGACAGTATTTATGCCCTGCTGGTCTTTCATGAGGTCTATATTAGTTTGTTATCAAATTATTTGTGTTTTCAAGCATAGCACCCCAAAAGCCTATGTCTGACTCCTGCATAAAAATATAGAAAAAAATCTGATCTGAGCTTCTTCTTGCACTTTCTGCGGATTAACTACAATATGACCTTGTGTACAATCTACAGAGGAATTTCATTTCCTTTCATTTTTTAAAATAAAGTATAAACACCATATTTGCTCAGACTTTGTCACAGCAAACCCGGTGGGATGCCAAACAGTTACACAGTGATCTCTCTGTCTGTCTCTGTGTGAAGCGTCTGTGGTGTATTTTACCAACCTGTCACTTTCACAACAAAAAAAACAACTCGCTCATTAACATCCAGACGCTGTGAGTGTTTGTGCGTGTGTGAAAGAGAGACGGAGAGAGAATAAAGATAGAGGGTACGTGTGAGGGGATGTGTGGTGTGGCTGAAGTGGACTCTTGTGAAGAAGAAGAAGAAGAAGAAGAAGAAGAAGAAGAAGAAGAAGAAGAAGAAGAAGAAGAGGTACTTGGCTAGTGAAGGAACAAAGTCACTCAGAGCTCCTTTATTAAAGAGCAGGCTTGACTAAACAAACAGCACCTGGAAACTTCAAACCTCCCCAACAGCTGTCTAACTACAGACAGAGACAGACCAAGACGTGATGGGAAACACACAGACAAATGGCAAATAGATTAACTGACAGTCAGGCTGGCAGAGCCACAAAGGCAGACAACAGCAAACCAGTACAAGGGTGCTTCAAATATTTCATCAATTCAATTAAAGTTTGTCACTGTGGAAATTATTTCTGGGGAGCAAAGCAGCTGCATACACGACCTGAATGAAATGAAACTATTTCAACATTGGATCAAATAGTTCATCAACGTTTTCATACAGTGAAAATACTGAGCATATTATACTTCAATACAGGCAAGTAATAAGACTTTGTACTGGTCTGTCAAGATGATCTTGTTTTTAATTACACAACACACGAATAAATGAGCACCAAGTCCAACTGGGATGGTTAGTAAAGACACCGGTTAGAAGACGGGATGACTACAGATGAGACAACCACCAATTCAATCACTATAATGGACGTCTACGTGTGGATAAGCGAGCATTAAGTTAGGTGGTTAATGGAGACGTGGCAGTAGTTTTAATGACAACAAAGACTAGAACAACAACAATGATGGTAACAGATGAAGCTCAGCTCTTCGCTGGCCGGTCATAACTCACCCTTCTCAGCGCGCCCCATGTGAGCTGGGTCCAGTAGAAGCAAAGCAAAGAATAACAAGACAAGAGTTAGATTGGAAAGCATGCATTGAGCAACACATACACACAAGTGAGCATGCTAGATGCAGTGTGTTTTTTTTTTTTAAGATTCAGCATACCCCTCTGTGGATCCACAAGAGTTGAGTGCACTTAACTTTGATAATAACATTACACAAGCTACCTCTACTCATCCATAATGCTTGGCTTTTGCATACGGCTGGGTGCCGCACCTCTGTATTTATAATGGAACCAAAATAAATGTGTCCTCAGTGCCACAGCATCTATCAAAAGATGTTTGCTCTTGATTTACTCCTACTACTTCAATCTTTGATCAGACACTTTCTGATCTGACTCATACATTGGACAATTTTAGACTGGCTTTATTTAGACAAAGTGTTGAGATTCTCTGTAGTTTATATCGATAGGCCTTTGACTTGGAAAATGATTGTTTTTAATGTATCACATGCATCACCCATGAGTGGGCTATTAAATTTCAAGCATTACTGGTAAAAATACAAAGCTGTTTGGTTTGAAGACGAAGTATGAGGTGTAGTTTGTTGTTTTTCCGCAGGTTAATGGCCCAACTGTTTTTGTTGGTAGTCACGAAATAATAAAGTACAGCACTTACAAAATAGCTTTCAAGCACTTTGAAATGTTCAAGCTGTATTGTCTCGTTGCATCTGTTGCAATATTTGAGAGCCCTTCTCCTAGCAAACATTGCACAGCAGCAAGAAAATGAACCAAAAGCCTCAGAAATAATGTGAAACAAAAGCACAAACATATCATAATAAATATAGACAGTCTCTCATTTAGCAAAGCCACACTTAACTGGTGCTAAAAAAGTACTGAGAGGAATCAGTTGAGTAGGTCTTCACAAACTTTAGCCCTAAACCAACACATGTCCGACCTCAACCTTTACCCCCAGCTTCACCTCACCCCCTGGTTACCCTAAAAATAATCATTTTCCCAACACTGTCGTCACCTGCCTGCTCCCAGTCTCCTGCTCCTTCAAACCTCTCTCCTTACACACACACACAGGCCATGTCTCCATTACATACATCATTATCATCACACACACAACAGACTACACAACTGGTGCTGAGCCTGTTCACATCTGTGCCTATGTGAATGTGAGGCTAAAAATTTGTGTGTGCATGTGCACTGTAATGTAATTAATCAGCTGAGAGTGTTGATTACTTAATCTGTCATTAGCCAGCCGTGTGTGTAAGAGTGTGTGTGTGCAGGAATATGAGTGTGTATGTGAGGTAGCAGTGTGTTTCAAGGCCCCCTTGTACCGACAGCTGTGACCGGAGCCAAACAGGGCAGAGCAGAGATTGATGATACTGGACTAATACCATCATTCATCAGGGATGTGATATTTCAGGGATTCTGGATTTGTTTTGGATGTACTGCCTTGCTTCATTTCCACTGGGACTGTGCTATCTCCTTGGTTCACTTCCTGCTTGCTGACTGGTGATTTACACCCATCACGTACCAGTGCCTAAAGGTTAATCCTCACAATAACACCAGGTACATTCCCATTCGTCCGATTTGTGCATATATATACCTGAGGGTAAAAACCAAACATTCAACTTAAGTCTTGCTTCTCACCCATTTCCTGTTGTCATTCACTGCTTCAAGCTTCTTCTTTGAGTATAAAGTCTTAAAATATAATCAATAATATAATTAAAGAACAAAAATGGGTGGTGGTCCAAGTCTGGGCCAAAACAAAACAGCATCATGGGGAAGAAGATGTCTGATTGATTAAGTAATTATATCACAGATATCATCTTATTGGGAAATAGCAATCACATCCTAGGGCTAAACAAGGACAAATCTTTTCTTGTCTATGTCAGTCGCTTAATCTAAATGTTAAACTTTAAGGAAAAGTGCAACATTTCAAGACAACTTTGCACCCTAGAAAATGTAGTAGGGTAGAAAAGGAGCAACATTTTTTAAAGTCTATGGGAGGAAAAAACTGGGGGGGGGTCATCACAGAAACGCCATGATGTATCAACATCTCTGATGCTTAATTAACTGTGCCCCTTTAAATATGGCCTCAGGGACGTAGACAGGTTCATGCCCAGATGCCATACATTCATTTAGGATCTGTGTCCTCCTCTGATAACAACATGTCTCATGGTTAGCAGGGCTTCCTGGTGATGTGTCGTACTCCATGATGTCTGGAAACCTGAGACTCAACCTGTGTCAATCATGTCATGTTCTCACTCTCCCTCACGCTCCTTAACTCTCTGACAGCAGCGAGAGGTTGCACCGTCGCTATGTGTCGCTAATCCACTTTTCAATGCAGACCCTCAAATTCACTCATAGATACACACACACACACACACATGCACACACACATACTAATGAGGGATTAGCTAATGAATTCTCTCAACAGATTAATTACATTTTATACACACACGCTTGTGTGCACGCAGACTTCATCCCCAAACGGCTGAAGAAATGAGCCAATGCTTTCAAAGAGAGTTTTTTTTTTTTCTTCTTCTTTTTTTTTTGAAATCTATGGCTAAATTGAAATCCACAGAAACAGATTGGCTTTGGGCAAAGTGGCGTTTCATTTGAAGAGAAGACATTAAGACGGATCTGAAGGATGACGAAGTCAAGCATTACTTTTAACGAGTAAATAAATAAAGCGGCCTTTGATTTGGCGCCATTTTACATGGCATGATTCGAATGAGGCATTCTCACGTGAATCTAAATGAGAGGCAAATATTTCACTGTACTCTGGAGGGCTTAAAAGCATCGGCCTCCCTCTGTCTGGCTTTCTCTTTATGTGACAGCAACACACACAACACACACACACACACACACACACACATACTGACACACTCGCACTCCCTCCTGCTGTTTTCACAGTCTCTTGAGTGGTGGAGATGCCCATGGCCAAAAACCGACGGTTGCAATTCTTGGTTTTTCATTTTTCCTCCTCTTTCTCACTATCACTCTCTTTCACTCCAGAAAACAGACAATTTCATTTCATCTTCCAAATGGTGCAGAAAAGTAATTATAATTTAACCAACTTGGTTTTAATACTCAAAATACTAAAATAATTTACAATTATAATTAAACCAGCTCAGATTTGGCGCTCAGTGGCAGCGGCAGTCTTCTAATTCGTCTGGAGACTCTAATGGAAAACAATTATTTCACTTCATTAAGATTAAAGACGCCGGGAATCTGTGTCACAACTCGATCAGAGAGGAGACAGATTTAGAAAGTTGTCAAATTAACATTAAGTCGGTTGCTGACTTTGTAGAGGCAACGAGACGCGTACTCATTCACAATTACTACACTGCCTTTATAAAGCGATAAGGCAAAAACAAAACTGCCGCAAAACAGCATGATAAGAGGAGACGAGAGAGAGACGCATTTACATAAATGCCATAATCTATAGTTTAACTTTCTAAATGGGAAACTGGGAGATAGCGACAGAAATGAGACAGAATTAGAGGGAAAACATCTTAACACAAACTCTAAATGACTTTGTGAAGACATGATGGACAGTTTTCCATCATTGCCACTGATTTTTTTCTCGTCCTTGCCAGCGAAACAGGAACTGATGCTGCGTCTCTCCTGTGATTCGCTGTGATTTCATTTCATCATTGACTTGACTTCCGATCTGACAATCACCACTTTTTTTTTCCCCTCAGTGGCTGTTCACACTGGCTGCATTAATGATCTGCTTATTAACCCTATCAGCTCCATCAGTTGCACATTTTATTGAAATTAGATTAAGGTCCTGTCAGTGGTAGAAACGACTGTGCTAACCATAAAATCTGCCTTTCCCGGCACTCTCTCTGCATTAAGGTTGTTGTGATTGTGCAGTAAGTGACAAATGCATCCAGTTTTCACTGTTTGCACAGGAAAGACATGTGAGAAATATAGGCTTCTGACTAAAACCAGGTCCTTTTATAGCAAACAATCATTCCCCAGCCTTATACTATGGTTGCTATTACTGTAGCCTATGTACTTCTTATTCTGCAACACAAACAACACAAACTTCTCTTTTCAACCCCATTCCCAAGCTAATGATAGCCCACCTCCCACACTGTGCAAAGCCCCATCCAGTCAGTAGTATTTACTTGCAAATTAACAGCACTCAAATTCCCAAAGAGGCCTCAAAGAAATTCCACACATTTGTTACCCATAGGACCAAATGGCCACAAGGGAGGGGAAGAGGGAAGGTGGGGGTAGATGTGGGGAGGGTGTGTGTGTGTGGGGGGGGGGGGGGTTGCAATAAAACGCTCACAGACGAAGTAGTAATTAATGTGTAATTTCTATGCAAATCATTAACAGGCCCAAGCGAACGCTGGAGCAGAAAACGACATTGTTATACTATTTCTGGTTATTTCCTGCGCGTAAATGGAGCGTGGTGTGTCCTTTATTGGAGCCTTATATGGTTTTGGTGTGATTTTTGGAGGTCAACTTTCAAAGAGCTGTAGAAGTCTCTCTCTCTCTCTCCCTCTCTCTCTCTCTCACAACAGCTGAATGCGGAAATAAAACGCACAGCAGTTACGCAGACCGAGACACAGGTAGGGAGAGTTGGCTCGCGCGCAGACGGAGAGCTGCATTTAGTGTGTTAGGGTCGGTCCTGCATGCTCCGGCAACGCTGCAGCAGGGTAACTTCCCCGACGAGTTCATTTAGAGGACTTTTTCAAAAAAATAAATGTAAATAAAAGAGGCATCGTCCCGGAGTGCATCAAGCAGCTCTGTAGCAGCTTCTCTCCCCACAGTGCACACGCGTTTCTGCAGACTAGACGGACGAAAGGAGGGCAAGTGGCACACTTTCCGATGCGGGTTAGTGTTTAAACTTGCGTCCGGGAGCAACCTTGAGCCCCAGCATGTGGGCTTTCCGTGCATTCCCAGAAAAATCAACGTTTACTTGCATGTAACGGTCATTTCATTTACTACATACAGCCACCGTGACGCACGGGTTCATGCAGTTTAACCAGGACTATCTGACTTCAGACTTCACCGCCGTCACCCTGCTGATGGTCCGTAAAATCACGCCTCACATTACAGATTTCCCTGATTTACAGTTTGTCGTGTGAGGAAACCGAAGTCTGCAGAGTAAAAGTAACCGGTCCTTTGCATCTGTCTCCTCAAGTTAAATCTCCGGATGCAGGCACCAGACTTTCTTCATCACACAGACGATCGGCATACAGGCTATATTCCCAACCATTAGGTTTTATTGCACGCAGCGCGAATAAAGTTGCAGTATAAGAGGATCATTTGCTCCGCACAGAGCTAAGAGCTCGCGGCGCTTACGAAGCGAACCGACCACTGCCTCGTACAAAAGAGCAACAGCCCCTCAGAAAAGACTTTTAACCCGACGAGGATTAATGCATATAAATATAAAACAGCTCTGGATGCATTTAAGTGCAGTAAAGACTGTATTAAACTCTTGTGAACACCGCATATCACTGCACCACACCAAAACAGAATCACAGTATAGAAACAGCAAAAAGTGCAAGATCGGTGCAGTCACAGAGAATATTAGTCATCATGATGGTACTACATGCATACTACAGCCTCGTTATTACAGGTCCATCTCCGTGTGCACACTGTAACTTTTTCCCAATTCATGCGCAGCTCGCGAGGCTGCACGGCTCCACGGTGGACGATGTTGCCCCTCTCTGATCATACCAGCTCCAAGCTCTTCTTACGATGCATGTTGGTCGCCGGTACCATCCAAAAAAATAATATATAGGCTACTACATGTTGCCGGATACAAGTGAATGCAGCTTATGTGTTTTTTTTTATACATATATTTGCGCAGAAGATCTGGCGTCCTGAAATGCAACGTAAAGACCCAAACAGACACGATGCAACTTAGTTTTAACCAATAAAGCCAGGAGTTCACCGTCTGAGCAGCAGGACCGTGGTTAGTAATGTTTGTGGTTATAAGTACGGCGCAACCTACTTGGCGAACAGGCTCAGTTCAAAAAGAGCCGACAAGCTCAGCACGGCTCATATCGGCTCCGAAAAGAAAAACAAATCACATTTTGACAGCGACTAAGATCATCTATACTATTAGGAAAGTGAATGTCACTGGTTCGAGAGGCAGCACAGGCACGACGGTATGTTTCAACACCGAGGTGAACTTTTCTCCTACACCTAAACACACCTGTCGAGGATTCATACGCGGACACCGATGGAGAACAACGGACATGTCGTGTGTGAACTTTCCTTCCACCGCACCGACAACACTCAGGGACCTGAAGTCCCGTGTTTCCCCCCCGTGCTCGTGCTCTTCTTACCTGTCGGTATTTGACTGGAGACTGTCGAAAAGAGAAGCAGGAGTCCCACGCAAACAGAGAAAAGTGTATCCATGTTTTAAAACGTGGCCGTGCCAGAGTCTGTAACAGTTCCCCACCCCCCCGGAAAAGTTTTCTCTTTTTTTTGCGACTTTCTCCGTCCTCTTCTCCGTCTTCAGTCTTCTTTATTTCTCTCTTTAGTGAGTTATTATTCCTCCTGCTGTCGTGGACCCATTCTCTCCTTTCTCCGCTTTCTCTCCTTTTCGCTTCCTACGGGCTCTCGCGGACACTACACTTTGTTTCACGCGCAGTGAGTGAGCGCGAGCGAGCGAGCGAGAGAGAGCGAGAGAGAGAGAGAGGGAGGGAGGGAGCGCGAGCGCAGCAGAGAAAGTGCGTGACGTCACGAGGTAGGAGTTGAAAAAAACGCAAATTGAAAATAAACAATGTCACCAAACGTGGTTTTATTGTATCGTGCCATGGTTCATGTTGTTCATCTTTATGTGTAGGCCATCCTTACATTGTCAGTGCCTCAAAACAAAAGTTTACGCTCACGCCACAGGGCTTAACCCCTAAAAGTTTTGGTTGACTCTGTTTAATTTGGGTCTCCATAATTGGATCAATCATAAAATTTAAGGTTTACAATCTGACTTGTAGTTTTTCCTGAATGAAAACACAAAATCCATATTTCACTATCAATCTGTCTGACAATCATTTATAAAGTCATGATTGTTAAAGGTAGCTCATAATATCTCATCCAACTTTAAAGCATTAAAATATCTAAACTAACTCAATATATATTGTATATTTTGGTAAGTTGTGCTTTTAAATTATCCCTATTGTTTGCAGCCATTTGAAATCTGTGATTTAAGCATATTTTGGGGGCTTTTTTGCCCAAACTTGATATTATAGTATGAGAGAGACAAGAAACGGGGAGGCAGAGAGAGGGAGAACGACATTCAGTAAAGGGCTGCCCAGTGCGGGATTTGAACCAGGGCCGACTGCAGTGTAGAGTGTAGCCTCTGCATATGGGGCGACAGCTTAACCCACTGCGCCACACGACGCACCTGAAAGCTGTGATTCTAATGACAATGTGGCCATAACTCATTGTTTATAAGACAATCTGTCCTGATAGTCCATCAAAAAGTTTTTTTTTTCCGCCATTCTTCTTGTCCTCAGATGCAAGTAAAGTTTTGAATGCAAGGCCTTTACTTGTAATGATTGTCATGTATGAATGATGCTTTTTTTTTCCTTCCACTACATGTCTTTTGTCTCCGTTTTGTTGCAGCCCTTTGTATTTTTCTTTCATTATGTAGGTTGTCGTGTATTTAGAGTTACATACAATATAGTGCAACGCAGCAGCAAATCATTTGTTGACATTTTCCACCATCACACTGTGAATTATACTTACAGTGTAAACCTTGAAAAGTCTGCCTTGTGAATATTGTACTTAATTATGGTCTTGCCAGCAAAGCAAATTTGAATTTGAGAAAGGGAGCTGAGGTAGAGAGATAAGAGGAGAGAGCTGGATTCATTATCTGTTGACCTTTTTCTTTTTGTAAGAATGACAAACTCATAGGCTGAATGTAAAATAAGTTCACAGTTATGTAATAATATGGCAGAGACAGAGATTAGGAGTAGTTATTTTTCCCTCTCATACTGTTTACTCATTATTAACTACTCGTGGTTAGACTTAGGCAGTGCTGCAACATATCAGAAATGTTGATAACACTAATTTCACATGGCGTATTCAAATTCCATATCGCTGTCCACGCCTGGAAAAAAGGAAAAGGATGAAACTGTGAAATCTGAAACTGCAAATGTAAAACTGAGAAACTATAACCACATACTTTGATATGGAAATGTAGTCATGCTGATAAACAGGGACGGCTTTGGAGAAGCTGGGCCCTGCGACAACATCTCAACAACAGCTTTGACGCGGAAATATTTACGATTCCAGCATTATCCAGGGCCCCTGACCGGTTGTGGGCACCCCCACCTCCATAAATATCTAACCAGCCCCCCCCCCACACCCCAATTCACAAACACAGCCCTGGTGGTGTAGCATTATAATGTATTATGAGGCAGAACAGAAACAACTCATATCCTGCTCATGTCAGGCTCATGCAGATAAAAAGAGAGGCAAACTCAGGTATGATACATCACGTCGTCGCGCTTATGTTAATTTCTCTAAATTTAACTCATGAACAAAAAAAAAAAGAGAAAGAGGAGGACAAAAATCATTCTCTTTCAAAAGACAGAAACCAGAGCAAGTAAGGCTTGAATCTGCAACGTCATCACTATGTAGAGCCAGAAGGTGCTTCCTCTTGATTTAAAGGAGACCTTGAGGATGGCTGGTGGACTGTGAACATAACTGTACCTTTTTATTTGGCGTGAAAACCTTTCTATCAAAGCGATTTGAAATACTGGAGTCCTCTGGCTGAAGGATGACCTTTATATCCCTTGTTTCACCAGAAAATTGGCACACGTTAGCAATCCATTTTTAATGTTCATATGGTGGGCGTATACTATACTGTTGCTACTGTGCCGTTTCTGTATGCTCAAATCAAATCACCTGACCACGTCTCGCCATCTGCCAATAGTCGTGACAGCCCAGCTTGTCAGTGTGAGGCGGGATGAAATCATGACAGGCCTTCCAAAGAGGCAAAATACATGTTTTGTTTTGGTTTACACTGAGATAAAAAAAAAAAAAAATGTGGTGTGGATGGAAATGTACAAGCAGGGAACAGGTGTGGATCTTCTCACTGTGTTTTGTCTCTCTTAGTGCCACCTTGCCAGAAAAAAAAATGTGTAGGCTACAATCTTCATCCTTGTGTTCCTGGCTGTGGGAGACGAGAATATTCACATAGACAAACTTTGGTCACAGCAGAGACAGTAAATTAATTTCCAGACTTTCACAGTTGCTGCTGCAGGGACTGTTGGTGTGCTGGTAATTACAGGTGTTTCCCTACTGCTCTAAGAGTGAATGTGACTGTCTGGCCTGGAATTGTAAAGTGTCCTGCAAATAAACCTGGATGATGTCCTGTCACCAAATATCACTCTGATGCTTCCTCTCTGCTTCAAAATGTGGATTTAATTTGCTATTTGTAACACAGTGCTGGTATTCCTATCATTACACGCAGCACTGTTGCAGGCAGCAGGTTGTTACTTACAGTTATTTCCTTATACTCACTGTTGTCATAACATACTTGTGTATACGCTGACGCAGGCAGCTTTTACATCTGCAGCTGTGTGGGCTGAGTGGGCTCGAACCGTCCAAGGATACCTATACTGTAGAAACAAAGATGATTTTATATGGGTATAAACTCTGCTACATAAGATACATAAGATTGTCATGTGGAAACATCCTTTCTCCATTTCTCGTATTTTCTCCAGGAGTGCTTGTACAAACATTGTATTTCACAGTATGCATCCAGCTCTGCAGTGATTTGAAGATGTTTGTATCTCACCCACCATTGTTTTTTTTTTTTTTTTTTTTTTTATCTTTCACATCAAACAAAACTATCATGTTGCAACTCTTATCTAGCTTCAGGTGGCAAAAACCGGCAGATAAAAAAACATGGCAGGTAGTCATTGCTTTGTAATAACAGATCTGGTCGACTGAAAGTTAGCCTACTCAAAAAAAAAAAAAGTGCTGGAAATGGACAGCAAGAATAAAATGTTTTCTTTTTATATGTTACCACCAGATGGTTTGACCCTGATGCTGGTACACTGTTCGTGTGCAGGCAATTTACAGCAATCTCACCTGTCACAGCACTTCTTCACCAGTGACTCAGTGCAATTCAGAAACCAAATGTGCCATCCAGTGTCTGATCTATGATGGACTGTGGAAAAAACTCTTCCTCCTCCTCGTTTAGTCCAAATCTATCAAGAGAAAAAAAAAAAACACACACATACACACATGCATTACCAATCGGCAGATCTCCTGATCACTTTCCACCACACAGCATTTCAACCTCACTTAGTTCAATTCACTAAAGTTCAACACAATAATGGCAAGGCTAAAGAAAAATAGCTAACGTTAAATCACTACCATTACGTGGCTAACCAACTGCCAGACACTCACATTTGGAAATGAGCACCTTACATGCTGATAAATGAAGTAAATTACAACTCACAATTTCATCGGTTGAAATCAGCTTTTGTTTGCATGACAGACTCTTTAGTGATGATCAAATCTTCAAGTGCTTGGTATAATGTATTTATATTTCAACCTGATTAATTAAACTCCTGATGTTTGATCTGGGCACATTACAATACGAGTGCCATTCGACATAAATTGCGAGTTGCTGAACTGCCAGATTTATAAATAAAGTGGAACTAACCCTGTATTTTAATAAGTACAAATGGATATTATCAGAGTATGCTTGTAAAACTGAAACAGACAGACCTCTTCTCCCTTGTTTATCTGAAACAGTGTAGGTGATACATGTGGGTGTTGTATTAGTCTGATATTCTGAAGGTCAGCTAATGGCTAAAACTCACTTTCCCCTATTGGAAAACACCAGGCTGCAGTTTTTTGAGGCTTGGCACTATCGACCTGTTGGTCTGTTTGTCTGAATCTCAGCAACCACAGGACAGATTGCCATGAAATTTTCTACAGACATGCCCAGAGGATGAATCCAGCTGACTTCTGCTCTTGTGCCACCGTTCTCTGGTTTGTTTTTTTGTTTCGTCTGAGCAACTATTCCAAAGATTGATTTGTAATAAATTTGATCCCCCCTGACTTTGCTTGGCAACTTATTACCTGCAAAACTTGACAAGCGTTGACAAGCGTTAGCATGATCACACGCCAAACTTAAGATTTTGAACATGGTAAGCATTACATCTGCTAAAGATGTCACTGTGAACTTGTTAGCATGCTAACATTATCAGTTGCCTCTCAGAGCTGCGTAAAGTCCTGTTTCACACACAGCTGGTGCCTCAGATGTATAAACTATCACCCCCCTGTTTTTCCTCCAGCGTCCCTCTGGTCTATGATTGACTGACAGCTCTGTGGCCCTCTTGTTATGTTCCACCCACCTGTTAAGGTAAGACAACAGCTTTCTGCTCAGTCTCTCTGCTTTATTCGCAGAAAAGTTGAGGCTGACCTTCCCTGCTGTCCTCTTGGTTCAGGTACATTCAGAAGGCTGAATTTTAAAATAAGTGGAGAAAATGGAAATGTAAAATTCATCGGACTGCACTATATGCCCCAGCCTTTTCTTTCTGTTTTGGATGAAGCTTTGACTTGTGACATCATTATAATGGAGCATATGAAATAGTCTTGACTCCAGTAATGAGAAATGTGAACTTCACTGTGAATAGAAACATAAACGTAACTTGTACTTTTCTTTTAAAGCTACAACCTTCACTCCAATGCGATGAATATGGAGTCCTTCGAATCCTCAGAGTCTTTGAATATTTGAGTCGCCATGTAAAAAATAAACCTGCTGAATTAAATGTATTACACAGACACCCTGGCACTAGATGCTCCAGGAATGTTGCTCTCAGATTGGACGACAATAATTTATCAAAACAGAAGGAAAGCAACGAGATCGAACAAAATCCAGGGAACGGCAAAATCATTCGTGACATTAAAATGGCAAAAATCAAAGTAGGATGGACCAATCAATACATGGCTAAATAAAACACAGATACTGCTGGAGTATTGGTAAAATTAGGTTGATGGGAAAAGACCGAAACAATTAGCTAAAAGACACTTAAAAGCTCCATTCAGCTGTGGTGAACTGCAGAGCTGAATGACAACAATTCTCTGTGGATTTCTTCCAATACAATATTGATCCATTGCTGATATACAAATATTGATTCCTGGAGCTCTGAGGAGAGGACCCTGTTTGTATATGTTGGTGAGCTTGTATTATTGAGGATTAATGTGAATTACTAAGGACTGAAATTCACCTCAGGCGCCACACTGGACCTAGAAATATTTTAGGACAAGGACACAGCAGCCTTGTAGCATGCCAATTTGTTGGACTTAGTCTGTCCTCTCTAATTATGTGACACGAGAAACACGCTAATTAACCCATCTAAAGACAACGGTTTGTTTTCTACAGGAAAAAAAAAAAAAAGAAATTCACAAACAAACAACATGCAGTAAGTACAGATGTGACAGAGGAAGGCCAGCTGGTTTAGCAGCCCCTAGATAAAAAAAAAAAAAAAGAGAGGAATAAATGAAGAGGAGAAAAATACAGAGTGAATGTGAAGAGACTTATTGAAGGCCAAAAGCCTCAAAAGCACAGTGAGTTGTAAAAAAGAAGTAGGAATAACATCTAAATAAAAACAAAAGGGCTGGGCGAACACCGCAAAACCCTTCCTTCAAAACAGATACATAAAAGAAGAAAGTGAAAAATAAACAAAAAGCCTGCTGAGCAGTCACACGCACTGGACTCTTTCTGAAAACGGACTTTAATTCTGAAACGTTGCAATTTAAGAAATTTATCTTTTCCTGATTCCTATTCAATCATTCATTTATTTATCAGATATCTCAGCATGTCCTGATACAAAAACAAGTACAACGTACAACGTTAACAAACAAACACTTGTTTGTTAACGTTGTACGAAGAGACTAGTTTGTTGTGGCACATTCAAGCGAGGACCACAGCCATTGTAAGCAGACTGCAGGTCAGTCTCAAATCTTTATTGGGCTGAAAGCTGTTGATTAAAACGATACAGCTGAACATTTGCTGCTCAGACCTGTCAGTATTAGTAGCAGCTTCGATTGTATGATACTATGGTGAAAACCTAATTATAGACTTAATTGTCTATACTTCAAGACTTCGAGTGAGACTTGAAAGCAAATATTAAACTTAAACGAGCCCTATGGTGCATATCTATTAAGTTTGCAGCTCAGGTAAAAGTAACGCAACAGTTATGAATCAAATTTGTACATTTTTATTTATTCAGTTCAATCTTAACAACAATAAAATATTCTGCATGGAACTGAGGAGCCGAGGAGAAGAAAGGAGAGAAGAGGAGAGGAGAGAATAGTTTCTTTTTGCAGACAGAGTTGGCAAAGCTCCATGTTAACACACACACACACAGAGTCAGAGTTTGGTGTCTGTGTGTGAGAGATATGCATGTTCATATTCAGTCTGAAGGTCGCAGCTATGCCAGGGAAAATGCTCTGTGTGCGAGAAAGTGTGTGTGTGTTTATATTTGAGAAAAGACAGATAGGCAGAGAGAGAGTCTGTGGGCATTATTTCACTCATGCATGCTCAGGTCTGAGGTATGCAACCTGGTGTGGGAGTGCATAAACACACATGTCCACAAATATGCACTCTTGCATACTCGGAGCACTTCCTCAACTGATGTGCTGTTACTTAGAAACATACCTGAAGCCTGTTTTTCAGCTCGTCATTCGCCACAGTATAACACTGTGGGCACTGTGCTCACTGGGGAGGACCAGACGTTGCCAAGTTGTCAAAGGAAACTCAAAAGGATTCTGATGAAGCCGCCGATTATCTGTACATTCATTTCCCTTTAAAGAAAGTCCCCGGAAAATATCTGAAAAGCAATTTTGTGATATCAGGAGGAAGATCGCGGCTTGGTCTGTCAACTCCACTGTCTGTCATTCTGTGAACTTATCTGCGGATCGAAGATAAAGCCAACAGCTATTCATCGTCTTCTATGCAGGAAAAATGTTTTCCCACAGTGACCACATGCAAAAAAGAGAAAAAGTTGTGCCTAACCCTTTTAATGTGTGTAAATGTGTTCAATAATGTTTCTACTCAAGGAACAGCATCAGTTCATGTACGCTAACAGAAGACCTTCTTGCTACAGCTGCACTCAATACAAATTGTATGGCCTTTTATGTTTGGTTAGCTGCACTGCCGGTGGATGAAGAGGGTAAGAGGAATGAGTCGCTCAACATAAAACAAGCAGGATATTTTTGACCAACTGGTAGATAATCAGATATTGAAATGCATCCAATAAGCCTCTTCACATTATAGAGGCCCTGTAGTTTATTTTATCCTTCAACATTTATGTTCTGTGCCTCCTTGCCAAAGTACTGTATGTGCGTATGCTTACAGAGACTCTGTTACATGGCCAAGGAGGTTTAAATTTAACTCCGAACATATAGTCCTGGTTGCACAAAAGTTGCTTCTGATAATGTCTTATTTACGCGTCTTTCAAACTTGCATTGCGTTGCTGTACAAAACGCTCTATTTCCTTAATAACAGCATTAATGACTCAAGTGCTTCACACACACTAAACCCATTTATTCGAGCCACTTCGCTCAGCAATGAGAGGAAATGGTCAGCCCACACTTCAACTGTAGCCATTTTTTTTTCCTCTCACATTGCTCACTGTGCTCAGATCCAGCCAAGGCACACGCACAGTTGGTTGTGTTTTTTTTTCAGCGACTGGCTTTGCTAAAAAGCTGTGACCCTGCTTTATGGTGATCAGCTTCAAAATGAGTGTCTGTCTGTCTTTGCTGTCACTGAGGAGGATTTTACCCTGGGTTCAGACCAACACAGGCAGCTTCAGAGGAGGCAATACAGGACATAAAAAGCCCACATGACATGAACACGAGCGGCAAATATTAGATTAAATCACTCGCTATTACTGCTGTTAAGTGATATACGTTATTCTGTGTGGAAAGAGCTGTGGCTGTCATATTGAGCTGTAAAGGAATAGGAATAGTGTGTGTGTGTGTGTGTGTGTGTTTCTGGTCCATCTTGGCCTATAAGGCTGGCACTGCCCACTTGTCTGATCTGCTGTTACCATGACGATGCCAACCATGCCAGGCCAACACCATATGGTTGCTATGGTAACGTTCCATTTTTGCTGGCCGATGCTGCTGAGCCAGGTGTATCTGCCAGCTGGTAATGACAGGTGGATGGTGGGAGTGAGTGAGTGAGTGTGGGTGTAGGTGTGTGTGTGTGTGTGTGTGTGTGTGTGCGTGCGTGTGTATGTGTGTTAGAACAGATAAACAAAAAAGGATCCTCCAGGGTTGATGTCTCGAAGCCTCCGTCATTTGTAAAAACCCGCACTTTAACCCTCACTGTGAAAAACCGTCACATAAATCTGAACCATATAGAAAGTCCTTTAAATTGGTGTCGCTGCATTAACAGGTGTTAACCAGCATTGCCAAGAGCTTCAGACTGAGCAGTGCTGGTTCTTCGGAGGCAACTGGGCACACAGTTTGGGACGTGATGAGACAGTCTGGCTGAACTGCAGCTAGTTGGTTAGCATGCTAACTTCAATGAAGGAAACATTTGTGATGCACTGAGTCTGGTCTTCATGGGTTTGATCCTGAACTCGCAGCATTTCTACTTCTACACCACTAAGTAAACAGCTGTTAATGCTAATGCTAGCTATGTAGCAAGAGCAAAACTTACAAGCTGTTTCTTTAGGGGCACTGACAAGCTATGCTAACAGTTAGCTATCACATACCACTGGCTGACTATTGGCCGTACATCAAAACAGAGCATTTAGAGTAACTCACCACAAAACCCCTACCGCTCAATGTGATTTCTTACAAATATTGTGGTCTTCTTCTTCATTGCCTCTGGGAGCGGACAGCTGTGTTTCTTTGCTTGACTGCCCCTCCACCTGTCAATCAGTGGAATAGCATGAAAAGGACACCCAGGAAACTCAGAGTTGCTCAGTAGTAACTATAGTGAAACAATACTACAGTGAAGGGACAAGAGCATCAAGGGCTTTTCCACAAGGGCTTTAATTGGCGAGTATTGTATGTTGTCTGCAGGCTACATTGTTAAAATGGTGTCAAATATATATTGTACAGTTCCCCCTGCTGTTTGATCAACCAGCTCAGGCCGTGATTCAGCTCAAGATGTTGTAATCAGCCTGTTAAACTATGCAATGACTGCTGCAGTCTAATGCTCACAGAAGGAGGCTCTGTCTGTTTTCAGGACAAAATAAAGAGTCTGTCTCTGTCTCTAACTTCTTACTACATTACTGACACATACTACTGTTTCGGCAGGTTTAGAAGAAACCAAAATACTCGACCGTTTCTGTTCTGACGAGATATCGTGTAATATATTTGCCTAGGAGGACCATCAAACAACCAGCAGCTTATAATGCTGAGTTTTACAGTAGTTAGTACGTTTTCATTCACCAAGTCATCAAGAAAACGTCTAAAATGACCAACAGTCTGTAAAAATAAAGCATTGTTGAATCAATTTCCACTTGCGCCTAGAAATATCACGACTTAATTCTCAAAATCTTGATTTTATTCTTAAACGAGGCCCCATGATGATTGAACTTTATTCAGTTATTCAAATCCATTTGCCATCTCTGGCAGAGGAGTGTTACATTGTGCAGCATTGTTACTGTAGATCAACACTTTTATACTGGATGATGCAACGCCCCTCGGGTTATGTGATGTGTGTGTGTGTGTGTGTGTGTGTATAAAGAATGGGTAAGTCCCAAATTTGGGGTCATAAGGTTTATAATTGACATTCACAGCAGGAGACAAAGGACAGGGAAGATGAAATATTGCATCAAGCTTAGGAACCTGTGTAAGAGTTTGCTCTTGCCAGAGGAGAGGAGTGTGTGTTGTGTGTGTGTGTGTGTGTGTGTGTGTGTGTCCCTTTTCCCTGCATGTGTGTGCTTGCTTACATGTACACTATAAGCATCTGTGTTGCTGGTGTGTGCGCCTTTGCCCATGGAGAGGAGAGGAGGTAAATTCATATCAGAGTGTTTTTGCTACAGGCATGGTAATTATGGCAGTTTTTAATAACTATGCTTTATAATCATTTAGCACTGATGATGCACACACACACAAACACACACACACACACACGTACACATCTCTTGAGGCACTAATGAATTTAGATGTGATAGGCAGTGAAGCTGAACTTAAGGGAGTGGGGCAGAGCGAGCGAGAGAGGGAGATGGGTAAAGAGCGAGGAAGGCCAAGAGAAACCGAGACGGGTAAACTTTGCTTTCAGTGTAACAAAAGAAAAGGCATTTATGCATGAAAACGTTGCACTGCATCAATCATTTTTCATCTGTGTGTCTGCAGAGAAAACAATCCACCGCTGAGTGTTAGCTGACTCTGATAACACGGGAATGTACAGGCAAAAAAAAAAAGTCCAAATATTGACAAATAACTATGGTGAAGTCAGTGTGAGGCTACAAAGTTACTGCCAAGAGTAGTGGTATTTACTTGTACTTGACAGATTCAGGCCGAAATAGATCAAATGTCAGGCAAATTATAAGTCTTTATAAATGGTTATGCTGCCTTACCACTTATCCAGTGGTTTCCAACCCCCCACCCCCCCACCCCCTCACAGCATTTCTCCTATCTTTGGGAGGTTTGCAATCGGATGCTGCTTCATTTTTTGGACATCGGCAGCCAAAAAGGTGGAGAGTCCAGTTCTCTGTTTACAGGATTGATTGCATGAAGACAGATGTGGTTCAAAAATGAAAACCGATCATCATCCACACATGATACTGTTACTGTGTGTGACCACAGTAACAATGGCCCTGTTTACCTCCCCCCTCGTCCCTGCTTATAGCCTACCACTGGTGTTGTGTGTGTGTGTTGTGTTCAGTTCGAGAGAAGCTTTTTAAATAAGTAAACCCTCCTTCTCTTCCCCTCCTCCCCTCCCCTCCCCTCTCCTCTCCTCCTCTCGCTTCTCATAGATTTAGACAGGTACTGAGTGTGGCAGAGCTGAGTGAATTGGTTGCTGAGATGGGTCATTAGCTTTTTGCCCTCGCCATCGATCTGAGGCAGAAGAGATTGGGGGAAGAAGGAGAAAGAGAGCGACAGACGGAGAGAGAGGGAGACAGGAGCGTGGCTGCGCCTTTAAATTGAGACAACTGGGGGGGGGGAATCAAACACTGAAGGGAGTGACCGCAACAGGAGTGGCCAGGTTAAATGGATTAAACTGTCTAAAATACTTTGTTTTAACTTAATGTCACGGGTCCAGTAAGCAGGTCTGATCAGGAGGCCATTTTGGGGCCCAGCGTGAACACGGCAAAGCATCAGGGTTTGTTTGGAAACAAAAAAATAGCATGAGTGAAATCCATAAAACCAGCAAAGAGGATTATTTTAGCCGCAGTTATCCGGCTAATCTACTGAGCAGAATTAATGAAGTCATTCTAAAGTGGAAGTCTGAATCTTACTTTAATTAATTTGTGGGACTGTTGTAATTTTCCTGCCAATGCCTTCATGTAAAACTGTTCACACTGTGTGTCAGACTGAGGCGCTTCAAAGTTCGGGCATAGATGATTCCCCTTATCCTCCCTTCTATCCCTCTCTTCATCCCTTCAATTTGGTCTTCTTCTCCCACAGCTTCTGCGTCTCTGATGAGTTCATTCCTCCATGCATCCTTCCCTGCATCCTCTCCTTCCGCCCCTCCGCCTTTCCTCCTTCCATTCATCCATTTTCCATCCTTTCCTTTGCCAGCACCATGTAATTATCATGAAAGATGTGCTGCGTTTGTGTTTCTCTTCTTTTTCACTATTTTTACATGCAAGCCCCACCGTTTAGCAGTGTAGGTGGAGACTCCTTGGATTCGACTGTATACGTTAAAACACTTCAATCCACTCCGCTCATCCCTTCCACCATCGTTACAATCTTAACGAGCTGTGACATTACCGCCTCACCGTTCTAACGGACTGTGACATCACTGCGGTTGTGTTTATTGATTAAAATGCTGGCAGCCTTCAGGAAGTTGAAATAAGATCGCAATCCAATCACGGCTCTACTTAATGGCATTAGTAGCTGCCATTGGCTGGCTGGTTGCTCGGTAACCTGATTAGCACTAAAGCAGTTTGATGTTAATGAGATTTGCTCTTATTGGTGTCTGATCAAATCACATCAGGGATGCGGCTGCATACTTATACTTGCAAATACACACATGGTTACCTTAAAGATTGCAAGAAGAGGCACAGACACGCACCCATTCATTGTATTCATACGCCACAGGTATTGATGCCCACATTAACTAAAGTGCATATGTTTAAACACACTCACACACATATTCAAGATGATTTCACGACCTTAAAACAAGCTTAAAAAAAAAACATCAGACAGCCTCGGAAAATCAGCAGGACTGGAGGTACAAAAAGGAAAAAGGGTGAAGAGGAAGGGAGCGAAATAGAAAATAGATGGATGAGTAGAACTTCTTGGTTTTGACCCAAAGATGAGTCACAGGATGTTTACAATCTGTGCCCAAAATGATTCTGTTAAAGCTGCTGATTTTGAGGCACAACAACAAACTGGAGCAGGGAGATAGAAGGAGAGAGATTTAGAGCTCCCCAGAATCCAGGTTCTGCAGTAACATCGACAACATCAATCTCCAGCGAAAAACTCCATCAATCCGCTGGAATTGATCCACTCAGAGAGGCAAAGCTAAGAGGTAAAACACCCCAGCGGGGTACACAGTCATCCTGCCACTGAGATTCCCATCCAAGCCACGTAGGCCTGTTTGTACATCACCAGTTTACCACACTCAAACGACTGCTTTGAATTTTTGTCAGGGTGTTACTCAGTTAAATAAGTCTGGATCTACGTACGTACCTCCTGCATGTGTTGTTCCCAGTGTTAGCTGTACACACACCTCTCTGTAGTGTTACCAATAAGATTATAATGCATATTAAATCATGAATCTTAAGAGCATTTGACTGATATGTTCCAAGATGGCTTTTACGCCATGTGACAAAATTACCGGGCAAGATTTTGGTTGACAAAATAATATCACTCACACAGGCCGAGTGCTGCTAATGCAATGCAATGATCATTAAAAGTACTGGTTTCGACGACTGGCTTGGCCAATGGAGCGCAGCTCACAGCAACCTGCCAACTGGCAGGTTATGAATATTCATGAAATACTTAGTGTACACAAGAAAAACTTCACTTATAACTTACAATTGTCCATCACACGTCCCTGTACATGTGTGGGATCTCCGACAGCCCAAAGACAGTTAATGGGTCCTCAGATGGTCCATAAGTTTTGAATAGGAGTGTGTGAGGTTATTATTTCTGTCTCTATATCAGTCCTGTGATCATCTGGCAACCTATCAAGGTGTGCCCACCACCCCTCACCCAACGTCAGCTGGGATTGACTCCAGCTACCCTGCGACCCCGCACAGATAGCTAATAGCTAATAGATGGATGGATGGATGGGGACATGCTGAGAAACAGTTGTGATTTGTGTGACTGTGGCCAGTCGCACAGTGCAGCTTGTTATGGAACCAGTGATATTTCAGGAGAAAAAAGTGAGCACGACTGTGACCAAAGTTTCAGTAACTTTAACTTGTGAGCCCTGAAGAATGTAAACGATGACTAAACAGAATAATCAGACTGTGTGAAGTTTGAAAGAGGAGAAAAGACATTGAAAGGATTTACATGAATTCCTATTGTTTTGCCATCTTGGTGTTTACTGGTGAACCCACAGAAGTATAACTACAGCTGGGGAACTGGAAAGTAAACTATGGTAAGATTATAGTTTGGGTTACACGTTTTAAGGGAAGGTCAAAGGTTCAAGTTGAATTTTCACACGTACACAGCTCTTTAAAACGTATTCACCCGGCTCTGGAGGTAATCTAACCTGCAGTCTTTCTTTCTGTCGCTTTAATGGTAAATACTGAAAGAGTGAATGTCTAAACTGAGCGGAAACACTGAAAATGTGGAAGCTGGAGTATATGTGTGTGCACAAGTGTTGAGTGTATTGTGTGTATTGTTGCATGTTGGAAGACAAAGAAATCCTCCTACAAGACAATGCAGAGGTAAAAAAAAAAAAAACAGTTGTGGTTTTTTGTGTGTGTGTGTGTGTGTGTGTGTGTGTGTGTGTAGGTGCAGGGTTCCCTTCTCTTTGTAGGTTGAAATGCCAACTCCTCTTTTCACTCTTGCTGATTCCCTTATAATTAATCAGCCATGCAATTATACTGCAGAACAGAGAGAGAGAGAACAAGGAGGAGGAAGAGACAGAGGGGAGAGAGAGGTAGATAGATGCAGGGAAAATGAGAAGAGAGAGAGTAAAAACTTCTATTTGAATCTATTGTGCTGGAGCAAGAGAGAAAAGAAAGAGAGAGGGAGAAAGATGGAGAAAAGAGAGGGTTTCTCTTGAAAGGTGATAATAAGGAGCCCTTAAAAGAACAAATGAAAATGTCATTTCTCCCTCCACGACTCGCCACCCCCCACCCTCTCCGTCCTGTGGAGGGATAATGAGGGGGAAAGGGAGAAAGTGAGGGAGAATGAGTGTTTCTCAACATGAGACCTTTTGTTGAAACATCTCCACACTCCTTCCCTCCCCGCTCTTTTCCTCGTACCCCGACGTCTTTCTTCCTCCTCCTCCTCCCTCTCAACATCCAGCCTACCTTTCTCTTCCCATCTCCCCCCTCAGCACCCCGTTTTTCTTTTTGTGTGTGTGTGTGTGTGTGTGTGTGTGTTTTTTCAACTCCTGCCATCATGTCTTCCTCCACCCACACCACCCCCCCTCCCAAACCTCACTTCTCCTCCATCGCCTGCACTCCATTATGCTGGACATTAATTCCAGGTTGTTATCAAGACGATAGCTCTGGATTGGGCCGCGGCTCAGGCTCTGTCCCCCTTCTCAGCCAATAGAAAGGTCAGTTATTACTGTAATAGGACACAGTTTGATATTAGAAACGCTCTCTTTGTTCCAGACAAGTTTCATTACTCTGGAGAAGCTCTCATTACAAAGAGCAAACGTATCACTCCAGCTCTCTTTTGTCGTGCGGATAATACATGAGGCGGGTGAATGTAGGAACACTGTCTGCTCGCTGTAAATATGCTGTTGAGGTGCCCTTGAGCAAGGTAATTAACAAGAAAACTGGTGATGTCATAGCTTGGACGTACTTTGTTCTTCCCTCTTCTGCTATTTATCCAGTTGATCAATGTGCAACTCCAAGAGGCTTTAAAACAGTACCCTTTAAAATAAAACTTCAGTTGGACAAGCTTCCTTTCTGGAAAACTTTATACACAGAGCAGATGATACTGAGTGGTTACTGTAGCTTCACAAACACATCTTGTCTTAGGGTAACACTTCATGTGTCAGAGCTGTGCTTTCAGCGATGCAGTCGATAAGTGAGCTCACTGTTCGGCGCTGCCTCACCTCCTTTGAGGCCATTTCACATTGTGCACGACGACCACTGAGAAATCAGTCATTTCCAGTGAAAGGTGAGTGCAGAGCCGTGGGCAGCCCCCGGCAGGCAGGCAGGCAGGCAGAGCAGGAAAAACGGCTGCCTCTCAGCGAAACTGCTGTGAAACCGCAGGTGAATCATGTTGAGCTTTTTGAGGCCATGTGCGCACATCACTGTGCTTGACCAATGACATGACAGCCCCGATCCCTCCGTCAGCCGAGAAAACTCACGCCGCGTGTGGTTATCCTGAGCAACAAGAGGTCCAATTTGTGTCAACTGTACGTACAAAGCTGTAGCACACACACTGTGGTGACCAGCCTGTTCTCTGACCACAGCCAGACGGACAAAATGTGGGAACATTTAATGAGCATTTGAGAAATCGGTGGATAAAAATTACAGGTGATAAAAATCTGAGTATTACTTTAACTTCAATGGCAGCACGTTGATAACAACGATGATGTGACTCTGTAAACGGAGACTGAGGTGAAACTCTGCCTCTTCCTCTCTGTTAGTGTTCCCACAGAGAAACAAGGATGTCGCAGAGAGGCTTGCGTGGGTCTGCAGGCGACACACTGCTTATCGTCTGAGAAAGAGTTTAGGATGATACTGCTATGCAGCCGCAGGGAGGCTGAGTCCAGCTGCACCAGACTGATCAGAGATCAGCGAAACGCACCGTGGAATCAGACAAGACTATTACCAAAAGATAGAGAGGCTTTGTGAGTGTGTGAGCGTGTGTGTATGAGTGTGTCTGTGCTTCAGTCTTATTTTCCCACTGTTTCCAAACTGTTTCTAAAATCACTTGTGTGTGTATGTGTGTGTGCGTGCGAGTGTGTAGACAGCAGATGGACGATAGAAGAATCAGTAAATTAATCCTCAACACATCGCAGAGCACTAATTACTGATTAATAACTACTGGACTGCTCTCTCTGTCTTTATTTTCTCTCGTGCACCCACACATACAAATGCAGGTTTATCTTGTTATGTCTGAATAGGAACTGTAAAAGAAAATGAGTCAGAACTGGATGGACGGAGGTCAACAGAAACACAATCCGATGGAGAGGAGAACGAAAAGACCGTGACACAGAAAGAGAGAAAGAGTTTTAGAGAGGGGGGGGGGGGGGGGGCAAAAAGAGAGGGAGCGACGCAGGGATGCAGAGGGGGGGTGTCAGTCTATTGTCGTTTCATCACAGTGCGCTTATTGTCTCTAATCCATTTACACACACTGGGGGAACTGACACACACACACACACACACACTGTTGTGTCAGGCATTAGGCCGGCAACATACAAAAAGATCAATCCACTCTCTCGTTTACTCAGATCTATCTATCTATCTATGGTAGATGTATAAGATGAACAGGTGCTAGTCTCCTGTCTGACATTAAAAGAGTGACGGATAACGGACGACCATGTGCAGCTACACAAATAACTGTGCAATGGATCAATACAGCTCATGTTTGTTCTTCTGAAATTGCTCCAAAGATAAGCTTGGTTTCATCAGCTATGTTGAGTTAATGATGTTTCATTTCAAAAATGTATTTGTGGCAAGTTTTTCCTTCCAGCCAGAGATTAAACCACATGATTCAGTGACTAATGCATTTTCACCCACAGAAATCGTTCAAATGAACTGGTGTAGTTTTTATTTTTGTGGCTGGTACAAATGGCATGACACATGGTTGCCTACTTGTGCTCCAGGCCAGTGAATAAAAATCCATTTTAACTTACTGAAAAGGCCAAGCAGTTCAGGGGGCCGTTCAAGTCAAATGTTAAGTCGTTCAAGTTAAGTGCAAGCCAGGTCTCACAGCTACGTCAGCAAAATGACAGTCCAACTAATGAAAAGACACAGCATTTAAAGTTATATCTTTACATGCAGCATTCATTTAATATCCTTACAGTATGTTGACATGGGATTTTAACCAAATTCTTATGCACAAGGTATGGACAGGAAGCTATATGCTTAAGTAACCCTGCATTGATAAAAGGCTCACTGTTTACTGTTCACTCCCCTACAAGCTGTGCTGGGTTGTTGTTCATGCAAACAGAGCATCCCTCTGCTGCGACTTCATATCAAAAAATGTTGCAATGCCAAGGGTGGCTTTTACTCCAAAAACCACCACAAGACATACAATGTATTTGTCACAGAGCCAGCACGGTGGTTTATCGAAACTGCCTCTCCATAATAAAACAACAGTTTTGTTTTTTGTTTTTTTTTTTGGCATCTTGTGACTGTGGATCAGTTTCAAAGTTGGCAGAGAAGTATTGCAGAAGCTACAGTGATACAGTTGTCACTTGAAATTAAGTGACTAGGAGCAATTTTTATGACTTAATTCAGAATAAAGTGTCAATATTCAAGTCTGCAGCTCAGCCTTAAGGGCCTGTATATACACCATCAAATGATCAGACAGCTTCACAAACCTAAAAAGTCTCAAAGTGCACCACAAAACTGTCAAAGAAAACAACTTCCACATTTGCATGAAACGCCCACTACTTCCCACACCTGCTGAAATAATTATATCCCTCAATTCAGCAAACCTACAAGCTTGGACACTCACTGTTAGCTTAGCAGCAGCATAGCAAAGAGCTACTTAAAATGAAGGTCAGCACTCTCAGTTGTCTGGAGACATCCATAAAGACCGCAGAAAGCATTTAAAACCAGGTTTCAAACCAGGCTCCCTCCACTGTGTCAAACATATTACTGGGCATATGGACTTCTACAGGGCAGCTGTCACTTGTCTAACCAGAGACTCAAACTCAGAACAAGTGAGGATTTTGATGTTTAAACATGTCACAGGTGACCTGGTACCATTTGTGGAAAGCAGTTAAGCAACACACAAAAAGGTAGGCATGGGTTTGTCAGAACTGACAGGCTGCACTGTCAGTACTGACACATTATCCACAAACTTGTCTATTTTTCACTAAGTATGAGTACAAAACTGTCTTAAATTCACGTTTATCAGCATTTTTAGCCAGCGAGACAGCAAAGCAGTGGCATTTCCTTACCTTTAATGTCTTGAAGTCATCTCGGTCCGTTCCTGTCACTTTCGTTAGTCCTTCATGTCCATCTACAGGGAAAAGTCAAAATGGGTCTCCAGAAAGCGCTTCCAAGTCATAAACATTAACACGCAAACCGTTACCGACAGCCTATTATTAAGTCTGACATCTGTTTGTTTAAGTTTGAACATTTTTATACAGTCTATGGGTTGGCTTGTAGCTCAAACCGATAAAGACAGATTCGACGCCATTTTTCTAATACTGTTAATTAATCAGCCGCGCGACACGCAGCGCAAGGTGAAGTTGGGCAGTTGATCTGGCCAATCAGAGTCCAGCGTGCGTTTCCGAGAGGGGAGGGGTTTCTTAAAGAGACATGAACACGAGAAAAGCGTTACCTTGAACAAGTGTAGCTCCGAAATCTGCTCCATTGGAATTAAATTGAGCGACAGTTAGCTTGTGCTAACTTCCGGGAACTTTTGAGGGGCGCCCAATTATGCGCCAGGCGAGCAACTCCAATTGAAATCAACGGCGGCCATTTTCGATCCGGCATCCAGTTCATATAATACATCCATGGGGGCGCCATGCTCCGCCATTGCCGTGAAAAAAACTGAACCATTGCAGAGAACGGAGATGTCGCCACTCTCTCTCTCAAGGCACTCTATTTAACACCAATAATTAAAATGATGTCCACCAATAATAGTCACAAATGTTGTCTACAGAATTTGAATACATCTTCTACCACTGAAGAAAAGACACTGGTTTTGAACGTCCCTCTTTTTTATTCGTTACACAATTCCGTTTGTGGCACTTATTTCTTAACACATTCAAAACCTGTGGGGTTTGATAATAATTAATATTATTTTGGTTAGTAATTATACTGGGTAATCAAATATTTTCGATCATAATTGTGCCATTTAAAAAGGATTTTTACGTCTTTGTCTTTTCAGCTTACTTCCAGCAGACCTGCAGGACAATCACTGGGAGTCTGGTGTCTCAATTTAAGGGGACAGTGAGTATTGGATGGACTGGAAACTCTGCACTCATTACTCAACATAATGGACAGAGGGAGAGAGGGTGGGGGTGGAGATACTGAGAGAGTTAGTGAGAGTGTGAGTGAATCTGTCCCACACTTGATCATGCAATATTATCGCTCTAATAGATAAAGTAAAAAAAAAAAAAAAAAAAAATGCTGAGTTGTAGTTTTCACACATCTCTCCTGGACCATCGATCTCACTAACTGCTACAGCCTGTGGTAGCTGCTGTTTCTACAGGAAATTACCATAGAGCCTTTACCTCCCCGAAGAATGACCACATTAGCCTTATCTCCAGCCGAAACTACAATATGTGAAGCTATTTCCACTGGAGCACTCAGATGATGTAGACTCTGTATTCCCATTATGGCCTTTCATTTTCAGAAAATAAAATTTTAATTGAAAAGTTACACAGTTTTTTGTACAATGATTAAATCCAGTGACCTCTAAGAGAAGAAGCTCATTCCTGTCACCCTCTAGTTTTTTGGAAATGCAGTCATTTTTATATATATCTGTTCATCATCTGTTTATATATATATATATAGACTTTTTATATAATGGCCCACATATAGACCCACCCACTTTAAAGGTCATAACCCCTATGGACATTATACATGCGGCTAATTTCAACCAGGAAGCTGAGAGCAGTAATGATTTACTTTAAGTGATGTGGAGGTAATTTGGTGGGGATGTACATCGTTAATGCTTCCTCTATATTCCACACTTTATTCCTTTTAGTGTTTTTCTACACAGAATGATTTTTGAAGTTGCACAGAAAGCAAAGGTTAATATGTAAGAAGCACTTCCATAAACTATATGAGATTTACTCAAATTAATGTATCAGTAAAATGTCGAATGTGTTTGTTTCTGTATTGCTTGTTAAGCTTTGTCATGCCTGTTGGTTTACGTCTTGCACTGAAGAATGTGGTTGACTTAATGTGCTTTAGTTTTATCGCAGGAAAAAAAAATGCAACAACAAAAAATGTCTTGGAAATGTATTTCTAATATGATTTTAAACAAATCTGTTCAGTGGGGGATTCAAGACTGATGTTTCTGCATTTATTCAAACACACACACACACACACATACACACACACAGATCATCCCGTATCCTGCTGTTGAAACAGAGCAGAGCGACAGCTGCTGAAAACCAATATCACTAATGACTGACCCCACAATGTAACAACAGATACACACACTGTGATGTACGCCAGCCGTGGCTGTGTGTGTGTGTGTGTGTGTCAGATGTGGGTCATTATGTGTGTGATCTGTGTCTGATTATATTAATTTTAATCATCATCTGTCTGTTCACACCACAGCTGCCACAACATAGAACTGAAAAAACTAGAGTGGAGTTTTTTTGTTTGTTTGTTTTTTTGAAACGTACATGTTACAAATATAATAACACATGGAATATAATAATAACTCTATATTCTCTTTGTGTTGTAGAAGCAGCGATAACATGGATTAGCCTGCATTTTGGAGCAGCCTGCTGTTCAGAAATTAGGTTTGAATGAAGAAGTATGATAGTCAAGTATTTTACACAAATCATTGAACACACACAGAGTCAGGGCAGAGGGAACGTACGTCTCCAGTAGCCACCGACCACTAATGAAACCTCAAGTGCTTCTTAAGTAGGTTCCAGGTATGATGCTCTTGTTGAGAGTCAGCAACACAGCGACCTGTTGAATTCAGTGCTGGGGAAAATAAACAGGAGCAAACCTAAGACTAAAGTGTGAATTGATGAGGAGTTCGGGGTCAAGTAAGTGTCAAGACAAGAGGAAGTGCTTAATGAGAGTAAAAAGAAAACCCATCAGTAATCACATTCATTCCTTCATCTTTGGGAAACAATGATCCAAAACAATTCATACATCTCACTGCAACATGCAATGTATTCAATGCATCTTCTGCAATAAGATAGTCTATATAAACTTATATGTACACACTGAAGCTGTAGAAACATGTTGTGATATTATCAAGTCTAGCTTGTTAGCAAACAGTTGCTTATTAACACATCCAGTTCAGTCACTATTAGCTTTCATTTGGAGTCGTGTTTCTGGCCATGTGGCAAATGTTAGTGGACTAAGTGCCAGACCATGTTCACCAGTTGTCACTGAACATGTCTGGAGTTTTTTTTTTTTTTTTTTTAGCTGTTTTGCCTAGAAAGAAAACTGAATAATCCCACACACAGTCCATCACTTGAACTATTGATGTGACATTTCAGCCATCAGATTCATTTCATGCCAGCAAACCCTTCCACCATGCACACAACTTAGATCAATGAGCTGCACAAATACAAGAAAAGCTGTAACTCTGAGCTCTTAGAACTGAATTGTAATTTCTTATCCACCAGTCCCATGTTATATGTAGTTTTTTGTCTGAGGATGAAAGAAGCAACACAGTCAATCTAAAATAGACAAAAGAGCTTGTAATCACAGCAGATAAAGTGAGTTCAAGTGAAGGACAGTGTGTGGGATTCTTCAGTTTTCAATAGACCGTGTGCATGCACACTCACTTTTTAAATGAAGCCTCTTTTTTTCTTTTTCTTCTGAAAACAGTCTAAGTTGTCAAAAGTAAACTGTTCATTATCAACATGGACCAGTGCTCAGCTTTTTTTGCAAATCACCTCCATATATCACAGAAATTCTGTTCACTGAGAGCTGGTTGACAGAAACACGGCTGACAGAAAACTGCTCTCACTTTCAACTGACAAACAAACAACATCTCATATAAATTTCATCCATATACTTACATTTACCTCATTTAGTGAAACATATAGGCTACTGTAATTATACTGTAGAAAGAGTCAGCATCCTCTGCAGCAGGCGACTGATATATCTAACTGATTCACTCATCCTGGCTCCGTCACTGGTGTGAGGGAACAGCTTATTACCAGTCTGTCTGTCTGACAACACAAATCTTATCAAACTGCCAGAATTTTAAGGTGAGATCAGACAATGCAGGAAATTAAAACCTTGATTTATGACTTTCAGGGAAGATCAGCTTCAGAAGACGTTATAAACTAAAACTGCATGAAGGGAAAAAGTCTTGCTAAATCTTGGGATGAACGGAGCTGGTACTGATTCTCAGGGCAGAAAAAGGAGGGAGGTTAACTTTTCTGGCTGTGAGGTAACATCACACACACACACACACACACACACACACACACACACAATGGTGTTAATTCTAGTAGTGGCATTTCTATGATGCAGCATCCTCCACATCTGCTGACCCCGAGCTCAAAGAGATTAACTATGACCTAGGCTTATTAGGATGTTTAATTATCATAATGCCCTCATTACACTGTATCCACCAGTGATACAATATTATTATTTCATTATTTATATATATATGTATATTTTAACCTTGAAGGTTAGCTGGGCATAAATCCTAATTTGCAGTGACAGTTGAGCCCGGGCGGGGGGGCAGAGTCACAAAGAAGGGAAGAATAAAAATGCTTTGGCTAGTGATGAAATCTGTAGCACATACAGTAGAGTCTGAGGCCGTCCGTCCAAAACACTCGACGTGGAGATGGAAAAGCGGTCTGCATGGTTTAGAAATGTTAGAAATGCAGCAGGTGCAGGAGGAAGCACTGAGTGTTTTGACTAGCCTATTTTTAAAGGATATGGCTGGGATGAAAAGATCAATTTTAGGGATTTTGGAACTCATAGCAGTCTCTGGCAGCCACACAGTGGAGTGGGTTACAGCCAAAGGAGGTGTGAGCTTTGGGGAGGAAGAGAGGGAAGGGATGGGGGGGGGGGGGGGTTGCTGGTAGGCCCAGATAAAGGAAGGGGTAGGGGTGGTGGTGGTGGTGGAGTGGGGGGGTCTTGCCAGGGATGGATTTGCAGATGAGTTGGTCTGATGAATGAGCGAGTGCAGCACTGATAGACTTGTAAGACCGCCCATAACTTGTTAATATTTATGACGGTGCCAGCTGACCAAAGTGGTTTTATTATAATGTGCAGGCCAAGTTGAGTGCTCAGAGGCCCACCTGGCATGCTTCACTAGATCTCTTTAGTTTAATATATTCAAACCTCAAACCTCCAAACTTGCCAGTTTCCCTCTAATACATGAAATACACACTATTAAAAAGGAATAGACTTAATGGTAATGAGTATAGCAATGACTGTACACACTTAATATCTGAGATCAAGAGAAATAAAGTAAGAAAAGTGACTTAAATGACATTCCTTTGCAATATCTCTGTATTATAAAACCGCTACAATATCCTTTATGCATTAATTCAGAAATAACCAGTGTTTCAAAGACCTCTCACCTTCACTATGCAAAACAGTGGATGAATTCACCCAGCTCTTCCCATTGGATGTATTTGACTTGCACGACTCTTGTCCCTGACGTCATCAAAGTGCAGCTCTGGGCAAAAAGTGTCTGTGAGAACGCGGACCTGGACTGAAAAGACGACCGGGTCAGCCACCGCGCCGACCTCCTTGCATTTGCTCCAATTTCAAGCTATACCCTGACTGACATAGCGTTACACAGACTTGCACCATCCGACGCCAGTCTGGCCCCCTCAGCACAGAGCTCCTTACGCAGGTTATTCAGGAAATTATCACCGTGGATGTCTTTGTTTCTCTGGCAGAACGACTTGTATGTTCATTTAATACCACACAATAAATTTTATCATATCATTATCTGTCCGCTGTAGCTAAACTGTATGTGAACTGTTGCTTCCACTTCCTGGTCTTTACGACACATTGGAATGTGTAATGTATATTAATGTATATTAATGCTTTACAACTCATTCAAAACAATCGTCATTGCATTAAATCCATACTTTATTCCATAATTTTCCACTTCAAACCCAGACTAATTTTCTCTATTATGACAAAATATCCACCAGATTTTCTCCAAGACACATTGGTAAAGATGAAGGAAAAAAAACCTTTCCTCTTTAGAGATGCAACCATTTCAAGCAACAGTGACAATAATGAAAGTATAAAGGAGAAATGAGGTTATTATCCCACAGAAACAATTCACCATACTAAACCAATAGAGCTCCAGAGGGGCAGTGGGTTGAATTGGTATCATTCAGACAATTTTATCGCTCTGAAAGCAGCTCTGTGCTGTGGGAGGCACACACATACACACACACACACACACATACACACACACACACACAGAAGAAGAGACACACACTCATACATATGGCATCTATATGCACACATGCATATAGACCATAAACCCACACAGACAGGCACATGTGTGGACATATGAGCAGAGCAGGGCAAAGCTGATATCCTGACCCACACACACACATGTGCGCTGCCCCACAATGGCACTCCTACATACATATACACACAGTGTCTTTCCCAGCCAGATGTGAGAAGGATTAACAAAGTTGGCAGTCAGCACAGAGCTCCTTATCCACTGGAGCTAATTCACTTTACTACGCTACCTCTCTCTCTCTCTCTTTCTCTCTTTCACTCTCTCGCTCTCTCGCTCTCTCTCTCTCTCTCTCTCACCGACAATCTTTGTCTCCATCTTCACTTTTTGATCTCTCGGTCTGCCTCTTTTTCTCTTCCTTTTATCTTCACCCCTATCCCCATTCTCTCTCTCTCTCTCTCTCCCTCTCTCTCTCTCTCTGTGTGCTGGCCCTCTCCTCATCCTCTCTTCTGTTGCTTTCAGTTCCAGTAGAAGCACTTGATTTGCTTTGTCAGGAAGGTGAGGCTGTCTTGGAAAGTGCTTCATGCCTCAAGCGCCCGTGTTGATAAAGGTGCAGCACAGATGGGTCACGTTACTCAAGAGGCTCTTTCAGCCTCTGAGGAAATGTATAAAATTTTGACTTGTACCTGACCAGTGTGAGAAGGTCAGAGGTTAGGATGTAGACTTACCCTTGAAAAAACCTGGGATTCAGCACCTGACGAGAATACATCAAGGTCACATCAGAAAAATGGCCAGATCAAGAAATATTCAGGTACAAACCTTCTGTTTAGTCTCAGTTTCTAAACAAATTAGATCCAATAATTGATTAGTTGTGCTTGGTGGTGGGTTTTATTACCTTTTGGGCTGAGCTGTTCCCCCTTGTTTCCAGATCTTTACGTTGATCTAAGTAAGTCAGTCGCCGTCAACTGTTATCCTCATATTTACCACAGACATGAAAGTCGTGTCAATCTTTCCTTCACTCACAGGAGTGTCAAACCCAGGTCACCTGGTTGAAGGACAGCCACCGAGACTGCCATATGTCACACTTTGGACACAGCATGATGAGCACATAACGTCTTGCGCATAATTGGCTCCTGTGGGACTGACTGACAACCTTCCAGCCTGACCCTAGATGACATGGCACAACCCCACCACACCCCACCCACGCTCGGGCTGAATCAGAGCCAATAAGGTCTGGAAATACTCTATTGTCCAAGCATTGTTCCAGAGGGTTCGGCAGCTTTTTGAAAATTCAGGTACACGCAGCTGGACCTGTTGAGCTCTATTACGTACCCCAGCTTCAAAACAGCACCATTCATCACAGAAAAGTACAAGTCCAGGAAAAGGCTATTGAATGCAATTTGGGGGACGACTGCAGCAGTGACCGATAAAAAGATATTGGGTTTCCTTTATGATAAATCAATAGACCCAGAGGTCACCAACTTATCAGCACAGAGGAGGGGACTGGTTGTTTTTATGGGGCTCCCAGAAAAATGTATTTTTGCTTTTTTGCACTGTGATGATTAAAAGATGAAAGCAAAGAAATTACCTCTGTGAATATCAGTGTTTTCGAGTCACTGTAGGAGACATAGTTATAGTCAACGCAAACACACACCTTCTCTCTCTCACAGACGGTGTTTCATCAAATATTAGTCTCATGCACCAATTGAAATTGTGCATTGTGATGTGTTCAATGGTCACTGGTTGTTTGGAGAGTTCACCCACTGAGAAAATGAAACTCCTTTTTCAGTGTTTCAGTCACTTTTGTGTGGTTGTTAGTTTTTTGTCTCCTAAGCTTCCTCCTCTTTTTGTGTTTTTTGTTTGCTGTCATTATTTTTCTAGCTCTTGTTTGTCACTGACTCCTTTCACTTCATCATCAAGTGGTTGAGAGGGATTAGAGAAACAAATTCCAGATGTATATGTTTATTATTTCAAAAGAAGGTTAAGATTTGATAGAAAACAAAGGTAGAGGTGTATGAGGGAATCACAGCCGGCAAAGATCCCCTGCAGCACTTTAAACACCTGGATCAGTAGGTGGCCTCTATAGTTAAATTACACTGTTTATATTCAAGAGTCTCAAGGTGCCAGGTCCAATAACTCTGCTCTGTACTGCTTGCCTCGCTGTGTGTGTGTGTGTGCATTGGCAGGAGTCATTTTGGCTTTGGTTCGGCTTCTCTTTATAAACTTCCAACACCAAACGCAGAAAGAAAAGAAAGAACTACAAAGGAGACGGAGATGGTTTCATTTTTCACACTGTTAACAACATCGACTGAATGAAAATGTGAAAACTGAGAGGAAAGAAAGACGAGCAGGAAGAAGATAAGACTAAGAAAGGGCAAAGAGAGGAGAAGTGAATCACAGATAAGTTAAAGGAGGTCAACGGAAAGAGTAAAAAAAAAAAAATGGAGAGGAGGAGAGCTGAACATTTTCATCGGTTTGATGTGACTCTAGGTGATTCAGGCTTTTGTGGGAACATTGTATTCTACCAGCCACCAGTTTGACATGTAAATACACACAGACACACACACACATTACTGCACTACAGTAAGCCTGCAAAATACAGCAAAAAAAAAAAAAAAAGTGGATTGTCATGGTTTATACATCTATAACTCAACTGTAGTGAGTCAGAATGACAACGAGGAGGGTCAGTGAACACACCATGAAAAAAACTAAATCAGGATGTGATTGTTACACAAATGTCTCAACACATAGTTCAGCCATAGATAAGTCTTTGACCTCATTATAGTTATATGATCGTGTACTCAAGCACTTCACTGAAGTTTTACCCCACTACAGTTAAGGTTAACACCACAGGTCAAAGGTCAAGTAAAGATTCCTAGGGTGAACTCACAAGCCACCCAACAGTATATGGAGTCATTAAATATCATATTTAACAGCTGTGACATTCAAATGGTAATATTAATATGACAGTAATCTTCATTATTATGCAAAATCTGTGCTTTTACTTTTGTACTTTATTTTAACTGTGACATTGTGAGTATTTCTACCCTGTGGTGTTGCAATGATTATCCAGTGATTATTATTAGCGATCAATAGATAATGTTCCTCTTTTATTTTGTTTCTTTTCACTCTGTCCTTCTGTCAGTCCTCCGGTTTTTCCTGTTTTTTTATGGTCAGGTTTCAGTTTACACACTATCTACCTCCTCAGGTTACAGCCTCATTCAATTATAGGACACACACACATGGGTGCATATACACACACACACACACACGCATGCATGCGCGCACACACACACACACACACACACACACACACACACATGTCTTTTAGTGTTGTCTGTAAGGCAGTGACAGGTGTGCTGGCTTTGTCAAGCCTGTCAGCTGTCCATGTGTGTGTGTGTGTGTGTGTGTGTCTAGACAGCACAGTTGAGGTCAGTTTCATATGGTGACGTAGCATGTACACAGCATGTCAGCCTGTCAGGTATCCAGGTATCCATCGTTTTCCCTTCCCCCTCTCTCTCTCTCCCTATCACACACACACACACACACACACACATTTGAACTTTAGAGACTCAGACATGCAATAAGAAAAAAACACACACATCAATCTTCTCTGGCTCAAAGCAGAGGAAGATAATTCATCGTTTTTAATGTTTATTTCCCCAGAGGGCTAATTAGATCATTTTCACAGCAGAGATAAAACTCATACATTTATAACACAGAGAGCTGCGTTTGTACCATAATGCAACACGGTGAAAATATTCACTTCAACGTTAAATCTTCAAAAATAGAGTGAGTGAATGAGTTGTGTAGTTAAAAGTCCAACATGTTCCGCTAATGGTCGTAATTATCTTGTCTTCCTGCTGCAAAAACACAGACTGAAACAAACTTTGCACTTTTTCACGGTTCAGTTATGAATTAGCACATGTTCCAAAAAAACACTTCTGAGAAACAGTGATGTGACATTTTTAACATCATATGTGCAACTCTCAGACAAACACGTACCAGAACTATAAATTATATTTACCTTACCATTTTGCCATCTTCACACAGTGTAGGAAATGAGCTCTTTAAGTTTTCATAGGGATTTTTAAGATTAGATGATTTGGTGAAGAGAATGCATCAAATATCCCAGGGGTCAGAGGTCAATCCAGAAGAAGCTTATAGAAACATGACAATGATATACAGATGCTTATTTTTTATTGCTAATTGATTCATAAGATTTTGTTGAATTTATATCACTAAAATATATCATTCTACACACCGCGTTAAATATATGCAACATAAAGATGGAAAATTAAAAGCCTCACCTGGATATCATAATCCAATATCTGTGAAACATAGAAGAAAGTTTGTGTTTGAAGTAGTTTCATCAATTTATCATATTCTGTGGTTAACTACAAATGGAAATATTCACTGATGCATCATTTTAAAGTAAAAATTAAAACAAAGGACAATCTGCAGCCAATTAACTTGATCTGTGCACATACCATCTTCCCTAACTACAGCCCCTGAATCAGTCTTTTCACTGAGCAGATCACACCAGACACACTACAGACGACCCCCAGACTCAATATACCAACATCTATCATCCGCTCCCTCGCGGTGAGGCGCCCCCAGCGTAGCCTCAGGTGAAACAGGCAGGGTAGTATGAGCGTCATGGCCGCCCCGGTCACGCTGCCTGTCAAACCCATCAGCAGGGAAAACCTGGGCACCAGCAGCGCCAGCAGGTATGATGTCATCAGCAAGGCACTACGGAGCAGCAGTGCAGGACAAGATACACCTCGACTTCCATGTTTGGAGCACAGAGGGACAGCAGAGTCTGGGGACAGATGGAAGAAGAGAAGCTGAAAGGAGACACAATGCCAGTGTGTGTTGACCCTGCAATCAGGGGTTGTTTATGTGTCGCTCCATTTTGACTTTGTTTTATGAATGAATCTGTGCCAAGAAATGAAATCATGTTTTTCTTATTTATAGCATGTTATATGTGATCCACGTCATTTTTATTAGATGAGGACAACATGATGTCATCAGGGACTGTTTTAAAATGGCTTTTTTTTTTTTTTTTTTACATTGTCCAGTGAAACTGTTCAGGTATTACATCATTTGGGGGAAAAGGAAATGTCGTAATCTGATGACTTCATGTGTGTTGACAGTCAATAGCCATGAAAAGTTCAACCACGGTGACAAATGTGTTGGCTGTAAACAAAGACTCCCGATCACTCAGCTTTAAAATGGAAATAAATGGCACAAGATGTTGACCTAGTTATAGGCTGTATTTTGACATTTCAATTTGTGTCCTGTTGTTGCTTAATGATTGATGTTTGTCAATGGAAACCATGCTAACCATGCTCCTTTGTGTCCAGTATATGAATACCTGCATTTAGACAACTCATGCAAATTAAGTTTGGTCTTTTCATCAAAACCATTTTAATTGTCCCCTTTAGGAAACTATCATTTTGTTATGAAGCTGGAAGGTGGACACCAGCATGTAACATGGGTGTTGTTGTTGTGTGAACCAAACAAACTTTCAAAATAAAGCCAACTGGGAACGACATCTCTCTTCTCAGTGACGCATTTGTCACAGATCCCCAGTCTAACCACAGGTCACTGCCATTGGCTGCTGGTGTAAATGTCAGTATCTTGTTCATGGGCAACTCGACAACACCAGGGAGCAAAAATGTCACTGATTCCCTTTCTGTTTTTATTCCATGAAGCAGCCATTGAAATTTTGAACAGGCCATCTTGCAGCTAGCTTAACCATCATTCAAACCTCAGAGGGATCGATTTCACCAGTACAAGCTACTGTTAAATCACAGTATTAACCGCAAAGCTCATGTTAAGTATGAGGAAGTGTGGGAGACATTTGAATGTAACTGAGATGTGTGAGCTGCACCTCTCAGCAGACAGGTGTGCAGGATCTCAGCAGCTGAGTAGAACGGCAGAGGGTAGGACAGCAAGGCTTTGGCCAACAGACACAGGTTGACTAGGGGTCGAAGGTCAGAGGGCAGGTTGTCTGTAATGACCTCACTGGTCTCTGTCCCCCAGGTCAACACCGCCTAATGGAGTAAAGAACAACAATCAATGCAGCCAATCAATCACTCTATTTGCCTGTCCCATCTTTGTAATTAGACCAGACGCTTCAGGTGCACAACTTGTTTTGTATCTCTGTTGTTGTTGTTCTGTATCAGCACATGTAAACAAGCACCAGAGGTGAACATCTGCACCTTTATAATAAATATATCACCAACTAACCAGTAAAGAAAACATAGTTTTCATGATGCAGGCAGCACCATGAGTCCACCCCAGCATTGCATTGAACTGCCCTCTGTCCTCCATACTGCCCTCTAGAGGAGGCAGGAAGATCTGTGAGGTGTAGGAGAAGATGATGACGCCCACAGAGACGAGGAAGTCCTCCGGGTCTACGGACAGAGACAGGGAGGACCAGGACCAGCTGCTGGCTCGACTCAGACAGTACAGCATCACCAACAGGCTGAAACAAAAGGGATAATTGTGAAATAATGGAGAAAATAATTCAGTTACTAATGATTAATTCTTATCTGACATAAAGTTGTACAGGGAAAATGGCACAGGAAATACACAAACTGTAGAAAATAACAAACAATAAAGCAAACAATTAAAAACACACAACACTCTCTGATAAAGTGTCTCAGTTTGTTATTGCGTCAAAGCTGAAGCAGCTCATACAGGGTTGACCTCATGGTTTTTCCAACGAGAGAGATGTTATGTACTTTTTTCTGAATAAGATGCCAATGTGTAATTGCAGGACTGGAAGCATTTACTTCATGTTTTGTTGTTATTTTTGCAGAAATGATCCACAAACTGAATCTTAAATGTTGCTACAAACTCAAAAATTGAGTCTTTAAATTTGAAAAGGAAACACGTAACAGTAAGAACTGATGTCCTATATTGAGTGTGGTGATAATTTTCTTCCCTTCAAAACTAGTTAAATGTTGTGTTTACTATTTACCACATCCAGTATATGTACATGCATGCAACAGTATTTTGGAGAGTGGGATTTATTTGGTTCGAAAATAAATGAAAGCAGCAGAGCGAAAATATCCAGAATGAATATTTTAGGACCAAGCTCCAGCGGCTTCCCTTGTCTTGTGAAAGCACCTGGCATTAGAAATACATCAATCACGCAGCAGCGACAGCGTGGAGCAGGTGGGAGCAGACGACTCCACCAGCAGCTGCTGCTGCATAATGACCACAGGAGTGTGAGAATGAGCAGAGATTATAAAGACCGCCATGCTGTCTTTGATTTGACATGATAGGTGAGTGTGTCAGCTGGTGCCGATCAGCTGACAGTGTCGGGATGTTATCCATCCAATCACCTGATCAGTATGTGAGCCAGGGAGCAGAGCAGGCTGAGAGTGGAGACTGGTCTGAGATCAGTCAGCAGCAGGCAGGGCAGCAGGAACATCAGTGAGAAAAGAGAGCACACTGATCTGGGAACAGCCAGTCCTGACAGACTGTCAGACAACAGGCTGGTGGAGACGACCAGATACAGAGTGCAGGTCATCATCAGTTCAATGACCTGGGAAAACAGAGAGAGAGGCGTTCACTGACTGTACACTTGTGGGAAAGACAAGCGATTTCCTTTTACCTCTTCTCATCTATAATATAAATCTTCAATCGGGAAAATAATGTTGGAGGATTCAAGACAAGTTAAGTTGCCTTCATGGGATTAAATCCCAAAATCATAGTTTTTCAATGCAGTGATCCAAAAGAATGATGAAACTTCACAGGTTTCAGTGCAATGCGATGAATGAAGGGTCTCTCTGAGTCTAAAACAAACACTCTCTGAAGAGACAGAGTGAACCACAGCACGTCAACTTACTGTCACTTCAATGTAAAGTCTCCATTCTCACTTCATAAACACGTGCACTGTTTTATAGAACATAGGATTGTTATTTGTTATGTGGGTGTTAACCTGAGCCACATTAACCATCCACCCTCCCAGTCCAGGCCAGTTGGGCCACAGTCCTTTGCAGCAGGCCTCCACTACGTCCTGGTAGCTGTGTCGGACTCTGACCTTTGACACCAAGCCAGACCCCTCGCTGAAATACACAAACAACGACAATAAAGATGTATGTTTCCAGTGTTTCCCAGGGATTTATTTGAACTCACACTCAGATTCAATGAACTAATCTGACTCAGATGATGATTCTTTTTCAGTGGCAAGATATTTTCTTTTCAAGCATAGTGACATAAATTGCACATAGATCTATATGGGCAGACAGGTATGTGCACAGTCATATGATATCACTCCTTTTTTCTTGAATGTAAGTATAAAAAGACACAAACAGAATATATCATTAAGAAAAATAAACCAAGACGAAACAAACAAATACCACACTGAGTGGGTTTGGACCCATCTGTCCTGTCAAGCTTGTCTGGAATCGTATTTGTCAATGTATTTGTGAGTTCACACAATCATAACTTGATATTAAATCCTCTTTTTTTTCAGTGCGTAAGAAGCAATTTCTTTGCTATAATGAGGTTGTAAGACCGAAAACAGTGTTGTGTATTGTTGTTTGTTCCATCAGATATGCCTTGAATGATCTGATTTTGGTTCCAATCATATCAGAAGTATTTGGGATATGAAACTGAAGATAGACTCGTAACATAATTCAACTGAAAAGCTCTGAGGCAAAGGTAAACACAAACCACACACAAACCACAAAGTGCTGCACAACACAACATTGTCACTTTTTTGGCTGACTCCAAAAAACTCTCCACTCTGTGCACATGTTGGGTTTAAATTCCCCTGAAGTGTCTGCAGGAACTAGATAAGTGTGAGAATTGACTCTGCTGTCAGGAGTAATGGTCACTATTGCTGAAAAAAACCGAAGTCGAGTGCGGAGCAGAAGTGTCACAACGACAGAGACGGAGTTCAGAAAATGTTTCTTAGAGCATCTCTGCTCTCTGTGCTTTTATGTAATGAATCAGTGGCCTGATGATGAGGTAATACTGTAACAGGAAACTCCACCTTTGATGCTCTTCATACAGACAGGCCACCAGGATCCTCCCAGTGTGGTTACAGACCCAGGCCGACAGGACCAACAGAACCAGACCCACATAACCAGACTGGACCAGAGCGAAGGGCAAACCCAGCACAAAGATGCCCTGAGAGAAGAGGAAGAAGAGTGAACATGAGGAGACCACTGGGCCATAGTTATTACTGCTTTGATCCTGGATGGGAGCTTCACTCCCGGCAGACTAGTTTCCCACTTTCAGATTTCTTATGTTTGCAACTCCAAACAGGACAGACTAATAAGTTGAATAGAGTTTGATCATTCTGAAATAAAATTGGATTTATTGTGAGCAGAAGGAACAGACTTTGGTGCTTAGACCCTGGCAGGAAGTCGGTGACCATGGGGAACAGTCTATAGGACTGAGGCGCTTTCTATAAGAGGAAATTTCCTCTGCCTGGAGCCAATACAGTGATGAGGAATGAAGCCTGAGGAGGCTGGGCATAAATCCATGAGAGTGAAAACTTCTCATGGGACGATGTGATTGGAGATGGTGAGTCAGTCAGTCAGTCAGTCAGTCAGTCATGGTGGAGATGGGTCACTAATTCTTTGCGGTACACAAATGAGAGAGAGTTTTGACAGCCCACGAGTGATTGGCTACGGGCCACTGTGCCAGGTTGTGATTGGATGAGGACCAGAATGAGCAGGTGGAGCTTAGAGATGGTGGCAAACATGGTTGTGATTTAGCAGAACTGTGGCCAAGACCAAACAACACAACAGAAGAGCTCCAGGCCTCTAGGGGGAGCGCTACATGGAGCACCCATAGACTGTATATGAGCATGCTAATGCTTACTATAAAAAAAGAACACAGTTCACCAAACTTGTCCTTTGGTCCAATGAGTAAGGTCAAAGGTCAAGTTATAGGTCTAGATTCTCTAAGCATGGTGCTTTTCTTAGAGCTCCCCCTAGCGTCTGGAGAATTTTCTTTGGTTGTTGTGTCCTTTCTATATTTTTGCAGCATGTTTGCTGTTAATGTGTTTGTTTTGGCTTCCTGCAACATAATAATTTTTCATTTCCAGCACAATTCTGTTGGCGATTTGTTTTGTATTTTCACATGTATTATTGAATCCCACTTTGGAGCTCACTTCTGCTAATGAAAGCATTTTGGACAATTTTTGTCAGCCATTATCAGCTACCATAAAAAAAAGGCATATGTGAGGACACAGTATCCCTGATTGAACTTTCCTATCTGTGGGGGAAAAAAATGAAAAGGTAAAAAATAGAATCAGAAAAGGTAAAGGAAAGTAAAGGATAAAAAAGTTGAAAAAGATGTGCTCTATATTAAATGTCAAAGCGTATAATTGCTTGGCATGTGAAGGTGTACTCATCAAGGAAGCGATAACTCCTCCTATAGCGACGAGCTCAGACTAAAAATCTACAGTAAAGGTCAAAGTCCAGTGTGTCCTGACCTAACACAGCACTGTGGTGAAAAACTGCTGAGTCACCGAAACCCTTGGGCTGTGCCATTGTTGAGTATATAAAAAAAATATAAAATGTACAGTATATATAAAGTATAAGCTGCAAAGAGGTCATCAGCTTCTCTGACAATGGAGACGAGGAGTCATTTTTACACAGATAAAATTTGTTCCTGTAAGATTTTATGTCAAAATTCAGAAACTTCTAAATGTGGAAAAGAAAGAATAAGGACGACAGCTGAAGAGGGGAGGGAGAGAAAAGAGAAGAAAGGCCCCGTTCATGGTTGGATGATGAGGAGGCGAGGAGGAGAGCACTGGCACGATGCCTGGAGAGTTCGAGGATGCAGGAGACCAGCAGGAGCAGAAGGAGGAGAGGAGTCGGGCTTTGGCCCGGCACCAAGGGAAAACGTCAGCGACTGCCAGGGAGAGAGGCAAGACGGAGGAGAGGGGATGGAGATAAAAGAGGGAGGCGAGAAAAGACGAGCACAGAGGAGGAGAGGGAAACAGAGGAGAGGAGATGGAGGATGGAGAGGTGCGACCTCACGGTTAGAGAGCAGGAGGTGGAAGGAGGAAGAGGAGGCGGAGGAGGAGGGAGGAGATCACAGGAGACAACAAGCTCCTTTGATGGAGCTGCTGTGTTTTGAATGTTGGAACATGGAGATACAGAGGCTCAGTGAGAGAGATGTGGAAGCACATCATAGACAGCACACACAAACACACACACACTGTGGATGCATAAACAGACAAGCACACATTCTCTCTCTTTCAAGTTACTATTTTGTAACTGGTGTCTGTTAGGCATATGCTGATGGAGCTTTGATGTTCAAATGGAGCTGCTGGGGATGAAAGCGGTTTGAGAGAAATCTGACGCTCAAGTATCGGATTTCATCTCCCCCCCCCTCCCTCCCTCTCTCCCTGTCTCCCTCTCTCTCTCCTCGCTCTTCTCTTTTTCTCTGTGGTTTTGCCAGCTAATTCCTCATTGGTTACTCCGAGCACAACCTGAACCAGCTCCCAATCACAAAGGGGGTACAATCAGGGAGGAAATAAATTTCCTGATTGGCTTTGAGGAAGACAGAGTTTCGCAGCTCCATCTGTCACAGCCTGACCCCAAAGACACCTTTGAATTCTGCTTATTCAGACCATGTTGACCGAGCACACACATACACTGTCTTTTATTCCTTACATACTTAATATCGGCCACTGAGCAGCAAATGAAAAAAAAAAAAGATATTTACATATTCACTTCTCCTGTCTGGACTTCCTTCCCAGGTGCAAGAATTCAACTACTGCCCTCGAGGTCATGCACAATATTTTATGCAAGCACATGCCCCATGCACAAAGAGTGATAGAGAAATGTCTCTCTCCACCATGAGGGGATTAGAGGGGCAGTGGACCCGAGCAGAAACAGGCAGGTTTGACATTTAAATAACCTGAGGAGACTTTTTTTTGTTTCAGCTGTAACAAATGCTGAACCGCTGAGATTAACTACAGTTGGTTTATATTCGTCCAAATTAATAAAAATGCAGTGAGATGTCAGTGTCTGGTGCTGATCACGATCATTAAAGAAAGATTCATAGTGAGGTTTATGATGACGATGTAGAGTTGTATTTTTTCAAATTCACTGGTCGAGATGACATCACTACGGTGGCCCTGAGGGCTCATCACATGTGCACGGATGAAACAGGAGAAATAACAGAGAACATCTTTAGCGAGTTGACAACACATGCACTTCAACTGAATCAAATACAGAGACATGTGTTTTAAGTATCCCGGATGGTAACGTGTTTCCAGGGGACATAAATAAGTGATGCGCACTCATTGTTCAATGGTTTTAACTTGTGTCCAAAATCACTCTACTCAACTAAGATCATTTTCTCTTTAAGTGTGAGTGCAATGCATGATGGTCTGTATCACTTTTCATGATGCATTGTGGGATATTACAGTGCTGGGATACGACCTTTGCACAGCGATACGAAATGGCACACTTACTTAAGTGTTGACTGTTCAGGGAGTAAGGATTTGACAATTTGTTACAGCGTGATGATCCCTCTGGGCCACCGTACATTGAAGCTGAAATGATTTGTTGATTCTTCAATAGAAAACCAACCTTCAGCTTTTCTGACACTGGATTAAAATGCCAAACATTTGATGTTAGTGTTAAGTTAATATGAGAATTTGACACTTTTCTTTTCATCGTATGAGATGAAGTTGAACATTCGGTGTCTGGACTGTTGTTTGGACAAAAGTCATAATCAAAGGATGTCACACTGGGCCACGGACACTTGTTTAATGTTATTTATTTATTCATAGTTTTGTTTCTGTTTTCTAACATTTGAGAGACTGAGTTATTATCTGGATCAATATGAAAACATGCAGCTTATTCAAATGAGTTCAGTCAACTGCTAACTAGGTTTTGTGTAGATTTTAATGGGAGCTGCAAACTGAATATTTATAAATCAAAACAGTGATCAATCACACAACAACACAATGGCTCTGGATGACACTTTGCTAGTATTTCTATTGAGGATAACAGTGGCAATGTTGGATTTGAAGAAGTGAAACCTACATTTTTTTAAAACACATAAACCTGCAGCTTTTACTCACTCAAACATTTTCTTATGTGAGTCTTGGGAGGAATTTGGCAGCGTGATGAACCAAATAACTTCTGACAGCAATCTCTCCAAAACAAATTGGGGACATTCTTTATTTCCCTTACGGCTCATGTTTGGATTTAAAAAAAAAAAAAAATCACATTTCACAACTTTAGACGCAGTTCAAGGTAAAAATGTAGCTCACAAACAGACGGCGCCTCAGTGTTAGTTAGTGCAGGCAGTTAAATTAATATCAGCCTCTTTTTTTCAGAGTCAAAGACAAAAGGTCGACGTCTCAAATCTACGACGAGGACCGACACACTGGAGCTGCCTCATTAATAATCAGGTTGGAATTCAAACTGGCTTTCATAATATTCCCAAATCAGGAGCCTCAAGAGTGGGAGATGTTTTTTTTTCTGGCAGCAAATTTGCTCTCCAATAAAAACTTTATTAAGCTGGCAGACAGTCAGTGATATTGGCATCAATAAACCACAATCGGAAAATACATATTTTCTTGTTAGCCTTGATAGGAGACACCACTGCTGATCTTTTCTTTTCTTTCATTATTAATACATCTGCTAGTGCCTTTTAACGAATGGATCTGCTGTTATGACACTGATAGGTGTTTACACCTCAGACACATTTGGCATCTTTTATCCTTCCCATGTGGTCATCCATCACTGTCTGAGGTTATGAACACGTCTAATGAGAAGACTTCCTTATTTTTGCCCTGTTAGTCATGCAGGTGTCACTTTAACCTCAACCAAAGGGATTAGTGAGTGTGGTTAACAGTGCGCTGCAGGTAATGAATAACCTATAAAACATTAACCAACCCAATAGTCCCAGTAAGGACGAGGTGATACATGCTACATGCTGAAGGAAAATACAGGAATTATTCAAATCAAATAAGAATCGGCAGTTTAAATCAATAATATCACCGTTTCACTTTTCATTAGAGACCAACCCTCCTGGCACAGAAACTTGGTCTCTGTTGAAAACTGATTCTGGCACTCGCATAGAGAGACTATAGCATCAATAAACCAAGCACAAATGCTTGTTTATCTACTAAATATCATGTGTTTATGTGTGTGTGTTTGTGTGTTTATGCTCCGACAACAGTGTCAGTGTTTACAACAATGTGACGCAAAAAGCATTTGATGTAAATTCACCTCATTTCCTGGAGGAATATGTTTTCTTGTGTCTTCATTTGTCAGCATCTGTGTGCATGTGCATGTGTGTGTGTGTGTGTGTTGCATGTGCACAAACACTGTTTTGATACCCTGATGTCATAATGTATTCTCTATGGACCCAGTGACACTGTTAATTACACTACAGTTATTCAGTGAAAGAACACATTAACATGAGTGCGGCGGCTGAATACGGCTCAGCATTTTACAGCATAATAAGCTATTAGCATTACTGCCACGAGGACACGCTGTGACCGGGAGCTTTTCTTTTGTTAAAACGATTTGATTCACACACTTCATTTGATTATGAAGACCGGAGACTAGTGCCTGACAAACAGCCTGCAAGACCACAAAGCATTGTTTGGTAATATTAAAACACAATGGGAAGCGGATTAAACGGTCTGCAAGCTTAATGCTTTTTGACTGTCGTGTGCAGCCTGGTGCCTAAACAGTTGTCATTTTTATTTTGCATTACTCTTCGTGTACCAGGGGCAAAGAGAGCAAGAAGAAAACAGTAGGGAAAAAAGGAAGACATAAAAAGGTAACTCATTACTATTATTTCTGGTGTCTAAGAAAGAAAACAGAAGTTCAACAGATGATTGGATATTTGAAACAAGGAACATCTGCACCTCACAGCTGGAGCAAATCATAGAGGTGACTCAGTTCACTGTCAGGGTTTAGGTATGCTGAGTAGGTTTCAAAACATCCTCCTACTGGATACATTACATCCATTTGGTTTGTATGGAAGCCCAAAGCTGCCATACATTACATTACATTACATTTTTACATTTCCTCCATTTTTCCCACGATAACAGGATCATTTTCTTGAGATCTTGGGAAAACAAAGCTTTGGCCTGGCAGGCTCACACAACATTATATGTTACTATAAGCAATATACACATTAGTGTGCATCATCTAAGAAGAGGTTAAAGAGGCTTCAGCTTCACTGGTGATGCAGTCTAATGGTACGTTCACACCAAAAATGTCTGCAAAGTGCGTCAAAAGCGTTGGCCTTGTATTTTGGGCAATAAGAGCGTCAAGAGAAAGTTGAAGTCTCCTGAACTTTATGGAAATGACCTATGATGGTTTTGGTGTGAACATACCATTAGTAAGCCCGATCGGTCCTTTTCAACTACATAACTGACCAGCTTCAAAACCCTCCTCATCTCCAAGGACACAGGATGATGATGGAAATTTGTGTGGCTGCTTAGGGCTTCCATAGATTGAGGCTAATGTCCAGCATGATGTGCAGGTTTTGCATGTTTATCAGACTCCTCCCCTAACCCTAACCAGGCTAATGTCTCATGTGATGAACATGTTTGCCCTCATTTAAACACATCAGGAGCAATTTGAGGTTCATGTGCCTTGCTAAAGAAACAGATGGAAAAACACTTAGTGATATCACATGAGGAGCATAGACATGTATTCAAAACCTGTGTAATGGTCCTTTAGATTAAAACATATGAATGTCACTATATACATGCACATATACTGTGTGGATGTACCTGGATAGCGTTTGTTACGTTCCAGCCGGCCTCCCAGGCGGTGATGGTGGGAGATGGAGTCGAACCAGCAGTGCCAGCACTGTGGCTCTGACAAGGATCAGCCAAACTCATCCTTGTTCTCTCTCCTTCAAGGTGGTCACAGAGTTGAGGAGTCCCCTCCACCGTTTCCCTTTCTTCCCCTCTCCTCTTCTCTCCATCCTCACAGATTCTCTGCTTTTGTGTAATCCCTTTATATTTCCCAGCCAGCCTGTGGGATCTGCTCTTGTTACCCACTGTCTTGTCAGCCTGCACCTCAGAGGATCTTTTCCCTTTGCCATGATGAACACTAGTGGTATTTCTGAACCAGGGCGATTCAGTGGAAGTGGAAACCGCTGATGTAATGGTGACGGTCCTGGGTCCAGTGGAGATCACAGTAGCTCTGGTCTCTTTGAAAGCTGGACTACCATGCCTGTTGGATGCTGACAGGTCAGGAGCTGCTCCGGTGTCTTGCTTGGTCAGAGATGAGTCACTCTGTCTAAATGAGGTTTCGTTTGTTCTGGTGTTGTAAGTGTTTGTGATGTGGTCAAATCTGTTGTCCTCAGCGTGGCTTCTGCTCAGCTCATCACTGTGGGTCAGAACCAGCATCTCTTCTTCCTCCTGAAAGAACCTGCCGATCAAAACCACTGTATTACACCCTGAGATAAAAGATAATGTCTGTGCCCTCAGCACCGTCTCTTCCTCCAATAGGCAGATCAAGGGAAATCTAGAAATGAACATATGTGAAGATGTGACCCACCTCAATGTCCAGTCCAGGTGCAGCCTCGACACCACCCAGCCCCACAGAGACCCAGCAGCCCTGCCAGGCTGCCCGAAGCTCTGAGCCCAGTGAGGAGAGTCCATCTTCAGCCTGACTGTCTCCAGAGTCAGCCTCCTCTGCCCTCTGGAGGTCTGAGACTCCGGAGGAACTGTACTGAGATTGGAGCCATAACTTTGTGAAGTGATTGACAAGCTGATGAGCTGGAACATTATAATATGGCAGTGTTTTCAACAGTGGAGGAGTAAACAGCTATAATGACCTGCAGGGTGGATAAATATACTCAGGGAAGTGACGGAGGGCAAAAATGACTAGACTCACTTTTACAGGCTTTTATATATATATATATATATATATATAATATAAAATAAAAAACAAACTTACATTCCACAGCAGCAACACTATATTAAAAAACATGTAACTTTTGTCACTGGTTGCTCTCAGAGGAATTAGTGCAACTAACATGACTGACACCAAGTTTTGCCCCAGACTGTGGTGAGTTGTAAGAAGCAGCAGGAGGAGCCATAGAACAGGGGAGCATGAAACAGGGTGAACTCAGCTGGACCAAAAAAACCTCTCCTCTCCTCTACATGTCTGTAGTGTCCACAGCTGTGGACTCTCAGCTCTCTCTGCATTTTCATCTGTTCTATGAACTCAGACAGCAGTTTCTATAGTTTGTCAGCAGATGGATGGAAGATGAATATTTCATTCACAAAACTATCTATCTATCTATCTATCTATCTAATCTATAGACAACAACAAACAAACAACCAAACAACAAGAACAATAATACATTTTATTCCCCTTTGCCCCGAGAGAAGGAGGAGAGAGGAGAGGAAGAGGAGGAGAAGAAGGAGGACCACACAGAGAGGGAGAGTTTGGATCAACTTCTGCTCAACTTTTTTTCCCCTCACTCCCTCTGTGCCATTAAACTCATCACAGAGCCGCGCGAGAGGAGCGCCGCGCGAGTCCAGAGGACTAGCTACACGGCGTGTATGAATCTGTGTGCGCGCGCGCACGGCTGGCACGTTTAGTCTTGAAGAGGTCAAAGTTGCCCCGCGATGAGGAGACTCCTGCTCGCGCTGTTCGTGGCTCTGCTGTGGCGGTGGTGCCGCAGCCAGCAGAGAGGTGAGTCCCTGGGAGACTGATCGATGTGATGGGGAATCAATACATCGATACACGGCGCTCACTCACCGGTGGGACAGCTCATCCAGAACGGCTGCGCCCCCCCCCCCCCCATGAGCTAGTCAGGTTAACTAGCTATACTAGCCTACACCTGGGCACGAGGTAGCTTACTTAAAAACGTCTGATCAAGTCTGATTATTGGAGCCGTTTTGATGATACTTTACTGTTGGAGTCACAAAGTTGTTGAAAAACTTGTGAAAAAGTCCAAAGCGCAGATGTTAGTTTGAGTGACAGCTGAGCACGTGTGTTTGGGAGATGTTTTGGCCTGTTTGTTTGGTTGTTTGTGATGTTTGTTTGTGATTCACAGACTTGGAGACACTGAGAATCAGGCTAACGCTCATATCAGCTGGTATTTTTAGACCCATAAATCAAATTAAGGGGTTGGATTTCACCCGGACAGAGCTGTATACAACACACATGGACGTGCCACTGGGTTGGATATGCTCAGCCAACACTGTGTGCACTTTGTCTTTTAGTTCACCCAAATGAAGTACCCCCCACCTCAGGGAGTCTAGCTTTTCACTCTGTTGCATAACTCGAGTGGACTCACAATGCAAACTGTGCACTTGATATGTAGTTTGCTGTGTTACACTGATGATTGAGAGGATTCAGTTTGTAAACGATGTCAGTAATCAATAACTTCTTTGACAGTGTTCAGTAGTGGTTTTGGATTCCTTATTCACATTGATGTTTGTATGGTAAAATATATTGGGCATGGATCCACAGGTGTTGTGCAGCTGTACAGGTAGTTGACTGTCATGTATCTGTGATGTATCTGTGCCCACTATCGGACTACGCTCGGCGAGAAGGCAACCCATGCTGGATAATGTTGTATATCATATATGTTTTTCGATGTGTATGTTTGTGTCGTCTTATCTGTCATAGATAAGAGATTACGGTTTATGAGGCGTGTTTGTGTTGTGTTGCCGCCGAGACATGAGCTGGGATACCGGGTTGGAGGCTCTGATCTCGTGAGGTTGGTTTTTGGCCAAGAGATGCGAGGTGGAAGGCAGAGAGCCTCCATTCTCCCTGTTACAAGACATCTAACCATCACAATTACTCTGAATCTGCTTAACTAAGCTAAAAATCTTGCACAGTTCCTCTTTAACATACATTGTGTACATGAAGCGAGCAACGTCCATGCTGTTGGAGATCTCAAACACAGAAATGCAAAACATTAACATGCTAGACTTTTGGTCGTGGAGCGTCCTAGACACACAGTTGTTACACTACGTGTCCGTTCTTCATTCTCAGTGTTCATAATCAGGCCAGACACTGGAAATTGGAAATCGGCCTGAATTCGTGCCGTCTGATCCTGGTACAACAGAGTGTCTGTCCTTATGAATGTCTGGTGGGCTCTGCTGCTGTACAGGTAGTTTTGGTTTTGAAAACTCCATTTCTGAGTTTTTTGTCATCAGTTTGAAGGTGAATTTAAATTTAATTTCTTTTATGTCGCTCAAATTATTGAAGATGACGTTCCAAAAAAAAAAAAAAAAAAAATGTACATCAATGTGCCAAAAGCTGTGTCCTTGCCCCTGTGGATCACCCACAGAGCCTCACTGTCTTCAGTTTTATACAGGACCATTTTCTAACAGAAATGGCTCCAATGAAAAGAGTTCACACTGTGTTGTGTTGATTATCCGGTGAGCAACGGGGGAGTTATAGAAAAGACATGTCGATCTGCATGTCGCCAGGCTTACACACAAGTGTTTTAGGTGACCCAAACCTTTAAGGAGAAAACTGAGTCATGAAATGTCGCTCTTTCACTCGGTTATTTGTTTGAGGCTGTGAAAGATTAATTATGTGCTGTGTGTGTGTGGTCGGGCTGTGACATAGTCAACAAAGAAAAATGAGCACCAAAGCCTTCGGCAGAGATGAGGATTGACAGCGGCGACAAAACCCATATAACATGGAGCACAAAGAGAGTCAAAATATTCATGCAAAGTACTGATGCTTAGAGTTGTAACGCAAATTGTCCCATTTTAACCACAAAATAATGTGGAAGTGGATATTTCCAACACTTCTGCTGCAGTAAGGCGTTTGTATGTGTGTGTGTGTGTGTGTGTGTGTGTGTGTGTGTAGGGTGATGGTTTGGCCTGTGTTGTGTGACTGTTGCAGATGATGAGACAAATCTGGTGCTCGTCATGCTTTTTTCCTCTTCAAAACATCTCCAGCTACTGTTTAACCCAGGAGTGCTTTGGACCTCCTGCAGAGAAGGAGGAGGAGGAGGAGGAGGGGGAGTAGGCTGCTGCCTTTGGGACGTGTGTGTGTGTGTGAGAGAGAAAGTGAGTAGAAGAGAGCGGGAGAGGCCATCTGTGTGAGGAGTCTCATTACCAGGCGTGTCAACCAGGCATGCTCTTTATCAGCGACAGAGCTCAGAGAGACATCAGGAGATAATCAGAAAGAGGAGAAGAAGAGGAGGAGGAGGAGGGATGAAATAGAGAGGAGAGAGGAAGTAGGGGTGCGTTCAAGGGTTATTAGGCGTTGGAGGAAACGTCAGCGATATGGAGAGGATGGGTGAACAGGTAGATGGAAGGTTCAAGGAAGGTGGTTGAAGCTGTGAGACGGAGGGGAGGGAGGGAGGGAGTTGACACAAAGAAAGACAAACTGAGCGGAAATGGAAACTGTTGAAACACTTGATTTGTTATTGAATGAAACACTTTGCAGGAAAAATACGCAGAACTGCTGGTAAACAATTATTGGTGAATCACATGGTTGATTAAAAAACAACAAAGCAAGACAAACAGAGGGATCATTGTTTAAGTCCCTGAAAATCTGTTTGTTTCAATTCAGTCCTCTTAATGTGATCAATCAGACGCCACATAAACATCATTTTCCATAATTTTGGTTCCTTCACATGTGTTTTGCTGGTTAAAAGCTCCAAACATGAGGATTTGCAGCTTTTCCATGTCGTGTCACTGAGAGTTGAAGAGAGGACAAGACATTTTAGAGATGCTGTCTACCACGTTTAATGGTTATTCTCCAACCATTTCATGACATTTTATGGACTGATTCAGTAAATCAGTGTCAATAAAGGTAAAGTCAAATGGTTAATTCCTGGAAAAATCCAGTGCATCAGCAGAAAATCAACCGCTGAACAGTTTGCGCAGCATGAATTCCTATTATGCTCCTGCTTATGTATGCTGTACATCGACGTGCTCCTTTTGAACTCTGACTCTTTCTATCACATGAGAGTCAGTGTGTGTCTGTGTGTGTGTGTGTGTGTGTTGATCGAGACTCCGTAGCCAAGCCAAACAACTGCATCGATTTAAAAAAAAAAAAAAAAAAAAAAAGATGGTGAAAGTCAAGGATGCGGCTGTCATTGGGGGAAGAAATCTGGAAAAAGTTCTGAGAAGTTTAGCCCCCTGAAAAAAAGTTGACTTGTTTTGGAGTGTGGTGTGTGTGTGTTATGTGTGTGTGTGTGTTAATGTGAATGTTACCAATGGAAATTTGCATGAATGGATGTGAAGTGAACTCACCAGAGACAAACAGTGTGGAACGGATCCAGACATGGGCTCTGAAGGAAACGAGGAATCAACAGTTTCACTCGTTAATCTTTGTGACTTGTTTAAAATATCACTGTCCTGCAGACACGTCACGGTGCAGCTGCAAAGAAGGAAGGTGAGAGAACTGATTGATCTCCTTGTTGATGTTGATCAGACTCTGGTATAATCAAAGGTGCAGGCTGGTGCTGTTGAATAGTTTCTTCTTGGGATGATCTGTGCTGTAAAAAAAAAAGTTCATTTGTAGATAAAAGGTCTCCTCAGAGCGTCTACGGATACGTTTATGTAGATGTGGATTTAACCAGGGTGGGGCTAAATGCACTGTGATGTGAACTCACCAGAGGTATGGCACTGTGAACACACTGTGAATCCAGAATGGGTTTTTTTTTTTTCATTTTATTCTGCCCATCAGAGAAATCACCATTTTTATGAGGTGAATTCATCCCAATGTCATAATGTTTCTAAAATATGTTGATCTCAGTCTGCTATGTTAATGTGAAGTGCAGCCGAGCTTAGCTGAATGGATTTGATGGAATACACCAGAGAGGGAAACGCTCCCAGACTTTTTTCTTTCTTTCTTTCTCAGGCTGGGACCTGAATTCAGTGAATATTATCAATGTGTCCCGGAAAATAAGACGAGAGGGGAGGAGGAGGGGAGGAGGGAAGGAGGAAGGGGGGAGGGGGGTAATGACAAGGTCTAGACTGGTTTGGTTAATACTGTGATAAAAATTACATGCAGTCTGTTTTAGGGCTGGGTATTGCCTACAACCTCACAATACGATATGTATCCCGATACAGAGGCCACGATACGATACGTATCATGATACACGTTGATTTTGAATAATGACCATGTCCTGCACTGAATTAACTTGCATATTGCTCCCGACTTCCTGGTGTTTGCATGTCTAAAATGCAAATCTAAAATGCTCCCGTATCTTTGCCGTCAGTTTTGCTGGCGGAGGATACAGTTTTTGAGCTATAACTTATATATTACTTATATATCGGTGCACTTGAAGCTCATGTGTTTGACTGTGCTGCTGTCACTGTGATTGAGCAGCTGTAATTTTTACCACCTGAGACAAGTACACTTTATTGGCAAGTTTGAGTTTTTCTCTGACATACTGATGTCGGTGGATGCTTTGCAGGTTTGATTTACAAATGCTGTCCTGTCATTGGTTGATCTACTGCAGAAATATAAAGTTGGTTCTATGGGTTTTTTAACACTGCAGGACTGACAGGGGCTTGTGTGTGTGTGTCATGATTCATTATCAGCTTTTGCCGTTTGGAGGGAGGGGTGGGGGTGTTCATATTTGTCACAAGTGTTTCAACCATCTGTGTATATGTAAACATAAGTCTGATAAGCTGATAACATAAGCTGATTTACTGGTTCTTTTTTTCATTTCCTAGTATCAGCATTGACCTCAAAAAGTCCCATATTGGTCAAACTTTATAAAAACACTTCAATTATCCAATCAAGTTGTCAAAAGCTAAAAGTATTCAAATGAATGTAATGCACTGGATTATAAGCAGAGACTTCACTTTGATGTCGTCTATCAGCTAATTGATGAATCAACTTGTCACCAGATGATCTGTGATCTGTGAGGTGCTAGAAAAGAGTCGTCCTGTGAGGTAGGTTTTCCTGGTTGCATCTCCAGCTTCTTATTTCCGCCTTAAACCTGTGATATTTGCACGTGGGGGAAAAAAATGTCACTTTGAATGAATGTGCTCTCTGAGGTCTGTTAGCCGCAGTGTTGAGTTGTAAAGAACAAGGACATTGAGTTTTATGTCAAATGTCTGAGTCTATTACAACTGACAAGTGTGTATGGGAGGTAAAAGGAGCTGTGGTGCAGTCGCTGTGGCGTTTTTTGTTTCTTCTTCTTCTTCTTCTTCTTCTTTTTAATAAACATTAAACACAAATCCTTCATCATTCATTTGGCCTCTGACCAGGAAGGAAAGTCGGTCTTGTTTTTGTTTTAATGAAGTGCAGTTCAGGTTTTACATTCAACCTGACACTTGAAACACTGTGTGTGTGTGTGTGTGTGTGTGTGTGTGTGTATGTAGAATAAATGTCATGTGTTTAAAAGTAATTGTATGAAGACAGATTTGATATATGAGATTAAAGTCATGGCAGCTCTTGTATATGTATCTGTGCTTGTAATGGCTTGTGGCTCACTGTCATGCTGTGTTTGTGAAGTTTCAGGCGGCTGAGAATTAATCAAGGACATCGAGTCAAAGACATAGATCACATGAGCATCAACAGGTGTGTGCGTCTATAGAGGATTCCTGTGGGAGCTAAAATTAGCCAGGTGCTAAGTTGGAGTGGTGGTGTGTCCTTCCTGTCAATAAGGAAGAGAGGAAGCTTGAGTTTGCTGCGACTCTGATATTTTGAATCTTGGTTTAGCTAATTCCCCCCCCCCCACCCCAACACTCGTCACAGAGTGGGGCAGAAGTAGGTCAGGGAGCTCGCTCGCAGCTAAATGATACCTGCTGGTTTCCAAAAAAAGTAACGTATCATGCACAGGAGATATTCTAACTTTTTTTTTTTTGGGGGGGGGGGGGGGGTGTATCAGGAGTGGTACATGTTGAATTTCAACATTTTGCTGTGTTAATGTAACGACGCTGGTGTAACATCTGTAAACAAAACAGCCTGTAATCAGATTATCTTAACAGCTCCTTGAAGCTCATATGATCAATTTGACATTAATTTGTTTAATTCTGGCAGGAAATGTGCAGATTAGATGTTTTTCTCCATCCTGGTCAAAGAATAAACACCCCCCACCCAACCACCCAGCCACCCAGCCACCCAGCCACCCATCCATCCACCGTGTTCTCTACGCCGGGATCCATGGTCTCAGTTTAGATAAACAAACAGGAAATGACTGGAACAAGATAATTGACTTGACCATGGTGACATTTGTTTATTGTAATTATACAAACGCAGCCCAGTTAATTTGAGAATAATATAATCCTACTGATGTTCATAAATTCTTCGTTGTCCTCTGACAGTGCATTAACACAGACGAATGTTTCACACATGCATGATGAGACCGTGAGAAAAACATTTGGCCCGGTTTGTTTTTGCATATTTTATGATCTGCATGTATCATTGTCTGTATATTTGTTAGTGCACACGCTTGTTGTTAATATTTGAGTTGTGCTTTTCTCCCCGTGGGGCCGCGCTGCCTCCGTACAAAGCAGCATCTCCTCCACCACCGCACAAAATCTAGGTCTGTGTGTGCGCGAGTGTGCACCCATGAGTGTGAGTGTTTCCCAGCTGTTTTGTTGTCAGAACAGCATTGATAATGCTGAGGAGAAAATCAATAGTTAATTCTACCAGGGCCACAATAGCTGCTCTGCCCAGCTCCACTCTACTGTGGGCTTTGACACAGAAAGAAACAGGGCATGAGTTGATGAATTGGTAATTGTGTGTGTGTGTGTGTGTCTGTGAGTTCATACAGATTGAGTGTGTGTCTGTGTGTGTGTTTTTGCACCAGCTGCAAAAAGACTATTTACAGTATGATTCAAAAATAGGAAAGACTACGATATGGATTTGTAGAAAAGAACATAAAGTTTGTGAACTATGTTGGAAAGGCCTGTCACAGTTATTACATCATCGCCTGATCACAATTATTGGAGCCGATTGTAATCATTTTGCATAATCATTATCATCGTTTCCATTCATCTGTATAAAAACAGCTGGATGAAACTAACAGAAGTGTCATATCTCCATCACTGTGTCCTTGTCGTTTGAGGTCTGACTGGTCCTCTTTTAATGACATCATCATCATGTCGCGCCCCCTTCTTCCTCTGCTGTGGTTTAATGACACATGAGTGGAGCGCCACAAGCTGTGTATCTTTCTAATACTCGAGGACCGCTTTTCAATATTCATCTATTGACATTAGCATCATGGATTTAGTCGAAGCCGAAAGTCAAACAGAAATGCAGTTTTTATTGACATGTTCCAATGTTTAAGGCAGTTCAAGGAAAGTTTGCAATATTTGGCATTTACCTTGCATTTCTTTTGAAAAACTTATAACATTATGAATCTTTTAGGAAAGTATTTGCCATTTACCTTTCTATTGATTGACGAGTTGAGACAGTCTGAGCAACTTTCTTGAAGCTGATCTTTTAAAATATTGTTTAATCCTGTGTCTTTTCCTTTCAAACAACTCGGTATATAACTTGTTTCATGTGTTTGACATGTCTGTCTGTCTTGTACAGGTAGAATGGGCCATACATCATGTTATAGATCTGTGTGTGTGTAATGGATCAATATAGATTGTGGATGTGTCTTCTCTATGGGATTTCACGCTGTGACCTTGTGGTTTAAACACTGCAGGCCTGACATACAGATGTGCAGCTGCTAAAACAGGGGCTCCTGACCCTAACACACATACACACACAAACACACACACGTCTGCAGCTGCAGAGTCTTTGGAATGACCTCTGTTTGTTCATCTTTCTTTCTCTTTGTCGTTCTCTCGTCTCTCTCTCTCTCTCTCTCGCCCTCTGATCTTTCTTGGTGCTTATATTTTCCCAAGGAGCTTCCTGTGGTAACACATGGTGTCAATAATGAGCCCCCCAACACACACACACTTGCAGACGCTCTCCCCTCCTCCGCCACTTATAATCCTTCATCCCCTCTCGCCCCCTACTTTCTTTCCTGTCCCCTCTCTGCTCCTTCGTTCCTCCCCTCCTTTCACTCCTTGGCCCCCTGATCTACTTCCTCCTCTCTCTCTCTCTGTCTCTCTCTCTCTCTCTCCTGGTGTAGACATCCTTTGCTTGAAGACACACAGACCAGACATCGCATCACATCACAATCTGTTACATATTGAATTATCAAACCAAAGTTGAAATATGTGTCGTATCCCAGAGCTGATATCTGCATTGTTTATGAAATCCAGACCCCAACATCTGTATTGATCTTTTTCAAAAACAGTCAATATTTCAGGGAAAACATATTCATTTTGACCAATGTTGGACTTCTTACACATTCTCTGTGCCTCCTTGTACACCCCCCCCCTTCTCCACCTCCTCCTCCTCCTCCTTTCCGCTCTCTCTTTCATCCTGTGTAGGAGCACCACTGACAACCTCCGCGGCCGTAGCCCGGCTCAGCGTCTGCCCTCAGTTTGTTTGTCTTGCTACTCCTTCACCATCGGTTCCTGGAGGTCTTATTGTTTTGTTCCAGCTCAAATCACTCTGGTTCAAAAAACCGATGTTTATCCACAGTGAAACACACTGAGAGCAGCCTGTCTTTTACAGGAGAGATCTGTCTGACACAGGCAGTTCAAAGACGGCCATAAAGCAAGAGAGACACCCCCCCAGCCGTAGTTTGGATTTTTTTTTTTTAGTTTTTTCAGTTTGCTTTGTGTGTGTGTGTGTGTGTTTTATTTTCAGTGTTAAACTTTGGGAAGTTGTTCTCAGTTTGTTGATTTTGGTCTGAGGTTGTTTTTCTCTAAGCTCCCACCATGGTTTATTATATTACTTTTATACTATTCTAGGTTTGCAGTAAGTAATCCTGTGTTGAAATGTACGAGTCGTAGTAGAAGGAGAAACTCCTCGTACCGAATCAGACTCAAGGCACACGTTTGTTCAGACTCTACTTGACAAGATCAAAAAAGACTCTGCAAATCTGTTTTGACTCAGTTTTGACACTAATGAGTCATGACTTGGTTTGTTGAATACTGAGGTTTGACGTCTGTATTTCTTGGGAATTCTTTCCAAATGTTCGTCTTATTTCCCCCCGGATGAAAAAAGAAATCTGTGTGAACCAGAGATTTATTGTGTGTCTTCTGGTGCGTTCTGGTGTATGTACCGACACACCAGCACAACTCGATTACTAATCTTCAATAGATATTGTTTTTTTTCACCATCCCTGGAAAGATTACATTACCCTAACTTCAGCAGCACATGCGTGATGTCTGTGTCTTTGTTTTTCTGACTTACACACCAAAAGTGTCATGGACGCCTGTGGACGCTCTGGTTGCTGGCATCGCGCTGCCTGCCTGCTCTAGAAGGCACTTGCAGAAGGCGATCAAAGGGGCGGGACTTTCAGATGTGTCCATTTAGGCTCTCCTGATTTCTCCCACTGTGAGAATCCCGGTCTGCAATTGGCTGCTGCTTCGGCGACAACGCTGCTCATTTGCATAAAGCTGAGCTTCTCTCAACTTCAAATTGACGCTACCTTCAACACCAGCGTCCACTGAAAATGAACAGCTGGCGTCGCTGTCTTTGACGCTTATGACACTTTGGTGTGAATGTGCAGTTAGGTGTTATTCCTCAGGTCAATAGTGTAGAAATACACAATTATATTCATATCGTGTGTGTGTGTGTGTGTGTGTGTGTGTGTGTGTGTGTGTGTGTCATTGGCACTTTCCTTTGCTTTGCTCTCTTAATCTGATAATTAGGTTAACAGAGGAAAACATTAAATCATCTTCACTAAATGTGATGTAACAGATCAGAGAAGCTTAAAATCCATGTGTGTTTGAGTGTGTGAAGCATCGAAGCGCAGTGTCGCATGTGGGGCGAACGGGAGATGGAGGGATGATGCGGCCTTTATCAGCAGAGTGGTGGAGCAGAGGAACCTTCAAACAGATGCGGTCGTAAAAATCAATTTGATGAGTTTGTTTACAACAACTTAAAACTGCACTATTAATCACTTTGAAGGCGACAACTTACTGTGACTCCTCCTCCATGTATTGAACTTATCACACACAGTCTTTCTGCACATGTTGATATGATTATCTTTCCGTCTCTACACATCTGTACAGTCTCTGAGTCTCTGGCTTTGTTGTGGCTTCATTATTGAGTTAGCACTGGTGAAACAGATTTTTTAAAAATCCAGTCATCTGCAAACAAGTCGTCCAGTGCAGATTTTTACTTTTAGTGTTTTCTCTTAGTAACATTTGTGTAACGCATGTTGAGATTTATGTTTCTGCAAAAACATCTTCAACCTCCAAAACAGACACCGACTCCGTTTGAGGATCATGTTTCCAGAGCTGGTTCTGACACTTTGTGGGTTCTGTTGTGGGTGGGTTTCGTCTGAGCCGAGCCTTCTTGTTAGACTGAGGTTTCTTTAAAGTCCTGTATAGATTGATACCGTCTGGTTTCATTGGCCGCAAGAAATGACCGGTTTCTTCACCCGCGACTTCCTCGTACAACACATGGTCACAACATGGATTTCAGTGTGTGTGTGTGTGTGTGTGTGTGAGCAACAAAGAAAGACTTTGTTGAAAAGCACCTTTGATTTGTTTTTGCATCTGTTGTTTTTCAGCGTGTCCAGCTGTGATGATTTTGTGTCATGACCTTCAGTATTAAAACGACCTCTAACCTCTCACACTCTTGAACTTTGACCTCTCAGGGGTCACTGTCCTCTATACCTCATGTGGTCATGACTTGTTCCCAAGGTGTAGTGGTTTAAACTCCTTCCAGAGCCAGAGAAAGAGAGGGCTTGAACCAGTTTGGATGCTATACGGAGGGTTTACAGACGGACAAACATGTTCTTACAGGTTGAAGTAAAAGCAGTTTCTGTGCAGACTTCACCAGGAGAATCAATCCCAGAGCTAAATTAAAACACCTGAGGCCAACTTCGAGATTTAATGTAAAATCTGAGTATTAATACAGTGGCAGAGTGTAATGGTTACTGGATTTCAAACCAAGAAGACACACCTGTGTAGTTTGTTTATACTGAGATCCGTCCTCCAACACTGAACAAACACTCCTCACTGAGACAACTGCAATGTTTTATACTGATCTTAATGTCATTTTAACATTTAGAACAAAGAAAAGACTTGGAAGATTAAAGAAAAAGTGAAATGTGCTTCGACTGTGACTAAATTCAAGATCATGGAAATGTGAATTACTTATAGTTGAAATGCTCGAGGTCCTCAGTGGACGCTGTGAACTTAGTTTGGTAACAAAACTTTTGATTAAAGTCAAATATGCACAGTTTGATTGACAGGTGGATAAATGAATGAGTGAATGTCTTGGACTCCAAACTAACTCAACAATTGTCGTTTTCTGGCTTTAGTGACAGATCTGTATGCAGAGCACACAGTCTTTGTGGCACAGCTCCTAGATAGTAGCACACACACACACACACACACACTGAAAGAGGCAGCAAACAGAAAGGCCATTATTTTGGGGCTGAATGTTGTGTGATTGAGCTGATAAAGCATCAGACGACTAAGAGTCCATTAGACTGGCCTGGTTAGTTATGGATTTAACATTTATACACACCTCTGTGTGTGTGTGTGTGTGTGTGTGTGTGAGAGAGAAAGAGACAAGGAGAGCAAAAAACGGGCAGAACCAGAATTAAAGAGGGAGAAAAGAAGTGTGGTTGTGTATACGTTTTTGCCTTTCCATTATTCTATTTCCTTTCTCATCAATAGCGTGTGTGTGTGTGTGTAGAGAGAGAGAGAGAGAGAGAGAGAGAGAGAGAGAGAGAGAGAGAGAGAGAGAGCATATTCTGTATGTAATTTCACATTTCCATTATATTTTTTGTATTTCCATTATTCTGGTCCAAGGCAAACCCACAGAGAGCCTAATGCAGAGCAAATGTTCACATCTGACACAAGATGAAATATATGAAAAATGGTGTGTGTGCATGTGTGTGTGGACGTGGGCCACAGAGCCTTTTCAGCCCTGCAATAATAGACCAGTGACACCCGGGAATTTTAGGGGCGCCGGGCTGTGATTGGATGAGGCTGGTGTGGAGTGAATTATTCCACAGTGTGTTTTTTTCCCTGTTCGGGGAGGTTGGCAGACATGAAGCCGGGGAAGTCTTGTGTTTTGTTTTTTAAATCACATTGTGATGGTGGGTCTCATGGAGGCCAGGTACCGAGGCCAAAAACAAACAATAGATAAGCTAATTTCTCTGAAGCTTGGAGGGACGGTTCGTCTTGTCGGTGAGCGATGCCAGCGTCACCACAGAGGGGGGACACTTCCTGTTACTAGGTAGCTTGATGACTGGCTACACACCTGTTACATCTGATGGGTGATGTCCATGTTACCATCCTTTTTCAGCCAAAGATCCAGGCTGACAGAAGCACGGCTGCACGCCGACCGCCACCAAACAGTCATACGCATTCACACGAGGCAAGGTGGGTAAGGTTTCTTGCCCAAGGACACAACAACAGCGACTGGGATGGACCGCCAAGTTACCCTCCGCTCACTGGCTGGCTGTTTCTACCCCCTTCGCCACTGTTGCAACTGTAACAACCCAGATTGTATTTCCAACTTGAGATCGTTTTATTTGTGTTGACTGTATTTGAATGAAGTCCAGCTTTCAAACGAAGACAACCTGTGATTGTGTACACCACAGTTTCATTTCTAACTAACAATTGAATTTCTTTCCAACCAAGAATAAGGGAGTGTGGCCTATTTTGCATTTTTATGAGGAAAAAATACACACTTTATTCTTTTCCCATTCTGGGTGAAAATTGTATATTTTCTCCTCCTTTCATGGGGCCTCCTCCATTACAGTTGGGTAAAAACTGCCTCGGCCTTATTTGTTTATTTATTTGAAGTAGTATTCATTCATTTTTCTATTGCTGCTTCTTCGTCTGCCTGTGGAGTCGGCAAATAAAAACACAGACGGCGCCGCTCTGTCAGTGCAGCCCACATTGTGCTCTAAGCTGGAACTGCAGCTTGAATGACAGAAATAAAGCCCCGCCCCTGCCATCTTCGTTCATGCTGGTTAGAAATACATGTTGTCGTCATGGTGCACATACTCCTGGGCTTTTGGTGATTGATGGGTTGGCGACCTCCGGCTTAAACCAAAACACCCAGCTTCAAATCTCAAAGAATTTACTCTTTGAGCAGGAAACTAGGTTTGACTTTATTGTTGAGGGCACCTTGATGATTTTATGGCACATTTGTGGTGTGGAGAGGAAAACTGTTTTATCTGTAGACTGTAATTAAAGACGGATCACCCATTGGTCCCTGAAGAGCAGTTTAGCGTCGTCACCATCTTGGTCGTCCCTGACTCTGCCAAACTCACGTCTAAAATGGGCAAATGGTGTACGATGCTCACCCCACTGTCACTCAAACTTTCCACACCCTTAATTATATGTAGCTTTGAGATTTAATAAAAATGAAATGTGAGTTATATAACAAATATTTCAGTTTTGACTCCTTGGTGGTCGACAGAAATTCATTCCTCCCACTTTCAGGAATACAACTCCGAGTTGATGAGCCAAGTTTAAAAACCAATCACTGTTTAGAAATGTGTAACAAATGTTAGTCATGCAGTAAAAGGAACTGATGTTGGTCACAGGGCAGATGAGTGACCTTTGACCCTGGAGATTCCCCCTGTTGGGATCAGTGAAGCCAGTCGTACGTCGTAAATCAGGAGCGCAGCACTGGACTCTGCGAAACAATCGGCTGTGTGTTTGGGGAGACAAAGTTTGAAGACTCGTGAGAAAACATTTTGTCTGTCAAACCATGTGTTTTCCAGTTTTTTAATATCTGTTAGACTTGTACTTGATGTTTCTTCATGCTGACCTTGTTTGGCCCCTCAGAGGAAAGCAGACCTAAGCATTCAGCCGAGCCCGAGGCTTGTTCTGACAGTGGGTGGGAGGTGGGTGGTCTGTCAGCACATTTATTCCTGGAGGAACCCGTTGCTCTGTTCTCGCAACTCAACCAGCTCATTGTCCTCCACTTGCTTGGACCCTATTAACAAAGACTTCTGTTAGTTTGACTTGTAAGGGTCGTACTCTGCTTACTTTTTGTTTTTCTGTTATTACACACCAAATTTGCTTTTGCTCCCTCTAGCCAGAGTAATATCTCCACCAGTTTCAGGCTGGCTGAGGCTGGAGTTTCTAACTACTGGTTAAAACTGTTAGTTAAGCTGCTTTTGATCAAATGTAATTTCTTTCCTGAAGCTTTTGGCTCTGCACTCGCATTCCTCAGTCCACTGTGATGCATTTCTGTGGCTGACTGGCCAGATGTTATGTTGATAGTTGTTGTTATCTACATATATAATGTTATAGCAAAACACGCCAACTGTTACATGGAGATTTTAACATTGGTCACCAGGGAGAAATCTATCATTGAAAAGTCAGGGATGAAAACAAATGACCTTTGAAGTCTAGACTATGGTGTAGACACAGAGAATTAGTTTTCTGCCAACCAACACCTGTTTGTCAGAGTTTCATGGCGAAGAAGTGGGGCTTTGGAAATGGATCGTGCCTTTTGATAATGTTACGACAGAGTCTCATTTTATGAGCCTTAATATGAAGTGTGAGATCGATGACTCATGTGGTAAATCCTCATCGTCCCTGCTTGTGTCCCAGCCAGGAATCTCTTCGTCATGTCCAACACATAATCTCTTGCAGTCATGATAATTCAGGTTTGACTTGCAAACTCTAAATAATATGTTTTGAATTGTATTTCCTCATATGACCTGTCTCAAATCACATGGTGGAGATATTATTTATTATATTATTATCTGCAGGCTGCATCGTAAACCAACAGCTGGATAACGCAAATCTATACTCGGGACAAATGCGTCATGAGAAATGATAGAGAGATACCAAATGAAACACAACGGATCTGAGGCTGATTTAGAAAAAGGGAATAAAAGATGATTACAATACTTAATCTCAATTTAACTGCTGCAGACCCTTGACCAGCTCATATTAATAATATCTAACATCATAAGCACATCTTAGGGGCTGTGGTGAGGTCTTTTAATCACTCTCTAGGGTTTATGCACATTTTTTAAATGAGCTCTTTATTAATTATTCCATCGAGTTGCAGCTTTGCATCACCCATCACATCACAGATGTGTAGCCATGTATTTTACATTAGCATGTAGCCGTGATGATAATAAGTACAAGAACATGTCTGGTCCTGGGGACTTTGTCGAAGCCGTCTCATACGTTGGATATTTCTTTTCTCTAATACAGTGCAGTATGGTACAGTAAACTGTGTCTAATGCAGAACGTCCAGCTGTTTTTGTTTCAGACAGCTGTTAGTCAACTGAGAGCAGTCGGAGAACTTAGACGCTCTGTGTCGTATCCCGCTCCACTGTATTTTCCTTCTGGATCTCTATTCCAACATTATTGGACACCTATTTCACAGTTGACATTTACTTTCCATGAGGGGAGAAATGTTTCATCATGCAAAGAGAGAGAAAGAGAGAGAGAGAGAGAGAGAGAGAGAGAGAGAGAGAGAGAAAAGCAAAGACTTGTGATATTTTGTAAGTTTTCACATCACAACACAATCGTTGAGTTGTGATGGAAAAAAGAAAGTGATTTCCATAGTGATTCAGAGCTGAGCACTGACCGGCATGGCCCTTTACCTAGTCCTGCTCTGCTGACGTGCATTTATGTGTGTGTGTGTGTATTGCTGAGGCAGCAGGTCTGTGTACAAGTGGGCCGCTCACAGCACTAGCTGGTGATGCATGGAGGAATCAGAGCTCCAATAATGAGCGGAATCAGCCTTTAACATGGTAATGTGTCATTTAGGGCCTATCCATTTAGCTAATGACTTGCTTCCTTTTGAAACCTATTAGCAGTAATGGTAAATAGCAGCTCCCCCTTTCAACTCGCATCTGATCTATTCTGTTTCCCTCCTCCTCTGTTAGTCTTCCTCCACACACTCCACCTCTTCTCTTCAAGTACCCCCCCCTCCTCCTCCTCCTCCTGCTGCCCTCTCTCTTTTTCATTGCTCTCTCCTCTCTCATCACATCAACCTCTTCTCCCTCCGCTCTCTGTTTTGTGTCAGCTCTTTTTCCTTTTTGGGTGTTTTCATTAGTAATCAATCCACCAGTTATTTCCTCATTCAATTAATTAATCAATTAAGATATCAACAAATATTGTAAACTGGCCGTTAAACCACCACGTTTGTTATTTTTCTCTCCTCTCCTCCTCCTCCTCCTCCTCCCTCCCTCCTCCCTCCTCTCGCCCATAGGGGCTCATTCATAACATGTACCCATTACCTACCAAGCTATTAGGTTTGCTAACAGTGAGATCCATTGGGTGAAAATCAATGTCTATCCAGGGAGCAGTTTGTCTGTAGCGCCACTGTAATGAATGCTATATACTCCTTCACACACAGCTCTCTCGCTCTCCTTCTCACACACACACACACACAGGTGCAGACTGAGCACCTGAGCTTTGTTGTAACAGATAGTTTTGTCAACCATACGTCTAAACTTCAGTGTGAACAAACACACTGCAACTTGAAAAAGCATTGTAGTCGCACTCTTCTTCTTTTTCTTCTGCAATTTTATCTCCTTGTCGACTCAAAATAACTTTGTCTGTGTGTGCTGATCACTGTCAAAAAAAAAAAAATCTAAATTTAAACCCTGCTATGAAAAGACTGAATACCTCCATAAAGCCCTGTGGACACACTCACGGTGCCTGTGAAGCTCTCTCTCTCTTTTTCACTCACACACACAACACACACACACACACACTCACACTGTAATGAATTCTGAATGAATTGTGAAACGCACATTTCAGCGACTCTAAATCTAACCTGCACATTTCCTGGGCCAGGGCAGTTAGCAGTAGCCACGGGGGGGCGGAGGCTTAATAGCAGATGTGCAGTCATCAGTGCTGGTCAGAAACGATGAGTCAGCAACCTGTAGTTCAGCCTCTATCACAATCCATAGCCATCCTTTTATTGCTCTGTGTGTGTGTGTGTGTGTGCGTAGACCTTTTTAACTCCCGGGACTTTTCTACACTTAAACACTCTTGTTAAATACACTTACTCTTCTGTGGTGCAACTGAAACCCAGTCCATTCATCTCACAGAGAGGAGGAAAAATGTGTTTTTGGAGATGAAGTGGTTGACAGGTAAAAAATGAAATGTTGGTGTAACTTCCTCTCTGCCTCTCGTCGTTGCTCCCACACGCGGTGACAGGCTCCCTCTGGGGACCGTTTTCCACTGAAGGGCATTTTGACTTGTCAAACACAGGTGCAACTATTAATATTATTAATTGCTGCATTGCATAAAATAGCTTAAAGGCAGCTAATGTCGATGTTATCAGTTCCACCTGTTTCTTACTTTTTCTCTTTTTTTGATACAGTCCTGCAGGCGACGCTGTCATCTAGACTCCAAGTGAGAAGACACAAGGGCAGGGGAAGTGTTTGAGAATCAGAGTGATATGGGAGTGACATATCTGTGACCAACACACCAGGGACGGGTGTGAGTGCTGGAGGACTTGTTGTTTATTATTTGACCAGCATCTCTAAACTCATGCACCTGCTCATGTGTTGGTTTTTGGCAACAAATAACTCAGTTGTGGTCAAGTGCACCATGGCAGCTGTTTATTTTTATAATTTTAGTGTTGGATTTATGATTTAAGTTGAATATTTTGCATCAAAACCATTCATACCAGCGGCGATGCGAATATGCAACAATTATAAACTAAAGTTTTCCTTGGCGTCAGACGTCGGGTGGTTCTGCCTCCACGTTGTGCCTTAAAACTGTACAACACACACCATATTGTTGATTATCCCACACGTACTCGACATCGGTTTGTTTACGTTAGCCAAACCTGCTGTGCCAGTGTCGTCTTGTTACCAACTGCACTACATCCAAAACAGCAGCTCACTATCTGATCACTGTGTTCGTCGATGCTTCGCCACACTCATTTTGTGGTAATATTTGTGTCGCTTGTCAAACAAGACATGGTGGTGAGAGACACAGGTTGACATTGTTATCTACATGATTGGTTGATAGGTCAGGTTAGTGAGTCCAAGTGCCTGTTAAATGACTGAGAGGTTGATAATGAAGGAGTATATATGTAAATCAAGTAAATCTTAAAACTGCTCTCACATACTCAGGCATTTGTGGAAAAATATGATGTGTTTAGGATCCAGTTTGAAGTTTGTATTTGCAAACCAAACATCTTTGACTTATTTTCTTTTTTGTAATGCAGCTACCATTGTTTAAATGTCCAGTCCTGCCCCCAGAAATCTAGTCCGTACCCTTACAAGTGGAAATGATAGATGTAAAAGTTAATAAAAATGTCTGTTTCACAAGCGTATAACGTATTCTCTCCTGTCAGCAGATTGCATACAAACCCTGTATGTGAACCACATCTAAACATCTGTTTTGTGTTTTTGTTGGTTTGCAGTGATGTTATCCGTCTTTTAGCTGTCAGGTTTTTTTGGCCATGTCTGCTGTCAACAGACTGTAAAACTGTGAGAACTAATCTTCAGATCAGCAGCAGCAGCAGCAGCAGCAGCACAGCTAACCACGTCTCTCTCTGAAACTAACTGAGAGACTAATGGCAGCAGCTCCGGCCTCCATCCGTCTCTCTGATGGCCACCTCGCCATATTCTCCTCACTACTGAGAAGAAGTCCTTCCCCGGGAGGAAACGTCGGAGATTAATTGGTGGCCTGCGTACGCCTGCGTATTACTCATGATTGCTGGATGTTCTTTTTTGTACATATCTCATTGATTGGTCCCTGTGGACCCGCCCACTCAAGTCTTTTTAGCCAATTGCGCAGTGGTTTCCTGTCTTTCTCTCTCTCTCTCTCTCTCTCTCTCTCCTCCCTTGTCATTCATAAGTCATCCGAATGGGTAATAGAGGAGACGCCATGGCAAGAGGGAAGAAATCAGCAGGAAAATGAGAGGAAAAATAGAAAAAGGCGAAAGAATAAGAGAGGTTACGCCAGCCGATGGAGATGAACAGCATTAGCGTTGTAGCCCGTTGTGTTCGGGTTGCAATCTCCGTGGTAACCGCTCCTTCCTGGAAGCTCATGCATGTCCATCTGGATTTCCAATTACCCACAATCCCTTGTGACCCCGGCCGGGCCGCGTCTGGTGAATGATGTTATTTCCTGACCTGACAAATACAAAACACACTCAAGATAGGCAGACCAGCACACTCCCAGTGTGCGCCTACGTAAGCACGTGTACAATCCATCATCACACAGTCGGACTCTCTCCTCCATTTTATCCTCTCTAAACGTTCACACACGTAACATATCGCCTTATACCTTATCTATATGCTACAGTATATTAACCCGATGGTGTCAGGATAACATTAAAACTGCTGCTGTATGAACATGAGCGTAAGTGTTTGAAATACACTTTTTTATGAGTAAATCAACTGTTATGTCACTCGGTGTTTCCTGGCTGTGAGTGGAGATTAAAGTTTATCGTTCCAGATTTCCATTTCCCACTCATAACCCCAGTAAAAATGTCTGCTACGCTTTCAAAGTGCAGTCAATCATGATTGTTATGTACAATAAGTGGATGGGACGTGTTCATTTCACTGGATATTACAGTATGTGGATGTTTTACAAGAAAAGTTATGCTTATTTTTTTCTCTATTGAACCTTCATGTCCATCTGTAGTGTAAATGTTAAACTATATGCAGGGTTAAATCTGATCTTTAAAGGGTCAATGAATGTGATCGCTGTAGGAGCTCAGAGGAGTCTGGACAGATGTGGTTCAGTTGGGGTGAGAGGCAGAAAGCAGTGGCCCTCAGAGGTTCCTAATGGCCCCGAGGGAATGAAGAGCTTATAATAGGGAGCTCCTTGTTTACTTGTTTTGGTTTTTGTGCTGTAATGTACTGACCAGATAGTGTATGTTTACATTGGTTCATTTATTATTTGGTGGTAAAGCGCTATTTAACTTAATGATTTTTTCTCTCTTGAGGCTCTTGTGCCTCACTTTGGTGACTTTTTAATTTAAAAGCTGCACTTATTCTGTTATTTCTGTAAATTGCCCATTTATTATCCACAGCATTTATCAGCAATACAGATAAAATGGGAAGAAAACATGATGAATGTGTTGGCAATGCATGTTTCAGTGAGGAGCACCAGTGCTACTCGGGGGGGGGGTAGTCTGGAACTCTGACTCACTGTTGTGAGTAATAATACAAAACATTTTTCTCCAGAAGTGACTCCAAGGATGAGTGAAAACAAACTCACAATCCCATGTTCAGCTGTCATGATGAGGTTTCTGAGGCCAGTTGTTGGCAGCAGTTGTTGGACAGAGAACATCCTGTAGCCATGGGCGCTCCATTACCTCTCACACCTGGACGTTTGTCTCTCCACTTCGCTGCCAATTACGTGAACAGCCTTTAAAATAGAGACCATGATGGCATGGGATCACAGCGGCTGAGGCGCCCATCAACATATTGAGGCCATGACCATGAGGTTTCTGCATGAATCTGTGTTGTTGTTGTTGTTGTTGTTTTTGTTGTTGTTGTTGTTTGCATTTGCGTTTTATAATGGGAAAATCCCATTTCCTTTTTCATTGACACAAGACGAGCAATGCAATTCAGTGCGCCAAAGTGTCTGCTTATTCCTTTATGCAACTAGTACAGTAAAAATTTAAAAAGGAAGTCAGAAACAGCCTTCAAAGTAAATGCTGCGCGGTTTTAAAGTGTATTGGCTGCAGAAAATAGAGATAATTAACATACTTCACCTATGATGTGGATCTCGGTTACGCACCTGTAAAGTTTTGATGCGATCATGCAAACAGAGACAGTCCACAGCACGGCGGCTGGCTTCACATCCAGCTCAATGGTGCATAACCATCACCTTCTGCTCAGGGAGTGTCCATCTCCAGACTGTCCCCCTCTCACAAAAAAAAAAAAAAGGTTGCAAAATGTGATCATTTGGTCACAATCCACTGACATCATACATTTCCTAGCCCCTCACCCTGTGTATGCAACCCAGCCAACCCAGGAATCTCATTTTCCAACCCCAACCCCAAAACCGAGTGTTAACCCCCCCCCCAAACAGCCAGACCACACAAGTAATATCGCCCCCCACCCCACTACTCCCCACACACAGACTCTGAGGGTGAAACCATACCAGCCCCATTTACACTGCTGCTGTGAGCACTTTAAGCAAGAGTAGTTGGCTAGATCCTATTCTATTCTATTTATTCTGTTCTATTCTATTCTATATTGTTGCAGGGCTGTGAGAAGGATGTTGTAGTTGTTGTAGCCATGAGAAGGGAAGATTAGATCCTCTACCAGTGATAAATCTCCGTGGGGCCGGAGGTCAAGCTGCTCTCTCCTGTAAATCTACTCACTGGCATGTTTTCATTACCAACACCAACATCTCCCCCATTTCCCCCCAGACAGTAGTTCTGTGTGTGTGTGTGTTTATATGAGGGTGTGTGTAGTGGCCTTGGCTGCAGCCTGGACTGTAAGCAGTAAGCAAGGTAAGCAAGGCTAGCAGAGATGAGCCTCGACTTAAATCATACACAGCCACCCACACGCATGCACGCACGCACACACACAATGCTGTCTCTGAGGTGCTTGTAGATGATTTAACAAAGTCCTCATCAGGTGTGTGTGTATATATATATGTGTGTGTATGAGAAAGAAGGAGTGTGTGAGCAGTGAGTCCACTGCAGGGTAGATTTACTGCCGGCTGGTCTGAGCTCAGCTAAATCACTTCAACCACTTATCCAGGAGTTATTGCACATAAACATTCACTCTGTCTGAACCTCTTCTCTGATATTTTATTATTAATTTTTTTTTTTTAAGTTTTTTTTTTATGCAGTGTGGAGAACTTCACATTTTCTACATCGCTGGTTGTTGTATTTTGACTGCGGTGCTCAACAGTGTTGGGTGAAATTAGGGAGGATACAGTCATTGGATTTTCTTTACACTTTGTGACTCATTCTGTTTTTAATTTCCTAGGTTTTGATATTCAGATTCATTAGGATCATGACACTGTTTGGCCTGGGCAGGACTCTGCTGCTATCAGGGCTCTGGTCCTTTAAAATGTTCAGTATTTTAAACAGCAGTTTTCATCAGAGAAAGTCATTAAGTGTGAACACAGCCGAACTTTATTTAGCCATTAAGCCTTGCTGGATTAATTTGGTGTGTGTGTGTGTGTGTGTGTGTTGGGGGGGGGGGTAAAGATGATAAGCTTCTTTGGCTAATGCAAGTTCATTCAAAACATGATATCCGTGGAGGTTAGCTAGATTAGCAGTGTCTTTTGGTGGTAGAATTGGGTGCATTGATTATATGGTTAGTTATTGCTCTTGTGAACATCTACAAGAATCACCCTGCAAAAAAAAAACAAAAAAAAAAACAAAAAACGTCATCGAGGACTTTTAACTTGCTTTTCCAAGTGATAATCGTTATAATTACCGGCCGCAGCATCTTATCCAAAATGATCATGCAGTTGAATCGGCACCTGTAACCTTCATGAAGTGAGGACGTATCACAGGGCTGTGGTGTTTGTCCCAGTCCCTTGTATTTTTACATGATTAATGAAGCCAGAAGTTAGTCACAGAAGTAACTTAGGATGATTTTGATGCCAGTACTGTCCTCAGAAATGAGCATCTCTCTCTGAAATAGAGGATCCTTTGTTTCAGATGTCACTTTAACGACAACATCTTAGGGCCTCTAGTCTCTGAGTGAGTGGCTGACAGTTACCAGGGCAATGAAACTTTCTACCAAAGAATGTAAAGGCAACATATCGTGTTGCTGAAGCTCTTCCTGCAGTATAATGCGCTGCTACGTCCTCGTCTGCAAAATTAATTTCAGCGCAGAGAGAATCAGTGTGGGCCTCCTGGGAGACCGGTTTAGACCTCACCCCACCCCCAGTATGGAGCACAGTGGTCCCCGTGGCCTTCCGCACACATGGTCAGTTCATTGACGTTATGTATGTTTGTGTGTGTGTGTGTCTAAGTAGGGGATTAACTGTCTATAACTTTGTGGTTTTCCTGTTTAGTCTGAGTTTATGACCGTCTGGAAGAGGACAGCGTTTACACACACACATGCATGCACACATAAACACAAACACAGACAGACAAGCAGACCCACTAACACACCCACACACACACTTAAGCCCACGTCTCTTCCTCCTCCTCTTCCTCCTGACTGTGACAAGTTCATGGACATTAGGAACAGGTCAACATTTGGGTGCAGCTGCAGAAAATCATGTGCAATTGCACAAGGGTGTCATTTTAAATATACAGCACAATAATGTGAAACATGTGCAGTGATTGGTTCTCACACTGATGGAACTAATTAGTTTTATCAAGACGCATGAAAACAGTCACATTTGGAGCTAAATTAACTTTACTAACATGATAATAAGGACCAATCAGATTCAGTTTTCTTTGCGTTATCATATTGGCAATAAAAATATTCATACCAGACCAGCAGCAGGTATAATATGCAGGGACGGACGGGGCAATAATGGAGACGAAGGAAGAAGTTGTCACACTGCTTTGAGTCCAAGGAATGAGATTTAATTTAAAGTGACACAAAGGAAGTGAGATGATTTTAATGTCCTGACCCGTCTGATCTGCCCACCAGCTCCCTCCTTTTCCCTTTGTTTTCTTTGTATAACAAGTCTTTCACTCCTCTCTTTAAAGGCACGGTCACTGTCTGACTGCTTGGCTTTTGCCTCGTTTTATGAGATGGGGTGGACACACACACACACATGCACACACACACAAAATGCAGACTCCTGGGGCAGGAAGTCCTAGTGAGAGCAGGATGTTGACTTAGTATTCATTTCGACTTTCCCTCGAAAGCCCCTGGAGGTCAAGAGAAGAGAGGCCGGCAGATGTAAAGCCACAGATACAGACGGGGAAACAAAAGTATGGATCGGTGTACGTTTTTTAACTCTTATCAAACCAGACATGGAATAACAAGAAAACTAAAAGTGGTGGTGTAGATGGATGATTGAGGGGAAAAGGCAAAGTAAACATAAATCTACCACAGCTTAACTCAAAATGTATAGTCACTATACAAAGTGACACTTTAATGGGGCTTTTGGCTGCTTTTTATTATACTATATGGCTAATGCACTGGTTGTACACATTCCCAATATGCAAGAATCTAATAGCTATAATTCACGACTTCATTCAAAACTCATCAGTAGTTAACATCTGTAAAAACAACTCAGTTTCACACAAGAGCTGTGGTTTAAAATGCTATAAAATATCAAATCAAATCAATCAATTCTGATGTTAGTGTTTAGCTGAAAGCTCAATTATGATGGAAGTACACCGTACAGATTAGAGTGGCTTTAGACTAGTAACGGTACATTAAACTATATGTTGCCAAAAACAGCCTTTTCAACTGAATTTAACAGATAAATAAATAAACCAGTGCGTCACTCAGACGACGATACTGTTGAAGTTTGAATCGGTGCTGAAATGGAGAGTGACAGAAACACAGAGCCAGTCTATGTCGGGCAAAATTTAATTTGCCATCTATTAGAGAACTCATTCATTCATCCAGTGTGTCAGTACAAACTACGTTGCCATAGAAACAACACACAGAAACCAGGGAACATTGACAGCTGAAGTGTGTGTGTGTGTGTGTGTGTGCGTGCGCGTGTGTTTCTGTGTGTGTTTGAGTGCCAATATTACACACCTCTGCAGCCAGGACAGGTCGAAGGCCTGTGTGTGTGTGTGTGTGTGTGTGTGTGTGATGTGATGTGATTAAGATGAAGACTGATCACATGCTATATTTAAACCTTCACTTGTGATGTTTACACAGTGATGCCAGTCGTTCCTCGGTTCATTTCTCGCTCGTTTCACTGGAAATTATTCTTTTTCAAACTCGACTCACCTCTGTCATGACACTTGGTGTGTGTGTGTGTGTGTGTGTGTGTAGCATCACTTATAGTAAAGAAAGAATCACTGTTATTTTTAGCTAATTATGTCAAAGCTGCATAAATATGAGGGCTGTGATCAGTTATCACAGAGCTCACACTGTCTTGTAGTGAACCAAATGTGTAACACGTGTATATATTTTCTGTTCAGTGACGAATGTCACAACCGGAAATAATCACGTTTTTATTTTTCTATAAAGCGTTTGAACTTCAGCGTGTCGATGCAGCAAACTTTCTGAACCTCACGATCATGATTTAATTATCTTGGCACAACAGATTTGATTTTTGTGATGCAATTAATTAACCAGGTAGATAATCTTAGTGACACCTTGACCTGTCATGTTTAGTGAGCAGGCTCTTTAGTAGGCCTATTATGAAAGCTGGTTCGCTGTGCTTTGCTTATCTTTGTTTTGTCTTGATATCTTCAGGTAATTGTCTTGTTATCTCCAGCCAGCAAATTATTATTGACTTATTTTTGAGTTATTTTAGGCGACCACCGTCAGTTACCATATTAAGCATGGTCTTCAGAAAAACGTCTTGGTTATATTATCTACTTTAGTTGCTACAAGAAAACACATTTGTATATATCAAGATAACAAGGTAATTACACTCTGATTTCAGAAATATGAAAGATAAATGAATAAAAACACGACATCTATCAGCTTCTATGTAAACAGTACAGGCTCGGTAGGCGAAGGTGTTATATTACTAATGTTATCCTCCAACATAGAAGCTTCATTTCTCTATAATGGAAACCTCCTGTGTGTGCGCGTGTGTGTTATTCCTACTTTTCTCCCCCATCACCGACACCCTGATGAGAAGCAGGCGCTGTGAGCTTGAGATATAAAGCAGCTGAAGTGGTGTTGTATCTGAAGGAGAAACTAACTTTGTGTCGGATGATTGGTGATATTTCACCGTGGTCATGATCACACTCACGTACATTACAAGTCACAGCAGCGCTCTCCGAAACAATTTCGGTGTCTTTCTTATTGTCGTAACAAATGTCTCCGTGTCCACCTAACGAGATGATTCAGTCATGATCTGCAGAGTGTCGATAAGGAGTCGATATGCCAGCGATAGGATTAAACTTACACGAGAGGATGTTTTTAAACTTATTTGCCGACCACTCTGGACCTGAGTCAAGTTCTTCTTCTTCTCCTCTGTAAAATGGTTGAAAATCACATTTCCTGGACTGATTTGCTTGTGAAACTAGAGGAGAAATGACATTTCAGGTGTGTGGAGCACACCGGAGCGAACAAAGCAGATTAGGTTTCTTCCTCACAAAGCTGCCGTCGTTGTACAGGACAGATGTGTGTGTGTGTGTGTGTGTGTGTGTGTGTGCGTTTGTTGGTTGGTTGGAGTAAAACTGGTTCTGACAGATGTGATGTAACAAGCTGGAAATACATTTGACTGCAGGGTGCATATGTTTTAATTGTCCATAACACTTTTGTGAATATATATGTTGTGCTGTGTGTGTGTTCATTTAGTTGGATCTCTGTTTAATGCGCGCGTACACACACACACACACACACACACTTCTGTATGCACTATAGATTTCTATGGGTTCCTTGTTGTGTGTGTGTTGGGTGTGAGTGTGTGAGTATACAGGGTATCGCAGTCTCATCCCTCATTCCTCTCCTGGCCCTGACCCTTTTAAACAACACTCTATCTTTCTCTGGGAATCCCTCCATCCATCTCTCACTCTCCATCAATCTTTCCATCTTTCTCTCCATCCATATCTCCCTCTCACCCCCCTTTGCCCCCCCAAACTATTTGGGGATGGAGGGAGAGATAGAGAGAGAGATACAGAGAGAGAGATGATCCTGTCGTTTTCAACCTTCTTCTTATTCCATCAAGCACACATCTAGCCTCAAAACTCAACAATAACACATCCATCACACACACACACACACACAGAGCGGGGCAAGCAGTACAGAGCAGAGTCATCCCCTACCATGACATAAAAAGCAAATAAAGTTTTATTTATAATGTAATAAGAAACTTTTTACACAATGAAACAAATCTGCTGTCATCCACAGCTTGTGGAAATTCAGTCATTGTGGACATTTTCCCCTTAAAAGTAGATTATTTTTAAACTCCCATAACAACGTCTTATTGCCCTTATTACCACACTGATGAGTCACATGATTCAATATCATCAATGTGTAAACACTAGACATGTGGTACCAGCAATATATGACAAAGAGCACAATGTCAGAATTTCACAGTCAAGATATAATGATGTCAAAGATATGACTGGGAGATTTAGAGGTGAAGTGAAGTTCAGTTTATTTATATAACTCAATATTAAAACAGTCTTTACAAAGTGTTACACGGCTTATGAGATTCTCCTGAGACAGGGATCGAGGGGAAAAAACAAGATCCATAAGAGTTCGCTCTCACCAGTGAAGGAGCTTTCAGCCACATCTCACTTCAGCAGATGGCAAAGAGATGATTTAGTTTTGTTTTTTTATCATGTGACCACCCCAATTTGACTTTTTAATAGCAAGTGACAACTGGGTAAAGTCCATGTACTGATGAAGATTTGAATGAGAGCTCCAGGGAGGAGTGGCCATGTCAGTGAACTTTGTGACGAGGTCAAAGTTGAAACTTCCATCTGGTTTACTTGATGCTGATAAATTTAAATAAATACACATGTAGAGCTTATCTTACATTGCAAAGAACACACTGTTTCTTCTTCATGTACCTAAGATGAACTACCCCTGCTACTGTTGGGATATTGTCTCGTAATCAGGATGTTGAAACGGCTCCTTTGGCAGTGACATTGCCCAGTTTTCATGAAGGGTACTTATGCATTTCGACAGCATTATAATTTAGCACCTTGTGTTACAGTAAATCCTCGGAGACATCTGGTTAACAGAGCGTAGACCAGGGACAGAGAGGCCACCACACAGATACACAGACAGACACACAGACAGACACACAGACAGACAGACAGGCATCCTGATAGACAGGTTTCCATGGTTATCAGAGCAGAGAGAAAAGAATGGAAGATGATCAACCTGGGTAGGTGTGTGTGTGTGTGTGTGACACCCCCAGAGCTGTAGGCAGACAGTCATTGTGTCCTTGTCATTCAGCGGATCTGAAATCTGAGCCCTGTCTTTAGCTCGTCCTCTCCATTTCTCTGCTTTATTGTTCAACATAAAAGACAAGAGAGACAAAAATGTTATCGGTACCAAAGTCCAGAGTCTCACACATGATCAGATCCTACCGACATATCATTTCTGATCTTGTCACAAGTTGCTATGACAGCAAACAGACACATGAAGAGCCCATGAAAATCCGAAAAGTAATTGCAGCTGAAACGATCTCAGTCGTTCTCTGTATTATTTTGTGAAAGCAGGAGTTAAACAGAGTCCAAATCTCTTGTCTGTCTGTGTCTCTGTGTCGTGCTGAAGTGTGAAAATGTGATTGACATCATTACTTGGCAGATTTCCTTGGTCCAAGTGTAACACTTACTGTGTACCACCTAGTTTGAGCTGTATGATGCACCGAGTCCAGATTTTTATCACCACTTTTTTTTTTTCTTTTCAGTGATTCCAATAGGCCTGGCACCGTTTTCATTAACAGCTGGTTGAGGGGACATCCAACCCAATCAGAGCATTGCAGGTGTTTTTTTTTTTTTTTTTTGGGAATATGGGGGTCATCTCCTTCAAAATGGCAGCCACACCCATGGATTTGTTTGAAACAGTCCACTCATCTGTTCATTGGCTTTCCTGCTTATACTGGGAGGACTGCAGAGAATCCATCACAGGGCCGACACACAGGGACAAACATCCTGGGGGGATGAACACTGAGAGATCCCACAGAGGCACAGGGAGAACATGCAAACTCCATGCGGAGGGGGGCCAATCCCACAACCAGGCAGGACATTATCTTGCAGCAGTAACAACTCCTAACACCATTCTGTCATTAAATGGCATGACCAATGTGAACTGTTCCTAGCAGCTGCTGCTTCCGCTGCTGCTGCTGCTTCTGTACAATGATGTCAGTTGGACAAATATGCTTCAGATGGTGAGACCAAAACAAAACTAAGACCCTAAAGCGAAGCTACTGGCTCTGAGAGACAGACTGAGGCGAGGCAGAGCTGTGAGTTGAGGTAACGCTGATGTTTGTGTCCTATGTAACAGTCTCACTGTGACAGTGTAGCAGGGATACTGTTCAACATGTTTATTTGTGTGTTGGCATGTCGATAGTTGCTAATTAGCACCAAACTCAGGCTCAGAGCTCAGATAGTTGAGATATTTCAGTCTTTGTTCAAGCTGCATCGTTTAAGCTGTATTGTTCATGTGACTAAATTCTCCCCCAACCCCACCCACACAAAAAAGACAAAACATAAAGACAACGTCAGAGTGAACACTGAAGTGATATTAAATGACGATTGAGTCTGATAGCAGCGTGGGATGTGCTTTGAAGACCGGCGCAGCAGCAGCCAGCTGAGTCTGAACCAGAGTTTGTAAAGGAAACGGACGAGGAAAAACTTCATCCAACTCCTGCCCAAACAGATTTAAAGTGATGCCAGTGAAATCAAACCAAAACTGTGTGGTTGAACTTGGAACAAATTAGGTTCCCATCCGAGTCCTCTTTTTGTGATTCTGTAACTCAGACATGCGGAACTGATGGGAAGCTTACGGTATTAGCTGTCTCAAATCAAGGTAAAATGACACTATTAGAGATTGCACAGTCTCCCACACACATTTGTGTCTGTGTGTGCGTGTGTTGTTGGAGACTCTTCCAGGTTGTGGATCAAAACCCAGGAATAAGCTGGATGTTGGCTTCGTTTCCTGGCAGAAGTGGGAGGTGGTGGCGGTGGTGGTAGGTGCAAACAGTGTGGTGAGAAGAAGAAGAAGAAGAAGAAGAAGAAGAAGGGCCATGAAAAACATGTTCATCAAAGCAACAGTTTTGATGTCGTATTAAAGCCTTAAAGCCGAAGATGTTTTTTTTATATTAAAGTCTTGTTGCAGGATTTCCTGTTTTTGGCGCCATGTCAACAAGATGGTGCGTGACGGCACCATCAGTTGCATCTTTTTTCTGTTTTCACTGCTCAGATTGGGAATTAACAGTCCCATATTTCACACACTCTTCTTCTGGTGTTTTTATATATATATATATATATATATATATATATATATATATATATATATATAAAATGTATTGGAAGAAGGGTGTAAAAATGGTGCGTGAGCCACAACAACAAAATAATGAGCTAAAATAGGCTGAAAGCTGCACAGAGCTGCAGATTTGGACACTTTAAATAAGTACAGGCTTCACTGTTAATGGTAATGGATGCAATAATGTTAAAGTATTGAATCTGCAATTTGCGTAATTGCACAATGAAAACTCATCAGGGAGTCAGTGTTTTTCTGCTACAAATCGTCTGCGTTATGGAAATCTGGCGCTTCCTCAGTGGTTTATATGTTCTCACGTATCGTCTCTAAATGGTTTTTTGGGGGGGGGGGGTGTATACAATGTGCTGTGAGTATGTGTGTGAGAATGTGTACACGTGTTTCTGAGAGAGACTTTGGGTGTTTCAGATGTTCTTCACAGTTCATCAGTGGTGACATCTGGCCAAACAGCTGGGCTCATCTGGACACACATACACACACGCAAAGACACACTCAGACGATCCACACTTTCTGTCAACAAGTGTTTCTCTTCTTCTTTTTCTCATCCTTTGTGTACAGTTATTGTACATGTAAATGCATCTGTGTTTACGTTTATATGTTAGTGCTCATTTACTGTGTTGACCCAGCTTGAACCAGAACTGAGATATCTGACGTAACACAGCACATTCACACTTTTTATACGTCTGCGTGTGTGTGTTTCCCAGACAGGAAATGTGAACCATGTGTATGTTGAGCAGTGCTGAAGTGCTTAAACTTCGACAAGCTTGTCATTCACTAATGACTGTGTTTCCAGTGGGAACCACACAGATGAATTACGGCTACAAGCTGAATTAAAAAACACACACACAAAAAAATATTGTGCGAAGTTCTCATGGTGCGTCTGTGGTGTGATGAGATTTAGACGTAAATAAAGATGAGTTTATTTGGCGCTCTCTAACCCCAGAGGTGGTTAAATTCCCTTTATGTCCTCTCTGGGTAACACAGGCTACTTGGTTTGCTGGCTGTTTTATAGCATGTGCACGCACTGTAGTGTTTTTATAGGAACGATACGACCCATGACAACATTATCTATAGCGTATATATACCTAGTTTACTTTCCTATAGTCTCTGATTTACTGTGATTGTAAAGTGTTGCATTGAAACTGGATGAAATGAATGATCATATAATCATTAGTCGTGACCTTTACAGAAAGTTCAGCCATTTTTTTACTCTACATACAAAATCTACATACAGAGCATGTATTGTTTTCTCAGGATGGGAAGAGGTTCAACCTTTTACTACCTTTGTGATCTCAACTGTGGCTGAAGTACACTCCTCATCCTCCTCTTCTTCTTCCTCCTCCTCAGTTGTGGTCATAAGATTTAAGTATAATTCCTCTTCTCATGGACATTTTGAGAAGTCCGCCCTTAAGGGTTGCACCAAGGAGGAAACTGAATTCATGTGTGTGTTGTATTTATGGCTTCTCAAACTATGGCCTCCTACAATATCCTGGGGAAAAAAACAAAAACTCAGTTCTCCATAATGTCTGTTCTTTTTCTTACTTTATGTCTCCAGCAGTGAAAAATATCCATGAACGGGAAATGGGGAAAAAAAAATTGCTTGCACAACATAATGTAAATGAACAGTCCTTTGATACAGTAGCTTTACATCGCCCCAAAGTCTACCCTGTTGAAAGCCGGCCAAAAAAATGTGTTTCACTGTGTGTTCTTGCTTTTATCCGACGATAAAGGGAAAACATGGCTCTCGGTGTCTTGTTCAGGGGTAGATGATGTTAACTGCATTAGACTGAACCAAAAATACACCCAGATTAGCGAACTTGGATGATAGAAAACACCTGCCCTCCCCCTCATGTTCCAGGCTAATTACTCACAACCTCAGTACAACAGAGGCACAAGCGCTCGCTGGCTTAGTTGGAACAAGGCTGCACAGGGACTGACATCGTTTTAATGATATGATACACAAAACCTGTATGAGAGCAGGATGTGCTGGATGTTGCTAATAACCCCCCTCCTCCATTGCATTTTGGCAATTTAACATTTTTTTTTTATTGCTTTGATGAAGGAAACCAGCCTGACCTCATTTAACAGACTTGAAACTGTGATTAGTGATTATCTGAACACATAATGAAGCTGCACTTGGTGCAGTTTCTCTGTGTTTATGTCAGTTTTTTTTTTAAGGGCATCTTTGTGATATTTCATGGATTCATTAGAGGAGTCTGACATCCTTGGGAAAGATCTTTGTTTACTGTCAAATAAGAGGACGGATATCAACTTCATCTGTGTGTGTGTCAGGCATAAACAAGTGTTTTTCTTTTCCAAACTGTCAGACCTTTTAGTTTCCTTTTTGTTTATAATCTGCTGCATTTCTATATCTGGCAGATCTTCATACTAATACATCCTTGTGTGTGTGTGTATGTGCGTCTGTGTTTAAATTTTCTTTCCAGGACTGTTTCCGGCTGTGTTGAACCTCGCCTCCATGGCAGACATATCAGCCAACGCTACGTGTGGTTCAAAGGGTCCAGAGATGTTTTGTAAGCTGGTGGAACATGTACCGGGGCAGCCTGTTCGAAACCCTCAGTGTCGCATCTGCAACCAGAGGAGCACAAAACCGTTTGGTAGGAAAGATTCATGCACATCCACACACACACACACACACACACACACACACAGACTTATAGGCTGGATGATTAGCGTAATTAATCACGCTGGATTAGTTAATTAAAGCCCGATTAGCCAGATGTTAACCAATCATTTTGTCTGAAGTGATAATTACCGAATGAACTGACGAATCAATCGCAACATGACAGGGTGACAGTGGAAAATTAGCCCGCAATCATAACTCAAGCAGCCAACTAGACACTCGGCTATTTAGTCAATGACTCAGTTAACTGTTCAGCCAGTCATGTGACCAATCAGTCAGTTAGTGATGCAGTCGGTCATTAACTAACTCACCAGTGATTAGTCAGTCAACGAACCTCAGTCAGTTAGTCAGTCAGTTAGTGACTCCAGTCAGCTCAAACAGTTGGTCTAACACTTCGTCAAATGGGATTAAAAGAGGAGGATGAGGAAGCAGAGTGGGGAGGGGAGGAGAGGAGAGAAGGATGAACAGAAATGTCTTTTTATACTGAGACTATTTTAAGAAACAAACTATAAACTAAATTATGGAAATATGCTTATTTCCTTTCTGGCTTAAAGTTAGAAGAAAAACAGGTTTATATCTGATTGTTAATTTGAAATCCAGAGACTGAATAAAGCTGGAAACAAGACGACCTGGCTCTGTTGTTTGGCATTTTCTTAATCAATGAATAAACTCACCATGAGTCACCATGAGGTTGACAGGCAGGTGCATTAAAAAACATGATGTGAAACTATGACCAGTCTTTTTTCACATCCATTTTTTGTGCAAATTAACCAAAGTATAAAAAGTTTAAAATGTTTTTTTTTGACAGACTCAACAAGCTCCAGATTACGAAGTAAACCTCTGACCACCAATAATACTTTGTGTCCTGTAACGATAAGCCGCCGCCTCACTACCCTTCACTGATCAACCATTAGTCTGCGGCAGAGTCACTGTAGCTTTACGTTGATATTGCGTAAATAGTCCGCTCAGCTGTGGCGTGTGAAACACTTATGATTGTAAAAAACACATTAAAGTAAAGCACTGAGTGATGGAGGGGAGAAAATTGACATTTGATGATGGGGCGTTTCAAGTTTCTGTTTTTCACAAACTCGGAGAAAGTAGGAGAAGGTAGAGGAAGGAATTTAAAGCACATCCGTAGCTTCCTCTTACTTGTGGTGATAGTTGCTGCCGTTTTTAACGGAAATGTCATCCATAAGTAGCCTGGTGATTGACAGCTCCCAGTCAAGCTGCAGCATCGCATCTTCTCTTAAAAATCATCTCGCGCACGTAAACACTCGATCAATCCCACACACATGACATACATAAAAGCTCTGCATCGTGACCTTTTGCCATTTAATAAAGTAATAATGTGTTTTATCCGCCTGTTCCATTAAAGCTGCCGTGTTCAGTCATAACAGCTCCCAGGAGTTTATTCTGCAAATAGGGTGATGTTTTTTTTTTTTTTATATATTCAGATGTGAATGAAACTAAATGAAATGGAAAAGAAATGTATTATTCTTTCTTTTACAAGTTAGAAAAATGTGCTTTTGATATCTGGCCTTGAATGGAAAAAATGTTAGAGTTACAGAAAAAGAAAAAAGAGTGCAGAGGAACATTTTCCTGATGGAATAAAGATGGAGTGAAAGATTGAAATGATTTTCAGGTATTTAAAATCTGAATAGAGTGACATAACTGATCTTCTCCTCCGCTCCTTTTCTTCATCCTTTCTTTCTTTAACTCTGTGTGTGTGTGTGTGTGTGTGTGTGTGTGTACAGAGCATCATCCCATAGAATATGCCATAGATGGGACCAACCGTTGGTGGCAAAGTCCCTCCATCAAGAATGGGATGGAGTACCACTATGTGACTATCACACTGGACTTGAAACAGGTAAACACACACACTCTCACACACACACATAGACACACACTCATGAATCTGAATCAACAGGTGGAGACCCCTCAGTTGATTGACAGTGGTGAATTTACAGCAAATGAGGGATAAATGGTTGAATGGTATTAAACAGCCGAATCCAAAACGACTGAAGGAGAAAAGAGTCAGAGTTCAGTTTTTTATATATTTTTAGATGTGCTGTCCAAATTCAGTTTTTACAGACTTGTCACGTTGTTCACACTAAAATCATAACTGCACGTCTGTCAAAATAAAATTTAAGTAAGTAAAATAAAAAACGTGTATTGATGTAAATATATTACATTAAATCAAATCAAAATCACCGACAGTGATCAATAAGATCTTGCCTACAACTGAGTGACTGTTCAGCTGCTGTGTCATCCCAACACTAAACACCACCATGTTGGTTTCCTGTTGTGTACAGTTGCTCTACACTAAGACACCATGTTGTCAGCTGCATGTAATAAAGGCCGATTTAATTTCAGAGTATAATATAATTAGATCAATAAGTCGCTCATTTGAAGGTGTCGTGTGCTACTCTTTTGAGGGATGCGTCTTTGTCTTGTCATCCAATGACTTAGGCCACTTGCTATTATTCCATTGGTGCTGGGATTAGTTAAAACAGCTGTGATATTAATCATCTCATAAGCAATCAATATATCATAAGCATGCGTGTCACTTCTTAAATAATGGGTTTCCATTATTGATTTGGAAAAGCTTGGCAGCGATCTCGTGACTGTGGGGCTGTGTGTAGTGGTGTGGGATGATTTAGGACATAGTTTAGTTTGGAAATGTGATGATTAAACAGATTAAATAGTGCCTGATTATCATTTTATACGGGCAGGTGACAAATTAAAAGGAAAACGAACATCAAGCGTCTTAATAAGGTGTCAGACCTCAGATCAGCTTCAGTGCTCTTTGGCTTTGATTCTCTCAACTCAACTCATCGGATGTCTTCCTTACAGTGGTGGTTTGAGATGCAACTGGTCCAGAACCTCCATCCATATGAGGGTGTACTCAGACCTAGCACATCTGGAGCAGTTATTCTGAAACAGGGCCAGGGGGCGTTGCAGCTGGCGGATGCAGTTCGTTTACAGTGACAGAGTAATCATCGCAGCAACTGACGCGATGTTCTGTGGTTCTCGATGGGCCGGACCGGACTAGTTCAGGCTGGTTCAGGCTGGTTTGGCTGAAAATATGGAGGATGACTCGGGTATGCTTCCTTTCGGACCAGAGTTGGGTTGACAATATACACAGTTGACTTGGATCGGGTCGGGTCCAGGCTTCAACCGTGGTTCGGGCTTGGCTGGGTGTTAAGATGTCTATTCTGTGGTTTTTGTTTCTGTTACCGTGTGAACCCAAACGACCCAAAAGAAAAATACAACAAAGCAAATGAACCACAGGTCTGAAGACATCCTCAGTTCAGTTCGGTTGAGACCGTGCACGTGATCCAAATCACTTTCACACTCAGTGTCGTCTTATTTCTCTGCTTGGTTTTGTGTCACGTGTCACTAGATGTTATGAGAATTAAACACAGTGAACAAATAATTACAGTGTGGGAGCGCATGACAAGCCTTTGGTTAATTAAGAGAAGGTTAAAAACAGATTAATTTTAGATAAAAATACAAAAGCTGACATTCATTTAAAAAAACAAAACAAAAACAATGTTACATTATAAAGTGTTAGATTGACCTCCACATCCTACAAACGGATATTGTTCATGCAGCGAGACGTGGAGAAAACATATGAATTTGAACTAATGAAAGCACAATTAATAATAAGGTTAACTGCTTCATTAATCAGTGAAGCATTGTAAAGACAAAAATATTTGAGAACTTTGTTTTATGTGAGAATAAAAAGTCACTAAATAAGAGAAACTCCACATTATTGTATTGCCACAAAAAACAGCAGCAACAACAACAAATCTGAGACAGTGAACTAATGTCTTTTTTTTTTTTTTAACCCTCAGTAATAACTTAAACACACAGTTAAAGTAATCATATATAACTTTTGTTGCAGTGACGTTACATCATCTTTGTCAGCATCAGTGTTGAGCATGAACATGTTGAACTGAACGAACCAGTTCACAAAATGATGAACCTAAGTGATTTTTTTTTTGACATTTTACAGGAAGCAGAACTTTAAGCAAGAAGACTTTTTAACCTCATTGTTACCAAACACTGTTTAAGATCTTCTAGACTGGATGAAGGATTTTATTTGTTGAATTTGTGGATGTTAAATTAATAGAGAAATGAGCTGAGAGGAAACAGCAGTGGCAGCTCGACTCCCAGTCCCTCTCTGTCATCATGTCAGAGCTGAACTGAAACCAGTTCAGCTGCTGAACTGGTTTTTAACCTGAAACTATTTTATGCTGGTTGTAAACACCTGGTCCATTTCTTTATGGAGAGGTAAAGACAACAAATCCCACGATCCCATGCTCTTACACAATATCACCGGTATGTCTTGTTATAGTTAGCAGTAGTTACACACTGCAGTTAAACCATACAGCTCACTGATGACTGAGACCTGTTGCACTGATATCATTAGGTGTAATACAGTCAGTGTTGTACGCTAAAGTAAACTAAACAGATTCAAATAGTAAAGTGAATGTTTCAAGACGTCAGACCAGCACCTGATCTGAAGTTTGAAGCAGGAAGAGAGTATTGAAAAACACAGTGAAAGACGACCCTGAGGTGAACTATTATATCTTTTTTTTTTTAAAAAACATTTCAGACAATATAATTATATCCGTGGACAGGAAGTGGAGCAGCAGCCATTTTAACATGTTAATGACTTCAGGCCCATCAATCACACCTCTCACTCACTGCTGTGGTGTGGCTGCTGAATATCTACACACTCCTAAATGGATGCGCGCGCGCACACACACACACACGCACACATACATTTTCACACCTGTCACCGGCGATTGAGTAGGTTATGCACCCACATACATACTCACACTCCCTGCCTTTATACTTGTGGACACACACACACACATATATACACACATGATTCTTGCTTTCATCCACTGCACATGAATGACAAAATGATTACAGCAGGACAAGAAAAAAAAATCCTCCTTTTAGTCCATTTGTCACAGGCTGCCTCACTTTTAATACCAGTGTATGTTTTCTCAGTGGCCACCAGCTGAGCCAACTCAGCTCTGACAGTCATCTTCGTGTAATGGTTGTGCTTGACGTGTTCATAGAGTTGTATTTTATAATATATGTATATATATATATATGTGTGTGTGTGTGTGTGTGTGTGTGTGTGTGTGTGTTATAAGGTTATCATTTGACTAAAAGCACTTCTGTTGTTGTCCACAGATGTTTTTCAATTTCACCCATGAATAATGTAAAAGATTCTTCAGGTTTAACACTTTACTGAAGTGATGGAAGTTTATTTTTCCAGTGGAAAAAGTCACCCATTTGGATAAGAGGGTGTGGATGTGACTCATCTACGTTTCACTGTTATTAACCATAACCATAGTTTATTTTCTCTGTACGGTGGAGGAATCACATGTTCATATAGCCAGTATAGATATGTAGGACACGTGTGAATAATGTGACAGCTGCTAGAACTGAGTCGGCTCAGCAGGTGGCCATCGAAACGCTTATATTTAACTTTGCTAACTATACATTCATTGCGTCACAGTTGTAGCCACAATTATAACACACATATGTGTCATTTGTTTTTACATGTTTGCCTTAATTGATTTAACAGTTTGATTAACGCTATAAAAAAAATTGCATGTGACATCCTGATTCTTGAATGAATGGTTGAAGGACAGAAACGCTGCGACTCTAAAAGAGAAGAAGAAAAAAAAATCTAACTTAATTTGAATATAAATAATTTCACAGTTTATTCAAAGTTTTCAAATTTAAAGTTACAAAAATATGAGAAAAGACTGTTTTTAAGTCTTAATGAAATATTTAAAGTGCTAGAACAAATGTAACAAACCTATCAAGATCAATATTGAGCAAACGCTTCAAAACGTTATCATAGGTACTTAGGTGGCAACTCGTATATGTGGTAGAGACACAGATAATATAACATAAAAGAAAAGTGAGGGTTCATAATAAATGTACAGAAAGTCTGTATGTGTTAAATGCTCGTCCATCACCTCCACCTCCGCAGTTTCCACATATAAAACACAAACCACTTCACACCACATATAGGAATCATCCACTGTAGACATAGATCCTAAAGATCGTGGCTGCCTGAGCTGAGTGTTTCCTGTCAGAAATAACATATTGATTACATTTCTTATTCTATACACACACACCATGTCATGAATGACTGTTAAATTAATGAAATGTGTTTAAACTCGATTCATTTCACATCCAGTCCAGGATTCTGCGATATTTTAATTTCTAAACAGTTTGCACATGAGATGATCGTTACAGTTTGATTAGAAGAGACTGTAGATGATCCTTCTTTCATCAAGTAACTCTCACTTTATCACTTTAGTCAATTTCATATTGATCCAAGCACCAGCAGATTGACCTCACACCTGATCTGGAGTGATTGACTGCATTCTCACTGGCTATTAATGCCTGTGTGTGTGTTAGTGTGTGAACATGTGCATTGTCTCAGTGTGAGTCTCCATCAGACCAACAGAAAGCTATTTACCCTCCAGTGCGCTGAATTTCCCTCGCGACCACAGTCATCTCACTCAGAAAATGACAGTGGGCTTGTGCACGTGCGCGTGTGTGTGGTTATCGCCTGTGACATCACCACCCTCATTTCCTCTCTTGTTATTGCTGAGCCTCTCTGGACGGAAAGACTAAATAATGAGGAGGAGTGGGAGCTGAGGATCCATGTCTGCTACTCTGTGTGTGTGTGATGGTTGATGTCTGTGTATGTTTTCCATCACATTTAGAGGATTTCTTCTTTTTTCTAATTGTTGCTGCAGATGCGTCTGACTTAACGGAGCACGAGAAGTGTCGTCCTCTTGTTCATCATACCACATGTCTCCAGTCCAGGCGGTCTCTGGGCTCGGTCATTACAATGCATATAGATTAAGAAATTACCAGTAAACATATTAAAACTGTTTTGTCATCAGGGGTTGAATTCACCTTCGCCCTGGCGACTCTCATTCATCAGCTTCAGACGGGATTTCAGTTAAATTACAGTTATTATGGAAATGGGGCGCCCACTTTGATTGATGGACAGTTTGATGGACACAGTCAAATCATGCACTGGCTCTGTGATCAGCAGGCGAGAGGAGAAACCCTGCCAGAGTGATCGGGGTCCTGTAAGAGGCTGTCAATCAAAGTGCTTTCATGACCTACACCTCTTAAATGCCTCACACACACACACACGTAGACAGAAATTAGCATAAATGCACACGTGTCACATGCAAAATTGCTGCTTTGAATCCCTTGAGAAGGTGTTTACATGCAGCAGGAGATGATTTTTTCCATTAACGGTACAGTGTGTACTCAGAAACATATAGATTAGTGATTGGTATTAGTCAAGAGAGAACAATTCTGTGCATGTTCATGTAAACACATATAACAAGGCAATTAGAGGGAGGTTTTATGAAGATAACACAGGAAAAGTCATGAATGGAGTTCATGGCTCCTGTTTTAACCCTTTGTGTCGTGTCCTGCCTTTAATACTGTGAGGTCAAATGTCACTTTTCACATTTTTGTGTCACTCTGTTCTCGAGCACAGAAGGGAATCCAACGTATGAATGTTCCTCCTTGAGTCGTCTGTGATCTAAACAAACATTATTATTTTTTGGGCTTTCAGGCCTTTAATCGACAGGACAGCTGTAGAGAAACAGGAAATGAGGAGACAGATGACATGCAGCAAAGGGCCACCAGTGAGCTAAATGCGGTCCCTCTGGGGGGCACTATGGGCATCTCACCTCAGAATGGGTGACAGGTGGGAGGAGTTAGGTGACATCAACAGGGGGTGGGTCTATGTAAGCAGGCCCAGGTGGTGCCCTGTTTGATTGTTGTGTGTAGGAAGTAAAGAGGGAGACTCCACACTGGCGTTTGTCCGTTGCCTTTCTTTCAACTCCCACATTGGTGGCCCGACGTTCAAACCTGTCTGTTGATGCCGGCCAGTCAAACTGCTGCTGTTTCACCCACAGTTTTTGCGGCTGCGGTCAAACTACCAGAGTTTTGGCAGCATGATCTGGACCTGTGGTTTCTGCATATCGAGGCGCAGCTCAGTGGCTTCGTGATTTAAAAACAAAACCTGCATTTACTGTCACTGTCAAAACACACATGGGTGTTAGACACAAACACCGTGTCCAGTGATACTGATGATCAGGGATGGGCACAGACATCTGGTAGTGAACTGGCTTCAGTGTGACATGATCAAACACGGTATCATCACTGAGCTCTGACATTATCACCTCTGCTCTTGGTGCTGGAGAAATGAAGATGACAGATTCCTGTTTGTTGTTTCATAAGTTTGTCGGCGCATCTTATCTCAGCAGCTCAGTTTCTGACTGAGACATTCGCCTACGACACAGCCACAAGTTCAATAAGAGCTGTGCATCTAAAGGCAGAAACACACGATACATCCATTCTCACACCTGCAGGATATTTAACTGCTGGAGTTAAAACTCAATTACTGGAACATGGGTTAATAATTAAAAGTGTCCATTAGTGATTTGCTCAGAACATTACTGTCGAAGGTTAATTTCTGTATGGTGCATGTAAAAGATAAGGCAGTGTTAATTCAGAAATCTTTATTCATGACAGAGGAGAAGGTAAATGAAACATCTGCTGTCCCCTATGAAACTTTGTCGGTGTGATGTACGACAGGAGCTCGAGCCAAAGCTGGAATGTGAGAGCGATTGCAGCATCTGGCGTTTTGTGCAGACTAAAGCCTGTTTAAAAAGCTTAAGGCCAAATTACAACCAAGTCTGTGAGCGAGGGTGTGTAATGTGTTATATTTGTGTGTGTATGTGTAAGTGAGATTCAGACTTGAAGAGACTGGATTTCAATTGGGTTTTTCACACACCAGGCCATTTCCCAGCTTTATCCAGAAGCTGTTGTCTGTATATGCTGCTGCAGCTCCTCCGCTGTGGAAAAAAAACTTTAAATATTTGCCTTTTCTCTTTCTTTTCATCCTTCACATTATTTCTTCTCTGCAATCCGGTCAAATATTGAACTCTATTCTAATGTGTTTGCTGCAGCGCTGTCAAGAGACAGTCATTCAAAATCTCTCTCCAAATTGTTTTTAGTGGCAGCTCAGTGGGAAAAAAGCAGATGAGATGAGTGTGCAGCTCCACTGAGTATCTCCTGGCTTGTTTTGCCTGCCTGCACTATAAGTTTGGCAAGTCAGTGATGCCGGGTGATTCACACACTTATTCAGAACTGGGCCAAAAGAGACTTTATTGGTCCGGTGAGATGTTAACACGTGTTCATTTGAAGTGGCAGTCAGTTTTAACGAGTCCGTGGCTCTGCTTCCTCTCCACCTGTGTTGTTTTGTTTCTGTCCAAGGTTAAAACACAAAAGAATTGAGTTTTGTATCTTATTCCACTTCTTGTTCTGTCTTTTTCTTTTTTTTTTTGCTTTTTGTGTGGAAATCCATCAGTAATTGGCTGCGGCGCTAACTGGAGTTGGAGTTTGATGCCAGTTTTATCAGGCCGGGGAGATTTTAACACGTTTCCATGTGAATGGCCTGTAAACACCAGCTGTTCAGTAAAAACCGCTGTCACTCTGTGTCCAAATCACGCTAAGACAAAATGGATTCTTCATGGTCCATTTAATTGTAGGCAACCCAACCATACTGGACACAGGGCTTAAATGGACTGATTGAGCATTAAAATAAACATTGTAAGTGCTCATTTGGCCACTCTGCTCTGCTCACATATCTGCCAACACACAACTCCCTGGCATGTCATGACTATTTCCTGTCAAAAAATGTAAGATGGTTGCGATAAAGTGCTCGAGGACCCAGTGGAAATGAACATTGATTTGTATGGGTTGGGGGGGTCACTCGAGATGTGAAAAAGAAAAAAGAAAGTAGGGAGACGGTTTTGTAGCGTTTGTAGACTTACTGTAGTGAATAATTTGCTCCTCCACTCCTCAGCAGTCTCAACACCTCACTCTGAAGTAATGTGAAATGTAAAAATAAGCAAATTGAGTCAGTAGTTTATTTTAGAATCACAGGCTTATTATTCATCAGCGGGAAAACAAGTACAAGTGCAATTAAGACACTGTGTCATTTCATCTGGGGATAAATGAGTCACTGATTGTTTCGCTCTTCAACAACTTGAAATCACTTTTAAGTCCAACTAAACTTTTTATTATTATTGTTATTATTATTGTTCTAGAGCTTCTGGATCTGCTGTGTACACCTTTCCAACACTTTAAACACATAAATAGTGGTTTTGATAAGAGAGCAGTATTGTTTCTCTGTTACTGTGCATCCCTAATCTCTGAGTATATATAGGCCAGAGTATATATCTACCTCCTCCTTGTGCTGCACGGAACTTCACCTGCTCTGTCATTGGCTGGAGAGAAAACACAGCAGATGTGTTCAAAATCGTCCACTCATTCACTCACTCCCTGTTCCCTACATCGTGTATATGATATAGTGCACTACATAGGGAATGACGAAAGGAGATTTTGAACACAGCTCGACTCTCCACGCAGAAATGTCTGCGCTCACAACAAAGCAAAAGACCAAAATACAGGCGGAGGGAGGGGGCTCTGCAGACACAGTCACCACCACACAGGACTAGAAGCCCATAGGTGATGATTGATTAAGATGATTAAGCTGGATTTCATTTGTATAAGTCCAGTGTTTATTTTTTAGCAAAAACCTCCAGACTCTACCTTTAACCTCTGTAACCACTGGGAAAAACCACAGTAAATATATAAGTGCTGCAAAGACCAAAATCAACAAAGAAATTTGCAAAATTCAATCCATCCTGTCGGGGGCGTGGCCTAAACACTGGATTGTAACGTCTTAACTCTGGAGTGATAATAGTAACTACAGTACATTATTGTGATGATTCACTTATTCAGTTATTGGTTGGGTTGTGCCTTCATTATCCCACAAAGACATAACATTTTGTTTACCTCATTCGAACTTGCATTAACGAGGTCTCAGTTCTAACCTGATGAAACTTGCAGACACTCCACTGTTAGATTGAGCTTACAGTTTAAAATCAAAATTTGCCCAAAAACCCCGGCTGCAGCACAGCAGCCAGACTAGTAAATATATAAACAAATAAAATCCTGTATGAAAAGAGGAGAATCTAGCCAATTAAATTCTAAACCCGAGGCCTGATGTGATGTGTTCATGACGAGAACTTGGCAAAAACTCACCTTATCTGACATCACATGTCACGAATGCAAGATAAACATTTATTTACCAGCCGTGTGATTCCTGCCAGGACAGTTATTGCTGTGTTTATTTGTTGATGCTGTGTTGAGCTTTAGAGGCAAAAAAAATCCCTCGTCTGATCCACATCTGATCAAAACATAGAGTGTGACACACTGCAGCCCTACACACGCACACACACGCACACACACGCACACACACGCACACACACGCACACACACGCACACACACGCACACACACACACGTATACACATACACACATACACACTGCATTAGTTAGCTGTGTTCATCTATGTTTAGCTGCTGGAGCTGCGGAGCTGTCCCAAAGCTGTCACCATATTACAAGCTACCGCTGAGAGCTCTCTCTCTCTCTCACACACACACACACACGCACACACTCCAATCCTCAGTGTGAATACAGGTAACAGTGACTCTTTGTAGTGGAGTCTGAATGGCTGCTATAAGGTTACCCTGAAATACACTTTCTCACACAAACACACACACACACATGCACATACAAACACACACATTCTCCCCATTCTAATTGCTGCAATGTGACACTGCCTCCCACATCATGAGAAGAAACGGAGAGATCCTCACACAGAGAGAAAGGATGGGGTGAAAGACGGGGTGGTGGAGGGAGACAGGGAGTCAGCGTTTGACCTACATCCAATATTTGTGTCTGTCTGTGCACTGAAGGGAAATCAGGCTAAACAATGGCCGCTGTATTTTTATTAAAAGACAAACAAAAACATGCAGATGGAGATCAGATAATAAACACTGTGTCCTCTCACATGTTGATTTATGTGTTTAACAGGACAAGTCTTTGAAGGCTCCTCCCCTAGAGGTCCATCTGTTTGCTTTGCTGAAAAGACATCACACGACACTGATGTTAACACGGGTCACAAAATGTTATCGTGCGTTTATAGTCTGTGTGTGAACTCGCTTCATTCCTGACTTTATTACTTACAGTGGAATTTTTTCAGCAGCTCCAACAACACTGAAGTAACAGTGAGAACACATTCCTCATTCACAACATCCTTTTCAAAAGCTCTATGACAACCTCCATGTCTGCTATAATAATGGACAGACACTTAGAAACATACCAATGGGAGAATAAAGCGTTCTCTCTGAAACGAAATGGCAATTTTTAAAATATTGTTTATCATTACTCATGTCATCTTTTGTATTTTTTAGGTTTTCCAGATCGCCTACGTGATCCTGAAAGCAGCCAACTCACCTCGGCCTGGTAAGAAACCTGTGTCATAATTTATATTTACAGCAGCGACACATTGATTCAAGTGTTAACATGACTGCTGTGGTTATAGAATGGGAACAATGACTGTGTATTAAAGTGCAAAGTGCAGCCTGTTTCTCCAGCCTGTGTCTGAGGAGCAGTTGAATACAGTAATTAAAGCCATTTGAGCAAATTGTTGTCCCACAGAGGAACCGCAGTTAATCTGAATGATTAAGACTCAAGTCAATAAAGTGTTGCTTTTATTTTTTTTACTCCAGTCGGATAAAGTCTTGATTTGAAGTTTTAAAAATCCAACAACATCAACGTTCATGACGACTTGGTGTTTGCAACTGTTTTTGTGTTTTTATCCATTAACAGACATTTTGTGTGTGTGTGTGTGTAGGTTTACACACACACACACACGTTCCAATGAAGGTTTTAAGATACCTTGAGATTTCTATGGAAAAGTGTTTGTGAAATTGTGCAGATTGCTCTGTTAAAACTGAGTGAAAGATATTACACATCAGTAAATGGATGGCATACTTTTAACAAGGTGTCACCAAATAGTTACTTCTCCTGCCACAGAGAAACACCAGTGAGAGGACAATGGTGAGTTCCCATCAATAAAATACTGTGCATACCAACTGGTGCAGCAGTGATTTAACACTTCACTGCAAATGAATCTTGGGAAAAGTTTTTAGACTACAGAAGATTTTTGTAATTTGACTATGTCACCTTACTTGCGGCCATTTTCTTGTTGCACCTGCTCAGTGACTTACATAGTGTATTGGTAGCATTTGTGCCTGTGCTCTTCCAACCTTTTACACAAAATTTTTACACGTTCTTTAAAAAAAAATCTGAATTTTTTTTCACAAATTTGTAACTTCATAATATCAGAAAACATCATAGAGAGTTTTTTCTTTTAATTTTGTGACTTTAAACTTCAAAATTATGTTTTTAAACTCAGAAACTCACTCTCCCTCGTCTGCCAGCTCATTTCTTTCTTTTTTATTTTTTAACCTTTGATGGGCCCAATACGACGTCCTAACAGCAACATGAAACCACCTGTCAGCTCTTTTTTTTCCTTTACAATTTTTTTTTAAACTTTAAAACTGAACTGTCACAGAGTCAGATTTATATCTGAAGGAGCGTAACACAGACTTGACCACACGATGTTTCAGTGTCCAGTTAAAATGCATGAAGACTCTGTGCATCCTCTAATATCAGTGTTAATTTGATTTACTGAAAACCTGAACCTGGGATGTGTTGGTAGTTGCTCAGCGCTGGTGGCAGCTCACATGGAGCTCCGTCTCATTTGCTCATTTGGTTTTTTCCATTAACTGAAGTCTCTTCGCTCTGCGCTCAGCCACAACTCCAGGAGCTGGATTATTATGGTCTGCTCCATGTTATTGAAAAACATGTGGGATTGAATGTTCTGTCAATTTTCTATGTATTTTAAGTAGGATGACCTAAACACCATCTTGGATGTCCATCATTATTATTATTGATCCATTCTCTCCTCTCCATCAAACATTTGAAGCATTTCATCATTATTTTTCCAACGCCGATATTTTTGCCCGCAGGTAACTGGATCTTAGAGCGATCAATAGACGGAGTGACCTTCGAACCCTGGCAGTACTACGCCATCACAGACACAGAGTGCCTGACGCGATTCAACATTTATCCACGGACCGGACCTCCATCTTACACCAGAGACGACGAAGTCATCTGCACGTCCTTTTATTCAAAGATTCACCCTCTGGAGAATGGAGAGGTAACATCCGCAGCTGTCGAGGTTGTTACACTGACACTGTTACCTGTGGCTGGGTTGGGTTTAGGTTGATTTGGGAGGTGTGTGTGGGATTGAGTTGACTCCCCGGCTGGAAAATTTGGCTTAAGTGTTTGAAGGCTGTTACAAATTTGATCGTACTTGTTGCAGATTAGGGCTGCACAATTAATCACAGTGTAATCGAAATTGCAGTATGGCCAAGTGCAATATCCAAATCACAAAGTAAGGTGAACAGTATCACAACATTGTCATGCACTTTAGGTGTTGTGTGACGTCCTGGTCAACAGATCATATTCTCAAGATGTAAAGGGACATGTTGGTTTGGTACAGCACCAACAATCAAACATCAATTTTATATTTTATACATGAAAGTGAACAGCAAAAATGACCATTTTAGCTGAAATTGCAATTACAATATCTGCCCATACAATTGCAATATAATGTTTTTTTTTTTTTTTTTAACATATGCATCTCTGTCATGTGCTATCGACATATTTTTTCTTATTTTTCAGTTTGCATTTGTGTCATCTCTTAAGCACAAAGATGTACCACTTGGCAATGGCTCGACTTCACATCAGTAGCAAGATACAGGATCAGCTGCACCCAGCCCAACATATATCAAACATATCTGTGGCGAGGAATCCTTGTTTGATCACTTCTTGAGAAAGAGTGCGAGGAGTCACAGCTCTGGTTACGTGGATGCAAAAGCAGGACACGGAGGAGAGCAAAAGGCAGTTTCTTTAATCAAAAACAGGGCTGGAGAGAGCAGAGATCACAGATAGGCAAGCGGCACAAAAAAAGTTGTGGAACAAATAATATGACCTTAGAAAGAGAGTTATCTGATGGAGTGATGTGGATTTAAGAGTCTGATGAGGGCGGGGCCTGGTCTGCCGGGGGGCAACAGGTAGCAGACACTATGAGGATGAGTTAGGAAGACTCTCTGCTCATCATGGCATCACAAACTGTATAACATATATAAAATCAACACAAACATCATAAAAACAAAGTAAAATATTCATGTGAGTTCTCTTGAACGCAACAGTCCAGTGTTCAGAGCAGGATGAATAATGAAGTGGTGCATGTTGGGTATGTTTCTTTGTAAATGTGGGCAACTGTTGATATAATCTTAGTCACTGATTAGATTTGGGCTCTGATTTATCGAACACTCACACACACTCAGTCTGATACACACACACACACACACGAACACACACCACTGTTTACTGTGATGTTGTTACTTTGATCAGCTGTGTGTTTGGTTGCACCCAGAAAGAACAGAGGGGCAAGTTCTGCTATAACTGACATTAATGAAGAGAAAGACACACACACACACGCGCACGCACTATAGTGAAAATAAACTAATCACACATTCATATTCTCCCACAAGCTTTTAAGTGTAGATTCCTGTCTGAATATGTGTACACATTTACATGGTGACAGTGTGTGTGTGTGTGTGAGCTTGCACATGCTAGCGTGCATGTGCATTAGGTGTGTATATCCTTGTGTGTGTGCGCGCCGTATATGTGTCTGTGTCTTGCGGGGGAGCGCTAGAGGGGGGTGCGAGCTGGGAGATGTCAAGAGCTGCAAGTAACAACGGAGGTGTCTGGATGTGTGTGTGTGAGTGTGTGTGAGTGTGTATGTGTGTGTGTGGTTGACAGCTCCCTAGCCGTCTGATCACAGTGAAACCATAATGAGTCGTAGGCGATGTGTCACTGCATCGCACACACATTCACAATGTCACCCCACCACTCATCACACACACACACACTTGCGTACATGCACATACACAGTCGTTTCCAAGTGTGCAGCTTACACCCATCAAGTGTTCCCCCTTGACACACACCACATACACACACACACGGTCAGCCCACTCTGTGAGACTTTTTTCTTGATGCCAAATGTTGCTTTTGGCCACATTAGTGAGACAGACAGATGGACGGTCAGATAGACAGAACCTCACACTCCTCATTATGGGGCTGCCTGTTGATTATTGGTGATACAGAATATAAAATTCATGCTCATTCTACCTCTGCACTGATGTCAGGGCAACACATGCTGTCAGTTTGTGTCCGCCGTACGAGGTGTTGTCATTTGGCGAAGCAACCGACTCTGCAGAGAAGATGTTGCATCATGTCGAACTGTGGCTCCTCAGTAATTGCCTCTTATCAGGACACCTTTGCCTCCTATCATTTATTTAATCATTTAATTGTTCCTGCAACAAAACAGCTGCTAATCTGACAACATCTGGATAGTGTAGCTATTTTAAAATCATATAAAGGCAGGACTTATTTTATACAAGTGGTATTTGAGTGGGTGGACCAGAAAAGAAAACACGGTGGGGTTGTAAATATTACTGGATATGGGGCTGAAAAATCTCTCTCACACAGAGACACACACACACACACACACATCTGTTCTGGACAGGATTAACATCTCTGACCAAACAAGCCTGTCGTCAGACAAGAATGCCAATATTGGGTTTCCATGGTTATGGCAAATAAACTGTGGTCGAGGGTTTGGTGAGGGCGAGGCAGCTAAATTGAGGGGAGAAAAAGGTTGTGGTTACGTCTAATGAAAAGGGCGAACATTAACTGCAGGTCAGTAACAGGACTGATTCACCACATCCTCACTTTTAGTCCAGCTACATCCAGTACAGACAGATTAATACCTCCACTAACACTGACCAGACTAGACAATGGACTGATTGAATCCACAAGCTTCCAGTATGGACAGACACTGGGTTGGACAGTAGTATGTAGATTAAAGTACAGGTCTGTTTAGAGAGAAGTTATTGATCAGAACATTTATTATTATTGGAAAACGTTTACTTTGCATCTTGTAACAGCTTTAGGGTTGTACAGTATATTGCACTACATCTGTTGATTTTTTGAAGCACTGTATCAAACTTTTAACCAGTAGTCAACATGGAGACAGTGGCTTTTGTGTTGCATTTAAACCTCTGAGTTGTTGGATGTTGCAGCAGCTCTGTACTGATTACACATGTAAGCATTTCTTAACCTCTGTCTCAATCTTCCTGCTACTGATTGGAGCAGGATGTGTACATACAAACATGTAATATATAACCTTGCTTATATATTCCAGTATATCACCCTATATCATATAATAGGGTTATGTAAGACACTGCTGATCAAAGTCAAATGGCTTCAATAAGGATGTTGAAAAAATACTTGTACAGTAGCTTCACTAGATAAATGGATAGTGCTCCATGTGTCCTCCTGACTGATGGTCTGTTGACTGACGTTAACCAGAGGCCGACGGTGTAAAACAAGTGTGTGTGTGTGTGTTGGTTACGTCCTCTAAGCAGTGGAAGAAATGGTGAAACTGTTGTGCGGTAAATTAGATTCAGTTAAAGCTGCTCTGCTAATGAGCGTATGTCAGTGCCCAGAGACAAACTGTGATTATCAGCAGCAACAAAAGAGCCTTAAATTAATGACATTGCTGCCTTCTCCTTGTTGTGGATTCTTTAAAAGGCTTCGTATCAGTTTATCGCCCCCTAAAGTTACCAGAGCAGATGGTTTGTTCCAACATGGTGAGGCTGTAGTTGTACACTGAGGAGGGCTGGTGGCAGCTTGCTGTTCCACTGCAGGTTTTATCCCTTTGTCTCTCCTTGTTTTTGTTGAACTCTCTCAGTTTTATTGATCATTTTTTGTAACTTTTTGGATATGATTCCCTCTTTCCATTATAAGATTAGTACTTCTTTATTCAATAGTCACTTTTTAAACATCTTTTCCCTGTAAATTCACTTGTATTATTCAATTAAATTGGCCTTAACATGAATACTAACATCAGATATTACTGTGGACGGGTTGTGTTTAAGAGTCTTCACTTTCTTTTTGCTAATTTAAGGACCAGTGCGTCACAGACACTTCTTCCTGTTCAAAAAAAGAGGAAAAAAAGGTTTCTGTTAATCATCCTCCCCCTTGTTCGGATCTGTTTATGTTTGTTTTCTCTTTGGCTTCACCACCGAGGCGCCGCACTCCTCCGACCATCTGCCACCACAGGAAAACCAGGAAGCACTTTTAACGTTCGTCTTGGTTTCACTTGCTGATGCTGATGCTGCTGCTGCGGGGACATGTCAGCACTTATCTGTCTCTCTCTGTCCATAGATTCACACGTCTCTGATCAATGGACGTCCCAGTGCAGACGACCCCTCCCCGACCCTGCTGAACTTCACCTCCGCCCGCTACATCAGGCTGGTGTTTCAGCGAATCAGGACGCTGAACGCCGACCTTATGACTCTGACACTCCACGACCACCATGATATCGATCCCATTGTGTCAAGACGGGTGAGGCCACACACAGACACACAACACACCTGTCTTTTCTTTTCTTTTCTTTTCTTTTCTTTTCTTTTCTTTTCGTTTCTTTATGTATAAGTATTGTTATTGATAAGAATTAAATTCTTTCTTATTTTACGCATGATATCGTAGGTTAAAGTTATGATTTACAGTAACACAGGTGTTTTTAGTCACATTTGACCTCCTGAATCTCTGAGTCACGTCTGAATTAATGGTTTAAAGTCATAACTCTGAGATACCAAGTTGTGATAACTTGTGACACTCGATCCAGTGATTAAAGGCCATGAATTGGGTTCTGATCAGATTTGTGCAAATAAATCAACCAAGCTAAATCACACACCTGGCTCTATGATTTCTGTTTTCTCTGGCCTTGCCATTCTTGGCATTGCTGTTCTCCCCAGTTTTGCACATCTTTATTTTTTTTTTTGAATAAATATCACAGGTTTATTGATCTCTGATACACCAGAGCTTTACTCCAGTAAAAGCACATCCATGTCAGCTAACCTGCATCCTCAGTCCTCCTGTAAGACCTCCCTCCCCTCGTTCTTATCCCCTTTAGACATACACATGACCTCTCTGGAATTCAATTGTTGGAAATCTGCTGTAACAAAAGCGAACTGTAATCAATCTCTGCCAAAGTCACAAATTAGAAAATAAAACTAAATAAAACATCACAGAAGCATGACTGTGGTCCCCCATGCAAAACAATACAAACTATCCTTTGTATTTCTATTCATTGATTCATACATACACTACTTTCACTACAAAATAAAAATATGGAGGAACATTTATCGTAACAATCTTATGAGTCAACTGCGGTTAATGTGACGTTAAACCAAAATTTCAGTACTTGAACTTCAATGATGTGTAACTGGTGCAGCATACTGCTCCAGCTCAACTCATCACCAGATGAGCTGTTAGAAACATCTTGTGTGAGGTCAGGACATCTTTTTTTTTTTTGAAGTGTAATCTCCTTTGAGATAAGAGAGCAGGATCTCTCTCTAATAACGCCTCTTAATTTGCTAATATGGTCATTAACACTGCAGTGCTTATTGTAACAGGTCCTCTCTCTCTCTCTCTCTCCCCCCCCCCCTCCTCAGTACTACTACTCCATTAAGGACATCTCAGTCGGAGGGATGTGTATCTGTTACGGCCACGCTAAAGCCTGCCCACTCAACGCTCTTACAAAGGTACAACACTTAACTCTCTGTTTCTAACAAGCCCACCAAGGTAATGGCGCTCCTCCATACCGGTGCACAGGAGCAAAGAGCACCTCAGGTGCTGGCTCTTTATCCACCACCTTATATCAAACTGTGTGTGTGTCTGTGTGTGTCTGCAAGGGACACAGGTGACACAGTGAGGCGTTGTCTCCCATGTCACATTGAAGAGAGGAGTGTTTGATACCAGACACCTGATCTTTCTCTTCCCTCACACCCAACCACACACACACACACACACACACAAATACATGCACTGTGAGGGCTGTGTGTCCTGAGGCTGAGCCATGAAGTCTTACCCAGATGTGACACGGGTGTCTGGTCCCTCAGTGATGATCTCATTGACAGAGGGTTAATTCGTCTGAGGAAAGCAAAACCACTCCAGTTACATCTATTTTATAATTCTTTAAATCTTTTTCCAAAGCATATCACAGCATACGTTTTTGTATGGGGGGAGATTCACTTTTTGACATTTAATCTCCTCTGATATGTCACATTGGACATTTCTTCCCATTAATTTCTGGACATCCAGGATTTTGGTTATGATGTAAAAACATCAAACGTGGACAAACTAGACTTTCTGCTTCAGAGCACATTATGTTTTTCATAAACACATACATGCGGCGTAAAGCCATGGGTTAAAACATCAGTAGTTGCCAAGAAGTACACTGAAAAGATGTTTTAAGTAAACTTTTCAAACTGATGTTTAGACTCAGGGCTCATATACAAGACCTTAGTGGGTTGATATACACTGTATATTTAGTCATATATATCTATCAGGCCTAAACGTGACACATTGTCTTACTAGTTCTACTTTATTCAGCTTTGATTTTGTTGAGATTCAGTTTCCTTGAATGAATCTCACTCCTTTGATTCGAGTTTATGCGTTCGTGCTGTGAAGTCGTGGGAAGATGCTCAGAGAGCAGAGAAGGTGGAGACCTGCGAGATGATTTGTTGATGATCATCTTCAGCAGATTTTGCTCGGATGCACGCTCAGCACAGAGGCAGCCCGGAGCCACAGTCGTAAGCGTTGCGTCTCAGATAAAAGGGGCAAATTCACCGGTGCCAACAAATCCAAACTTGGCTCTCGCCGTCCCTATTGTACTCGTCTCCTCTCAGTTAAATCTGGCACGCTCTCCACATCAACCAATTTACAGAAAGTCCTAAATTGAATTACTGAACCTCAAACTTGGCAGGTTTCCTGCTACATTCTGCTTTGACTGTTTAGTTTTGAATTTATTTCTCTCCTGAGAGGGTGATAGTGAACCCATTTGCAACCGACTGATAATCTGGAAAGTGAACCAAGTTGTTTTACTGCAGTTGGCCCTCCTGTGGATGCACTGTTATTTGATGGGCCTCCAATAGGTCATGCATATTGGTAATTACCTGCTTGTGGCCCTCCAGTTTTACTGTTCTGATCCCCGATGACAACAATTTACTCAGCCAATAATAATGAGAACAAATTCAAAGATATTAGAAATGAATATCTTAGTGTAGAATCAAATTAAAACCAGTTTCTATTCAGACATTCATAGCAGGGGAGAAACGACCGCACACAGCATCTAGACAGCTGGCCCTCAACAGTGCACACGGTAATGTGATGGTCTCTCTGTCAGTATTGGCACGTTGCTAGTTCTGAATTACTGTAAATCTGTCAGATGACCATCACACTGCAAATGGATTGAAAAGTCCCCCTCCTCCCCGTGACTTCGTTTGTTTCCTGTGATGTGTATTGTGTGATATTATTTTTATGTATGTATATTTGCTCAGTGTATTTTGTTCTTTTGATGGTAATGGCTCAGATTCGTGTTGTCAGGTATGTTGGTGGTAAAAAAAACAAAAAAACAATGAAATCCATTCAGATTAAATTGAAATATTTTACATTTACATCATCTCCTATAGTTTAAATGTGGTCAGTACATCCTGACATTACTGTTAGTGTGTGTGTGTGTGTGTGTATGGTTACACATGGAGGATCACAAAGACTTACATAAATAAAAAAAACAACATTTCAACTTGGTGATAATTGCTCTGCTGTCTCTTTAATCCAGGAAACTGTGATTTGTTGTAGAAAGCAGTGGAAGCTCTGAGCTGTGTGAGCGACTGATCTAAATGCACATGAGTGTTGAACCATTTTTTTTTTCTTTCTTTAGCAGGGACTGGACAGATCTTGTAGAAAAAGTGGCTGCACTGGGATTTAAATTTATCTGACTGGGATTGTTTCCATGCTTAATGCTCGGCGACATCGTCTTCTGGCTGGCAGATGTGTTTATTTAAACACATTTTTGCTGATGTCTTTAATTGACAAATCTGCGAAACTCAGATCCGCTCTGTTAATGTGTACTTTTCATATATTTGTGTGTGGTTTGCAGAGGTTTAGCTGCGAGTGTGAACACAACACATGTGGGGAGAGCTGCGATCGTTGTTGCCCTGGTTACCACCAGCAGCCCTGGATGGCAGGGACCTTCCTCACTCGACATATCTGTGAAAGTAAGAAAACCAAATACCACAAAGACCCACAAACCAGTGAATAACAGTTTTAGCATTTAGCATTAGATTTAACATTAGTACTGCAGTTTATATGAACAGAGGCTTAACAGATCTAAACTCTTGGCAGCTAATCACATATCAGTCTTTGTCTGAATACAGCCATCAAAAGTCACCTTTGCATCCATTAACCTTCATCAACTATGAGGCAGCAGAGCAAAGAGGTCAGAGGCCTCCACCTGTCATCATAAACCTGGAGTTACAACATGTAATCTTCATTTTATTTCACTCCTCCTCACAGGCTCTGTAGTCTCAGTGGCCTTATAACTGCTTCTCCTGCCTCTACAATGACACAGCAAGATGAGACATCAAAGGTCCTGATTGTGCACAATAGTAAAGGAGCCAGTTGTGATGGATTCAGCCCATTCAGGACACCCCCCGCCCTTGCTGCATGTGAAGGGATTTGACAACAATAAAGCTCGTAATTAGAGTAAAATGTGATCTAACGGAGGGGACAGGAAACCTCCAACTGAAATCTGCTTCAACCTCTGAAATAATCTGAGGATAAAAGTGGCCTTCCTACGGCTGTTATTCCACCAATCAGAGCGGAGAACAATGACACAGTGCTGTATGAAGTACCCGTCAGGCAGAGAGGGGTCCAGCTTTGCTAGCTTGTAGATTTGTGATTGGCAGTGACATTTCATACAAGAAACAACCACTACTGCCACAACTGGAGACATTTCATGAACAACAACAAAAAAAAAAAAAACCCAGTGAATGAAGAAAGTGCATAATGCTGCGTTCAATCAGACTAAAGCACTGTGGGAAAAATCAGCTTGCATTTTGAAAACTAGTAGAACTAAGTTCAGCTTTTCCTGCAACACAACTTTAACTTTATAAATATGAAGAAAAATATTAGAAAATATTTCACTCTACTGTATCCACTGTTCTATCCCTGTGTTTTATGTCTTCATCACGCTGGTGTCCTAAACATCACATTTTAGGATTTGGTCAGAACAGCTGCCAGGTTCAGCTGCACATATCTGGGATCCTTGTTTCTCCTCTCCCTCCAACAGTAACTGCAAAAGCATTTGGCTAAAATACAAGAAAAGACACTAAATTTAAGGAAAAATATACTTAATATTCATGGATTTTTTTAAAGATCATTTTACTTGACAATGAAGCTTGAAAGAAGTTGGTTAGACCTGCCACAGCTCAGTCATTAGATAATACAGTGACACCTGTATACACATATACACATACATACACTTACTTGCAATTCAGTGTTTGAGGAGTGAAAATCAGTTTTGTCATGGTTAAGAAACATGTTGAGCCACTGACACATACTAATAATATTGGTACATATTGGTCTGTCTCTATCTAATTTAGTTAAAACAAGATAATTATTCTCATATTTCCAGATTTAAGATTTTAAATATTGATGAAACAGAACCATTTGCAGTGTGGGTCCTGAATCTGAGCTGTGAGAGTTATGGGTTGTCCACATAAAAGCAGAAGCTCATGTCCTGGAGTGAGAAATGTTTGAGTAGGAGATTTTTCCTGGAGCGAAATCCAAACTTCTCTTCAAAATTCAAAGCAAACACTTTCCTCTTATTTGTAAAGTTTGATGTTAAGCTTAGCAGGGAACAGGGCTCTAACTAACCACCATAGGAAATGGACATGATAAATGAAAGGAAAGACCCACTTTTCCTCTCTGGAACCAAAGAGATAAAACGCTGCTCGTGGTCAGTGTGTGAACCTCAGGGAACTGTCCTCTCAACATGATTGGCTGTTTTTTGCTGAGCTCTTAATTTGGAGGAGGTAAATGGATTTTTAAGAAAAGCAGTTGTCTATGCTTCATGCTAAGTATTCGGATGCAGAGGGGTGGGGGCGGGTCCTGGCAATCCCATCAAACACAGCAGCGCTGCGCAGGAGAGTTTTTATATGTGTGTGTGTGTGTGTGTGTTTGTTTTCAGAGTGCAACTGCCATGGCAAAGCAGAGGAGTGCTACTTCAATCAAACGGTGGCAGACTTATCGCTCAGCCTGGACATCCACGGCAACCACAGAGGGGGAGGCGTTTGCATCGGTTGCCGTGACAACACTGCGGGCATCAACTGTCAGACCTGCGTGGCTGGATACTACAGACCCACCGAGGTGTGTGATACACACATAAGCATCTCTGTGCCTCATCAGGATTGTGTGAATATTAATTATGTTTGTCTTGACCTGTCCAGGTGAGCGCCGAGGAGGAGGACCCCTGCATCCCCTGCTCATGTGACCCACTTGGTTCTCTCAGCCAAGCATGTGTTGCTGATTCAAGCCAGGCTACACCCAGTATGCAGACACATGCGCACACACACACACATACACACACACACACACACACACACACACACACACACACACACACACACCTCATGTCTTTAATTCCCTCTCTGCCTCCTTGTGTCTGTCTTTGTGGTCATATCACTCATGTCCTTTAAAGATGCATCATCTCAACCCCTCATTAGACACACGTTCACACGTTTATGGTGGATGCAGGCACACGTTTCACATTTTAATTCATTTCAAAGAGCTACTTCAGCCGCTCCAACATTTCATCAGTTCAGTCCAGCTTGATTTCCTATGGGGTTGGGGTTAGTCAAGTTCAGCTGTGAGCACAGACGCCTCTGTTATTGAAAACTGTCTGTAGCAGCAGAACTATTTATATTAGAGATAATTTTACTTCCCTTTGTTTCTTTTTTTTCTTTCTGTTTTCATGTCTAGAAAGTGGAGCTATTTTAGGTGCAAGCTACTTCAAAGAGATACTCACTCTTTCACTCACACTGTTTTTTTATTATTATTATTTTTTTTATTTTTAAACATGTGTGTCTTGAATGTGTGTGTGTGTGTGTGTCTTTGTGTGTTTGATTGACAGCCCAGCCAGCAGGGTCATGCCGGTGTAAGGAGGGTTTTGGGGGTCTGCGATGTGACAGGTGAGAGACACACACACACACACACACACACATACACAAAGAGATAGAGACACATTGTGACAGGTGAGCAGAACCTTTCAGCTGTTGTCGGTTCCAATTAGTGTTCGGAAATTGCCAGAAAGTTTCCATTAGGATCTTTGATGATATTTATTATAATAGATCATGACACTTAGTTTGTACCTTACACTATATGAAGAGGTCAGTAAATGTATAAAGCTCTAAGATATGTTTTTTTTGTCCTCTTTTAATAATATCATACACATACTTGAATCCCTAATGGACCTGAATGCAGCCTGAGCCCATTAAGACAAATCTTGTAACACTCAGTAGTAGCAGAAATCACAATGTGTCAGTCAATGAAAATAAAGACAACAAGTCCCTCTTCATTTGTCGATCAGCTGTTGTGTTCACCATTGTCCTTTATTGCTTGTTGCTTCCTCGTTGATATCGCTCAGGTTTAATGTGAATCCAGCCTCAAAGCTGATACAACTTTTTCCTCCAACTTTTTAACGACCTGCCCCTTAGATCGCCAGCAGCACGAGCGAGCATCATTTTTAAAATCACTTCTCCTAAAAATGCACTCGCTCCAGTTCACTCTCTCTGTTAACGAGGAAGTTGTTTCCTGTGAGATTTTATGTATGTACATGTCACGGATGGTGCGAGGTCACAACCAGAGAGTCAGACCAGCTCCATCAGGACTGTGGATGCAGTGGTGGTTAAGTATTGACCCCTGTGACCTCCTGCAGAGTGTTGGGTGACCTCTAATCACTTTCACTTTTATTATATTTATTTATATATATATATTTTAATTAAACCTGTTTGTCCCTAGGTGCACTGTGGGATATATGGGCTACCCGTCCTGTCAGCGCTGTAACTGCAGTGTGGAAGGAAGCATGAACGATGACCCATGTATAACACCATGCATTTGCAAGGTACACACACACGCGAATAATGACAAGTACTCTGTGCTAACCTTTCTAGCCCTGTCATCATTATCTTCACCACATTAACATTGCAATAACATGGCTTGTGCTCATAACGTCAGTTTGAGGGCCCATAAACTCTGCTGCATCTTTCATCTCTCTCTCTCTCTCCTTCTCTCCCACTCTGTCCAACTTTCTCATATAGGAAAATGTAGAGGGAGAAAACTGCGACCGCTGTAAACTGGGATTTTACAATCTCCAAGGTGACAATCGACGTGGCTGTGAAAAGTGCTCCTGCATGGGCGTGTCCAGTCAGTGCTCCGCCTCCACCTGGTCCTATCAGAACGTAGGCTCCTGCTGCACACACACACACTCCCACACACACACACACACTTGTTCCTGTTTATTTGGGTCAACAATCGAGAGTTTTCTCTTTTTAATCCATTCGAGCTCAAATTGAAGCTTAAATTGCACCATTCCTGTCCACCACAGCCTGAAAGGGTCATCAGACACTACAGGTCAGCTCCAAGTACTTGACACAAATTACACTGCTGACTTTTTGTGGTCGGTGCCATTAAGGTCCAGTCATACCAGCATTTTAAAAAGGAGCAATTTCTAGACCGGATAAACATTTAGTGAAGATACAGCAGTAAACAGATCTGTGTGTGTGTGTGTGTGTGAAGGTGAAGATGGTCTGGGTCTGTTCAACTGTTCAAAATGTCTGTGAAGATGCTCAGTCACCCATGTCACGGTTATGTGAGAGAGAACACAACACACCACAAGCCGAGAGTTAACAGAGCTGAGCTGATAATGTGCCTGCAAGGCCCGAGCCCATGAGAGGAAACACAAACACCCGATGGATGCTCTTAAAACCTGTGGATAGCCTGACTGTCGTCATGACTCTGGTCTCCCACATTTGTAAAACTGGTTAAGATTTGAAAATCGTCGGGTGTGTAGTCAAAATGTCAACAACCACATCCTGTTGCCCCTGATTCAACTTTTGATTGTTTTGGTGTGTTCAAATCTTCTGTGCCAAGATCAACTTTTGGTGATGTTTATAATATTATCGACAGTGTTGACCTCTGTTTGAAGTAGGGAGGCTCTCAGTGCCTCATACTGCACCTTTATACATACATAACCTCCTCTGCTGGAGTGATCATTATTCCACAAGTATTTGTACCACTGATAAGATGTGATTGTAATCAAATTTTTAAACAACACTGAACATACGATAGGTCAAAGTAAAGAGCATAACAGAGATTAAACTAAAAGGAAAAACAACAGGAATCAGGTCCAGAAGGCGACAAATGGAGATAGAGAGAGAAAGAGGAGAAATACATGGGAGTGGGGGGTCTCTCGGTTCAATAAGCTTTTAGGATCCTTCACCGTTTGGGCCCAAAGTTTAATTGTGTCTTCTTCAGCCCCGTGGATACGCACAGCGGAAAGCTCAAGATAAACAACAATAAAAGTGAGCAACCAATCGTCGCAGAGTAAGAAAGTCAAAGTGTTTCTGCCTGGTGGTGACCAACTTTTTGGCAACTGGTAACCTACATAAAAACACACACTTCACACAAAGTGTTTTGACTGCATATGCAGTTGTAGCTGATGCAGATCATTTCAAATCAATAGGGACCCAGCCTGCAGACAGATACAGAGGGTTTGCGACTGAATAGCAGATTCGAAGCTGGCTGACATGTTTGTGGTTGAATCTACAGTTGTTTACCTGTGTCTGTTTCCTGCATCTAGTTGTTGGTCATTCAGTGGGCAGTTACTCACAGCAACCTGAGCATGAACTGCTCCTATCTGCTCCTCTTAATATTATGATGCTCCTTTAAATACATGTACACACAGGGACGGACCCAGAAGGTGTTTTTTCAGATGACAGGCAAACTGCTCCTGCTGCAGTTTGATAAATATCCTGCAGATATAATAATGAAATGATTCATTAATCAGGCCCTGAGTTCAGAGTAGTGAAACTTTGACGACATCTGGAAATGAATAAAACAGAATCAGTGTTACACCGACCTGCAGCAGCAGCGAGGAGCAGTACGGTGGCAAAGTGTTAACGCAAAGACAAATCTTTGCCAAGTCGACATTGAAGACAGGTGGAGGTGAATGGAGCTCAGCTGAGGTGAAGGCAAAGGAGAATGGTAGAAAAAGGAAAGAGAGAAGAGGACGAGAGTGGAGAGGGGAAGGGTGGAGACGAGACAAGAGGCAAGAAGGAGGAGAGGTGAAAAGAGGAAAACAGTTTTTGACTGACAGGCGGGGTGGGAGAGGAGGGGAGAGGAGACACTGACAGGATGACAGCTCTGATTTAGACACCGATAGTGTGTGTGTGTGTGTGTGTTTGTGTGTGTGTGGTGTGTGTGTAAAAGGGGAAGCCAAGGTCAGGTTAATTGCAACGACAGATGTGTGTCTGGCTCTGTCTATTTCTCCCTCACACGCACACACACACACACACACAAACACACACACACACACACACACACACATTCACACACACACTCCTTGTGGAGTTAAGAAAAAAAAAACCTCTTTTTAGGTGTCAGTTGCAAGACTTCCTGGCTGACATGTGACAGATGCGTAAAACCTTTGAACGTAAGCATACAGTAGGTTTTAACGTATGCTTCACATACATTCAGTGACACATGAGAAAATATCACATCACTGACATTTTGCTTTTATTTGTTAAACTCTAAAAACACGGTCAATTCAAACTCAAGTTTACAGAACGAAAACACTTATAAAACACTGAATGAGCCGTTAACATCCAAACCAACTGATTCAATGAGGATATAATATAGTATTTATAAAACCAACCTTAATAGACTGAATTGCAGATGGATCTTAAATCTTCTTTTGTGAGATCTTTTTTCTGATATGAACTGAGTGTTGAAGGATAAGATGTGCTCTAGTTTATGCAGTGAAGTCAGTAACATTGACTCCACCAATCAAACGCTTTAACATTTTCTATTTGAGAAAATGGCATAGCTCTCCTCTCAAACTAACCAACTAGGGGGATCGTTTTATTGTTTGTTTATACACTCATTTGGCACAATGGGCTCTGCTGCTGCTGAGGGTGCTGCCCAGTGAAGCCAAACTGCTTTGCAGGATTCAGCAGGAGGGGAGGGGGTGGTGGTGTTGGGGTGCAGTAAAGCCCAAATGACCGAAGCAGCAGAGCCGCATCATCATCATCGAGACACTGACTGGACACAAGAAGAGAGATGCCAAGTTTTGGTGGTGGAGGGACAGATCTATTGAAACAGTTGGTCCATTGTTATGTACAGTGGTGGGGAGCAGCTAAACAGAACAGAATCAGATGGGCAGATTATGAAGTGTGTCCACACTGAATATGACTGGTGACGCTGACACAGAGCAACTGCTGATGCTTTATTTAAATGTGGAAAGGTCAGTTCTGTTTCCTTCCAAATCACACTATAATAAACTATATTCTTTTTTATAACAATTAAACTTTTGATGGAGGAATCTTGAACGCTCCCTCCCTGCACTTTTCTGCAGCAGAGAGAAAGGTGTGATTTTAAACCCGTTCACACAATGGCCAGAGCTCTGTGTGATTTTCCTCTCTAATACTCCACACACAATTTCTGGGTGTTGAATGTTAAGCAGCCCACTTTGTGTACTTTGAAATGAGACATTGTGAACTGTGGTTCTGAGCCTATTAATACTATAGTATGAGAAGAAGAGTAAAAGGCTGTTTTCTCAGGAGATGGAGCTTAAAATAAATCTTTAACTTCTCCCACTCCTTCTTCCTGAATGTTGATTCTGTAGGAGACCACGCTGACGGGCTGGCACCTGGTCGGAGATACGGGAGGGAGAGTTTGGACCGTGCACAGAGAGACGCCTCCGTATCTGAGCGTCCGTCACTCGGATGTTGTGAATGACCTCGGCTCGGCCTACTACTGGAACGCACCTGCACTGTACCTGGGAAACAAGGTTAGATACAAACACGTGACACCTCTTTCAAAATATAATGTAATTTCAATTATTAAGACAAGATTACTGACCCTTAAGACCGAGGGCTGATGTTATTGAATAATTGAGCTGGACTGAATATCTCGTATTTTCATTGCACAAGTATAATTGAATTTGGATGTGATTTGGATACAGAGTGGTGCAACAAATGTAAGAGCATAATACAAGAAATACTAACCTAAAACATGTATTTATAACTTAGAAAAACATATAATAAGGGAATAAGATAAAAGGAAAATAGAGACCGTATACAGTACGTACATCTTTCAATATCTTAAACTTTATGAGCTGCTCATATAAATATTTGTGCAGTATGGCTGCATTTGTGCCAGAATGTTAAATATCGCTAACATCAAATGGACAGAAGTACATATTTACTGCACAGGATACTACCTGTCAAAATAAAACTTGAATTGCTGGGTAAACTCACAAAAAGCATCTTAAATTTAACAGTAATGTGATAAAATACAGCAGCAGACAGACCGCTGCCTCAGAGTTGAATAACAATGTAATCAATTCTTTATGTACATGTGATGTTCTCAAACATGACATGTTTCTGGAGACTGTTATGTGTTGTATTAAACTGGGCAGATGTTGTGTACATGTGAAAGGATGTGTCACCGTCATCCTGCGACAAGCTTGATTTGAATTCACTCCATCTGGAGGGGAGGGGGAAAAAAAGCCACAGTGAGCGACTGGCTAATTCTGCAGCACTCCACTGTTTAGACTGTGATGTTGGTCATAGAGAAAACAGCTTAGTGTTATTGTGAAGGTGTTGCACCAACAATTACACAGGCCCAGTTAATAGTAACTCATTACACATTAATGAGCTGCAGTCTAACGTGTGATCTGACTTGTGGTGTTTGTCCTGCACTGCATTAAGATGAACATTTTACAGTCTAATGCAAAGCAACAGTGGACAAATGCGTTCAAGCTGACATGATGCTGCAACATCGGGACAGACTTCGAATATATAAACAGACCCGGTTTTATGATCTATGAAAAATATCCCCTGGATGTAAGTCTGGTGAGAGCACGTCCTGCTGGGATGTTCACCTCCCTCCTCCCCGCCCCTGATTCTCTGGATCAGCTTCCGCTAATGTCGACTCTTTGAATTTGTGCTACGCTTTTCTGTAGCCATGATTAGACTTTATCACTCCAGCTGGCAAATAGCTGCAATCCATGTTTCTGAAGTCGAGTTGTTGCCCCTGCTACAACAACAGACTGACTGTGATTTGTCTGGGTGTCATGGCTTAGAGGAATATACCACTGAATTTCATTACTTTGCACCCTGCAGGCCTGGCTTGTCATCTCACTTCTTTGTCTGAACGTCTATCCCTCCCTCCCTCTAACCATCCCTCCATCCCTGTTTTTCTTTTTCATCGGTCTGCTCCTCCAACTCTCACTCCATCTCTCCATGACTCCCATTTTTCTCCTCCCTCTTCCTAAATCATCCCCCTCTACTTACCCCAAGCTCTCGTCTCTCTCTTTCTGTATCTCTCTCGCTTTGTGTCTCTCAGGGTAAACAGTGTTTCGCCTGTTGAACTCGATAATCAACTGTTTTTCTCTTAGCACACACGCACACACTCCCACACACACACAAACAGTAGCACATCCTAATACATCCTCACACACACACTCCCAGGCCTATATAAGTCAGATAATGATGTGTTTGGAGGCATTAGGGACAGCAGAGCAGAACCAAATGCCTCTATACATGTGAAACAAACAAATTACTTGTGTGTGTGTGTGTGTTTGTGTGTGTGTGCATGTGTATGTGATTGCTAACAGCAGTGTGTGAGTACTGTATGATAAAGCGATTGTTTGCTTCAATCTCTGATCATGTTACAGAGATAGATGTTATGTGACTTGACTACACAACTCTGTCTCACACGCACAAACACACACACACATGCAAACATAAACACACAGAGACACACCACGGCCTGTCATGTTAACATGTATCATTGGAAGTGACAGGCTCTGTGTAATGATAAACCAGCAGTGGATATATGAGTGTAAATGTGTGCGTGTGATAAAGCGCTTAATTCTCCTGCATGACCTCCTGTTTTGTTAAAGCCAAGAATGCTCATTGGCTCGTTAGTGCGCTCTGTGGGGTGCTCATTGGTCCAGAAGCGTGTTCATCTAACGCTCATTGGGTATTTCATCGCCTGTGTCAGCCTGGGGACTGCTCGTTCGTTCTCAAGGATGGCCATTACAGTCATGGGAGCGTGCTCTGTTAAAAAGAATATTTTTACACAATGTCTGTGGTTTATTTTGCAGTGGAGGGCAGATAAGTTGGATTCAGCGTGATGAGCAGAATATAAACTAATGGTGTTGAAAGTTTGAAGAGAGAAGCAACACTTTAATGAAGACTTCTCCTTTTTAAAAATTGTTTTTGATAAAGGTTTGGTGAGGTTTTATAACATGAGAGAGGGCGACACTTTCAAGTAGAACCAAACTCAGATTATATGTTCATATTAAAAATGGTTAAACTGACAAAGTGAAAGGTGTCGTCTCTTGTGATGATGAACCTATATCATTATTACCTCAGCTCTGTCTAGCATTTTAGCATCTGTCAACTTTGAAAACGCACAGCTTCGTTGTTTCAGCCCAGTCACTCCTCTCTCACAAACCTCACTCCCAGCAGCAACAGGCAGTTGTTTTCAACAGGCTTTAATTCACCTGCCAGGCTTTAAAAAGAGCAGACTGACACAGTTAACAACCACCTGAACATAGAGGAGTTTCCAGTAGCTGATGAGCTGGATGTTTCCCTCAGGAGCTGAAGGTGAATGTGAATATTGAAGCCTTTTAAGATCTGTCAAATGAATGAAATGCTGCTGTTGCACCAGGTGAGATGGGTGTGTAAATGCAAATGTTTAACATGTTCACTGTATCAACTTCATCAGCTGATCACCAAAGTGGCTCAAAATCTAAAATACATGAAGCATATAATATTTGCTTTTCCCCAAATTGGATGCCGTCCACCATCGTCATCTTGTGATCTACATCAGCAGAACAAATCAAGTTCACTCAGACTTAAAGTTCAGTCTAACACACACACACTTAGAGTGTGTTTTTGTAGCGGTGAACTGAACTGAAATGAGATATTTTAGATATTCCTACAGAGTGTTGGTGTCAGTGTAATCACATTTCTAGGAGCCTAAAATCTGTCAAATCCTGGTCTCCTCGTATCCATCTTGTACCTTGATTTACAAACAGATTCACACTCAAGACAGATGAAAGTTTCAAAAACCAAAAAAACAAACAAAAAAAAGCTCATCATTTGGAGAGAAGAGAGTGACAGATGGACAGAAAGGGAGAAGGAGGGAGTAGTGGAAGATTGAAGTGAGAAGATGAAGGGATGATGGATGAACATGGAGAGAGGAGAAACATCCTTTGCTGACAGCTGATGAAAGAAAGCTGAAAATATACCAAAACTTGACAAACACACGGCTCAGCTTTTGTCGCGTTGCACCTCAGCTTCCTCTGTACCACTCTGCCTCTGCCTTCCCCAACTTTCTGAAACCATTTTTCATCCCTAAATCCCTATTTTCTATATATGGTCCTATAAAGACAAAGAAATACAAGATAATAATCCTTTAAGAGGGAAACTTGCTACAGGTGCAAACCTGTAAACCTGAAGGCTGAAGTGGTGAAATGTTAAGAAAAATGCTCTGATTTCAAATTGATAATAAAGGCTGACACTTCACACCTGTGACAAATGAAAACTATCATAAAGGTCTTTTTTATAAAACACACTTTTTTTTTTCCTTAGAGGAACATCAGCGTGTACCAAGCTGCTGAGCTGTGATTTATGAAACAGCGAAGTGTGTGTGTGTGTGTGTGTGTGTGTGTGTGTGTGTGTAGAGGAGTTTGTGTATAGTGCCACTTCTAATCTGGTCTTGATTGAACGAGATGGATTCCCCTCCCACAAGGCTAAAAAAACCTGAAAAGAGGTGCCGTTACATTAATCACAGTTGATTTGTTTCAGTTTTCATCAACCAAATAATTTTGTGTCACATGCATTTGTGTCATGGAAACGGTGTGTGTGCAGGGATCTGTGCCGCAATCCTGTTTCTTAGAGAGAGAAGAAAGTCATTACACCTGGTTAGAGGAGAAATCACCAGCAATACTGATTCGCAGATGTTTTCATTTCAAAAACATAATTAATATCAAACAAAGTAGGCTATGCCACGCGGTGCATACCAGTGTTTGGTTTGCCATCTTGAAATGAAAAAACGTATTTCCTCTCGACTTCATTGAAGAAGGTGCAAACGTTGTGTTCTTTCCACCTCCTTTGCTTTTTCTAGAGACCAGTTCTCAGCAGGTTTTGGTATAAATAGGTAATCCAGCTTCGCTTCCATCACCCTGTAATGAATTGCTTATTTCCTGTCAGATCCAGTCAGTTTAAGGCAACATAAGGCGCACCTGAACCAAACAGTTCCTGAAGAATTTCGACCAAATGTTCTTCAGGATTTAAAAAGTTCCTGTGGCCCTTTGTTCTCTGTGTTTCCATCGTGGCCTATAGTCCCAGGAAGATTTTGCAGATCAGGCTAATGATATGACTGCACTACACCTCCAGTTCAGTGGGTGGCGGTAAGAAGAAGATGAAGGCTACAGTAATTGTGGGTTTCCAGTTCCCCAATAGATATCGTATGAATGAATAAGAACTGCACCTTGTCGTCTGTCCATCTGTCGTACGCTTTCTTCTGTGACTTCATCTCGAACATTAATGAAAAAACAGTCTTGAATCCAAACAGTCTAGTCAACAGTCAGATTGCAGCTGCAGGCTTTTAGCTGAAAAGACACTTATTTTGGTTCCTTTGGTCGAGATATTCCTCAAAAGGTTCCTAGTTCTCAGGGAAAGTTCCTGCAGTCAAAATGAGGTCGCAGAGGCTGATAGGAGGCCGGGGTCTTGTATTTACACATTCATTTAATCAGCACAGGGTTAGCTTGACGTTGATATTTCATGTAGCAGTGTGTGCAGAAGCACATGTGAGTCTGTGAGCCTCAGAGGGAGATCAGCCCTGCATGTATTGAATATGGCGTGTCAATGTGCCATTGTTTGTTACTTCAAGTCGGATACACAGCGAGCTGGTGGAGTTGACTTTCAGGAGCCAGTGAGCCGTGGGAGTGCAGAACAATAATTGATTGGCTGTGAGAGGCTGGAGGTAAATGAGCTGCTCTTAGTCATCCTCCTGGATGAGATGTGCATACTGAGTTACAGTACAGCTCACCCTCTCTCTGCTCCTGCCGCTCACAGTGATAATTATCATGTCATAGTCGAGCACGCAGCCACCTCAGAAGTCAACAACGTTGCTGTCTTCTGTTTTCTTTTCTTTTCATGTGGCGCAAGAAAAATGTGAGACTAAGTGTTGTTTCTGCTGCAACAAAGAAGTACAAATAGCAGCTCATAGAGATGTTTATATCTCCACGTATGTCTGCATCGGCCTAATCCACTACAGCCTCGACCCCCTACTGCCGTCTCCCTCATGCAGTGAAGTGAACAGACATCAGCAAATGACCGGTTCTAACCCGAAACCTCATCTGAGCCCAAACCCCATGCAGAGCGCCTCAAACAACCAGCTGACAGCCTGACTCAACAGTTTCATTCCAATCTGCCAGCACCCATTCAGGGTTCATACCCCCAGCAAGAACTCACTGCAACCAAAAGGACAGGACCCCCAGACCCTGTGGCTTCCCGTCCAAAAGCAAGAACCTACATACATCTTCCAGACAGGGCAGCACCACAGCTGCCAAAACATTCTTCTATTGTCCCGGGAAGCTGCAGAGGAGTTTAAAGACAAATTGCAACCAACCACGCACTAGTTGTTTCACAGTTGTGCCGCTCGCTAGACCAGGAAGTCAGATTCTTTTCTTCAGGAACCATTGTCCATTGCTGTCTGCAGTAAATTCCTGGGTAGATTATGCAAATCAGTCCGATGACATATAGAGAATAAAGGTAAATGCACCTACACCTGATTCCCTCTGGATATCATCTTATGTAAAAATGCTGAAGAAGGCCAACACATTGCTGTCGGCCCATCTTCTATACACTTTATTCTGGACTCCATCTTGAACCGCAATGCAAAACAAAAAACAACCGAACCCTTCAAACACGGCAGCAAGTACTTGACCCTGGTTTCTGTAGCTGAGGTGCACATAGTTTCTCAAAGGGTTTCTGGAGTTGAAACAGACGTTCTGACTCTGAAATCCCCCTACTACAAACACATATTGCCACTATCCTGAGCACAACTACATCATCGAATGGTTCAGTACTCTATAGTATCACACAATGTCCTCTCCAAGAGGTTACCATGGGAAACAAACACCCCCCATGGACACAGTGTCCCTCAGCACTATGCAGGAAAATATCTGATTGCATAGTTTCCCCCAAGGATGCTGCATCCATCTCCCACCAACAGAACATAACGCTCACAGATGGAGGGCCCTGAAGATGCAGCACCAGATGAGGTGATGGTGTTTGGACATGCTCCTAGTACTAATACTGACAGAGTTGGTTTTTCGACAAGGGCCGTCCTTTCTTCTTTTCTCTTTCTCAACATATATCACTCTCTCACACAGAAGGTCAGTGTGGTTGTTCAACATTCCTCTGACTGTTGGTCCATCTGGAGCCAATCTAACCCTACTACTTGGAACAACAGTACTCTGTGTGTGTGTGTGTGTGTGAGCGTGAGCCTGTCTGTGTGTGTGTAAGCGGTAGATAAACAGAGAGTGAAAACTCCCGATACCAATTGCAAACAACCACAGGCATCAGGAGGACGACGCAGGTGTGCGCATGTGTTTATATTTCTATTTCCCTCTCTCTCTCTCCCTCTGTGTGTGTGTGTCTTTGTCTTGCTGGGTATCTTTGTGTGTGTTCCTGTGTATGCCTGCGAGCCTGCATGTGTGTGTTTGTGTCTGTTTATGTGTGTGACTTCAGGGGAGTTTGTTTTCTGAAGCTTTTGTGACAATCTGGTTTTCATTTCCTGAAGGATGATTTCCTTTGCCCCCCCCCCCCCCCCCAACTCCCCAATCCTCCCTCCCTCCTCCTCTCTTCTCTCCCTCCCCTCCCTCTCTCTCTCTCTGCCCAATCTCCCTGTCGTTGTCTGCTTATGTTCTCCAAAAATGGATGCACACAAATTTGGATCTGCAGACATATTTCTCTGAAGAAGCTAGCATGTGGTAGGTACAAAAGAACGACGCAGACTAATGTCTTATTTCAGTCCGAGTCATTAGTCCTCCTCCCTGTAGTGAGACTGTCCATGTCTTCTGCACTGACAAAGTTGATGTGGTTTCTTACCCTCCCTGTGTAAAGACTCAACCATGTTCAGTCGATTCTTGTGGGGTTTCATGTTTGGATTTTTCACCCCCCCCCCCCCCCCTTTTTTAAATTTTTTTATTTTGTGTGCACATTATGAACTCCCTGTCCCAGTTCACTGAAAGTTGAGTTTCACATATCACAGTCATTTTTTGTTCTGGAGCCTCTACCTCCACATCACATGATCTATATCAGCAGATCAAATGGATTTTGCTCAGAGTTTCAGTTTAATAAAGATTATAAGAAACAACATCAATATCCCTTTTAATGAGAGATTGTTAGTGTCTTAAGTCTTTTTCATTAATATATATTTTTTGAGCAATAAACAGGTTCAAGTGAAATATGTTTAATGTTGTTATAGGACGTTGGCACCTGCCTTTAATAGCTGTTAATCCTCTTTAACTGCTTAATCCTGATCATCTTGTTTCCATCTTGTACCCAGATTTGGATGAAAGCTTCAAAATCACAAAGTAAGAAGCTCATCATCTTGAGAAAAGAGAGTGACTGAGAGAGAGAAAGAGGAATAGAGAGAGCACACTGAGATAAGAGCAGGGATAAATGCAGGTTGGATGATGATGTAGAGAACAGAAACATCCTGTGCTGACAGCTGATGAGTGCCGGGTCGAAGAAAAGGTAGAAAATGTGTTTACTTGAGTTTTTTTATATATATATATTTTTTTTTTTCATTGAGGTGAGAAAAAGCTCTTGACACAACAATCTCACCCTGAGGTCAATTTAATAGCTGCTCTGGGGGGTGTCAGTTATATCACTTGATTCGTCATTAGCAAATGGAGATTGCCCTGTTGTCATGGAAACTTCCTTTTAATTTTTTTTTAAAAATCTCTCACCCGCTTTGAGAAGTTCTCATTCACCAATAGTTTGCTGAGAGTGAACTTTCTCTCAACTCACGGCAGCAAACGACTGCTGCTCCTGCTGCTGCTCCTGCTGCTGCTGCTGCTAAGGAACAGGTGACGTGACAGGAGGCTCCCTGAGAGCTACTAAATGCTCCTGGAGGTGAAATCATTTTGTCAGCTCGGACCCTGTGAAGCTGGTCGGTAATTTCAGCTGTGATTTGTGTGAGAGGGAATGGGTTTGTTTTCCCTACAAGGCTCGAGTCAAAGCACAAGGCTACTTCTGTATCTAACAGCAGAGTTTACCTGTGTGTGTGTGTGTGTGTTTGTATGCGTCGTCTGCTGATGACTTGACTTGTCAGGTCACGTCATGTCATTGGATTAAAAAATATACGTGGAGACACTTCACACAACTTAAACACATGCATTTTGGAGAGCCAGTTGCTGAGTGAGATGTCTCACCCTGGTGTGTTCAGCCTCTTTACAACTTTACCAACACAGTGGCTGTTTTTATATGATTTATTAAACCGCATGTGTCCAATAAAGTCTATTAATTTGATCAAATCTCTGCGGGTGTCAGAAAACATTTAAACTGGGTCACCTACCAGCAGCGTGCCAAGTGTTTGCCAGCTTGCTTCACTGATTCTTCCTCTGTGAAATGATATTTTAGCTGTTTGTTCTCCTCAGAAAGTCCAGCAGCAGCAGCAGAGGTACAACCCTCATCTAACAGCAGTGTTATAATCAGGCCTGGACTAACACTTGCAGGTCATTAAAAAAGCTGTGACTTTTTGTTATTCAAAGTTATAGAGAAGTCATATTATTACATCAGGGCTCCGGTGGGAACCCTGGAGGAGGACGGAGGTCGATAGTGACTCATTTTCACACCTCTTCCTGCTCCAGTGCCAAACCCACTCCTTAGCATCAGCAGCAAATTAAATACCATAACTTTCCTCCTCTCCTCTCTGCAAGTCCTCCCTCTTATTTTATCCATCCTTTGTGTCTCCTGCTGCCGTTTACTCTTTTATATCTCTCTGTTCATTTCTTTCCGTCGCCTCTTCTCCATTCAGTTCTCCTTCTTCACTATTATCTCTGTGTCCACTTTGTTTTCACTGTGACAAACAGCAGTGAGAGGATGCCGCGATGAGTGACAGTAAAACCTTGATCAGTAATCTAGGTCAAGAGTTTTTTTTTTTGTTTGAAGCATTTGAAGTCATACATTTGGATCACAGCAGGAAAAACACCCTGTAACTGCGGCACAAGCTCGACTACAAATCCCCATCTGAACAAGCTGGTGTAGTATTTTACTCCCAAATATTAAGATGAATGACCTGTGTAATCTGATGTATACTCTTTACTGTCAGGTCTTTGATTAGGTTTTTAACAGCGAGGATTATGTCTTTCCTCCTCTTATCGTGGCCACTAATAGAGTTTATAACAGCTTTGTGGAGCTCTCCTGGGGGATCTGACTGGGGTCTATTGTAGCTGTGTGTGTCTGAGTGTTTATTGTTCCTTTCGTTTTCCCACTTCCCATAATTCCCCTCTCCCTCCTTGTAATTTCCCTCTCCTGCTGTGCCATTCTGTCCGTCTCTTCTCTTTGTCGGTGTTTTATTTCTTTTATTTCCTGTGCCCCCAGGGTTTGAGATGGGTCATCAGGTTGCCATGACAAAAGCTTTTAATATTGTGCAGGTTGAGTGCAGACGGTTGTCAGAGAAATGAGTTTTCTCTGAAATGTCAATAATTTCAAAGACGGTAAATAGCTAAATTCAGGCGAACAGAGAGTAATCCACAGAGAAGTACAAGTGCAGCAGGAAAAGAGGACTTTTCTTCTCCTGAGTTCATACAGTTCTCACCAAACTCAACACAAACAAGTATGAAACATTCAAATCAACTTTATTATGCAAGGCCACGTTGCACAAGTGGATGAGTTAAAGTACTCATAGACTGGTATAATCATGTGATGTGTTTTTATTTATATTCCTCTCTCCAATATCACTTCACCACGGGAGGCCACGGACACCTTAACAGAAGAATAAAACTTGTGCAATTTCTGTGTCAATTCATATTTTTCAACTCTTCAGATGTATTAAAAAACATTCAAGAGATATGAACCGGGACGAACCTCTCACAGGTGGTAGATGTTGACAGCCTAACCCCTAAGGTGTCAAAGATGGACAGTTAAATATGTACAAATCTGAATTTAATATTCATAGTGCAAAGTGGGCATTACAAGGCTGACCTAAATGTGAGACGGCAACGAGAGAACTAAAACAAATGGTAAAATTGCAGAGTGTTAGCTACTGTATACATGAGTAGCAGCCATCTTGACTTCTCATGTCGGAGCTGGCAGGATTTGTCCGACTTTCCGAGTTGGAAATCAGACTTCAGTGGGCGTTACAGATGAAAATTCCCACTCAGAAATCCCGACTTCCAAGTACAACTTGAACGCACCATTAGTCTGTAGACGTGCACGCTAGGTTAACTGGTGACTGGGTGTGTGTTGCCCTTCTGTAAATGTCGGCCCCTGTGATAGACTGGTGACCCCCCCTCCCCATGACCCTGCATGGAAAACTGGCATCTTTTAACTCGCTGCAGTTATGTGTCAGTGTAATGTCATGTAATCTTACACAACACTGCTGCTGTGGTGAGTGTGTCTTTGTAAAAAATAAATAAAAAACCCCCCTCATCCTCCATGGTGTCTTTTGCTTTCATCATGCTGCTGTTTTGATGCAGCGTCCACACTGCGGGAGTGCAGATGACTAATGGCAGAGGAGGAGGTCGAGCAGCCAGGCCAACACGTCCGCTGTGGGTTTAAACTCTTGACTTTTTTTTTTTTACTGTCTGCTGAAGTCCAAATCACCAAATGGGGTTAGATTAGAATAGAGTAGTGTTAGTCAATAAAATGTCCACCCAAGTACACCTCCATGCCTGCTGCTGTGTAAGTGTGTGTGTGTGTTTTCAGTCAGCTGTGAAATGGACGATTCCTCCTTCCAGTTTAGGAACTGAGAGTAATGATGTAGAATGGAAGAGGTTTATAGAGATATTAAGCCCACCTCTTACTCCCTCTCTAACACACTCTCTCTCTCTGTCGTTCTGTCTCCACCTCTTCCTCAATGCCACCCCCCCCCCTCCCGTTTTTATGATGGCATTATTATCTCGCTCTCCCGCCCATTACTGTTCAGGTTGGAGCTGAATAATAAATTTCAGGATCGTGCCGACGCAGCATTTCTACCAGCTAAGGCTCATTCTGTGGACTCAACAGAAACACTGCTCCAAAACAACACACGACGACGACAACAACAACGGTTGTTGGTTATTTGTATGTTCTCCTCAGTTTCAAAGTACATTTAAAATAATATGTAAAGTAAACACACTGAGTGGAAACGGCAGTCGCAGGGGTTTTGTCATGTTGCTGGTAAATGTATTGGTGGTGTTTCAGTCCAGTGATGCTGTTGCGATCAAGGATTTACACGTGTTTTTAAGCAGCTGTGTACATATGGTCATTGGTCTGTCTGCACAATACAGATTGACTGCTTCATATACTGTATATATATATATATATATATATTTAGAGCTTCAAAGTCTTTGGTTAAAAACACATTTAAGAACACTGTTAAGTCAGTAGAGGGTGTTACACGTTATATCTGTCTTTGCATGTAACTCTTCGTCATTTCTTGTTATATTGTATCGTATCATTTCATATTGTTTTGTATCTTATTGTATTGTAACTACATCTCCCTGCACCATTGCGTGTGCAGCAGAAAGATGTTTCAACAGGGTCTTACAAAACAACACTTCAAGTCAAATGCACTATATGAGCTGAAGAATATGGAGTATGCACATTTGATGAGTTAACTCTGTTGCACTATAGTTCCTGTCGTGTGACTGTTATATTGCAGTATAACTTAGTTCTGCGCAAATTAGATAATGAACCACCTTAGTTAATACTGTTCTTTTGTCTTCTTGGGTTACACTTTCCAGTTCTCATGTTTCAACATCTGGTGTGGCCTATATATTCTGAAAAACAAGAAATGACACATATTTGCAATAGACAATGAATCTTTAATATTGTTATAGTTTTTTATGAAAACTAAAACTCAGGAGCTTCAAACTCTGCATTTGCTCCTGTTACACAACACTCAGCCACTCACCATCCTGTAATTATCACTTGCTGTTGTTCAGTAAAGTTATGTAGAGTCACTTGACTTGGTGTTGGATAACATGTGTCTAGGAAGGACATCCTGCTTTGCTTGAGCATCAGGTGTGGGGCAATACTGTCACATGTAACAACATTAAACATGTCAGTATTTTGCTGCAGGTCCACAGAACTCTGCAAACTTCCTAATCTCCATGTCTCTGTGTCTCTTCAGCTTCCAGCCTATGGAGGGAGTGTGGTCTACACTGTGTCTTATACCACAGCCCAACAGGAACAAATGGCAATTAGAGTCACCTCAGAACCGGACCTAATCCTAGAGGTAAGTTCTCAAACACACACTGTATCCAGCACTGGCATACTCATATATTAAACTCAAACAAAGGGCAGTTAAACAATACCATGTCTGCCCTTCTCCCTACTATTTTGCATGGTGTGTGTAATGGGTCCTGCTTTTTTAAAACCCAGTGGGCACATGTGGGAGATTCCTTAAGAGCAGTGAGCAGGAGCAGGAATAAGCTCCACATCTGTCAAGGGTACTGACAAGGAGTGCTTCTCATTCTGGGCTAATACACTGTATTTGGTTGTGGGAGGTCGTGGTCACAGCCATCACCCACATGAACAATGTGAATATGTGTTTTATGTATATGTGTGTCTGCAGCATTATTTATCATTTCCCACAAGCCTGCGAGTCCTAGACCAGTAAAAACAACTAAATGAAGTAGCAAATGAAAGCTGTTAAAACACACACACACACACACATTAGCAGCTACAGCTGGCAGGGAAATGCTGAACCTAGCAATAAAAAATGCAGATAGTCTCCGGCTCTCCTTGCTCTCTGCATGTCTTTATAATGAGCAGGTTGCGATATGATGCATGGCAGCAATAAGCAAAGCAACAACACTATTAGTTAACTGTTTATATCTCCTATATCAGTAAACATCATTGAGTGTGTGGGGTGGGGGTGGGGGTGTGAGTGCACAGTACACACACACACAAAAGGCAAAAGTGTGTGTGTGGTTATGCGTGTTCACAGTGTGCCAGAGTAGCTGTACAAATGATCTCGTTATTTTTGCATCTACAACTTTCAACCAATGACGTGTCAAAGAGGAAACGTTAATTAGAGCAGTTTGAGGGATTTTCAAATTCTGTGTCTGTAATAGGCTGCAATCGCTCCGAGTGTCTGCTGCTCACACACTGACGGGAAAATTAATTAGAGGTTAAAAAAATAAGAATAAAAAAAAATTAAAAGATGAATTGAAAGTTTTATCCTGCAGACGTGGAAATTTTAGATTGACAAATGAAAACAATAGTTTCTGTCTCTGTGGGCGAGTTAAAGAATGTAAGAAAAGAAATGAGAATAAGGGATGAAGGAGGAAAAAAGAACAGAAAGGTAGTTAAGAAAGAAGTAAAACAAAAGATAGTAAGAAATAAAGGAGGAAAGAAGACAGAAATGATGTGAGGAAAGGAGAAATGGAAGGTAGAAAGAAGAAGAAAGGGAAAGAAATAATGGATGGAAACACAGTAGGTAAGGAAGGAAAAGGATGAAGAAGATGAGGGAAGGAAGAAAATGTAGGAGAGAGATACAAAAGAGAAGGCAAGTTGGAAAAAGAAAGGCAAAATAAGAAAGAAGAGCAAAGAAGACAGGGAAACAAATGATGGAAGTAAAGAAGGAAGGAAGGAGAGGAAAGAAAAAATGGGTGAAAACAAAGTAAGAAAGTAAAAAGTTAAAGAAGAAGAAACAAAAGAAAATGAGAAGGAATGGAATGAAAGAAGAACAACTGGATGGAGGAGGGTGAAGATGGAAACAAAATAAGGAAGAAAAAGATAGAAAGGAGAAAACTAAATAAAGAAAGAGAGAGAATGGACAGAACAGGAGGAAAACAACCAGGGAAGGAGGGGAGAAATGGGGAGAGAGTGAGAAGTGAGAGCTGGATATTCACAGACCAATGAGCTGGTGTTATTTAAAGACGTGTCAGCGAGATGGACAGACTGGGAGGAGACGGGAGGAGGAGGAGAGGAGGACAAGTGTCGGTCTTGTTGTCAACAAAAGGCCTCTCCAAACGATGACAATAATGAGCCACCTACACACTGTCAGCCAACTTTCTCTCCTCTCCTCTGTCTCCCCCTCCCTCCCTCCCTCCCTCATTCACCCCCCTACTGTTTGCTCTCTACATATCTGCACCAAGTCGTCGTATTGTTTGTCGCGTGGTTTCTGTGAAGCGTGAGAAGCAGCTCGTCTTCTCGGTTTGTAAGTGTTCGGGATGTGAATAGACAATAATCTCTCTGTCTCGCTTTGTGTGTACGGCTTTGTTGATTTCCTGCGTCTTTTTCTCTCTTCTCTCAGTCCGTGCCCACTTTATCAGCCTCCATCAGCACAGTTAAAAGAAATGTAAATACCAAGCTCTCTCACCAACAACAACAACACCAACAGCCAACAAGGCGTTCTGCTCTGTAGACACTGTACGTGCAAATCAGCGTCTTTCTTATGTTTTTTTTAAAGTCATTTCTCGCTAATGCAAAACAAAAAGATTGTGTCAGAGTTATTCTGGGTTCTGTCTGAAGAAGTTCAAGATGTTATTTCAAGAGGCATCAACAACAACAGGTTGAAGGAAGCTTGGAAACTGGAGCTGTAAACAAATACAAATGCATAATTCAGATATGAACTGGAAACAGAATCCAACTTTTTGCAGTGATACAGTAAATTTAATTATGAAATGTACAGTGCAGTGTTGTCATTTGATGCTTTATACTGGTTAGTTAGTATGAGCTCGTTCTCATCTGCAGCCCCATGGCAGCTCACAAAGCAACAATGAAGTGACTCTACTGACTAGTGTTGTTTCTATAGAGCGAAGAATGATTAAAAATACATTAATGAGCCACACTCGTCATTCATTTTTCATCACCACCTCACACACAGCTCAAATACTCACCAGCACTTTCACTGTGTATCAATCCCCAGCTGAAAATAGTCCCCACAAATGCACTTCCCACTTCCAAGCTGTTTTAGGCCCTTTCAAAATAAAAGTAGATCTTTGTGACCACAGGATTAAAAGGTGCTGTGCTGTGATGTGGGCTACCACACTGTTGGGTTTGGTCTTTTCATGAGGGTTTTGTCCACAATAAGAGAAATATAGAAAATTGACAACCTCATCCTTTGAATGACTCAATTTGATTTTTTTTTTCAGGTGCGACAAATAGAAGTCAGAGAAAATAAAAGATGCACATTAAAGCTTTTCTGTCAGAGAAAGGCTACTGGCCCCTGTCAATCTATCTCTTTCTTTTTCTGTCTTTGTCAGTGTGTTACTCTACGCTGCTGCTACTTTCTCTCTCTTAATGTCTCCCTCCATCTCCTCTCTTTCAATTAGTTTTTATTTAATGGTTTATTGGCACAGTAAGCTCTCTCTTGCTCTTGCTCTCTCTGCCCCCCCCCCCCAATCAGTCGTTGTCACTCTGCGTTAGCTGCTACATGCCATTGATCTGTTCTCAACAAGAGATAGTCAGATACCAGGCCCGGCCTCAGTTCACTTTGCATTCAGCCCATTCAAAATGTCAATAGAAGCTGCAGCACATTACCTAATGACACATCATTCACTCTCACTCTCTTTTTATCCCCCGATCAGCTGGATGTGATAGTCTTTTCATGAAAGAGGCAGCAGACTTTTAGAGAATGCAGATCTTCTGGCTTTATGGAATTACAAGTTAATTGCATCAAAGAGGAGTTAACAAAAAAAAAAAAAGACTCACTGACGTGCTTTTTTTTCCCTTCTTCTTCTCTGTGTGACAGGGCGCGGGGATGAAGATAGTAGACAGACGGTTTGGTCAGCCGGTGTACCCGTCCTCACCGAGAACCAATCACATTGTCCTCCTTCCAGAGAACTTCCTGGTTTCAGAGACGGGCCAACCGATCAGTCGGAGGGATTTCTTGTCGGTGTTGGCCAATGTGAGTGGAGTGATGGTCCGGGCCTCATACAGCACAGAGCCCAGCGCTGTGTACAGGTGGGAACCGCAACAGGCACACACGGTGATACCTGGGTATTATCCGATGATGATACGCAGCAGGTGAAGTCACTTGGATAAATATTAGTGTGAAATAGTGTTTTTGTACAAATTTTGACAAGTCATCCATCCATCCATGTGTGATCCATAGTGAGGTGATGGTGCTAACCACTGCACCACCATGAACACTCCATGCACCAGTTCTGTGGCACTGTAGTGTTGCCAGTCATCACATGACAAATACGTATGTTTGAGTGAGACCCAAACACTTTTGTGTTTCGTGCATGATATATATCATAGTAGGGAACCCAATAAAACTACTAATTATAATGTCATGTTGTTAAAGAATGTGATTTACATTAAATACAATTTATATTAATAATATAATTTTAATTGTTGAGTGATACAATTGTATTTTGTTGTTGCTAAAACAAATCCACCACTCAACACACAGACCGAACAAATTCTCAACAAATAGAAAGTCCCAGCAGCTTTAACCATGAAATAAACTTTCCCAGAGTTGAGACTGTGTTTCTTTCTTATAGTCCATCACTAACCCAGCATTAACCCTCTGTAAGCTCAACATAAACACGCTGCATGCAGCTTTACGGGTGAAGTTTATAGCTTTAATTCTGTCTGAGAGAATGAACTCAAGGTTTTAAAACATCTAAAGATCCAATCAGCCAAATAGCCCAGCTTATGTATCAATGTGCTTATGTGTTTATGCTTGATATTTCTGTGTGTGTGTGTGTGTGTGTATGTGTAGACTGCACTCCTTCACAATGCAGGTCGCAAATCCCTCTGCCCGAGGAGAGCAGAGAGCATCAGCTGTAGAAAATTGTTCTTGTCCTCGTGGATATGCTGGAACTTCCTGTGAGGTAAACACACACACACACACACTCACACTCATAGCCACTGCAGCGATTTTATAACTTCCTGTACAAAATAAAATGTCATTGGCATCACTACAACTATATGTAAGGCCAATAGCATTTTGGAAATATAACTGTATGTTGTACACTGTTGAAACACATCAGTATGAACCCTAAAGTCAGTTCAGTGTGTTGTTTCAGAGTGGAGCTGATTTCCTGTTGATTTTCACACATGCTACACACACAAACACAAACACAAACACACATGCTCCAACATACAAACACACATCATAGAATCATGGGGAATTACACACACACAAATGCATGTATCTGACGTGTTAATTAGAAGATAAGAGTGAAATGACACCTGCAGTTAAAGACAGTCCTGATTGTATAACTCTGTGTGTGTGTGTGTGTTTGTGTGTGTGTGTGTGTGTTATAGACTTGTCTTTCTGGTTTTCGGAGGGTTAATGGAGATCTGTACAACGGTGTGTGTGAAGTTTGTCATTGTCACGGGCATGCTACGCACTGTCACGAAGTCACAGGACACTGTCTGGTAAGATCATTAAGTCACTTCTCCGTCTCTGCTTCCTCATCCTGGTTGATTCAGTTTATCTCCACTGGACTGGACACACTGTTCACGTTTACTGCTGAAAAACCAGGAACTTTTTATATATACAGAACGTCAATAAGTTACCGTCTAGTGGCCATTAGAGGAACTGCAGGGTGAGACACTTTTACTCCGTCAACACACACATACACACACACACACATGCAAATACACACAATGTACAACCAACCTGCTCCTGTGCATCTGCACACACACACACATCATCATCACTCCACAGTCCACACCATGCCTCAGGCTTAACCTGTCAGTTAGCATCAAACTGAATACACACACACACACACACACACACACACACACGGAGAGTGGAGACAGTTGTGGGTTTTATATTACCATGTTATGTTTCATTATAGATGAGGAGCATGCTGGGATATGTCAGAGGGAAAACACACACATGAAGAAAGACATGGGGGCTAGCTCAGTCCTCAGTCACTGTCTCTCTTACACACACACACACGCACGCACGCACACACACACACACACACACACACACACTCTATACATATTCATACACAGTGACAGACGTACAGCCAGAGGCTCTGGCTATAGTTGAATGAGTGAATGATGCCATGGTCCTATACTATAGGTCAGATTAAATGTCTCTTCACTGCTGGCACACACACGCAAACAAACTCTAAAATGCAAGAGTAAAAAAAAAAAAATCAGTTTGTGCCTCAGAAGTTCAGTGAAATGTCATGCAGAAGTATTTTTTAATTAACTCTACATTATGTATTTACACCATGTGATGTTACTGTTGGTGGAGACAGAGCGCTGTTAAAAAAATAAGGTCGTCAATTATGTTCAGTCAGTAGAAGGACTTCATTTCAACTGAACTTGTGGCCTTGAGCTTTTATTACCTGATGCTGTGTACAGGTCGCTGTGTGTCGGTGGGAGAGAAATAAACAATTAGAGGTAACGTGATAATCAAAGAGGCAATAAAAAAGGGGATCAATAAACTTACATTCTATTTTATCTCATAAATACAACCTGTCCCTTTCACTTTCACACAGTTTCGTCTGAAAGAAACTTTTCTTTTATCATAATTTGTTCTCAGTTAAAGTATTAAATTATTCAAAAACACTGCAGCATGTTGAACCATCAAAGCTGTGTTATTCCAATCTGTGAGTTGACTCAGAGTCCGAAAGCAAAAGAAAATAAGTCTAATGTTTGGCTGGCGTTTGATCTTTTGTTGATCTTTGTAAATTATACAACATCATGGTGATCACTTGTTTCACTAAAGTCGAAGGGAAAACTTTAGAAATAGTGATAATAATAATAATCATCATCCTCATCCTCATCATAATAACGTTGCAGTTTACAATTTTCGCCAACACAGCAAGCGAGTGTTTGGTTGAGATTATTCCTCTGTGTCTTCTCTGCCGGGTTACTACGGTAACAACATGTGATGCTAATGCTGCACCATGTCATTAACCCTGACCACCTGCAGATTGTTCCTCCTGCCGCTGTCTGCTCGAGGATAATTTGATTTGACAGCTTCACTCAATAACATTAATTTTGTTTTTGTAGAAATGCGTCAACAGTCATCTCCTCTCCCCACTGCAGCGCTCAGACTCCACCTCTCTGACCTTTGACCTCTCATGGTCAAGTGTGACACTGTGCTGAAATAGCCCCATATGGAAATGTAATGCATAACATATACTGTATAGCCCTATACATACATATATGACACATACTGTTAATATTAGTGACACTTATCACATGAATGTGAATAATAGACTAAAGTATGTACACAAACATACATATTTGGTTTCATATTATTACATAACTTATATGCATATATGTTTATTACTTTATATGTATATTTCATACATGGAAATTCAACATTATGAACATACAATACGTGAGTGTATGGGAGAGCAGGTCTGCTTGCTATTTGTTCCTCAGTTTCCCTCTCAGCCCTGACTTGCATCCTCTCCAGCTATTAACTACAAATTAACTCAACTGTGGCTCCTAATTCATCTTCATCAGTAGTTTAGGATGATAAAAGCGGCCGCGGTGCTACCTGTGTGTGTTCAGCATTTTGTACACCACACTGCGTTTACAATGCAAACTCAGCTTGTACTGTCTTCCAGACATGTGTTGGATGGATTACCCATTGAGTGGGGTGTTCACTTTGAATTACAGCAAATAAAAAAAAAACAAAAAAACACTCAACATGCAGTCTGATAATGACCAGCGAGTACAAGTGAAAAAAAAAAAAAGAAATAAGAAAATGCCTGAAAAAGATTGAATCAGATTTTACTGACAAACCTAACGGGCTGTCAGGACTTTGTCATCTCTGCAGACACTGATCTTCTCCTGACACTGAGGTTAACGGATCAGATGGTCTGTTTGCCAAATTGTTGATTTGTTCTCTCGACATAAATGAACTTTAACCCTGTGTCTTGCCACCAGGGCTGCACCCACTACACCACAGGCCCCCACTGTGACACCTGCCTACCTGGATACTACGGTAACGCCACCCATGGGTCACCTGCAGACTGTCAGCGCTGCGCCTGCCCACTCAATCTTCCCAGCAACAAGTAGGTCCTGCAGACACCGGGGCTAATGCTGCTATGATGACACAATTTAATAAAATACCTCAATCTATTAACTGGTGACCCCTCCGTGACCTTGTGGCCCCAATTCTCTCTTTGACCCATCTCTTGATAACTTTCCTCTCCCCTCTCCTGACACCACGTCTTCTGTCCGTAAAGGATGGCACATATCACAACAGATAGAGGCTTCGTCACCCTGGGAATGAACATAGATGAATAGAAATATCATAATCACAGCAGGAAACATCAATATAAGGAGGGAAACGTTGTCCTTGTGGGTGGAAATGCACACAATTGGTTGAATTAACATAACTGTGGTGATTAAAGTTGACACAGTAGCAAACTCACCCCTCTCCCACAAGTCATTAAGGCATTTAAAACAAACCTTTTATCATACCATCGTTCTGCTCACGGTCTGCCTGCTTCACACTCTCAGACTCTTGTTGAGTGAGTTAAGAAAGAAAGAAAATGCAAAAATTACTGTCGAACTCAAAAATATTTAATTGAAAGTTTGAGTAGGGAACAAAGAGCTGTAATAAAGAAGATGCCTATATGTAATTCTCCATGAATTCTCACCATGAATGAGAAACAATGAGATGAGGAAGGTTTTTTTTTTTTTTAATCATCCTGCATTTTGAGAAAATAAGTTGAAATGTTGAGAAGAAAGTCAACTCCCTCTGTCCATTCAGATCCCAGTGGATTTTGGAGTATTACTACACCAGTTCATCGATACAGGGAGTTTTGCAGAGGCAGCTGTTTGATTTCACCTCAGAAGGTCGACTTTAATGTCAAAATGTCAAGTTTTGTTCTCAACTTCCTGACTTTCTTCTTGAGAAGAAAAATGAAAAGTAAAAAGTCTCAACATTTTGGCAATTCTTCTGGAAGTGCATGATGGGAAAAAAAATTGTCCTTTTTTTTATCTTCATCCATGGCTCTAATACCACGTCATACATCAGGACCTGTTGGGTGTTACTAAAACAGTCAGTATTTATTTCATCATCGATCTGATGTGGTGGAAGTTATAGCTTTGGTTAAACCTGCAAGCAGTCATTGAGCACATTGACATATTATCACTTTTTAAGTGAACACAGTGAACATTTCAGCAAACAGAGCAACATTATCAGTCATTCGAGTCATGCCTCTGTCCATCTGATGGATGTGAGTCTAACTCCTGAAGTAAAACTATGATCATCATCTTGTAACTAACAATGTGACAAGATTTTTTTGTTGTGGATAGTTCCTCTCTGCGGTGACAACGTGAAAGGAAAGTTACAGGCGATCGACTAAACAATGGGCTGAAACTGACTGTAAAGCTGCACGTTCAGGAGATAATCACTTTACTACAGTTAGGTCATTGTTGCATTAACACACTGTTCATTTAGAGATATAGATCATAGCTGCTTTGATGAACTACAGCCACCATGTCGTCTCCCAGCTGCTTTTAAAGCACCTCTTAGTTTCATGAATGGGTTTCTACTAAACTACACTTGTACAAAAGCTAACAATAATACGTTGAGCTGAAACATTATGCAAACACTTGTTAGCTTAGATGTTCACAGCTGCTTTTATGGCATAAGCTGCAGTTTCCCCAAACAACCAGAGAGGGATGCTGTGTGTTACAGTAGTTGCACAGACGTCACCAACACGGCGACAACACAGGCAGCAGCAGCTGAGAATCTGGATGCAGTCGTGACACGTCATGTCCAAAACTCCCAGAGCTAAAGAAAGACAACTCTCTCTCTCTCTCTCTTTCTGTCTCTTCTTCACTAACTCTCTCTAACCAGTGCAGTAATAATAGCTCCAAGGTGTTGCCCCTGTCAACGCCCTCCAAATAGCCACATCGAGTCCAGCCGGCCACAGAGCCAGGCCGTCAGACTGTTGTTAGCAGTGATGCTGAACCTCATATGAACGTCAGATGAAGTGATGTCCATATTAGTCTCAGCAGAGGATTCACTCTGGTGATTTACAGCCGATCGATAGAAATCAGTTTAGTCCTGGAGAGCTGTTCTGCTTTATTTACACCGAGGCTTAATTACCCTGCTGCAAATACTGGTTTTTATGTGTCAGTTTGATCTAAATCTACTCAACGGATTTCGGGTGAATATAGCTCCTCAGTCGATTATCTACCCACAAAGGTCGTTTCCACCTATGTAGGTTTACATCCACATTGACTTTCCTTTTTTTTCTACAATAGACTTCAGTGAAGAAACTTCACGAAGAAAAATTCAACGTATTTAGATGCCCTAAATATGACTGATGATTTTTTTTGTGTTACTGTATCTGGAGGCCACATTTGTGCCGTCATGGTCTATTTTCCACTGGTATTACCCATAATTCATGTGCACATTATGCATTTATAACCAAATTTGGAAACATGTGCACACGTCTACCATGAGCAAACCTGCAAGAGCTGATGTTTAATTCACAGACGCCTCTACGACTACATTAGAAAACAGATACTTTGTGGTTATTATGACTCACATTTGCACTATCATTGTGAAGTCTTTGATGTCTTATGAGTCGGGAGTGACTGTGCTGCCAGGCCTGGTCTCATTAAACTTATCTAACGGCCTTATTTTGACGATCTGTGTTAATTTTACGCCTCAGCTGTCCTCTACCTTCACTCCACACATCCAATCAGTTTATTTGGTGGCTGAAGTGTTTAAGCAGAGAAAATTATATTTACATGTATTTGATTATTTGTTTTGGGAGAAAGTCTTACTTTACTTACACATTACACACATTCATTTGCATGATTTACCCCCAGAGTGACCCTCATTAGTTCAGCTGGTGTAGATAATAATAATAATCCATTGCCTATAATCATTATGCATTTATTTTTTTTTATATTGTTGTTGTTGTTGTTTAAATGAACTGGACAAACAATCTCACTGTGTGAATCAGTCAGTCAGTCAGTCAGTCAGTCAGTCAGTCAGCAAGTGAATCAGTCCGTGGCCGGGAACTCGAGCCAGGAGAACTATCTATAGTTTCTGGAAGTGGGAGGGTGAGAGAACGAGGGTGAGAGACTATCGGTTTACTCTGCCTGTCTGCCTCTCTCTCTCTCTCTCTCTGTGTGTTCATTTTGGGTACAGTTCAGTTCTTAGGGAGGAACAGTGTTTCCAAAACCAGGAGTGTGTTGAAGTACAGACTCGTGGATGTTTCACAGAGACAGAGAAACAGAGAGAGAGAGAGAGGGGAAACTGAAGAGTGTGTGTGTGAGTGAATGTGAAGACTGGAAAGTGAAAGTAGCGACACAGGTGTTTGTGTTTGTTTGTGTGTGTGTGAGAGTGAGTGTATGTGGGGAGAGAAACCATGGCCTTAACTCGCCTCTCTCCTCTCCTCTTCCTCTGCTCTCTCCTCTGCCTCCTCCTCCTCCTCCCGTACGCCGCGCTGGGACAACGCTACCGAAATTACCGTCAACAACAATTACAACAACGTCGCCACGGCAACCTTGATAGCTTCAGCCCCACCTGCCACCAAGGTGAAGAAGGGGAGGTGTTGTGTGACCAGTGTCCACCTGGATACACAGGACCACGATGCGACAGGTAAAACACACACTGATCACACACACACACACACACACACATAAACACAGAGCTGTGCCTAAACTTTATGTCTTTTGTTGAACTGACGGCCTTCAAGCTCAGTGTGGAAGTCTAGTGAAGCTCATTATTAATGAACATGGAGCTGAAAATAACTCACTCATCCATAAATCTTCAATTCAAATCTGGTTTTCACAGTTTTTGCCAGTTTTTAAAAACACTTTTAGTCTAATTGCAGCTTCTGTAATTAGGTCTGCATTAGTTAAAATGTTGATAAGAGCGATAACCTTAAAAAAAAACAAAAAAAAACGCTAATGTTATTGTTTCCTTTCCCAAAAAAAAGCTGGAGCTAAATTAGGCCTGAATTCAACCATCCCCAACTGAAAACAGAGGCTGCTGCTGCTGCTCATTAAGTGTTTTTGCGGACTTCCTGTCCCACTGTCCATCCAGCTTTCTGTCCACACCACATTTATTAGTTGACTGACACTCTTGTTCCATTAGCTGCAAGTTTTTTTTTTTTTTTTTTTTCATTTTATTTTGTACCAACCCAGGACTAATGAGAAGTCTCTCTCTCTGGATGCTAGTCTTGTTAAAACTTCAGGCTCCGCTGTTATTTGGTGACGCAAGTGATCGGGAGTGAAAACAATCTTTCCACCGCCCAGACTCTCTGAGACACTGGACATTTGGACGGTTGTGTACTGAAGTGAAACTGCCCACAGCTGAACTTTACTCTTAGATATAATAATAGTTGAAAGATTCATACAGTAGAAATTCCAGCACACGTTCTGCATGTATAAATCATTTATTACAGGAGTAGAAGCCTGACAAGAAACATGCAGAAGTACACGTTTCCCATTGCAGCACACGTGGTTAGTTATTGATACATGAAAAATACTTTCCAATAAGTCATCATCAAAACAATTTTTCACAATCTGGTAAAGTAAGATGTTGAGTCACATTAAAATAAAGCCCCCACAAGGAACTTTTAACTGGATATGCAAAAGTCTTTCATTTCTCCTGATGTCTCTGTGTGACCTACAACAGCAAATGAATCCATCGGAGGGAGGATAAGCTCTTTCTAAATAGGCAGTGGACGGGTCGGTCCAGCGTATGACGAAACAATGTAAGGCACTCAGACCGGCGGAGAAGGCACATTTGTAGAGGCTATAAATTAGCATTCAGTTGTTGCTACGCTAGTGAGTAAAAACCAAGCTCAATTTAATCGCTATATTTTCATCATAGCTGATACTTGGACGGGATCCACAAAGAGAAACCTACTGCTTTGGTCCACAGGGGTCGCCAAAATCAACACAAAATGAAAGTTCCTTGTAGGGGCTTTAATAATAGATGATATATTCATGATACAGTCAGTATGTATTACATATTAATAAAGGCTTTGTAATAAAGCCTCAGTGTCTGTCTGTTACAAGGTGGAGGAACATGTCACTTCTGACTAGGCATACATTATTTATCATTGACAGGTTATTATTTTATTTTTATATAAGGCATATGGTGAGTTATATTATTGCTACTACTTTTCTGTTCTATAATATTTGCATATGCGAAATGGGACACTGTTATATAACAATTTCCCATGGGGCATTAATACAGAATTTCTGATTCTGAAGTTAAGATCATGTCAAATTAGATATGATGGAGACTCAGCTGATCCGTATCAGAATCTATTTATTTATTTAGTTGATAGTAACCTAGTTTAAAAACAGGCCATGAAACTGAAGAGCTCTTGCAGCTCTAATGGTTTAACACTGAAGCTTTACAGTGTCCACTGTCTCACCTACCACGATGTGTTCATCCTTACATGAGCTGCTTATAATTTCTATTTAGTCAGGCTGGTGTCTATACTTATGGTGACTGTTCTAATAACTTTAACCTCCAGGTTGAAAGATTTAAATAGCTGTTTGTTGCTGGTTAAAAGAGCACTGCTGGTGGACGTGGGCCCCCAGCTCTGTGGCCTGCATACCCTGCATGCCTCGCCGTGCTGTCCACAGCAGAACCTCTCTGTCTGCCTTTGAGTCTTTTTATAAACCTCATTTGCCAGTGGAAAGCAAACTGACTCATTGTCAGTCCATTTTTTTTAAACTCTGTCGCAGAGAGTCATCTGCACTGCACCACCACGACACCGTCACTGACAAATATGGTGCAGAGGGCCCGACCAGCACAACCAGTCTGGTCCCCCTCTGTTTCTAATGTGATGCAGCATCAGTGTGTTTTAAATCATCATTAAAAAAAAACTAACACCTGAGCTGCTTTTTCTAACTTAAGATATGTGTTTGTTTGTTTGTTTTAGTGAGTCTGTGTGCAGACTGCATCTGTGTACATACATTCTTTATATTCCTATGTTACGTGCTGCCCAGATGCCATATGGTGCAGAAGAAGACCAGCTCTTTGCTAAAATGAGAGAGAAACAAACAAGCAGTCAACTGCGTTGACTCAGAGCACACGGGAGCTGGCATAATGTAAAATAATATTTTATAACTAATGACAGTATTAAAGAGCTAATCAGCAGTCGGTTGGATTCTTGTTCTATTAGTCTAATTGATACCTGCTATGCACTACCTGCCATTACACTTCATTATCTACAGTGCTTTTGTTGTTGTTGGTGGTTAATTAATTGTAATGTGCCAATTTGTCTGTATTATGGGCTTTAAGAGAATAAGCTGCTCTATTCTTCCCATGCTAATAGACTATCCACTCTCTGCTAAGTGATTCAGCTTTTCAATTTCCTGTCCATAAACAGCCATTTAGAACTGAGCTGAAAGCTTTTTAATGCAGTCGCCTAACAAATAGTAAGTCGCCAGCTGCTTTTTTACAGCCATCCAGGCTTTGCTAGTTTATCCATATGTGCTGTATTCAAACACCCTTTCATGCAGTAAACAATGAATGCTAATGTTATTATATATATATATATATATATATATATATATATATATATATAGATATAACAGCCTTTAAAGGAGACGTATTATGCATATCTTTCTGCTTACCATTGTGTCAGTCAAAATCCTGATTTCAACCACTATGCAGCCACTTCCTGAAACGTTTTTTTTTCACTGCTTTCCTATGATTGGCTTGCACAGTGGAGGCCCACATGTGCTTGTGTACCTTGCATTGTGAAATACATACCGGTCAGCTTTACAAACATGGCCAGCTACGAGGTATGTCCGTACGTGTTGGACCCCGAATCTGACCTACGGTTTTTAGGGAAACAGTTGCATTTTTCCGTATAGTTGCCGGTTGGGGGCGGGCTTCCGCATGTTTTGGGCAGATCCCTTACAGTTTGGGCTTTCGTCCTAATTGGACGGTAAAAACTGATGTCAGGTTTTGTGCAAATCTTGCAGAGATCTCGTCACTGAGCGTTTAGAGAGACTGGAAACCATGTGAAATCTGGTTGGTGGATTACAGCAGGACCCCTATAGCTCATGTTGTGCAACATTGCAGAGGTTCAGCATGGACATATGACATTATGGCATTGTAAGGATGTTCTAAAATATGCAACAGCATCATATGTCTCTTAAAATGTTTTTGTAACGTAGGGCTATGGGGTTGGAAAGACTCAAAAAATAGCCGTTACTGGGAAACACAAGTGAAAAGGTGGAGGATCCTCTTTTATGGCTGACGGGTGCCTGAGGAGCAGCATGACAAAACCTGTAATAACAGCAACAGGAACAATAAAGCCGAGTCCAAATGTGTAATGTGTATGTAATATAATCACTAAGGTTCACAGTGTTACCGAGGCCCAACATTGATCCAGCTGTGTGATTAGGAAGAACATGGTCAACAATGACTGACTGAGCAGGAGTTCAGCGTTTCTACAGGAAGTAACAGCAGTAATAATCTCCGTGGTTTCACAACATTTTCTCAGTGTCTCTTGATCTGAAAATACAAATATATAAAAACTTGGATGGACTTTTATTTCAAAGAAGATTAAAAAGAAAAAAAAATCATTACATACGTAGCTTTGGAGGTTTAAAAAAAATGTAACTCAGTGTTTTGGAAGAGGAGATTGATACCGTGTGTGTCTGGTGTGGAGAGATAAAAGAGTGAAAATGTGAAGGCTTAACATATTTAACTTAGAAACTTATCTGCCACAGTCTTTGTCTCTCTCAGCCTCTGTCTGTCTGTCTCTTTATTACACAGTGCCACAAAGAAGAGCTGCAAAAAACAAAGGTGGTGTGTAGAAGCAGGAATTAAAGTTTTGGATTAATTTGAATGCTTTTATTTTTAAAGTTTAGCAAAAAAAAAAATAAATTAAACATTTTAATCACATTACAGATTTACAGCTCAGCATGTGATCATTGCTCATTGAAGAAGCTGATTGGACCAAAAAAAATGGAGCACCTAAAGCTTTTACATCCTGGCAACAACAGGCAAGGCAGACAATTTTATGAATGTCAGATTCTTTGCCGTCTACAGATACAGACAGACAGACAGACAGACAGACAGGCAGGCAGGCAGGCAGGCAGGCATTTGAAAGTGCCGATGCCTCCACAGCTCCTCTCTCCGACTGAGCTCAGCAGCTCCCAGTTGTTCTGTGCAACATATTATTGAGGTGATTAAAAAAAAATTGATTGACGGCAGCGGCAGCTTGTCAATTGTGTAAAATCGTTAAGTCTGAAGCCAAAATAACTTCACTTCCCTCCCTTAATATACCTTCATTTAAATATAGTAAGTAAACACACCAGACTGCCCCCCCCCCCACACACACACACACACAGTATTTCAGGGAGGACACAGATGATCTCAAAATGCTTTAAAATTATGGAGGAAAGACAAAAATGTTGTGAGGGAGGAGGAGGAGAGCCCACTCGCCTTCCCCTGGTGCCGACCCCCCCCCCATTTCGAACACTAAAAATAAAAGAACATAACTTTTACGTTCCCGGTCCCCCCTCCTCTCTCTCTCTCCCTCTCTCTGTAACTCTCTACCAGTTGTGCTCACCGTCTGGTTCCTGTACACTCTGATGGTTTTGACCAGGTGTCTGCCCCCCCCCCCGCCAATATATCTCCTTCTTCAAGCATTTGGGACTTTCCACTATAAATACCTTCACTTCCTCTTGAGGCCTAAGTAACTTCTCTGACAGTTTACAGTATAGAATAGAATAGAATAGAATAGAATATGAATGAATTGATCTCGCAAGTAAGACTAAATAGAAACACAAACACACACACTCTCCTATCAAATAGTGAGATTGCTGCCAGTACAATTCACCACTTCACTTCGAGGACACACACACACACACACACACACATACACACATTCAACAAGATGCACACACACTCAGAAGCTAATAAAGCAGCTCTATTGAGCACCAAGGAGGGTCAGTGGTAATAATGGCTGGCTGCTCTTGACTCTTTCCCCTTCTCTCTCCTTTTCTTTTCCCTCCTCTCTAAATTCAATTCTCCTTTCAATGTGAAGACCTTACTCCCCCCACCACCACCTCCACCCCTCACTCATCTTGATCTCCCTCTTTCTTTTCCTCTGTTCTATCTCTCTTGATATTCTCCCCTACCTCTGTGACTCTCCCTCTGTCCTCCTCCTCCTCCTATTTCATCTCAATCCCCTCCTCAGCCTGTAGAGCTTTATTTCAGCTCAGGCCAGTTTGTATTTGGTTCCAGTGGCTCTTGTCACAGCGCTGCGCTCTCTCAACACTCTCAGTTTAATATATTTCGCAGCCGCTGGACTTCCTGTTATTATTAATCAAATGAAAAGAGTGTGAGGAAACAAGGACAAATTTCTTGGAGTTGTGTGTCCTTAACCTCTCCCGGGGGGGGGCATGTGTCCATGAGTGAGACAAATCAAAAGCAGGGAGGTATTCTTTCACTTATTTTTCACCAAATACAAAGAACCACATAAAAGAGTTAGATCCATTTTTGATCCTCTTTTTATTGGTACGAAGCCTCCAAATTATGTTCAGTAATGGAAAAACAACATCAGTTTCAACAGATAAAAATGATCAACAGACGAGAGTAACTGCTCAAAGACATGTTTAATATCCTCATATTGACTTAGCTGAGTAACAGTGACAACATTCATTTAGAAATTCATCGATGTTTTAAGCGACAGCCTGCGGACACTTGATCTAATTTAATATATATATGTCTATTAAAGCTTAAATGAACCTAAAGTTCATATCTGTAGCTGTTTGTTGCGCTCTAGCTCTTTATATCTTACATGTATATGAATTATACAACAGGTACTTTCAGCCAAGTGCTCTCACTGGTCATCGTCATGCTGTAACAATGCTGCTGAGTCCTCTGGGCTCGGCTCAGCTTTATTGCTTTTTTATTTGATGATTGGATATTAGTCGGCAGCTCTTGTGGGGGTGAGACCTACACTTTAATTAGTGATCTTATGTTTCGAGATCAGTGTGTTGTTGCCTCACAAGAAGCTGGAAGCTGAGAGTAAACAGCATGTGTGATGATTGGCCTGTTTACTGGCTGAAGTCTCAGAGTTGTTTTCTCTAGTCGTTAAATACAAAAGACAGAAGACAATTCATCCACTGCATATTCTCTTACAGACCGTGGATGACACAAAATTGCCTTTTTTTTCCACTATTATTTGCAGCATGAAAGCAAAACAAAAGAGATATCACTGCACTACCTGCACTTTCACAGTACTTATGATGCGGTGATCAACTGTTTGCCATTTTAAATCTCCTTCCAGAGCATTACGATTACATAAACGTCCATGTGTAGAAGAGAGAGGTAATTCTGGTGAAAATCCTGGTTGATGCTTTCACTTGGAGTCGCCAAAATCAGAAAATTAAAATGTCCAGGTTAAAAAAGAGACAGATATGTTCACTTGCTGTGTTGACATACAGTATTTGTCATCAATATTTATTTCTTGTGTCTCTCTGCCGCCCCCTAGATGTTCCAACGGATACTTTGGCAGGCCCACCGTACCGGGAGGCTCTTGCCAGCCCTGTGGTTGCCATGGCAACCTGGACCTGTCCACACCCGGCAGCTGCGATCCGATCACGGGCCAGTGCCTCCGCTGTCGGCAAGGTTACGGTGGGCCGGAGTGCGACAGCTGTGCTGACGGTTACTATGGTGACGCTGTCACAGCCAAAAACTGCCAACGTAAGTAAACCCACAAACAAGCATCACAAGTAAACAAAGATAAAAACATGTAGATCTATCACAGCTGAAAGCCACATACAACCTAGAAATCATAGGAACATATACTGGAACTTACTTATTTTCATTCTTTTTTTTTTTTCTTTTTTGTTTTTTTTGTACAACAAGTAGCATTTAGCTATATCATGATAGCCACAGTGGATACTACAAAGGTGACATAATACAGTGGCCCCGAGAGCTGATTGCACTGCAACACAAGTAAACACAGGCAAAGGCACATACACATGACAAATTCAGAAAACAACTTTAGCAATTTGACCATGCATGCTGCAAAAAGTCACAACATACCAGAAGTGTTTCCAGGGACACACAAAAAAGTGACGGACCCAAAGGCTAAGCTAACAGTGCGTAGTTGAAATAATATCCTGCCATACTGACATTATAAAAAACCAATCACAACTAATGTGTAGCCATTTTCATACCTTCTAAAGTTAAGAAGCAGTGAACAAAATCCATCCCAGAAACACACAAAGATAGTGCATGCCATTACTTTTCATCAGAGCCTATTAAAGGCTAAACAGTCAATAGTGCATACTGTATGTTGTCCAAGCGGCTGTTGCTGTATTTATGGCGTTAAATATGTAGGTGTGGCCGGGGGGGGGGCTATAATCAGATCCACACGTTCTTCTTCACGCAGCAGCTTTAAGAGACAACATGATCTACTTTTCAAGGAGTCATTATGAAGAATGCCCGTGGTGCAGCTTGCATGTCTCAGAAGGGGCATTAACACTGAAGGGTACTACTCCGTCTATGAAACTCAATTTCAGCTAAATGATACCTTTAATCCTTTGCAGCTAAAAACATTGAGTAGATAGTGCACCATCTGGAGAGTGTGACTGTGCATCGGCAAGCAGCTGTGCTGGTAGGAGGTGTGATGTCGGAGCGGCCCACCGGCTGCCAGCTGTGTTTGAGAGAGAGAGAAAGAGAGAATAAAAAGAAATAAAAGAAACATAACAAAAAGCTCTACCTGGCGCTTGAACGCTGACGTACAGGTGGCACTAAACCTGCGCTTTTAGCAGAGACGACAGATTAACAGATAGACAGACGCCTCACGGTGAGCGACAGACAGGCCCGGCCAATAACTAGACAGATAAAACCGTCAGACATGCACAAAGGCAGGAAGACGGGCTGACAGACGGTATTAATGTGTATTTGATAGTTCATTGTTCTGTAGTTGTTTCCCCTCTCCACCCAGCTAAATGGTTATTGATTAATCAGCCTGATCTATTGCTCTCCTACAGTGCTGATCGGCTCGTGTCTGGGAGATGGAGGGTTGTTATCGATCCTGCGCGAATGACAAAAGACCACCAGGAATTATTAAAACACAACAACTCTCTCTTTCTCCGTCTCCCCCTCTCTCGCTCTCTCTCCCCGCCACTGTCGGTCTGTGTCTCTCTCTCCGTCCACCTCACTCTCCCTATCGCTCCCAGTCTTAATGAATTTTATTGAGTGGAGCAGGAGAGTTCAGGCTGAGTCCATTTGTGCACTATTAGACTGTAAAAATCATTTACTTTTTCTTTTGATGTCAGAGTTTCCATCTGCGGCCATTTTTGCCGCAGCCAAACCTGTAATAGTGGTTCGGTTTAATTCAGCCACTGAATGTAAAATGGTTTCATCTGCAAAACAAAGTTGACCACAAAGTGATTTGTCTGAGGAGCAAATTCAAGAAAATTAACTCTGTGCGTCCATTTCTCACACAGGGAGGAGAGTTGTTTGCCAGTTGTTACTAAGATGTGTGAATTGCGCGTTTGTCCAATCGCTGGAAGAAAGTGGATGTGTAGTAACTCAATAATGTAATTATGCTTCCTTCATGTCTGACAGTTAATGAATGTTTCGCAGATGCTTCATACAGTCGATCAATAAGCTCTTTGGGGATTTTTTTGGCAAATCTCACACTTCTAATGGTCCATCCAGCACCGAGGCTCTGACTTTCTATGTAACTGATAGGCCACAAAGTGTAGTAAAGTAAAATTAAAAGACTGAAGAAACAGAAAGAGAGTCTGAACCAACACACACTCTGTCCCGACCAGAGCCGGAGCCCGAATCAATGCGGCATTTAACAAGTCAGAGACAATTACAACCCGATGTTTTATCACAGTGCAGGCTACAAGTGTCATTTACAGTAAAAACTGCTCATCTCTGTGTGATCATACCTCAGCCCTGAGTGTTTTAAAGAAACACCCACTGGTTAGGGTCACATAGTTTACTCACATTTCTCAATTTGCTGCTCTGAAGTTCTCAGTGTAGCAGAAGCTCACAGCCTCCTGTGTGTCCAACACGGGACAGGTGAGTGACACTTCTGAATATTGAACCTAAGCTCATAAAAACCTGAGGGAAATACAGATGTTGGAGTTGCAGCAGCACAAACCTGTTCAAATCCAGTCAGGTTTAAGTTGTGATTTTCTGCTACATCTGTTAGGTAAAGGAAATATTATGGTGTTGATTCATAATGATCATTATGTATTGATCTTATGTAAGATACTGATTAGGTTCGTAGGTATTTACTGTGTTGCGTTCAAGTGCAAATGATGACTATAGTACCTTCATTTGACTTTTATGCATGACACCACCTCTGCTTTCAGAAGGTCTGAGGCTTGAATCTGAGGTCACAGGTTTGAATCCCGGCTCTTGAGTTCTGAAAGTAAAGAAGGAATAAGGAACACTCACACATACCTCTGAGATATCTGCAGTCATGCAGCTTAACCCTGAACTCGATCTGGTCTGGAGTCACTTAAAAAGTCTGAGAGATAAACACAGTGAAAAATGTGATCAAACAAATGGCAACAAACAAGCATGTTAACAGCCAAGCTCCGAACAAGAAACTGATGGTAAAACATCTCCACTTCATTAGGAACACCATACTAATCCTTGATGCAGCCTCCATGTGCTGCTGTTAATCAACCACTTCTTTGTGACCTGGATTCCACCAGATGTTGGAGAGCCTCCTTTGAGATTTTGGCTCTGTGTCGTCACGACAGCATCGCATCACCACTGCAGATTTGTCAGCTGCACATTAACGTTGCCAATCTCTCTGCTCTGCCCCAACCCAGAGACACAGCCCACCGACAGGCCTGCTACAATCAAAGTCACTGACATGCATATTTTTCCTCCTCTTTGTATCTTTGCATGATTTTGTTTGGCTGATTGGATAATTGAATTCATAAGCATGTGCACAGGAGTTCCTAATAAAGTGAGTGTGTACATATATTGCCGTTGCACAGGGTATTGAGATACCTTCCAGTGCTGCCTATTCAAAGGGATATCTACATTTATACGGCATCTGCAAACAGCAGTGGCAGAAATAATGATAGAATAGATTGTTAAATATGTCAACAGCCTCTTTTCTATATGTGTACATATTTACCTTGAATATGCATTCATTAAGCATTTGGTATTGTACTGTACTGTGGGTGCACTTAATAGATTGTATAGCATCTGGAGGTTGTGTAAAGTCCAGTGCTAACAATGTAGAATAAACTAATGGTAACCTCTCCTGTTAATAAGTTAAGATAACGACAGACTGTTAATTGCTGGGAAGCGGAAAATAATGTACATTTCAATTTGCAAAGAGTCATCATCTTCAGCTTCAAGGCCAGCTCTGAAAATAATGGTAATAAAAAAAGAAAGAAAGAAAAGAAAACACAATAAAAAGCAACATTTTATTCTGCAACAAGGCCGGCATTGTAGCGGCTGACAGAACGGAGTCCAGATGGTCCCCGAGGGGTGAAACTGTGGAGAGAGGGAGGGGGTGAGAGACTGCGTGAAACAGAGACAGACGTATACTGTGCATGTTTTCTTGTATGTTTAATCAGCGGCGGTTATGTGTGTTTGTGTGTGTACATCTGCATGCATGCAAGTGTCTGTGTGTGTGTGTGGGTGGGTGTCTGTATGTGTGTGGGAGAGGATGCGTGCCCTCTCGCGTTTGTGTGTGAAGCAGAAACTGGTGCAGCCACGTCGAGTGTGTTTCTGCATATTTCTGTGTATGCATTTGTGTGTGTGGACATCTGTTGTACCCCCCCCCCCTCTTTCTCTCTCTCTCTCTCTCTCCCTCTCTCTCCCTCTCTCTCGCTCTTTACCATCCCACACTCAGGTCTGTCCTTCTGTCTCTTTTGCATCTAAGTAGAGAGAATGGCAGGAAGTAAAATAGGCTATGACAATGCATTTGTGTGTATGGGATGTGGTATGTGCAACTAATTTCCTAAGAAAGGTGTGTGTGTCTCTCTATATGTATGTGTGTATTTGCTCCTGACAGCCCGTCCACCAGATGGGAGCTGTACTGTTCAAGCTTTTAATTGTATATCTAAAGGGGTTGATTGACGTGTGTGGGTGTGTCTTTTTTTTTCCCAGTAGGGTTTAAACACACAAAGTTAAGAAAATGTGTTGAGTTCCTACGAAGTATCACAAGTGGAGAGATAGAGAGAGAGAGAGAGTGAGAGAGAGAGAATGAGAGAGAGAAAGAGCTGAAAGGTCATATGTGGGAATGTGTTTTGATACTTCTGGAGCGAGCCCATTCAGAGGAGCATAAAAAAAAAACTGCACACACACACATGACAAAAGACTGTGAACTGAATGTTATGCAATCGTTTTCAGTGCTGAGAGAGAAGTGGATCTTAAGGTTTATAAAGTCATGGTGAATGTACTGTCATTAAGAAAGGGAAGAACCTCTCCAAATGACTCAAGGCAAACAGCTTTATTTTGATTCTAACCAGGACTGGTTCAGTAACTGCTAATCTTGTTTTTTAGGGGGAGCTACTCTTCATTTTTTTTTTCTTTTTTTTTTTTTTAGTTTTTAGCTTCCACTGCCTCCTCCATTGTGTCCTACACTCTGCAAAAGTTATGTATTTACACATGGATGAATTGTTCAGACCTCAGTGGCTGGTTGGTGTTTTGGTTGAACTGGAGGCCACTTTTTTTATTATTATTATTTGAAGCTTTTGTTTGATTTAACTTTTTCTTTTCCTCATAGTAACAGGGACACATTTGTGCAGGTGTTTTCTGCACCTGAGTTTAATCATAATCATTTGGGAAAAACATTCTCAAATGAATGATAATGTCCTTTCGATATACAAAATATAATCTGGCGAAACTACCCCCCCCCCCTTGATTTAAGAATCTACTTACAGTAAGCAATAGAAGATTTTCTCTAAAGTGCGGTGAACAGGATATTAAAGTGCAATATTTACAGCTAATCCGGAAGAACACCTTAAGCAGGATCTGAGGATCTTATCCAGCCAACTGTAGCCTGGAGTCAACACATTCACCAACTTGTGTTATTGTTAAACCAATATTTGCCATTGTAGCTTGTTCTCATGTAGAAATGTTGTTGATAATTAATGTAAAACCTTCTCCTCTCCTCTCCTCTCCTCTCCTCTCCTCTCCTCTCCTCTCCTCTCCTCCTCCTGCAGCCTGTCAGTGCCACACTAATGGCTCAGTAATTGAGGTCTGCAACAAAGAGACTGGACAATGCCAGTGCAAAGAAAATGTGGTTGGACGACAGTGTGACGAATGCATGGTAAGGAACTTGGAGAGATGCCAATGGCTGCTAACATGTGATAACATCATCATTCTATTGACTTTTTATTACTTATTTTCCAAATATACTGAATCAGTTTATTGCAATTTTACAACATCTTGTGGATTTAATCTATTGCGATCATGCTCTAATTTGTATGACATTTTGTTCCTCACTATTTTACATTTTAAATTTCACTGTCTATGTGGTGGATGTGTGGCAGGTCAAAAGCTGACTTAAGCAACCAGCAAATTATAATTCACCACTAGCACTTGCTCTTGTACTATAAGTGAGGTAATATGACAAATTAAAAGTCTACTAAGTCCTTGTAAGTCAATATCAAGATCAATATGCTGCAGAAATCAATCAGTTATGTGTGTTTTGATGTACCACTGCTCAGTTTTTATTATGTGAGGCAAAAACAGGTAAATCCTGCAGGACAGTCAGGTTTCATGATTATCAATACGTCACAGAAACAAGCTGTAATTTATCTGCTATTCTTCTTTCATTCATCTTTTCTGTGTTAGTTTGACTTCCATATTGTTAACATCTCCATTACCTTGATTGATAATCATATATATATATATAATGATAATACAATGTTGATGAACAGTGTTAGATCATTATTCTTATTCCTTCATGTGTTTCCACTTGTACTTTCAGTTTGTTGTTTATATTTGTCCTGCTCACTCACTCACTCTCATTGGTCCCCTGCTCCACCCACCTGTGTTGTGATTGGTCCAGCCTAACTGCTGGTGGGATGCTGAGCGGCAGGAGTGCGCGCCCTGTCGCTGCAGCACTCACGGCTCCATATCTCAGCGCTGTGATGTCGAGGGCCGCTGCATCTGTCGCCCTGGCTTTGTGGGCCGGCGCTGTGACCTGCGCCGCCAAGGTTACGAGAGGCGGGAGACACGGCGGCCGGTGGAGCGCGTTCCTATGGAAACTGTGCAGCAGCAGAGATGGGTTGGGCCATCCCGCACTGGGGGTTGTCCCAGGGGGGCTTACAGGCCTAAGACAGGGGTAACGCACCGTGCATGTGGGATTGCACTGGTGTGTTTTAAGCACTATGGGTGTGTTTTTCTGTCCTAAAACCTTGGTTGTCATTGTTTTTGAGCCTGGATATTTAAAACAGTGCATGGAAAAGCAGGTGCTGTGCAGTGGAACTTCACTCGCATGGCTGTTTGTGTGAAAGTATGTGGGGAAAAATGTCAACATAACAATCTTTAACACATTTTAATAGATTCACACCATAGAGGCATCATCAAAAAATGTCACTTTTTAAGTAACTCAGTAAGATTTTGTGTCGTAGATGCCTTTGATTTTCAGGGAAAAAAAGACTTTTTTCCAAAGATTGTCGACGGTGGCTCGGCTGACATGACACAGTTTGAGGGACACTGTGTGAACTGTGTGAATGTCTGGGTCCCGTGTGATGAACCCGCAGGCATGGCTTTGTTTTAGTCTCCTCAGCAGCAACAAGGAGCTCATTTTCAGACAGTTTGCTTTCAAAAACCCTGATTCAGTCTTTAGCTGCCTCTAAACTCAAGACAAAATACAATTTTAAAAGATTCAGTCAAAAGCAACTTTAATGTTTTTTTTTCTTTTCCCAGAAACAGAGTTCAAAAGACTGAAAAAAATAATGAAAGGACTGAAAATCTTTATTTCTTGGCTTCTTATTTAGTCTTCAGAAATGAGTCTCATGTTGGAACCTCCTTGTTTTTCCAGTTGTTCTCTAACTTAACTTTATTTTCAGATCATTTTCTAACCACCCTCCCCTCCCCTCTCTGTCTGACTGTGTGTCTCCAGCCTCAGACCCACGGCATCACCACAGGTGGACATTGTATCCCATGTCACTGTAACTCCTTTGGCTCAAAGTCGTTTGACTGTGATGAAACCGGACAGTGTCGGTGTCAGCCCGGTGTCACCGGACCCAAGTGTGACCGCTGCTCACGAGGATTCTTCAACTTCCAGGAGGGCGGCTGCACACGTAAGCACAAACAGTGTGTGTGTGGGGTGGGGTGGGGGGTAAATAGGTGTAGAGTTTCTTTAATAACCATGATGTCGGCTCACAGAGCGAATGTAGCTCAGTCCACAGGGAAGCACAGAGCAGCGTCGTGTACACAACAACGCCTGGAATCATAAAACGCTGTCATTGGGAAACTGCTTTTCAATTTAAAGTTTACACAAATTGTCTCCAGAGTGATTCTGTGTGAAAAGCTATTATGTCACGTCAAAAATGCATGTGCATCCTTTCACATCATTTTATAATTATTGCAAAACAAAAGCTTTTTTCCCCCACAGGCAGTTAAAAGTTAAATGGGAAAAGAAAAAAATGCAATCATTGCAAAAACTGTTCTGATTGGCTTCAGGTACCTGAATGCAGCTCTGCTCACATGGACATTACAGCACAGTGCATCTTTGTCCTACACCTGTATTCTCCTATATTTTAAGAATCAGACTTGCAGGAGTTATAAATACCTCAATGACCTCAATTTTTTTTTTAACACTATGCTGTGTATTATAAATAGTTAAACTGTTTCTCCCCAGGGTCATGAAACATGCATCTTGGCAAAAGCTACAGCCACATCAAATAAAACAGACGTCTTTACATATACAGTAGATACGTAAGGGAAGGAACCTATGAAAGAGGCAAGGAAAGAAGGAGGCAAATGAAGAAGATTAAAGTATTTGAACCCAGGAAAAACCACAGTGTTGAACAGAATCGAGCTGCTGATTGATATGGATGTCTTTGAAAGTTGACACACAGAATAATAATGACATTATCAATAAATTATGCAGCAAAAAAGATGTTTTATGCATCTTTCCTGGTGAATGGGCACAAAGGCTGGTAATTATTATGTCCACAGTGGTTAAGGAAGAAGTTATTCAAATGAAGCAAATCAAATTTTTAGCTCATTTGGTTTCTAGACTTCAGCTTATTTACAATAGCATTCATACATTAATACTTTTTCTTCCTCACTTCCTGTACTGTGCTATATGTAGAACGATGAGAGTTCCAGCTAATTCATTTTCCACACCTCCACTGAAAGCCTGCCACCTTTCTGCAGCAGTGATTCAGAGTTAAATTGGTTGCAATTTAACACCAAGCACGTCCGTATTTACACCTCAAATTAAAGGTCAAGGTTTGGCCAAATTGTACAGACGCATGTCACTGATTGGATATCGGCCATGCACCGAGTGGAGGTGGAATTATTCTCGCTAATGTTGGAAAAAAAATATAGCTTCTTTGAAATAAAGAAAGAGACTGGTCTCTGACATAAATCAGGATATTCTGCACATAGAAAACAAATCAGCAGTGGCCTCATGAAAAATTCAGAAACCACTTTTCACTTTTTGAACACTTTGTATTGGAGATGGAGTTTTAAAGATAATCAAACTGATAATGAATTAACACAAATGTGCCCATTAAGATACACTCTGTAATCCATAATGACAAAGTGAAGAATCTCACTTTAAGCACTTTGTAGAAACCTCTTTGACAGCAATTACAGCTTCAAGTCTTCTTAAGTCTCACAAGCTTTTCAGTTTATCCTACTCTCCCTGGCAGATCCTGTCAAACTCTTTTGGTCTCTAAGTCAAGTCAAGGACAGTTATGGAGACAGTGTTGTCTTATCTGTAGGATCATTAACATGTTGAACCTTCAGCCCAGGCTCAGGCTGTGTCACAAGGCTAAATCTACAAAAGACACAGTCTGCAGGACTTCAGGATCCTCAGTTAGTTAGTTGTGTCCATTTACACCTAAATCTATAGTGCAGGAAAAGCTGTTGATACATTCTCAACCCACTATATGATCACTTTCTAGCCCGTTTCCTCTGTTGTTGAAAACTACTACAGTACCTCTCTACTAACAACACAATGAAAAACACAGAGTCAAATGTGTCCCAATACTCTTGGTTCAAGCTTTACACTGTAAAGCTGGTGCAGGGAAGTCCAAAAATATACAGACATGATCCAGACTGTGGCCGTGTGACTTCTAAAAATGAAATTTCCACAGCTAGAAAATAACTTTCATGAGTTAATCAGTCCATTAAATACCCCATTATGAAACTTGACATCATTAGATCAATTGACATATCAACATAAATGATTGAAGGCATGGCTTCACAGTTTATGAGCATTAATATTTCAATTTAAACAGCAGTGAGGGGAAAAAAAAGGACTCTGCCACTGGCAACTGTTTTCTGGGAAATGTTGGTGATTGAGTGAATTAATTGGTATTGAGTAAATTGAAATGAGCAGCACTGCAGGATTACCAGTGTGATGGGGATTAATCCATCTCCTACAGTGCACGACTCAATCTTTACACATTTACTCAGAAGTAATAGCAGCAGCATGAATGTGTTTCCTGCAAGAGGTCAAAAATATATATATTTTATTCCAACAGTGTAAATAAATACTAAACATTTTCTACTTCTCTGGATGGTGTCAAATGATATAAAACTTAAAGACAGTTTTTCACAGCAGTCCAATTGGATACACACTTGCGCTAAAATGTTTCGCCCAGGTTTAAATTCCTTTTATAAAAATGTGTCAAAATGTGCTGCGTTCACTGTTCTCACTACCAGACACAGTGTTCCCTTCTGTTCATCAGCAGGACAGTGTTGTGAAAGGCAAACAGTGTCATTGTTAAAAAAAAAAAACTACAAGTCTAAGAGTAAAAAGAAAACACACACACACACACACACTTATTTGTCCTTTATAATGTTCCTCTATCACACTCCTCTGCCCTAATTGCAGCCTGTCAGTGCAGTCACGTGGGAGATAACTGCGACGCCAACACAGGACAGTGTATCTGTCCTCCCAACACCATCGGTGAGAGGTGCGACCGCTGTGCTCCGAATCACTGGGGCCACGACATCATCACCGGATGTAAGGTGGGTCAGGTCGGCTCTGGTGCTGTTTGTGAAGAGCTTTTCCAGTTATAGTCATGATTTACTATTTATCTATATAGTTACATCTGCCCTTTTCACTCCAGTCTTTGCTGTGTCTTTTTCTCCTTTGTATTCTCTCTTTCTCATTTTCCTTCCTCCTGTCCTCTCTTTACTCTCCCTGCCTTCCTCTTCCACTTTCTCTTTACTATCACAATGCTTGTTCACTTTGTTCAAAGGGTTTGAAAAGCAATTTTTTTTTCAGTGCTGGAAGTATCTCACCAAAGGGGCCGCAAGGCAGCGATAACAGTAAACTATTAGCAGCAGCACCAACATGAAAGTACTGCAAGTGCTGAGTTTACCAACAGATTGATCAGGGCGAGTACAGCAGGACGACTGAGAGGAGATGCGACTCATCTGAGTGGTGCAATGCAAACATAAAAAGAAAGCAACAAAGTGAGGGAGTGAAACAAAGTAGAAAGCTAAAAATTGAAACACAACAGTCAGTGAAGTACAAATGAAAGTGAAACTGAACAAAACACATACACAACACATGTCAAATCATTAAGTGTTAAACTCTTTTTTACGCACATAACCACCAGAACGTTATGCTCCCGCACCAAATCATGTAAAACACACCAGTCATCTGGGGGTCGTTGCTTGTTTCTTTTGTGGGATCTGGCAACACTGAACACAATAAGGGGAGAAAAAAAGGGGTATATGTAGGTATACACCTAACTGTAGCCTACCTTATACATACTGAATAAAGTGTTGAGCATTTTATTATTTTAACATTTAATATATCTGCATACATAGTTACCTCAAAGCTATATAAGCTCCACTGATATCAGTACTGTACCAGCACTCACACAGAGTAAATCCCTGTTGTTTCAGTCAGGAGTTCACACTCACCTGTAGCCTGAGCAGCGTTCAGTGTTTACATAAAGCTGCTGCCGCCCTGCAGAGGGAATTTAACTCTGAAGATTTGTTCTGTCTCACCAGACAGAAAGTTGCTGCTTCTGTTTGTGATTGTGTCTCTGCAGCCGCTGCCTCACAGCAAATATACCAAACATCTATTTTTATGATGTTTTTTTCTTTATTTTTACCTTTGAGACATTTCTGGTTTCTATTACCATCCACTGTTGTTTGTTCCCCTGTAGAAACAACAACACCGGGCCGTGAGTTTAGTTTTTAAGAGTGATTTTAAACATGTGACCTTTGAACTTTGAAGTTGGCTGTTTTCTGCTCCGACAGACCAAAACTAGATGCAAGAGAATGTTTCTGTGTGATCATTTTGTGTTTGTCAATGTGTGTGTGTGCAGGAGTGTGGCTGCAGTGCAATCGGCTCAGTGTCCCTGCAGTGTAACGTGAACACAGGCTGCTGCCTGTGCCGGGACTCCTTCAGAGGGGAGAAATGCAATGAATGTCAAATTGGATACAGAGACTTTCCTCAGGTAAACGATCCATATTAATACTTCCAATATTACTATTAGTATTAAACCCCTCTTTACCACCAGCTGGTCTGCTCAGGTCTGACCACTTCAATCTATCATTCTGCCTTAAAACATGTCGAACAGTCTGCCCACCTCTCTTGAGGTTGTGTGAACTCTTTTTAAAGCACAAGACCTTTTTGTTCATAAATCTGTAGCACGGCTTCTTTATATCTGCCACTTTTGCTGTTGTGAAAAGTTCCATATAACGACATTTTCCTCTTTGTCGAGTAGTAGTTTGTTTCTGCTGAGATCAACAGGAACTTGGACTCAGTGTTAGTTTGCTAGAACAAAAAGGACATGATGATCCTATTATTATGGAGTTTATGAGGCTCAATAAAAGGATTTGCCTCCTGGTTAATGGAGGTTTAATGGTGTCAACAAACCACGTCCTTATTTCAACTTAAGTCGTCTTTTCAGTGCAACTTCAGCTTGTATTTCTTCAACAGTAGGACCTCACTTGAAGATGAACAACTGTATACTGTCTACTGTCTAGATAGTCGCTGGTGATTGATTTATTGATTTATCTTGTTGATTAAACAGATTTCTTTTTAACAGTTTATATTAAAATGGCATTTATTGTTTGCTTCACTGTGCAGCTGTATTCAAAGTGGAGCACCAGTGAATAGTTTTTCATGATCCTGTTGGGAACTCAGTGTTCAGATAAAAAAAAAAGTTCCACTTTTTGGAGCTGACTAATCTCAGTCGAGTGTTAAAATAACTGGACATCCTTGTGTTTGGTGTTCGCCTGAACCTCGGTGATGCTTCAGCTGACACGGGAGTGAGAAGATAATGGCAACATTTTCATTTTGGAGTGAAGTTTTAATGGTTTGGTGAAGCATAAAGCCGAGGACACACTCTACTAGCTCCTCTCTGAGCCTGCTACGTTGTTGATAACAGAAGCTTGGCGTCTTCTCGCATCCACATTTCCCCCACAGTGCACCCAGTGCGAGTGTAATGTCTCAGGATCGGACAGCCAGACCTGTGACCTGGAGAGAGGAGTGTGTGCCTGCGCTGATCGAACGGGCAAGTGCAGCTGCAAGGTAAACATACACACACATTGTTATGGTGACCTTCCCTCATGATGTTAAAGAAGATTACAGAGGCAGTGCATTTTTTTCCAGCATCCAAACTGTGTTTTGCTTCAACTTAACACAAGTTTTCTGATCTAAATATGTGAATATATGCAGCTGCAGAATCATAGCTGATAATAAGTTACAACAGTTGTCCCCGCAGCACAGTGACCGCCGACATCCTGCTAACTAACAGTGCAGTGTGTTTCAGAAAGTCGACGAGAGCATCTGTGAGAAACCTAAAAAAAAAACTGTGGTGTTTATGTTACTTTGAATCCCACAAGGAGACAATAGTTAAGATGTTAAATGTCAATGCATATTTAAAGACTACTAGGTAACACATTATAATAAATACACACTATTAAGCATTAATTCATCCGGTCTATGCATGTTTGTGTTGTATTGCACACGTGTGTGTATATGTGTTACTGTGTCATTATTCCTGTAGATATTACAGTAGTGAGTACGACTGACATCAGTGTGACAGGCGCCTGATGCTGCCACATACAAAGGCACAAAGTTAGATGTTGCATACATGCATACATACATACATATATACATTTTCAGTCTTTTCTTCTTTGTCATCAAGAAAAAAGTCAGTTAAGTGTGTGTGTGTGTGTGTGCGTGTGTAGATGGGATGTCATCTCCTTTCTACTTTGTTTCTGACAGTCTGTCATGGCACAGGCAGACACACACTATAAATCACTATTACATTTGTAAACAAAACAGAGTGAAAAGAACCATTGCCACATTTTTATAGGCGTGTGTGGGTGTGTATACATGTTGAATACATTTTCTCTCTCCTTCTGTCACTGCTGCAGTTTGAGAGTCATTGCCATCACAGTTCTCCTCAGTCATCCTTATACACAAGAAAAAAACCCTTTTGTTAAGTTTGGTAAAGTCATACTATAGTGGTTTCATATCACACTGCAACCTTCCACAGTCCCTTTGAAATCTTAAGTGGCAAAAATGACACAAATAATAAGAAATAACTTGACTTTGACATGATTTGCGGTGCAAACACACCCAGTGTGAATCCCTTCATCCTACTTGAGGGATCTGCAGCACTTCAGGATACAGTGTGATTAAGTATTATATTGTTTATTCTTCAGAAAAGGTGAACTTGTGTTTCTGACACTTGACTGTGTGATTTGTTTTGATAGATGCTCTTGTTTACTTATAGCTGAACGTGTAAATTGTGTTTAAATTAGACCATTGATATGTGGAGTTAAACTGAGCTGCAGAACAGAAGTGAAGAGTCCTGATATCTGATTTCAAGGACGGATCTCTTGATTGACAGTTCACTACTTTTTAAAAAGAGGACAGGGTATAAACCGCAATCCAGTCGGTGTGTTTACTTTCTGTGTGTGTGAGTGCGTCTGTGTATATGTGTGTGTGTGATTTGTATTGGTGAAAGTGGTAAAATGTTACATATGAGAGAAGCTGAGGTGGTTTGATATTCTGATCTCCTCCTGTCACTGCCTTATCTCTCTCTGCTTCTCCTTCACACACACACACACACACACACACACACACACATGCACACACACACTCACTCATATATTCAATATATGGCACACCCAGACTGGAGACACTTTTCATCTCTCCTGTCACTTGGTGATCACATTATTCCTTATAGACAGTGACAAATGCTAAAACAAACTTTTGCATAAACACACACTCACTGACACGCTGAGACACACACACACACACACACCTGATCCATGGCCTGTAATGAGGCCTCAGATCACGGAGTGTCATCTTCACTCTGAGCGGGTAGGAGGTTGACTGCCTGTCACTCAAACAGTCATTTGTCAACTGGTACCTGTCTCTCACCTGTTATTTTGGCTGTGTGTGACGTGTTATGCCAGTCTCCTGTCTGCCTGTCTGTCTGTACCTCTCCCTCTGTGGATGTATAAGGTGTAGCTGCACTTTCATTTATCAGAAATCAAGATGCAGCCGCAGTGTTTGGGCATAACTGACTGTTTAATTTCACAGCTTCTCCTGAAACACACTTAAAATTCACTGGTTCCTGCCCCCCCATCTGTTTTAATAACATTGACTACATTTGGGTTTGGAGCTGCTGTTAGACAAGAGAAGGGGTTAAATCGTCGCTCTAATGGGACCAGTATTTTGAGTTCTTCTAGAATAAAATCTCAAAATCATCCTTGCAGCCTTAGTAATAAAATAATGACCTCAGGTGTTAAGGCCGACTACTATAGTCTCCAGTTTACTTCACCATATCTGCACATGCTGTTGTTCTTGGCCCTATCTCACTAACCTGCAGGACTTTTTGACAGAACTCAGCATTAATTGGATGATGTTTTGTTGACAGCACTGTAAGCCGTTTCTTAGCAGAAGGCGAAGGCTTAATACACAGCCCTGTCCACAATCCCATTTTAGACCAGTCAGCTCTCGGCTTATTTACTCCAGAATGTAAACATTGAGTGCAGCTGCAGTGGTGCTCTTATTTCAAGCTCAGTGCAGCAAAGCCATCAAATGCATTTTTTTTTTTTTTTTTTTTTTTGGTGTAGTATTGGTTCGATGTATCTTTATGTCTAACTCATCCAAATAATAAAAATAAAAATCAAAGAGTGTAAACAACTGAGCCAGGCTCAAGGTTAGAGAGACACTTTTTCACCTGAAGGACTTTTGGGTCTGACACGTCTTTACAATTTATGGGTCCTGATGCAAACTGTTAAATCCCAGCAGCACTGCATAGACACAGAAGTGCTGCTCAGCTGCTCAGTCCACCTCCAGGATTTGCTATTAATTGTATAATGGTTGATTAAATGACTAAAGATATAGATGCTATTCAGATTTGGATTAAGATTTCAAATCAGTTTAAGTTAGTGACCTCGAGTACAAGTTGGGTGGAGTTTGCTCTTTTGAGTGTTGTCACATGACTTCAAAACTGAATTTGTTTTTGAAAGGAGACATATTCTACCCCTTTTCCACAAATTCAAATAGTTCCCAGGTGTCTTAAAGACATGTCTGTGACATGCTTCGGTCAAAATACCCCAAGGATCAAACAGCTCTCTTTTTATCCACTGTGACCAGTGCCCTGTCCCTTTAAATGTAAATGAACCACTGCTTGCTCCGCCCCTTCTACTGGTACCAGTGCTCACAGGTAGGGGTGGTATTATGCAAATTTGAAAACCAATGACATCATTGCCTGACAACGGAAGGAACAGCTCTCAAAACCACATGGATGTCAACCTAGGGAGCCTGCAAATGACAGATTTTTTGGTCAATTCTCACATATTTGGAGCCGGAAGGCAAGACAAACACTCACATATATGTTAAAGAGCCTTCAACAATGTTAAGATGTCAATAAAAGCAAAAGCTGATCTATGTTTGTTTTTCTTTGCAGGTGAATGTGGAGGGACACAACTGTGACCGCTGTAAACCCGACACGTTTGGGTTGTCGGTACGAAACCCTCTGGGCTGCAGCAGGTGTTACTGTTACGGGCTCACGCAGTCCTGCACAGAAGCACAAGGACTGATCAGGATGTGGGTGAGTAAACGTGTCTTTGTTGTTTTCCTTCTTACTTTCCTGTGAACCGACTCAATCCTTTTTTAAAAAAATGTTTCACAAAGACTAAACCAGCTGATCTGTCTGATTATTTATGATGTGAAATCAATCCAGAGACAGTTTGGTTGTTTTTAGACTAAAACAAAATCAGGGACTGAAAGTGCCACAGAACAACTACAGTGAAACTTTATTTCCTCCTCACAAATAAACGTGTTCCTTTAGATCCTTTGACTTTCTTTATCTACAAAACCACTTTGATGTCACTAATAACTTAAAACAGTTGTTTCTGACCTGGATCCTCGTTCACGTAAATCTCTTCTGCTGCTGCTGCTGCTGCTGCTGCTGCTGATGTGAGATCAGAAACAGTCTCTTCAGTATTTGGCTGTGAGCTGTAGTCGCTGTACAGACGGTCGGTGCAAGCCTCTTTCCTGATGCAACACATTTGACGGCTGGCTGCTTGCAACTGACTCTGCATTACACACCAATGTTGTAAAGCTTCATGTCTGTCATTAATCATTATTTATGGATGATCAGGGGCTAATTCAAATATTTAAAGTTAGTCAGACTAATTAAAGGCTGCTTCCCTTTTTGTTCCCCAAGTAAGACAACGGATGATGGTTTTAGATTTTGTCAGCTGTCGACAGGGACCAGGCTGCGAAAATGAAAATATAAGGAAGGTGGGGTGATATTTACAAAGATTAGAGAAGTGGGAATCACAGAGCAGAAATCAAAACATCTGAATAAAGGGCGGATGGTTTTATTGCCTTAATCTCAGCCTCAGGTCCTGAAAGGTGCAGTAGATTTTCAACATGGACAGATGCATATATTCACAGCTTGTTACAAGTATTTTTTGAAAACAGAAAATCTACTCTACTTGAATTTCTCCTGCAGATTTATTTACAGGTTTTCTCGATTTCAGATGTTGATTGGCAGCTTGTGTTTATTAACGGCTCCACGTCGTCACGGAAAGGGTTACTGTGGGGAATAAATGGGCGTTTCCGTGGTAACTGAAGAGTTTTTGGTCGGAGACTAGTCAGGGGTTTCATTTGAAAGACAAACATGCACTTCACTTATTGTTGACAGAAAGAGAGAGAGAGAGGGAGAGAGAGGAGCTGGACAGAGAGAGAGAGGGAGAGAGAGGGAGAGAGAGAGGAGCTGGACAGAGAAAAAGACAGAAAAAATGGAGAGTTTATTGGAAAGTGGGAGATTTTCTCTGAACCACTGAGTCGTGAGATTACACCAAGTGGAGTGGGACACACACACACACGCACACACACACACACACACACAGCCACACACACAGAGTCACCATATCTAGACACTATACACATACAGGACACAAACACAGTACACATGCACAAACATATAAACTCACACTACAAGGGATTACGCAGAGGTTTGGGGAGTGGGACACACACACTCACACACACACACATAGATTCCTCCATACTGACATACACAGCCTATTATGTGGCATCTCTGATGGGAGAACTGAATATTTACTGGTTATTAAATGCTGTTGTGTTGATCTGCACTAATATAATGAAGTGGCATGTAGAAAGAGCTGAGATACGATCAAAGCTCCGATAAGAGAAAAGACGTAGAATACCTTAAAGAGGAATCTCTCCTGAAAGAAGAGAGAGCATCCTGCAGACAAACAGCAGTGTTGTTTCATTAGATCTTTATTTTGAACCAGTCACATGTTGCTGAACTGTAAAATAAAACAATAAGCAAATGTCCCCAATAAATAAAATGATCATCATTATGTCCTGAGATACGTTAATCCCTGGGAGGTGTTAAATTTTGCACATAACAACCCTGACATAACAAAGCAGCACCTGTTTCTGAATAAAAGCCATGAAGGCAACAGCGTTGCATTTCTAAAAGGAGCTGTGACCTTTAAAGTAAGAAAGTAAAAGACAGTGTATAACAACTCTGAATTATAAAGTGCTGCTACATGAGAGTAATGAAGATCTACTGCATATGTACATACTGTAGGGTGTCTTCTTCTTCTTCTTCTTCTTCTTCTTCTTCTTCTTCTCCAGATTCAGCTCATACTTCAGGACAGTCTGTGAGAGAAGTTTGTGAATTAGTGATACAGTTTTTTCCCCATAAACACAAAGGAATAACGGAGCAGCCTCTGCAAAGTTTACTTTACTTTTTTTATTATCAGCATCACCTGGTGAGACAAAGACAAAACCACAAGGCCTGGACTTGATATTTGATTAACAGTACATCAGATCAGATGAGATCTCAGATTTCAGTCTCTAAAAGAAATATTTAAAATATATTATATATTTAAAAGTTCATTTGTTTATTTGGATCCCCAGTTAGCTACCACATCATTAGCAGCTACTCTTCCTGGTGTCCACACCCCCGTTAAGTTTGCAGTGAGACACTGATTTACAAACTAGCAACTGAATAAAGTAAAGTCTTTTTTTTTTTTTTTTTTTTTTTTTTTTTTGTCGCTGTTCATGTTACTGCTTTGATTTCAAAATATTTATCAAAGAAATTGCAAATGAGAAACCACATCCTGAATGTACAGGTTTGGAATTGAATTCATTTTAACTAATACTCAACTCAGAAATTGGCAATTTTCCATCCCACATGTGACGTTCCTCTTTTATTATGCAGCCGGTATTACCCGTGTGCCCGAGCTATATACTAACCTGATAGATTACAGATTCTGTCCACTCAGCTGAAGACCACTGTTTCATAATGCCCAGGATATTATTCACACAATATCCACATATCAACACTGCTGGACCATTGTAGCTGGACTTATACTGGCAATACAGAGAGAGAGAGACAGAGAGAGAGAGAAAGATCCAGGCTTGAGCAGATGAATCTATTTTTAAAATCGGTCCACTCAACCACAACCCACAGTCAATAATAAACCCTGATATTATTCAGGTAATATTGAAATATCAACACATAAAGTGGGAGACGGAGAGAATGAGAGAGAAAGGGCAAGAATTTCTCCAGACTCCCTGTAATAACTCAGATATGATTAGATGGCAAGAAACAGAGTGATGCCATTAGTTTCAAGTTATAGTCAGAATAGAAAGACATTTACATTAATGGACTCTGACCACCAATATCAAAGCCAGGTAAGAAGTACTAAGTCAAAAAAAAAGAATGTTTTTCAGTTCATTGACATTAACAAAATTATAAAAATCCCTCATCGAGGTCTTGTGCTATTTCAGGAAATTCAGGAAAGTCATTGAAAGTCACTTTTTGTGTGCAAATTACATAAAAAGGCCTTTAATCTTGCAGATGTCACACATTCATAGAGGTGCATACAGTGCAACACACAGTCATGTTATTAAACTGTTGAGATGTGGCTTGACTGAAGCCAAGGGGAGCCAAGGTGTTTGGTTTACACAGCATGCACATCTGTGACTCCTGCAACAGGATTGCAACTAAATCCCATTAGATTCAGCTGAGGAGTAAAGATCGCTCTCCAATAAACAGCAGATAAATATTCTCAGACTGTTCAAATTAGTTTGACTGTTTCACAGAAAGAGGCTTGAAAAAAAAAGAGCTGCATAGATGTGTCCTCATTAAACTGGATGCTCCATAATCCTCTGTGCCCACAGATGAAACAAGACACCGAGGAAAGAGAAGAAAGACACTGAAATTTTCTGTAACAAGTCGGGAGTCTTGGGCAAAAAAAAAAAAAAAAAATTAAATCTGAGTCTGCCAGACTCAAAAGACCAGTGAGGGTGGAGCTCTGTTTGAGTCAGGAGGTGAGGAGGAAGAAATGACAGAACAGCCGATGTGATTTCATTATGTGTTATTGTACCCACCCATACCTGCACATATCCTGTGTATTGTTCAGTTTGTGTCAAGTACTTGAGGAAATAGAAAACTGCGTCTATTACTCAACCTCAAGTGTCAGTGTCAGACGACAGACTGTTCTGTGATTGGCAGCCATTGAACACCGTTTAAACTAATCATAGTCCTTGTACAGAGAACAGTTTCCACCATTATATTTAGTATTATACAGTTACCTAGTGCACAGGTTTCAGAGGAGTCGCATAAAAAAGTATTTAGTTCATGTAACATGTAATGAAATGCACATTGTTAGCATTAGCACATTGTAGCACATACACATACAAATCTAGCTTGCAGCACAACGTGTGTGCAAAAATGAAATCACCAACTCATTAATCTCTTTATTGAAATGATTCAGTGCCTGGGGAGTGGACCCAGGTTTCATCATTTTAGTTTGGATACTATCGCATTGTACAGACCCTGGCTCTCTATGCACTGTACTGTATAATAAAATATCTCACACACCCAAAAAGTCTGAAGCAAATCTCCAAAAATAAAATCCATCCATGACCTGGGAAGCAGCTCCTTGAGGGGGCGGGGTTATGCAATTTTTTAGGTAGATAGCTATTGTGACTGTCCAGTGCTGAGGCACCTGATCAAAGACATGTTGCTGTTGGAGCTTTGTGGAATTGCAGCAGGAAGCGATCTCCTATTTTCAAAGTATGACACCTTTAATGTTGACATGTGGCGTCTTGGTTGTGCGCTTTGCTGTAGTTGACTCTGAAGCCGGAGCAGACGGTGCTCCCCCTGGTGGATAAAGCCAACACTGTGGAGACGAGGAGAGGAGTGAGCTTCCAGCACCCTGAGATTCTCGCCCATGCAGACCTGGTCACCTCCACTCTGTCTGAGCCCTACTACTGGAAACTGCCAGAGCAGTTCAAAGGCTCCATGGTGAGTGTTTGTTGTCAATAACATAGCGGTACACTTATTTTTATTGTGTCCTACGGACTTTTTTTTTTTTTAACTTCCTGACTTTAGATCACGGCGTATGGTGGCCAGCTGAAATACGCAGTGTACTACGAGGCCAGAGATGAGACCGGCCCTTCCTCCTACGAGCCTCAGGTCATCATTAAGGGCGGGCCCAACCACAGCATCTTGATGACACGCCACACACCGGGGCTCCAGATTGGTCAGCTGACCCGTCATGAGATCGACATGACAGAGGTACATTACGGCTTTGGAAACGAGTTAAACATTGAAAAATAATAAAAGATATTTGAGTCAGATATTTATTAAATGCCAACTCAAAAAAATATAGCTCTGTCTATCAGCACAAACAGCATCTATTACATTGGTAACAGACTTTAATGGTAGAATTGATTTCTCAGTGTATTCAGTATTTTGTATCTATGTGTGTGTGTTTTGTGTGTGTGTTTAGCATGAGTGGAAGTATGCAGATGGCAGGTCCATGACTCGAGAGGACTTCATGGACATTTTGTTCTATGTGGACTACATCCTAATTAAGGCATCACACGGCAACTTGATGAGACACAGCCGGTAACGCGCACACACACTCACACACACACACACACACACACACACTTGCACACACAGGCAGTTCCCTGTGGCTCCACAGAGTGTTGTCCATTAATATATGTGAAATTTGATAGCTGGCTAAATGATAACCAATGGGAGAAATCTCTCTCTCGTTTTTTATCTGAAGGTGTAATAATGAAGACTGTCTCTACTAAAGGCCTTTTCCACAGCAGAAACATTATGACCTGCTGCTAATAATCACCACAGTTCTCTCCAGGTTTCCCATATTATATGTATATCATAATCCTCTTGTATGTCTATTTAGGCATGATGAAAGACAAGTGCCTCCGCCTCAGAATTTCCTCATGTCCCCACAAATGCAGTTGCGAAGCCAGCTGCCAGCATTACATCCCTGTGTCGTCTCTCTCAGTATTTCAGAGATCAGTCTGACAGTGGCTGAAGAAGGACGGCCGACCAAAGAGAGCGAGAAAGCCCATCAGATAGAAAAATGTGACTGTCCGCTTGGATACTCTGGACTCTCCTGCGAGGTGGGCGTACAACCAAACATACACATGCACACACACACGGAGTGGTTACCTTTCAATAAGTGTTTCTGAGGGTGCTTTTGTGGTTAAGTGGCTAACATATGGGCATGCTGGTTCTTGAGCAGGACATCACCGGTTTGACTACCAACCAGATGGATCATGTGGTCTCCCTGTTTCCTGTCCTGCTCCACTGCACCTGACAGAAATAACAATAGAAAAAATATCTAAAAATTTGAATGCACTTGAATGATGAGTAAATCTAAGACTTTTATTTTGAAGGGCATTTGGTACAATTTGTTCACAAATGCAAATTGTAACCTGTGGCTTTGTTAAGAAGATATATCATCAGTAATTGATCAGAACCAGATATTTGTAGCCAATAATGATATTGGTATTAGTATATTTGCAGATATTTGTTACCTGAAAACTGTTGCACTCAACAGATGTACCAAGTAACATATGAGATACATGAGACATCACAGACATAACTTGTCAGCAGTATATTATTCCTGTTAACCAACATATTCACTACAGCTGATATAAGATGAAAACATCCAAATCAAATCAGATTAAATCACCATCAGTTTTAAACCAACAGTGTCTTACCAGGTTACAGGAGGCTGTGTTTGCTCGTCGTCTCGACTTTGTTATGTAATGTGGAAAACTTTTTTTTTTGTTGTTGGTAGAAGTTTGGGGATCTGAAAGCATCAGTCACTATAGAGCCAGTGAATATCAATGTAAAATACATCACTAAGTTCCTGTAACTCGGTATTTTTAATGACGTGTGTATGTGTGTGTGTGTGTGTGTGTGTGATGAAAGTTCTTCAAAAGGGCCGGACGACATTAGATCAAATAAAACATCAAAGACAAAGGAAATACAAAGGAGTGCATGGTGAGGATATTACTAAAGTTAAAAGACAGAGTTTGTATTGATACAGCTCTGTGGCTGACGTTGGAGCGTACATTAATACAAACATTAATTACTGAGCCAGCTGAACTCTCCTCCTCCTTCAGTGCTCAGAGAAATGAGTGTTTTTTTTTTTAAAATATATATTTATTTTATTTGTCCACTTGCCTTTTTACTGAGACAGAATGTAAACATGGAGGTCATATCCTCAGCTTTCAATAGTATCTCACAATTTTCCAATTTACATTTATTTCAGTTTTAAGCCTCTGTGACGCCTTTGAGACTCTTTGCTTTGCCCGGCCAGGATTAAGCCTCACTGAGCGCTTCCTCCACTCACTTTTGATTTTTGTCAAAGCAATTGACTTTCAGCTGCTTCCAGCTCCTTCTCTTAAGCCACAGCAAGCATATAGCAGCGACTCAATCTTTAGTTTAATGAGGATTTTGTAGAGACAGCTTATGACATATGGAGGCAACAGTTCTGGGCAATTCCACTGGACGACGGCGCCTGAGGGTCATTTAGGTATTATTGTATTAATCTCAAAGGAGCACGCGGGTTACCCCCAAAACTTTTAACTATATGTTTTTTAAAAACCTCTGTTTCACTTTGTTGCTGTGTCTTGGAGTGAACACACACAGCTCTCTATATTGCCTGAATAAAAAAAAAATCAGCGGACATAATTTAGAAGCTACAGATACCGTTGAAAAAGCGCCAAATGGCAGCCAAATAGCAAACGGTAGCTAAACTTGAAATGTTCAGGTCGTGGAGGGCTCGGCTGACAGATGGCCGTTCTATTTGTAGCTGCCGCCGTTGTTAATAAAGTATTTTTAAACAAGCGTTTAGTGCTAGCAGAGGGAACAGATGGGTCTTTAAATGGACTCCATTAATTATTACTGAACAGGAGAGAGAGGCAGAGAGAGTTACCTTGCATGTGTATGCATGCATGTGTGTGTGTGTGTAAGTGTGTGAGCGTTGGGAGGGTACGTGAGGGTGTTGGCGTGTGTGTGTGTTAAAAGTTACTGAGGGGAATAACTCTTAATTGTGGCTATGTGTGTGAGAGAGGGTAGTCAACAGTTGCCTAGAGAAATAACTATTAGGGATAATAGTGTGGGTCCATGTGTGGAGTGTGAGTGCATACAGTATGTTGCAATATTATGCACATTGTGTGTGTGTGTGTGTTTTTCTATGGGAATAAAAGTTGGATCTTATTGGTATTATCTGCAACTGTCTCAGCCCGACTAAATCTATGTCTCCTTCTCCCTTTGTCTCTCTCTTTCTGTGTGTGTGTGTGCGTGCACAGGAGTGTGCGGCAGGTTTCTACCGTCTTCGCCCCGGCTCCCTGACATCTGCTCCAGCGTCCAGAGTGCCCATCGCTCCCGGCATGGGCAGCTGTGTTCAGTGCCAGTGCAGTGGGCACTCGTCCACCTGTGACCCTGAGACATCCATATGCCAGGTAAGTGTGTGCGTGTGTGTGCTCATTCTGCCACTGGAGACCCTCATACAGCCATATGCCAGGTAGTTCAGTGAGAGAAAAAAGGCGTGTGTGTGTATGTGTGTGTTGGGTGTGATGTCAGGTACTGTAATTAGCCCTGCAATAATTAACGACCCCAGGCTTATTCATATTTTGTGTAATTTCCTCTCTTCTGGATCTGACCCAAAGCCAGATCTCTACTCTGAGACAGAGAGGAGGAGATGGAGACGATGTGTCTTATCAAAAGATTCACAGTCACAAATACACCGAGGCAAATAAACCCGACCCAAACACTTTCACATAGAATATATTCAGTCTGTGTTTTCAGGTGTTTCTCAGTGATGTGAAATCCTTTGTGTGACATCTTTATTTGTGTGTGTGTCTGTGTGTGTTTTTCTGCCTGCATGCCGTCCTCAAACCCAACTGGTGGCTACTGAGATGAATCTGTACAGGGCCAGTTCTTATCTCTTCAGTGCTTCCAGCCTTTTTTGTTTTTTCCCCTACAATCTGGTCAGTTAGTTCTGTAGCAAGTTGTGAATCTGAGGACTTTGGCCTCGGGGAGCAGCTGGTTCACATTCTGTCCAAAAAGTCATCGCTCAGATTTGATCTGTATTAAAAGCCCTTGGCAGATGAAAGGGAACGTCGCTGCTCTGCCACGAGTTAAACCGTCCGTGCTCGCAGATTCAGCTTGGACCGGCTGATGAGGAGCCATTTAATTATGTGTTTTGATGCAGTTAGACCACTATTGCACCCAGTAACCATTAAGATGAATCAGCATAACACTTGTAAACAATGGCACCCAGTGGAGCCTTTTCGGGAAAATGAGGCCTTTTTTCTTTTTTTTTGTGCCATTTGGTGTTTGGTCAGGACATGAGCGGTCATATGAAAGATTTTGCTGCAGTCTCCTCTCTGATATTTCAATTTGGAATAAAACTATCCTGGAGCTGTCACTGGCCCAAATGATAATTTAGCAGAGAGTGTGATCATTAAACAGATGTCTAACACCCAATCAAATAAAAGGTCTCATTTTGCAAAAAAAAAAAGACATTTTTCCATTTCAAAGTATTGATTTTAACCATAAACACCAAACTTTCACGCAGCATGAAGATCATCCAGGTGATCGACTTGAATCAGCACCAACACAGTGATGAGTCATGTGTCCTGTTTTTTTTCTCCTTCCTCATCTCCTCTGTTTAATCCACCCTCCTCGAACTTCCTTCCATCGTTCCTCCACTCCTCCGTACACTCCTAAATTATCTTTTTCCCTTTTTATCTGCCTCACTCTCATTCCTTTAATTCTCTCCCCTCTCGTCCTCAATTATGTATTTACTCATCCTTTGTCCTTTCATCTTTCTGCCTTTCTGTTACCTTCAATTCCCTTTTTTTCCCTCTCGACAGCCTTCCCACCTCTCTTTAATTTACTCCAGTTTTGCCAATTTGTTTCTCTCCCTTTTTAAATCTCACCTCCCTCTTCTCTTCTGCATGATTTCTGCCTCTCTCTGCCTCCCAGCCATTTTTTTTCCTCGTCCATTTCCATCTCGCTCTCCATAACAGTGTCATTAGCATTTTCTAACCGAGCGGGGCTAAATTGAAAATGCTAAACGAGTTTGTTTCTGTGGTAATTAGCGGTAACGAGGAACACAGGAAGTTAATGGAAATGACTTGCCTCGTTAAGAGGCAACTTCCTGTTGCACTGATTGAAGTTCCCATTTCCAACAACAAAGCCAACACATAAGACAAGACCCCGGGGAAACTGCATGTTTGTGTTTGGGTACAGTATGTAATACATTGTGAGTTTACAGTGTGTGTTAACGTGTGTGTGTGTGTGTGTGTGTGTGTGTGTGTGTGCGTGCGTGCGTGCGTGTGTGTGCGTGTGCGTGCGTGTGCGTGCGTCTGTCTGTGTGATTGAATGCACGGTGTGTGGGTGTGTGTCAATTGAGTCTGCATCAGTCCGCATTTGCCTGTGTGTGTTTGTGTATACAGTGTGTACGTATTTCACGTAGTGTCTGTCAGAATACAAGCATGCGTGTGTGTGTGTGTGTGTGTGTGTGTGTGTGTGTGTGTTCAGCTGTAAAATAAGCAGAGCCGCTGAGAATAAGCTGGAAACAAACCAACATCTCTGAATGTGAAAATATTACTATAGTAACAGCCCTATACTTACGCTATAGTTACACGTGTGTGGTTGTGTATGACACTGTGACCTTGCGGCTGTTTTCATAACAACTGGTCAGTGAACGCAGCATCAAAGTAAATGAGTGTTTAGGACGACCTGCTGTAGAGAGAGAGGAGGCTTATTAAAGTCTGTGGTGTGTGAGACCACACCTGACAGCTAACAGCGAGATGCTCACTGCAATGCAGGGTCTCACAGCAGCTCATCATGCAGGAGTGGGACTGGACCCAGAAAAACACACATACACACACACTGTGGATAGATACTTTTTTCCTAATAGAAACAGTCCAGACTGGATAAAAGTTTGGCCGTGGACTGGCTCAGAGACCGTGGGTGGGAAAAAAGAAATGATTAGTGATTTCACCACGGCTCGGCACTGCAGAGGCAGCTGCTTACTTCACCAGTGATGTGTGTATGTGTGTGTGTGCATGTAAAGACAGCAACTGCTCAATCAGCTTCTCCCTGCCAAACAAACTTCGATAAAAAAAAAAGATCAGATATCTTTGTGGGATCATTTGAAGAGGTCCAGACTGAAACAACCTCCCTGCCAAAACACGTCGTCAAACATTTTCACCACCGGCGTTTGAGTTTACCACCTCAGAGCTGTGAACGCACCACTAATCGGATCAAAAAGTTGCTGCTGTTATGAAATATTGTGATGTTAACGGACACCAGCTAACAGTAAGCATGCCATTATTTCTTTTAACTCTTCTTCCTCTGGTGTCGGTGTAACTCAACCAATGACAAAAATAGCAAGTCAGTGATCAAGGAGGGCATGTTGGGTAACTCTGTCTGTCGTCAAGTCAAGATAATTAGGCGCATACACAGATGCAGAGTTATACAAATCTCCTCTTTTAGGTTAAAGGAACAAAGCAACGATCAGAGCACATACAAGCCCAAAACCATAAGAATATGTAGTTTTTGTCATTTGTCTTTTCTTGCTCAGGCAAATCTGGTGCCTCATTTTAATATGTCAGCGGCAATATTCAAATACAACAGATACAACTGTAACTTAACTTTGGGTTAGATTAATGAGTTTCTTTTTTTTAAGATGAAAAGTTTTTTAGACAAGAAGCAAGAGGGTTTTTTTTGTATTCTTATGGCCACTGTGTGATTTCTCACATAATCACCAGGAGCAGGGAATGATGGGAAAATGAACACTCGTATGTTGGAGGTAGTGTCATGCAGAGGTTAGAACATTAATAAAGTCTGTCTAGTTTCCACACAAATGTAACATGATTTGTTCTGTGTGTGTGTGTGTGTGTGTGTGTGTGTGTGTAGAACTGTGAAGACAACACAGAGGGAGATCGATGCGAACGCTGCGCTCCAGGCTTCTACGGCGTGGTCCGAGGTTTCCCTGACGACTGCAAACCCTGCGCCTGCCCCCTCCTCAACCCAGAGAACAAGTAAACACTCTTCTTCCTCTCCTCTTTTTCATTTTTCATTTTTTTAATACATGTTGTATATAAAATTATGTGTTTTGTTACTTGGGGAAAAATAAATCCTGACAAATCTCCTCCTGTGTGTAGTTTCAGTCCGACCTGTGTATCGGAGGGATTTGATGACTACCACTGCACCGCCTGTCCTGAGGGATATGAAGGCAAATACTGTGAGAGGTATCAAACCTTCACATTATTATCCAACAGACATGAGCTCAGGAATCATTATGTTTTAACACAGGCCAGATAATGAAACTAATGCACAAGTTGCAGTGGGACAGAGTTGCAATAAGACCATGACAAAGGGACGTCATGCGTGGATATAACGAAAACTAAGGAATGTTACTGAACAAAAATAAATGTTAACTCAACTCAGATAATAAAAAAGGCAAAAGAAAATTCAACATAACATAAAGAAATTAAATTGAATGATAATCTAAACTAAAGAGGAAGCATCCTTAGTGCTGAGATGGAAGGTTTTATATGGTAATCCAGGTGGAGGAGAGTGTCCATCTGTTTCCACCTATCCTGATATCCTCCAGCTCCACCAAACCAGCCACCTGCATGAACATAAAACACAACAACAATACCACACCCCGGCCCTGACAGAGGCCCTGGGACCGTCACAAAGAGTGTGAAGTTTGGGCTCCTTAGCAACAGGTTCTGTGGAGTTTGAGTTTTTACAATTACAAGCAACAACAACACTTAACTCTTCCCTTGCCCCCCCTCCCTTTTCCCTCTTGTCCAGATGTGCCACTGGCTACCGTGGCAACCCAAGGATGCCAGGTGGCCGCTGCGAGGAGTGTAAGTGTTCCTCCTGGGGGTCGTTGCCCGGACCGTGCGACCCTGTGACGGGCCAGTGCCGTTGCAGGGTCGGAGTCTCCGGGACGTCGTGTGACCAGTGCATGGAGAGGCATGTGTGTGGAGCAGCTGGGATCATCTGTAAGACTAACACACGTCCATGTTCACCGTCCTCTTTTCTTCTACTTCTTTTCTATTTCTCTCCATCCTCTCATCCTGAGAGTCTGAGGCTTTAAAAGTTTGGTGTAGTGCAGTTTTGAAAGAAATGACAGGCGTTAGAAAAGGTGCAGGTTTCACTGGAGATTTCACTTCCATTAACTAAAATCGAAAAATTGGCTGAAATTGAATGATTAGGCCCCTCTCTAACAAGTGAACAACAACAGAAGCAGTTCAGCGTTCTTACATTGGCTGCCACACTTCACGACTCCCACAGACGTCCACTCCTCTTTCAGCTCTTTTTCCGTTCTGTTCTCCACTCAGCATTGTCACATGATGTTGTGATTTTTACATTATTTTGGCAAAGAAATGCAAATGAGCAGTCAAAACCACTTTCCCCAGTTGCCATGGGAGACACTGGATCGTGGCAGAAGTCAGATTGAAGTCATTTAGAAAATAATTTCAATGTCATTTGGAGCTAATTTAAACTTAATATGACCATAATGGCAGGGCCAATTCGGTGCCATTAGCATGTCTAGAGGTAAGTGTATCTGTGCCAGTCAGGGTATAGAAGAAAAGGTTGTAAGACAGAGGCTGATGTGAAATTGCTGCTGTCAGGTCAGAGAGGAAATTGCTTGCTCAGGTCTTTATGTGTTCAGACACAAAGCGTGTGTTCATAAATTGGCAGTGTGAGTGCTGCGGTGCACCCTGACACCGAAACCGGTCGCCTCTACGTCCAGACTATAATCACAACTCCTGATGGTTTACATAGAGTGGAGCGATCAGCCTGCTGCTCACTTGTTGAAGAGTGATTGCACACTGCGTTTTGCCTGCACTCTGGCCTTTCTCCCGTCCCATTAGACACAAGCAAGCACTTTGGGAGTCGGCGGTCTTCAGTGAAGGAAACGTAGGAAGCGCTCACATTAACTGCATATCAACATTCGGCAGGAAATACAACCAGGTCTCAGTCAGTGTGTCATCATTAAATGTTGCCCATGTTCATTTAAGAGGCATTGTAATGTTCAAAACTCAGTAATATTTAAAATGGCCTCAGGTTGTAGCTAAATGTATTGACAGGCACTTCAAATATTTGATATTTATCTTATAAGCTGTTGAATACGATGCGTCATGCATCCATTTTGTACATTTGATATTCAGTTCTATGACCAGAACAGATGGAAGCACGGGTAATATTCCTGCATGGCGTTTTCACCTGGGTCGCCAGCTGGGATCCGCCCTTCACTGATGTTTCATCCCAGAACATCTCAGGGTGATGAATAATAAGAATAAGATGTAAAAACTAGATTAAAAGCCAAATATTATAATATTTGATTCGCAAAGGCTGAAGTCTGAAGAGATGATATTTACATTGTGTATAAATATAATTTAACTTGACTCATTCAATTTTAAGGTGCGAGATAGTTTCCATAGCAACCTGGACAAAACCTGGACTCATATCTGTGACTTATAGGACGTTAAAAATGCAGTCTGGTCACACAGCACGTGTGCAACCTGCAGCTTGGCGCCAAAACTATTTTCTATATACAGACTGTGTATATAGACTGTGAGTTAAGGAGCACAGGTGTGTATTATTGCATTTGTGCATTTGCATGTGTGTGTGTGTGTGTGTGTGTGTGTGTGTGTGTGTGTGTGTGTGGATTTGAAACATGTGTGTGTTGATCCTAGAGCTTTTACCTCAAACTCACTTGGGTTCACTCAGGCCACTGTCAATGGAGCTCATAGTCCAATCTGTTCTGAACTGATTTTAGGTTTTACCGTATTGCCTTTAAAGATTCACAACTCATGTTCATGAAAGTTAACTGACTGTAAACTAAAGGAGCATCTGGTATGTAGCACTGTAGCAGAAATGCATGAAAATACAGAAAAATATGTTTCACTCAAATATATGAACTGTAAATGCATTTTAAAGTAGGTTAATCTAGAGTATGAGTAGATTACTCACCATACTTTACCTCAAAAGTTAACTTACTTAGTCAGTTATGCTTTTCAATGTGTCTAAAACTCATCTAACCCCAGATTTTAACATTAATTATCTTGTAGTATAATATTGTATATATCTAAATACCCTATATTAGTATGTTGTGAAATAAATTTCATCAGGGTGTAAACACCAACATTGTGCTCCACTTTTGTACAAGAATGAAATATAACATGGTCAGACTTCATCAAAATAAAGTAAATATGAGTTTGACTCTTGGAGCAGACTAAAACCTGACTCCACCATTTAACACCAACTCTCCACAGAGTTTGTTCTGAGTTTATATGTGTGAACATGTTTTGCCAGATAATCCTTAAAACAAACCATCCAGACTTCACTCTGTGTGAACAACTCTTCATCACTCTTTGTGGATTTGACAAGCAGCTATTCATTCCCACCTACACGCACTATACATTTACAGTCAGTCGTGTGTGTGTGTGTCTGTGTGTAAGCATGAGGCTGCCAGACTGCTTTGGCGTGTTTGTGCGTTTTTGTTTAGTTTTGTCAGATATTGATAGGATAGAACGTTTTTATTTTATTTAATTTATCTTTGATTTCCCTTGTCAGAAATTTTAATTTCTGCAATAAATCAGCCTCGGGCTAGAGAAGGGAAAAGAACTTCACTCACACGCAGTACAGAAAAATGTGTATGCGTGTGTGTCTTAGTGAATTCCCAGGTGAGTGTGTATGTGTAAGTGTGTGTTGGTGTGTTTTTTTTAGCCTGCGGTGTGTGCTCATAATAGGTGATTTTTGCTTCTCTGTGCTGAATTTCATGCACCGGCAGTTTTGTTTTCTGATGCCAGAGTCACTTAAACATGAAAACACAACACAAACAGTCACCGCGAGCACACTCTGACTTGTTTACAGACTCACAAACAAAACACAGAAAGAGTAAACAAAGATCAGGTCATGAAAAACACATGTATGACTTCCTTTCCCCAGACACACACACACACACACATAGGGCCTCATTACACACCGGCTGATGTGTGTGTGTTTCCGTCTGTCTCTCTAGCCTGCGATGACGAGTGCTCCGGTCTGTTGATCAGCGACATGGACCGACTGTATCGCATCATCACTGAGGTCACTCTGACCTCGCCCCTCCCACCACCTTATAAGGTGTTGTACCGCTTCGAGAACATGACAGAGGAACTCAAGGTAAAGAAGCTGTGTCTGATTGGCTGGATACCTGATAATAATTTAAACTAATATTGAACTCGTGGGTAATAACAAGACACTATTAAGCATTAGTTACACATTATTTGATACTTAATTTGTCATTTATAAAGCGTTGTCTCTACATTGATACTAACTGGTGTGTAATTTATAAAATTTGATGAATAAACTCATCTATAATGTGTTTAATGATTGTATTTGTGTTAATAAACATACCAGTTAGTATCAATGTAGGAAGAATGCTTTGTAAATGATGAATGATTAGTGTTTAACAATGATTAACTGATGATTAATAGTGTGTAGTTATAATGTCCTAATGCATAATGACGTTAACTAAGTTTGTATGTATTTTATACTTGTTTGTATTTGAGCAATTGTTTGAACTATAGTGACTTTATTACCAATACACCATCATCGAGTTCTTTGTTCCTTTTTAAAATGATCATATTTCAATGTTAACCGTGTCATGAGCTTTATCAGACATGTTTTCTGTTCCCGGCTCCTTTTGCTTCCTTTCCTCTCTCTGTCTCTCTCTGTTGCTCATCCTCTTCTCTTCTTTTTCAGCCGTAGAGTCAGGCAGTTCAAAAGCCTTGCCCTGAGCCAAAATGTGTCAGACATTTCTCTCAGTAATTCCTTCATCTCTGTGTTTCTCTCCTGCAGCACATGCTGTCGCCTCAGAAGGCTCCAGAGAGATTACTGCAACTGGCCGACTCCAACCTAGGATCACTAATTGTTGAGATGGACCAGCTCCACAGCAGGGTACAGAAACTTGGCTCTAGTCTCCGTCATTTTTCCTTCCTTGCTTTTCTCGTGTTATCCGTTCTTTCACTGTCTGTCTTTGTCTGTCACATAACAAGATGGAGCTAACACAGGCAGACTGTGGCAGGGAGAGAGAGAGAGAGATCATAGTTTAAGGCGAGGCTTGTGTTCGAAGAACAGCAACAACACAAGTGTAGTCACTTCTATAACAAGCTGTGGATCATGATATTGCAAAAACTCAGCACCATGTTAATCCACATGAAACCAGAGCATCCTCCAAACATGATGGTAAAGTTTCAGAGGAACTTCAAGAAGCTTCTGTGGCACAGCTTAGTGAACCAGCTGAGCGGCTCGAGTAGAAACCAGGGGAGTGAAACATCTCAAGACCTGGCCACCTTACTGTGCCAGGATCAGCCAATTACTTTTTCTTTTATGAATACACAACACGGAATAAGAACAAAAGGCTCACAACTTCTGGAGCAAAATCTGAGTTTTATAACTTTGCTGTATTCACACAGAATATACACAATCTATAAAAACAGGGAGTTTTTACTTTGCAGTCTTCACTGTGTGATTCTGGGTTGTCCTGGATGAAAGAAAAACAATATGATAGAAACTTGGTGATATATTTTTGGTTGTTTGGTCCACTGTCATCTTGTTTTCCTGAACCTCACTAACGCTCCAAGAGTTCAGGCCATAACAACCTTCACATTGTCAGACGTTGTGTGGCTTCTGTTATGGCTGCTAGTGTCTGGATGGAGCTGCTGCTGTCATCTGTGACCAGGGTTACACCGGGTCTTATAAATAAGATGGTGTAAGGAAGGAAAGCACAAAGTAAAAGGGGAGATGTCCAAAACTAGTTGTTGTCAAATAAGAGCTAAGCAAGGGAGAGGACAAGACACGTTAAATATTAGGTAGGCAAATGTTATTGTTGAGCATTAAGTTTAACCTTAAGGTGCAGTAAGTTGCTGGACACCTCTGAATGTACTGAAAATCCACAGTCAGACAAAGACATTTTCACAACTGCAGTTCATTGGCTTTCATCGTACACTCATTGCTTTCTCCACGGTGCATCAGCTTCCTATAAATACTTTGTAAAAAATAGATGTGTGGGATAAAAAATAGATAGCTACTGCCTGAAATCTGAACTCCTGGTCATCGCGATCTTAAACAGTGTAACACAGAGAAATTTTCCTGGGTAAGTTACAGCAGAGTGCTATTTTTCTCCATGGTTACAGTATCATTGTATTTTCTGAGTTTCCATTGGTCCTGAATAGGAGGGCGGGGCTTAAACCAATTGTACTCATTTTATGGACTATTAAAGGTAGAGTCCGCAGGATTTTCCCCCAAAAAATAGACTTATACAAAAGAAATCCAGCGTCAGAGAGCAGGTGAAGTTGGGCACGTAGGAGAGTAGGAACACTGCTAGCTGAGACTGCTAGCATCCACTGCTAGGCCCAGTTTGAGAGTCTACCTTTAACAGAGGATCCCTAAACTCTTAGGTTTTCCCTAAACTTTTATCTATCAACATTCAAAATGGACCAGCCAATGGAAATGCTCGTATTTACCACTACAACAGTATGGCTGGGTGACACAGTCTATGATTCAGCAGCTGTTGTACAGGTGAACAGGCCACGTACCCAAGTTCATTAGACCCATTTTACACAGTGTGACCTGCAGTAAACTTATCAGACTAAGTTCAGATCCTGCAGGGTGTAGGAGCCTGAAGAGGAGTTAACCAAAACAGAAAACACTTTGAGTGCAGAAGGTCTACAAGTGCCAAGTGGAGAAAAATAAATAACACACACACACTCATGCTGTCAAGCATCGTGCTTTTAGGGACTGGGGCTTTGACATTTGTTGACAGCGATGCTATCACCCACACACATACACACATCACACACACACACACACACACACACACACATATATACACACACAACAGATAAAATGATATAGCATGTTCTTGTCAATTCACAACAATAATTACCTGCTTTTTCTCTCTTTGTCTGTGGCGGTGTGTTAAATTGAGTGTGTTTGGATGTGTTTTCATGTCTGTCAAGAATTCATCCATTTCTCCCAGTTCCTTTGCTCCTCTGTGTTTGTGTGCATTAATGTGTGAGGTTGTGTTTTTTCTTGTCAATAATTCATCCATCTCTGTGATTCTGTATGTTGTACACGCACATGCACACACACACACACACACACACACACAATAATATTGATTGCGTGAATGTATTGCCGTCATCGTCTGCCATTCTTTTTTCACTGTAAGAACTTGGACCTCCTTCCTTTTCCCTCCTTTGTCAGACTGAAGTCAATATGTTCACTTATTCAACATTGTTTAGTATTTCATGGCTTTTCTGTTTGTGTGTGTGTGTGTGTAGGCCACTAAGGTGTCTGCTGATGGAGAACAGGTTGAAGACGACGCTGACAGGATTCATAAACGAGCCGAGGACCTGGAACAGTTCATCAGGGACACACTGCTGGGAGCTAAAGGTAGAGGAAACAAACGCCACCTCTCCGCCATTAACCGCCTTCATTTCCTGCCAGCTGGCTTCTCTGGATATATCTGTCTACTCTCTCGCTCCTCTCATCCGTCATTAGAGCACATTGCATAATATCACATTGTATTAAATGTAAGGGATCCCTTTGGGAAATTTGGGTTATTACATTAGAGGACAATATGATATATAAGAATATGAAGAGGTGAGTAAAGGTGCTAATGAAATGAATTATAGTGACAGAACATATTAAAAATCAGCAATTAAATGAAGATTTAGCATCTTAGGAAGGACTCGGATGAATCGGGTGCAAAATACATACAGTGATAAGAGCTATGTCTTTATTATTATCAAAAGAACCATCAGTGTTTCTACCCCACACCCCCCCCAAAGGAGCAGACACTTTGTTGTACAGCAGCCTGTATGAAATTAGTTCTGTCAGTCCTGCTTTTTGAAGAGGAGGTGAGACAGCCCAAACATCCATTCTGCCTCCTTGTTAGCTCACTAATGGAAACTTAGCTCACAGACAATGGCTGATGGGCCAGGTGCCAGGCTGCGCTCTGTGCCAGCTGCTTGGGCAAAGTGTTGCCTGAACAATAAAAGGCAGATCCAGCAGGCTGCAGCGACGCTTAACCAGGGTGATAAAGACTCATCCACCAAGATAATCAGGTGCAAAAGGCTCAGTGCTGTTTCACTCTGCCATGCAACTCTGGGTTAGCAAGTTGCCAGTGCCTGCTGTCTGTCCTGAGAGGGAGGGGGTGTGTGTGGGAACAGGGAGGGAGGGGTGTGAGACAGTCGTGTCTGTTTTGAAGTATTGAGTGTAGAGGGGTTATTTTTGTTCCACAAGTTATATTGGTATTGACGCAGCATCCTATGACAGTGTGTTAGAGCCACTGCAGGTTTAGAAAAAAGAGCTGGAAGAGAGAGGGGGGAAATCTCACTCTTTAAAAACTCATTTTCAAGTTCAGTGTTGCAAAATTATAAGAAAAAATAAATATTTGCAAGAAGCAAATGTGAAAATTTGTGGATATTTTTTTCTATCACAGAAGAAAACATGTCTAGACTTTGAACAATTGGACAGATGCTGTTTGTTTTACAGATTACAAGTTGGACTGAGCAGAAAGGAAATATTAGTAATATTAACTTTGTGGTGTAGAGACATGTTTCCTTACACATTTTTAGTTTTTTTTTCTTGTAAGTTTCTTATTTTTTCTCATAAAATTCTGAGTTTTACCTTGCAAATTAATTTTTCATCTCATAAATTTGCATCTTTTACACTTGAAGACTCTTTTTTAAACTTAGAAATTCTCCCCACTTCTCTTAAGCTTTTTTTTTTTTTTTTTTTTTTGGTGGGGGTACTTACAATAGTCCTAATACATTGTCGTAGTATCCACAGTAATAATGATACAATTTTTCCTTAAGCCTGCATCAACAACACTTTGGGCCATCAGAAACAAACATGAATCTCAACTTTAATATCAGCACCCGAAATGACCCAAACACACTGATTTACACAGTCATGTATCAAAAGCTCACTCTCCTTTTGGTTGTGTAGTGTAGTGTTTTGTGTGGAAACAACACTGACTGATGATGAGAGTGATGACTCGAAACCATAAAAGTTGCCAGCCAGAAAATGAAAGTAATGATGTGAGAGGTGTGTGGAGCTGAAGGCGAAGTGCAGAGTCAGGTGATAGTTCTCTGTGGGTTCACCACCAGAAGCAGCCTTCATATACATATAATGGTTTCATAGCAACAGCTCTAATTTTGTTTATGGACTGTTTTTCTGCATCTTCTGCACTTTGATAATAAATTACGCGCACTTACATACAAAGTCTTTTTTGCAGCGCTAACTCATTTCCATTTACTCTGTTTTGCAGTTCTTTGTGCTTTTATCTCTCTGTTTTGCTTCCAGCTATAAATATTAGTTGTCTTACCACAGCACCAGGTCGTAGTACAGCAGGATACTTGGTCCCCGCTGGTGTTGGGTATTCTCCGAGTCAGGACTTATTGGTACGCCCAGATGGTTGACTCTGTCAGTGGTGGCTTCATACAGAGGGCTTATCTCCCTCTCTTTCCCTGTGTGTATAACTAGCAGGTAGTTGTTCAGTCTCCTGCAGCTGGAGGATCTCCTCCCCAGCGGCTGTGTGACCAGCCTGTGATGTGTGTGTGTGTGTGTGGGGGGGGGGGGGGGGGTGTTAGGTGTTCTGTGCACAGTTTCCAGACGATCAGGGTTCTTCCATATGGGAGCTAATATCTTGTTAGTGAACAGGACTTGTGCAGTTCGTGCCTCTTTTCACGAACTGCAGGTCACTGCGACCGTCAGCACTGTGGTTGGTCAAGCTCTTCTTCACAGTATCTGCTGCAGTTGCTCAACATCCACTTACTCACTTTACTCTGGAGCTTGCTCTGTTGTCATGACACTGTGGATGCTCAAACTTTCCATCATGAACTGAAATTTTAAACATTTACAGTCCTACGAGCAGCCGTTTGAGAGATGATTCATACTTGCTTTCACACAACATAAACATCATAATCAATACTTCATACTTTGTTTTATTTACTGTCATACTCTCAAACACACAACATTGTTCTCTTTTGCACAGAGAACTGTACTTTTGCAATGTGTACTTGTATAATAGTCAATGTAACTGCTAATATATATATGGCAATATGTGTAAACTGTATATGTGGAATCAAAGCTAATATTATGTATGAGAGAATAGCATATGTAAGACATTACGTAGATGGAACATATGGTGGCCCTGAGACCTCAAAACACTACAGCTTAACATGCAAAGACACAAACAATCTGCACATTCAGAAAACATCTTCATCAATCTGACTGTGCATGAAGACACATGAAACAGAAGTGTCTCAAGAGGATGCAAAAAAAAAAAGTCCTGAACTTCACTGGGACTTGTTGTTCAATGCTCAAATGTGACTTCTCAAATGAAGGTTTTAAATAACAAGTCCCAGCAGGTTCAGCTTTTTTCTTATAAGTTGTTTTTTTGCCTTGATTGCAGTAAAAGGAAAGAGACATTGAAATCATGGGGAGAGAGGGAGAGGAGTGGATGATGTGGTGCAAATGGCTAAAAGTTGGACTCGAACTGTGGCCGCTGTGTTTAGGATTACAACCTCACAGCACCACCACACACACTTTTGTTTTGTTGTAGGACTGAATTTGCAGCTTCTGTGTGTGTTTGTGTGTTTTTTTTTTTTCCTAAGATACAGTGTGTTGGTCTCTCAGGGTTGCCGTAACAACCAGCTGAGATTGTTTAGTCACCTGTTCATTGAGGTTTTCAGTTCGCTCATCTCATCTTTGTCTCCAGCTCTCTCTGCTATGTTTCATTTCTCTGCGTCCACTGTTCCATCCAGCGCACAGACTCATCATTTATAAATGTACTTTTTCTTTTTACCAACTCTCACGTCTCCACTGATGTTTTTTTTTTTTTTTTTTAAGTGATCAACGCAAAACTGTGCAGTTCAAATAATTAGTTATTTTGATTACCATTATGAATTTTTTATGACTTCTGAGATGAAAAGAAAGTTACCAAACCAACACGTTGTGACTGGCTGTGATGAAACTGTCCTCTTCTTGTTGTTGCTTCCAGCTCTCTGGCCCTCTGCCTAATCACAGTGTGATTATTGGTGTGTGTGTGTATGTGTTTGTGTTTGTGTATGCGTGTGTGTTTCTGCGAGAGAACGAGAGCGAGCGAGAGTGTGTCATGGCTCACTGGATGATTGAGAGTAGCAATTAGAGACTTAATTAGTGGATATCACGCACACACACACGCACCAAATACACAAACATCGATGCAGATGTGCACACATTCATACAACTATGCACACACGCACACAGACACGCACGCACATAATGAGGCAAGAAAATACTGTACACACTCTCCTCAGTGTGTGCGCCCGTGTTTACTACATACCATAATATGATTCCATCCACGTTTTAAGTGTTTAATTGGCTTTTAAATCCCACTATGTAATTATATGGCTGTGACACATACACACAAACACACACACACACTCTTACATAGTCTTACAGATTCATAGACACACAGATGCACATATTCAAGTGCAGCGTGTACACAAACACACACACACACATGCAGTACAGCTGTTCATTAGCATGATGGCTTCAGCTCTGTCTTGGCTCTAGTCACATTATGTTTACATTTCAAATTAGAAGAAATGCTGCATTGCCACAAACACACACTGAACACACACACACACACATAAGGGCCCACCCACACACACACACACACACACGTACAAACAAACAATCACACCCACATTGCGCAAGTTTCAACTCAGCTTTAATCATGTCATGTTTACATTTCAAATGAGAGGAACATACCATCACACAGACTGTTGCATACGCACATGTAGCTCATGGAAAAACACAACAAACACAAACACTTTCCCCTCTTTCTGTTTTGCTCTTACACAGACACACATACACACACACACACACTCCTCATTAAGTTCCAGCAGTCAGTGTGTTACCCAAATGAGCCTCGGAGTGTTTAAGTGTAGTTTCATCATTGATTGGTTTGAGATTTCACTGCCTTTAATTTGATAAAAGCAGGGCAAACATGAAGTCTGCCAAAAACACTGGCTTTGAATGGTGCTAAAACAGATCATGTGTGTGTGTGTGTGTGTGTGTGTCTGACTCTCAGCATGAGTGAAGATCAAACGGTATGATTTTGTGTGTCTTTCTGTTTGAGCCATAAAACTGAGACACACACACACACACACACACATAGTGGCTTCAGAAAGTACTCCGTCCCCTTCACTTACTGCAGACTTTTAAATGGTACATGGTTAAAAACAAAACTGAAGCAGACAGTGAGTGTCTGCCTGCTGGTGCTGTTGGCCAAGATGTAAACCATAATAACTCTATAAGCCAATAATATGTCAGAGGCTGTTTTGAATTTCCTCTGCACCAAATGGATGGATGGATGGATGGATGGATGGATGGATATTGATGATATTTTCTCTTGTGGATAATATCAGTGAATCTAGTCGAGGCTGAATTTCTCTTTCGGTGCTTGTACAGCTCTGATTGAATGTGTCCACCCGTGGTGTCCTCACAGCAGCTTCTCTGTGCGTCTGTGTGTCCAGACCTCCAGTCGAAGGCGGCCGAGCTGAACCAGACTCTCTCTCGGAGAGACGGAGCTCCAGACAAAAGCCTGAAAGAGATGAAGGAGGAGATCCAGGCCATGCTGGCTGAGATGAGGAAACGACAGCTGGGGGGGAAGAAGAGCATAGCTGATGAGGAGCTCGAGTAAGGGCACACATGAACACGCATACACAGTCTCTCTCACACACACAGATACAAAAGGTTGTGCATCTCTTCCTATTGCACCTACTCACAGCAGAAAACTCACCAGCCTTTGTCTCAGACACACAATTGACACACACATACACACACATGTACTTTTTTTTGTTCAGTGTTTGTCTATTAGACCTTTCCTTTCAAAGTAAAAGCAGGTCGGAGAAATATGTATAAAATCCATACATAAGATTTACCTTAATAAATCAATGTAATCTATAGAAATATCTGAAAAATACTATGGAAAGATTTGTGTATTTTGAGCTTTACACAGACAGAAATCCAAGGTTAAATCGACAGTGTGAAACTTTTTTCTCCCCCTTCTGGAAGTGAGAGTTTGTAAGGAGAGTTAATGTAATAGTTATGTAGTCTTTGCCAAATATTATACATGTACCAATCTGTCCAGTAGCAGTAAGGTGAAATCTCTCAGTATCTTTTCCAGCATTTGCAATGAGGTAAAGCCACACTTCTTTTTTTTTTTTTTTATATAAATCTGGAGCATCAGAAACTTCTTGGATGCTTCCTAGATTTTTCCACCAAAGGCTTCACCATACTCCCAGCTGGTGTAGCCCACTCTGTCACAGCCTGTACAGTTGCTCCTCTTCAGCTCTGGCAATCCAATTGCTGTAACCAGTTGGCATATCATTCAAAGCAGCACATCCTCAATTATGCATAATTGGAAGCATTAAATAAAATGTAAAAGGATGAAATTTATCCCTGATGAAGTCGATGTGAAGGTGAAAGCTATAGAAACCAAAACGAGGCTGGTAAACGTGTTTATATCTATGGGGATTGACTCACTTTTGGAGCCCGCCTCTAGTGGTGCATTGAGGAACTGCAGAAGAAGCTGGTTTCATTTCTCAGCCCTGGAGGTTGCTGTTTGGTTAAGTCATGCAAATTCATTGGTTGTTTATTTCCTTTCTGATACATTTGTTTTTCATTTTCATTCTTTCTTTGTGTTGACGGAGCAGACATCAGGAGTAAACACCCTCCATTGCGCAGACAATCTGATTGCTGCATATCCTAAAGCCACAACTTTCTGCTGATGCTTTTACAGTGTTCCTCACTTTGTTGCTCTCACTCTCTTTGTCGCTCTCAAGGCATTTGATGAAATTAGTAATCTGCTCTCTTCATCCCTCCTTCCTCGCCCCTCTCCGTCTGTCTGTCTCTCTCAGCAGTAAGTGTTGACAAGGTCGATGAGTTGATTAAAAGTTTCGCCAAAGGGGCAAAAACAAAGAGAGAGAGAGACATAAAAACACAAAGAAACTTGTAGCGAAGAGGAAAGTCGCAGAGGAAGAGGAGAACAACTGACAGGCGGTTGGAGAGTTGTAGCGTGGAAGAATCTGAGAGGGTGGAAGAAAAGGAAAGACAAAGAGAAATTGCCACAGCCGCTGAATGACTCGTCTGTCAGTCTGCTGTTGATTATTTGACTGCACCCTGAGGGGAGATTTCAACCAAGAGCTGCAGAGGAAAACACAAGCAGCTACGACTGTGGACGAGAAGCTTCAGCAAAAACAAACACAACTGGCAACGTTACATAAACACAGCTTCACAAGTGTCCAAACTGTACATATATGCAGGTGTTAAAACTTTGCTCTTGTCCTGCAAATGTGTCTTTTCATTCATCTACTGGTATTTTTCCATGTACTGTAAAGTTGTAATAGCCGGCCGGGTAATGCTTAGACACCCTTCCCATTAGTTTCTTTTACTTAGTTACACTATGTTTTCTTCTTGGTATCCCCCACAGGGTTCATTAAAGATTCATCAAATCCAATTATTACCTTGCATATTTCCTCACAACTGTGCGAATTTGTCCTCTGAGTGATAGCAACTGGAGGACACTAGATCCTTGTTGTCTTAATTAATGCTGTAGGTGAAAAAACAAGGCTCATTAAGGGACACTATGGTAAACATGATTATTAAACTGTTTTAAATATTTCCAAAGTGAGGAGGCTTTTCCAACAAAATTGATGTTAAAGCACAACATTATGAGGAAATCTGCAATCAAGCTAAAAGCTGCATGATATGGTGCATCCAATAAATGTACACCATGAACACAAATATCTATAAGCCAATCACATGGCAGCAACTCAATGCATTTAGGCTGGTGGACATGATGTAGAAGATCTACTGACATTCAAACTGAGCATCAGGAGATTCACATCAAACCTCTGAGGAAAGTTTCCAGCATCTTGTTGAATCTATTCCACCAGGAATTACAGCACTTCTGCGGGTAAGAGGTGTACCTAATCATCTAAACTAAGATATGTTATCAAAGATCCACCTCCTGTTCTACATGACACCCAGCCACAAGGAAAGCCAGGAGTGTTCATAAGTTGTTTTCGAACAGCCACATTCAGGCACAGTGAAAAGCTTGGCATGAATGAGATGTTGGATAAAGAAATTGTTGGAAACAGCTGCTTCAATTCAGACTGAACAACACTGTGGGGGTGTGGGGGTGTGGGGGGTCACCAGCCGCCTCAGGCCACCAGTCCTCTGCTCATTGTCTCTCTCCCGTTCATTTAGACAACCCAATCTTCCACCTGTAGGATCTGAGTCTACCTTCATCCAGAGGGAAAGATCCCATCTGTGTGCAGCTTAGTGGTTTCGTTTGGGAATGAGGATGTCAAGGAGTGGACGCCAATCATCACTAATTATCTATATGTAATCAATTCCATGTTAATCTGCTGACTGGACTGTAGAACAACCATAAATACTTCATTCCTCTTCATCAGAAACACATTGATAAGCTTGTTTGGGTTTTAATCATCCTCCTCTCCAGCATCAGCGCAGCACGCTCTGCTGCAGTGATGTACATGAGCGACATATGGCATCACCTGCCCATCCAGTCACATGCAAACACACATGCACCAGTTTGTGGATATTTGAAATGTTTTTCACTGCTACAATTTAATCTAACTCAGCCTGAGGGGTCAATAGCAGAAAGTCAGCAATTCCATTCCTGCATTTCAACATTTACTCATATGGAGTGATTATTGTCTTTGCACCAGCGAAGGCCCCCCCCCCACCGCCCCCTGCCCCCCACCACATCACAATAACTCTACCCCTTCCTCCTCTGTCCTCTGTGAAATGTTGCACTCATACATACTATCTTATTCCACTGTTCAGCCATGAAGACCGTTTAAATGAACAAAATGTAAATAATCTATTTCCCCCGCCCTCCCTCTTCTCTTCTCCTTCCAGCCTCGCAGAGGAGTTATATCAAAAAGTCAAGAGACTGTTTGGCGACCCCCATCAGGCCACAGAGGACCTGAAAGCGGAGGTAATTATAGCTTCTAATCTTTACTCTTTTGTCTTCGGTGTTCCCAAAATTAATGGCGTTAACTTAATGCTTCACCATCTGCCTCCCAAGATAAAAGGGAAGCTGTTGGACCATGAGGGGAAGCTCCAGGAGGCCGGGGATCTGCTCCACGCTGCCCAGGGAAAGACGAGGCAGGCCGGGGCTCTGGCTGAACAAAACCAAGCCAACCTCACAGCTCTGGAGGTAAAAAAGCCCACGCAGTTTTACACACATGAACAATCACACCTCCAAAATATTAAATATCTACAGGTAAAACCAGTTATTGACAGTTATTTAGTCATATTTGCTGGAACTCTCACTATATTCTGATAGTAGTACATGAAATGGGTAATTTAGGGAATAACCCAACTCCTCTGGCTCCACCTACAGCCTGTAATCGTATTTGCAAAAATCCATATACATCGTTGTCACAGTTCCTGCTAGATTGCCAACGGAAGAAAACCCTAACTATCCCTTTAACACAAGTCGTGCAGAGGGCAAACTTTTTGTATCACTCTCCTGAAACACCTACAAAAAAAATATATATAAAATCCTCACACCCTCTATTCTTCTCAGACAACACTTATTATTTTCCTTTTAAGCTTTTTGCATGTGATTCATCATCAAGGTGGGTTTAGAGGCAGCACAGATTCCTAACAGAACAAAACAACAAGCATTTATCAGGGAGATTACTGTTATACAAGTCCAAGAGGAAGTACTCTGCACACACACACACACACACACACACACACACACACACACACACACACAGCACACTCTCTTAATGTCTTTCTTTGTTTCTCCTTGACCCTGCAGTCTTCTGCTTAATAACAAAAAAAGTTGAATACACACACACACAGAAGATAAAACTCGAGTGTTGAGATGTGACCTCACAGCACATGACATCATCTTCATTCACCCACAGCTTCATACAAACTCTGCTCCACGCTCCATAATTTGCATCCAAGTATCAACTGCATGCAAATTTGCACTGAGCACATGGTGAGAGCAGCAGATTTCACTTGTATTTGATGCAATGTCGTGCACATCGTTGGACTTTCTCTAATTGGGGATCGCCATGACAACGACAGATAGGCCTACAGTTCTTCCGAATATGTACAAGAAAAAGCTTTCTCGGTTAAAACTTGGATGTGAAATCAACGTTGCAGGCATGAAAAAAAAACACAAATATACAAACTGTATTTATTAATTCGAACTTGGAAAAGTAATAAATTAATCAATTAGTTAATAGAAAATTTGTCAGCAGCTACTTTCATCATCAGTTAATCATAAGTCTTCAAAATGGCCAAGTGTTTCCTTGTCGCAGCGTCTCAGTTGTGACAACTTTCGTCATCGTACGTCTTATTACTTGACACTTCACAGATCAAATGATGAATTGATTAACAGAGAAAATGATCATCAGATTAACTGGTAGTGAAAACAGTGATTAGTCACAGCTGCTGCTGCTGGAGCATCTCGTGCAGCTGCTGATCCTGGTTTGTTTCCTCGCAGAGGAAGCGCTCTGCCATTGGCACGGTGAAACAGGAAGCGCAGGGGATCCTCGGAGAAGGAGAGCGTCTGTTGGATGAAGCGAACCAGCTCTCTGACAACATCAACAAAGAGATCGAGGTACTGAAATCACACAAAGTAGAACCGTCTAGAACCTGTGTTTTGTGTCTTTGGCATCAGAAGAGAGGAGATCTGTGTTTAGATCTTGTCTCTTTCATCCGAGCTCAAATCATTTTGTAAATGATGTAAATGATGAAATAATAATTACCGTTATTACCATCAACAGAACTACAAAAAATGACCTGCGTGGGTCGGTGAACAGTGATTTTTTATTTTCTTGTTGCCTGTAGGACCTGGAGGAGATGCAGAGAGAGCTGGGTCCTCTTCACGAGCAGCTGGATGACAGAGTCAATCACCTCACCACTGGTTTAGGCCGCAACTTAGCGAACCGTGTGCTCGATGCAGAGGAACATGCTCAGCAGCTCAATGACTCTGCAGCCATTTTGGATGGGTAAATACACAAAACACATCATCAACATTGGTATATAGATTCACATACAGGTGAGATACAGTGTATGAGGCTGGAGGGTGGACTTCCAAGTCATTCATCTGTCATGATGTTGATTATCCGTTGATCATATTTTGGATAAGCTTTATTTTCTTCCATGTTGGCGCATCACAAGATTGATTGATTAAGTCAGAAATTCCAAATTGGGGGCACCATGTGGCTCAGTGGGTTGAGCAGGTTCCCCATGTGCAGAGGCTACAGTCCTCGCTGCAGCTGGCCCCGGTTTGAATCCCGAGGTCGAGTCCCCTCTGCCTCCCCATTTCCTGTCTCTCTCAAAAAGCCCCAAAAAATATACTTAAGGAAAAAAAAGAAATTCAAAATTAAAATGCAATAATTCATCAATATAAATAACTGGTGTTGCATCTCTAGAAGTAAAACAGAAGAAATCTCAGAAAAGTAGAAATCCAGAGTGACAATGACTGAGTTGAGTGTGAAGTGTGATGGTGGAGGCTGCGGTCGGGCAGGAGTGTCCTGAATGTGGGTTTAAATTTATTTAACAAACGGTGCAAAAAAAAAAAAAAACATATCAAAAGGGGAAAAAATAACAACCTGACCTCCTGTGTTTATCCTCCCTCTCCTTTGCAGGATTTTGGCTGAAGCTAAAAATCTCTCCTTCAATGCAACAGCTGCCTTCAAGGCCTACAGTAACATTAAAGCGAATGTCGACGCAGCAGAGAAAGAGGCGAAGGCGGCCAAGCAGAGGGCACATGAGGCACTGGTTCTGGTGAGAGGACACAAACACAGGCTCATTACAACAGAAACAAAGATGCAGCACATGGTCTTAATGTGGCTGTAAAAGCTGAACTCTACATACTCTATACCTTTATGCTGTGTGTGATATACACGTGTCACATTCAGGTACTGCATTCATACTGTAAATATCAAGTACAGGCATTCAGGCTATCCAGACTAAGAAAGTGAACGTGTACTCTCAGCATGAGAGGTGTGTGTGTGTTTGTGTGTGTGTGTCTTGCATGCAGTAACAGTAATGTAAGCTTGTGCTCTCCATTAGTCATGGCTGAGAGATCAAAGCACTTCTCTGTCCTCTCTCCTTCTTTCATTTTCCCCCCTCTCCCTCTTTCATTATCATGGCCACACACACACACACACACACCTGAAATCTCCCTTTTCCTTCTTCTTCTTCTTTCCTACATTTATTTCTTAATTTATTCTTTTTCTTCCCTTCTTTTTTCATTTTTCCTTGTCCTTGTTTCACACTTTTCCTTTTTTTGGGTTCACTCTCCACTCTTTCTGCTTTTGTCTTGGTTGCATTCCTCATCTTTGATTTTCTTTTCCACTTTATTCTGTAATAATTTATTTGCCTCTCTGTTCTTTTTCAATTATTTTCTGTGTGCCAATTTACTTGTCCTTTTTTCTGCCAATGTTTTACCCTGTTTTTGACTCTTACTCCTTGTTTTTATTTTTTCCACCTGCGCCTTTTTCTCCTTCTTTTTTTTTCTTTTCTTTTCTTCCTTTGGCAAGAAAGTGGTAAAGGGCAGAATTAGAAAGGGCTGAACACAGTAAAATGAGGGATAGAAACTAAGAAAGCAGCAGTTGAGGGTGGAGAGTGAATGTGAGGAGAGGTATAATCGGCCGAATGCCTTTCTTAGAATATCATTTAGCAATGCAAAGTAGTCAGGCTTTGATCTTATATAAAGATTGTATGCAGATTACTGCACCTTTTTATGTGTCACAAATCATATTTTTAATTTATTTTCAAAATTTAAATTAGTTCAGAAACACATTTTTTTAGGGACGATGAGAGCATTTCAAGTCACACTTCACTTTTGTTCTTGTATGTGTGTGTGTATGTGTGTGTGTGTGTGTGTGTTTAGGCTCTAGGTCCAGAGGTCCCAATAAAAGATGCAGCTCAAGGTGCCCTCCGGAAGAGTCACAAACTGCTGAACCAAGCTAAACAACTGCAAAATGATGTCAATGGTAACCATGAGTGTGTGTGTGTGTGTATATATATATATATATATATGTGTGTGTGTGTGTGTGTGTGTGTGTGCACAGTATATGTCATACAAAATATACGATGTTGTCTTTAGCATGCAACGGTACAACAATTTAGGCTGGTTACTACGTAACTGTCATACCAGGAGCTTTAGTTATGGATTAATAATATACACAACTGATCATATAGACAATACAAATAAAACCAGTATTGAGTTTAATTCATTTGAACCCGTTTATCAGTCATCAGTGTCACTCTTCATCTGTGTCTGTCTTCCTCTCTGTCAGTCACTCCTCCCTGTTGGGAGAGTGATTTTATTAGCAGGCTTCAAATCAAACCATCACCATTATTTAATTTGTGTGTGTGTGTGTGTGTGTGTAGAGAATGCAGATAGTGTGGCCGGGCTGAAGGGCAGAGTTAAAGCAGCAAGAGAGAAAACCAAAGACCTACTCAAAGCTGTCAATGGAACCATGGCAACGCTCAACGCCATCCCCAATGGTATGACTGCACGAAAACACAGTGTGTGAGTCAGTGAGTGTGTGTGTGTGTGTGTGGGAGAGATAAAGAGAGAGTGGATCAATATCAGTGTGCGGATAGAGGTCAGTTGCTCTGGTAAACTCAACTTGACATATGTCAATACTCAGAAACACACAAACGCACAGTAAGAGTGAGGTGGTTGAACCAGAGTGATTCACATGGTCGCGCTTGGATCAGCATGCAGAAAAAAAAAAACGTCCACTACATGTTGTAAATTAACACAATTGTAAATTAAAATGCGTTTCAAATCCCTGTGAGTGAGCTCTGAATCACAACAATCAGAACGTGTCACAGAGGGTCGTCTCGCTGGAGAGTGAAAGATTATCAGTCTGATTTTCACAGGATTTGCTCAACCTGATAACACAATCAGATGTGTGGTTAGGAGTGACATTCAGCAGTGATTATCTACTGGGGTAATGGGTTTACAGACTCACTTTAACCCCTAAAATCCACTAATGAACTGACCTCTGTCACCTGTCGAATCAAAACAAGTTGGGTTTTTATGGCCAGACCTTAAATGCTGCATTTAATACAAGAGTCAGCAGGATCACTGTCTACCTGTCAGGTGAAAAGATTTTAAAGGGCCGGTTTTCTGCACTAGAAACTGTTAGATGATTGATATATTGATATGGAAATTGTTCCTGTCACTGAAAATCTCATATTTGGCAACTCTAAAGAAGACAAAACTAACTGTCCTTATCATGGTCTCAGGTTGTTGTGGATTTTTACAGCTACTTGAATAACTGACTACAAGGACAGAGTTTTAAATAAAGTTGAATTTGAATTACAGTATCATACCGCATGGAGTTGTGACACAACCTGTCATAACACTGACTCAGTGCCACTTCCTGTCTTCAGATCTGACCTGTGATCTCTCTTCTCCTTATCTCTGTGTCTAACTTCTTGGTCCTTAATGTCAAACAAAGCAGAAGCAACAAATAAGTGTATTCACACTTCTACTATTAGACTCAGCTCAGGTTAAAGGCCTCCTTTTCCCCCCAGTCAGTGTTGTCTTACTGATAAATTTCACCATACATGTTTATTTAAACACCATATCTATCATGTTGACTTATTTTTAATGTCATATCATTACCAGCACAAAGCCCATCTATTGGTCCATTACTGCGGTGCCACTGATTAATGTATATAATTTGTACGCCTTTGTTGTTGTTTGTTTTTTTCTAAAATTATTATTATTATTTTCTCTGTGACAGACACAGCAGTTAGGCTAGCAGCCACAAAGGTTGTAGCAGCTGACGCTAACGCCACTGCTATCGATGTCCTCGAGCGTCTCGGGGACTTGAACCTGCGACTCAGTGGCCTGCAGAGGAACTACAGTGAGCTGGAGGACACCGTGAACGCAGCCAATCAGATGATCCAGGACCCTGAGAAAAACAGTAAAGCCCCTTTTTAATTACGGCTTGTTACATAGCAACAGAGTGTAAAAAGTTGTTTTTTTATCAATGAGCATGAAAATTGGTTTTAGTATTAGTAGTTGTGTTTTCTAAATGTCAACATGTCTTTATTAAATCCTGAATCTGAAAATGAGGTTTGATTCCTCGACTCTTTGGAGACATGACGTTATGAACACAAACCTGATGTTTTTTCTCTTCTGTCTCTCTTTTTCCAATCCCCGCAGCCATCAGTATGTATATTTCACTTACCTCCAATATATGTGCTATTTACTCTAAGTGGTGTACCAATACAATGTTGTAATGACCAACTAATACAGAGTGGGCAATGTCAACTCTACACGTCTTTCATCACATTTAAAGGCTTCGCTGTGCAACATGTTAACGTGGAATCCTTAAAACCATCACTTGGATACAGTTAAATGTATTCAATCAATATCAGCTATGTCATGATGATCTGACTCAAACAACAGTATTGGAGCACCATGTATTAATGTTATATCATCCTTAATATCTGTCCAGTAAGCAGCAATGGCTTCTAATAATGCCTCTGTTCTGCACTGCCCGGCTGGAGCATGAGAGCTCTGCGCACCACAAAGCATGGAACATCTTCTTCTTTTGTTTTATTTTTCTTTCTTTCTGAATATACATCTTTTTCAGTTTCAAGCTTTTACAATATATTATAGTAAATTGTGTAGAAAAGGTTTTCTTTGAATGCTTAGCTGCACTAATGCACCTTCTCCATCTTTCCTGCTCTTCCTCCATACTTCTACTCCTTTGAGTAATATCAATGAACTTCTCAGCTGCCATTATTTGTCATCCTTTCTGCACTTTGTCATCCTTTCTACACGCTAGCTCTCTCCCCATGCTCTCTCGGCTGTAATATACTGTGTAGTCTTAATGGTAGCAACTGCTGCTGCACAGTCCTGTATCACTGATGTGCTTTATCTCCCTCTGCTCTCTCAGTCCACGCTGCAGGAGCTAAAGTGAAGGTTTTAGAGGATGAAGCTGATAGGCTGCTGGAGAAGCTGCAGCCAATCAAAAAACTGCAGGACAATTTGAAGAGAAACATCTCGCAAATCAAGGAACTGATCAACCAAGCCAGGAAACAAGCCAACTCAGTGAGTCAAGCAACGATTTCATGTATTATAGTCACAATCACTTTGATTAAAAAAACATCTGTCATACTCATTAACACACATAAGTTAATCCATCACATTACGTTGTTATTCTCTCAAAAGCTTTACCGTCCATCCATTATCAGACCTCCTTGTATGATCCAAGTAGAGTTTTGTAGTAAAATATTTAATTTAAATTTTATTCTGAAGATTATACCAAATGCACTCGGTAAATATAAACAATTGTCATATTCAGAAGTTGTGCTCACTGCAATACATTTTATACATACAAAACTCATCTTGTGGAAACTGTCTTCACTTCTCTTGTTTGTCTTCCTGATTCCAGATCAAAGTCTCGGTGTCATCAGGTGGCGACTGTCTCCGTAGTTACCGCCCTGACATCAGGAAAGGAAGGTACAACACCATCGTCCTTCATGTTAAAACCACAACACCTGACAACCTCCTCCTCTACCTGGGATCAGCCAAATATGTAAGTAGACAGTTTACTAGTACTAGTGCTACTGCGTACATGGCACCAATCACCACACACGCAGTTAAACTGTCTCTCTCAGGCCTATGTCAACCACAATTAGATTTGCTATATATTTTAAATCAGCTGTAATCTTAAACCACCAAATAGTTTTTTTCATTTTAGAACGGACTAAAATATCAAAAACTTCTTCTTATAAGACAGTGATGTTTTCTTTACCCCTGAGTTTTCATGTATATAGAGACAAACTCCAGTGGTTTTTCTCATCCACAGTTTCAGGACAATGCATTTTCCATGATGATAATACATTGCTGTGTATTAATACCCATTAGGTTTTCTTGGATTATTAAAACATCTTCATGGCTCCGCTGAAAAAAAAACCTGGTCAAAATGTGTCTGCAGTGCATGTGGCTCTGGTGTTATTGCTGTTGACAGTTCAAAATTTCTAAAATGCTTCATATTAAACTATTAATCATATTTAATATAATGCTGAGGTGCTGTATATTGGGCAGCATTTATCACACTTTAAAATGTCAGAGTGTACACACGCACACAGACAAAGTATTAGTACAGTACATGCAGTAAGGGAAGCACACACATGTTCCGCTCTCCACACACACACAATAACTCTTATGCACATACAGATGCACACTTAGCCTACGCATACTCCCTGAATGATTTGTCTAATATGAGAATAATTAATACTTCTTGACACTTACTCACTAACACCCCTATAAACACGGCACCCTGCTGTTTTAAGGTACCGCTGATAATCCCAAAGTGTGTATATGTGTGGATAAGTGCGTATGGATATGTGAGTGTGCGCGTCCTAACAAGCAGCAGCAATTAACAAGTTTATGTTGCTATCTGCTTTAGTCTGATTTCCCCTGAGAAATCACTGCTTCGCTTCATCTGACTGGGAAGTCTTGAATGCGCATGCACGTGTATGTGTGTGTGTGTGCATCTGTGTATGTGTGTGTTTTTGTGTCTCTCACTAATACTTTCTAATTGCGAAGAATTCAGTAATGGTGTGTGTGTGTGTATGCGTGCGTGCACGTCTAACATTTCACTAATAGTGTGTAATGCTAGTTGAATAATAACGATGCTGCCCTGTGATCTGTGCTAATGAATAATTGTCATTACCCTGGAGAGACTAGAAAGATAAGTGTGTGTACCTGTTTTGTGTATGTGTGTCATTTGTGTCTTCAAATGTGACTCCCTAATAATCTCTAATTGTGCATAATGCTATATGAATAATAATGCTGTGTGAGTGTGCACTTCAGACACAGCATCCAGATGAGAGCATATGCTCAAAATTCTCCTATTAATTTTTTTTGGCTCATACATAAGTAATAAGATCATTAATCAAAATACAGCAAGATCCTGTGAAAACCCACTTACAGAGACAGATGGAGAAAACTTTGTACCCTCAGAATAGATCAGAGCTGGCTGTGGAATCACTTCTCTGTTCACTCTTGCACTATTCCCTACATGATAAATACTCTGTGGCCATTTTAGACACTTATTAATCACCATCATTTTTACATCACCATCGACGGCGTTATATAACTGTCACCTCAGGAGGAAAGACAAAGCTCTGCACTGTGCAGTTTTCTGTGAAATATATTAATGTCTATGGATTCTGCATTTTTTCATTGTGGACTCGAGACATGGGAACGATCCGATCCAGTATTGGGTGATGTGATTTATTTATTGGATTTGGATCGGACTTACGGTGCAGATTCATGTCACCGATCCAGATTCCATTCTGTAGTGTGCACATCTGTCTAACTCAACATTAACTGACCTCAGTGTGGAGATGCTGAATAGTATTGGAACTGAAGAAAGGTGGATCGGTGCATCTCTACCTAAATCGTCATATTAAATGATTTGGTTTGAGGCTGATGTTTGCCAGTTTGTGATGTGCTGTGTTACACGCAACTGAAGCTAATGTAGAATCAGGATGCATTGAAACTCAAAGGATTAGATTGCATCTACCCCCTCTCCCCTCCTCCTCGTGACTACTTTGAGCTGAATCACTGCTCTCTTGACATGATGAGTCATCACAGACATATTCACCCTGTGTTGTCTCTGTGTCTCAGGTTGATTTCCTGGCCTTAGAGATGCGTAAGGGGAAGGTGAATTTCCTCTGGGATGTGGGTTCAGGTGTGGGGAGGGTCGAATATCCCCATCACACCATCCATGATGGTAACTGGCACAGGATAGAGGCATCTCGGTAAGAAGTGCACACACATACACACATACACACTCTCAAAGGACATGTTTAGTATTTGTTGCTCAAAGCAGAATGGTCAGATCTAAGAAACCAGGGATGATTAGAAGCACATTTTGATGAACAATGAACAAACTCAGCAGCTCACACACTTTATATTCACAATTGCATACTGCAAACAAATAGACAAGAAAGAGAGCCACTTAGATGCAAATTTAAAGCACTTACCTCCACTCTGATATCTGCATTTTTCCACAACGGAAATCAAATATTGTTCAGAAATGGAGGCTGTGCTGCTCTTTTATCATGTGTAGCTGCCGTCGGGTTCTTTTTCATCTAATGTTTTGGGTCATTATCTCGCTCTACGATGAACCCCTGACCAACCAGTCTGTCTTCCTTTTGTTACTCACCTTTTTCCTCAACATCATGATGAAAACATTCAGTCTTACTTCCTGCAGCGCTGTATTGTCCAAATAATTCCTCAGATGATGTAAGTAACACAGTTTGTTCCAACACAAAAACCTTTGTACAGGCAGAGGGTTGGTAAGTAATTGACATGAGTTAGGAAAGGCTTCAATCAGCTTTCAAGGGTTCATTTACTTCCATTGCATGAAGTTTTTCCTTGTGATAAAATGTCTTTTTCCGTGAAGGAAAGAAAGTAACAAAACAAAAGTGGACATTTGGAGAGGCAACACAAATGCAGAATGTAGTAGTAAAGTCAAGTGTGCTAGCTCTCAGCTGCATCTACAAGCAGGTAAAGAGAAAGGGGAGAAAATATAGAATTAAAAAATAATGAAGAAAATCAGAAAATTAGAAAATATATAAAAAGTAATGATAATGATTGAAGAGCAAAAACAGGGGGAGAGAAGAGGTACGATATGATATGATACGATACAGCATGCCACGTCAGGATATGATATGATACGTTATGTTACGATACGATTCGTGAGGATATGATACGATAAGATACAATATGACACCTCACATCACGATACTATACACCACATCATGGTACGATACGATACGATATGGTACGTCAGGATTATTACCCCAGGAGGGAAACTAAATGTTAAGTGAAAATAGGGCGACTCTACAACTTTTCACCCGATAGTTAAACTATGTTTGGAAAGTAAATCAAATTTCATTACATACTTTTAGTTGTGGTCAGTTAGCACCTTCAATGATGTTGTGGTCTTGTGATAAATAGTGTTTTACTTGCTGTAGCGTAATCTAATCGGCAACAACTGATTGTAGCAGGAAACATAAATTGACCTATAAACCACAGGACATTGTCTCATTGCCACTGCTGAAGGAAACATGCTGCTTCACAGGGGAAATCAAAGAGTTCTCTGCCATGTGAGCCCAAGGCACATCATCACATAGATACAGTGTAAATCCAGTGAAAGCTGATGTGGCGTCGGCTGTGTACATTTACACCGACTGACGATGTTAGAGGCACTAAGAATCAGTTTTTATGAACTCTCGGTGCTAAAGATGAATGATAGAAACACAGGGTGGAACCAGTTTGTAGCAGTGGAACCTCTGGGCTGTACAATGAGATAAATCTCCCACCTCGGAGTTTGTTTTTTTCGAGACAGGAGCAAGGTTTCTGTATTGTGTAGGGAAACATTTTTAAGACGGATAGTCTGTGCGATCCCAGTGGAAAACACCTTTGGGAAATCTCTGGGATGGAAATGCACGGCGCAGGTGGGAAGTCTGCTTGGTGTGAATGAGTCTTGTGTTAGATGGTCTGTCTTCATGGAAACAGAGAATGGCAAACAAAATAGCATCAAACCCTCTCTCCCCCTCTCTCGCTCCTTCCTCTCTGTCTGCAGTAATGGCTTGAACGGCACCATATCAGTATATCCTCTTGAAGGCTCTATGGCTGGTATGATGCCGACCCCGGCCAGTGCCAACTCGCCCACGGACTACACCATCTTGGACGTCGACCAGAACGCCTACCTGTTTGTAGGAGGAATATTCGGCACTATCAAGGTACCACCTGACTGTCTCTCTCTCTGTCTGTGTGTGTGCAACAACATCCAGAGCTTGTCTGTCTTTTCTTTTCTCACATTTTTTGTCTCCTTCTGTCTTTTTAGAAAGCAGATGCAGTAAGAACAACAACGTTCACTGGCTGCATGGGGGAGACCTTCCTGGACGGTAAACCCATCGGCCTGTGGAACTACAGAGAGAGACATGGAGACTGTAAAGGATGTGTTGTCAGGTAAACACACACTGTTTCATAAAGTGTGGATATTTTTCATAAATCCTAATATTATTTCCTCCTTGTTTACTGTTATTATTATGCATCCAATGTATATACACTGGGTGTTATAAAGTCATTCATTTTCATATATATTTACCCAGCCTGGCTTTGTGTTATAAAATACAACATATCACATCAAAAACAATTCTACATTCAGTCAATTTTCTTTCTTATTTTGTTGTTCTTTTAATATTCCAGAGGGCACTTCATCATCTCTGCTATTTTGCATTTCAAACTTGGACGAAAAACAAACCAATAATAAAGTGAGTGTGAGCCTGCGTGTGTGTTTTTATAGCCCTCAGCGCTCAGATGGCGAGGGAATAGTCCAGCTGGACGGAGAGGGCTACGCTGCGGTCGGTCGACCCACGAGGTGGAACCCCAACATTTCCACTGTCACCTTTAAGTTCCGCACTTTCTCCTCTGAAGCCCTGCTCATGTACCTGGCTACTGAAGATATGGTAATGTAACACACAACAAAAGCAAAAGGGTGTAAAATGCAAGTGATAATCATTCATCCAGGATAAACCATGCCACACTTTGAATGCTGGGTCGATTGCGATCACCTTTCCTTGGATAAACTCATAAGTCCGCAGAAGGCCAGGCAGACAGCTAGCACAAAAAATGAATAAATTGTAATTAAAGAAACACCTTGACAGCACCACCGTGTTGTTATTAGTGTCAGATGAGGGTAGAACTTCCTCTTTTATTTTTATTTTATTTCCTATTTCATATTTTTCTTTGCTCTGTGAAGCTCATTTTCCTGTTTTTAAATCACTACTAAATACAAAATGGTACAAACATCAGTGCCTCACCGCAGATTTTTTCCCGGTCTTCACCTGTGCAGAAGGACTTCATGTCCCTGGAGCTGTCAGAGGGCAAGGTGAAGGTCAACTTTGACCTGGGGTCAGGGGTCGGCAGTGCCATAACAGCGAACCGCCACAACGACGGAAGCTGGAAATCCCTCACCATGTCGAGGAACAAGAAACAAGGTACATACAACACCGAAAATGAGACACATACACACTTTATTTCCCCTGTCCTACTGTTATTTCTTACTTTTATCTCCCGGAATGTTTCCAAAGCCACGGTGACTGTGGTGGACATCGACAGCAGCGCTGAGGAGAAGATAGTGGCCATATCTCAGGGTTCAGCCACTGGTCTGAACCTCAAGGAAAACCAGAAGATCTATTTCGGAGGGCTGCCAACGATTGGAAACTACAGGTACAAACACGCTCCTGTAATTCATTCATATTGTCATTCAGATACTCTCACACAGGCGGATTCATTATAAAGGGGTTCTATCTGTATGTGTGATATTGGGATAATATGTGTTGCATTCAAAGTGTAAAAATGTCTTTCAAGATTAGGTGCTATAAAAAGAACTATTTGACGAAGAACAATCAGCCTCCTCACAGCCCATTATAACTCTTTTCACACCTTGTAGTCGGTCGTTCAAACATCTGTGCAGCATCAGGCTGAGCAGAAATGACTTGACTGGTTTAAATGAGTCATTACTCGAAACTGTGTTTGTCAAATGTGTTAATGCTTTGATTTTATGTTTTGTCTTAACAGCATGACAGCCAGGTAAATAAACCAACACATAAATCTTTTCCTCAGACGTGTAGTAAGATGTAGGCTGTGTACTGTAGTGTATTGCTCTCTGCATGAAGCCCACACATGTTGACGACACTGTATAGCCCACAGTCAATCTGCGTCTCTGTACCTTTGGCTTGCACCTGAAGGCTCCTGCTTTTCCACATGGCGGCTGGAAAGCACTTTTCTCTCTCCCTTTTTATGAATCTGAATTTGACGTTTGCCTGCACAGAAACATCACGGCGCATTTTGTCACGTTTATGACTCTGCCTCACGGGCGTTATTGCCATAATTTTATTCAAATTGTGTTTCGGGATCTAAATATCTGCTGTGTTTTTTGTAGCGCTGCGAGCAACAGTTTGTGCTGAGCTACAAAAGCATAGCTCCAACTCACTGAAAAAAATTACAATATGGAGCCTTACACTGCTGATAATGTTCACTGTGATTGAAGATTATCTGACAGTGGGTTTTTTCCTCCTTTCCCTTCCTCTTGGGCAATATGCAACAAAGACTGAACATCACATTAAGATAATTATAATAAACCCAAAAGTATTATTATATAGACAAACGTCACATTCAGATTCTTCTTAGTGTTGATGTCTAGACGTCACTCTGCTTTTAGAAACACAGCTTCACCTCTGCAGGAATTCAAAAAATCTTTTTAATGATGCTACACTGCTAAGAGAAAGGGAAGTATCTTTCAGTATCTTTATCTTTAAAGACTCTCTTCTAAAATCATTTCAACTCCTTTACAGGTCAGAGGTCACTCTGAAGCGCTATGCAGGCTGTCTTCGGGAGATTGAGATCTCCAGGACTCCATATAATTTACTCAGCAGTTCAGATTATACAGGAGTCACTAAAGGATGTAATGTAGAGGTAAGAGTGTCCACTTCATTATACATTAAAAGCTGTGCAGGATATTTAAGATCTTAAAAAACTAAGATTATGTGACAGAATGGTTCCTGTCTACTTGTATTTGCATATTGCTCTGTAGATTCAGTGCTGTGTGCTGTATACTGCATTTAAAATGTCATTATTGTAGTTAGTAGAGCAGCTAAAGTGTATAATGTCGTATCTACAGCACAATATTAGCATAATACATTTGTCAGACCCTCTCAGTATAATAGAGCTCCCATTTAACATGTTGATACATATGTGTAAGGTGTCAGAATGTGAATAAAAATAAACTGAATGAATATGTACATGGAAAATTAAGATTATGTGCAGCTAATGTGAATGTATAAACAACCTTGACTCACTCAAGTGTCTCTACATTCAATCTGCTGCTTTTATATGTAGTTTTGTCCAGGAAAATATATTTTACTTTCTGCAAAATAGAAATTTTACTCCTCCACACAATATATTAATCAGTACATACTGCACCTAATATACAGTTCAGACCGTATAAGTAATATAGACAGTTATATGTATTTTTTTTCGACAGGCACTTTGCTTCAACTCTGCCTGTTTGAAATAAACTAATTACATTTAGGCACCAAGTCAGAGCTAAATGTATTAGTGACCAAACCTTAAAGGTTTGATATGAATTGGACAGTTGTCTCCTAAATGTTTAAGGGAAGCTGTGTGTTACTTCAACATGCACAAAAGAGCTCACATGTAGCTCGACCTTGATTGAGAGTGGAGAGTTGTTCATTTAGATTCAGATTCTCTGTCAGTGAAAGTGTAAGAACGCTGCAAGTGGAGAGGAAGATATATATATATTCATTAATTGAATATGATGTGTCCAAGTTTAGACTGTATTCACACTTGCACAATTCAATTCCCTTTTTATCTCCACATTATGCAAACACCTACTGACCTCTATTTTTTCCAGCTGTTACTCAAAATTACAAACTGTAGTTTCTCAGTGTTTCTGAAATAAAAACACAGATGAAATAAGTATTGAGAAAAATAGAAGCATGAAATCCTAAAACCTAAATTTAATCTACATTTCTGACTAGAAAGTTGACTACAGTTTATTCTGATCCTGCAGCAGAATAAACTCTTACTACAATGAAAACATGGTTCAGAAAGTAAGTAACTTAAGTGTAATTAACTTCCAGTAAAAAACAGATCAGTGCAGATGTTTTGACATTGCAGTCATTATAGTTTGTGTTATTCATACATATAAATACACAGCTCCCACAGTGTATGAAGACTGTATGAGGAATTCTAAAGGTCCAGGGCTGAGAGTGTGTTGTGAAGGCTCTCTGTTTCCCTCGTTTGTCTTCTCTCCTCTTTGGGCGACCACTCTGCAAAGATGAGAGTTTGTGTGTGTGTGTGTGTGTGTGTGAATGTTTCCACTTTATAACCACAGTCAAATTAATAAGAAGTGGATGGTACATTTGATAATTTTTGTAATTTTTGTCTCTCAGAGTTGTCTCTTTTATGAATTAAACCTTGACTTGCCTGAAACCTCTGAGGGAATTAGTCCTGTCACTTTATGTTGATCAAACAAACTTAGCTGCTACTTTTTTTTTTAACTTTTCCACTAACTTAACCCTCCCTCAATTGTACTAAACTAAAATACTAAAATACCCATCTGTCCTACAGAACCTGTACACTGTCAGTTTCTCTAAGCCGGGATACGTGGAGCTGAGTGGACTGTCACTGTCGGTGGGCACAGAGATAAGTCTGTCGTTCAGCACCCTGGAGGACACCGGGACCATTCTGCTGGCAGTGGGCGGAGCCTCACCAACTGGCAAGCAGGTTTGTTTTTTTTAATCCCACATAGGTTTTGAACATGTGTGTTCATCTATAAGCATCGTCTTTATTATATAATTTAATAGTAAATATTGGGTAAATATGAGCTTGTACATCTAAAGCTAAATACATGTCCATTTATGAGTTTTTCTGTAGGAATATGTTGCATTTTTCATGCTCTACATATTGTACTGACTAAGACTCCCTCAGTTGAATTGAATTAAACTGGACATTTTCTATATGATTCCTATAAATAGTACCAGATTTCTTAGCTCTTCTACAGGAAATTGAAGTCAGAAAAGTCTGCACATTAAATCAGAGTACAGTACGCTATTAGACTGCACAGCAGCAACATAAAAATAGAAATGAATTACAGAAGGAAATAAGAAAGCTCACAGAACACAAACCGCTAAATGTAAGATCTTTGGAACAACACAGTTCTTTACAGCTAAGTTTTTGTTGTTGTCTAATGTCATGTTCATACAAAGTGTAATGAGACTATTAATAGTCTCATTATGTACTTCATCTGTTGGTGTCAGCTGGGCTGTGATAACAACTCAGTCAACCGAGCTCATAGATCTTTGGCTTAATAGAAGCTTGTCACCCCCACTCCAGGGAATGATTGAAGGACTAAGACTCTTAAAAATAAAATGTAATTTCTCACATTTTTCTTAATATCTTTCCACAACAGGTGCGGAGCTCAAACCTTGTCAGCTCCAAGAGGAGGCGCAGACAGTCAGGAGAGGTGGGTTCAACTACTGCACACCCAAGTACTGTTCCCTTCCCCTAAAGTGAATGACGTTTTCATAAGTGCATATTAATGAGATTTGCATTTGTTGGCAACTGGGCTAATTGGATTGTCTTTTATCCAACACACACACACACACACACACACACACAAAGAAAAGTCATTTTACAGATGCACAAAGACACAGTGTGGCTGTTGATGTGCTGCAGCCGTTACCTGAGCTTTTAGCTGACTACGCAAATACGCACACACACACACACACACACACACACACGTAAGTGAGTGAAGTTTCCATGAGTGCATATTAATGAGATTTGAGTTTGTTGGCAAGTACACTGATTTGATTTTCTTACGGCTCAAAACAATAGCACTGACACACACACACACAAACACACTTTCATCCTAATCACTGGATCACTGGTAAATAAATCCATTATCTTATCTTTGTGTAAGTTGTGTGTCTGCACATTTTTTCATGTTTGCATTCATATGTACAATGTTTGTGTGTCTGTGAGTGTGTACTTGTGTGGGGTTGATTTCCATGTGTGTGTGTTTGTGTTTAAGTGTAGCTCAGCGAGAATGAGGACATTACTGATATGAATGCAAATTGAAAGTGTATGCATGTTTTTGTGAGTGGTGTGTACCTGTGTGTGTGTGTGTGTGTGTGTGTGTGAGAGAGAGAGGACAGAGGTTACCTCTAGCTTATCCATCATCACTGGTTGTTGGGCGCATAAATCTATTTTTACTAACTACGCTGGCAGGCAGGGTGTGTGTCAGTGTGTGTGTGTCAATGTGTGCGAGTGTGTGTGTGTGCGTGGAGAAAGGTTAAGCGAGGTTAAAAACACCATCAACTCAACTTGGCCCTGACTAATGGATGTTTTAGAGAGGGACAGAGAGACAGGGACAGGAGACAAAGGATGGAGGGATGGAAGAGGGAGATTTAGAGGTGAAAGGAAGGATAGAGGAGAACGGGCTGAGCTGAGGAGAAGAGAAATGATGCGAGAGGAGAGAGGAGAAGAATGAAAAGATGAGGGGAAAGGAAAGGAAAGAAGAGAACGGACAGAGAGAGACGAGATGAAAAGGAGGTAAAGGAAGTAAGGTAGTGTAAAAACATAATACCTATTGTGAAAAATATTCATTACAGCTTAACCCCAGGTTGACAACTGGTGATCCAGTTCACCCTCAGTTCACATTTCAGATGATGGAACCAACAACATTTGTGGATTTTTGCCTAGAAAAGATAATTAGTAAGCTGCAGATTCATTTTCTAGTTGTTTCAGTTTTTATTAACCTAAAAATGACAAAAAAAATAAATAAAAAAAACTGAACTGGCCACCTTTAAATGTTGGTTTGTAAGCATCATGAATGATGGACAGCGACTCCAAACACCCTGTCTGGTCTTTGTCTGTTTTGAGGGATGGAAAATTGCAGGTTTATGTATAAAGCACAAAGCTGCTGCAACACAATTTACCATTTTCACACAGATGTAAATGAGAGAAGAGTCGAGACGATTTTCCATCTTTTCGTCTCTCTCCTCCACTTTTACAACCTGACACTCAAATAAACACACTCAGGGAACTGGGAGCTGAAATTACACATGAACAAACTTCAAAAGCTGCATGATTCAGAATATTGAAGGTGGTGGCAGAGAGGTGTATGTGTGTGTGTTTTTGTGTGACTGGCTCCCTCATGAACACAGGTTAGTACATGTATGGGTGTTTGAACGCATGTTAGCTTCACAGTCTGCTGCCCTTCGCGTGTCTACACATGTGTGTGCATCTATATAAATGTATGTGTGCATGAGAGTTCATGTGTGATAGTCTGCCTTTGTCTGTATGTTGTGTGTGTGCACCTGTGTATCTGTATGTGTGTGTATGTGTGTGTGCGGGATGGCGCAGCGAGAGCCATGTTGTAGCTACATCTCAGTTCAATTTGTCCCCGACCTCAAATTGAAATTCCATTTTCAGGTGGTAAATTGTCTCCCACTTCGCCCTCTGGCACACAGTGAATTAAAATTCAAATTAGCCTGACCCTGCACCACTGCTCTCTAGCACCTCTCTGTCTGTCTCTCTCTTTCTCTCTCCCCCCATCTCTATCTCGCTCGCTGTTTTGCTCTCTGCCCTCTCATCTCTTCCCCCTATTATCCTCTCCTCTCTGTTCCTCTCATCTCTTGTTATCCTTTCCTCCCTGCACTCCTCTCCTCTCCTCTCCTCTCCTCTCCTCTCCTCTCCTGCCTCTCCCACCACCCCCCTCCAGTTTCTCTCCACAACTCATCTCCCCATTCCCTTTTGTCTTTTCTCTGCTCTTTAATCTGTCGTCTCTCCTCCCCCCTGTTTGTCTTTTCTCCTCCCTTCACATCTTATCTGTTTATTCCCAGTTGTTCCCTATTCCTGTTCCTCACAAACATTTAACAAACTCTGGCATAGACATGGGGTTTAATCCGAGTTGATCTCAACATTATTAATGTATGATAATATGACACAAAGAAAACTCATCCAATGAAACTGATCAGAAAAAGCCCTCTTGATGCTCAAAGAGATTGAGCTGAGTACTGGTTGTTCCTTGACATTTGTTCCTCTCTGACGATGGGTTGTCTTTGTCTCGTCTCCCAGGTCAAGAATGAACTTTCATATGCAACGCTCAGGTTTTATAAAGTGCCACTTCAAGTTGTATCTGTGGAGCGATTTTCTTTGATCAGATGCTTGGATGTGTGTTTTTAATTTCTGACCTTGTGACATACTTTGCATTATCTGTTTCTTCTTTTTAGTCTCATAATGTTATTGCTGTGTACCAGGCCAGGAGACTCTTGAGTAGTACAGTATGTTTTCAGGTTTAAATCAGATTTTCTTGTTTGAATTAGAAAAAAACACACACTTACTGCACATGGGGGGGTGTAACATGGTGCAGGGGGTGCACTCAACATCAACATCAACATATCTGTGGGATCATTGTCTTCTGGTGTCTGAATCCTCACTTTGATTTCTTTTCTCAGGCCTGTTTTAAAGGGGAACTATGCAAGTCGGCTCGCTTTTCCACTGTTTTCCTAACCCTCCTCCTGGCCATGTGCATTTGTTTTCAACAAAGCCGGCGAGAAAACAATCCATGGAGCGTTATGATGTGTATATTTGTGTAGTCTTATCTGTCATAAACAAGAGATTACGGTTTATGGGGCACGTTTGTGTTGCGGTGCTGCAGAGATGAGAGCTGGGACACCGGGTCGGAGGCTCTGATCTTGCAAGATTGGTTTTCAGCCAAGAGGCGTTAGGTGGAACACACAGAGCCTCCGTTCTCCCTGTAACAAGTTACAAGTCATTTATTTAACCATCACAATTACACCAAAGCTAAAAATCCAAAGGTACTGTAAAAATCTTGCATAGTTCCTCTTTAATCAGTAATGTTGGCTGTTTATAGGTGGTACACACAGTTTATGGTGAAAAGTTGCAGTTTCTATTGGTGAAATTCCATCTATCTGAACTTTTCCTTCTCCATTTCATCTCCTCTCTGCACTCTGAGGGGAGTTTGATGTTCAGATTTCCTCAGCTAATAAACTTTATCTCCGTCTCCTGCAGCCCTACCTCTCAGTCATGCTGAACAAAGGCTCTCTGGAGGTTTTGATGTTTTCTGGCAGCCACAGTCCGCAGCGTGTCATCAGACGACCCGAGCAAGGCATACTGAACGACGGGAAGGAGCACTCGCTGCGCATAGAGAGGCTGGCTGGCAGGTTGGTGTGTCATTATCGTAAGATGTTTACTCTGTAAAATCTATTGAATACTAATTGTGTGCATGTGTTTGTTTCCCAGATCCTTTGCAGTTCAGGTTGATGAGGAGCCCAAGAGGGAGGCAGCGCTTCCCAACGACCAGCCAATGAACTTGCAACGCATCTTCTTGGGTGGTATTCCTGCAGAGGTAGAGCAGACGTCCAACAGAGCCAATGTCCCGTTCCAAGGATGTATCTGGAACCTCATGATCAATGCCGTGTACGTATCCTTCAGTCTGTATTATAATTATCTACACACATTTTCATTTAAAAAGCAAAAATACCAAAGATTCCCTCAGATCCAGCTTCTCAGAAGTCATATTTTAGGCCAAACCTCTAGCCAGCAAATGATCAACACAATAAACATTGTTGAAATAACCATTAGCATATCAGAGCAGTGCGTTAAGTTGTTTTTCCAAATGTACAGTGTGTTTTTAAAGTCTAGTAGCAACATCTTATCATTTAAATTGTGCAAAACTGAGCAGCAGTTCATGCAACTGGCTCTAGAGTGCTGCAACAGGGTGAGCGTTGAGTTGCACTGAGCATTTTAAAGTGATTTTTTCAAATTTCCATAAAAATTCACCCCTCCCCCTCTCACTGCTTTCACACTGCTCAGGTATACTGTGAGGCTTGATGGACTCCACCACTTGTGTGTCCATCCAAACCTCTCACACTCTGTGCGTTGCGATCCGATCCAATCCGATCAGATCAGATCAGAAAAGAATTTACAATAACTGGTGTTTTTCAGTTGGTGATTTATCCTCAGTGTAATGTGGTTTTGACACCACAAGATGAATATGGAGCAAAAGAACCGAGTCAGCTTTCGATTTTGGATATTTTCTCCTCTCTTCTGCGTTTAAAACACTGACACAGGCAAAACTGACCGATTCACTTCACATCAGTTATCCTTTGCAGTGCACTTGAAATGTTCACCTTAAACCTGCTGTAGCAACACTCAGGACAGGACAGCATCAGCTCTCCGGCCTAACGATCTCCCCTCTGTAATGTTTCCTGGCAGCAACGTGACAGGCCTAATTTTGACCTCATACACTGTTGGGTTAAAGCTTCATTAATATGATTGCAGGAGGTCATGACGCTGTTGATGATGATGATCATAAAGCCAGTGTGTGAACAACAGTAATCGAGCTGTCCGACATCATAAACATATTCATAACTCAAATTACACTCCTCTCTCATCTTTTGTGTTTGTTTATCGTTCACCTCATTTCACCCTTTTCACCCCAAAGCTGTAACCTTTACTTAGCAGATCTTTCAGCTGTCTATCCGTTAGTGGGCCTCGACACAGTGGGCCTGCACTCATTACTGCACAAGTTACCTAACATGATGAAAATGTATATGTGTTATACATTCTTGTGGTAATTCCTCTCACATTGTCACTTATATATGATCATGTTATTGTAATAGACACAATGTGGCCCAAACCCATGGCTGGTGTGTGTAGACTGAACATATCGCCGACTTTTGAAGTACATGTACAAACATGCAGGTGTAAATTCAGTGAAGAGGGTACAAACTAAGCAACGCTGCATTTGTGCAGACTGAGGGAATAGACAGGTAACCTAGTTCAAAAACACAACTATCAGTACCTCATAAACTTTCTAATTTAACCCCCTAGATGTGCAAATATCTCATCTAACTTAAAAATATATATACATAGCCTTTTTGTAGTTTTGCCAGTGTTTGAATTGCAGTGTATTTGTCTGTTGCAGTCAGTGTCAGTATTTTTAAATCTCATTGCCCGTCCTCCTCTCAGTCTCTCAGACTTCTCCCAGCCCGTGTCCTTTGAGAACGCTGAGATCGGCCAGTGCCCCAACCTGGCCCCACCGCCGCCGCCACCTCTGCTGGATGAGGAGAAGGAGCCTGAGAAGGAGAAGGAGCCACCAATGATCCCGGCCTCAGTAACACCACCTCCAGGGTCGGCTGCTGTAAGTGCCTGAATCAACATGGGAACACACATACACGTAAACCACCAAAACAATCATTGTCATTGATTTCTTTGTTAATATCTTTCAGAAGAAGGCATATTATAATAAGGTCATATTAATATGACATTACAGGGTCTTTATTTATAGTAGTATAACAGTCATTAGCTTTATTCAGGCAGCCCTATTTTGGTCTGTTGGCACATCAGGCACACATACACATTATAAAGATATAGCACAGTAAAGGTCATACCAGTATGTAGACACAGTTACAAAGATGCTCACATCCTACTCCACCATATTATTTTTCAGCCTCACTCACTCATGCACACACAAACACACACACACAAACACACACACGCTCATACACTTATTTCTCTGTGATGAAATGCAGCCATGGCCTCACCATGTTAGCTTAGCGTTTCATCACACAGCAGTTGCACAGCCCATTAACTCTTCTTTATAGTCCCTTTAGCCTTGAGCTACTAAACTCCACCTCTGGCAGCTTGTCATACAGTGCGGCACCACCGTGCTACGCTAGGCTAACTGTGCATGCCATTTATGCTTTATGAGCCCACAGGAGCCAAAACACTCAGCTAACATTTAGCCTGTATGCTAAGAGGCTGGCAGGCAGTGAGTCATTCGCCTCGTGCTCTTTTAGTACCAGGATAGGCAAGATATATTTCATAGATTTAATACATTATAGGTCTTGCAGCAGTCATAGGTTATCAGTTACCCAGTTACCTGCTAAACTACATCTCTAAAAGGACATTGATCATGAGGCACAGAGCCAAAGAGCCATACAGAGTTATTGCCAAGCTATGCTTAGCTATAACTCTGTGGTGTGTTGCTTTATGGGCTGCAAGTTAATCTACGTTGTGATATAGACTCCAGGCTGTGTGAGGCCGTAGTTCTAATAGCCCCTATCTACATTCCTAAAGGTAGGTTGTTTGCCTGCACAGGGTAATTATCTCTATAATTTATGTTTTGTTTGTCACATCACTGTTTGTGGTTTATAGATAACCAAAGTCCCTTTGGGTTAGTGTCTGTCCCACAGTGTATTAGTGTGTTTTTCTTTGATCTTTATGAAAGGGGGAAACATGATACTGGGTTATTCTGTTGATATCTTAAGTCACTTGGGTAGCTCCTATACAGTTTGTATGTTCAACAGCATGCGAGAATTATTCATTCATTCATGTTTATATTTAAGTCGATACACTAATTAGGCAGCACATATTAATATACATTGGCGAGCTTTAATATTATATATAAATCATGATTGTTATCAGCTTCTTTGTAGTGCCATTTTTAAAACATAGTTCCCAGACGTTTTTAAACTATGTCAGCCCTTTATCATTTTTATTTTGCCACGCAAACCCCTCCACAGAAAAACTCAAAAGTGTGTTGCGTTACCATGACGACGGGTGACCATAAACTGTTCTCTTTTCCGTACTGAATTCAGTGCTGGTTTTTTCCCACCTTTATTTTTGTAATATATATTGTGGTTATTGCAACACTCCCCTTGTTTCTTCATCTGGTCCATGCTCACGGCCACATTTAGTACATCTTTAGTTTTGGTATTAAAAGAGTTGTGGTGCGGCACGACGGGACGCAGCTCTGCGCACAGGTTGTGACATGCATTTTTCATCAACAAAACACAAAGGATATTGTTAGAATGAAGAAGTAAACCACAAATTGAATCACAGCTGACAGTAAACAACAGGCTCAGCATGTGCTTGAATAAAGAGGCTTCTTTATCTCCCATTTTTCTGTCACAACGTATTCTGCACTTCTGATTCTTCAGAGAGTTGTGAGCATCAATTTAGAGGTTGAAGAGGCTCCAGAAGGAGAGTTTCACAGGCTCCAGTGAACCTCGGAAAAATCTCATTCAGACTTAAGACTTCATTTTTTTTAACAGTTTAAAGGTTTAGTTTTATACTCTTTGTTCTGATTGATGATATCATGACACCTGCCTCCAATTGCCCCTTAAAATCGTGGCTGTCTAATTTCCATCAGTCACTTAACGAAGTATAACATAGAGTAGATTCAGCTTCAAATCATAATTAAAAAAAACTGGAAACAGGCTGTGACTTAATCTCCTCAAGAGGTGTCATGTTTTTATAGTAATTACACTTCAATTAACGCTACAAAGGGAAGCCAGTGTCTGAGGGTCTCTTCATTATGTCGTTGCCCTCTTTGACCTTTCATCTTCTTCACCTTGTTGCTTGCCTGTGGCTGATGGGAGGGGCTATTACGCTTGTCAATGATGAACTGTCGCCGTTCTGGCTCTGTGGCTGCCGCTAATCCACTTCCTTCCTACTTCCTGAACGCTGACCTGCAGGAGGCCACACCCCCTGCACCACCTGCTGCCGCCACACCTGCTGCCGCAATCCCAACCACTGCTAAACAGGACCCCAGCGCTGACCTGGTACATACACACAAACACACAATGAACAATCACTGCCTGCATATCAACACAACACTAACATTATAGCAGCATCTTAGTTGATTAGCAGATCGAGGAGATACTTCCCAACATCCATATTCACTTGGAACCATTTCTCTGACCACCTGTCGTTTCGGAAAGGCTGGGCACAATGATAATGTAAGCTACATACATTACAGCTGTAGTCCTCCACCTGAGTAGGTGAGGGTCGAGCGTCTTACATGAGAGCTCTTAACCTTACTTGTTTGCTACCGTGTTGTAACAGGTTGTGCTGTCACTGACTCACGTAACAGCTAAGTTTTTAAATTCAACTATAGCTCAGTAGATCTTGAGCTTTCAAGGACTGTTTAAAAAAACAAAAACATTGTTACACAATGCAGTGACCAGTGACATACAGTATATTTAAAGTACAAGTCCTGTCTTATGATTGGAGCAGTGATTTGGATCTAATTACTGCCAGAGGACAGAGGGGTATCTTCTCTGAAAGCTACAATACAATAGACAGAGTGTGGAGGACTTTGCACTCAGAAGTGATGGAAACTCTAATGACAAACGTACACACACACACACACATACACACACTCGTCTTCACTTATACTCACACACTTATACAAAATCCCAGCTAAATGACTTCAGATTCTATTGGTGTGACCTCCAACCAAAGCCCAGCCACTCTGAATGGAAGACGGTCTTTCCTATTGTTAGCTTAATGGAAAGACGCAGGAGGGGGGGGTTAGAGAAAGGGAGAGAGGAAGAGGCAGATGAAAGAGGACAGAAGACACAGAGAGGGTAGAGAGAAAAGGTGCAGCCATGGAGGAAGGGGAGGAAAGAGAGGGGAGAGTCTTTCTGAGCAGAGCGGCACTTGCCTTTTGTTGGCTTAATGGAAAGACGGAGGAGAGGAAGCGGGAAAAAGAATGAAAGGAGAGGGAAAGGAGAAAGGAGAGAGCTTCTGGCCCGGTGACGTCTCCCCTTTTGTTAGATAGGAAGAGAATGAGAAAGAAGGTAAAAAAAAAGAGGGAGGTTGAGGAGGAGGAGGAGCGGATATGAAGACAGAGCGCGATAAGAGGTGAGTGTCAGCTGTAACAAAGCAAGGTCACGGTGTGGGGAATGTCTTCACTTGAAAGAGAACAAGAGAGGAGAGGAGATTAAGACACACACACACACACCGATCGTCTCAGATCCTTCTCTCTCTCCAACTTTGTCTCGGACCCACAGCGGTGGTACAACAAAGCAGATTTGTTACTGAATAGGTGATTTGGTTTATTCAAAAGAGGTGGAGAGGATGAGGAGGCCCAGACACGAGATAGGAAAAGAGATCGGAGGAAAGAGAAGTGTAGGAACCAGGTGAAGAGCAGGTGGAGACAAACAGTGGATCACATGGCGATGCAGGTGGAGGAGGAATAAGTAGAGGAGAAAAGAAGCATATGAGAAAGTACAGTTCCTCTAGGTGAAGGTAAAGAGGAGAGGATGGAGAAAAAAGCCAAGGAGGAGGAGGGGTTGAAGAAGAGCGTAGAGGTAACATTGAGAGGAAAAGAATGAAAGAAGGATAAAAGAGAAAGGTAGGAAGTCGTAAAAAGTCGGGAAAAAAAGAGGTGGTAGGTAGGACGGAAAGAATGAAACAAATATGGCAGCAGGAGGAGAGTGAAAAAGGGAAAGGAGGAGAGGAAAGGAAATTTCAACATGAGATGAAAGGAGAGAGTTCAATACCAGAGAATTGAAGACGAAGAAAGGGGGGACACAGGAGTGATAAAAATGATCAGAAGAAGACAGAAAAGTGGGAGTAGACAAGTAGAGCAGAATGAAGTGGAGGAGAGGAGGTGACAAGAAAAAACAGAAGATAGAAGAGGACGAGTGGAGAAGGCAGGAGGAGGCAGGATTTGAGACTATCAATGCGAGGGCAGTAAAGGAGAGCAATGAAAAGTTGAGCTGCTGGGGGTCGAGAGGGAGGTATGAAAGGACGGAGGAAGGAGGGAGTTAATGGATAGACCAAGGAAAGAGAAGAAGATGAGGAAGTGTGGTGAAAGAGTGGATGAAGGAGGAAAGAGAGGGAAACAAAGTAGGAGCAGATGGGAGGACAGGAGGGTGACATGACAGGAGAGAAGGCAGAGACAAGTGGAAGAGAGAGGCAAGGAAACTGTGGGAGAGAGGGAGGAAGAAGTCAAAGTAAGATGCCTTTACAAGAACTACAACACTGACACCTTGAGGTCACAGCCTGAACTGCACCCTGAGAAAACAGGCAGTGGGGGTAAAAGCCTCTGAAACACCACTGACTTTATGTTTTTTTTTTTTTTTACCTTGTTCATAGTGACGCCCGAATCAAACAGGAATCAAACTCCAGTCACTGATGTTCAGTTCAGATAAATCAAAATCATGCACATGATTTATGAGAATCAAAATGTGGGAAGTTGGCAAAATCCAAACCTGACAATAACAGAGAGAGGTGCAGGAACAAACAGATTTTAACAAGCCATATGCTGCAGTTAGTTGGGACTGTCTGAAATCTCCAGCATGCTAATACGCACCACATGACTACAGTTTCATATTTGATTTTAACCACTAAAATTAGAATAATTATACCATCTGTTGTGTGATTATTTGATGACCCTTTGTGTCCAACATCCCTTCAGGTCCCTGCAGATCAGAGACCGAAAACCCTATTAGTTTGATTGACGTGGTTGTTGAGGTTCCTGTTGACAAGGAGCAATATGGTGAAACCCTGTCAGAGTAACTGACACCTTGTGTCCAATCTTAAGGATTCCTGTGCATCAGCTGTGGCCCCGACAGCGCTGGAGCAGGCCTATCAGTTCGGACTGACCAGGAACAGCCACATGAGTTTCGACTTCGACGACACCAAAGTCAGAGAGAGGTAAATATTTGCAGAATCAATCATCGTTCTATCATTTTAAGTGGTTTTACAGCCCTGAGGTGCTGCTCCTTTGTGTGGTATTTACGTGTGACAGACACGGTACAAGTCATATAGCACCTGCCGTAGATACATGTGAGGGAAAAATATCAATTCTGCAGTATAAAAATGACACGGGACATATGAATTCAGCACTAAAGTTGCAAAGCTAAAATATTTACAATTCTGACCACTGTGACATTACTATTACTGATTCATTAACAAGTCACATTTTACTGTACTTTTTACACTGTTGAGTAGTTTAATTTCATAATAATTCATAATTTCATGTTAAACTCAATATGAAAGTAATGAGTGGCAGCTGTGAAATAAATGCCATCAAGATCAGAAGAAATCAGAATTGCTTCTCTCTGCAATGTAGTGGACTAGCAGTACACAGTAGCATGAAATATGAATATTCAAGTTAAGTATATGTACTTAAGTGCAGTATACTTAAGTAAATGGGACAGCCCATGACTGTGAATGTAGCTCTGTTGCCAATAGTAACCTATTCCAACCTCTGTGTGGGTGTGTTTGTGTGCATCTTGTCAGGTTTTTGCTTTGATCCCACTGTACAGAACACAGGTCTAAATAAATAAAGCAGAACAGGAGAGAGTGAGTGAGTGAGTGAGTGAGTGAGTGAGTGATAGCTTGGACAGGATACATTTTTTCTTTTTTTTTTACTAGCACAGGTCAAAATCTGCGGGAAATATTTCATACTGAAAAAGTAAGAATGTGTTGAAATAGTGAACATGTTGTTGACTGGATCGACTGTGGAAACAAACCGAACAAAATGATGCAAAGAAATGAATAAACTCCAGTCCAGATACACAGATATTCACTCCTAAGGCCTGTAGGTCTGTAGGCCGTGATGATCTAAAAGTTTTATTAATGAATGAGAGTAAAAAGGATCAACATGTTGACTGTCTGTGTTGGGGTAACATTTTATTTACAGTGTGTTTCAGTGTAAGCAGCGGGGCAGCCTGCCGTCCACATCAAAATCTATCTTTCATTATTCTGAGCCTGTCAGCGCCGGGAAACATGATCAAATACCAAAATGGATGTCTGGCTCACTTAAAAGTGTAATTCATCTTGTGGGCCATTTACAATGATATAGTGTGCTATATGGGGCTGAATACAGATCTAACCGATTGACTGTGTCTGTATTAAATCATTTACCTGTGTATATCCACTGTTGAAGTATCTGTGTGTGCATGTGTGTCTCAGGCTTATACTGGAGTTTGAGCTGAGGACAAAGGAGGCGTCTGGACTCGTTCTCTACATGGCCAGAATCAACCACGCCGACTTTGTTTCCATACAGGTATCCATCCTCTGTTCTGTCTTCCCTTATTTCCCCGAAGGCTGAGGTAATTTCATGTTTACATTGACAGTAGCAGCTCTCTCTTCTTCTTCTTAAATCTCTCCCTCAGCAGAACCTCATGCATAACTAAAAAAAAAAAGTAAATAACTAAAAAAAAAATGTGTAAACTGAAACCTGTCTCTTCCTGCAGATCAAGGATGGACAAGTCTGTCTGGGTTATGATCTTGGCCACGGGAACATTTCTGGCTGTGTTCCATTTTCCATCAATGATGGAAACTGGTACAAGGTAATTTAATTCAGTTGAATATTCAGCACAACTTCATTTATTCCTGTGAGGACATCTGCATGCGGTAAAACTTTTGTAACACAGTGTTAGCAGAGAAATACAAAGTAACGATGGTAATGACAAAACTAAGGTGGGACAGCGTTGTCTGTCATTTATTTATTCACTCTATAATAGCTTTTCTACATTTTTCAATGTGAGAAGACCATACTATGTCTCTTCATCACTCCTCTCTGTTTCAACAGAGTGAAATTGTCCATGTCTTTCTGACTTTCTGTCTGTCTTTCTTTTTTTTGTCCTCTCAGATCCGTGTGAATCGTATAAAGCAGAGAGCTGTCCTCATGGTGGAGGGACGATACACTAAACAGATGATCAGTCCAAAGAAGGTACACCCATACAATGGAATAGGCATCATTTAAGTATTTAAAAGATCATGGAGTCTGGAGGTTTGTTTGTTGCAGTTTATAAACAAAACAGGGCTCAACTGTGCATGCCTCCTGCCCCTGACAGCAGCAGCATCAGCAGTAGTCAGGACTAGTCAGAACTGCAAAGAAAGAAAATACAGTCCAAAGACCAAAATACAGGCAGACTGCGGTCAAGCCAGCCGTCCCTCATTTTCACGTAGTCAAACCAGCCACTCCAACATTTCAACTGCGCCCTTTTTTTACATCTCGTAATGTAAACGTGAGAATTTTAGCTCAATAGCTTCCAGGTCCAGTGACCTATCAGCTCAAAATCAGTGTAGAACAGCAGAGCTGTGCACAGCCATAGACTGTATCCCATTTGAACACTTCTCATATTTTTTATGAATTTTTTAAATACATTTCATAATGTAAATATGTATGAAAGAGCATTAGGGCGAGGGAGATTTTTTTTTTTTTTTTTGTGTCAAGATTCTGAGTTCAAAGTCAGAAATCATCTCAGAGAAAAAAAAAAAGTCATATTTTCTGAGAAAAAAAGGCAGAATGTCTGAGATAAAAAGTCAGAATTTCTGAGAAAAAAATTAGAAATAAAAAGAAAAATTCTGAAATTCTGAGGAAAAACTCAAGAATTTTCTTTTTTCTCAAAAATTTTGACTTTTTTCTCAGAAATTCTGACTTTTTTTTTTCCTGGAATTTGATTTTTTTTCTCAGAAATTCTGACATTTTTCCCCCCAGAAATTCTGACTTTTTTCTCAGAAATTCTGATTTTTTGCCCCAGAAATTCTTACATTTTATCCCCCAGAAATTTTGACTTTTTTCCCAGAAATTCAGACATTTTTCTCAGAAATTGACATGTTTTCCCCCAGAATTTCTGACTTTTTTTTTTCTCAATTTCTGACTTTTTTCTCAGAATTTCTGACTGTTTTCTCAGAAATTCAGACTTTTTTCCCAGAATTTCTGACTTTTCTTCTCAATTTCTGACTTTTTTCTCAGAAATTCTGACTTTTTTCCCAGAATTTCTGACTTTTTTTTCTCAATTTCTGACTTTTTTCTCAAAAATTCTGATTTTTTTCTCAGAATTTCTGTCTCTTTTCTCAGAAATTCTCACAGTTTTTCCCAGAATTTCTGACTTTTTTTCTCAATTTCTGACTTTTTTCTCAACAATTCTGACTTTCTCACAGAATTTCTATCTCTATTCTCAGAAATTCTGACTTTTTCCCAGAAATTTGGACTTTTTTCTCTCAGTTTCTGACTTTTTTCTCAACAATTCTGACTTTCTCACAGAATTTCTATCTCTATTCTCAGAAATTCTGACTTTTTCCCAGAAATTTGGACTTTTTTCTCTCAGTTTCTGACTTTTTTTTCTCAATTTCTGACTTTTTTCTCAGAAATTCTGACATTTTTCCCCCAGAAATTCTGACTTTTTTCTCAGAATTTCTGACTTTTTTTTCTAAATTTCTGACTTTTTTTCTCAGAATTTCTGACTTTTTTTCTTCAATTTCTGACTTTTTTTTCTCAATTTCTGCCTTTTTTCTCAAAAATTCTGACTTTTTTCTCAGAATTTCTGACTTTTTTTTCTCAATTTCTGACTTTTTTTAGCAAAAATTCTGACATTTTTCCCTGAAATTCTTACTGTTTTTCTCAGAATTTCTGACATTTTTTCCCCCGGAATTTCTGACTTTTTTCTCAGAATTTCTGCCTTTTTTTCCTCAAAAATACTGACTTTTTTTCCCAGAATTTCTGACTTTTTTTTTCTCAATTTCTGACTTTTTTCTCAAAAATTCTGACTTTTTCACAGAATTTCTATCTCCATTCTCAGAAATTCTCACTTTTTCCCAGAAATTTGGACTTTTTTCTCTCAGTTTCTGACTTTTTTTTTCTCAATTTCTGACTTGTTTCTCAGAAATTCTGACATTTTTCCCCCAGAAATTCTGACTTTTTTCTCAGAATTTCTGACTTTTTTTTCCAGAATTTCTGACTTTTTTTCTCAGAATTTCTGACTTTTTTTCTTCAATTTCTGACTTTTTTTCTCAATTTCTGCCTTTTTTCTCAAAAATTCTGACTTTTTTCTCAGAATTTCTGACTTTTTTTTCTCAATTTCTGACTTTTTTTTAGCAAAAATTCTGACATTTTTCCCTGAAATTCTTACTGTTTTTCTCAGAATTTCTGACATTTTTTCCCCCAGAATTTCTGACTTTTTTCTCAGAATTTCTGCCTTTTTTCCTCAAAAATACTGACTTTTTTTCAGAATTTCTGACTTTTTTTTCTCAATTTCTGACTTTTTTCTCAAAAATTCTGCCTTTTTTCTCAAAAATTCTGCCTTTTTTCTCAGAATTCCTGTCTCTATTCTCAGAAATTCTCACTGTTTTTCCCAGAATTTCTGACTTTTTTTTCTCAATTTCTGACTTTTTTCTCAAAAATTCTGACTTTTTCACAGAATTTCTATCTCTATTCTCAGAATTTCTGACTTTTTTTCTCAATTTCTGACTTTTTTTAGCAAAAATTCTGACATTTTTCCCTGAAATTCTTACTGTTTTTCTCAGAATTTCTGACATTTTTTCCCCCGGAATTTCTGACTTTTTTCTCAGAATTTCTGCCTTTTTTCCTCAAAAATACTGACTTTTTTTCTCAGAATTTCTGACTTTTTTCTCAAAATTTCTGCCTTTTTTCTCAAAAATTCTGACTTTTTTTCTCAGTTTCTGACTTTTTTCTCAACAATTCTGACTTTCTCACAGAATTTCTATCTCTATTCTCAGAAATTCTGACTTTTTCAGAAATTTGGACTTTTTTCTCTCAGTTTCTGACTTTTTTCTCAACAATTCTGACTTTCTCACAGAATTTCTATCTCTATTCTCAGAAATTCTGACTTTTTCCAGAAATTTGGACTTTTTTTCTCAGTTTCTGACTTTTTTTCTCAATTTCTGACTTTTTTCTCAGAAATTCTGACATTTTTCCCCCAGAAATTCTGACTTTTTTCTCAGAATTTCTGACTTTTTTTTCAGAATTTCTGACTTTTTTTCTCAGAATTTCTGACTTTTTTTCTTCAATTTCTGACTTTTTTTCTCAATTTCTGCCTTTTTTCTCAAAAATTCTGACTTTTTTCTCAGAATTTCTGACTTTTTTTTCTCAATTTCTGACTTTTTTTTAGCAAAAATTCTGACATTTTTCCCTGAAATTCTTACTGTTTTTCTCAGAATTTCTGACATTTTTTCCCCGGAATTTCTGACTTTTTTCTCAGAATTCCTGTCTCTATTCTCAGAAATTCTCACTGTTTTTCCCAGAATTTCTGACTTTTTTTTCTCAATTTCTGACTTTTTTCTCAAAAATTCTGCCTTTTTTCTCAAAAATTCTGCCTTTTTTCTCAGAATTCCTGTCTCTATTCTCAGAAATTCTCACTGTTTTTCCCAGAATTTCTGACTTTTTTTTCTCAATTTCTGACTTTTTTCTCAAAAATTCTGACTTTTTCACAGAATTTCTATCTCTATTCTCAGAATTCTGACTTTTTTTTCTCAATTTCTGACTTTTTTTTAGCAAAAATTCTGACATTTTCCCTGAAATTCTTACTGTTTTTCTCAGAATTTCTGACATTTTTTCCCCCGGAATTTCTGACTTTTTTCTCAGAATTTCTGCCTTTTTTCCTCAAAAATACTGACTTTTTTTCTCAGAATTTCTGACTTTTTTCTCAAAATTTCTGCCTTTTTTCTCAAAATTCTGACTTTTTTTCTCAATTTCTGACTTTTTTCTCAAAAATTCTGACATTTTTCCCCCAGAAATTCTGACTTTTTTCTCAGAATTTCTGACTTTTTTTTTCTAAATTTCTGACTTTTTTTCTCAGAATTTCTGACTTTTTTTCTTCAATTTCTGACTTTTTTTCTCAATTTCTGCCTTTTTTCTCAAAAATTCTGACTTTTTTCTCAGAATTTCTGACTTTTTTTTCTCAATTTCTGACTTTTTTTAGCAAAAATTCTGACATTTTTCCCTGAAATTCTTACTGTTTTTCTCAGAATTTCTGACATTTTTTCCCCAGAATTTCTGACTTTTTTCTCAGAATTTCTGCCTTTTTTCCTCAAAAATACTGACTTTTTTTCTCAGAATTTCTGACTTTTTTTCTCAATTTCTGACTTTTTTCTCAAAAATTCTGCCTTTTTTCTCAGAATTCCTGTCTCTATTCTCAGAAATTCTCACTGTTTTTCCCAGAATTTCTGACTTTTTTTCTCAATTTCTGACTTTTTTCTCAAAAATTCTGACTTTTTCACAGAATTTCTATCTCTATTCTCAGAAATTCTGACTTTTTTCCCAGAAATTTGGACTTTTTCTCTCAGTTTCTGACTTTTTTTTTTCTCAATTTCTGACTTTTTTCTCAGAAATTCTGACATTTTTCCCCCAGAAATTCTGACTTTTTTCTCAGAATTTCTGACTTTTTTTTCTCAATTTCTGACTTTTTTCTTCAATTTCTGACTTTTTTTCTCAATTTCTGACTTTTTCCTCAAAAATTCTGCCTTTTTTCTCAGAATTTCTGTCTCTTTTCTCAGAAATTCTCACTGTTTTTCCACAGAAATTCTGACCTTTTTCTCAGAAATTCTTACTTTTTTCTCAGAAATTCTGACATTTTTTCCCCCAGAAATTCTGACTTTCTTTTCCCAGAAATTCTGAGTTTTTTCTCTCAATTTCTGACTTTTTTTCTCAGAAATCCTGATTTTTTCTCAGTTCAGAATTTCTGAGGGGAAAAAAAGTCAGAATTTCTGAGAAAAGAGTCTGAATTTTGAGGAAAAATTCAGGAATTGAAAAAAAAGTCAGAAATTATGAGAAAAAAATCTGATTTTTTTAGGAAAAAAGTCAGAAATTGAAAAGAAAAAAAGTCAGAAATTATGAGAAAAAAACTCAAAATTTGGGGGAAAAAAGTCAAAATTTCTGAGAAAAAAGTCTGACTTTTTTTTTAGAAAAAAGTCTGAATTTTTTAGAAAAATGTCAGAATTTCTGAGGAAAAAAGTCAGAAATTGAAAGGAAAAAAAGTCACGAGAAAGAGTTAGAATTTCTGAGGAATAAGTATGAAATTAAGAAAATAAAAGGCAGAAATATGAAAAAAAAAAAGTCAGATTTTTTTAGGAAAAAAGTCAGAATTTCTGAGGAAAAAAGTCAGAAATTGAAAAGAAAAGAAGTCAGAAATTCTGAAAAAAAAACTCAAAAACTTTTGAGAAAAAAATCTGAAATTCTGAGAAAAAAACTGAAATTCTGAGAAAAAAACTCTCTTTATCTCAGAAATTCTGACTTTTTTCTCAGAAATTATTTCTGACTTTAAACTCAGAATCTGTTGTTGGCTCTGATGCGTACACCCCTCTTTTTATCCCATCTGAACACTTCTTGTATTTTTTATGAATTTTTAATACATATCATGATGTAAATATGAGTATTTAAGCTCAATAGCTTCCAGGTCATATGCCCTTCCAGCTTAAAATCAGTGTAGAACAGTAGAGCTGCACATGCCCATTTTAACACTTCTCATATATTTTATGATTTTTTAAATATGTTTCATAATGTAAATATGTGCATTTTCACTCAATAGCTTCCAGACTCCAGATCTAGCTTTAATTATATTACTAACAAACGATTTCTTCTCACCAGGCTGATCTGTTGGACGTGGTGGGGAAGCTGTATGTTGGTGGATTACCTAAAAACTATACTACTAAGAGGATAGGACCTGTAAGAACACATACACACACACTTGTTTTTAAAAGAATTTTTTTGGTTGCATTTCGGTTCATATTTGCATATTCATTCATTTTACCACATCAAACAACTAAACATGGCTCATTAATGTCCAATGCTTCGTAATTACACTTTAAGTCTGTTTCATATTGTGATCCAGTGACCAGGATCTCTGTTCTCTCTCTCTGTTTCTAGATTCTCTACAGTATCAATGGATGCATTCGTAACCTCAAGATGGTAGGAAGTCCAGTGAGCACTAAGTCAGCCAGCACAGGTAATGGATTAGTGTTATTCTACTTGTTACAGAACCATCAGGGCAGGATGGATAGAACACACACCTCTCTTTCTTCACTGTCTCTCCTCCTAGGTCGCCTTGAAACTGTCAGTGAAGACTTTAAACTAGACATGGCCACACCCGCCTCTAGCTACATGGTAGGAAGTTGCTTCGTTGCTACTGAGACAGGCACCTATTTTGACGGCACTGGCTTCCTGAAAGCAGGTGAGATTCCACCTACGTGAAACGCTGTCAGCCTGCTGCACCCCAGTTGAAACCTCAGACCTGCAATGCTCAAGATTAAAGCACAGTTTCATGTGATGAATGTGAATATAATCTCTCTGCTTCTCTCTCTCTTTACCCAGTTGCTTCCTACAGAGTGGGTCTGGATGTGTCAATAGCTTTAGAGTTCAGAACCAGCAAAACCAACGGAGTCCTTCTGGCCATTAGCAACCAAGCTAACGATGGACTCGGACTAGAGATTGACCAGGGCAAGGTACAGGATAAAGACTGGAGGAATAGTCTGACATTCTTAAAATACATTTATTTTTACTGTCTGGTGGAGACTTAGATGAGAAGATCAATCCAAACCACTCAACATGTCTCATCTAACTAGTAACGATATATATATCTTTTTTTCTGGTTTCTGTTGTGTTCTGTTTGCGTAGCTGCTCTTCCATGTCGACAATGGAGCGGGACGAATCACAGCAGAGTACACACCTGAGGGGGAGGGCTTCTGCGACGGCCAGTGGCACTCCATCGTGGCCAAGAAACGTCGCCACAGGGTGGAGCTGGTGGTTGATGGGAAGCAAAGCCAAGCAGAGAGTCCGCACACACGCTCCGACGCGTGCGACACCAATGACCCCATTTACGTCGGAGGATATCCCAGTACGACACGAGCCAATGAATCTACATTTAAAAATCCAACAATAAGAAACTAATCCAAAACTCACTCAGGGATGCGGTGCAATAAGATGTGTTTGTGCCTCTGTCTTTCAGGTGGAGTTCGTCAGGCAGCTCTCTCTACCAGCACTTCCTTTAGAGGTTGTATGAGGAACCTGAAGATCACCAAGGCTTCTAAAACCATGGATGTACAGTTCAATAAGGCCCTGGAGATTAAAGGAGTCCAGCCTCTCTCCTGTCCAGCTGCAGCTGCCTAACCAGTGCCACACAACCTCCTACTTTGTTGTTTCCGCCCCTAATACTCCTCCAAGGAGCCACACAGGTCTATAAAGTGCAGAGTTTGCAGCATTTTTGGCAAAATCTTGGTCTTTGAAGATGCACTGTGTAGAGTTTTCTTTTTTTTTTTTTTATCTAAAAATAACCCCATCCTATCTCTCTGTAATCAATACAAAGGTGAAATGTGCGCATTCCTGTGGAGGCCCAGTACTAATGTCAAAAGTTGCTTTTACATATCTTTAGTTTACAGTGGGGATTTTTGAAAAGTCTTTGTATTTTACTACAAGCTGACAAAGAAACATTAGAATTTATTTCATAAAGAGTACGGTCTAGACCTGCTGTCTTTGAAAAGTGCCTCGAGATTTGGCCTGATATAAATAAAAATGGACTTGATTTGAATTTCAAACATCTACATCTCGCTGCTGTTTGGAGCTACCAACATGCAAAGTTGCCAAACTTCCAAGACAAAAAAAATAAAAATAAATCCTTTAAACTCACCCTCACACACTGTCAGTATGAGACCTTGACTTCTTTTTTTTAACACTGTAAAACTCAAGTCAATAAATCAATAATGGCTACAAACTGAGGTCTCACTGTGTTTTCAGGTGTTTTACAGTTTATCTACTGTCTTCATGTGAAGGCCGGTAATAGTATTAAAGCCTGTGCTGTGGTTGCAGGTGCTAACAGTGTTAAATGATTCTGTTCTGGGATAATGTGTGAATATGAAATCATTAACTCAGCTTTGTTTTTCAGTCAAGTCCCTCTTGAAGAGGTAGAGCAGGGTATGTGGAGTCACACATTTATACTGTTTCCCTTGTTACACAATTTCTCTGGAACAAAATGGAAAATTTACAATCTATATCTTTGTGTGATTTTTTTTCTACATTTGTCCTTCATAAACCTTGTTCCCTGTTTTTTTTAGTAGCTAACCACAGAAATGAGCATTGTGCAGGCATTATCCTCTCACCCTCATGTATACGACAGAGTATGAAGTTGGACTTATGTCAATGCTTTACACTTCTGAGAATGGTTAGGAAAAAGTTTATACATCCAGTAGCTTTGAAGCCATAAGGGCTGTGTCCACATGTCCAGTGTTTATTCCATTACTCAGTAATTACAGTAAAACTAAAGACAACTAAATACACTCAAAACTATGCCAGTTAATACCTATGCTTCCTTTGTTTCAACAGACATGACGGTGAGTAGATAATGAGAGCAACTTTAATTTCTATGGGTGCAAGTGTTCTACAACATTCCACAATATGTTATCAATAGATTTGATTGATTATAATGGGATATTTCCACACGTACAAGCTGGAGCTTGTATTTCTCTTCATTAATGTTAAGATGGCAAGTTGAAGGTACAAGGTTTCTGCAGGACACTGAATGGCTAATTCTGCATGGTGTGGCTGAAAAATGCATAAGCAGCTGTTTCTGAAATATATTCTTGATGGCATCACACGGATTGTCCTGTCTTTCTTTAAACTACACACATCACAAACTGGGCCGAGTGGAGGAGCAGGATCTGTTAAGACTGTGTGCTCAGCTGTGAATAAACAGTGATATTTGTTAGATAGAATTTTGAAAAATGATTAAATAAGATTAATGTGATAGGACTGATAATTGATTAAACATTGAATAGAAGCCTCCACTAGGTGGTGCTGCTGCAGCATCTTTGACAGCTGCTCTCGGCTCTACTACAGCAGAGGGACTGAACAATGAGATTACACCTGTCCACTGCTGGATTCACTGGGGGAGATTTCGCTCAATATAACTTGATAGCATCAATAACTTAAGCTGACTATTTCAAACTATTTTGGTGTCTTGGTGATGACCTTATTATTAGATTGCTTCATATTAGATACTATCAATATTCAATTTGATTATCATATTCAAATAAAATCCAGCATTAGGCTGATTCTTCCTCTATATAATTGTTTACTCTCAACAGGAGGTCATTACCAGCACTTTCTTTCCTAATACACTAGAGGGCAGTGTGTGACTGCAAGGGGCGCAGATGTACCTGATCATTGTGAACTGCTTACACAGTTGAGACGCTGCTGTTTGGCTCCATTACCCCAGGAAACATGACATTTATCCTTTTCGATGTGCTGTACAAAGAGCATTACTTTGCAGCTCCTGGAGAAATTAAACAGACACAGATGAAATGATGCAAACATCAAGTCCCTCTCTTTGTTGTGCATTCCTCTTTTATTATCATGGTCCTCTTTACATAAGGTGAAGAATGGTTAGGTCGTCAGCACACTAAACCTCACTGTGGCTGCCTGAAGTGGAATGTTTAGAAGATAGAAGAAAGCCTAATGTTACACCAACTTGCTTGTTTAAAGTAAAACACCCGCTTTTGTAAAATTATCCACCTGTCCCTTACCTTTTAGTGACAACAAGATTACACCTCTGTCTGCTTGTTGCACTTTCTCTTTCTTTTTTTTTTTAAACAAGGCTTTGAGAAATGATTTGCTATAAATAGACAATGTGCTTTACAGAGGCAGTGGCAAGTGGTTTTTCTTACAGCATGTGAGTTAATAGAAGAAATAATGGAGAACAGAAACCTCAATTTTTGCCCGTATTGTGTGACACTTGTTTAGATTTTCCGGTGATGACTTCTACAGTTTGTGCTGATGGTTCTATTCATCTTTTTCAGCATCTGAAAAAAAAGGACAAACAGCTGGTACTGCCAGAAGTGTAAAAAATAATTTCTTTTCTTTCTTTTTTTTGACCTGTGTTCCAGGAATGGTCTATTGTACCAGAGCAGAGTCGAGGTATTTACAGGAGAAAATATACAAGTCTTCATCTGTAGGTTTAATCAATCTGTAATAAGCATAAAAACACACATTAGTTTATATGATATTATATGAAGTGTGAACACACATTGAAACCATCTAAACCGATATCGTATGCCCAGAGGTTGTTAAATCTTGTGTCACCCCCATGTGAGTTGGATTGATCAAAAAAGCTCATTTACTAAGAAGTTGGTGCAACTTCTCCGCCTGGCAAAAAGCGAGCAGACCACCGTCCGTGTGAAGAGTGAGCAGGAGTTCAGTTGGAGAGTGCAGATGTTTACTGTAAAGCCCTCCACCCCTCTTTTCCCTTATATCATCCTAGTAAATGATGTGAGATAAAACAGCTAGCTACAGCATTAATTTAAGTCTCTTTTTGACATCAGTCAAGGCATTCGAGCATTCCATGTTTATATCACTGAAAGCAAAGTGAGAGCCTCTTGAGCTACCGTATTAACATGAGTGTAGATAGTAGATAGAGAGAGAAACAACAGAGCCGGCTGAGGTGCAGGCTTTTTGAGTAGAAACCTCCTAAGAAGAGAAAAACTGTTTGTCGTCTACACTGTGACAGCACTGTCCTGGTGTCAGGTCTGGTGACTTATTGCATGCTGTCGGTCCTCTTCGAGCTAATCTGAGAGGAGATTTCAAACATGGTGGCAGTCCAGTCCAGCAGCAGTATGGGCTCCGTTTGGTGCCCCCCTCACCCGCCTCCCGCAGCCACACCCAAACGCCCCAGGGTCCTTTTCCGCCTGCGCCCCAGGTGTAAGCAGCTCTTCTGGGTATGGTTCCTCCTACTCTTCATCCAGGCCTTGTCAGGATGACTGCATGAGGCCCGTCAGTCGTTTGCCCGTCAGTGACTTGCCCTGGGAGGGGAAACAGTGAGAACAAGGGAGGTGAGGGTGACAGCTGTTTAAATGCCATCAACTTAAAGGCTTTCCTGAGGATTTAGAAAAGAGCAGAGTGAGAGGAAAACTGAAAGAGTGGAAAGACCTGGTCTTGAAAAATGGTTTAAAGCTCAAAGCAGTGAGTGATAGTCAGACATGTCAACAGATAATAGGCTGTAAATGAACAAAGGAAACTGTAATATGACAAGGAAAATGCCATTGTTGACTACAGGCGAGTGAGATTTATATAACATTTATTTATTGATTCTAATCCTTCATGCTCAGAGTACGTCTACTGGGAGATGTGTTGTTTGCTCTGTTATGGCTGCAGGTCTGTGTACACCAAAGGCTTCAGGTGTTTGGGTGAAAGAAACAACACCTGTCCCTGTTTCAAAGCAAAAACAGCACAGACTCCAAAACTTCAAAGCAGTGCAGAGCAGAGCAATGCGTTAATCTCCCTATTTAGCTCCACTCCCACATTGTTGAAAAAAATAAAATAAAACCTGCTTTATTCATTCATCCTGCATCTCACTTCCAGTGTTCCCACAAGCAACTCTTTGTTCAGTCACACAGCTGGACATATTAATTAGTGCAATGAACAACTTGTTCTCCTCAGTCAACTAATCACCAGATCATTTCCTAAGACCAAGATGAAGGGAAAGAACATGTCCCTTCAGGGAAGGAGCCACAGTGCAGCAGCATTAAAGTCTAGGATATGATGGAGATCCTTGAATAACTGAGCATGGGCAGTGACAACATTAAAAATTTTGCATGTCACTCACCACACTGCGAGTGAACTTCTCCAGGGAGGTGCGACGGCCCTGCTCCGTTTCAGGCTGGAGAGTCAAAGAAAAGAAGGGGGAGGAGTTTAACATTTCAGTATTCAAATCTAACATCAAAATGCATCTCAACAACACAAATTTATTCGTTTTTAATAGTGAGTTTGAAAAAAAAAATCCAAAAGATTGCAATATTGTTTTTAACAGATTACAGCTCTGTGTTTATCGCTGCAACTGCTTTCACTGACAGAATGTGGTGTTCAACCTTCCAGTCTAAAATGGTTGAAAGTCACAAACAAAGCAATTTATCTAATGCAAAGACTATACATTTTGTGCAGCGTTAAATATGACATTATCTTATAGGCTGCAGTGGCAACTTAAATTTCCCCCTATATTTTTCATCATCTGGGCGAATCAACCGTTTACAGTCGTCTCACCACTTCCCATTCACAAAGTGACCTTGGTGAGTAACCTTCACTTCCTGCTTCCACGCTATCACATATTTAGTATAGAAATGGTATCAGAGGTTGACCCATGTGTTATTGACAAACAGAAACACACACACACACACACACACACACACACACACACATACTTTCTTCCTCGCCATCAGCAGGTCCTGGTACACGTTGGAGCGCAAGAACCGTGTATAGCTGTCACTTTTCATCAGTTTGTAGATGTGATCCTGAATTGAAAGAGTGAGGGCGAGAGACATAAAAAGAAATAGGGAGAGAGTGCAGATACATGAGTATGAGGGAGGAGGAGGGTTAGTCCATGCACAGACTATAAGCTGTGTCACAATTCAGAGGCTGCATTTGTTGACTGACTGCGACATGCCAGCACAAACAGACTGACAAATTACTCTGTGTTTTCCAAATATGTGTATACAGTCTCTTGGTCTGAAACTCTCAGCTGGTTGTCTCTGAAGATGGATGGAGGTGAGCTATAAAGTCACGAGTGTCATCGAAGTTGCTACGCCTAATGGCGACCAAACTAAACATTAAGGTTGCTAAGCGACAGGAGCCGTGCTTTGCAGCGCGATGGCGGACGGAGCTGGTAACGTAAAGTGTAAATGCTCCGTAGACCAAGCATGGATCTATTATAAGTTTATATAATATATCCATGAGACCAAGCCGTCTTGTTTCAGTTGTTCGCTCGTGGTTTAGACAGTATTTTCCGCATCCGCCGATGGATGTGACGGCCTCTGAACTGGGACTCAGTGAATGGCTCCACTGTGCTAATGACATGCTAACGCAGGCAAAGTGAACTTAACAAGACCCTCACAGAGGGAGAGACATGGTTGTAACTCACTGGCAACTATGTATCCGGTTCAAATCTACTAACAAATCTATTCTCTTCCCCTTTTAAGCCTGGATCAGAAGAGGAAATTTGATAAACACCAACCAACCCACCCCAACGCTCTGTCTCCATCCTTTCCCCTTCCTACATTATCCATCACTCAGAGTGAGGCCTACTCTCCAGAAATCACCACACAGTATAAACCCATTAGCTGTTACTGGTGATGTGTGTGAGAGAGACAAATACAGCAGACAACAGTGTGAGGCAGAGGCAGCACTGACACTGATCACCTGAAGAGATGTAATTTAAAAAGAGGGGATATAAGCTTTGTGAGTGTCTCTCACACCAAAGGGGATTTGTCATTGTATTGTGACCTCAACAAGGAAAAGCATTGACCAGGAGCTTACTGACTGTGAAAGAAAAATCCTAATGCATAACAAACATGTAAAAAAAAAATGCATACAACAATTGTAGAAGAAAATCAAGGAAACCTTTCTCCCTCATGTCAAAAACTATTACCGAACAAAATATGACTAATAATAAGAGCAAGATGTCCAGCATGTACCACACCTCTTACTCAGTATAAACTGGGATATGCTCCACCTGCTGCAACCCACTGTAGGACTGAGTGTGTGGACATAACAGATGGACAAGTGGGTGGGTAATAATAAACATGGGCAATTTAATAGCTCGAACAAATGACTTGTGATGCAAATTAGATGTCCTCCATCTATGTGTGTGATCAGCTGCCAGTAGATGTGTAGCTTTAGCTTTAGCCTGTGGATTCTGTATATTAAAAGTCAGCAGGTGTAACACTGTATGTGTGTTAGTGAGTCTCAGTTTAAGCCGGGCAGGTTAACCTTTCAGCTGACAGGTCTGAATAAGGAGGTTCAGCTCTTGCATCGCCATAAGGGATTCTGTATGGCATTTAAGAACATAGATTATTTTCTCGCTGTCTTATTTGAGTGTAATTTATAAATATCAGTTGTAGATGTTATTCTTGTGTCTGTGTGTTAAGATTAAAAGATTAAAAGCTGGGAGTGTAAGGGTTTATGTGGGGTCCATAGCAAGTAATGTAACAGTGGTGTTCTCTTTAGAGGTTTGTAATGACTGATATTCAGTGATAGCTTTTAAACAGGACAGTCAGACAATGTAAAACATTACTTTCCCTTCTCTCTGCCTTCCTGTATTGTTGTTTTTCCCCCACCTGTGCGTCCTCATAGCTGTATCGCCCGGGGTCTTTCAGGTTCTGGCTGGTGCGTTCGTAGCTGTGGGAGTCCAGGTTGATGGAGCTGGGTGCCCCCTCTGCCAGGAACTCAGTCCAGATATCCTCGGCCCCCTGTGCAACGTCCTGCTGGGGCATCTTCTTCAAGTCCTGCACGGCCAACCAGAACCTGAAGCAGCACAGACAGTCATGATTTGACATGTGTCCAGACAAATAGCAGTCCACGTATCCACAAGGTATCTATCAGTGGACTATGTGTGCATGTTTGAATTGTGAGCGGGACTACAAGCAAAGTAGAGTATGTGGCCAAAACTGTTTGATTTCAACTATAAAAGTCAGTTTCACTCTGAAAATGTGAAGGAGCTGTATAAAACACAGTGACTTTGCAAAGACATGAAGGGTGACGAGTGAAAAAGCGACTTCCTCTAGTCATGTTTAATATTTTACAGTATTAATTTGAGACATTTCAGTGAGGCGTGGTGAGACTGTAGTGCTGCAGGGAGGCAGGTCTTCAGCTGTGTTAAGCACCGGAGGCAGCAGAGAGCCACTGGCTGACTGCCTCCGATATTAGTTTGTATCTATATTGATCTGTGGACTGGTTCAGCAATATAGAGAGAAACACCTCTGGGGTCTGCGTCTCTGTCTCTCTCTCTATTTCACACTCTCTGTCACTCACTCTCTGCAGTGCTATTCCACAAGCTCCCTCATAAAACCCAAAGCAATTAAAGGTCCAGAGAAGGGGTGAGGAGACTGGTGGGACAGCCAAAGGGGGATGAGGAGTGATACAGCTGCACTACGTTCTTCCTCACATCCATGTACAAGTGTGTGTGTGTGTGTGTGTGCTGTTCTCTCACAGACTTATTTCTAATAGGTCTTTCTGTCCGAACAGCGTGAATGTGTACGTCTAAATGAAGGATGAATTTAATACATTTTTACTGTGGATCAATAAACAACATCAACCTCATTAAATCAAGACAACACACACACACACACACACACACACATTTGAACAGTCTGGTCATGTCTACCAGCTGCAAACTACCTTCCTCCACTGTTGATGCATGGGATATGGGTGGTTAGCCATGCTGCTGCTGTTTGCTACCTGTATGTGTTATTTTTGGTTGCTGGGGGACTGGATGTGTTCGTGTGTGTGCAAGTGGTTTTGGGGATGCATGTCATACACGGGAGCAGTGATTGATTTTCCAGTGGAGGCTGAGGAGGAGGACGAGGTGAAGGGATTATGGGATATGGATGACTACAGGTCCAAATCTGACACAAAGTCAAGTGAAACTAGTAGTTTATAGTATTGATTGGCTGACAGGTGGTGCAGACAGGGCGGTGAATATTAGCTCATCACTGCAGTGAGATTTAAAGTTTTTAGACATTTGGGGAAATAGGCTTATTGACATTCTTGCAGAATGTTACATAAGAAGATCGATGGCAGTTTCATGGTAAATATCAAACAGCCAAGAGAGACATGGCTAAGTTTACCTTAGCTTTAAGACTGGAAATATAAAAACAGCTAGCCTGTGTTTTGTACAGGTGAAACACAGGAGACATGATGCATTAATTAATGAGATTTACAAGGACAGGTAGATGAAGCCAGGCTCTTTTATGTCTTTTATACTACGCTAGGCCAAACAAAGGTTTTCTGTAGCTTCAAATTTATCATAGTGATGATAGTGAATAAAGAGTGGATCAATCCTTTGTAATCTTTTATATCCTAACTACAACATGTACTATTGCAGAGCTACAAAACTAAACAAAAGTATTGTACTTGTACAAGTCTCTACTGCTGTTCTCATACAGAGTTTTCACATCGAACTCTCTGAAGCTGCATTTAATTTTTCATAAACTAGTCTTTGTTCACATTTTCAATAGCTGAGGCTCTTCTCGGCTAATGCTGTATACATTTCCGGCAAATTCATTTCTTTCGTGGTGATAAAATCCTTTCAAAGAAACTAGTTAGACGCTTTTTGATTTGCAGAACTCAAAGTAATGATACTTCTGATCTTCACATCAGGGCAGCTCATCAGCATAATTTTTTATCTACTCTCATTTTCTGTATGTAGTTAGATTTATGCAAATGCCATTATTTTCTTTTTGCATTCAAGGTTTCCATCTTCAACACCCTCCAAACAACTGGGAACTGGAAAACCTTCATTTGTAATGTTTTTTCCTCTATCTGTACGGTGTACAAGTGGGTTAAAATGGTAGGTTGGAATAATAGAGATGCCAAAGAGAAATCAGTGTTCTCTGGCTATTTTCAGAGCAGTAAAAGCTTTTGAATAACTGTTCTATTCGCCTCACAAGAACCACAGGTGAAAATGCACAAACAGTGCTGTTGTGTTGCTCAGCTGTAATCTTTCACACAATCATATGTCAACAAACTTGAGGCAAAGAGAACAATCACTGCGTTTTGTATTTTTTTTTGTTTTTTTGACATATTTATAGGTCTGTCCTAAAATGCAGAAGAAAAACATGTTTTGCAATTATTCATAAATATAATGCGCACCGTGAACAGAGCACTTTTCCAGTTTTGTGGACCACCCAAAGTGATTTACAATACTTCTTCAGCTATTCACTCACACATTATACATCACACCCACAAACACACACACACATAGACTGATGCAACAGCCATCTGGGGCAGTTTGGGGTTCAGTATCTAGCCTGAGGACACTTTGACATTTGGATTGTAGGATTTATGGACCTTCTAATTAGTGGACAACCTGCTCTACCTCCATAGAGACAGTCACAACCTACTTACTAAAGTTTCATAAAATGCTAAAAAATACCATAACATAACTACAATTACGACTCTGTGTTTGCTGTTACAACCAGCCAAGCAGGTTACATCCATGTTAAGGTATAAAGGTATTTTACCACAATTCTGTGATATGACTTTCACCTCTCACCACCACATCCTGATCAGGTTGTTCTTGGGTCCAAGTGAATGTCTGTACTAAATTTAAAGAGATGGACAGCTGTGTCCAGAGGTTACAGTGTTGGTGGATAATTAGCATCCTGTGTGCTCACCGCAGGTTTTCTGAGCTGAACTCTGACTCCAGGAACTTGAGGAAGAGCTCCTGACCTGCGGGGTCTTTCAGGGCCTCCTCCAGAGAGAAACCCCACTTCTTCACCCTCTGCTGACTGGGCTCCTTACTGGGAGAGATGGGAGAGGATGGAGAGGGAGCCAGTGTAAACATCCAAGAGAGAGGTTAGAGATTGAATTACAGGGAAACAACAAGACACTGAAACTTATAATGTGATTGGTCTAGGGAGGCAGTGATTGGCGCCTTCAAAGATGCGCATTATGACAACATTAATCTAAAATCCACTTATTTTAGTCTCAGTGGGGAATATTTTCTCCTCTCCTGCCATTAATCAATTCAGCTGAATTATTAAGATACATTAGGCAGAATGATTATATGTCTGCTCTAATTAAATCCTGCATAATTTAGACAAGCCAGGAGTTCAGAGCAGAGTGCAACTTGTTGAGAGCGGTGACTGTCCTCACTGAGAGATAAGGCTTCACTTCATTTCTTTCATAATCTCTAGATAACAACTGAACGGGCAACCGGTAATTTCACATTTGTCTGTTACACATAAAGGTTTATTTGATTTAAATTGACAGAGTACACTGATTGACCGCTGAAATTTTCTTTACCACTTCAGTAAATAGCCAATCACTTGAGGTAAGTACTCGTAAATATCCAGGGCGTGACAAAGTGGAGCTGTTTTTAGTAGCCATTGCCTTTTTCAGAGTAGGTCCAAATTACTAACACTCTTTTCAAGGTGTAGATTTCCTTGTCCTGTTCCTGTTGACTTTTAGAATGAATAAAAGTTAGTTTTTTTTTTACAGCGTGCACTTCAAATCCAACAAATATCACCCCACTTAAATATTTGAACAGATCCAACCAGCAAAGACATTTCTTTGATGAGTGAAATGAAACTCCAAAGTAATCACAGTGCCTAGTGAAGCAAATCTCTCCCAGCAGGCCTTCAAGCATTTTGAGGGCTCAGCATGACCCTGAAATTGGTTAAGTAATCACAGGGTTATGTCTCTAGAAAACATAAAAAACCTTGTGTGTGTGTGTGTGTGTGAGAACTGCCAGTTAAATTATTCACAAAAATGGACTTGAAATGTTCACAGAGTGAAAATGAAACTGCTGTGGTCTCTGGTTCTGTACCTGGCCTCCAGGTCCCAGAAGGAGGGATCGTCGTTGGTCCAGGGGTTGGACGGCTCTGGTGCTGTCACGAACGGGTCGTACTCCATGTACTGCTCAGTGTAGGATATCAGACTGACACACACAACACAGGAGAAGAGAGGAGAGGGTGAAGGCAGAGCTGGAGTTTCATAGTGACATTTTGAGCAGTTCCTCAGTATTTCCTCTCTTTTACTTGTGAATGTGACTTGACAGTTTTCAGAAGTAAATTATGAAAGAAAAATAGTTAAGCGGGAACATCTGCTCTGATCAAAATCACCAAAGCTCAGATGTGAACCTCCTTCTTCTCTTTGATAATCTGAGATAAACACAAAGTGAGAGACACAGTGAAGCAGACAGCATCGACTACAGCAGGACTCTGAAGATGCTTCAGTGCTCAATTTAACACAAGGATCCATTATAACACCATGTGGCATCCTAAACACACCGTGTTGGCCACTGTAAAAATTCCTCCATAAAATGATAATATGAACAGCTATGACACGTTTGAGCCTCAACAAACTGTAAAAAACACATTTTTATCACAGCAAATGTGTCATAAACTGACTGAGCTTGTCAGTTCAGAACGTCTTCAAGTCGTTTATAGGAGAGACTGAAATTCAAATCTGCTCAACACCTCCTCTGAGAGAGGGTGTAATGAGCATCGAACAAAATCCAGGACCATTTAATTACACTTGAGAATATGATCTTCTCAAAAAACATAACTGTTAAAAGCACAGTTAGGAGGACATAACTACTACAACATTTGGATCTACAGTACAGGTGTTTGAGGACAACGGAGCATTTAATTCCACCCAGTTGTGAATGTTCGCAAACTAACCACCATGGAAATCAAGCGACTGGTCGACCAAGAAAATTAAACTATTCAGTTGTCAAACACAAAACCTATGGATAAAACGTATGGATCGGAGCCTACGTTTATTCATTAGACCAGACAGAGACAACAAATCCTTCTAAAGTCAGATCAGTGCAGTGTTTGCAAAGGCAGCATGAAGATAATCCATGACAAACTGCTCTGAGTTTGTTTGGGTTTTCATTTGCAGCACTCTCTGGATCATGCATAAATTAATTAGGAAGGAAGTCGTTTTGTGAGAACAAAATGAAAACGAAGCTTTAATCATTGTTGAGCCAAATTTAAGATTTATGAGCATGAAAGAGAGGAGTAAATCCAAATAAGGAATAAAATAAATACTTCAAGAAATGACAACAATCAAGACATCCTCATCATCTTCCATCACACAGAAAAGAACTGAAGAGGAAGTGAAGGATCCTCTTGTGAGAGAACATCATCAGGCTCCTTCTTGTAGTTGCGTTTGTATCCAAACGTTTGTACATGAGACTGCATCACTTGTCTTGTTCCAGCATCAGCTCGGTCTTCCTGCAGAAGCTGCTCCACCAGATGTTCTCAATGATTTGCAAATCGCTCCAACGTGACTGATGTTGTTTGTCATGTTGTCTGTTGCAAGGTTTGGGTTAATGCCCCAAACTTTCTGCTCCGTGGAGCACCAATTAAACTGGGCTCCATGCGTGGAGACGGGGTTAAAGGGTCGTGGAGACAGAGCGAGCCAACAGCCAGCAGTAATCACAGTTTTTCTGCTCTGCTGGGAAATTAATGGTTGTCCTGACTGACTGAGCAGAGGATGGGACTGTCAGGAAGGCAAACACCAAAGTGGGTCAGCCACATGGCAGGGACGGGAATAGGAACTCATAGAGGATGGGGAAAAAAATAACAAAAACACCTGTGCAACTTAATGCAACTGAACACAGCTCCACGTTCTACACATTTGTTTAATTTATAATGTTAAATTTCTGAGAGCTAGACAAACACCAGCTTTTTAATCGTCATCCCCTCATCAACCCACACTTACTTTTCTATATTATATTATATATTAGTGTCTCTGATTCTAATAAAAACATTTCATGTGTTTTCTAATATCATATATGGTACACCTTATTCTCCCTCACAGTATCAAATGAGGTTCATTTGCTACCAGTCAGCTTCTATTATGGAAACTCTTTCAGTGCATTGGTAGATTTTTTTTTTTTTCAATAAAATACAATTTTCAGTGCTCACCCACACATGTACACTAATACACTGTATATGCTGCTTAATGAAATATTATGAGATGTCCCTGGAGCGTATCTGCATCTTATCACCTCATGTCCAGCATCCTCTCTTGGATGCTTGACTCCATTTTGCAGTATTAGATAAGGTGGAGCTGCTGTTTTGCTCCTGTTTTTCCAACACATTTTCCACATGGATGGGACATGCAGGGTGAGCGACATGTGCCGGCCAGTGCCTTATTCTAAATTACACCAATTTCACCCTCAGACAGCAACGGTAGCACCTCACATCTCTGTGCCAAACTGAAAACACCACAGGTTCAAAACTAAACTACCTCCATGTCCCACTGTTACAGATACTACAGATACAGTAGGAGGGATGTCAGAGGATGGGAAAGCAGGTTTTTTATGAGAAAAGATGGTGCTCCCTTATCGGCGTAAGTGACGTGCTGATCGACAAGATAAAAAGGATATGCAGCCGAGAAGTGAGTTTTGTGCCTGTACTACCTTTCAGCCACCTTTGACATCTTCATACAGTGACGGTCAAGCTGGGTGTTCAGGAACAGGATCTGAAACAGGAGACAACAGGGGATGTTTGCTCGGTTGGCAGCATCTATTTCATTCATACCTAATGTTGCTATCTTCATATTTATAGCCAAGATTTCTTGTAACAATTTGGCCTGGTAGCACAAAGTGTGCATGCAGCTCACAGATTGCCAATCTTGTCACGAACAATATCAAAGTCTTGGAGCTACACACTGATATTTCACAGATATTTTACCTCTTTCTCCACATCCTCCTTGGTGCCTTTTCTGTACTGTTGTGAGGGAGTGTGTATGGGACTCTGCGACTGCGTTCCCTCTTCCGCCACACCATACACCGACTGGACCGTTTGGACATGATGAGAGAGGACAGGTGGGAGAAGTAATAGAGAGACAGTGTTTGTGTGCACCCATTATTTCACTTGCAATGCTTGAAAATAACTGCAAAGGGAGCCGCGGTACATTGTGTTGTCAAATTAAATGGGATGAACGTAACTAAATCAGAATTGAAAATAAATCTCATTAAGGAATAACACTGATGTAATTGAAATATTTGTCCAATGTCTAAAATTAAAGTGATCTATTTTCTATCATTATTTTTTTGTTATTCTGTTTCTGTCATCGTCTCCCACCTTCTTAATTCTGTGAGGGTTCTTCATGCGTCTGCATTTCCTGATGTCCATCTCGGTGGTGTTAACACATCCAGGCTGCAGGAAAATAAACACAAAACACATTTTTTTTTGGAAATCTCTGAAATACTTTACAGTGAACCCAAACAAACATAGCCATGGAAAGGTAGAAAAGAAATGGGATGTGGATGGAGGATGAAGTGGGCGTCTGTAATCTCACATGCACAGACAGAATCTTACCACAGGTCTGTGGACATCCCAGAAGGCTCTCTCCTGGCTGTCAAGGATCTTCCTCTCGGTTTTATCCTTCTTCCTGTCGATCCTGCAGATGAGATCAGTCAGTGTGAGAGATTGTGGCTTCTCTGGCGTCGGCATTAGATGTAGCAGTTGAATCAAGATGGACGGATAAGAAGGAGAGGGGGAGATGGACTACAGATGATAAAGTCGAGGATTGTCCATCAGTTTTAACAAGACGTGCACAAGGGAGTTTGGCACGGTCCCTTCTCCTGTCTGTGCGTCTTCCCAGTGTGTGTGTGTGCACTGTTTGCAGCCAGTGGTCAAATCTGCAGCAAGAACATCATCCCATTGTGCAGCTCTGATTGTTTAGTCCTGCTCAAGTAAACCAAACTGCATCTACTGCAATGTCTTCATGAGGACTGAAACAATAAAACCTGCCACCAGAACTTGTTCAACATACATCAGTGGAGCATAACATAAACTTTAAAGTACATTTACTTTAGTATTCACTCAGTAATAAACCCATTATAATGTTTTGGTCATTTAACAGAGAGACTAATTTTTTGCATGAGAACTAATTAAAGTTATTTTGACTTGTATTTTCTGTGCATTATCTCTACTTTTACTTGAGTGTCTTCCTGCTCCCACGACCACTTTCAATATATTTGCTTTACATCCTTCACCTACAGTTGATCAATTGACATGGAGACTTTGTCCTGACCAAAAAGAAACACACAGCAGGACCCAACCATCAAAAAGTACCGTAGCACAACAGTAATTCACAAAATGACGACTTCTGTAACGACTGGTGACAAGGTGGTGCAGGTAGTGAATGCATCCTTTCTGCACTTCCTTCGTTATAAAAGCCCACCATCTATCATCGCTGCTTGAAAATAAAAGATTTATCATCCAGTCTGGCTCAGAAACACACAGCCTGATCACATCCGATAAATAATGTTATAAAGAGAAAACTCCCATCACAGGAGGGTTAATGGAGTTTATCTGAACTCCACGCTGCTCATCTTATGGGATGTCACGTTGGAATTACACCACATTGTTTATCTTTTACCTTAAGGTGTGAATGACATCGCTGTGCGCATTGTGGGTTCATGTGTTGCCATGGTAACAAAGCACACTTACTTGACCTGGGCCTCAGCCTGCATGTAGATAAACTCCCACTTCCTGGCAAAGGCTCTCTGCAACCTGGCAAGGTTCTCCTGTTAGAGACCAGATAGAGACACAGAGACATGTTATGACCCAAACTCTCCAAAGCATAAATAATAATAAAGAAAATGACATTTTTTTTTTTTTTTTTTTAAGACGTTACACAGTTTTAAAGATCGAGTCTTCTCGAGATGCAGTTTCGATCACGCATCATCCCAGACACACGCACGAGTCTGACCTTTAAGGCGTTGTGTTTTTTCTGCCCCAAGCTTGACACACAGATCAATACTAAGAAGTAATAGCTCAGAGGAACAGTTGAGCACTCACCGCCTCATAATCTGCCAGCTCCAGCCTGGTCTTATTCTGCATGGTCCGCTTGCACAGGTAGATAGCTGATGACAGAGGGAGACACACAGAGAGGATTTATCAGTACACACATTTCCCTGCCTCCATTCATCCACTCATTCATGCATCTCTCATCCCCCTATACCTTCCTCACCTCTCATGGTGTGAGAGTACAATCAGTTTCAGAAGCCACCTGTCCTCCTATCTGTCACTTTAGGATTATGAGGTGGAGTGTGGAGAAGCTCAGAGCTCTGAACTCCAGCCATGGCTGCCTCTGTGACAGGATGAAGGGCAGGAGGTGGAACTATGATCGACTAATCCTGTTGACTGTTCCTCTCCACAGCGGACGGCGTGCTCCAGCAAATAACTGAGCAGGAGGTTAGTTATATTTATACTCAGGTATGTAGGCTTATATTTGTCTTGTAAAGCTGATTATTTCCATGACAACATGTTTTTACCCCAACTTTTGAAAACATTTGTGGTATAGTCACTCAGTTTAGTTGTTTTCTATAGTTAATTCTATATAGTAGTTTTCATAGAGACAGTGTCTGTCATTTTAATGCAAGATTAAAAGTGCCTCCACATATCCTAAAAAAGTAAAGTACCATAAAAGTAAACTCTCAAGTGATAAAGTAAAAACTGCAGTGATATCAAACATCAACCACATGACTGGTTGAGATCCACAGGTTTATAAATGTCAGTATAGGTCACATACAAGCAAAACTATTGATCAGGAGCTGTGCTATGAAGTGCTGTTCAGTATAGTTATATAGTTATTTCTGTATAAAAAGATGAGCACTGTGGGAGTTGAGTTAAGCTCCACAGCCAGACTGTAAAAAAAACAAAACAAAAAAAAAACACTTGCAGCTACAAAAGAATACATTGACTTATTTTTTGGTCTAATTTGATGTTGCTTAGTAAAGATGATACCGGATCTGGGGAAAACGTTTTCCCAAAACACTGTTCTGGGTTCAGTTAGAAACTGGACTGAGCACATCATTACAGCTGATGTTAATGCTGATGAACACAGTGTACCCTGTGTTCTGCTTAAAGCCTTTTAGCACTGATTTAGATCTACAGACCCAATGCACCAGCACATTTTATAGAGGGTGGCCATTAGGAGCATTTCAAAATTCAAGAGGGATTTTTGTTCTGAAATAAAAAATAAAAAATAAAAAAAGTGGTGGTGTTAGGAACATGAGGACTTGTCAAATAATACCACTGATACCTCTATCAACCCTCCATTCAATACAGTATCATCTCTGATAGTCATTTTACTCCATGTAATCATGGTATCATGGTTTTGTATCATTATTTAAATTACACACTGACATATTTTTATCTAACAAGCAATTAAATGTTTCCTACCCAAAATAATTGTTTAAAAAAAAAGCAAACACACACAGACACACATAAAATGTCAATGCGTCCCCTTAAGAATCTCACCGTAGTCCGTGTTTTCAGGCTCCCAGCAGTTGGATGGCCAGAAATATGGTGCCTGAGGGGGGAACAAAGTGAAAAGGTAGATCAGCCAATGTTTTGTATTTGCACAACACAAACACACAATAGCCTCGGTACATAATATTGGCTGCATTTCAAAGACTGTAATAAAATAAATAAATAAATAAATAAAATCTGAAAGTCAAAACTGTGCAGGGCAAACATGTCCTTTCCAAACTTTTCTACAAAACTCGAGTGATGGTGATGACCTTTACCAGACAGTTGTTGTGCCTCTGAGGCAGCGCACATGATTGCTTTGCACTATTACGTGAGCAATCAAAAATATTTTTATTATCATGACTGAGCGAAGTCAGAGACGCTGACTCCTGAGAACGTTTCCACCAGGAATAAGGGCGTCCTGGAGAGGAGTGCTGCAGCAATACAGTCAAAGGAGAGAACCACGAACGCTGCAAAATAAACAATGGCAAAGCAGAGCAGTAAAGCCCGCAGGCACAGAGCAGATGCTGATAGGACTGGTATTGGACACAGCTAACACGGTCCAGAATCACAGCTTTAAAACCATCTTTAGTTGTTTCAGTGAGGGGAGATATTACACTGTTTAATTATTGTTTTGATTTTCCTTCTCTGTGTTCCTCTTTGTCTTGCTCTGCTTGAAAAATTAAATGCTAATGAATGGTGATTATCTTTATGAAGCTTTTCTGGTGCGGCAAACAGCCCTCCCTCTCGTCCTTTTCCTCCTCCTCTTCTTCTCCTCCCTCCTCTTGTCGTCGCTTCCACTTCACTTTGAAGGAGAAGAACCAAGGTCAAAGCTCGGCAATGTGCACTGCCGTCTGGTTTAATTAAATTGCTCCTCTAGCTCTGGTGGAGTCTCAGCTCCAACAAGTCAGGGTGAATGGGAAGGAAGACAGCGCTACAGAGATCATTCTAATCTCGTCACATGGCGCCTCGCCATTCCCCGCTGAGGAATTTGAAAACATTGTTTCCTCTTTTTAATTAGGGAAGTCCGGATAAAACAGTCTGGCATAATTAATCTGTGACTTTAATGCCACTCTTTTATCTATGACCAGTGAAGGAGGAGTGAAATGTCAGCACGCTTTGCTTTCTTTCTGGTCCCCGGACGAGACTTTTATTCTAGTGTACTACTCTACTACACTATGTCTCTGTCAGGCTTTTGGTACCCGCCTACTCAGCCCAAACCCCTCACTCGCTTGATGAATATTTTAACAGATCACCATTCATTTTTAATAGGGTCCCAGGATCCCATCATAGTACTGAGGATGCTGTAGACAGAGGACAGGGCCTTTTGTCATCAAGATCAAGATTGGTGTGTAATTCCATAACGGAACAAGTGATCCTCAACAACTGATTGGGGTCTTTATGAGAATAAGCACCCCCCGAGTCAGATTAACCTTGCTGGACTTTTTTTTTTCCACACTAATGCAGGATGAGGAGGGCATAAATTTAAGCTTAGGTCTGTTACTAAAGTCACAGAGCAATTTGCATTTGGTCAAGAACACAAAGTATTGCGTTGTAATCTGTTTACAATAATGAAGCATTATTTAAGACTACAGGAAAATAGAGAAGAGGCTTTTTTTTTCTAAGTTTTTTCTAAGTTCTTTTTCCTGGCTGAAATCTCCTGGAGCAACCTACAAGGCTCAGGGTCAAAAAAAAAAACTTCATACAGGATCAATAACTATGCTAGCAGCTCTGTGAGGCTTTGAGCAGCGCTTTCAGCAAAATGCTAACATCTCTATGCTAACAGGCTAACAACACAAGGTCCAGATGTGGTTAAAGCCATTATTTATGCATGTTATTTGTGCACGCCTTTGGTGATAAAGCAAAGTGTTGCAGGGCTGTCATATTGCTGGCTCTAGATGAAAAGTCAGGGATCATCACCATAGTACTTACAATTCATCACAGCTCTACAAAGAGCAGCACTGCAAGCATGACAGCTTTATCCCTTTTTTTCTATTCTGATCTGTCAGTGTTTCTGAAAGAAAGAGGACATTTTCCCATCTACCTTTCTTATCTGAAAATTGATGAACCCAAACACATAGAATCTGGAATACTGTTTTTATACTGTGCATCAATCAGTCAAGTAAATAGTCTCCTTTTAGTGCTATGGCCTAACCCAGCACCACGTTCACTCTGCTGTCATGAAATGCAGAACTTGATACCTCTCACTTGTCTCAGCAGTGCCTTCATACTGGATGATTCATGAGGCAGAGAATTAAATGCGTTTGATACTCTGCTGCATCTGCTGTACAGTAGTCTGCTTGATATCACAGTTGATTGTGATGCATGTTTACAAAAAAGGCTTTTGACTCAGTCATGCCAATCACCATCATCATCATCATCATCATCATCATCTGAGTCGCTATGTTTAATTTGTTCTGTTTATATCTGATATGTGTTGTCTTGCCTTTGAAGGTAATGTAATTACCGTCTTCTTGAGCTCCTGTGAGCTGAACACACATTTAAAATAGTAGTTTAATTTAGTTTTTGGGTTTTTTGAATTCAGTAGTTTTCTTGGCAACATTTGATCCTCAACTTGGCATTAAATGCAGCAACTGCCTATTTCTAGTCTCTCAAAGGATTGTGTAACCCTAAACCTGACAATGACACCAGACACTCTAAGATGAACCCTACACACCAAGAGCCTAAAAGCCAATCAATTATCACATGACTTATTGGTCATCCAGCAAGCATCTTGAGTTTTTATCTATCTTAAATATGGGGTTAAGATGATTTATTGATTCTATATGCAGCCACTTTTGCCACCTCTCTAGATGTTTCATTTGATGCTGTCACTCACCTGAAAGCGGTAGAAAGTGCCGTCGTCCTTGAGAGAGAGGACGTGGTCTGAGATAGGGAAGAAGTACCCCTGAGCTGCAATGAGACTCCCGATGTGCATGGCCTCAGCTGTGAAGGAAAAAGAACAAGGAGTGCAGCTCACAGTGGGTTACTCGGCACTCCACATGTTATCTCTAATTCAATATCTTTATGGATGGAATAGACCAAGCCAAGAGTAACAGTATCAGGACAGTGGAGTCAAACTAGACTTCTAGAAAAACCTTAGGAACACAGTATGATTTTCTTGTGTTGAGTATTGAGATAAAAGCCACAGATGCCCATTTTTATGTTATTAAATGGTTGAACATTTGCTGTATATAAAGCTATTGATCATATCTTACCGTATATTTAAATAGCCTGCTGTATCATGTACCATGACTCAAGAATTGACTCAGTGTCCACGCTGTGGGCTACTGCACTAACAATAAACACTGCTCTCCCACCACTGTGCCTCAGGTCAGGCCAGCTGAACAACATATCTGAATACTATAGCCACTGTTGATTTATTCTCTTTTAAATCCCCTGTTTTCTTATTTTCCAGAAAAGTTGTTTCTACACTGCATTTCACAACTATGCAAATACTTAGTAATTTTCTTGGATAATGTTCGAGTTTCTGCCTGTTCAGCCAAGGCTAACTGCAAAGATCTTTTATTTATCTCAAACATAAAGGTATTTGTGTCTCTACAGAGGTAAAAAAAATGCCCTGTTCATCAGAGGGAGACTAATGACAGACCTGGAACAGCTATCACACACCATGTCTGACCTCTCAGGAGCTAGACTATTGCCAACTGAGACAGTTGTTATTTTTTCTTTTCACATTCTCAACATTAAGACACAGTAGACACAGTAAGGACAAGTCACTTTGTGGTTGTTAATGTAAGACATACAAAGGGGAATGTTGCACCCTTTGTATTGGTCCTGTGGTTCTGCATGACTACTGTTATCATGGGAAGCTGTGGCCTTAAAACAACATCTGTACATCCAGCACAGCAGAGACGGGTCAGGTGTTTGTTTGTAAGACTTACCTGGATCCTCGATGGACAGATTCTTCATCAGCCACTGTACAATATCTGTACCTGAATCAGGTCAGACAGAGAGAGACAAATGAGTGTTACAGTGAAAAGCTGGAGGGGTGAAGAGGGGATGGGATTAAAAAAAGAGAGAGAAGATGAAGTAGATCATAAAAGTTAGAAAGACAGAAGAAAAGAAAAGGAAAATTAACAGTTTTAATTTCTACATTTTTGAAGCACACTTAAATGTTTAATATGTAAACAGCTCTGAGAATTTACAGTAACAGAGGGTATTTTCACCAGCTGATGTATTTTTCAACAAATACTCCCAAAACATCAGATCTGATGAAGACATAATAACTTTATCACTATTTCACATCAAGCTCTTGGCTTGAAAATGAAATAATGATCCAGATATATGCCTTTATCCCCTGGAAATGAAGATTATCCCTTGCCACTGGCACTCAGGGGAATAACATCTAGAGACCTGGCATTATTTTCTGCAATAAGTATGACAGGTAAAGCTCCCTTTTTTTTTTTTTTTTTTGCTGATGGAGATAGTGTTATCTTATCTGTGCTTCCCCTCTGCTTTCTCTGAGCCCCAAAGGAGGTGGTGTTTAATTCTCCATCATTCATTAGCTTCCTGGCCCCCGGCACTCAGCTGCAAACATTTGAGCTGCTGCTCTGCACATCCATCCGCTGCTGTAGTAATTGTGTTTATTGATACGCTCTGCTTATGGCATATTGGGGTAATGCATTTTCCATAAGTGCAAGGACTGAAAAAAAACAAGAAGAATGATAATAGCCTTCCTTTGTTTCCATCATTTCTGTGGGGTGTGTCAAAGCCTCCCACTGAGGCTCCAGCCTGTTAAAGTGATTTAGTTTATCAAGTGAAGCAACTACAGCCAACTACAGGCAAGGTGGCTCACATCCATTCTCCCACATCTTACTTTACAATTGGCTAACAATGGTTTTATTTTTCTGTTTTAAATCTTCATTTATTTACAAAGTTTAACTGTGTTTTCTCCATGATAGAGTCCCACACATTGACCTCCACAGTCCCAGCTTTATTGAAGTAGTCGGGACTTGATTGCCTTGCTTTGGGGCACCTTAACAGTAGGAGAACACCATTACTCATTCCTTTTCCACACTTATGTTGTCCTCTCACTCTCCCTCCAGCCATTCAGCTATCCTCCAGTGATCCATTGCACAGGAAAAAAAAAACAGAGCTGCAGCCTTGACACAACCACAAAGAAATGCAGCCACAAAACACACACTGCGTGTTTGTGGATGTGACTCAGCTGGAGATCTAGCTTGTACTTTCCCTAACACTATCACATTTGTGATCCCAATGCAGTATTGCTGTGGGGCTTTACCCACAGGATGTGGTAAAAAATAACACCAGGTAGCCTATCAGCCAGTTGCTGAATTTTTGCTGAAAAAGCAGAAATTGGTGACTAGCCTATAACTACCCCACAAATAATTTCAAACTTGAAGGAATAATTTCCCTTTTTCTTGCTGAGAGTTGGAAAAAACGAATCAAAGCAGCTAGCTTAAAGCTAGACCTGAAACACAGGAGGAAGAGGGAGTCTAGGTTAGCATAGCCTACTTTAGCATAAACACCGAAAAAGCAGGGAAACAGCTAGCTAACTTTAGCATAAAAAAGGCAAACAGTTGGCTTAGTTTAGCACAGAAACTAGAAAAATAAGAAAATAGTTATTTTAATTTAGCATTAAGAGTAGAAACAAAGGGAACTGCTAATTCGGTTTATCATAACTAAAGACTGCAATGTTACCTATTAAGTTATTTTACCTAGCCTAACTTAGCATAAAGACTAGCTGAAGTAGCTTAGCACTTAGTAGCTAGTAGTCTTGTTTAGAATAACGACTAGAAAAAGTAGAAAATAGATATAAGTTTAGCGTAAAGACTGGAGACAGTGGGACTCAGTGAATCAGTGAATCATCCCTCCAGCTCTCCTTCTGTCTCTCATCTCTTTTCACCAGGTATTCACACACTGACGCACATCAGTGTTTACAGACTGCAGCGTCTGTCAGAGCCTCTTCTCTGATACCTCTTTCTCTTTCCATCTCTTTTTACCTGTGACAACGCTGGGGATTTTGGTCATGAAGCTTTTGACGGTTCGGATGGGAACTCCCTCCGTCTCATCCTGGATGCGAGTGACAATGTCTTCAATCTGCAGGAGACGGACGGAGAGAGGGGGAAAAAAGAGGCGATTTAAAACTTTGATCAATTTGAAAGTTCTGTTTGAGGCAAGTACTGACTAAATGGGCTAAATTTAGCATTTCAGTAATAGCATATCAATAAACCATCACCGCATTAATTTTCATCTGCCAGTTTCTACTCTGTAGACTGACTTTGTAGCTGCACGGGGCTGAGTACTTGCTTCAGCCACTGCCTCTGTCCCCCTCACTACTACAAGATACTTGTGATGTTGCTATGGTGAATCACATTATAGAATAGAAATAGAAAATATTGATCCCCAAAGGGAAATTCCCGATCCCGGTTCGGGTTGGGGTTCCGGTACCGATCCCGGTTCTGGTCCCGGTACCGTTTCGGGTTCCGGTACCGGTTCTGGTTCGGGTTCCGGTTCTGGTACCGGTTCGGGTTCCGGTGCCTATCCCAGTTCTGGTCCCGGTACCGGTTCGGGTTCCGATACCGACCCGGTTCTGGTACCGGTTCGGATCCCGGTACCGGTTCGCGTTCGGGTACCGGTACCAGAACCGGGATCGGTACCAGAAACCCGAACGCGAACCCGGTACCGACCGGTTCGGGTTCTGGTACCGGTTCGGGTTCCGGTACCGATTAGGGTTCCGGCCCTGGTACCGGTCCGGTTCGGGTTCTGATAGGCCTGGTGCCGCTCCTGGCTCCGGCACTGTCCCGGTGCCATTGTCCTGGCTCTGGTCCATGTCCCAGTTCTGGTACGGCCCCAGCTCCGGGGTCCTGGTCCTGTCCCATTCTTATCACAGCATCTGGACCCTTTCAGGCTGTCACAGTCATTCACTTACAGCTGACCTTGTTTAAGTCAGTCAGGGTTCAAGGTCTGAGAGGCAGAAGGGAACTGGGCCCTTTCTGGGCCCGGCCCGGTCTGTTACATTGATGGCTGAGTTCCAGTCCGGTCTCTTACAGAGCATAGACTGCATATGACTTAGGCTCGTTTATGTGAAGTGTGTGAGTGTCCCACTATCACATCATCAAGTCACTTTATGTCCTGGTCCTGGTCCTGTCCCATTCATATCACAGCATCTGGACCATTTCAGGCTCTCTCACTCACTCAATTACAGTACAGCTGACCTTGTATAAGTCAGTCAGTGTTCAGGGCCTGACAGGTGGAAGGGATTGGGCCCTTTTGATCCTGGCCTAGTCCGTCACTTTGCTGTGTCCCCTTCCTGGTCCATCACGTTAATGGCTGAGTTCCTGTCTGGTCTCTTACAGACCATAGACTGTATATGACTTAGGCCTGTTCACGTGAATTGTTTGAGTGTCCCACTGTCACATCATCAAGTCACTTTATGTCCTGGTCCTGGTCCTGTCCCATTCAAATCACAGCATCTGGACCATTTCAGGCTCTCTCACTCACTCAATTACAGTACAGCTGACCTTGTATAAGTCAGTTAGGGTTCAGGCATCTGGTCAGTTGTCATCAAGTCAGTTTATGTCCTCTCACTTTCAGTCAGCATCGACACTGATTTTGCTTCAGGAAATTACCCACAGTTCATAGCAATGTGTAGTCAAATACAGGAGGTGTCACCAGAAGCATTGCAACGGAACCACTCCCACTCCCTGTTCTCCCTGGTCCAGGTCCCGATCCCGGTTCTGGTCTCGGTCCCGGTTCTGGTCCCGGTACCGGTTCGGGTTCCGGTACCGACCCGGTTCTGGTCCCGGTACCAGTTCGGGTCCCGGTACCGATCCCGGTTCTGGTACCAGTTCGGGTGGGGTTCCGGTACCGATCCCGGTTCTGGTCCCGGTACCGGAACCCGAACCGGTACCGGGATCCGAACCGGTACCAGAACTGGGTCGGTACCGGAACCCGAACGCGAACCGGTACCGGTCCGTTATGTTCATGGCTGAGCTCCAGTCTGGTCTGAACTGCAAAGAAAAGGAAATACCGCTTCCGTTAGCGGAAGTTAGCGTCGAGCTAGCGGGTGTTAGCTCTACGCTAGCACTCGCTAGAATCCGGGACAGCTAGCGGGGCTAGCAACCCTCCAACTCGTGCTGCACGAAACTTCACCTTAGCTCTGTCATTGGCTGGAGAGAAAACACCGCCTCTTCACCCAGGAACATCCCCGTGCACAAAAAAAAACAAAGCAAAAGACCAAAGTACAGGCGGAGGGAGGGGGTTCACAGTCACCACCACACAGGACTAGGCCCATAGGTGATGATTAAGCCAGATTTCATTTGTATAGCGTTTATCTTTAAGCAAAACCCCCCGACTCTATTTAATCAGGCTGCGTCCTTTCAAAAAAAAAAAAAAGAAAAAGAAAAGGCTGTCTGAAAGTAGACAAAACTACTGTGTGTGTACTTCAGAATTAAATCTGCTGAATGATTTACAAAACAGAACAAGGTTCCTATTGTGTCAGCACAGACACAGACAGCGCTTTCAGAGCTTCTGATGTACCAAGGCATTTAATTAATTTTAGCCATGAAATTCAAATGTGTATGCGTGCTATGAAGTGGGCACTTGAACTTCCTGAAAAACTGCTGCTGGAAAACTGTTCATTTTCACTGACAAGATTATCCCACACTGGCTGTTGTAAACTACAAAATGCAACCAATAACATCTTATTTACATCCAGCCGTTATGTCCATCCTTTCAAATTAAGTCTTTTCAAAGCAATTGCAGCACATCAAGGGAGTAATGATACCCTTACAAGGAGCCTTTGAATATGCAAAATAGACCAACTTTGATTTAATTCCTACATACTGTTACTATATCATAGTAGTAAACTTCATATTGTCTATAAATGTTGCTTCAACAGCAGAAAATTAGAGGATAATGAGACACGTAAACTCATGTGACACAGCACATGTCTTTGGCTGAGTATTATCACAACTGTGCACATGTTAAATAAAGCACAGTGCCCACCTTAAAGTAATATGATCAGATTGGAGTTTGATTTACTTTTGTTTTGATTGCAATGTCGACACCCCCTCTCTGCACAGATGCTTTTTTTTGTTTGCGTCAGAGAGTGGGAAGTGAGAACTTGGTCGCTTTGGAGACAGAAACTACCACACAACTCAGAAGCTATATATAAATCCCAAATCCAATCCAGAGCAGAAAGAAAAAATGGCTATGTATGTGCGTTTTGTTGTTGTTGTTGTTGTTGTTGTTTTTACTCCTGAACCATTAAAGAGATCACATTAAAGAAGAGCTGGAAAAATATATATATATTACCGAGAACATTATGTGCACACTCACAGTCATGCATGCACAGACATCTAGCTCTGAGAAAAGCACTTTCAACTTCTGTGCTTTGAGTACCAGGAGTACACTGTACTGCAGATGTGTCCTCATGCTGTGTACATTTCTCTGACCCTTTTAGCTTTATGAGTATATTTATAATGTGTGAGCTTGCTGTCAGTGCAATGCAATTCTAGCAGGCTCCCACGCTGGGTTAAAGCTTACATGACTACTTCCACAACAGACTCATACAGACTCTACTTAATGTAGAGCATGCTTTAAATATACAGAGCATGCCATAATGCACATCCAATGCAAATCCCTATATGTTCTTTTTGAACAAGCTGATAATTATTGTATCATCATATGTCCAATAATTTAAAAAGAAGAAGAAAAAAAGCAGTGTACAGTCCCCCCCATTGCATGACCAAAAACAAAACATCACATTTGATTTATTAACAAATGTATAACATTTGTATGTATGTATAACATTTGACTTTAAAAAGACACCCCAAAGTCCCGGTGCTGTTCCTTGAGTTTTAGAGCTCACCAACCCAAACAAGAAAATTTCATTTAGATTTTTTAAATGATTATTGTCATCTAAGGAGTCGCCTTGGGGATTAAATGAGAGCAGAGAAAGATGAAGTGCTTTCAAGGTGCAAATAAGTAACACAGTTGTTAACCTCTTAGTTATGCCTACATCCACCTACATACATCTCCCAGCCATGATCTGCTGTCTTGCCAAGATTTGAAGAGCGGATTGACACCATCTCCCTCAAAATTATTTGCTATTTGCTTATAGTATAAAGACTGGAAGCAAGCAAGGCAACAGACTGGCTCTGTCTAAAAAAAAAAAAAAAAAAAAAAATCTACCAGCAGCACCTTTAAAATCACACAAATAATTAATATGTAAACAAACAGAAATGCATCAATAATACAAACACCAAGGTGTGTTTGTACAGGAAATTGCACACTGTACTATTTGTTACCTGGACCGGTGACTTCCTGTGGTTTCTACGGTGACGACAGAACTCCACTTCATCAAGTGTTTATCTTTGGACAGACTCGGTCTCTCAGCTTCCCTCTGCTTGCAGTCTGATGCTGAGCTGAACAAACACCTCTTGCTTCTAGCTGCTTACTCGAAGGATAACAGAAACTCTTGGGTGTAGTTGATAGATAGGGACAGAAAAATCTGCCCACTATTGAGCAGAGAAAGTCAACCTGGAAACACTAAACAGCTGCTGTCGAAACACATCCGCTATAAAAGAGCTTGTTTTTGGCAGAGCAAACAGCAAATATTAAGGAAAAGAAGGAGAAGCTTGTCTTTTTCGCTTCCCAGCACAGATGTTCCCAACCAATCTGCAGATTCAAACTGACAAGCCCTCTGCTTTTACGTCTCCGGCCATCAGTCTGCTATCACCCTTCCTCCGCTCTCTTGTTAAAAGAAAGAGAGATCCTGGCTGTCTGCCATAAGCAAAGGGGGCACAGGCAGCTTTGGGCTACACATCAGAATCAATATAATAATATGATTCTAACAAGACCTTGATGGTGTGTGGAGACAGCTGCTCAAATGACTTTAATTGCTTCCGCTGTCATGAACAATCTACCCCTGCCGCACTAATCAAAACAGGTATTCATAACAGGTTTATTGCAGGTTACAACAGCTGAGTTTGAGGAAAAGACGCAAAAAAATCCAACCCTTCTGTAGGCTACATAGTTTAAAACACAATGCATCCTATGGATTGGTCTGAGTCGTGGTTGCACACAGTCAATTAGTTGTCATAGTTTATCAGATGTGAATTTGATTGGTCAACCTTGCGACCCCCAGACAGTCCTGAAGACTGTGTTTAAGGCTTAAGATTCGAGTAAAGTTTGCTAAACTTAATACCCTAACCCAGGGAGAGGTTTGGGGTGAGATGCTCAGTGTTATGTCTCATGGCAAACATGGTCTAAACAAAGACACGTGCTTGTACATGGTGTGAACATGCGTGTAACGGCTGAGTGCATGTGCTCTGCTCTTGGATTCTGTGTTGTTTGTTTCTGTCTCAGCTTTGAGAGCAGCCCAGTGGGAGCAGATTTCATCAGACTTATTGCGAGCCGCTCTATTTAACTCCCCGTGGGGCAGTGGGCTGCCTGATTACAATGTTATCACCACACGCTTAGCACGGACCAACTAGCGGGCTGGCAGGCAGCTTGGCAGACAGGTGGGTTATGGAGGGGGGGGGCTATGCTGTTGATTGTAGTTTAATGATCCCTTCGGGCAATGGGATGGTCGTCCGTTTACACTCACCAGCGATGCAGATGCCACTGTCTCCATCCCTCAGTGATCTGTGTATCAGTTTGAGTGTGTATCGTACTTTCCGGAGTCTTATGCAAGACTCAAAAAAGCATCTGATGGAGTGAGTGTGTGAGAGTGGGAGACAAAGAGGAGCACAATATTCCTCCAAACTAGATATTATGGCAAAAGTGCAGCTTCATCTTCAGAAACTGATTTCAGCCAATAAGGAGAAGGAAGTATCTGAATTTTTTATTTAGGTAAAAATAGCAATACTACAAGAATAAAATATTCCATTATAAATCCTGCATTAAAAATTAAAAGTATTATAAGGGTTCAAAGTAAAAGTTCTCATTTTGCAGAATAACCTATTTTAGTGTTATGTATTATGAATTGTATATATATTATTAAGTGGATCTAATTAATGTTGGGTAGTTAAATCTAAGTTGGAACCATCACATCTCATTTGATCAAGGTTTTAAAAACACCAATTTTTCAAGTAAAGTAAAAAGTGCAATAAAGTTCAGTGCAGTCGTGTTGAATATAACTCCTCAAGCGTTTGTTACTTTACACCTTTTACCCAACAACACAGGAAGCAGTTGTTGACGACTGAACTAATCTGAGCTCATCTTATATTTGCTGATGTTGTAATGTGTCCTGGGAATTTCAACTAAATCTAAATTTCAAATCGGAACATTTATTTAACCTCAGGGGTCGCCACTTCTGACCGATGAGGGAACGGTGAGTTACACAAGAGTTTATCAGGGTGGAAGTGGGCTAAAGCATCCGGAGTCGACCACGCTGACCCATGGGAAGCAGGGACAATAACTCACAGCTGGACCCACAACATGGCATGCACACCCAAGTACACGCAGGTGATGCCAACAAAAGTACACTTTATTTGTAAAATAGCCCCCCCCCCAATTTGAATTCCTGACCTTGAATCAGCTGCAATTAGCCTTCCTCAGCACACAGAGGAGTCTGTGGGAGAGGAGACCGACAAGCCCATCACCGCGGCTATAATGAAGCAGGTACACGTCCTGCTGAGAGAGAAAATGTCAGCCACGGTCCCGCGGGGTGGGGATGTCTGCACGGAGAAGTCTGGCTAACACGTTTTGAGAGAAAAGAAAGAAAATTACATCCTCTGAACCATGCAGCTCCAAGCCTTCCTCACAGTAATAGTAACACGCTGCCAGATCAATAGCAGGCTGGATGAAGGCCAGCTGGAGAACAAGAGAACAAGAGACAGATGACTGACATTCAAGTCAGCGATATGCAGATCCAATGTTCTGGCCTTTTATTTGACCACAGATTTGACAGTTTAACTGCCCGAGTCATGTGGGTCTCTACAAATAGATCATTATCACTCCCTTATTCTAATTTCATTCATCGTCACTTGATTTTCCAGCAGCGAAATTCACTATGATGCTACAAAAACTGAAAATGTCACCAAAAAAGGGCACAGGGCCATGGATATCTAAAGAAGACTTTAAACCACAAGATCTTCAGAATTTACTTTTCATGCATCAAAACACTCCAGGCACATCTTTGAAGGGCCTATTTTAAGTCTTATCCATGGCAACAGTATCAGTCTGTTATCAGAGACTGAGAGAGGATAAAAAGTTTTTTTTCTCTTTCTTCTTACCAACGAGCAGTAATTCATGCACCGTTGATCATATTTCATATACCTGAGAGACTGAGCTCAAATATACATGGGAAGAAAAATGCGTTTCCATGAAATGATTGATTCAGTTTTCAAGGGAAGACAAAGTATGTGATCAGACTGGTTATAAGAGACCCATTGGTCGATTTTTCGCTCCTTCAGTGCATCTGCATATTACCTTCGCAACATCCTTAACAATCAAGTGCTGAAACACCACACTGATTGCACCATGTTCCTCCGCGCTTCAAGTGCCTCTTGCATGCAGACAAGGAACACTCTGGACAGAAAGTCAAGTGACAACAAAAAGAAAAGATGAAGGAGCCGGCTAAGAGTCACCCAAACACACGCAGACAAATCGATCTAAGATATCAAGCACATGTTATAAAAGTGTGAGCTCAAAATCATGTTTCATGAGACCGCAGAATGTGCAAGTGCATTCAACATAAACCAACACATAAGGTTACAATGTCACTTTGCTGCCAATGATGCAGACACACGCACACCACCACCACCACCGCTGTCAAAATGCAGGCTCATACAGATCTGTTACAGAGCTGATGAAATTTGTAGAAAGACAACATATTGCCCCCTCTCCAATGTTGTTACCTCCAAATTGCTTTCTACAGGCAGAGGCTGTGCAGGGAAAACTGTCACCAACCGGAGGATTCAGGTTCAAGTCCACTGACACTGGCATTTTGATGTAACTTAACCTTCACTTAAAGTACAAATTTTACTTGTGCACCTAATTATGCATCATGTTACCATTGACAGCAGCATGAGCCAAAAGATCTCCAATGACAAATGTGCCTACAGTATGTTCATGAATATTACAGGAAGAAAAGTCTTGACTCATCTTCTGCTTCATGCTTAAATAGATTCAAAAGAAGATTCATCTGCATTTTAAGGTCAATGCATATGTTCTTCATATAGTACATTCACTTCTGCGATACATATTGTATCTGAGGAGACTCATCTCACCACGTCCCAGTTGGCCAGGATGCTCTATTTTATATCAACACAACGTTTCCCAATAAGCTCTTTATATATCTGACTAAAAATAACTTCATTGTGATGTGTGGAAGTGGAGAGCAGCTCATTGCTGACTGAAGTAGAGGATCTGGTGGTATAGGCAGATATTTGTTGACACTAGCATTCAGCATTGCATTTTAATTATTTACCAGTTTTCTGACTGAGCAGTGGTAAAATACTTATTTGTGTCTAATATTTCATCATACTGTGCCTTACACAAGATATGTGACAACATCTTACAAAGAGCTGCACACACACACACACACAAATACACACAGAGCTTAGAAATTCCTTTGCACTGGAGAAGTGCACAAACAACATGGAGAAGCTGGGGAAAAGATATCACACCACGCTGTTAATATGATCTGCACCAGCTCACATGGAGAATGATTAGACAGCGAGTTCACATTAGACCAGCAGCTGGATCATGATACTGGGAGTCATGATCACAAAATCCATTTTTATCACTATGTTATCAACACAGAAATGTCTGTAAAGTCAAGTTGCAAAATGCACAGATCTAACGAGCACAAAAAACCCACTTCTGCACATGTTTGCTTCAGTATTTAGGCCAAATATCACTAGTATTTCAGTTTTAGCTTGGTTCAATAATCACTGATGTTTCAGGCCTGGTTTTGTTCGATCTTCTCTCCTCTTTATATTTGTTGTCCTTGTTTGAACAATGCTCCGCAGTTGTACACAAAGGCTCTGCAGGTTTAGAAACAACAATGCTGAGAGTTGTTAATCGCCATGTAGAGAAGCTTTGGCTTGTAAATGAATGTGTGTGTTTGTGTGTGTAGGTGTATGTGTTCAAAGTGTCATCTGAGGTAACCGTTCCTCCGGAGAGCACACTCTCCTTTCAGTTGGGCACCTTTCTTTCCCTGCACTGCCCGAATCCCACAGCTGCTGCTGCTCGGAGATCTCTGCACCTCTGCAGATATTACATGGCTCTCTGTAGAGCCGATCACAATCAGCCTGGGTTTTAAGATTACACTGCTACAGCGCATTCCTGGGATAACACATCTTTCCTCCTACATTTTATTGCATTCCTTCCTCCTCCTGTATTCTGGTGCATTTTATATCACTATGCAGGACACTTTTGTTCTTAATGTCACAGTAATGGATATGAGTCAGAGCTCTACTCTGGAGCCTCTGAGAGCAGGATCTTGTCTGGGTTACATTTTCAAGCAACACTAGATTTCATCAGGTATTTAAGGGAATCTGAATGTAAACTAAAAAAAACATGAGCCCAGTATGATTATTATATTTCTACTGTAATATATGATCTTGCAATAAGGTAATATATTGTACTGTAAAGTGAAATCCTACTGCAGTTATCCTATTAATTTCACTTTTAGGATTCATATTAGCCTCTATACTCAATGCTTTACTTTCTAAATGACATATTAACGTATAGCTTTTTAATCCACAAGTACAGCATGATCTATTACAGTTCCAATAAACTTTGAGAAGAAAAGGCCTGAGTCACCGAAAGCCTCCATCTCAGTGTTACATAAGCTCCCTTTCTCCATAGTAAACCAGTGAAGTAGGATGATCTTGATGGTAGAACACTTTGGTCCCTGGAGCACTGGACTGAATTCAGAGAGACTAATGAGCATAAATATGTATTAAGAAATTATCTTTGTAAAAGACTCCACATTACTCCACTCGCTGGCAGGCACAAGTGGAAAGAAGTGGAAAACAAAAACAAACAGCCTACACCACGATTGAACGTATCAGTGTGATCCCTGCCCTTCAGCAGCATGTTCATTTTTAAATGATTAGTACACCGAACTGCGCAATTAATATCTTTACACCAAGCTTCCCAGCAACAACTGATCAAGAGCTAATGAACACACATGAAAGTCAGAGGTATGGAGCGTCTCGGCCAATCATGGCAACCCTGTCTTCAAGAAATCAGCTGATTTCTCAGTAAAATAGGGTATAGGATATTGCCATACCAGCAATATCCTATACCCTATTTTAATGAGTGCACATTTGCGTTTGTGTGTGCATGCCTGAGTGGATGAGTGTTTGTGCATGTTTGTGTGTGTGTGCGCACATGCGTGTATGTGTGTGTGGGAGGGGTTGGGTCTTCTTCTTTTTTCTTTCTTTCTTTTAACTTGTAAAGCACTTTGTGTTGCATTTTATATGTATGAAAGGTGCTATATAAATAAATAAAGTTTAAGTTTAAGTTTCTCTATGCAATTAAATGACAAAGTCAAACAGTGGGGATTTGGGGATGGTGGCAGCCATAGAAAGTGCTCAAAGGCCACATTACAGACTCTGGTCAGGTTCAAGAATCCATTTATTATTATGAATTAAATGATCTTTTCCTGTAAACCTCAACTACGTGCAATGAGAATCTAAACATACCCATGAAATAGTTTACTTATCGTCACTACAGGTGGATATTTGACTGCAAGGTCGGATGTTTTTGGAGAACAAATGCATCATCTTTAACCATGTTATCATATGTTCACTATCAGTATATATCAAACTTGTTAGATAAATTCAATTAATGATGTATCCACTTGAACTATGCAAAATTTGCACCTTACTTAAACAGCTTCGGACTAATTGTGATGGTGAAATGATTTGGTACAGGGAGAATGCTCTCTGACTTCCACCTAGCGTCTCTTGGCTGAAAACCAATGTTGCAGGATCAGTGACTCCGACCCAGTGTCCCAGATCTCGTCTCACAAGAAACATGGACTGCTTTGCGGCACTACGACACAAACATGCCCTGGTAATCTGTAGACAGTGAAAATATGCACTCCAAAACTGCAGAGGAAGCTCCATAGGAAAAAAAAAAAAAAAAAGTGACAAAAACAGTGAAAAAGTGCATAGTTCCCCTTTAAGCAATAACATTTGTATTGTAAATATGAGCAAACAAGTGCTTTAAGGCTGACCTGAGAAAATGTGAACCTTTCCATTAACCTTTAAATGCAAAAGACACTTGGGTAATCATAACCAGTGCAATGCAAATGAGGTCATTAACAGAGGTAATTAATGTATAATTTTAGGCACTTATTCCTCATCCTTTTAGTTCAAGGTGCAGTGTAGTGTAATGCAGCTTAAAAGTGTAAATGTTGTGTTTCTATGATGCATTTTTGTTGCGTTGTTAAACATCTTGTGATAATCTACACTGGAGGCATTGCATCGCCTGTGGTGTTTCCCCCCATGACTTCCTTCTCTCACGCTTTGTACCCAAGTCGACACACTCTCAGTGAGCTGTAGCAAGAGTGTATGAAATGTGTATCACTTGCACAAGTTCTCATTAACATGGAGAGGCGGAGTGTGATACATCCACCTTTTGTTGGTAATGAATCTTTCCCTGCAATGGAAATTGTTTAATAAAGCCTGGGCACGGAAACAGTTCATGAACATGCGCTTCCATAACACTATGGCAATAAGAGGAGTTAGGTAATCCCACGTTCAATCCAATCTCTCATGCAGGATATTAGCACCTTTCTTGATGCGGGAAGAGGATTACCATGCCAACCTGGCAAAGGTCAAATTAGATTCATCAAATTTATTAGATGTAGTGACTTGATGAAAATGTGTGCATGTAGGCATCATTCACACATTTACACACAGACACACACACGCAACCTAAATGAATTGCCATTCACCCAGAGTGGGTGTAATGACTCATGGTGGAGATGGTGAAGCTGTCTGCCTGCAGAGTGTATGGGCTTTATGTCTGAAGGTCAGATATGATGGCTGTGTGACAGTGATGATGAGTCTTACTGGTTTCAGCCCAGTGCATCTGGCGGCTGAAGTGATGTGACTGTTAATGGAAGTGTAATGGCAACAGGATGGCTTTGCCACGGTTGACTGCCGGTGCGTCTCTGCCTGACAGCTGACACTGTGGCAGAGAAATTCATGAGGCCGCTGGTCTGGATCCTGGACCACCAGACAAAAAAAAAAAAAAAAAAAAGTCACCTGGTTTGTGTATCTGAAGCAAATTATATTGTTTCCTCTACAACCAGTAACCAATGAAAATAATCTACAATTCAGTGGTTGAGTGTAGTTTAACATTATGAACCCAGAGCTCATACTCAACACTGTCTGGATACATCAATCAGCACATCAATACTTATAGGTATCTGAGATGTTAGATGGATTTCTAAACATTGTGTAAGTTTTATAGTGCAAATAGTTCTGAGAGGCTCTATGTAAACACAGATGTGCTGTGAGCTCAATGCTAATATCAGCATGCGAACATGACCATGATGAAAATGCTAACATGCCTTTCTGGAAGTCCAGCTGAGGCTCGATGGGGATGTCAGTAGATTTGCTCACAAAAACATGTCAAACAAAAACAAAAGAAAAACTAGGGTATCACAAAAGTTGTCCAAATATATTCTGAGGGAAATGTGAATGTGTCACATTTCATGGCCACTCCACCAGTAGTTTTCACATTTCACTCTTAACACCCCCAAAACCAAACTTTCTGCTGGCGCCAGAACAAAAGTAAGAGGATCTCCACCAATTGAACTGTGACAAACTGAGACAATTGAAGAAATCATATTGCTACCATCTGATTCAATCTAATCCATAAAAAACAACCAGGATACACAGAAGATAAAATAGATAAAGTTACATTTAAATTAACTTAATCACATTAAATCATATCATTGCATAGTAAGTCAAGCCAACTCAACAACTCTCAATCTGGGTAAAAATCCAGGGAGAAAAAGTGTGTTTTTAAAAAACTTAATTGCATTATTCTCCTCCCAGAGGTGCTCACTGTCCTTATTTGAACTGCCTTTAATACCTTCCCTCAGTGACAACTATCAATTACTGTATACAACATTTTTTCTCCCCTGTGCCTTCAGTGACTTTGTATGTGCATAAAAAACTACTGTACTGTCCAACAGAGCAGGAGAATGAGAAAATGTGATAATCCATCATCACAGTGAACGCAGGATCAATCCATCTAAAGTGAAGCCTTTGGTGAAAATGACCAAAAATCATTCATGAAATCTGCTTAATGGTGGATGAGCACAACAACCTTGATAAGGGAATCACCCTCCACTGTGAATACAAATAGTGGCAGAACTGTAATAATGTGTCACAGCAGATCACTTTGTTACTGACAACTGTGGTGACAGTCAGTCCAACAATAAATTAAGTGCTTTTTAAAACTTTAAGCACAAAGGGATTTCAGTAAGCTGCTATTACTTTGGCTGCTGGAGAGGCAGGAGATTACAGCCTGGCTGTGGTTAACACCTCTGGGACACAACACCTGCTGCAGTGAGGTCAAGGTGCCCTGAACAACGGCGGTGCTGCACCGTCTACCTGACTGTGGCAAGAACCAAAAGATTACCTGGATTTAGACATGAAAGGCCATACTTTTTCACTTCAAAGGATATGAACAGTGAGGAAAAACTGAGAAAGAGCAGAGGGACAAGGGGGGGGGGGCGAGGAGTCTGATGGACATCTTCACTTTTTTTTTTGTGAAGTGAAGTAGAAAAACTCCTCGTCGTTGTGGAAAAAGCTGAGATACTGTCCGACTGCAGTGAGTTCACAGAGACCTCACTGAAAATGTTTGATAGGAAGATGTATAACTTTATTCTAACACCACACGAGTTTATTTTTCCATCCCAAACTTCATGCCACCTGCACAGTCACCACTCAGCACCACAGGTTCGCCTAAATTCAACTTGATAATGAGCGGCGTGTCTTTTTTTGCTTCTGTGAGACTTATTCTCTCGAGTTTGTGTCATGCCGTTCAGTCACATGGCTTTCTAGAGTACTAACAAATAACACACATCTAAGTGGTAGCCTTGATGAAAATTTGGAGATAAACATAAAAGGGCACTCATTGCCTGTGGAAACAGAGCTGGGAATACATCCCTGCTGGAGCTCCTGAAGGACAAACCGTGTCATGTATTTTAAGCTTCTCCTTAGGAGAGCTTTAAAGTCCTCCTCCCCTTGGTTGTTTCCTACATGCTTGTAAATAATTCCCAAAGTCTCATTGTTGGAGAGATCGGTGCTTACTTCCAGACTACTCTTCCAGACTGCTCTGTCTGATGTTTTGTTGATTGCCCTCGTGTCTTAAAGGACATCTCCGATCACTAGCTGGAGTGTATGACAGGAAAAGAATCATAGTGTAAAGAAAAACAGTAACAAAGTCAAGAAACATCGTAACTAACGTGCGCTAACATGCTCCTGGCTAACTCAGCTACAATTCACCAAAAGTCCTGATGTGGAAGATCATAAAAAACACATATTTTACAAGATGGCACCGTATAAGCCAGAATTTCTTTCTCTCTCTCTTTTTTTTTTTTTTACACCTGTGCTGTTGGTCTGACTCTGTTTTAAAGAGGAACTATGCAAGTCCGGTCACTTTTCTGCTGTTTTGCTGCTGTGACCCTCCTCCCAGCCATGTGTGTTTGTTTTTAACAAAGCCGGAAAGAAATGTAATCGTATACGATGTTAAGACGCGTATATTTATGTAATCTTATCTGTCATAAACAAGAGATTATGGGTTACAGGGTATGTTTGTGTCGTGGTGCCGCCGAGACAGAGCTGGGACACTGGGTTGGAGGCTCTGATCTTGCAAGGTTGGTCTGGCCAAGGGACTCTAGGTGGAAGACAGAGAGCCTCCATTCTCCCTGTAACAAGTTACAAGTCATTTATCTAACCATCACAATTACACTGAAGCTGTTTAATTAAGGTGAAAATGTAGCGTAGCTAAGCTAAAAATCCTGCATAGTTCCTCTTTAAGGCTTTATAAGCTCCACTGAGTCCATTATCAAAGTTTTGGACAATTAATAGAAAGTTCCCCAAAAACATTTTTAGAAACTATCATTTCTTAAAACTGTCACAATATGCCAGTGCTCCAACATGATGAGTATTCCTGACTCCCCACCACTTAGCAAACGTATAGTCCAACTTTTTTAGCTGCAACACACAGAGAAAGTGCTGAATTACCGGGGCTGAAATGTCGAGAGGTCAAAGTTCCCATAAAAACTTGGTAATTGAGATTCCTGTGTGGCAGACAGCCAACCGGCCGCAGACAGCCGGAGAGAGTGAAGCGAGGCCAAACACTCCCTGGGCAATAATCAATCCAGACAAGTTTTCATTGCTCCCAGCGAGGGACACCAACAGAGCTGACCTTGTGTCTCAAAGCCAGACACAGCCATACCTGGCAGAGGGTAAGTAATCATCGCAGGGGGAGGCTGATTATTTTCCATTCTCCTCATTCGCCCATGGGAGTCTGCCCACAGCAAACTATGTCATTACCATGCATCAAATTACAATTTACCTCATGTTTCCCTCATGAAAGGTTCACTAGAGGTAAGAATAGCCATTTTATTAACATTATCCCTCACCATCACCGTCGTCATCGTCCACATCCACAGAAACATCAACAAAAAGATTCCTGCGTCACTTTAACCCCCACAGACTGATATTTCATCTTTGAGCTCTGTGTGTGTGTCCCCAATCAGCTGCCATCCTTTTCTCCAATAAAAATTACTTGTTGATTATCACAATCCATGACACACACACACACAGAAAACAACACGGCCAGAGGAGCTGCACACCAAACGTACTGCACCATGAATCGCAACATGATAACTGGTGATTGCTATTTTCCCAAAGGAGAATTATGAACGTTCCTTTGTTTGAGCTGCGCGAGTGCATTTACAAAAGAGAGAAACATCACTTTAGATTAAAAAAAAAAATCAAATAAAGGCAGCAAGGGTAAAAGCACTTGGCACTTCCTTTCATAGATAAGACGGCGCCCATTTTGACTCCATTCTTAGTTTGTCAGAGAAAATCCATTAGCCCTCAATTTACTGCTCTCCTGCTGCACTGTCAGAGTGAATAGGGATGGGTATGTGGGTGTCTGAAATGGCACTCATTAAAATCTTTTTATCTTACCTAACACTTCAAGGATTCAACATGAAATGGCGCTGACAGAAGATAAGAAAGATTGTTCGTCTCTTAAAGGGCATGTCAGGACTCTCACCACGGCTTTTTTTTTTTTCTTTTTTTGAGGGTGGGTGGGGGATGGGGATGGAAATATATTTTGACAGAGGTCTTTCCAACAGTGTATCATTCACACTGCGGTCTACCTTAAGACGCCAGGCTGATGAAAAAAGTGTAATACTTTTCCTGTTGCAGTTATACGAATACAAAAAAGCTCTGGAGCTGTGGTTTGTGGCTTTAAAGAGGAACTACGCAGGATTTTTACCTGAACTACGCTACATTTCCACCCTAATTAAACAGCTTCAGAGTGATTGTGATGGTCAGATAAATGACTTGTAACTTGTTACAGGGAGAACGGAGGCTCTCTACCTTCCACCTAACGTCTCTTGGCTGAAAACCAACCTCACAAGATAAGAGCCTCCGACCCAGTGTACCAGCTCTCATCTTGGCAGCACTGCGACACGACACAAACACACCCTGTAACCCGTAATCTCTTATTTATGACAGATAAGACTACACAAATATACACATCGTAACACATATATGATAAATAACATTATCCACCGCTCTTTTGATTGCTTTCTCACCGGCTTTGTTGAAAACAAATGCACATGGCTGGGAGGAGGAGGGTTTGAAAAACAGTGGAAAAGCGATTTGCGTAGTTCCTCTCTTAAATTTCATTTACACCAAAACTATCACAGGGATGAATTATTATATAACTTTGGGCATCTTTTAACTTTTTTTATGCACCATCATCAGGTCAAAATTTCAATTTGCTCCACAGTTTCATTTACAGTAAAACCCATTAATGGTCATTCTGCATTAATTAAACATCACAGCATTGAGCATGGCTGCAGATCAACTGCGGCTACATACAGTAATGAGACACTTGAATTATTATTAAATATGAAACTGCTAATTAGAATTAATATAAATCTTGGATTCCCTGCAGCAGTGGGAGTTTAAGGTAGGAGGAAGTGTGTGGGTGAGAGTGGGTCTTAGTCTTCGTTATTTCTGCAGATGAACAGAGAAACTGGTGAAAGACTCGTCACAGCAAGAAAGACAAAAGGCAAAATGCCCAAACTTTGGCTGATAAATAAAAGTTATAATTATCTTACATAGCCACACATGCACATACACAAATACACACAGGAGGATACAACGCAATGTTGTTTTTCTTCTGTCAAGAAAAGACTTATGTAACACACACACAGATCTGGTTGACATGAGAACAAACACTCACAGCTAAAGCCTTGGTTTTTTGTTTAAACAAACGTGTCAGATTCAAATCACAGACAAGCAAAACCCAAGAAAAAAAAAAAAAAAAACACGCCTGCGAGCGTTGATCAGAACACACACCGACTGACAATTTCACATTTCCATTGATCAGAGCGGGCGGAGACAGACGGCCGGGCTCTGTTCTGCCGGCGCGATGTAGACTGAGCCTGATCAGAGCTCATTTGCAGGATTAAAGAGGGGCACACGCAGGGTGTCGATTGGCCCTGACTCCCGGTTTCCTCTGCCTCACCCTGGGGAGCAGCTCACAGCTCACAGGCCGCTTCTGAGCACAACAGGGAGGACAAAGATCTGAGGAGCAGGCCAAAAAGCCCAGCTCTGTCCGGGGGAATGAAGGCTGAGACTTCTGAGGCTCTGAAGGAACAGCTCTGCTGCTCTTTTCCTTTTCCACTATTTATTCTTCTTCTTCACACATGTTTTGTCTTGGCATCATCTGGAGGATTATGTACAAGAAACTGTGAAACATCAAAGTTTAAGGTTCACAGTGTGACCATCTCTCACAAAGAAGAACGGGCATCAAAGACAGTGCAGAAAAAACAGCTGGCATGAACCATCTGTCTTTACATGAACTCTCAGACATTAACACCGAGCGTGGGATCTGGATCTTGAGAAACAGATAAGCTTGTCCAAAAAAAAAAAATACTCCCCACATACCTTTGGTCTTCTGTGAACACGCTTTTGATATCTCTGAGTGCCCATTTTCAGCTCTGCACCGTGCTAATGAGCGGCTGCTAGGAACCAGAGAAGAGCTGCTCTCTTAACGCTGATATATTCATTTCTATCAACGAATCCAAACATCCTGGTGATCTTTTCTCACAATTAACAGTTTTGAATGTGCACACTGGGAGAGGAATTATCACATCTAAAAAGTACGAGTCTTTCATCATCAGCCGATCTTTGCTGCGTAGTCCTCAAAGCTTTTAGGGACCTGGTCACACTCAGCAAGATCGATGCAAATAAACACACATCAGTCTGACTCTTCATCCTGACTCAGTTCTTTGAAGCTGCTGCATTACACTGATATGAGCCACGTTTCATTAAGATTGGAAATCATGAAGATTTTGGATTTTGGGTTTTGTGTGTGTGTGTGTGTGTGTGTGTGCTGCTGGTTGATGATACATCACTAGTGGGGTGATGTTAAGTGTTTGAGTTTTAGTGTCAAAGAGAGAAAATGACACAGAGTTCTTACTCTGCAGGGTTTTAACCACGAGGCAGAGGGTCTGAGTCAGCGTGGGTTCTCCAACAACAAAGAATACAGTCGACTACCACATCCTCAGAGGTCCAATTAGAGCGGAGACAGAGCTCTGTTTCACGTCGTACCTGCCCCGCTGAAATAGAGCCATAACACCTTACACAGGGGGGATTTATTCTCCTTAAATCTCAAGTGCTTTCAAAAGAAACCACACTGTGAAAAATGCCTCCCCGATATGTTAGCGATTCTCATGCTTGGCCTTAAAAATCTCGAATGATTACGACTTAATTTGTCCACATTCATCAAATTAACGCTCTGGTCTGATGTTCGACTCAACTAATGGATTTCACCCTCAGAGAGGAAAAAAAAGAAAAATCAATCTTAAAAGGGTCGTTTGGTTTCACATCCCTTTTATAACCTTTGTCATTTGTCAGGATGAAAAATTACACCGATAGGTTTTAATTACAATACAGGAAGTATCAGGAAATCCCCGCTTTAAGCAAGAGTCAGTAATTTAAAACAAAGCTGGAGGAGGCATTATCCAGTTACACGGCTTTAACTGTTAATATGGATAGATTTGCAATGAAGTTGTTCCACAGAGCCTTCTGTCGCTCTAATATGATCCCAGGACGATCCTGCCCTTTAGAGTCCTTGTTAAGGTGTGTGTGTGTGTCGTCAAACAGGAGCTGCAGCTCTGTGAGGCCATGTGAGTTAACTGTTAACGCTAACATGACGATTACAAAATAGATTCAATGCAATGCTGAGAGCAGACATTTCACAAACAATACATCAGTGTTTCCTTCACTTTCCCCTTTAAGAACCATTTGGTATAAATGCTGCCACGTGATGTAGTCCCATCAATACTTCCCACCTACATTACCTAAACGTTGCACTCGTGCATCTTTCCCTGCAGGGCCGGAGTCTCTGGAGGTTTCAGTTTCTGCTCGCTGCTTGATAAGCTGAAACCTCCAGAGCAAACACCACCATTCCTGAGGGTCATAGATCTGAGTACGGGGAGCAATTTATTTAAAGAAAAAAAAAGAGGCATGTCATCAGTGTTACCGTCCACTCTGGATCTGCTGGCTCAGCATTTTGACAAAGGAGGTGTGGTTTCCCCTATTTGTAGAACAAGCAGAGCATCACCTCCAAACACCAACAAACTGAGGCCATTAAACACTCAAGTGGTGTGAAATAGTGAACAGCACTGACATCGCCCTCGGGAAACAACTCAACAACTCATCTCAGTTTAACCTTGCATGTATTTACACCTTTTCATTTCCAGGAGTGATCTTGAATCAATGAGTTTCCGTGGTGATTTGTTTGCGAAGGTGCCGCAGCCTTTTAAACCAAACCGGAGAATGGACAGCTTCATCTGGCAGGGGATGAACAACAACAACACCCAGTACAGGTTTTCTCCAGTCCTGTGGAGAGACCCCATATTTCAGCCTTGCATCGAAGAGCACCATTGATTGCTGTTAAGACCCCCCGGGAGCTGCTGGCCTGATAGATAGTGGAGTGGCCAGACATTGCTTCTCCAGCCTGCTGTATCCTCCTGAGGTCCACAGACAGGCCTATTCATCCTTGCCCCCCCATCTCAGAGCCCCTGTCATGCCCAGGAGATGAATATGCCCATTGGATTTTTTACCATTGTAGCGCCTGGAGCTGCCACTGCTTTTAAGTCATTCTTGAGAGCCCTCAGGCTTGAGAGCAATACAAGTACACGCTTTGGCGAAAGGATGAGGGAGAAAACACTCTGCAGAAGAAATGGCAGGGAGAGAGCACTCTGCAAATGAACGGGTGAGCCGAGCCCCAGAGAGACGTACACCGAGCAGCCAGACAGGAAGTTGTACATCAGGGAGAGAAAGAGCTCATCACGACTGTTCACTTTGACTTGACAAGCACCAGATAAGAGGACACTGCCATTTTTGAACACAGTCCCCTCTCCTCTCACAGCGAATCAAACTGCACCATCACTTTAGCTCAGTTTTTAGCACGGGCCAGGCCGAGCCCCTGCGCCACTCAAAAACAAGTTATGGCGCAATTAACAACCTGTGGTGAGGTGATAATGAAGTCATTATGCCATACTCAAACTAACAGCACTGGAAATCCACCTCTATACTCCACTCGTCAAATCTGAAAAGCTGGGAACTTTTAGGGAGGGCAAAGCAGAAGGTCTGAAAAATAAAATCCTGAGATTTGCATCTGTTGCTCGTCACCGTTTCCTGTCTCTACTGCTGTGTGTGGACTGTCAAGTAAAAGCAGGAACGCCGTAACAAAAAAGTCACTTTTAATGAAAACAGAGATTGGCGGGAATGTCAAGTACCATATAGATGAAGCTCCATTCATTGCTGCTGAATCAGGCTTGAGCAGTCAAGGAAGGCCGTAACGTTGGAAAGTCATTTCTTTTCAGCGCAGCGTGGAGGGAGATAGCAGCATGCCATTACCAGGCACAAGGAAACGCTCTGGACAGTTATTCCTCAGGGCAGCCAAGAGGGAGATAACATACACACACACACACACACACATCCGCAGGCACACACTTTCAATCTTCCTGACACACACGTTATGCATTTGTTGATGTGTAAAGCACTTTCTGACAGCATGACAGTGTCAGAACAGAGTAAAAGGATGAATAAAAATGTATTTGATTTGAAACAAAAAGGGGGTTCGGACTGAGGAATGGGAGGCGTGCGGAAGAGACGGAGGGAAAGAAAGGAAAGAAAAAATGACAAAAAAGAGAAATTTTGGTGAGGTTACCAACTGGCAGCAAAAATAATGACAATAACAATAATAATAATAATAATAATAAAGCATTTCATTTTCAAGGATCAGGAATTATATGCAATATTGAACACAGCCCAGCTGATGGAGGAGAGTAATTCCACCCCATCCATCCAAATTATCAATAATTCACTCTTGCGTGCCAAGACTCACACGCATAAGGATAAAGCATGCATATATGCAGCCACATACACACACAGAGTTCACGTATGTTCCAGTCATTGCAGTGTTTTGTCAGAGAAGTTAAAAAAAGCTAAATATTCCACAATAAATGCAACTATTTTGTTGTTCAGACCTTCCACCCAGGACATACTAACACTCACAATCATCCTTTAGTCACGGTGCAGGGGCCACAAGAGGCTCTGATGGTATTTAAAATGTGTCAAAGTGATGCAGCCCAACAGTGGGAGACCTCGAGTCATTTCTCAGGACTTGTGGTGGTGTTAACTGGGTTATAAACCACACCACGCAGGGTGGTGACATCACACACACACACACTCGGTTCAGTTCAGTCGGCCGCTTGCTTCCTGCATGAGAGCACCGCTGGTACAGTTTGTTTGGCAGTCACTCGAACGCCTTGCCTGACATGTCATGTGTTCATGCAGCTTCTGTAGCTAAAACGTTTCGAGTCAGACGGCTGTGAACCATCCACACATCCAAAACAGCTTTTTTTTAGCATGATGATGTCAAACTCTGCAGAGGGTGGAAATTCAAATATGTCTAATACGGTAAGTTTGGGGGCAAATCCTTTTTTCCAGATAAAAAGACTCACTGATGCACCAAAGGCCAAATTTTCTTTTGAGCCTCTCTGTCAGCTGATTTCATGGGATAGTTAGAGATCAGTGAATGTGAGCGGAGCAGATTTAAGTTACAGAAACTCATGGATTTGCTGTCAAGGCTGTTGCCATACTGAAATGTGAGGGGTCAATATTTGCTTTTGTGTCGGGCTTCTCTCTCTCTGTCTCCGTCTCTCTGTCTCTCTCACCCCACACTGGAAGCTTTGTCTTCTCTTGAATTAGGCCAACAAACACAAGCTCAATCCTTTGCTCCCTGTCACTTTCTACTTTGTGTTATACTTGGATGGAAGACAGTAATTAGGACAAACGTAGCAGGGAACATGGATCAAAACAAGCACAGCATAAAAAAAAATATATAATAAAATAAAAATCCAGATCAGCAGTCAGTTTCTTTTTTTTTTCCTCACTAGGCTTTTTCTTGATGTGTGGACTTTGAGACTCATACATTTATACAGACAGGACCGGCTCAGTGTGCATGGTCTTTTAAAAAAGGTGTAATAATGAATCATGCACAGAATAGAGAAGATATTATTATTATTATTCATGCTGGACAGGACAGAGGCAAAAATTGCTCCCTGCTGCACATGCTTAGTAACCAGCAGGAGACCTAATTGGGCCCTCGCTGCAGATGCTGATTGCGTGGGTGCTGGGAGCTAATGGTGAGCAGCAACGGGGAAATCACACTGTGGTTCGATCAAAGAGGAATATTTATTTATCTTTTTGGGATCTATATCCATTAAACCTTCACTGAAGTCTGACATAGAGTATGGCTGTCACAACCACTGATGTGATGATTTCCTCTGGCGCCGGTTACATGAATGCCTTCAGGACCAAGCACGGTGATCAGCCTTTGTTAAAAGGGAACTATGCAAGTCCGGTCGTTTTTCCACTGTTTTGGGCACTTTTTTCCCTCTACAGAGCTCCCCCTACAGTTTCAGAGCGCTTTTGCTGGCGGGAAGACAATCCATGGAGTGATGTCAACCGAGGTGGCTAAAGTTAACAAGAGATCACAGATTCCGGGTGTGTTTGTGTCATAGGGCCCTAAAGCAGTCTATGTTTCTCACAAGAGGAGGTCTGGGACACTGGGTCGATGCAAGGTTGCTTTTAAGCCAAGAGACGCTAGGTGGAAGGCCGAGAGCCCCTATTCTCTCCATAACAAACCATTTAACCATCACAATTACTCCCAAGTTGTTTAATTAAGGTGCAAATCTTCCATAGTTCCTCTTTAAAGTGAGGAACAGTTACTGACAGCTTTTGGTAAGTCTCTGAATACGGAGGGATAACGTTTCTTATACAGGCTACAGCTTGATTGACTGATGTGTGATAGCAGTGCATGGAGAAATATCACCTCAGTGGATTGATGAGCAGGTCTAGGATTTAAATCAGGTGTTACAGCACACACATAACTGACAGGTAGTAAAGTTAGGAGCGCCCTTGGGGAGATTCAAATCAAATGCAAATGTCCACTTACTTGCACTTATATCTAACAAGATGTAGGTGCTGGCATAAAGGTAATAGAAGAGTAAATACAAACATTGCCTCATACAAGTGCAATGCAGAAGTGATGTCTGTCTGGATTTACCTTTTGACTTACAATCAACTAACACATCCCACAAAACCAGTGACAAGACAAGACTCTGACATCTCTCTTATTGCAGAGTCTGGGTGGTAAAATGTTGACGGTGTAATAAAGTACTCCATCAGCCCGCTGATTAAGAGCAAGCAAATGTTACAGCCAGCGTGGTACACAGCAAAGCCTGATAGATCACAAGGCCATAAAGTGGGAAGGTGTTGTTTGGTGCTCTGGGTTAATTAGACTGCTGCGAGCCCAACAGATGAAGCAGCTCCTTTGAAAAATGGCTCTGTCTCCACTGATTAGCAGTCTCACACACACACACACACACACACACACACACACACACACACACACACACAGAGCCACACAGCCACATATGGATACCCACCCCCACATATCCAGATCATAAGTATTACAGCAACACACACACATGCACGCACATGCAGGATGCAATAATAAAAAAAGGTGATGGTGATTAGAGGATCAATGCATCAATAGACCCAGAGGGCAGAGGAGTGTACAGATAACATACTATGATAGCATGCATGTAGCCTCATATCAGACAGGTAGTTATCTTTGCACATTTCACCCTCCATAATTAGACTTCATATCCCACAAAGCTCTTTTTTTTTTTTTTTTACAGGCAGGACCATGAAACAGAAAATTTTAACCCTAACCCTTTACAGTGATAGACTTTTTTACAGTTTCCTGTCATTTTCAAATATAGAAGAAGGTCAAAGGAGAAAAAAAAAGAGTTGTGGTTCAGATTTCCAATGAATCACTGGTTCTCTCATGTGTTTTGGTGCATTTTTTGGTCCAAATTTTGAACATCTTTGATACAGGAAAAACTTTAAAACTTTAATCAACATGAAAAGGTTTCATGTAAGATTTCTTTGATTCAACTCATTTGAATATTTTGTAATTTGCTAATTAGGAAACCAGCCAACAGCAGATGCACACTGTTATTTCTTGTTTCCGCCTCTGTGTTGAGCTAATTCCAATATGCTGTTATGATCACTGTACAGCAATGTAACCATCCAATTACACAAACCAATTACTTGTGAACATTGCAACGGTCTAAAACTTTGCTGTGAAAGGAGTTCAAATTAGACTGACCTCCCTTTTCTCACATCTTTTCATCCCTGCCCAGAGAAATGTACAGTGTGTGTGTGTGTGTGTGTGTGTGTGTGTGTACAGATTGAAGTCAAATTGAGTTTTTCAGAACCACTTTCAAATCCCTGCAGCCTCATGACCGACAGAGGGGCTTTTTGTTTCCTTGTCAAAATCTGAACCTGCCAATTACCACTGGCTTCTCGATGAAGAAAAGAAAAGAAAAATATGCCATGGCCTCTCCATCTCCGTCACAGCAGGTAGCAGCTAAATTGAGATAAAACACCAAAGGGAACTGTGTGAATGTGAAATCATAGCAATGCCATTTTTTTCCCCTCCAGAGCCATGCAGGCAATGATGTGTGTTTGCAGATGTGCTGAAATTGCCTGTCAAAGACTTCATTGTCTGGATTTGAGCTATTTGTGACACTGCACCATACATATAACCATATAAAAACTGTTTTATCATTGTAGAGTAATTGTGCATTTCAACTGGCTGATGCTTATTTGCTTTTCAACACAGTATTTCACGCTGCGAGAGACTGAACGCTGAGTGATTAAAAACACAATGGCTGTAATGTTTAATGCATTTACAAAACATTCCCCAGTAAATGTGTGTTATGTGTTCATAATGACTGAGGTCAGGTGATTGAAGCTGCTAAAGTGAAGGCATGAAGCTGCCATCAACAGGAAATGATAACAAACAAACAATAATGATAATGATAATACTGTACCAGTGGTGCAGTCTGATGTGGACGTGAACCTCTTATGTTCCACTAAACAACCTGTATCTGGATTTAGGAACTCCTTGATTCTTTACATCTCTTTCTCTGCACACTAAATGTAGGAAAAGTTCATCTCATATCGTTTCTTGACTTCTTAAAAAGCTCTGGGCCCCTCAAAAAATCTGAAATATCTGTCAAAAAGTCTTTCCTTCACATTTTGTTCAACATAAACATAAATGGAAAACTGGAGCTGGGAACACATCTACACTTGTTTCCTCCCTAAGGAGTTCACATCAGGCCTTGTGGGTCAAAGGTCATCAGGATGGTCAGAGAGACTCAGGGTTAGCAAAACAGCAAAAAAAACAAAAAACAACTGGACTTGCATAGTTCTCATTTAAAGGGGACGTGTCTATGGGTTTATTTGTGACTTTTTTTGAGACTCAGTCACATGTTTGAGAGCCAGACTCAGGTTTTTTAGGTGTGTGTTGTAACCAAAAATTGGCAAACAGTGTTTGTTTATGTTGTTTATTAGCTTCTACTGGGAATATTATGTTTATTTTTGTCCACCCAAGTTGACAGGATTGGTTTGGACACATTAATATAGTTTAAAAAAAAGTTGATGTTCACCGGTGAGGTCATTAAGGAGTATTAAGGAGACATTAATACTCAATCATGCTTTGGCTCTTGCTGCTTTGGTTTACAAATGAGGCTTTTCAGCTTCTATTGATCAAATATGATCTATAGCACAGTAGGTGGCTCACTGTGGGGGAGTTTCGGTCACTTCTATTGATCATAAGCACCCTACCATTAAATTACAGGGTGATGAAATCATTTATGTTCGTTTTAACTGCGCCTGCCTTTGGAGTGCCACCTGTTTCATAGCTCACTGATCTCTGTTGCTGCTGCTGCTGCTCACTGGGCTGACCACGCCACAGGTCTTTGTGTGCTAGGCTACGGTGATTGATTATTGCTAATAGCTCAGAGAGAGACCCAGAAAACTTTCACAATCTGGCATAATTGCATTGGCTTTGAGAGAACGAAAGCCACCTCTGAGGCACCCTCTAAAATTAATGACAAAACCTAAAAATACATAAAGAGAAATATATAGTTTCTCATAAACCGGGCCAACTTCCACATTAAACCTGTCAGAGTCAATGGCTCTGTGTGTGTGTGTTTGCTTTGGACAACAGTCTTACCTAACCTACAGCCTGTGGCTCCACTTACTTGATAAATGCTGCTACAGAAAAGGCAATGAAATACTATATATGGAGTGATCCCGTTAGTCAAGTGCCATTAAACTAAAGTACAATTACCTTTTATGTAGACTCCATCCAGACCACATCAAGTGGGCTTAACATAGCGATAACAATCAAGACTCTGAGAGACGTCCCTCCGTCCCTTCTCTGCCTTGGCACACAGATGCTATTAGTTTCCAGAATGACATTTGTGTTGTTGTTAGTGAATGGTCACAGCTGTTTTCAGATCAAGGTGCCGAAGTTGACTCAGGAGCATCATTTCTGCTCTTTACACTGATGGTACAAGCTGCAGCACAGCAACTGTGTGTTGTAGCTAATAACTCCTCTAAAAACGTCATGGACCACCGTGAGCAGTGCAGCCTCCCTTCATTTAAATCAGTGGTTCAGTACAGTTAAGCATTTTGAGATGGTTTAAATAGTCTGCAGCCAGAAGACAGTTAGCTTAGCTTAGCTTTGCTTACAGACTGGAAACAGGGAGGCAGCTAGCCTGCTAGTAGCAACGTCTGTCCATATGCATTTACAAAGCTCATTAATCAGCTGGCATGTTGGTCTGTATCTGTTGTTTTGTAATTCCCATGATCTCAACCATCTTCTGGTGCTTTCAGAAAATACTCAGCAGGTGACTGATGAAGCATCTATCACCGTCAACCAGTCACCTCCTGCTTCTCGGTCTTTCACTACCAGCAGAACTCAACTTTGGTCAAGAAAACAGCAAAGAGTTGGAAACCTTCAGTGTTGCTCTTTGCAACCTCTTGCACCCTAAAATGCACACTCTCCATTTCTGATATTTCTGATGCTACAGCAGCATCATTTCTGCTCTTGTTAGGACACGTTCATGGGTGTAGTAGTTCTTCGTTCATTGACAACTGATTGGTACGAACCACCACGTTTCAGCCCCAGACCAATAAAAGCTTGGAGTCTGGAAAGATGGATTCATAACTCCAAGAAAACCAGGTTCCTTGCAAGGTTGAAAAATTGAGGTACAAAACACCACTCCTTCCTGGAGTCTAACGTTGACTCTCGGTGATTCTGTAATTCTGGCCCCCTCTCTTGATCAAAACTAATTTCATCACACCGACCGACCTTAATGAAAGCTACAAACGCAGACTGTGCAGTGGAAGCAGGAAGTAATACCTCTGCAGCGACTTCACCTCGTGTGAGGAAACACTAATAAACTGTCAAATCTCAGAGGAACCCCCAACAGCTTCTCAATATAAGAAAAACCAAATTCATACCCTGTGTTTGAATTGCTCTCTGACTCATGGAGATGAAATTAGTGATCATTTGACAGCTGGGGGGGGGGGGTATTATGATGAGATCCCTGAACTGCTCTAGAGACACTAATTCATCGTGTGGGGAGATGGTATGGTAATACCTCATTAGCAGGGTTGGGGTATTGAATGCTGAAATAAAAAGAAGATTGCGCCTTATTGAAACCTTTCTTCACAGTAATTTCACCAAATCCAATAAACATATCAATAAAAAAAAAAAAAAAAAAACATTCCAGGCAATTCATGCAGCGTCATTGAGATTTGTCTTTGAAATAAATCTTCCAAAGCATCAAATGAGCATTGCCTCCTACACAACTGCAGTTCTCCCCGAGAGGTCAGAGTGAAGGGTTACCTACAATGCATCACGCCTGGAGCAGCTGGAGGTTAAGTGCTCGAGGTCAGTGGTACTCCAGCAAAGCAATCAGCAGGTAAACATCATCATTATGTTGTTCTCACACTGAACATCAAACCTTCAGGTTTTGCTGGGGTTTTTTCTCCAAACTCGCAGATTTTTCCACCTGAGACGAACATCTAACGTCTCAAAGACAAGTTTGATTCACACAGCCAAATATGTCAACTTTATCACTGCATTATCAATTCACTGCATTGATAATGCAGTGAATATTGAGTTATCAGAGTTCCCCTCCATCCATTCTCACTCACTTCTCTTTTCTTTTCTCATACTGTGGTTGGAAGAGTGAGTTTAAAGGAGACATACTTTGCATATTTTACTGCTTTTTGCTTACCATTGTGTCAGTTTTGAGTAGTTCTGCCTGATGATGTGATGAAAAATCCCGATTTCAACCACTATGCAACCACTTCATGAAATGCTTCCTTTTGACTGCTGCACCCCCCGCCCCACTCTGATTGGCTTTCTCAGTGGAGGCCCACGTGTTCTTGTTTACCTTGTGTTGTTAAATACACACTTTACAAATATGGGCAGCTACGAGGTATGTCCGTACGTGTTGGACCCTGAGTCTGACCTACGGTTTCTCATCTTCTTTGGGGAAGGAAAACAGTTTGGGCATTTGTCCTAATTGGAGGTTTTGCACAAACCTTGCGGAGATTTCATTACTGAGCCTTCAGAGAGACTGGAAACCATGTGAAATCTGGCTGGTGGATTACAGCAGGACCCCTGTAGCTCATGTTGCAACTTTGCAGAGGTTCAGCATGGACATATGACTCATATGATTATAACATTGTAAGGATGTTCTAAAATATGGAACAGCATCATATGTCTCCTTTAATGTGACTCAGAGTAGAGTAACGTGTGTGTGTGCGTGTGTGTGTGTGCAGCCTGAGACTTAGCAATGCAGCATCTATGTAGGAGTAGAAGCTCCAATTATTTAAACAACTCTCTTGAGCTATTTCCGTAGCACACGACATAATGCAAGTAAAATTGCATTTCCACCAGCTAGCAATTTCAGCAAATTATCGGATAATGTCAAAGATTATGAGGAGCTCTCACTGCCGTTTTTCCAACCACCTACAGCAGACAGATGTGGTCTGACTCCTGCATGGCAACCAGACTGCACACAGTTATCACATGTGTTATCATCAGACGCCTCAAACACTGGCTCAGTGGAACTTATAAATGATTAGTTTTGGGGGGAGAATAAACAGGCCCGATTGATTAGAATACAGTCTGTTTATGAATTGTGTATCAGTGATGTGGCTGAGGTGCAGAGCTGAGAGGAACACAATACAGTTAATGTCAGCTCGGCTCATTGAACAGGGGAAATCCTTGGTAAATTGCTACGGATCCCTCTCTGCTCTTTCAAGCGGCCGCCCATCGCCAGAGCCTAAATGGCAAAGTTTATCAAATCAACACCTTGTAATTCATTCACCTGCCCTGTGCTTTGTCTTCCACTCCTTCTGGCATGTTTTCTACCCCCACCCCCCTCACCCCTGCTGTCTTTCTGACAAACTGCATTTCTTCAAACAGCCCTCCTGACAAAGGAGGTGGCTCTGAAATGAGGCTTTAAAAATGAGGCGGGCAGTGTGGGCTGGTGGTTCCCAAATGGTAACAGTAACAATGCAACAGACCTTCTCATTAGGATGTCTATACAATCTTTCTCTGGCAGTTACCCATGGGGCAGGAGTGGAGGAAGAGGAGAGGGGAGGGGAGTGGAGGGGAGGAGGTGGGGCGCAACTCAGCTCTTGTGGGCAGGGGGGAAATTGACAGTCTCATTACAGCCACAACATTCAGGGTTGTGCTAAAGAGGAAATGACAGGTCTATTTGCCATCAGTGCCACAGGAGGAGACCCTGAATCCACACACACACACACACACACACACACACACGGTCACACTCCTTTTTCCCACACACATGAGATTGTGCAAGGTGTAACAATCTAATGGGATTACTTCATTTGTCAAGAGCATGTGTCAATTGCCATGAAAAGCTGAATGAATTCACCTTTTATTCACCATTGATTCTCTCCAGGCTAATTCCCCAGACACTGTGTCGCTCTGCTTTCCATGAATCCTGTCACTGCCTCTTTGCTTAGTTAAATGTTCGAGGAAAAGATGCATGATAAATTTGCCGCTTGAGGCAACATGAGAAGACGCAGGGAGGGCGACTCTTCCTCTGAATAATAAGGTGGTAGGAGCTGTTGTTGTTGTTGTTGTTGTTGATCATGTGGGTCAGGCAGGTTCTTGGAAAATGTTAATGAGAGGCACAGTTCAGTTCAGATCTTTCTCTAGTCTGAGTCGACCAAAGTAAAAGTGACTTCAGTGACAGTTTCTTGATGAACAATGAAACTATTGCTTTTTAATGTAGCACTTAACACTGTTATTGTTCAACTGCATCACACAACTTTAGTTCAAGTTTCCTGCACCAATGTAGAGAAATGGTAACATCACAGCCCCACAACAAAGTCTAACTAACTTGTGATGCTTGTCTCTAGTTAAATCAACGTTATGTTATGAATACACGCACACACACATATCTCTCCTGAGATAGCAGACTAGTAACCAAAGTCATGCCCCCTAACTTCTCTCTGCCAGATCAACATCTGTCTCCAAAAGTCACCATGAACAACATAAACAACAAATACAGCAGGAGAATCTGAAATGGGCTCAGAGAGCATCAGTCCACAGCCACCACCGTTATCTTCACTCTGACTCTTAAGTGAGTCTTTAACGTCAGCTCCAAACTGCACCTCCACTCTCTCCCATCATCCAGCCTCTCCGATCGGCTTTTAGACCACTCACTGTTGTTCCAAGTTGTTTCACCAGCAAACAAAATTGACTCCCACAGAAAGGTACATAGCAGAGAAGAAGAAGAAGAATGGATGGGCAGGTCAGTCAAGACACAAGGAGGAAGAAAAGACCACTCCTTACCCTCTGCACTCCACAGGAAGTGTAATATTCAAGATGGCTCAAATGCAATTTAATGTCCCTGACCCCCGTTCACAACAATGGAGAACAAGCTCATAAACATTGTGTCCAGATGTGACCGCAGTTTTCAGATGGACCTGTCAGGTCCATGCTGTCAGGTCCTCCACACCTCATCATCTGTTTTATCTATAAACACAGGGGTAAAAGACATGAAGCTGCCCCCAGTCAGAAACAAACTCTCCACCAGCCTCCTGGTTGATCTTCAGGGTCGGAGATAAAGGGAGTTTATCAGGATCTCCGTTATCTATGAACTACAGAAACGTCATCAAGCCACTGGCTAAACATCTGCGAGGCCGGCAGAGCTGACGGATGTAACATCTTTTTGCCTTTTGCTTCAACTAAAATCAAAGCTGACAGCGGGGCTAACCATGCTGCAGTAATGTGTGAACACTGCTGACTCAGCATAACGACAGGTTTTTTCCACTTTTCTTCCAATTCTGTCGATGTTGGGAGTTTTCTTAGTTGACTGACACTCGGACTCAGGGACGACAGCATTCAGCAGCAGCTGGGGTTTACTGAGAGGCACAATATGACAAACACACCTATGCATCCAGGAAAAACCACCCCCCTACGCATGGAGGCACAGGTTCTTATAGTCTGAATATGGTCTGATAAGACAGGTTACAGTTCAGTCCTTGACCTGGAACATGCTTTTCTCTGGTGTCCATGACGTCTGATATTGTTTGATCAGACCATCTTGTAGTTTTTTCCACACATAAATACTTCACAACAAGTTAAGTGTTTCCCAAAACTCTGCAAAGTCACCTTGAAAATTAAGATATTGATGGATAAATATCAGCAGGTTTCTGAATCGAAAGATATTTGATTGAAAGATTTGATGTACGTGAGGTGAAACCAAAGACACAGATGCATCAGTCATCCTCCTCCTCCTTCTCTTCCTCCTCCACCCAGCAGCAGCAGCAGCAGCAGCAGGTCTTCACTGCCGTCAGCTCTCTGAAGGTTTCTGTCAGACCTGCTCCACCCAACATTGCTGCTGCTTATTGCTCGTCCCTGATGGATATTGATCACTCGCTCTCAGTGAGCTTTGTCTGTCAGTCTAACCATCTGTAGCCCTGCACCACCTCAACCCCATGAAATATTAACAGCGACTAGAAAATGGATCAATGGCTCAGAGTGAGTGAAAGGCCTCCAAAACTTTGAAGAGAGGAGATTGAGATTTTGGCATCCTTCAAATCCAGCTGAGCTCTTTGTTGGGGGGGGGGGGGGGGGGGGTTTAAAAGACTTTATTTCTTTGTAAGTATATTATCATTCAGTCATTGTTACCCAGCTGCATTCTGAATTTATCCTTTCATGGTCTCCACTGTGCCTGTGGATGTGAATAAAAGTGTTTAATCAACCAACTCACTGATGGATGAAGGAGAAAACCTTCAGCACAGAAAAAAAAAAACCCAACAACACTCAAATGTTCAGCTCGGAGGGAAAAAGAGCAGGTTTTCACCTTCAGTCTCACAAAGGCGTCTTTATGATCCTCTTTCAAACAGGAAGTTGCACAAAGAATCAAAACATGAGCAATTTGTCTCCGGCAGCAGCGCTAACAATGCAAAGATTAGGAGGGTGTTTTTTGGACTGAGGCAGCAAATTAGCAGATTCACTACAAAGCAGCAGTGGTTCGCCTGAAGGCTTGTACAAGGAAAGACGACAAAGACAAGATTACACAGGAGATGAATTAAGGAAATTGTAGCCTCCTCTCTGTGTGTATATGATTTACGGGGGGGGGGGGGGTGTAAGAGAGCGAGAGACGGAGGTATGGTAAAGAGAGAAAAAAAAACAAGAAGGACGCAGCTTCAGATGGAAAAGGCGAGAGGCATCACGCCCTCATAGATCAGCCTGATGGGCTGATAGAGCAGGAAACTTCTCCGCTGACAGATGGCTTGATGTCTACATCTTAATGGGCTCCACTGATAGAGGAGGCAGAGCAGCAGAGATCTATAAAATCTATACTTATCTAGATTGTGAACGTACCTCCTTTATCTTCTCTTTTTGGAATTAGGGGGAAACAGCTCCTGTATTGATCCCAGCCTTTTTTTTATTTATCTCCTCCCTCCACTTGTTTGTTGTTGTTGTAGCTGATCGACTCCTCTCCGACACTCTGTCCTCACTTCTCTTAATCTGGCCACTGCTGATATGACAACTTCTACTTTCTAATTGCAATTTTGCTGACTGTGCCAAATATGGACACACTTAATGCCCCTCCTTCTTTCTTTTTCAAGTTGATCCATGAGCCGTCAGTCTTATGTGAAAATTAGGAGTGGGTTTATTGAGATGAACAGCTGGCAGCGCTGAGTCACCATGCAGGTGCCATTAAAACCATTACAGAGGAGGAGATGAGCCAGTCAAACATCAGCCAGTGGGAAACAATGTAGAGAAATGATGGATTGCTGACCTTGTTTAAGTCAGCTGAGTTACAGCTGATGTTGTCAGTCAAGGTTCAGGGCCTGAGAGGCAAGAAGAGAATTGGGCCCTTGTGTCTCCGGCCTGGTCCGTCACGTTAATGGCTCAGTTTCAGCCCGGTCTCTTACAGACCATAGACTCTATATGACTTAGACTCTTTCACATGAAGTGTGTGAGTGTCCCATTGTCACATCAAGTCAGTTTTTGTCCCCTCACTTGCAGTCAGCATTGACATTGACTGTGCTTTAGAAAATTACCCACAGTTCATAGTGATGTGAAGTCAAATACAGGAGATGTCGTTGGAAGCACGGGAACAGAGCCACTTCCTGGTCCATGTTGTGGTCGTGGTCCCGATCCTGGTTCCAGTTCTGGTTCGGGTTCCGGTACTGGTTCTGGCTCCGGTACTGTTCCTGCTCCCAGTTCCAGTAACATTTGGTTCAGTTCTGACTGTGCTGTGTATGTGTGTGTTGTATGTTGCCCTGTTTTCTCAGCCTGTTCGTTTGTTGTGGTTGTAAATAAAACTTTCCACCCTAATTCCACCCTCTCCAGGGAAATGGAGGAAATGGGGGGAAAGGACAGTCAACAAGAGAGTGAGAGTGAGAGTGAGAGAGAGAGAGAGAGAGCTGTAAGGCATAAACAGCTGTTTCTGTGTGCCTCCCCCCACGCCGACACAGATCTGTGTCCTCTGCAGAGAAGCTTTCTTTCTCACTACCTGACAAATCCGCCATAATAACAATGCACCACCTGCCTTTTAAAGCGAATGAGAGACGACACCCTGATTGGTTTATTGCATGTTACGGCCAAAACACTGATAGAAATGAGCCTCTGTTTTGGGTTTCTGCTCAAAAAGGTACATGCCCATAATTAATAGAGTATATATCTGGAACTACAAGGTCCATTTGGATGATCAAGGTTTTTATGACAAGAGGAACACGTGAGATTTTCTTATTATAAAAGTATTTGTGTTACTGAGTGAGAGTAAATGAAGCTACTGTTTTTCCCACGGTTGTGAATATGCCTTATAAATGCATGTGCACCATTCACATGCTACATGTAAGATGCAGTTATCATGCCAAGTAGGCCAGGTTGTCATTGCACTGCTTTTTCCTGTTTCCATACAAGTTTTCTTTTAAAATTGAAAATGTGCCAAGAGCACTTCCAGACAAGCAGTTCTGTATCATGACACGAGTTATAAGTCTTAGTGAGCTAGCTGCAGAGCACCATCATAGCATCTCACACCTCGCCAAACAACAAGGTAACAAAGACATCCAGACTCATAATCTGGAGGGAGAAGACTGCAGAAAACAGCTCAACAGAAAAACAAGAAAGGCGGCTCATAGCTTCATGTGGTGATGTGTAGGTGAGGACAGAGCTCTACACACTACAAACACACAGAGCAGCAACATACTACTGATGCTAACACACATCACTGGCTCTGTGCAGCAGGTAAACAAGATGATCACTTCTTCTGACGGCACTGTTGACTAATAAACGGAGCATCTATCAATAATTACAACATGAAAAAAAAGCTGAAAAGAAAGTCTGTCACAGCGCCGCTGCTGTTACAGTCTCAGCTACGAGTCGCACTGTATCAGCCGCTTTGTTGTTGACGCTGGGCGACTAGACTTGACTACTGTTGTGGTAGATGTATTTTTGCATGTTTCTGCAGGAGCCTGTTTTGTTCATACTTTCAGGAAAACCTTGCAACAGTTCAAGTGGATCATTAGATTCATCATCATCATCATCATCATCATCTTCATTATTATTATTAGCTGGTCATTTTTGTCATCCAATCACACAGCTCCTCTGCTGATCATTTACATCAATACATGTGGCTGTAAAAGTCTCTCCACCATCATTAACTTTAATGAAACCCACGGTGAACTTTGTCCACATTATCCTATTTATACCTCTATTGAATAACACACCTGAAGACCTCATTTACGCTTATCCATCTTATTTGATTGAACTGAAGAATCATACAATTGAACAGCTGCAAAATGACATCAATACGACAACTAAGGCCGCTCCACTATACCCCTGCTCTGTTGACTCCCTTATAGATACACAGAGTGAAGCAGGAAGCTGATGTGCAGCAGCTTGAAGAGGCACAGGAAGAGATAAAGAGCAGTGGAGGAGAGGTGCTCTGTTTGTATGACTGTTAGCACAATAATCTCATTACCAAACCGTTAACGCTACATCAACATGTTGACTGACAATAAGCAGAGAGACGACAAAGGAAACTGTCTGAGCTGCCTTTTACTGCACTTCTTCCTCAGACAGTTTAGTGTGTGTACAGAGGATTTGAGACATGTTTTTTTTTCCCCACCTCCACTAAAAATGAATTTTCACAAAACTGTCAGAGAACTAATCTCCTTCCTGCTCATTTATTCACAGACATTTCTTTTGCTTTTGCTTTCAATTCAGTTCTGTTAAAAGAAAAAAGGAGCAGACTTCGGTCTGATCTGGATGAACTAGCGCTATTCATCACTTCACCTGTGACGAGCTCCTGAAAACCATTTTGCATCAATGAAATGAATCATAACTGAATGTATTCAGAGAGTCTTCTTTCACCGAGTATCAGACACGTATCTCATGTCACACAAACAGATTTCAACAAAGCAATGCAAATGCTACAGTAAAGCATGAAAAACATTGGACAGAGGGAAGCCTCTGTTATTATGTAGATGAGCTGGGATCAGATTCAGTAAAACAAACACAGGTTCTCTCTTGATCTAAACCAGGCCCCAAATTAATAAAAATACAGTTCATCTTACTGTATGAGATATAATAACTCTGCATTATATCAGTTATCAATATGTGTGATAACTTCCACGGGGTGGACAGAGTAGATTAATAGACGGCAGAGAAACTCTACTTCACAAACATGTTAAACTTGACTCTTAATGTATTTTCTATTATAACTTGATGCATTTAATTCTCACGGTTTTGTTGTTTTTCTTCTTTTTTTTTCTAAATCAAAGTTTAATTAATCAGTATCCATCACATCTGAATAAGTTATTTTCAGTGCTGTTGCTGGAGCAACAGATTTACATTTAACCATGGAAACACAACGTGACAGCTCAGATTCGAACACTGTCGTGACGAATGGGGCGTTTAGAAAACCGTGGACAGCTGATCTAATAAAGAAAATAAATTAGATTTTAATGTGCTTTCTTTAATGTGCTTATCGTCAGGTGTGAAGTGTAGACTGGAGGATGAGGACTGAAATCTCTATTGAATTATGGGATGTAAAAGCACTAAGTGATATTTTTTTTCCATCTTGGCTTTGCGTGTCTTTCATATGCATGTCTGCTGTTCCTTCTCCGTCAATCATAAAAGCCCAGGTAACAGCTTGAGCAGCTTCCGTCAACTTGAGTTCTCGCTGGAAGGTCAGCATTACAATTCAGCTGAGGGGAACAAAGTGAGATGAAAGCCATTAAACATATTATAACCGTCTGTCGCAGAGCGAGCGTTGGCGTCAGTCTCTGCCAATGTGTTTATCTACCAACAGAGCGTGAGGAGAGGAGTGTGGCAGCTGGTGCAGAGTCTGTGAGCGTGCGCATGAGTTGCAAGTGTGTGTGTGTGTGTGTGTGTGTGTGTGTGTGTGTGTGTGTGTGTGTGTGTGTGTGTGTGTGTGCAACAAATAGAGTTGAACATGTACAAAAGCGTCACCTGAGCTGCAGCACATGAGACTAAATACTGAGTATTTTGAAAGGTGCTACATGGCTCAGTGTCCCTCAGTTAAAAACCCTGACAACAGCCAGTGACTACTTCAGGTCTTATTGACGATATTTGATCAATTATATATTCTACATCAAAGACATATGATCAATGAACTATAAGTTTACATAATGGTCTGTTAAATCAGCATCACCTGCTCCTCTGTGCTGCTTGTGATGAGTGAGAGCTGGTCTCAAACTGTCTCTGTCAGCAGCTGCCATCCTAACAGACAGACAGACAGACAGACAGGAGCTCCCAGTGGGTCTGAGGACCAAGGAAGGCTCCTTATAACAGGATATAAGATGGAAGACACATTTCTGATACATGAATTATGTCTTCGTAGTTCGATCTTCCCTTTAATCGTTGCTTTTTTTTATTATTATTGACTTGTAGTCTACATTCACGTGTTTAAAAAAATGTTGTAATGAATCAGTATTTGGTTGCATATGTGGATAATTTGTGAGTCATTCAACCAAAGATTTACATTATTTTGTCAATATAAGACAGTGCCATGCAGACAATGACCCAAACAGGACAGCAACAGAATACAAAACTTATATCTAGACTAAATATAATGTACAGATATATGCACAGCTGTTTGTTTTACAAAGAAGAGGAAGAAAAAGGATGTGCTATGCCCATCTAAGGTTGAGTCCCCAGGGTGAGGGGACGCCCTGAAGCCAGGTCGAGGCCTTACACTGCTTTCGCACAAGGTCACTTCTAGAGCAGAGAGTCGGCTTGTTGAAGCTCAAGTACTCTGAAGAACTTCTGGATTTGAGCCTGTTTGACAGTATCGGGGTTCGACGCTGTGCTAAGGATCCCTCAACATTAAAAAACTCTTAATACTTTATGAGCGTCTGCCACAGACCACACAGCTTCTCCCCTGGTTCACATCCTCATAACTGATCTTTCAAGTCATGAAGTCGTGGTGACCTCAGCGGTTTGCACCGACACCGTCTCCGCCACTCTCTATTGAAGTGATTGGAGTATTAAAGTGTAATCACACTGTGTTAACTGACAGCTGTTGCCCACCACACCCGACCACACCTCCCCACCCTGCCCTGACCTGCCCTGCCCCCCCAGTCCTGGCCTCATTCACGTTGGATGCTGCTGGTTCTGCTGCTGCTGCTGCCAAGAAGCTCCACGACCTCCTGCTCTCTCTCTGCGCACACAGGGAGGAGGTCTTTATTTCTAAACTGATTCACATCGGAGCAAAATTAAACCACGAGGAGCAAAAGTTCACTTACAGATCTGTACCCACTTACCTTCCATGCACTAAACTAATCAGGCCACAACTTATTCACAAATGGTCCTCACACACCCAATGGGTCAAAACCTCGCAGAGATGTTTTAACCCCAATAACTCCACCTGCACCGAGCTGCTGAGTTTCTCCCTGGCTCAGGTCCCAGTGGAGCTGAGACACAGTCTGGCCTACTTCTCACTTTACTGAGGTATTACTCTCTGCCAACAGACACAGACCCAGGCACCGAGGGAGAGAGACAGAGAGAGGGGGAAACAAAGAAAGAGAGAGAGAGGGAAGAAAATGTGAATCAGACTGGGAGGAGAAAGACAAACATGACACAGAGTGACTCATCCTCGAGAAAATACATTCATATAAAATTGATTTGGAGCCAGTTTTGCACTTTATTTGCGTTTCTTATGATATAGATTATGATTAATATTCTTAAGGTACAGTGGAGTTTGTTTATATTATGAGGAGGAGGAGGAGGAGGACGAGGAGGAGGAGGAAGACAGTGAATCTCACACAGCCACAAAAACTAAATCTCCATCTGCTCACACACACACACACTCAGATTCATAACTATGACCACTTTTTAGATTTGCTATTTAACATATGTATGTTGTTGAACTGTGGTTGAGTGAACTGGAGAAAGCCTTGGTGGTGGTGCAGAGCTAACCACTGCTCCACCCTGCCGCCCAAACTACATCTCATTTTAACAAAATAAACTCAAACACTTCTCAGATAGTGGTGAAAAGCACTTCTAACAGTGGACAGTACAGTTTTGAAGCACCATTATAGGCAAAAACTATCATTATTATTCACTTTCGTTGACTATCTTTGTCAATGTTACTTTGCAGATTCAGATTAAACATACAAAATATAATGAAAATATAAATAACAATGTGTCATTAGAGCAGATTAAAGGGCCCTGCAGTGTATAAAGTTGTTAAAATTAACCAGGTACGGCTTCAACATTAAAGTTATGTCACATAAAGTGATGAATGAACCAATAATTGTACTCTATTACACTACAGTGCAGTACACATGCATCACATTGTAAACTGTAGCCCTGACACCAATTGATCATTTCATATATTCATATAGTTTATTTTAACAGCATCATATTGATGCATGTTCCTCAGAAATCTCACTTCTCGTGCTTTCTTTTCTTTTCCGGCCTCTTGCTCCTTCTTTCGTTTACCTTGTTCATCACCTCGCCATGAGAACGCTGTAAACACACAGCACACAGCACATTTCCTCTATAATCCAGGGCACATGCAGGGGTCTTTTACATTTTCTCTCTTTTTATGCTTGTGTTTTTTAGTGTGTGTGTGTGTATGTGTTTTATGGTGATATTAAAGCTGAGAGATTCATGCTCTAATGATTTATGAATGTAATAAAATGCTGCATGCAGGCTCCCGTGAGGCTAACGGCTAACAGTGGAGACTAACACTGCAGGAATCTGATCTGCTGTCCTGTGATCGATACAGTGATTGTTGCTCACGTCACCTTTAGCTTTGATTAATGTACAAACCATCACTGTGACCTGTCAATGAGAAGAAGCAGCGGGGACAAACTGAGGGAGACAGATGAAGAAGCAGAAGAGTCTGTGGCTGCAGAGACACACACACACACACACACTCAGAAAGCTACAGGTAGAAATAAAGGTGGATGGAGTGAAGGAGGTGGAAAAGAAAACAGGAACTCATCTGGGTTAAAACAAGAGGAAGAAAGGTGTGGAGATTAAGACTGATTGGTGAAGAGACAGAGCAGGATGAGAAAAGACGCTAATGGAAAAACAATGTGTGGTCCTACTTCCATATCATCCATCAGTTAGGTGTGGGTCGTCTTCTCCCTTTCTTATGTGTGTGTGTGTGTGTGTGAGAGAGAGAGTGTGTATTTGTGTGTGTCTGTCCAGGTTCTCTAATGGACCCCGGGGCTACACGAGGAGCGTGCCTGACAAAAGTTCACATTCATTAATCATAACCTGCCACTTGGCGCTTCAACCTCTGCTACCTTGGCTCCTGACATCCCCCGAGCTGAAGCCCCCACGTCTCTCAGCCAACACACACACACACACACACACACACACACACACACTCGTCTGACTCCATACAGCTTCCACTTCCTGCCTGAGTCTGAGCTGAATCTGCTGGTCAGATCAAAAAACACCTTTCACACCTGTAAATTTGGTTCAACATCAAACAGCAACACATAACCCACTGTACTCCTGGTCAGCCGTCCTAACAGATCCGCACCTGCTGCAGGTAAAATACTGAGTCTGACTACACCTGACGACCTCACTCAACACCACGTCAAAAAGAAACAAACACCTGAACTATCCCTTTAAGTGTGAAGCTGCTGACCTGGCACTTGACAAAAAGCTCTACACCTCCTGACGCCTTTGAAAGGTCACAAATTAGCAATAAATGTTATAGATACGCATCAGTGGCAGGAGATTAAATCGGCTGCACGGCACAGATCACAGAGTCAAGCCTACATTTAAACTGGTCGACCGGCATCATATTAAAACGCAGTGATATAATGGTCCATTACCAGTTTGAACTGGGAGGAGAGACCGACCGACCTGGGCTGAAATCTCAATGTGAAATGAGAGGAGCAGACTCAGAGGAACTTTTCATAACTGCAGCCTGGTGATCGAATTTAACTCCGTTCATGTGCTATAAATGAATCGAGGAGATTGAACTGATGCAGTGATGAAAAAAAAAACAAAACGAGGGTTTTATCTCTCCAGCCTTAGTTTTGTTTGTTCAGGTTAATGAACACGGAGGTGGTTTACTGATGTTCAGATCCTGATACGTCTCTGTTGACGGGACCATCCCGCTCTCGTCCCTCTCGTCTTTGAACAGGACTGCGCTGCTGCCTCATTATTTCAGCTCTGTCTGCTCAGTTGGCCGCTCCCAATGAACAAAACCAGGTGTCACTAAATCGGGGCTGAGGCAGCTCCACGGTGCATTAGCACAATAATGGCTGCAGGTGTATTTATTCACAGTTGAGCTCGACCGTCTATCCAAACATTAACACCTTTCTGAATGTATTCACTTCCACTTTGTAGAACTCTGCTGTTTCTCTTTCTCACACTCCCTTTCTCCTCATAATTGCCTCCAAATGTGGTGTGTGTGTGTGTGTGTGTGTGTGTGTGTGTGTGTGTGTGTGTGTGTGTGTGTGTGTGCATGTCGGAGCTCAAATGTTCTTTGTGTAGTTGTACTCCTTTGATGTGCAGTCCTTTGTAATTTCTGCCAAAATCTGACAGGCGAGAGAGAAGGTTGTGCTACGTCTCATTACGGCCCAGAAAACGCCTGCGTCATTGTTTCCCTAACAATACAATATGTTAATCCTATTACACCATGAATATCTGTGAGATTAATTAGGGATTAAACAATTTACTCTCGGGACAAGACCACTGTGTGAACAACAAAGATTTATGCAGCTACAAAAACCCAGATAAACAACAAACTGCTCGCTTATCGAGTTTTGTTGCTCCTACTCATTATTTACTGTGATTCACCATCTGCATCATAAACCTCTCTCATATACAGTCAACACAATCACACACACACACACACACACACACACACACACACACAATAGATGTCCAACACTGACAAACCACACTTGGATTTGTCTACAGTTGTGTGCGCTTTAACATTTGTGTATTTCTATGTATCACACATTCACACATTGTGTTCACATTGATTGTTGTCGCTCTGATCTTTGTGATTCATCATCTCTGCCTGCAAACCAAACCTCCTCTGGGAGAATAAATAATAATAATAATGATAATGAATTGAAACCTGTGTAAATACACTACACACAAAAAATTAAGGGATATTCGGCTTTTGGATGAAATTTCAGAATGCACATAAAATGCACTATAACTTTTACAGATGACCTTGGGTAGGAACACATGCCCACCCCCCATCTGCCCTGAAGCTTCACGAGCATCCCCAGAGAAGCACAGTACGTGAGGAGGTGAAGAAAAAAAAGTGAGAAAGAACACGAGCCTCGACAGAGTTTTGTGTGTCACTGGAGCTCTGGAAGGGGAGGCTGACTGGCCGGCCGGGCGTCCCAGCACAGGGCTCTCATATGCGACTCTGGTGGGGAGTTGTAAAATTCTACAACACCGGTCCGACATTTAGGCTATCAGTGTTCGGAAACTACATAGTGCTGCAAGAGAATGAAGTGCAATTGAGTGAAACTGGAAGATCAAGTAGCAAAACATATAAATTCTCAGGTTTTAGCACTTCAGCAAATGTACTCTGTTGTTTTTTCCACCACTGATTATCAGGTGACTCAGAGCCCAGAGAGATGAATATTAATGAGCTTGTTCTGTGCTGTGTGACTCCATTAATCTAAAAACAGCCGAGAGAATTTACTCATGTGCTGCCAAAACCCATTACACACACACACACTAAATGTATATTCACACACACAACTTCAAACTCCCAAGTGTACCTACAGATTGGCCACAGTCACTTTGCATTCATGTGAACACAAAGTGTTGACAGAGAGAGGCGAGGCCAAGTGGGCTCCTCTGACACCTGCTGTCCACCACAACCAGAGCATGACAAACACACTGATGCCTCAATAGACCCCGCAAACCTGAGCGCGCTGTCCGCTGTCAGGTAGCAGTAAACAAGCCGCTGGTCTTACAAGGAACCCGGTTCAGATCCAACTCACTCAAGTGCATCAGGGTGTAAAGTTGTTCGTGTTTCTCTCTTTGGGCTCAGCTGCTTTGATATTTGGACATACAGTATTTATATAAAAAAAACAGGCACGCTGCAGCTTGTTCCCAGCACCCAGAATGTACAGATAATCCAAGTTATTCTCCAATCAAACTCTTTGATCGCTGACAAGCAACAAAAGGATTGACTCCCATTGTTCTAAGCTGGGTTTTAAATCAGGATTAGACATGAAACCTCCCTATTATGTGCCTCAGATCTACCAAATATTCAAATGTTACTCATTCAGAAATCAGAAATACCACAGTGAACCAGTGCACACTGAGCAGGATTAGTCTGGATTAGGACTTGGAGTGGTACAGGAACTCAGTTGGGACTCAGGATGTCAATATGTCTGCCACCGTCTCAGATTGTGCAGGAGACATGGGCCAGACCTCTGTCCCAAACTGATCCTGATCCAAACTGACCTATAATGAGCTACTGAGAATGAAACAGAAGGAGTTCCTCCTGATCTAATCTCACTCCTTCAGACTCCCTGTTTGGATTCACAACAGCATCAATGACCAAGATCACATTACAACTTTGAAAACATCCACTGTTTCCAGGTTTCTCAGTAGCAAGAGGACAAGAGGAGTTTAAACATTAATGCACTCAGCAGAGAAGTAGGTCTGAGTTTTTTTTTTTTTTTTTTTTTTTTTTTTAGGAATAGTTGAGACAGAAGATTTTCTGCTCAAGTACAGTTTAATTAAATCCCATCAGTGGCTAAAAAAAAGTAAAAAAAAAAAAAAAAAAAAAAAAAAGTAAAAGGAGCACATCTGCGAACCAGAGCGCAGCTTCAATGAAAAAGAAAGGAGGGAAATGTGTGATAGAAATGATCATCCTGTCGTCTTAAAATCTGCAATTTAAACTCCTCCAATTAGCCTCTCCCCATCAGGCTGATTTGATTAGCCTGCTGCTCTCTACCTGCTCTGTTGTGATGAGCTCTGCACAGATATCTGCAGGCGGCTGCACTGTGATTAGATGTGCTTAGTCATTCACAAAGTGACAAGCAGCACACACACACACACACATGCAAACATGTCACATGCACAATATCCTTCTTTGAGCACAGGAACATGTTTATTATTGTTACTTCACAGTGCATCACACATGGGCTTTAACCTTTGACCCCCTGTTGTTCACTGCATTTTCTAAATGATAGTCTTTTGCTTTTTTCATTTTCTTCCACATCCTGAAAATCTCAACATGCAGACAAATTCTTGACCACGCTATAAATGGGGTACAAAAAAAAAAAAGTCCTCCTCCTTTGCTGCAGGAAATAAAGGAAGCTATGGCGAGACAGAGAAACCTGTTCAGCTGTTGCCTGCTAAAAATGAATGAAGACGTTCCTACGTGATCAAAGTAACAATCTCGCTCCGCAGTATTTGCTCGGATACCGATGCCATTAGAGTTCAGCAGAAAGCTGGGGCGCCAGCTATGATTCATGCTCTTGCTCACCAATGAATATCCTTGCCATGTGAAATTGCCTAATAAATATGCGCTGGATTGCAGTGAGTAGGCATGACTGGAATTTCATGGTGCTCGAAAGCTCTGAGGCATAAAAGAAGTCATCACCTTGTAGCCTGCATTTCATCTCAATGATAAACAATACGGTTATTAAATCTGGTTAAATAGTAACACTAAGTCACACTGAACTGTTTCTTTTTTTGTTTAGCTTTTAACAAAGTCCCTCTCTCTATAATCATTCTGTGATGGTGTTCAGTGGGAGATTGGACACACAGGGAATCATTTAATCTATGATAACATGTTGATCTGCATCTGATTTGCTGGCATTTCACATCTTTAAAAAGGAAGAAGCTTCACATTTCTCTGCACATTTGTGTAAATCCATTTATGCATTTCTGCCTGTGAAGGTCCTCTTCATTTCAAAGTCACCCCGGAGACTTAAAAAAAGGACGAGAGCAGCTCACCCGAGAAAGAGCAAATACTGGAAAGATTGTGGATTAATACAAAAAGAAAATGAATGAATAAATAAAAAGAAGATTCTTTTCTCTTTTTTTCCCTCTCCTTTGAAGTGTCCTGGACATTTGGTCAGGGCATTTGGCACATGAAAAACAACAACAGCACCAGCAGCAGCAGCAGCAGCAGAAGCAGCAGCAGCAGAAGCAGAAGCAAGCACGCTGCCTCGGCTGGTGTGAATTGAACATCCAACAAAGCAACAACAAACAAAATTCATACTTCTGCTCTGCTCTCTTCAAAGACAGATGGGGGGGGGGGGGGGGGGCTCAGACTTTGTAGGTTGAACCTTTGAGCAACGAAAAAAGAAAATACACAAAAACAAAACCTGCAGCAGAAACTAACAGAAGACTGTGATCTATATCTCAATCCTAAAAACCTCAGTGACTAGATCACCAAGAGTTCCAGGATATTTCTGGAGAAAACTCCATTTAAAAACAAATTGCATTGATTGATTTTCCTGATTGTCCAATTTATTGATCCAATCCATTACTTTTAGTACACTGACTAAATGTGGGCCATTAGTTGTGGAGGTAATGGGCAAATGATTGACATGAGATCTATATTTTCTCCATTTAGAGACCTAGTGTCATGTAGTGGAGGAGGAAACACTACAGTATATTTACTCACTCATTTCTGATGTTTTCATGAGGTATTTTCAGTGTCAGGTTCGAGAGCCAAACAGTAAACGAAGGTAAATGTTTCTGATTTTTAGGATATTTGACACATTTGGTGTTAAACTGCACTGAAAAAAGGTGTCATCGTATTTTTCCTCAGCATTTGTTGGGCTAAAAATGTAAGTGCAAAGGTCAAAGGGTCACATTCAGTTTTAAACCAACCTAGAGCATTAAAGGGAATTCAATAGCGGTCTGGCCATTGTAGTAGACTGCGATAAAGCTGGATACTGCAGAACCAATACTAGTCCCTTGAAGGAAGGCCACAGAGGAGGCAGGTGGTGCACTGTGCCAAGCCAATGACCACATCAATGAAATGACTGAAGATGTTTTGGCCTCTGGCTTCATTCCAGATCGGGAAAGTGACAACATGCCAAGAAGTGAAAGCAGCCAACAGGCTCAGAGGAGCAGAGCTCATCAAAGTGATGGTTGACAGTCAGGACAATGTCAAAGTCCTCCTCCTCCTCCTCTTCCCCTCTGAGTCCAGATGTTTCTGTAGTTTTGCCATCAAATCAAGTCCAAAAAAGTGTCGTTAAACAGCTGCTCACCCTCCTCACTGACACACAGCATGACCTCACAATGAAGCTTCAGCGTTTAACGCTAAACAAACAATCAGGGAACCTTCTAAAGACTCAATAACAATGTTGGAGATGTAAGAGTTGTAATTTGTGGTTGCTGAGTTAAACTAACAGGTCATAGATCAGTTCATCAGTGAACACAGAGAAAATGATCAGAACAGCTGACAGATGTGAAAACACCTGACCTTTTTTTCTTTTCTTTTTGCTTCTGAAACACGAGTTCATTTCATATTGTTCATTAAAGCTGCAGATTGTTGCTCTGAGCACAATCAGATGAAGTCCGTCCTACCTTTTGTCCACCTTTTGCAGCAGTTACAGCAGAACATTTCTCCTGCATAGTGTCAGTTACTGAGAACTCCCATCATGCCTTCTGCTCCTCAAGCCAAATGTTTTCCTTTGAATGGATAATAGATCTCTCCACTTTGTTTTCCAATTTGCTCGATTCGGTTTGAGGTCCAGACATTGTAAATCATTTGGCTTCCTTTGTGAAGGAACTTGACTGTTTGACACTGACAGTGAAAAAGACGTAGATGTTTTTTTGTAAGGCAGATGGCGTAAATCTTCTTATGATGGTTTCTATTCTGTTGTCTATAGAGCATAATGATGATTAATGGCCAATTCAATAAAAACGACTGAAACCTCTTAACTATGTCCTCTAGTAACTTTGGCCACCTCTGTATGTCAAGATTTGGTACCACAGTGACAACAGATCATCAAAAACTCAGGTGGATCATTTTTGAAAAGCTCATACGGCTGGTTTAAGATGATGCAACCAAATGGTTTATTTTGTTGTTTAGATATTGGAGCTTGTTGAGCTACTTGGGTCTCTGTGTTAAAAGCATCTGATGGGCTGATATTACTCATTGTAGCACCTAAACACATTACAAAAGGGAGCAGTGAACTCAGGTTCAGTGTGCTGATCTTTAAGGTGTTTGCAGCAGAGCATCAAACAGCCGCCTGACTGCGGCTTTTAAACCTGGCGTCTCTCCTTCAGCGCACGTTCCAGCAGCTCGCAGGAATACAGGAACAGGTATCTGTATAAACAGCCTGTTAAGTAAACAGGTCTGCAGTTCAACAGCTGCTATTGTCAGACCAGAGACCAGAGAATAATGAAAAACATGCAATATGCTGGAATACACACCAATCACAGCTGTACAAACACACACACACACACACACACAGACAACTGAGCAACAGCATACACAAATACTGCACCCCATTTTTCCCCTCTCTTTTTATCACACACTCTCTCTCTCACACACACAGTTTGTGAGCAGATGCTGGCTGACAGGTTTGAATCCAGATTGGTGAAAGGGTGAGTCAACACCCTCCACTCTTGTCAACAGCACTGAATCTTCTCACCTTAACATCACCTTCCATCTGTGCAAGTGTGTGTGTGGTGGTGAGGTGGGGGTGTGGGTGGGAGGGTGGTGGTGGTGTGGTGGTGGTCATGTGTGTGTGGGGGGGTTGGTGGTGGTGAGGGACAGTGTTCAGTCTGATATAGACACAGATATGTACTGTATCTTTAGACAGAAGGAGCACTGAACATAGTTTGTCCTCTTTCTCTTTCTCTTTCTCATAGAATAGAATAGAATAGAATAGAATAGTAAAAGATAAGGGTGAAGGGGGAAGAGAAGATTAGTGGTGCACCATCTTTTCCTTAACTCCTCCTTTCTTTAACTCCTCTTCAACCACTGACCTGGAATCAGCTCCATTTAAACCTCCAACCAGTGAAAAACTGACCCTGAATCAGCCAGATAAAAATCAGGGACTTCTCCTCCACCTTCTCAAAACTGCATTATTTTCTAATGGAGTTTGACACTTTTCCTCCCAAAGCTTTTACAGGAGTGAATCTGGACCATGATCCATGATTTGCACCACCACCCCCCCCAACCACCACCACCCCCATCCCTCGTGCATGTGGATGATTGATGACTCATCCAGGGCAACCAATAAGAACGTGGTCCAGGCTTGCTCATAACTGAGCAACCTTTTGTGTAACAGCAAATATTGTGAATCAGTGGCTCAGTTTACGAGCAAGTGTTATTTTAACACACACACACACACACACACACACACACACACACACACACACACACACACACACACACACACACACACACCATTGTGCAGGTTTTCAAGTTGTGTGTGTGTGTTTTGTCTGAATAACCACTAAAAGACAGTCTCTGTTAATAACCAGTGGATCACACTGGGATTGGGTTTCTAATGTCATGCATATTACAGTTATGTAATAGCTTTAGTTTATATAATATAAACTCAAATAGACATTTCATTACAGCTGGCAGGTGGTAATTAAGACATGTAGAGCTATCATTATACAGCATATCAGCTCCGGCTGTCGAAGAGCCGCCGTCGGCTCGTCGACCACCGAAGTGCAAGAGAAATCTGACCATCAAGAACTTTTTTTTCTTTCCTTAACATGTTTTATCACAACTTTTTGAAACACAGCAGCTTTTACTAACTTGTCTAAGATCAAGTTTTACTAGTTTTTTGTTTTTTTCTCACATCTTCACGGGGATGTATTGACTTTTATGAGACTCTAGTGTCAACTTAAACATACTGGTGCACGAAAGAGCTTCAGAAAAAATCAAGAATATTCATAAAACTGTCTTGAAAAGTCATCTGTCTCTATGTCCTTTTTCCTTTCCTCATCTTCTTACTAACCTTTGTACCATCTTTCCCTTTCTAACGCTCTCTCTTTCTTTCAGTCCACCCCCTCCTCCTCCTCTCCAACCTGCACCAGGAACTCATTTATCAAAGCCGACAGAGGCTTTTGGCGTCTTGCAGTTCCTTGCAGCACCTCCAGCCTCTTTCCACAGATAAAGATTTCCAAAGCCAGGTTTAATGCAGTTATTGACATCCACAGTGAGGTGGCTCTGCATGTATATTTTGTGCCAGTTATCAATACATTTAAATTTTCCCTTGATGCTATTAAAAGTCTGCCTATTTCTTTCCTTTCACCGAGGAAATGCCAGGTCAGGTAGACAAGGGAAGGTGTCCTCTGAATGCAAGATTACAACATACTTTAGCTGAATTCATTTCTCTTTAATTCTGTGACACCGCTATAAACCTCTCGCTCTCCAGGGAGAGAGAGAGAGAGAGAGAGAGAGACAGAGAGAGGGGGAAAAAAACAATGAACAAAGGTCAATGGATGTGTATATTAGACCCAATGAGTCATAACGCACAGATCAATACACCAAGTTCATCAGATTCAGACGACGTCGATAGGCTACAACCATAGACTGTATATGGGCTGCAACAGTGAGGTTAAATTACAGAGGACATCCATGTTTTACACCTAGTGTCGTCTTTGTGTTCCTAATGCCTCAGTTTTCAGCAAGTCAAACTTTCCAAACATGGGCCAAGAGTGTGTTTGAATACGGGTGTGTGTTCTTGTGGTGTCATTTAGAAAGTTTAGGCATATTTCTGGTCCCCAGTATACGTCCTGTCTGAGGGTTTCAGGGGCTGTCAGGACATTTTTCTGACTGCCAAATGCAGTATCTTTCCAGAAGCGTGTTGTGGAGTTTAATAAAAGCTTCAGCCATCATTATGTTTACAAGACAATAAGTCATAATACGCCCTCTGAGCAGTGCTATGTCTTCAGGACCGACTTGAGACTTCAGTGAGTTAGTAGCAAAACTTACTCGCCAGCTTGTTAAACAGAGGAAAACCATCTTTATGGTGGTTGGTGAGTTTTGACATCATCATCATGTCTTTCCTCTGTAGCTGCATCATACATTCACAACAACCATCATTCAGTTAAAATAGACTAGTTTATATCATATGAGCAAAGTCGGTCATACTTAGCATAATGTCCAGTTAAAAAAAAATGGCCGCTGCTCTCCTCAGTAGAGTTAAAGACACAACAGCCACACTGAGCAATCATAAACTGTATACATCCAGAATAAATGCAAATTTTCCAGTCATAGACAAAAGGTTTTTACGCTGTCAACGTCAACACACTCTGAGGCAAGACACAGAGGAAGCTGAGAGCTCAAGGTGAAACTCTGCAACGCTGTGATTTGGTTTTAGTTAAAAGAACAAATCCCACCAGGAGGCTCAACCTGAGGCTGCCGTGTCCTCATTGTGCTGACTCGCAGCGCTGCCACTGTGTTGTGTTTCCTTGCCAGTGGGCTCATAAAAATTCACTTCCACTCTGACATCATGTTATAAAATGCAAATTAATCGATCATGTCCACGGTGGGAAGATACAGCATTTTTTTCCTGTCTGTATGATATGCAGTGTTATTTTTTTTGTGTGTGTGTGTGTGTGTGTGCGTGCGTGTGTGTCTCCTCAGGCAAACAGAGGTAATTTCAAAATCTTCTGTTTCTCACGTGCTAACGCTCTGACATTTGAGAACATTTCAAATTCTCAAATTAACTTTCCGTCCGTGTCCTTTAATCTTGGCCTCATCTCTTCCTTCCAGGAAAAAGGGTGTTTTCACCATCCTGATAAATAAGTAAATGTGTGGACTCGCCACCTGCTGTTAAGCAATACTGACAGGAAGAAAAAAAAAAAAGAAAGGAAAGATCCCGTTCTTGGCCCGTTGCCTCCACAAAGACGGAGAACAGGAATATCACCACTCTCCTCCCCTGCTGCTCCCAGACTCACATTACATCAGGGCACCATGCAAACCCCGTCTCTGCCTCACAGTTCATCTATCATGATGAAACACTGCAGGGGGATGATGACTATATTCACACATCCCTGCATTCATCTCAGGTCCACATCATTTTAGAGGAAGGAAAATTGCCTTTTCAAATAGATCCCCTTTGTGGCCTTGTGTTTTATTCAGTTTCAGATGATATATATTGATTCCTGTAGGAGAAACACTATATTCCCGCTTTCCTCTTGCACAATGAGGTCAAAGGTCAGGGGGCTCAGCCACAGAACAACAGCTTCAAAGCTGGGAGTTACTTCAGCGTGTTTGTCTTTTCAAACATTAATTCATCTGATTAATTAGGTTGTGAAAAAGGAAGTTACAAGGTGGCGTTAGCGCCTGAGACTTTTAGTAAAGCATCCAGATGTTTAGTGAGTTTCTTGTAAAATCACTTGTCTCGACATTAACCTACATTACTGATAAACTCTGCTCGTCACGTCTTCTCCCTGAATCGACTGACTGAGGAGAAACGTATCTGACGCTTTGTTTTGAAATCTGCCCCTCACTCCTTCCTCCTTCCTTCCACCATCTGTCCAGAAACCCTGAAAAGCTTCAGGTTCAGTTTGCGCTCAACAACCTGCACGACTCCTCTTACCGCGTTTGTGCCATAAGGAGAAAAAAAAATCTAACGGATTCGCAGGCAGACATGACCCGACTGCTGAAAATGGAAAAAAAAAAAATGCAGTTCAGATGTTGTCGGCGCCACAACAATCATTTTGTCTGAGCGGGTGATTATTGAAAACATTGTTTCCTGTAGCTGTTTTATACATAGAAAACAGTCATAATACTTTAATGAGTGGTCGCCCCGGTACCAGTAATACATATAACTCTTATAATAAACTGAACTAATGCAATACTGGAAGCTGAAAACATTGATATATAGCTGCTAAATGTTGGATGAAGCCAGAAAAACACATTATACTGAAGCACTTATAGACTCACTCACTTCTTCTTTTTCATTTTTTCCTATTTAACACCTCATAAAAACATTTTCATCAAAAATGAAAAGGTGAAATCTCTCATGGTCCCTCACACGTTCATGTATTGTGTTGAGAGAATCATGTTGAGTGTGTGGTAGGTTTTTCGTCTTCACAAGCTCCTCCCTCAAGTCTGATGTTCAAAAGGAAAACTGTGGACTTAAATATCAAGTTTTCTCCTGAATATTCGATTCTTCTTTTTAAATAACTAAGTGAAACAGAGTGACAGCATCGCTGCTCTTACCTTTCTGTAGACAATCATGTTGGGGGAGTCGTCCTCTGGGTCAACACTGCTCATGGACCTCATGGAGAGCAGAGGTCGGGTCGGGGTCGTCTGGACATTCTCCTTTGGTTCCTTTGGTTCCTCGGGCCCTTCGGTGGGCTCCGCCGCCTCCACAGGACTCGGTGGTTCCTGCTGCTCCTGCTGTTCCTGCTGCTGCTCCTTCTTCTCCTCCTCCTCCTGCTGCTGCTGCTGCTGCTGCTGAGGTGCCTCAGCCATCATTACACTCTCTCCTCGAGTCTTCACCTCCTGCGTCGAGTTATCCTCTCTTCTTTATCTGCGTCAGACTCTCCTCCTCCTCCTCCTCCTTTATGTCCTCCTGCACTCTCTCTTCAGTGTCTAGGAGCTGCTTGGAGGGAGAGAGAGAGAGAGATGAATTAGACAACACAACACACCGCTGGGCTTCACTCCTCCAAGTCTCTCTTTTTTCCCTTGTCTTCTGTCAGCAGCCACAGGATGGATGAAATAAAGGCATCATAAATTCTCCTAGTTTTCTCTGTTATCTCCTCTCTGCAATTCCCGCTGCTCCACTGTCACATGAGATTGAACTTACAGGAGAATAGAAGACATCAAGTTTAAATTCTGCCCCCCCCCCCGCATTGCCACAGCGTCTTTTCTTTTTAGTCACTCGTCTCAAGAATTTATAGATTGTTGTATTTCCTGTCAAACAACACAATAAAACCACTGCGAGCTTATTGTCGTCATTGTAGAGAGCGATGCTGCGTCTCCCATATACACTTTGTTTTGCAAAGAGAAAATATGATTCGATTTCTTACAGTTTTACACACTCCACTCCAAATCTTTCATATTTGAGACACAATCTAAAAAGATGGAAATCTTCCAGATCACTTCCAGCCTTATATTCAAAACGCATTCCTGCTCAGTTGTCTGACCGTAGTCTGTCCAAACATCTCACAAGCTGCAGCCCAGTTGAAGTCACTTAGGGTCAGAGCGATTGGTTAGCTCTTGTGTGATTTTTCTACGGTGGCCCACAGGGGCTCCAAACGCTGCCACTCAAGAGAGCACATGCAAATAGAAACAGCTCCAGGAAACACCTTCATCAACGTGTGTGCTTCATATACTTTGAGCTCAATGCAGGTGTTTCCAGGGGACAGTAAAAAGTGACGGACCCAGCTGGGACGTCGTTCAACACTTTCAACGTCGTCTTTTTAATGTCTTTTTTTTTTTTTTTTTGCCTCACAGTAGGTCTGACAGCAACAGTGAGAGAGAGACATTGAAGTGATGTAGATGCACATTCATTTTCATTGTTTGAATGTGATTTATCTGGTAAATTTTTCAAAACTGGACATGGGTCGGATTCTAGTTTGGAAAAACCTCCATTCCCCAAAGAGTCAGTTACACAGAAGGTGAACACAGCAATATGAGTAATGTGTGTGTGTCATATCATGACACACACACACACACACACACACTCACACACACTTGGCATCCATTAACTAAGGCCTGTCAGCTCTTTTTGATGGTCTGACAGCTGTCAAAATATTGATGCCTGAGGACAGACGAGGTGAGAGAAGAAGAGCGAAGGTGGAGAAAGGAGACGACGGGAGGAAAAGAAGAGGAAGAGAAAACTGTTGCTGTGAGGAAATACAGAGGATTCATGTTGGAAAACTGTTCCAAAAAAGCTTGTTCACTCCTCTGAGTCTAGACTCTGTACCTCCTACATCTCTGGCTCCTTCTCCTTGTCACATTGGAGCAACATCACTGTCCCAGTCTATTACATCCCAGCTGGAACTGGGACCAAGTCTCTTTTCATTTGGTCCAAACCTCAATGAAAGACGATGCAGCAAACTCACCATGAGAAAGTAGTTTTTCTTACAGGAGTGTGTAAAACTGGTTAGGTTGGTTAAAAAATGCTTTGGAGATTGTTTTGGAAATCCCAGTTCCCCTTCACTGGCTCTCTCACTTTGGATTTTGAAGTTTGTCTATAATCAGTATTGCAATAGTTGACAAATTACGTGTCTTACAAAATCTGATCCACTGGAAACCAAAACAGTACCTGACCGTGTTACATCTCTACCGTATTTTACATGGTTTTTCAGTGCTGACAACTTCCTCTTGTGCAAAATAGTTCAATAATCACCTCACAAGGACTCACAAGGCTTTAATCTGAAGAACAATACTCGAAGACTTACATTCAGCTGTGATGAAGACTGGACTGAAACCATGTTGGTTCAATTTACAATCAAACCTCTGTGTCATTGTCCTCCTTGCTCTCTCACATGGAGCCTACACTCTTGTTTCCAGGCAGCAGGAATAAAGTGAATACTTCACAAAAAAAAAAAAAAAAAACACTCACAATGAAATGCAAAGCTGTGCAGAGGCCAAATGAGTCAAACATGGAGAAACGTAAATCCAAACTTAAACCCATGTCAGACTGAAAGACAAAGACGCGTCTGAGCTTCACCAGGCAAATGTTTGACAACAGGAAGCCCCCGAGCTTTTAATGGCAGCTAATGGAGCACACCTGGGGTCACACAAGTGTACATGGGAAATGTAGTTCTCCACTGTAGTCCACCTACTTGGAAACAAAGGAAGAAATAAAGAAGAAATAAATAAATGAATTATAAAGACCACAAACCTTTTTTAAACCTCTTTACAAAGTTTTTTTTTTTTTTTTTACCTGGCTACATTGACCTGGCAGGGTGCTCTGGGGCAAAAGCTAACAGTTCAGTCTCTCTGCTTCTGCATAATCTGATTGAATATAAATTAATTAGTGAATAAGATGCATTTGAGCAGAATATCTGATGAAATAATGAAATGTCTCAAGGCTGTGTTTCCAGGTGTCTGTTCAAGACGAGGCCTCCAGGTCAGGTAATAAAACAGAGGGCACACAAGGGCACTTCTAGTCTCAGTTAGACATCTGCATACTCCCATTTTCTGAAAGTGATCATCAATCATACCCAGTACAGGCCTACTGGCATAAATCAATCAAAATGATGGGTTTTCATGGTCCTTTTTTTTATGGAAGCTGGATGGTTGTTTACTTCTGGTTCCAGTCATTATGCTAAGCTAAAAAAAAAAACTAAGAAAATGGTTCCTTCTCTTCTATTAGGAGCTGAAATAAGATGTGGTTAGGTTAGGTTAACTTAACTTAGCATAAAGACTGGAAACAGCTAGCCTAGCTCTTTCCAAAGTTCACCATCTCTAAACAGTAGGCTAATCAGTAAATGAGGTATCCACCATATTTATCTGCACAATGAAACAGGTTTCACCAGATAACCTACAAACTGCCAACCTATGCTGGTTGGCTGTGAGGTCTAAGCAGAGCACCACTAGGTGTGTGGGTGTGTGTATGTTTGCTATTAGTGCAGGTATTTAGCTCCATGTCAACCAGCTCTTTAGATCAATACGCTCATCAGCTGGCTGCTGCTGCTGCTGCTGCTGCTGGTGCGTCTCAGAGCTGGTGTGAGAACACACAAACCCCTGAGTGGATGCTGGAGCTTCAGAGAGCGGCTGCACGTGAAGAAAAAAAAAAGACACTCAGCAGCAGCAGCACGCATTTAAAAACCCAAATGAGACAAGAATTCAATGTTGTCTCTGAATCAATGGCTCTCTCGACGTGCCGTCTTCATCACAGGTGTAGCTACCATCTGTTTAACAGGTATCTCAGACCTGCAGCTCATGCTCAAAGGAAACGCCACTTTTGTTTCTCAATGATCCGCAAGTTCCATTGTTGCATGTCCGGAAACACACACAGCTAGGGCCTGGGATCAATACCTCCAGCACTCACTCTTTATTTTGCATATAAATGCATGTGTGCACTCATCAGATCACACAGTGATTTAGTGATTCAGAAGTGCATCTCACCCTCACCTCCACCTCCACCTCCGCCCTCCCTGTTTCACATTCTGCAGTTGTGTGAATTGCTTTAAAAGAAGCTGTGCTGTCAGGTGTGGTCACCCTACGAGAAAAATACAACACATTTAAAACCTCGTCTATCCAGCTAAAGAACAGACAGATGGAGAAGAGGTTGTACTGGATGGTGACGCTGTGACGAGGAAACCAGTGACTGACTGAGAGGATCAGACAGCACTGGCACAAATCAATCCCCATAATGACTGATAGCTCATTTCTATCGCTTCATGTTAAAGTCTCAGTGGTTTTAGACAAAGTCCAACCGTGTCTCACCCTGTCCCACCAAAAGACATCAAAACAGACAATATGCTGTCTGTCCACATTTGCATTTGATCACATGATCTCTTTGATTTCACCATTAAAATGACTAAAGCGACCACTTCCTACTTCAGGTCAAACTCAGCAGAGTCTCAGCAGTTCTGGCTGTTGATTCACCGTCTCCCCCTGAGCTGCAGTGAGTCTGGAGGAAAGGTGTGAAGTAAATCTGCCACCTTCATGGCCTCCTCCATGTCCTTTGGTATAAAACATCTCTGACTGAGCAGGTTGCAGGTTGGTAAATATATATATAAAACTTTGCTGTGTGCAGTTGATTTTCCCCGGAGGTACAAGACTATTCCCAGATTTAAGAAGTCAACTCATGACTAAAATGAAAACATGACATTTATTAATTCCTAAGTCAACCTGAGAACAGTTCTAGCACCAGCCGTCTTTCTTGCCGCCTCCTGCTGTGATGACAAGAAGAAGACGCAGAGTGAGACTTCTCGCTGTTTCTAAAGTCTCTGCTTTTGTTTTCCCTGCAGTCCCTCCACAGCACAACACACACACACACAGTCTCCTTCACCTCCCCTCCTCTGCATGCGCTCCAGGCGACACTGGATGAGATGTTTCATAGTGTAGGACAGACATAACACGAACGACGCCAACGACTCAGGAAGACATAATGATGGGAGGATATACAATGCAAATACAACCAAAAACAATCTGTGTGTGTGTGTGTGTGTGTGTGTGTGTGTGTGTGTGTGACATCGATTGCTGGGCTCAGGTTTAGTGTGAATAGTGTGAAGTGATTTGCTTCAAAGAAAAGCTGGATAGGTTTAATTAATCTGATTTAGTTAGGACTAATTTAATAAAGGATAACTTCATTAACTCCTCTCAGACTGATTTACAGAGCAGCCCAACACTAACCATATGATTATAAAGGCATCTATACTAACACTGTGGCAGGTGAATACTTTACATCACACTATCCTGGTCCTGTCACTCCTCTGGTATCTCGTCCCAGCTGCTGTGACATGTTCGACTCTTGTGGGCAGGTTTCACAGATCTGGGATTTTGGCTCCAACTCAAGTGCTTTAGTGAGGTGGACCACTGGTGCTGGGTGATAAGACCTGACTCACGATTAGTGCTCCAGTTCATCCCAGAGGTGCTGGATGCATGCGAGGTCAAGACAGTCAAGTTCATACAGATGTAACTGTAACTGTAAGTGAAGATGACGCTGAGGCGTTGAGGTCTGCCTTGATCTACTGAGGGCCATGGGTCAAAACGCTCAATATTAATATGTATTCATACGTGGGATGTCCTCATGCTTCTAAACCGTGATGTGATGTCGTGATGTGTCTAATCATATGAGACAGTCCGGACACCAGGCCACTGTTTGACCAAACCATCAGAGTGAGTCAGAAAACATCTGGATGTGATGTCAGAACCGGGATGAAGCTCCAATCTCCAACATCATCTGAGTTTGGAGAGTTCAGTTGTGATGGATGGTGGTGTAACATACACACAGGCTACATCTCTCTCTCTCTCTCTCCATCAGATGCCTGTGGTCTCTCTATCCTCACAGGACCGCTCCTCTCCCCAAACGCACAGAGCCAGCAGCGCTGCAGTCTAATTTAGACTCTCTGTGGCACACGCACGCGGACCTACACATACACACGCACACGCACACACATGCACAAACACATTATGCACATGCACGCTCACACTTGTGGTCTTTTCTCATCGGTCCACTTGCAGACAGCAGCCTGCACGTTCACATATGAATAGACTGTCCACAGCGCTGACAGTTAACCACACCTCAGTGCCTCACGCACAGAGGACACACGCGCGCGCGCGCACGCCCGTGCTGGTGTCCTTCGAGTGTCACTTCACCAACCAGATGAGTGTCCGCTCCCTTCAGTCACAGGTGGGATTAACATCATCTCTGTGGCACGCACACACGCACACACACGCACGCACCTAACACCCCGCACCGCTCCATCACTTTCAGATTAACATCGCAGCGCTGACTATTAGAAACAAATTCAGCCCGGCTTCTACTACTACCACCACCACTATTACTACTACTACTCCCCCTGCCTCCATTTTATTCATTCACCAGTCATCCCTCCATCCACCCACCCACCCATCCATCCATCCATCCATCCATCCATCCTCTCCTCCTTACCTCAGAGCCGGCTTCTCCTTCCTTCTCTCGCTTGGAGCTCCGGAGCCAAAAAAAGAAGCGCCTCCACCGACCGACCCACCACAGCGCTGAGAGAGAGAGAGAGAGAGAGAGAGAGAGAGAGAGAGAGAGAGAGAGAGAGAGAGAGAGAGAGAAGCTGTGGGATCAGAAGCAGCTGCACTCTCTCTCTAACATGCAGTTGTTCCTGGTCTGAGAGAGAGAGAGAGAGAGAGAGAGAGAGAGTTTCTGGTTTGTTTACCAATGTATTTTTTCCCTGTTCTCCATCTGATTGACTCCAACCATGGAGTCTCCACCACCACCACCACAGCAGCAGCAGCAGCGTTATGGCTGTGTATAACCTTTGTGCTCCTCTCTGTCAGCTGAGTTGCATGGTGTGTTTTCTAACACACACACACACACACACACACACACACACCTCTCTTTCTCTGGTCTCCCACCTTCACAAACAAAGGCTGAGTCAACAGAAAAATGGGTTAATTACATTATTACATCATGTTTTGGATGTTGAAATCTTAAGTGTTTCTCCGCTGCAGCTTGGAGAGATGGTTAATTTTGGTTTTTAATCTCATTGTCTGCAGCTCTGAAGTGTCTCTGAGTGAACTTCCTGTAAACACACAATCTTTCTCAGGGTCACACACTTAATACAGGATTTTATTATGAGAGCTCCACTTCCTGCTTGCTATTCAGAAGCTCCCAGGTTACACAACAACCTGATGGAAGGATCCAGGTGACATGAAAACATGAATGGATGCTGTGTGTGTGTGTGTTGTGGTTATGAATGAGGAGCAACCTCGAGCTTTTCTCTGTTTTTTCCTTTTGCACATTCACAATGTCCTTACAGTGTCACGAGCTCTTAACCCACTTGTGGCTCCACAAGGAAATTGAAGTTAATTGGGAGAAGAATATTTTAGGACGAAGACTAAAGAGCCGACGTGCACTTTAAAGTTTGGGAAATGATCAGGTGACTTTCAAACTGAATATATAATGTTTTAGTGAAAGTTCAAGCAAGAACTCAAGAGTTTGGGGGGGGGGGGGGCGTGGCCACAGGTCAGCTTTTCATCCTGCTGTTCATCCAGTCCTTTGTTTCAGTCACTACTTTGTGTTCAAACCATAATAATAAAAACACAAACACACTCAGGAGCTAATTATCTCAGCGTAACAAAAGTTGTTTTCTCAAGATAACGAGTTCATTATTCAATTAGCTGAAGGGGGAGTAGAAAGAAAGAGAGAAAGAAAGAAAGAAGGGTTTTTTTGCAGAGATAACACTATGAACCTGTTATCAACGTTTGTAACCTCTCTCTTCTTCAGTTTATCATTTCAAATACACAGAGAGAGAGAGAGAGAGACAGAGAGAGAGAGAAGCACTTTAACATCAGAGCTGAGACAAAGGCGCCCACAAGCTTTATAATATCCACTGAATGGCAAATCTTGTGTCGACTCTGATCCTGGTGCATTAAAGCCATTAAACTCTCCTCAACTTGTGTTTCTCCTTCCTCTTCAAACCCTCCCTCAGGTCACCTCCTTCCTCCTCTTTCTTCTCAGTGTAATCTCCCTTAATTTTTCGTCTCAGACTCATGCAGGACTCTCAGTTTAGTTTTAAAGCAGCCCCCCCCACCCCACCCCTCCAGTGCGTATAAACTCTTAGCTGATGGGAGCTGTTGGCCGAGCACTGAGGCACATCAAAGCATCTGATGCAACCACGGACCAACAGAGGAAACCGGCTGCTTACTGTACTGTAAGTCAGGGATGGTTACACCTCTACACCATGTGTGTGTGTGTGTGTGTGTGTGTGTGGAACCAGAGCTCATATTAAGGATGTTAACATGCAGCATGTTTACAGTGACTCTGGCAGCATCTGATGGTGGCCCAGTTCAGCTGAATATTAGTGGGACAGGAAGTGGAGTGGAGTGGCGACATGCCTCAGAGGCCGGCTGCTCTCACTTTTTCGCCGTCTCGCTTTCACCAGCTGTTCAGCCTGCAAATGGGGGAAAATGAAAAAAAAGCTCACAAATCAATACGTGCACTTAACTGTCGTCGTCAGAAACAACATTGATACTAATGGACCACTCTGGCACACACACACACACACACACACATCATCATCATGTCTGCTCATGGATGGAAAACTATAACCTCCACTCTGGACCAACTGAATTATTGAGCGATTCCCGGGTGTGTGTTGCATCCATGTGCTGTGTGTGTGTGTTGCTAATGTGAGTGGGTGGGTGGGGGCTGCCCCACATATGCTGTGTTTTATAACTACACATCTCGTATCATATATTTACAAACACACACTTGTTCACACTTCCTCACGTTGTGGGGACTGTGACTGAGCTGAACCTAATTCCTGGTCTAAACATAACCCCGACACTGAGTCCACTGAGGATCAACAAAGTGGGGTAGTGGAGTGGACATGTACGGGGGGGAGGGACTCTGGGTGTGAGCTCATGTTGGTGCACCAGCTGAGGGCTACAGCTGTATAAAGTATCCAGACTGTAGAACTGCACAGTAACATGTTAGATGTTTTTATTTTCATAAACCTCTCTAACATTTCTACATCACATTCAGTCTCGTTCTTACACTGTCTTGATTGGTGACTCTGATTTGCCCATTTGGTGTGAATGTGAGTGTGTGAGGTTGTTCGTCTCCATACTGTATGTCGACCCGGTGATATACTGGACACCTGTCCAGTGTGCTCCGCACCCTCCACCCTGTGACCCTGTAGAGATAAAGCAGTAAAAGATGGATGGACCTCTGCAGACTGAATGTTGTCAACCCATGGCTGCCAATGACCAGACCTACTGTTACCCTGGTGTGTTTCTATGCTTTGTGGGGCCAGTTTAAAAAAAAATCATGTCACCTATGATAATGCATCATCTCCACTGTCTCTATTATAACAGCAGACACCAGAGACCTGCTCTGTGGCTCCATCTCACAACAAACCATCACAGGTCTGACTCTGACCTGCCTCCAGCAGAGCCTGACAACATTTACATGGAGCTGAAAATGTAGATGAACACTGAGGACTCATCCATTCTCCACTATAAATCTGGCTCTGGATCGTGGTGGCAGCAAACGACCCCCCCCCCCAGTTCCTTCCTCCAGCTCCTCCTCATAGGGGATCCCCAAAAGCGTTTCCAGGCCAGATGGGATATATAATCCCTCAGTGTGCTCTGGGTCTGCTGCAAGGAAATCCTTCCAGTTGGACATGGCCTGTAAAAATCTCCACAGGTATCCAGGGAGGGGAGGGGGCTTTCCTAATCAGACCCATGAGCCAAATTAACTGGTTTCCTTCAATACAAAGGAACAGAGGTTTCACTTCCAGCTCCTTCACGCTGCTTTTGGGCACAATTAACCCAAAGCTCAGAACTTGAAACTAAAATGTCTGCATGGATGTTTGGGACATGTACCGATGGATGATATCAAGGCAATGATATCAGACGCTGTGGTTTCCACAGTGATGCTAACATTTGATTGACTGAGAGGATGGGGGCCTATCTGGAGATTAAACACTATACTGATGTTTCACTGGATTCGCTGCTGTAGATCTGCTGGACAACCCACTGAAATGCTTTGTAATGACTCCTGTATCCAGTCTCTTAGTATCGTTTACATGAGGCAGTCATGTTAACAGACATATTAAAGCCTCTCATGTGTGTATGTGTGTGTCACAAGCTGCACACACACACACTGATTGACAGGGATTGTGTAACTTGACAGACGGCCTTAAAAGCACAGATGGACTCTTCACATCTCAAGCGACAGTGAGTAACAAAGCTGTGCCCTCTGAAGAACAAAACACCTCTGCTCCCCCTGCCTCTGTGCTCAAGTGCTTGATAAGAGCTGAGGGCCACAGAGCAGTGGCGGCGGCGGCAGCGGTGATGGCGCGTGGGCTGCAGGAGTGCGTGGGATAAAAAAGCATTGAGGGGTCTGCACACAAGACACGACAGAGTCAAGAGACGGCCACAAGCTGCTGGGAAGCACACAGAGGCTGCAGATTTCATTGTCAGTGACACGACAGCTGAGATGAAATGAAGATGAAGACACGTTAGAATAAAGGTTATAGATATTGATACAGATGTGTCCAATTATCTCTGCATGTTCTTTTAATCAGAATCTGCCAATATCTTCTTACTTTGCACCTGTGAGGAGACATTTAAAAGCGTTTTCATGTTATTCTAATATCTGTAGGCGCATATTCTTCTCAGTTCTTATTTCATGAGGCAGCTGACAGGAGAGTGAGTACTGAACATGCTGAACACATGAAGCAGGCTGATGCATCAGTGGAGTGTTTCACTGCTTGTTGTGCTGCCCCCATGTGCCAGAAAACCATCGAACAACCTGCTAATTATCAGCCAGACACTGAAATGGAAGAAGAGATGGATCAACTCGAACTCAACCAACAAGCTGCAACTGTGTAGAGTGATGATTTCTTGCAGCACTGGAGTTAATGTGGCTTTAGACAGTTATGGACTCATAAGAGATGATGAAGGTCAGGCTTTAACTCTTTAACTCTGTAAGACTATTACAGTTATGTTTTAAGTTGCATGAGTACACCAAAGTGCTCATGACAGGAAATCTGAATCTGAATCTTTAGTATGACGACTCTATCACTGACATTTCAGCGTTCAGGTGCAGCCTCGCATTTTTCTGGGGCAACCTGACCCACTTTGACCCCTGGTCAGCTGGGATGGTTGCTTCCTGCTCTCCGTCCCCTCGTTTCCTGGCTGTTCTTCAGAGGCATCAACAACAAAAAACTTCCCTTCCCCAAAGCACATGTAATTTATCATATTCAAAAAGTAAGAAATCCACTTTTCTCTCTTCAGCTTGACCCTGATTAACGATCCACATGATCAAACCCCTCCAGTGGGGGCGTCACCACTGGTTGCACCGTGTAAACATTAGAAAACATTCAAAACATTACACAAGTTTTTTTTTTTTTTTTCTTTTCTGACTGGATCTCCTCCTGCATCATGGTCTCCTTGTGAGATCCACACGTACAAATTTAGCTCTTTGCAAATGAAGGAACAAAAACACAGCAGGCTGCTGCAGCTCTCTCCCTGATCAGACTTCAGTCTCGGTCTCGTACACTTATTCTCTCTCTCTCTCTCTCTATAGCAAATCCTTGAAAGAAACCCCAGGTGATTCAGCCCCCACATGTTCCACCTGTGCCAGAGATGACTAATCTGCGGCCTCCTCCACATTACACCCTCTCCTCCTCTGCGCCGACGTTGCAAATCGCTGCTGCACTGGCCTCAAACAGCCTTGAACCCTCCGCCCTGCAGGTGGACAGACTGAAGCGAGCACAGGTCAGAGCACAGCAGCAGGGGTGACACACCAACGTGTCCATTTATCCCTCTGTGCTCGCTTTCTACACAAATGAGTCAGATGCTGAGCTTTGTAACAGATATACATGTTAGAGCATTCAAATTTTGAATGAGTAATGAGTCCTGATTAAGGTTTGAACAAGAGTACAATGAGATTTCAGTGACTGCAGCAGCTGTAGTGGTAAGTTGGACTTCTGCCAAATTCCTGGTCCCACACTAAGAAAGGGAATAAACAGAGATAATGCCTGTCAGTGTTTGGTATGATGAGGAGAAGGAATACAAATCTGACTTTGCTCCATAATGAAGATACATTAATGTGTTGAATGTTTATGATAAGAATCAAAATACACACGTTACAGAGCAGCTGGAGTCAAACTTGTGGTGATCGGGTCATTCAAAAGGTCAAGCAGGTCAAATTAAATCGACCTGTAAAGGTTATAGAGCATTTTAGATGCATTCTGAAATTTCATCCAAAGGCCGAATATCCCTAACTTTTCATGAGTAGTGTATTTACATAATACCTCAAAAGTGACCAGTTTCTGTATAATTGGAAACTACTTATTCTCCCAACCTGGAGAACTTCAATAAAACAGCTGTGTTGTCAGAGTGAAGTAATTCAGGCTGATGTCTGAACATTTGGCTGCAGTAAAGCATGACAGAGCCGCTTCTCTGATAACGTTTAGAGTTTGGATGTAGAAATATGAATATTTTATGTTATCTGAAAACATAAAAAAAAAACTGCTGAATTAAGTTCCCATCACTTCCCATCATCTCTTTCAGCAGCAGAGAGCAGCTCCTGCATAACAAGTGTATAGGAAAACACAGGCGACGTGGTTTCTGGCTGTGCGAGCAGTTTAAGTACAATCAGGTGAGTCAGTGTGATATAGAACAATAGAAGCCTGAGGGAGGCACACAGTGTAAATCCCAGACCTCGACCCCTCCCCTCCTCCCTCTCTAGTTACTTTCTGCAAGATACAATCAGACAGAAGCTCTGCAGGAGAGGCTGAAGCAAATCTACTTCCCTCGGACTTCAGAATGAGCGAGAGACGAGCGAGGGAAATGTGACAAAATGTCGGTGGGAGAGGAGGAAAAAAAAAAAACAGGAAAATGCAGAAACAAACAAGTCGACAGCACCACGAATCGATACAGCATTTATTTATTTCAGAAACTTACTGTGATCACTGCAAATGTCTTTTTCATACCTTTACATTTTACAAAGACAATGGATCTGGGATGTAAACAGTATATATCTTTTTTTTTTTTTTTTTTTTTTTTTTAATTCTGCAAAACCGATCGTCCTCTTGAAATTTGTGTGTTGTGCTTTATCTCCAGTCAGAGCTGATCACATTACTGCTTAGGCTTGTTCTTCCAACAGGAGGAAATACACGCACACACACGCACGCACACAAACGCACACACACGTAGGTCACAGCAGTGTGAGCCGTGACTCTGAGCTTTGTGTAACCGTCCTCCCCTGACGCAATCACTGACCTCACAAGTTGTGCTTGACTGAAAACCAGCGTCCCGACAGAACAGACAACATCCATCCTGCTCGCGTCCGATCAGTGATGCTGAAAGAAAAGGAGGAGGGTCCACTTGTGTTTTTTTTGAATTTTTTTTCGTTAGGTGAACAACGTCAAGCACCTTCCTCAGTTTGTCAGGAAACGCACTGGCAAAAGAACCAAACCGAACAAACAAACAAAAAAACCTACAGAAGAACATCTAGACTGAAGCTCGCACAGGAATGCATGAGTTCACCCTTCTTATATCCAAAACCTGCAAAACACAATCCTGCAAATAAAACACTGTGCAAAAGGATCTCAAAAATAAGATATTACAAAATGGAACATCTGCACATTCACATTTCCTGCGTCCTTCTTAAAAAACAACAACAACAACAAACAAAAAAGCAGAAGAAAGAAAAACAAAGTGTTTGCATTGTAAAATAAGTCACAACAAGAACAACAAAAACAACTGGACCTGGACTGGAGAGTGTGTGTGTGTGTGTGTGTGTGTAACTGTGTGTTTATGTCTTTGTATGAGGTTGACAACTGTATCTAAACATCCAACCTGATGCAGCTTTTAAAGACGCGAGTAAAACATCTGCTGCACAGTGGTATCATTTGGCCATACTTCATCTGAAATACAAAAAAAAACAAAACAAAAAAAGAAAAAGAGCACTTTCCATGTACAGTTAAAATACTAAACATCACCTAATAGTCATCACTGAAGCTTCCATGTAGCTCTGGATGTGACACCAGTGTTCAGCGCAAAAACAATTTACAGCCAAACCCTTATGGATCAGGGACATTTCTGCCTCCAGAACTCATCTTCTCTGTGGATATTGTTTTTCTTTTTAAACATTTCACATTATCGCATGACTTCACTGGACTGTTTGTCACGACTGGCCGACGTCTTGTGAAACTGTTAAAACAACCAAAAATCACCTCACCAAGCAAAAATACTCAAGCTACCGACCCGTCCACTATAGTGCAGTTACCGTCCGCCCCGAGAGATTCTTAAAACAGAACCGACTCCTTACTTCTACATCCTTTAGCTAAAGAGTCCACTCCTCTCAGAGCTGAATGTCAGTTATAGTAAACATCACATTTTCTTTAGGCTTGTTTATATTTCTCTTTTACATTCAGACCGGGCGCCGTCTTGTGCTATATGCTGCAGGGTTTTTAATTGCATCGATTTAAAGATGCAAGTTTATTTAAAGAGTTTCAAAAACTGGGAATGTTTTTTTTCTTCATCAAAAAAAACGGGCTTTGATGGTAGAAGACAGGGAATTAAGGCTTACACCACTACTGTGTGAACAACGGTTTTCAATGTGCACGCTCGAGCTCGTGACCTGAAGTGACCCCCCCCGACACTCCTGTACACATGTTGGACACCTGGCTGAGGAAAGAGCTCAGTGTCTGCTGCAGCTGCTTGTGTTGTAAGTAGCTTTGTGATCTGGAGAGACTGTTCTTCCAATACACTCTTATTCTTATTCTGGTCTGATTGATATACTGCATGTAACTGGATGCAAAGGCGCACACACACACACACACACACACACACACAAACAGACACTTAACACACTTAACACACTGTGTCAGGACACTGTGAAAAATAATTCACCTGAATAAGAGAACGGCTCGCAGCAGATTCCCCGGACAAACGTTTATGAGGCTGAATCTACAAGTGTGAGGTGGTTTAACAATAATACATGTTTCTCTGTGCGTGTGTGTGTGTGTGTGTGTGTGTGTCAGTGAGTGTGTGACCAGGTGTGTGGTTTTGTTTTTTTGCAGGATGAAGAAGAGCCATTCCCTTTTATCTGTTCCCCAGGTGCTGTTTCAAAGGCACGTCCCTGCTCTGCCTGGGAGTAAATGACCAAAATAAGTGACTGTAGGCACGACTGGATACACTGATGTACATTCACACAATGACAACACACACACTTACTTACTTACACACACACACACACACAGCCACTGTACAGCAGGTACTGTAGCTCCTTCTTATCATGGGTATGTTAACATACTGTAGTCAGACATGTACATGTTTTGTTGAATAACTGTCTGAAAAGATCCTCAACAAAGACTAAACCTGAGCAAAAACCACACACACACACACACACACACACACACACACATACAAGTACACCTAAGGTCTGCTCCCTTTATCAAAAAAAAAAAAAAAAAAATCAACCTTTGATTGTCTCTCAGAGCTGGCTTCTGATTACTCTTCCTGTCCTGTGTGTTTGTGTGGCCTCCCGGCCGATGTCTGACTGATTGCTGAGGAGGCGTTGGAAAAATACAGAGTGACTGGCGGCACATTTAATAATCATGACATTTCCACTGGTCATCACTAGAGGGCACTGTAAGCAACACGACAGCAGGCTTGGGCATCACAAAATACAACATAATACAGAATAAAAAGCATATAGTCAGGCTTTAGCCAGAATTAAGAAAGAAAGCCATTTAAATAATATAGCTAGTGACCTTTTTCTTGAGGAACTCAACACTGATGTCAGTTGTACTGTACGAATAGAACAACTTATTTATTGGAATTATAATACAAGGAAATAAATTAACCTGGGAAAAACCCTTAATTTTTCCCTCCTGTCATGTCTCTGTCATTTATAATCAGCTGGTTCTCTGTATTCCAGACAATGGCGTGATGAGGGGAGTCCTCCGTCCTTTCTTCCCGAAGCGTGGTGCTCAGTGCAAAAAAAGATGGAGGTTCTTGTGCAGCAGAGACTGTCGTCGTCGTCGTCGTCAAAACGTCGTACGAGTTTGACCTTTAAAACGTTGTTTCCCACATCAAACTTCGTCCCAGAGCAAACTCACTGTTTTTTTTTTATTTTGTGAGAGAAAGACAGGAGTCCTTCTTCCTATTGCTTTTAAGACACATACAACGGACCAAAGCACTCTGGATATCAGTCTTTGTTTTTTGTTTTTTTTAGTGGCACCACTTGCCGATGGCTTTTGAATATACTCCTCTGTCAGGTGTGCTGCTGTAATCCAGATCTGAGTGACACAGAGGAGAAGAAATGCAAAAGAAAAAAAGAAAAAATGTAGCTGTACAAATCCAGATCTGTCCTCCGGTGCAGAGGCGGGTCGACCTGCCGCCGTCTCATTGGCTGACGGACAGACAGACACACTGTGACCGTCCAGGGGCTGAAGCTTCGAGGAGAGGAAACACAAACTTCTTCACTTTCCATTTACATGTGAAGGAAATGAAATCCTCTCCTGTGTCCCCAGTGGGTTTGTGGCTTCAGGTATATGATGTGTGTGTGTGTGTTTGTGTACAGAGCTAATACTCAGTGGCTGGCAGATTTGCTGCATGGCATTTTCAGAGACTTCCACTTACATGTCACCTGGACGTCTCTGCTACCCCTCTGCTGTGGTGGGTTGGATTTGGCACAAAACACTTCAGTCACATCTCAGAGAGGCTGGGCAGGAACAGGAACAATGAGGACAGGAAAAAAAAGGCCAGATATCTGCTGTAAGTCGTCTAAGAAAGAGAGAAGCGTGTCCACTGGGAGAACGTGGTGGGGGGATGAGGAGATTATCACATCTGGAGAAAGTGGAAGAAGGAAAGTCGTCTACTTCGTCGGGTGGAGGAGGGAGGGAGGGAGGGAGTTTTCTCTTTGTTAGCGATTTCGTGTAAAAGGATTTCGGCACAGCGAGATGAGAGAAAGGTCAACTCAGCAACACTCTCCTGGTCCCGTCGGAGAGCAGAGGTCAGTCCTTTGAGTCTCATCCTGAGAAGTTTAACAGAGGCTCTGTGGAGAGCGGCGGTGATAACTCCTGATATTTGAAGCCAATGGAAGATAGTGGGAGCGTTCAGCAACTGTCTTAATGAGTCTTAAGGACAGGTCTCCACTTTTCTTTTGCAACAATTTCTCATAGGTGTCGACCCCCACCCCCCACCCCTCTGCCTCTCCAGACTGTGTGTGCTGATGTACTGAGTTGTGTGCGTGGAGTGTGTGGAGTTACGATGAGCAGGAGCGCCTCAGTTCATGTCGATGGTGTTGAAGACCCACTCTGTGAACTTCTTGAGCTTGGCAGCGGAGGTCTGCGACTCCTCCTGCAGTCTCTGGTTGTCCTCCCACAGCCTTTTGATCTGAGTTTGAAGTCGCACCTTCTCTTCACGCTCCTGTGGAAGCAGCATGAGTGAAATTAAACCACTTATTGAATAAAATGTCTTGGTGGAGTAATATAAGGAAAATAAACACAATTCTGTCTGTCGCTAATATCATCTATGTGGTGTTTACATAAACAACTCAGGCCTGCAGACGGTGAGTCAGAACTAGATGGAACTTAAGGGATTTGTGGGCAGATTTTATCAGTTGACATTTTAAATCCGCCAAAAGCACAATAAAAAGTAAATCCTTTGTCGGGTGCACAAACATAAATATTGAGGCTCTGGCATTTAGCAGTTTAAAGAAATCTCAGAAAAGTGGAGAGAGTTGCTTCTTGTCGTCTGTCACTTCCAGTGCAACTGCTGCTGGCTCGAGGGCAGCTGAAGGAGACAAAGCATATTGAAGCAGTGTCTTAGTTTTCCTGGTGTCAAACTTCATCTACAGCTGCTTAAAAAATAAAATGTGGACACCTCATTGCTGCCCAGCGTTTCACAGGAAGCCAGAGAGTTTAATCAGAATTGCATAAGAAATAAATCACAACCAGACTGCAGCAATTTTGTGGGTGAAAACTCTTCTCTGCACAGAGGTCAGACTTGTTAACGCTGTGGCTGTGAAGTCTGAAGCTGGTGGTTAAAAACAACTCCAAAGCTTTAAAAAGAACAGCGCGCCGGAGCAGCAGGTGACCTTTTACCCTCCAGTCCTGTCAGCTTGGAACGAAGAGGCAGAGCTACTGTACATAATTACAAGAACTGGATGAATTGAAAAAAAAAAAAAAAAAAAAACAGCCTCAGATGCTAAATTTAGTGTAATTATGCATGAATCCTGTCTGGGGTCAAGAGTTAGGAGTCAGAGCTAGTATAACAGCTTTCTAAATGTTTTCTCAGGTAAGCCTGGTACCTGCCGAACATCACTGGTTTTAAAAAGACACTTCCAGCAGGATTAATGAGTCACATTTACTGCCTCAAGTTTGACTCTAAAAGGAGACTCAGAAATATGTTTATTTGATATTTGTAGCACGGTTGCGCCATCATAAAATATGTACAAACTGCATATTTTATAGATCCCTGAGAGTTGTTTTTTGCCCGGGAACAGAGTGGAAGTAACTGAAACGAAGACACAAACTGGAAGAGTGTACGAGGAGACCGTGAACCCTCTGAGTCCGTTAAATGATTCTTAGAGGAGTACAAGACCAGGGTTGAACTGCTCCCCTGCTGCCGGCCGATTTGAAGTAATGAAACAAGAGTTTGAGTGACTGCAGTGAAATCTGAGTAGTGATAATCAAGCAGAGCGGAACCAAACAACAGAGGCGACGCTCAGCTGCTGATTGTGCGTTTTCTATTGAAGACAAAAGTATTTATTTACACGCCCCGCTCGCTGTTCCACTGTATGCAACTCAACCAAAGCTTTTCAAATGTTTCATCAGCTCTTGAATAGAAAAGAGGAACAGTAATCTTTTAGCACAACATGCTGCACAGTCTTAACAGCACGTTGTACATGGAGACATCAGTTTTTGCTCTTGAACTCTGCGCATACAGGTGTGGATATGTCCTCCACTCCACATGTGTGTTATGTTTGTGTTTTCCCTCCCACCTTCTTTAAATCCTCCTGGAGCATCTTCACCATGGCCTCCAGTTTAGTCACCTTCCTCTCCAGCCCTATGTGGCCCTCACTGTGGAAAGGAAAGACACAAAGACCATTAATAACCCATTATTAAACCAATTGGTATCAGAGAGCTGATAATTATATAAACTCATGCTTAATTAAGGCAGAGACACCATTTATATTACGTGACCCCATCAATAATAATGAGATCTAAGTGAATTTCAACTCCATATATGATTAGCTTTACTGTTTAGCTGGCAGGGTTCTCTCACTTTGAACTGCACAATTAATAAGCTGAGACCAATTCATATGTGTTTCTGGTCTATTCCTTCATTCCCTGTGAGAATTTCAGCCTCCTGCTGTTAATATTCTTGTGACTGTATGAGGTACTCTGAGGAACTACGTAGGGAGACGTCACCTAGATGAGGGCCGAGACAGCGGGACTGGCTGCAGCTCTATGTGAGGCTGCTGTGGACTGGAGGCCCCACTGCTCCGGTGGTTTGAGTCTCCAAACACAAAACTTCTCTGAACTGCATCAAGAGAGAAATGGACAAAGGTAAAAACATGACAGTTAAAATCAGATCCAGAGTTTGAAAGAAATATATATAGGGAACTAAAGGTAAGGTTATTCATAGTGCAATATACAAACACTGAAGTCTAGCACTATGTCTGAACACCAGTTTTATGTTTACTGGTTTCCTGGTTATAACATTGTACAGGCTTCAACACTCGAGCGCTTTCTTAGTGCAAAAATAATATGAGGAGGAGAGATTGTTTGTACCATAGTGTGTGTTTCTCTCGCTCTCAAAAGTACTGGCCACATCCACCAAGTGTGTCCACTCAAGAGGACTGTCCCTGTCTGAAGAGGGGAGGGGCATCAGCTCCTGAGGAATGGGTCCACGGTGACGCTCCACCAAATCCACCAGAGACGTGTCAGATGCCGAAAGGTCACCTATGAACATAAATCCAATAAGTCGTGTAAAATTAACTTCACACTTTGTTTCTATGGCTTTTATGTATTTCCAATCAAAAGTGTTTTTTGATGAACTCTCTGTCCCACCCCCCGTTTCTCACCATGGAGTTTGACACCAAGCTTGTAGGAGGGCCGCCGGAGGGGCACGCCGCGGGTGGTGGGTGAGCGTGGGAGGGTGGAGCAGCTGAAGAGGACGTCGGTGGCGAGCACCGGTTCAGCTACCGTGTCGCTCAGAGGGGGAAGGCGCTGTCCACGATAGATGCTCTCATCTGACAGTGTGCGATGGAGCGAGCGACGGCGACTGAGCGGTTGGCCTGGTGGCGATTTCTGCCCGTGCTGCACAGGATTGGTGGGTGGAAGTGACGAGGAAGCGTTACTGTAATATTACTAAAACACAGGCTCTGAGAACATGCAGCAATGTGGGGGTGGGAAATCTCAAATGTACGTCTGAATATGGGCTCAGACAATTTACACCAGTAACAGGAAACTGAACTACACACAAGACTGGTCCATGAAAGCTGCTCCACAAACCCTCCACTCTTTTTCTAGTCAAATTTAAATGACACCAAATGTGTTTTTTAACCTTTAACAGAGACATAAAAGCTGCAGAAATGTTGTTAGTAGTTAACTGCCCCATTGTTTTTTAAAAACATATTTCCTTATCAAATTATCTTCTTATGCCTGCAGAAGTACCTTCTCCTTATGTCTGCGTGGTGGTGGGGGGCTGTCGGGGGCACTGTGCCTCTTCACATCTTCCTCCATAGTAGATTTAGCATGAGGCTGGGGTGAGTGCATGTCCCGCAGAGAGGGCCTGGCTGCAGGTGTCGGCACGTCGACTCCACTCTCTCCTGGAGACTTCCTAAACACACACAGTCACACAACAGGTTACTCTGTGTATGTATCTAAAGCTACATGTAATCTCAATCTAATATACATATTATCTGAATAAAAATGTGAATAAACAACAGAAGTTTTTCCATTAGTGCTAATACTCTCTTCTGCCACAAGGGGGTAATCAAGTAGTACACATCTTATGACTCTAAAATGACATCAATAGGGAAGTGCAGTGGGTGGACAAGTAATGGGATCAAATGCAGTCTTATAAAGCTGCTCTGCAATAAATACTATCATTGTAAATCCAGCGATGTTCCCTTTTGTCACTCCAGTGTACATTTAGGGATTCGGAAAATGACTGCTGACAGCGCTGACTATTGCTCCATTGAGCAACACATTTAAAACACAACAAGCATAATAATATAATTAACATAATTAATAGCATATGATCAAAATTATGTATATAATTATATACACTTCAGATACATTCGACTTGGAACTGAAATTGTGTCCTTGCTTATTCTCTTCTTCCATCCTTACTTGCGTGTGTCCCCAAAGTCTACAGAGTTGATGGTGGAGCCAGGCTTCCTCCAGCCAATCAGGTACTTGGACTGAGCGCCCTGGCGGGGGTAGAAGCTCTTGGGCCCCGGGGACACAGAGGACTGGGATGATGGAGAGGTGGCCGAGGATGATGACTCCTCTCTGGGGGAGCTGTGGCCTGAGTGCCTGGTGCTGATGGACAGAGGGAAGAAACAGAGGGAGTAGAGTTAGAGGTGTCATTCATCATAGGAGGAAAAAAAACACACAAGCACACAAGTTTAGACAGGAGTTAGATAGATACAGGCTATATCATAATCCTAGGGCTGAAAACCATCAGCTAAGAATTTCCAGGGAGGACACATTTTATTGAGTTATAGATGGGAAACTACATCAAGGTATCACCTGCGGTCCAGTCAGTCCTGGGAGCCTCATCCCCCTCCCACCCACTACGACAGAATACAAATGCAGCTTAAACTCTGGACAGAAGATACTCAGGTCATGAACTGTAATTCTATCAGCGCAGGGTGAATGAAACCTTGCTCAAACAGGAAGAGTGGTACACTGGAGTCCTCCCTCCGCTCTAGACACCAGCTCAGCTGTGTAAAGGTGGACACGTGTTCCACATTTCCTGAAGCTGAATGTGGAAAGATAAGAGGGGAGTTGAAATTACTCCTGTGCTTGGTTTCCAGGAAAGAGTTGCTGAGAGGGAAGTGGCCTAGTGAGTGTACATCCTAGGCAAAGAAATTCTGGCTCGGGTAATGAGCTCTGGAGACGAAGCCATGTAGCAGAGGCGAAGCAAATACTCAGATGACAAATAACTAAGTAGAAGAGGTCAAATTTAAAATCAGGTCAAAATTGAAAGCAGTTAAAGCTGAATGAGGCGACTTTTGTTCATAGAAATTAGATTTTAGCATTTTTTTCTAATCTTGTGCTGATGTAAGTGTTACTGTTGTTTCACCATGTTTGTCTGCAACTGGCTTTAGTTCTCAGCATATTTCAGGGTGTGTGGACATGGCTTGTGGTCAACTGCTTGTTAACTATAATGGTGGAGAGCAGTAAAGACAGAAAAAAGGAGCAGTTAAATGGGCACCAAAAGACCCACAAAGAACTCAACATCCAACATTATTCGTTCATTTAAAACAGCAGAGTGACTGTGTTTGCCATCTGCTTCAGATGCCGATTACCTAAGCCTCATGCTAGACTGCATTTCTTTCAGGGTAAACAGTTCTTCCAAGATGAGTAACAAGTGTGTGAGCAAGAAGTTGCCCAACTTTGTGTTCATCAGGCCTCAACAATGTACACTGTTTTGTTGAGGGATGCTGAATGTGAAAAACAATCTTTTGGGTTTGTAACCCTTAGTAGCCGGTGATGTTTGTCTGTGTCCTGTCATCAAAGCCCACTTACATTCGTGAACTGTGAGCAGTTCAACCGTCTGAAAAAGTCTGAATCCCTTCTCCGACACTTTCATTTGAGGAGTTTTTAAAAGTTGTGAGAACATAAACTATGCAGCATTTTCCAAGAAGCGATAGAAATAGCAGAAATGTTTTTTTTTCCTCAGTCTTAACTTGTTAATCATATTGTAACTCCTTAGGTGGCGCCTCCCCCACATTTGGAAGCTGCTACCACTCCCTTAAAAGGATAAAGTGTGGCTCCAAGTTTTGCAGAGACAATCTAACTCCTCCTGCCTCTCACATAACCACTGAGAGATCACCAGGAAGTAAAGACGGACCTTGAGTGTGAACCGGCATCACTCAGACTGTAGGTGCTGCTATCTCGAACCAGGAGATGAGTAGGTGGGGTTCGGCCTGTCCCGTCCAGGCTCCTCTCTCCTGGGGGGCCCGGGGACTCGGCAGCAGCAGGGGACCTCTCCAGCATCCTCCGGCCTCCCTCGGTGGGGCTGTGCCACGGAGACGCTGACCGCTCCCTGCTCTCTCTGCTGCCACTGGGAGCCAGCAGGGAGGTGGTGCTGCCATGGTGGGAGTGGGGGTGGGCGTGGTGCGGGGCTCCGTAAGAGCTGGTGTCAATGCCGCTGTCGGCCGACGCCCCCTGGAGATAACCTCCTCCTCCCAGGCCATTGGGCTCGGTGTCGCCCTGGTCTCCGCTGGAGCCTCCGCCCACTCCCATTTCATACCACTTATCGCTGTCACTGTGGCCCCCGCTGGAAGCCGTGCTGGAGAGAGTGTTGCTGCTCGAGTGACCAGAGTAAGGGCCGTCCGACTGCCAGAACCAACCAGGAGTGGAAGAGAAAGGTTTCCATGTTAGTGAAACATAACATTTTCAGAAAATCATCTGTCATTTGGTGAAATCCACATCATAAGTTAATAATTTCTGTGTTAACTTCAAAATGTGTGTGAACAGAGATTCAGGACAATATTAACTGTACTGTAAGAATTCAGACAGTAGGACTCAGGTGTGAAGTCAGACCTGGCTGCCCTTCTTTGGGGAAAGGTGGATGACCTGCTCCTGTCTCTGGATGCGAGGAGCTCCAGAGTAGCCTTGACCAGACTTGGAGACTGGGGCCTCTGCAACCAAACAGACCGATACACACAGCTGATGACAAACACATGCATGGAGCCTGCGGTGCAAACAGATGACTTGTTGATGATTCGACGGAGAACTTGTCCCCCCCCCCCTCTGTCTGGCTCATTTATGTGTATTTTGCTACTACAGCACACTGTGCTTTCAGGAGGCTCATGACACTGGCATTGTTTTCATTCTGCCTCTGACACCTCCTTTGACAAAAATCCCAGATCACTTGTCATCAAAGGCAACATAAATCAAACGGAAATTTGTCCCCTGGCAGTGTCTGCTGGCTTTGTTTGTTCTGGGCAAGCTGTGCCACGTGAGAGAATGTGTGTATGTGTCCTGAAGCAAAACTCGGGGTATAAATGGGACTGTTGTGTAATTGTCTAGATGTTATGCAACAAGACATACAGAGTAGGCAGCTAATGACCACCGCACCATGAGAGGGGAAGCTAAGGGAGGTATCATAACATCTGCTGGGCTGAATCTAGTAATGTAGTGAGCCCGGCTCATATCTCACGAAGAATATTCATTACTCTGCATAGTTTTCTCTGCACAGCGGCCCACAGGGCGCTCTGCACTAATTAGAGACAGTTGCACGTGTGCATGCTTGCTTGTTTGAGCACTTGTGTGTACATATGCACCGTATGAGACTTGTGATATACTGTTTTGAGATGCGATTGATCAACCAGATGTCTTTGCATGAGTAGCCTGACATTTCATGACAAAACACAAGCATGAGCTTCCAGCAGCTTGGGTTTAAGTGTTCCTGTAGGCTAGGTAGTTAAAAGTTGCTGTACAACTATGGGATAGTTTTTCTTTTTTCTTTTTTTTCCCCAAATCACCACCCAATGCATTAATTAACCATAAACTTGCCACAGGGTATCAAAAGAATAAGATGCAAAAGCTGTGTTGAATAGTACATGCAACAGGAAATCTTGATGCAATACTTATATTAATGCAAAACTATGTATAGGCTCCATTAAGGTCTAAATTAAGGTCTTGATTTTGTATAACAGGGTTTGGGGATATAAAAGAGCAAAAGTGAGTCTTCTGCCCTCTGCGTGACTTGTGTTATTTCTGGACAAAGCGTGGCCACATCATCGTCGCTGAAGTCTAGCAGGTCAAGGGGGAAAAAAAAAAAAAAGGGAGGAAGAGCAAAGGACTGAACCCTAAACCACAGAGACAGCAAAGTGGACTGTGTACGGCTGGACACTTGGCTGACTTAGGCTGAGCTGGCCCGGCACGCATTGTTCCGCCCTGACCAATAAAGACTTAAGTGCTATAAACAACCACAAAATTAAAGAGTGGAAGCCCTTCTCTGTGATTGTGGCATTCAGAAACAGGTTGAGGACATGGCTGGATGTAGGCTGGTCAACCATCGACTAAAGCAACATCCTGCTGAGAATCAGAGGAGCAATGGAGGAGCATGTAGTCTTTATGGCTTTCAGAGACCGAGCTGGAAAACAAGAGGAAAACTCCCAAAAAGCAAAAAGCAGTACATGGGAGAATGCTCATAATTAAATGCACAAGAGCATAAAAAGATGAATGAGAGACAAACATAAATAGCAGTGGATAGTGAGGAACAGACTAGAGGAAGAGAGGGAGTAAAGGAAAGGCACACAAAGAGTAGTTTGGCCAACTGTGTTTACAGGAAATAAACTGCGCCCTTTCTTCTTTCGAGGAGAAGTGACAGGAGACACGACCTTATATTGTGATTGAGATCAGTGACCGAAAGCCTCCCCTTCTCCCCCATTCAGTAATTCTCTCTCCTGCTATTTCTGTTTGTCTCATTATCTTTCCACCTTTTTGTCTGTTTGCAGAGACATCAAGACCTTCTCTGTGAAGGCAATATAATTCACAGCTAGCAGAGTAGGAGGAGGAAGAGGAGGACAGGGGAAGAGAAGTGCTGTTTAGAGGCAGTGTGGATTCTGTCACAGTTGGTATCTCAGCACTGGAAAGAGGCCGCTGTGAAAAAAAAAAATCACTTGCAGATGAGGACCATGCGCGCTCCCGTCTGCAAAACTGTCATTTCTAAAATTTTTGTAATATGGATATATTTGGATGATTTCATTCATATGCAGTTTTCATTGGCAAGTGTCCTTACATTCCTCCCTTTATATAAGAACTCATACACATACAACAGATGTTTATAAAACCAGGATGTGTAAATATACATTATTACCACTACTGCACCTTCCTCAATTACCAAGTTTACCATGTTAGCGCCATTATTTCAACATACGGTGTATTTACCTGTTGACCCTCGTTCTGATCCTCCCCCCTCCTCCATTCTTGACCAGTTGGGAGTGGATTTTCCACTGCACCCGCCCTCTCCGACCACATCTCGTCTCTCCGCAGACATGGGAGAATGGCGGTTTCCTGCAAACCTGATAAATGAGCACACAAGCCCCAAAATCAGAGAGAATACTTCTGTTGTTAATATCAGTCCATTAGATTAAAGTCAGTGTTTCCTCTTATTAAAACTGCAGAGGAAGAAAAGACAGAAAAGAACAGACTTTGAAACATAATAGAGTTTCCCACAGGCTGTCGTGGGTGGATGTAAAGAAAAAAGAGAGATGTTTACCAGAGAAAAACACAACAACTTTCGCACCTCTCCCTCTAACACTGTCATACACAGACACAACTGTCAAATCAACACATTTCAAACCAACCCTTGGTTTTATTGCAAATAATAAACAGGAATTATGTAAATCTAACTCTCTGTGTTGAAATGAATATGGGCTATAGAGAGCAAGTCTGAAAATAGTCTCAAGAGATGAGTCCAGTTCTTTCTAAAAGATGAAAACTGACAAGTACCATTGCATTATGATGCATCAGCTACTGAGCATGAATACACAATGGCTGAGTTGACAGTCACAAAACAGACAACATGAAATAAATATTCTCTATGGTTAATAATTAGCTAAAAAAAAAAAAAAAAAAAAGAAATGAAAAAGTAATCGCTGAACAAGAGCCTGGGGGCAGCAGAAAACCTTTTTGTGACACTGCGGGAGATTCATTTTCACTTTTGTTGATAGGATGCATCAAAAATACAGACAAACACCCCCCCCCCCCTGCTTTTCCTTACTGCTCAGGCATGGACTTCTGTCTCCAGTGAGCAGAGCTTCCGGAGGTGTCACTGGAACAAGACAAGTTGCTTGGAGAGCTTCGATTGTGAGGAGAGCGACCCAACGCCAGCGAGGAGGCCAGGCTGTAGCTTTCACTGCCCGGAGACATCCTGGTACACACACAATGACACATACACACAGGAACCGTGTTGTACTGTGAGGATTTACAGCCACATGGAAATGGAGGAACTAAAGGAAGATGAAATACACAAAGCGATGCATTGTAAAAGAAAAAATGTTCTAAGTTTTTCCTTCAGAGGAAATTCCATTGATTGCAACTTTGTGATCTCAGTTCCCACACAGTCTGGATGAAAAAAAAAGTGTTATGATTACTTATAAAGTCTCAGCTGCATACCCAGCAGCTCTTTTTTATGAGCTGTCGATACACTAGCTTACAAAATCTTATTTCACCTGAATCTTAGAGGTGAAAATAGAAGCTCCAGATACTCATACCTTCAAATAAAAAAAGAAAAACTAACAAAATACCGATGACTCAGTGATTACTTCACCAGCTGCTCAGAGTTCTGGCCTTCAAAATCCATATTTTCCAGTTTGTATCCCTTTTTGGAAACCTTTCCCACACTCCCCAACCCCCCAAATATAAATGCGATTTTCCGACAGGTTCTAACCTTTTCGTGTCCAGGGTCGGCCATCACTGCTGACGCTGCGTGGGATGACTGCGCCCCTCTCCAGCCGCTCAGCCGACAGCGTCTTCCCCACAGAGCTACCCAGGCTAATGGCCCGGTTGGGTGTGTGGGGCTGTGGCGAGGCAGTGAGCGACTGCTGAGGGCTGCTGGACGTCCTCTGCCATTTGTTGTTGTTGCTGCGGAAGGGGAACTTGTATTCGAAGGAGCCGCTGTCTGTGCTGCTGCCCTTATACTCCGACACGGGCATTCGATAGAGCTCTGAACAGCCTCTGTGGGACAATAATGTTAGATTGGGTCAGTTTGTCTCTCTGCCAGTGAAGGTTCACTCAGTTTTTCTTTACTGACAGGTATCAAAAAGATCTTAAATAAGACAGTCTCTTAAAACAAGGACAGCTATTTGACCTCTGCCTCTTCTTTCGAGTGCAAACCACTGAACATCTGATACAAAAGAGAAGCTCATTTGTTTACCACCTTTGGAAAACACTAACAAAAGCAGCATATTTAACAAGTGCCTCGCATAAGTACCATCCCTCCTACCTGCGTGGAGTAGCATCATCATGTGGTGGGATGATAACTACGCGCACTGTCACTGAGGTCCGCAGGAGGTCAATCATCTGCTCGTGGGTCAGCGTTGCTACGGCAACTTTACAGATTTCCACCAATCGGCTTCCCTGTCGCAGTCCTGCCTGCCAGGCGTAGCCATACGGCTCCACCTAGTAGTGACAAAATGAAATAGTGAGATGCATTGTATTAACAGTTATATCAAAGAAAGGAGAGTTATGCAACTTTTCTACATTGGAAAACGGAAAATGCTGTTGGGTGAATTCATATGGGCCATTGTAGGACAACACATGCAAAAGAATGGCAGCCACAGTCTTGTCTCTATGATTTAATCACATGTCTAATACGAGGGAGGTCAATGGCGTAAATATTGTTCCAATAAAGCCGGAGATAAATCAGTTAACACTTCAAAGACACACACTGAGAACTAATTCAAAACATACAGACTAAAAACTAATGCAATAAAAAAAACAAATACAAGTATAGATTCATCACAATGACAAGTAGACTAGAAATAATAAAGCATATTCAGATGTTCTGTGTAAACATGTGGCACCCAGTGATTTACTTGGTTGTTTTAGAGCCTCTTTTCAGAGGAACATTTGGGTACATGTGCAGAGTGATACCTCAGCCACAATGCCTTCGTAGTTCACATGGAAGCCGAGCTGCCCCAGGCCATTACGGCGAAGTGTCATCTCTGATGTCTCACAGCCTTTAGTCAGGAGCTGGACATCGGGAGGGAAGATAGATGCACAATGAGTATGAGAGAAGGAGTGACAGTAATGATGGGAGGAGAAATGATGACAAAGGGCGGAATGGGGACAGAAAGGTGGAGAAAGTAAAAAAAAAAAAAAGTAAGAAAAATGGAGGTAGACTTATCTAATCTTCCAAAACTTCAGTCAAATGTGCACAACAGTCAAACACCATCGCTGTGAGTACAGTTGGCTTTTTTGGAATGAGGGCACTCAATGGGATTATCCAAGTCTGAAAACGTGAAGGTGTGCATGTGTGCACAAGTGTGCATACATGTTCCGTGCAAACTTTCAGTGACCTCTTCAAGATTCATGGCACATTCACACAATAGACAGGGACAGAAATAAAATTGGGTCTGTTTTTTTCATTACACTTTAGGTTGTGCTGCTCAGGAGAAACATTTTTGAACTTGAGGGTGGGCGAGCACTGCAAGGCAGGTGCTGTTCTTTCTGTAAGCGCGCTTTAAGAAAATGAAAAAAAAACAAGATGTTTTTCATAGAGATACAGCTCCGATCACTTGTCATAATGCAAAGGGCAACCAACGAGTTGACACAGAATCTGGTCAAACCAGTCCTCCATCTTCTCTCATTGTGGTCAGTCACAGCTGATCACTCCCACCCTCTCTCCATCTCTCTCTACCTCTCATACATGATGCGCCTGGCAGCTTCAAGGTGCCTCGCATTTTTCTGTCTGAACAGGACGTTAGCAAAAGCTCCATAGAAGCCAAACTTCACAGGGGTAGCGTGAATAAATCATGCCACAGACTGGCACCTGATAGGAATTGTTATGATGCTCTCTGATGTTTCTGAATGTGTGCGTAGGAGAGGAAGAGAGAGTACAAGAAAAAGGGGAACGATAAAGAGTAAACAAGAGGGGGAAAGAAAAAAACAGCAGAAAGATGAGCAAGAGAGAGACTTACAGAGAGACAGAGAGAGAGAGAGAGAGAGACAAGTTCCATAAAGCGAGTTGCCCAAGGCCACTTCTCTTCCTCTCTCTGGCACCAAAGTATTCCAAATGATTGAAGATTAACGCCAGATGCATAAAATGCAACATGAAAGTGATGCACGTTTGAGTCCAGAGCCAAATAACGATGTGTTTGTTCAAATATGTCTGTATGCATGTGTGCAAATCAAAGATGATGGAGGTGGACTCAATCCAGGTTGCATAAATACATGATAAAAACCATCTCTCACACACACACACACACACACACACACACACACACATATATATGCACATGAGCACAATTTGAAGGTAGGGGGAGACTGATGATATGAATGTATTCTAAAGCACTGGTGATTACATAAGAAAACACCTTTTTTTTCTAACCAGTTTCCATGGAAACAGCTAAGGAAGAGCTATCACCACTTTGCTGTGTGTGTAGGTGTATGGAGCCATTAGGAGTCTGTTGTCCAGAGGTGTTTCTGAAACTCCCTCAATAAAGCTGAGACCAGTAATGAGACAGCAGCTTTGGCACGTAGACATAAAAATGCTGTCATTTTGGCAGACTGACAGCCGACAGTGAATAGTGGGAGTGAGAGTGAGTGGGCCAGGTAAATGATCAATGGCAGCCAGCAGCGTTTATGTCCATTGATTTGCTTTCCCAGTACTTGCCTGCTCTATGTGAATGAATGTTTGTCACCTTTAGCCATTGTTTTGTTGTCATCCAGAGTCCTCTAACTACCCCACTGAGTCTGCTATGATTCTGCAGCATAAGTGGTGCCACCCATTTGATAATACGCATCAAGGGACCTCATTTCAGTTCTCGTGGCAAATAGATTTGGCACTAACTGATATAATGTGATTTTGAATGTGCAACAACCCAACAGGGACCGAGAAGCCCAGCAAATGTCAATTATTGCTACAATTATGAAGACAAATCCAAAGGTTATTAGTTATTAAACATATAAAATGTAACAACAGGTTTTATAGTTTCATCATCTAAGCCATGTGCATCAGTGTGTGTGTGCTCTAACCTCTAGACGTTTGACCACTTCTTTGAAATCCTCAGTGTTATTACTGATGCTCCTCAGAGACACACTCTCTCCACGTTCATAGAAAATCCGCAAGGACGCAGGGCTGCTCAGCATCCAGCCAATCACGTCTTTCGTGGCACAGTTGAACACCACGGCCTTGGCCTCTTGGTCCAGCAGGATGAGAAAGTCATTGGACATGGCCAGAAGACCCTCCAGCTCCCCTCCGGTCCCATGATCCTCAGCATGGACAAACCATGTCACCGCCCCGAGGCTGCGCAGCTCTGCCCCTCCGTACGGCCGGCTCTTCTCTTTCTTCTTGTGGGCTAGTGAGATGAAAGGAAACTTCCCAGAGGGGTCAATGGGTGTGCTGGTGGTGTGACGCTCAGCCAGGTCACGCAAGTACTCCTGGCGCGTTCGGGTGGCCATGGCGCGGAACTTGTGCGACTTGTGAGCGGCGTTTTCTGCATTAATGACCTTGGCCAGCAAGAAGTCCCGGAAGACAGAGGACTTGGGGAAGGTGACGCCTTCGGGGATCGGGGGTCCGAAAGAGGGCATGTCTTTGGAACGAGTGACCGCCACACTAGAGGAGAGGAGAGAAGAAGAACTGATGGTTAACGAGTGAGTTGTTCCAGATGGGCCAACAATGTGGTAAACAGAGGCTGCTGGGTGTTTCTCCTCAGACGTTACGGATTCTCCAGCTTCGATGCAGCGTTTTATTGCACTGTAAATCAACATCCAACCATCCAAAGCTTGAGGGTTTTATGTCATTAAGATTTATAAGTTAAAACAAACAGTGCGGCTAGATTCAGCAACACAGATAATGTTTGATATAAAGCCTTTACGCTCACACAAGTGTGGGAACATAAAAATAGAAAATCCTTGACTGGTTTATATCACATCACATCTCAGCCCTGAAAAAACAACCGTCTGAATTTATAAGTAGTAAAAGTATCAGAGTTAGTTCCAATCTCTCTCTTTTCCCCTCTTTGTAAGATAATCTTTTTTCTGAATCATCTACTTCAAATGACTTGTCTGCCACTGTATTTATTACCTAAACAAAGCTATCTGTCCAAATGCTGTGCATAATAAGTATTCATGGATTTACTCTGTGTGCTTACTGCCGTTTCCTTACGCCGTGTTTAATTTCTATGTGCTATACCTTCCTGTTTTTGCTGCTCCCCACCTCCCTTCTCATCTCCCTTTTCCTTTCATTAAGTCCCTGGAATGGCCATCTGAGGCTGTTTGCCCTGTCTGGTATGTCAGGAACTCAGCTGAGCGGCCAAGGAGAGGAAGGAGAGGAGAGGAGAGGAGAGGAGAGGAGAGGAGAGGAGAGGAGAGGAGAGGAGAGGAGAGGAGAGGAGAGGAGAGGAGAGGAGAGCTGCTATTCAAAAATCTCCTGCCCAAAGCCCCAGAAAACCCAGAGTGAGAAAAGGAAAATGTGGCCTAGGAGGGAGGATTGTGTGGGAGACTCTGAGTAGATATGGAATGACTGCTCACTGGGGAAAAAAAAAAAAAGACAAACAGACTTAAGACCAGATCTGTTAAACATCTCAGTTAACAAATAAGGACCTCTACATGGGACACCTGCCCTGGTCTCAACCTCTTCATGACCAAATGAGCTCAATCACACGACTTCATTCAGGTGATAATTACCAGTTGACAGGAGTAACACTGTAAGTCAAGCCCCTCGACCCCCCACACATCCCCGGTGACATGCATCAGCACACATGTTGACACCAGGATTAATTGCTTTGTCTAATAAGTAACTAAAGTCAAATAGTCTCCCACATATTTCTAAACATACCTCAGAGACACCCTGTCCTCACTGGAGACACGCAGTGTTCAATTATACTAACCGTCAAATTGTTGACACCTCATTTCCCACCTTTCCTTACTTGTGACAGACAGGGGTAAGAGAGGAAGCGTTTTTTTTTTCCTGCTTGAAATTGCCTTGGGAGTGAAAACAGGCTTTTATACTATAGTGCTGGCAAATGAACGCCAGGAAGCTGAGAAGACCCTCAGTTGTTGCTAGTATGTCAAAATGTTGCTTTGCGTTTCCCACATGTCCCACAAGGCATTAGGTAGAAGAAGGAAAGAAAGGTGGTGTGTGTGTGCACATGCGTGGGTGGAGGGTCATACACAAATACGTTAACATAAACATCCCTGCAGCTATTGTGGGAAGGATTTGTGTCAGCTTTAATTTGACTGCTTGTGTATTTTCACTAAGAGCCTTATCGCTCTCATTTCTGCCATCACAGAGAATAATTCAAACAGCGCAATAAAAATCGCTGCGGCATCATACTGTCACTTCATGCATACTTAAATTGTTGCACGCACTGCCTTGTTTACTGTGGCATCTACTGTCATTCCTCCACATCCAAAAACAGGATGTTGTGTCTGAAAGCTCAAAGTGTTACTTTCCTAGAGCTCTCAAACATCTTTGTGCTTAAAATAAGACACAAACTGTGTCAGATCCTATACATACAGTATATCCCATTTAGGTTCTTCACACTGAAGGCAACGCCTGTAACAGTAGGTACTGTTCAAACCTGTAAACACAATATATTGGACTTTTAATTAGATAGGCAGGTTGATGTAAGGTCTCATTTTAAAAACAAACCCTCTATAATCCTATATCCAATGTACAAACTGCTGTTGCTGTTGCCCTCAGCTCTTCTGCTCATTATTATGTTTAGGGCTTTGTATGGTTTCTTTCTATGGTTTTCTCAGTGTGTGGAGAGCAAATAAGAGACACAAAGCAGAATGAATATTTGACTTGCATCCATCAAGTGCTCAGGAAGATGATGATGAAATGCTAATGTTGCTCTGTATCAGCTGGTTCAGTAATTGTCTGCTAACATGTTCATTATATCAAATTCAAAAAGTGAGTAAATGCTGGTTTAAAACAGCACTTAATATGCAAATATACTGAAGTACAGCTTCAGACGATTGATAATTAGAAATGCAGTGCAGAGACACCTGCTTGCATCTGACATTCACTCGATGACAAGTGAATCATGCAGGGTATTTCAGAGAGGAGCTCCAGCAAAGTGGTCATACGCAGCCCGAATAAATGATTAAAATAAAATGTGACCTTTTATTCTTATTCTTCTCCATCGTTACAAACATCACTCAATACCTTACACCAGAGCTCTAAAAGCACTTGTGCTGATCTCAAACACCTGTGAGTCAGTCAACCAAAGACCTGTGACTCACGTAGGACACAAAGAAGTGATGGATAGAGAGAGAGTGAGAGAGAGAGAGAGAGAGAGAGAGAGAGAGCGAGAGCGAGAGCGAGAGAGAGAGAGAGAGAGAGAGAGAGAGAGAGAGAGTAGAGGAATTCAGGCCAGAGAACGTTCAGAGAAAAATAAACATGAATGAGGAAAAAGAGAGACAGAACGAGAAAAGAGGGTGAGAACGAGAGAGAAAGAAGGGGGGACCGGAGAGTCGAGTGCAGTGGGGATTGCTGGGCTGTGTGGCTGGCTGCTGTGTGATGGTCATGGCAGGAGGGTTGGCAGGAGAAATGAAAGAGCACATTCCTGTGGTTTCAGTGATTTGTGGTCTTATAAATATCCAGTGTGTGGGCAGCTGTGCTCCTCCAGTATCCACAACCTGCTGCCCACTGAGCCAGGGCAAGAAAAAGAACATGTCAATACCTATTGGAGTTGGGAGACTCAGAGGTGTGTGTGTGTGTGTATGGGTGTGGATGTGAGAACAGTAAATGTATCTCCAGTTAGGTTAGAGTAGCAGCTGTTTTGGCTTTAAGGTTATCTTGCCACTGGAAGTGAGAATGAATATGTAAAAGTGGAGTTAAAAGTGAAACTGCTACAGAGATAACATGAAACTAATGACTACAGGGTTTGACCTCCGCCCTGCAACAGTTGTGTTTTCCATCACTGTCACTGCGTAATTAATGTACAGTACAAAACACAGGACAAGATAAATGTGTAAGCCACAGAGGTCACATGAAGTTGTCACATGGTGAAAAATAAATACAGGGACAAGAGTCAACCTGTGCACGGGAGCAAGTCATTTTTCGCACTGAACAAAAACATGTTCGTCTGGTGTTGTGCTCATCTCAGTCATACAGCCGCTATTACCTCATACAGTGTAAGACAAATACATACTACAGTATAGTATTCAACCCTGAAGACATCGCTGAATTGTTGCATTACTTGCTTTTCTGGAAATTGACTCTTAATATTTACTTTTCGACGTGTGTTAAGTGTTCGCTTTCAGTGATACAATACCAATTAATTCCTCTCAGTATGTTTGGTCACACACACACACGCAGTAACTTTTTCAGGCAGCGCTGAAATGTAAAGTTCACTAGTTCTCATATCTAAATCCATTCATCTGAAGCCATTAGGACCTCGTTATTCAAGAGTAGCTTTTAAAGTAGGTGGGATTAACAGGTAATCACATACAATTATAGCAACAGCATCCAAGCAGTAAATAAATAACAGAAAACATGTGGCCTGGTTCGCTAGAAACAGGAAATCTTGTATGGGAACAATCTGAGAGAACTTGGCAAGATGCACGTCTCAGAGGGAGAATGTAATGCCTTGAGGTTGGAAACCTGGTTCCCACAGTGCATCGATGTATTCACATTTATATTCCTCATCTTTTTGTGTGGCATAAACAATTCCAGTACAACAATAATATCTCGTACTATAATTCATCAATTAAACTGGCCTGCAGCCTTTTTTCATTTTAACTTCACTGAAATCTTCCAAAAATTTGACACTTGTCTGTTGTGAGTCACCTAGTGACTGTAGCTAGCAGTAGTGACAACTCTATAGGAGTGACCGTGCTGGATAAAACCACACAAAATTAAAGGATTGAGCAAATGCCTGCAAACACAATCCACTGTTGCACCAGTCTCACAGTCAACAGAACCACATCAGAGAGTTATAACCACTGGTATTGTCTACAGTAGACAAGGAAAAACAATCAAGACCAAGTCAATACTTTCTCAGATGTTTCAAAACCTGCAGATCCCCTGGGGTGGGAGTCCAGGTGAATGTGGGAAAATACTCTGAGCCTCTTTAGAGGGCAGACCCATATTAAACAGAACAATGAGGTGTGCTGTATTTCCCTAACCCGGTGTGTATAGTAATGTCCTCTGAAACCTAGAGGAAACACACCAAGGCTTCAAAGCATTTAGGTCATCCTTACTTAAAACATTATGACTCAGTCAACTTCCCCGTGGTGACTACAAATTGTAATTTGCCTCTGAAACCAGATGTTTCACCTCGATATTGCATTATTTTCCACTTCAGAAGACCTACTTCAAAATTGTGAATCACAAAAGACACGTGTAAATAGTATTTGCTCCGTCGTCGCTCCGTGGCAGTGCTCTGGTGTGTGTGTTGTTGCTCAGTAACGAAGTAGCCCCATGGGGGGCAATTAAGACCTCACACAATGTGCTCAGACAGCAATTAAAAGAGCCATTAGTATGAGAGAGAGGAAGGCTCACAGAGGGCAAGATAAGAGAGAATGACAGAACACTAGATAACAAGACAGAGGCAGGAATAAACAGAGAATGAAATGTCCTTCACAGCTGAACCTTCTGAAACAGGAAATAGAGAAGAGGCAGAATGTTCATTATTCCTTTAAAATGACTCCAGGTTGGCACATTGTATTTCATATTACACATCTCTGACAATGCGGTAATAAATCGTGAGCTGTGGAGAGGGCTCTAAACACTCACAGCCTACTCTACGGAGTGATGGAACTGCAAAGGTAATGAGAGCTGTACAACTCTCTGAGCCGGCAGATAAGAGCCTTATTGTTTCAGCAGTGACGGGTAATGATTCATGAGAAATCATGAGCATATAATAAGTATGACAAAAGTTTCTACCTAGACTTTTTCAAAATGCATGTAATGCAGTGGCCTGAATATAAGATGAGACATATAAGACATGCCCTCCCTGTGTTTTTTTTTTCTTCTTTCCTTCTCAAAGGCAGTGGAAAAATAACACAGATATTTAACAAAAACATCAGCTCCATTTAAAAACACCATACAATCCTAGGAATTTCAGCAAATCAAATACTCAGACAAACCCCAAAAATAAAGCAATCAGTGTCACTGTACTCCTTACATGCAATATAAGATAGCAGTCTCATATCAGCAATGTTTAAACGTTATGTATAAACACAGTGTGTACTCTGTGTGGTGCTGTTGAATGTCACCTGTAGGAGCTGTTGTCAGAACAGGGGTTGTGTGCCCGCACAATCACAAAGACATGCTGGAAGTGTGAGCGAATGTTTTTGGGAGTGAAGGGAAGCGCCCCAGGCTCTTGGAATACAATCGTGACGATGTCGTTCCCAATGTGACGCTTCCGCAGTAACTGGAAAAGAGCAGCAGGAGAAACTACAGTTAGATATAGATGCATATTAAATCAGAAAATAACAGTGCAAAACTGCATTAACTGAATTTGACGGTTAGATGTGCACTGCATGCTGAACATTGAGTGTTGGTATTCACCGACATTCATTTGCAGGTAACATATATAGTATGTGTCTGTGACACATTTGATCAACATACCTGTTGCTTATTGTTGGGTGTGTAGGGCAGCATGGTAGACACATGGAACATGATCTCATAATCCTTATAAGTGGTGTACAAGGAGTGGGTGCCTGTCGAGTCAGCTGAAGGGGGGGTGGGGTGGGGGGGGACATTCGAAACATTCAAATTAGTATTTTTCAATTATCTCTGAAACATTTCCATTCCTAACCAGTGTAGTCTGAGCAATCATAAACCAAACATCATCTGTGTGGTGCCCGTGCTCATCTGCTGCTGATGCTGATCAGTGTTTCCTGAGCCTCTTAACAGGCGCTGGCCCTCCAGAGAGCCACTAAATGTTAATAACCACCTCCACAGCCCATCAATGTGATCAGTAAACAAAACAGTCACGAGGTGTTTAAAAGGCCATACCTAACCTAGCTGGATGACCTTTCCATGGGGAGCACTTCGTATGGCTGTTCATTCATTCATTAGGTTACTGAAGGATGTATTGTATGTCTAACAAAAAGTGACTGGGAGAGTTTATTTTTTTCCTCTCAAAGCATTATGGGGGATTATTTAATTGATATACAGATGGTCGCAGAGAGAGAGTAAAACATAAACAGTCTTATTTGTAGCTACCGCAGAGATGGTCGGGCAAAGGAAAGAGAGAAGAAAAACAAAGAGGATTGTTATTACTTTCCCAAACCGAGTAATATGAAACCAGAGGCCATCTGCCACACGCCTGAAATTGAAAGCAGTTTTGATTTGAAGGCAGTGCATGAGAGGAAACTGAAGAATCAGTGGAAGGAAGCCAGAGGAATTAAAGCAGACTGAGACTGAAGGGCAGAGGCCTCATTCAAAACAAGACTAGGTCAAAACCTGGTATGTGGCTGGGACGCCTGTGGTCTAATCCTGATTTTCTAACAGTTTCCAGCTTTGTCATCTGATAAAAATCACATACACACATAAATCAAAGACAATGACTGAGCTGTGATTTGGGATATATTTACTTGCTTTACTTATTAGGTTATAATATACAGCTAGAGTTACTTTTTAAAGGATTTTATCTTGACTACAGTTACAGGAAAGGAGAGATGTGAAGATTGGGGTGAGAGGGAGAGGATGGCATGGAGCTATGGTCATATTTGAACTTGGGGACGCCAAGTCAAGGACTAAAAGCCAAACTGGCATGTGCTCTACAGCAGGTGAGCTAGCTGGATGCCCACGGCAACAGAGATTATATGTCTGTTTTCGAGATCTGAAGTAGAAGAATATCTCATTGCATCTTCATGGATTGAACATACACATCATTTGAGTGCTGTTTGTCACCTCCCACATCCCACAATCCATTAAACACCTGCTGGACAACCAAACCTAAGACTCCTTCAATCAATAACAACTTCCATAGAGCGTGTGTCAATGTGCAGGAACCCTGCTGCTGTGGCTCAGTTTAATACAATCTGCAGCTTTTTCCTCTGCCCTTCTAAAAGAACCTGAATTTTCCTTGTGTACGTACTCTTGGTGTCCAGCTGAGCGCGGTACTTGGTGAAGCCTTTGAGTCTGACTCTCTCCCCGAGCAGATGAAGGAACTCCTCCAGTGCGGGACCAGCTGATTCGTTGTTGTACATCTCCTCCTCGCTGCTCTGGCCCGCCATGCAGTACATCACCCCCACCTTCCGCTGGAAACTCAGCTATAGAGAGAGAACAGCGATTGTTGCGATGAAAAAGAGGGCACACGAGCATAATACTGTGTAGGAATCATGTCAGAATAACCACGTTGACATTTTAGGGAGAACTCACGTTGGCATTTTAAGAATAGCCACCTTGGGATGTTCTGCAGTGATCGCTGTGCCATTTTCCAGAGAAATCACGTTGACATTTACAGAGGTTCAGCTTTTGATGACTGCATCAGGGTACATGAGTATCAAACAGCTTGTTTTGTATTTTACTTATTTTTCAAAGAGGCGTGTGTGTGTATATGACACACTTTGCCGATATGTGGTGCAGATCCTCCACTTTAATTCCATGTAATAGTCTCATAGGTGTGAATGGTTCAATAAAACAATAATAAATATTTCTGCTACAACATGAGACATCACCCTCACCTAGTCATAAAATAATTAAAAAAACAAAAAAGGAAAATAATGTGCTGTTCACAATACAAGATAATGGCTCAGAAAGTCGTGTCTTTGGTTCAAAGAATGAGTAATAATGCTAAGTGGATGCTATTTTTGAGGAATGACGTGTACATTGTGAAGCCTGAGTAATACCGTCTCTTTACTAAATGGGTAACAGAGCAAACATGAGTTCCTTCAATATGAGCAATCAAAGGAATTAATCAAGTTCACCCATCTCATTTCACTTTGCTGGCTGCATCTCCTTACCCCCTGCTCGTCCAGCTTCATCAGCTGCTCGGTGACCTTCGGTGTGTTGAGTGCCAGGCGCAGGCAGTGAACGTTCAGCTCAGGCACCAGGTACTCCAGCACCTCTTTGAGGGGCAAGCCTCGGGCCAGGCCGTGCTTGGACGTGGAGGGTACTGCGTCTTCCAGGATGGAGCCTCTCAGGGTGTTGAGCTTGAGACAGTCAAACAGAGGGAAAAGAAGAAAATAGAAAATGTCAGAATCAGGGTGACAACGAATGACCAAGTTCATCAAGTTTATATAAGAACACTTAAAAATCATTTGCAGTAAAATTGTGGACATGACTAACTAACCCACTGAAATTAACACAAAATTTAGACTCTAATTTCACTTAATCTTTACTATGTCATCATTCTGGACCCATGGTATCAAAATACAGCGAAAAAGCCTTGGAGAAAAAAAAAACCCTGTACCACAAAAAACAAAACAACAACAAATGTCTGACATTCTGAAATTCCCTGAACAGTTTATTTTTGGAGCACATTACTGCAGAAGCACGGACACTTTAGTCTTCAACTTAAGATAATTCCTCTCTTTGTTCTGAACATTTGCTGTTAGGTTCGTCCCTCTCGGCTCTGTGCTGTGGCTTTTTTAAAGTTGCCTACGATTGGCAACAACATAAACTAGTCGTCTAACCATAAGTGGAACATTAGTAGGTCTATATCTGGAAAGCTAGCGCAAGCCTGTGATGAGGCCTAAGGGCTGTGAAATGAAATTCAGTTTGCAGTGGAAGACAGTTCTTCAGGCTAAAACAAACTCAAGATAGACTTCCATGAATTAATCAAAAGGACAGCAGAGGGACCAGGACCGAATATATCTACTGCGAACAAATAAACACAGCTGGATTATCTGTAGTGGTCCCATGGCTCTTGAGAATCACTTATAAGTGTCTGTGTGTTATGTTTGTGTGTCATCACATTGTGCTTGGAAGGCCCAGTGTTTGTGCCAACACCCCAGGGTTAAACAAACCGAGGATGAGGAGCACTCTGGCTGACGAGAGGACAATCGCTGTCCTCAGTGGACACTGGACTTATCTCTTTAACATCGGTGCATCCCACTCACTCCCACAGACACACACATATGTATCTATACCTGCCTGGCTCCCTGCTCTGAAAATAGCAATTAGAGAGGAGAGAGGGAGGGAAAAGAAGGGAGGAAGAAAGAGGAAAACATAGCACAGTAGGTCGTGCGTCATCCCAAGAGATTGGAAGGGCTATTACTCATGGTGCGCTTCAATACAAGAGCAATGCTTTTCCTTCTCCACTCGAATACCTTTGGCACTATTTTAGTCTCGTTTAGCTGCAAAATGGCACAGCTCAGTCCTTCACAGATGAAGGCTGACAAAGATGGTAGGTGGGCGTTCAGCTCAGGGAATGAGGACATGGATCTGTAGCTCTAGTCTGTCTATTGGAGGAGATGACAGCGAGGGCTAGAGGGATTCACAAAAGATTCCCTCTCGCTGTAAACTGGAGATTGAGCATTGTGAATAAACAATTGGGGGAATAAATTACAAATGAAACAGAACATGAATTTATTCAAGGTGGGTTTAAAGTGTAGACGTTATGGCATCTCAGGTCTTGAGCTGTGTGTGACACGAGGCTTTTATGATTCCCCCAACCCCTATCAACTGTATTTTTCAATAAGCATGCCTGGGAACATCCTATGTTTTAACTCCCACACAGTTTGAACTCATAATAGCTCCTGCATAACATCACTCAGTACAGAATGTACTAAATATTGACACGTTTGTGAGCATGAATGTTCATGGCTCCATAGGGAACAGCTACAAACACTGTATATGCTCATGAAAGGGCAGAACAACTAAGAACAAATCCTAACACAACAATCAACAAACCAAGCTGATGAAACACAACACATGTCTGTGTATAAAGGTGTCAACAGGATTTCAATGTACCTCACTCGTTCTGAAGATGACCCTGTAGTTGTACTGCTGGCCGTGATCTTTGTGCTCCTCCAGCTTCTCCCTCCTCAGACTCACAGCTACTGGACCCAGGTTCTCATCAACCCCCAGATAGTTCCAGTGCTCTAGGGGGAAGAAGGGAGTGATTGTGGAGCAGGAAGAGAAGAGGAAAAAATGTGGCAACACAATCCATGTTAAAAGAAACAGGAAAAGGCATTTTCTCTACCAATAGCAGATATATTTCTCAAAAATAATCTCAAAATACGTCATAAGGTCAAAAGCGTTTGACCTTATGATCTTCTACACCAAAGACAGAGGTAGGACAGTCCTGCTTACCTCTGAGGTAGAAGTACTTTCGGTAGTAATAGGCGCCGAGGTCAACATGTTCCACAATGTATCGTTTGGACCTGTCAGCATGTTGGCTTGGCCCGTCTTTGGAGGCCTCCAACACAGCTACACCAGCGTTGGTAAAATGGGTGGTGAGTGTGGCATCCAAAGGTCCTTCCTCTGTGCTGCCTGAAGAACTGCTTGAGCTCCCACCACTTCCTATGCTTCCCTGCTGGAGGGCGAAAGACAAGGAAAAGTCAGGCAAGTGGTTTGACAAACATTTCCAGTGCATCTTAAAAATGCAGTTGGTGGTTTTAAACTGATCTTCAGCCCTGTGTTTTATAACATGTAATCATTCTGTTCTTGAACAAAACTTACCTGTTTAGCAGGAGAGATGTTCCTCTCACCCTCGCCACCGATCTCATTCCTGAAACAAGGGCAGCTGAGCACCAGATCGTTGCTCTTGTCATCACCTGGGTCCAAGGCAGGATTGGTGGGGTGCCCCCCTGCCCCCTCCTTGCTTAACTCCTCTTGTGAGCCACAGGGCGACCCATACACTCCACTCTGATTGGAGGAGAGGGAGGACGTGGCTGAAGCGGAGGCAGCGGCAGCAGCTGACGCACCGGTTGTGGTGTTCTTGCGTTTGGACCCAGAGTGCCGACTTTGGATCGCCTCGTTGAGGTCAAAGAGAAGAGACTGAACGTCAAAATGAGCAAAGCCTTTCTGGCACACCCAGGGTTTGGGAGGTGGGCCGCTCTCGTCTCCTTTTCCGCCATCTTCCGCATCGGAGCCAGCCCTCGATGTGTCGCCCTCCACCTTCACGCTGCGCAGCTTACGGAATATTGACTCTCCCCCCGTCTCCGACTTTGACCTCCTCTTCAAGTGCTTCTCTCGTTCCTTCAGCCGACTGGCAGGACTACCTCTGGCTGGACCTAAGGGTCCATCGGGCAGGTCAAGAGCAGCCTGTTTTATGGGCGCCACAGTAAGGAGCTCTGTTAGTCTCTCTGGAGCTGGGCTCCGCTGGTCGGGGGCCTCGGCGGACTGGTATCCCTTTAGCATATCAAAGAAGCTTTCTCCTGACACTCCGTGCTTATCTATGGATGAAGTGCTGCCATACTCACGGTGCATGGGTGTCCACCCTGAGAAGGACCAGCCCTCATTGCTGTCTCCATCGAGCTCACTTATGGTTATATCACTGTTACTGCGCTGGCGGATACGCCTCATGCCTTTGCGAGGTGAGCCCAGATAGCCATCGGGTGACAGGAAGCGATTGTCCTTTCCCTTGCTTTGCATCTTGCTCTTTAGCGTGTTGTGGATGTTGCGCAGCATGGAGGAGTCCTGTGGACTTATCAGGTGGCCCAGCTTGGCTGACAGATTGCTGTGGGCTGTGACGGCTGACACCCCTCCACTACCGCTACCACTACTACCACTGCCACCACTCCCACTTCCTCCTCCTCCCCCTCCTACAAGTCTTTCTCTATCTCCACTTCCTGATCCTGAAGAGCTTGTGGTGTTGGTAGAGCTGGGTGAGTCTGTTTCCACGGTAATATGCCAAACACCGCCTCCTGCCCCATCTTTCCTTGGGGGCCAGTCAGCCACACGCGCCCGTACACCCATCTTGGGTACACCGGGGTTGGTGCCGGTTGTGGAGGAAGAGGAGATGTGGGCGCTCTCGCTGCGGGGCGGCGGGGCCCCTCCATTGGGCAGTCGCAGGCGTCGGGTGTAGAACTCATCCGAAGCCGGCACTGAGCCGCCAACCGAGCGCTCCGTCTGAGAACGCTTCAGACTGGTCATGATGATGGATGGATGCAGGGAGGGGAGATGGGAGGGAGAGGTAGGGATGGGGAGCTGATGGGTTTAGATTAAGGCTAACATAGTGCCCACTGAGTGAAGTGACGAGGGAGTCTCATGGACGCATTTGGTTCTGCAGGAGGAAGATATCAAAATATTTAAAACGTCTCTGACTTATGAGACGCTGTAAAGATTTTACTATAAAGAAAAACAGAACACACATAGAGGATTAAATACTCGTCCTTATTTTCATTACACAACACTATTTTCAAGACCATAAATCTATATTCTCTTCAATGAAATAACAGTAGAAGAGCTTTACCTTTTTGTGGCTGTAGCTTGATGGTGGAGAAAGTTTTGATGATAAGTGTTCACAGCTGAAGCCTCTACAAAGTAGTCTGCTCTGCAATCATGCTGCAAGTGAACTCAATTCAGTCTGGATGGGCCCGGCACAGAAACTGAGAATAAAAGTATAGAGCGAGAGAGAGAGAGGGAGGGAGAGGGAGAGGGATGGTGTAGGTAAAAAAAAAAAAAAAAAAAAAAAAAAAGCAAAAGAGGGAGAAATCAAGTTAAAGAGCATCACAGCACCAACAATCTTAATGAGAGCGCTGGGTTATCCTGCAGATTTGACTGTTTTCATGACACTATCTGCTGCAGACAGCTCTTAAGGCAGCCCACACAATGTAGCTTTTCCAATGAAGGGCTCAGGATATTACAAAATCAACATTTATATCCAGCTCACCCCGTCAAAAGACACTGTGAGAAATAACGGATGAGAGAGTTAAGTTTGCTGAATTATGTTCATATGTTTGTGCTCTGGTTTGTCCATAATAGTGCACTAACTCTCTCCTGCAGACCACACTTTGTATCACCATGGAGATAAGGACTTGTACAGCGCATGTTTCTGTGAGTATATCTATGTGTGTGTATTAGAGAAAGAGAGAGAGAGAATGAACAGGGCGATTGATTCTTTCCCTTCTCTTCCTTCAGACCTCGGAGTCCCCCTCCGTGGTCTGTGGATTAGGGACAAGGACAGTGAGTTATTTTAATGTACTGTTATTATCAGTGCTTTAAAAAGCCCAAACAAAACAGTATTCAGTCCCAGTTGTTCAGATATCTAACAAAACCAGAACTATCTGCATGGATCTCCACCACTCCTCGTAACAGAAAATGTTTTGTGTGATGTGGGTGAACCAACACTTCAACATAGATCTGTGGCTCTTTATAGTAGCATTCTGCGGCCTTGAGGCCAGTACTCATGACACTAGAGTATCTGCTCTCGTCTAATGCTGTTTGCACGTTGTTCAGATGGGTCTGTTTGAGCAGCATGACATCCTAGTCTGGGATTCAGTTTGGCTTTAAAAACCCAAGTGTTTGAAGTCTAACAGGCAGAAACTCAAAGGTAAAAAACTCAAAGTCTTTCCCGTTTCACAGCGAGGTGCTGCTGAGCGTATGTGTGTCTGGTTGGGAGATTTCCATTTTCAGACATACACACACTGCAGAGGCTTGTGTTGTGGGAACATTTTTGATATGCTAAAGAGGCCTTTGAGTTTTTTTTATTCTGCTGGAGATCATAATAAAGAAAAAAAAAAAAAAAAAAAAAAACATACAGTAAATTCATCTCAAAGCTCACCAGGAGTCATGTGAGTTGTCTCAGGCGGTGTATTAGTAGATAAACAATCATCTTGGGTGTATAATAATTCAACAATTACAACTGACTCTCAAAGGAGATTGTGAATTGTACAAGTGAAAGAGCATGAATAAAGATGAACCTTCTCACGGGGGGGGGGATCTTCTATGCCTGCGAAATCATTTGAACTTGTCAAACCTTTTCCCCTCATGGCAAATATGAAAAATCAGTGAAAAACTAGTCACAATGTCACAATGTTTTTCCAGTGGTTCACCAGTGTTTTTTTGTTTTTTTTTAATCTGCTCTTGTTGAACTAGAATCCACAGAATAACAAATACAAGCATTACAGAGCATCACAGAGATAGCATTTATCCAAACAAGCAGGCAGAAATGTATGAAGCATGATTCATATTTTGTCAGAGATACCAAGAAAATCATCATGGTTTCATAATTTTTCCACCGAAATTCACATCAAAAGTACAACAGAGTGGAGAGTCGGACTCGGTAGTAACGCTGTGCTGCCCTCCACGATGAGCCATTGACGCCTCTGAAATCACACTCAAAAAATGTATCCCAAATAGGTACCTGCAGAGTGCCCTCTCTTTCTCCACTGAGGACTGGGTAGTGCTCTTTAATGAGAGTTGGAGAGAGTGAGAAAAAACACAAGAGTGGAAGAGAAATCAAGAGTTGGAGAGGAGAAGATTAGGCTGTATTTTAGGGCGACTGGGAGACTGGGAATAGAAACGGATGAATGTGGCATATCACGCCTCTGTGCAGTCACAAAGGACCAATTACACTGACACATACTCGGTAACCTTAAGCAGAGTCTAAACGAGGTCAGCTCCTAAGGTAAATATGTGGCATCGCTGCTCGGTGCCGCTAAGTGCTGCTGAGGTTGTCTGCTGGCCCGGCCAACTGGAAACTGTTAACAGAGGGACTCATTTGCATCTTACAGATGATGGTGGCTGTGAGCATTAATGCGACATTACAAAACCAGAAAGCACTCTTGTAACATGGTGGAAAGCACTTATGGTCATCACATCTGTTCAGGTTAAATCGATCATTAATACAATCAAATAGCTTTCTTTTATCTTTATTTCTCATACGGATCACCATCTAATCGACATTTAGATAGCTACATCATGAATATTAAGTAATGTAACAGACGGCTTTGCTCGTGACTGATCGAAAGATAAAATTATGCCGTGGCCACCTCCTGCTCCAAACCCAGTCGGCTTGGTCAGAGTGAAAGCATTACAGTCCAGTCACGTAACACACCTGCTGCTGTGTGAGAGCACTGGTGATCATTATGAACTGTAAAAGTCCCAGAACATGGAGCAGAGCACAGCATCACACAGGTTAGAAAAGAGTCTCAGCATATGGCAGCTTGCAGAAGCAGGCTACAACTGTTTCAGGTTGTTTTTTTTTTTTCATGTGTCGTCAAGGATGAAAATCAACACTCTTGAACTTGTTCATACTTTCAGATGATATAAAAACTGACTGTAGAGTTTGCCATTCATGTCTTATAGTGTCAACAGGAGGAATTTTACACAGGCCACAAACATCTCCAGTCATATTTAGTCATATGCAATCCTGTGTTTTCATAAACTGAAATACTTTATACGTACCACCACTTTTCTGTGAACAACAGCAGCACCAAAAACTTTTATCGAGTGCAAAATTAACAAGATGCTTTGTTTGTGTATTTATCTTACATAAACACGAAACTCTTAACGTCTTGGTACAAAGAAACTGAGCACCCACTTCTTATGGAGGACTCCAGAGGGTTTTGAGAAAACGGAAAATTATCTATAAAGCTCCGATCCTGGAAATGTCTGGGTCATTTTCCAAATAGCTAACAGTGATGTTATTATGACACCATGGCTTTTTGACATCGTCATAGTGATAGTCAGAGCTGGAAGTTATTACGGTGTCATGTTGGTGAGTGAGGAAACTTTGGAAAATGCCGACATCACGACAACTGTTCGGATTTCCAGTCCCGCCCCAGCAGTGCTGAAAGGACTGGGATAAGATTGCAATTAGTGTGTAATGATATGTTCAAGGAACCTAATGATGCCATAATCATGTCATTGATTGTGTGTTGAGTTTTTTGTGAATGCCCCCAGGATGTGTTATTACCACTCATCATAAATGGCATGTTTCACTTTGTGGGTCTCTAATGTGCTGATAATTTCCAACCAAAACTTTCCTAGAAAGATCTAGTATGTAATGTGGGACTATTTATAGCTCAAATAAAGACACAGATATGAGGCCGATGAATTTAATTAGTTTTGTTGAGTTCATAAGCAATCGTCAATCTCCAGGGGGAATCTCCTTGAGAGGGCCGCTCCAATTAAATTGAGAAAAATATTAATTATCAGAAACTTTATTCGTCACATGTGTATTCTTGCTTATAGGCAAATTTCACTGTTTCACTATCCACATGTTTACCTGAAATGTTTCAGTGACAAAGACTCTTGATTTTGCTGGGGATTAATCAGAATTAATGACTTGACATATACCAGCAAGAACATCATCAGATTACTGACAATTACATCACATATTACACTAATTTCCAGGATCCCTCGATTAATTTAGACTGCCATTCCAGTTAATACAAATACATTGAAAATAAACGGGGAATAATTGGAAATATTACTTAAATCAGTCACAAATGAGTGCTGTGTTATGATGTTGTCATCACTATAACCATGGTGACTGGAGTCTGGGAACCACAGTGTTGCTTTGGGTTGTCTACAACAACGTGTCTGGCTGCTCCAGTCTAAAGGTTGTTGTTGTCAAGCAGCGCAGGTGTGCCAGCATGGGCGCCGTGTGACTGTGAATGTGATCCAGTGCACATCATGAGTCATACGCACCTGAAAATCACAGAGCAGATGAGCTGAGTGACTGACTGAGTGACTGACTGACAGACAGAGGCTGGTGCTGCACAGTGAAAGGAGACATGGTCACAGTGGGGCTCTTAAAAAGAGAGTGTACAAAAAGTTGAGAGGAAGGCTCCAAGTGTGTGTGTGTGTGTGTGTGTGTGTCGCTTGGGTGCAAAGACTGAACGTAATACCATCCATTTCTTCTATCCATTCTCTGTAACTCAGTAATTTAGAAGCAGTTAATATTTTCAGACAATTGCAGAGTGGATTATCATTCTGTATTCGTTAATCAGTCTGTATTGTAGTTGGAGAAAATGGACCCGGTTTTATCCAGGGCCTGTGATTACAGAAGATCACCACTTTGTGATCAGAGAACTGTGATTTAATGGCAGAAATATGGAGATGGTGAACTAAAGAAAACAACAAATTTAAAGTTTAAGTAGGCTAGTGTCAAATGCACTGTTTTCTTCTGTTCCTATGCCTTTATATAACATTACACCTGTTTCTCCAGACAGACATCATTACCACACTGACAGGCAAGTCACATCACGTCATGTTTTGGTATAATCCTGACAACACAACAATGTCTCAATGGGTTTCACAGGCCTGCAAAAGACAGATTCAGACCCAGCCCAAGCTCTCTTAGGAAAAGAGGAGGAGGATCTAAGAAGCTTTTAGACATAGGGAAAAAGAATGAAATAAAAAAGGAGGTGCAGGTGAGAAAATGCCAATTACAAATAAACAAAAAGAGAGACACGCTGACTCAAACGTGACATGTCCTCTCCAACACCTGCTGCCAAGGTGCTGCTGGGCATAGGTGTGGCCATAAGGGCGAAACATCTGTGTGTGTGTGCAGAGTCACTGCAGGTGACACGATGAGGCCTAGGAAGCAAAAGAAAAACATGGGAAAAATCCAGATGGTGACTCAAGTCATTCAATGTGCACACACAAGTGTCTCTGTCGTCTCTGTCTCACACACAAACAAAAAACCCACGTGATGATGAACGTTGCATCACATTCATCTTTCCCAGGCTCAGAGGCATTAATGGCTTACTGTTGGTGTGAAGGTATGTGAATGTTGAGAAGGAAACAAAAAACATTTATTCAGACAGATTTAAACTTCACTATAAACTCTCAGCAGAGTTTCCAAGTATGTGAAATCGCAATTTATAAACATGAGCATCAACTACTCTGCACCAGCGACCCCCAAAACAAGAACTTTGAACGAAACGCAGGAACGACAAACCCATTGTGTGACAAAATGTAAAAGTAGCGGCCTTATGCTGTTAAATGCTATACAACCATTTGAAAGTCCAACATCTTTTCATCTCAGCCTGTCTGGCTGTAGATGAGGGAAGATACAGAGGGAAGATAAGGAGAGAAAAAAAATAAATAAATCAAGCATTATTCTCTTTGAAAGCTGCTCAGCAGCAGGCGCTCTTAAGTGTTAGAGCTTCAGCTCAGAGCCTTTCAAAGTGAAATCGTAATTGTGTGGAAAGATAAACGTGGTTTGCTGTTTTTTGCTCCCTCTGCAGAGCTTGGCAGTGGGTGGGGTCTCCTCTCTTGCTCACTGAAATGTAAAATGGGCTTTTTGGGTGCTCTGAAGTCTGTTGTCTCTTTCTCTCGAGTGTGAAATTGCAGAGGCATTCTGTGGCACACATTCCCCTGTCACCAACTCTAAGAGAATGGCAGTGGAGGAAGTGGGAGGAGATGCACACAGTGATGAGAGTGTGTGTGTGTGTGGGGGGGTCCATGCATGTGAGTGAGTGGCCGTCACGAAATGGTGAAATGCATGAATTTTGTTGTGGTTTTGTGTGGTCACAGTGACCGTGACCTCTGATCTCATATACTAATCCTTGAGTGAATGTTTGCTCACAGCATTACTGAGACACTGCATTCACATTAAGGCAAAAAGAGTTTTGTGAGGTCACCCTGACCTTGACCTCTGACCTTAAATCACCAAAAAACTGATCAATTAAATGTTTGCACCAAACTTGAATCAATTCCCTCCAAGCGTAACTGAGATTATCACATTCATGAAAACGGGACATGCAAACAACAACCCTAAAACATAATGCCTGTGGCTTCTGCTGTCACCAATGCAGAGGCATAAAAAAGATCCCAAGAATGTCTCAGTGACTCTAAAGAAAGACGCTGTTGACAAGAACCTTTAAAAAAAAAAAAAAAAAAAAACCTCAAACAACAGCTTATAATAACCAGGGTTGTGATCTGCTCTGGACCAGAGAGCTGCACAGAGCTACATTCAAGGTCACTGCCGTACTTGTAAAAGTCTTAATTGAGTACTGCTTTTATCCATATGATCGGTTTCATAGATCCATTTTAGCAGCGGCTTTTGAACGTCTCATTAAGTTTCATTGTGACTCACGATTCATAAAGAGCTTGTCTTTCACAAAAGCTGACCTATGTTAATGTGCTGTCAGTTAGTGAGAGTCATTTCAGAGGCTTTAATATCTTGTCCGCAACATTTATAACTATGAGGGTGGACCAAACGCCAGGGAGGAAACTGTGACTGTTGCTGGAAATTAAAATAATCATAAAAAAACTCAAATACAGAATTTATTTGACTTAAATATTGCATTTAAATACACTTACAAAGCTTTACTTCCTTTGTCACTGGCTCGTCGGTGAGCTGGTGAACACATGGTTTTATAGGTGTCACGTGTGAGTGAGCATGTACTCACACCCCTCAGTCCGTCCCTCTGGATTAACAGCTATGATGATGCCTCTCTCTATGGGGAAGAGCAGAATGGTGGCAGGATGGGGGACTTAGAGGAGAGGGGTTGAGGATAAGTGCCACTTAGTGTTTCAGGAGGACCACACCGTGCTACAACGGCACAAATAGCTATGGCCTTGCCCACATCCCCTGCGTTGCAAGCTTGTGTGTGTGTGTGTGTGTGTGTGTGTGTGTGTGTGTGTGTGTGTGTACTGTTGCCAGAGCAAACATCATCATAACACTACACTGAGAATACATATGTACAGGAAGGGGGACTTTACCTCAAGATCACATGTGTCTGCTTGTGCTTGGCAAAGCAGTTTAAGCAAAGCCACAAACCATTTTCATAGCAACACACCAATACCTGTTTCACCCTCACACACACACACACACACGCACACACACACACTTCCTGCCTTCCTCCTCCTGTGTTTTCAGGGGTCTGGGACTCCACTCTTCTGTACTGCACTTCAATGGTGCAAGAGATGTTTCTGTTCATGTTACGTCCATATTTCTTTATCGGCACATATCACCTGTATCTGAAGATGCAGGGGAAAATAAACACTGTGAAAGCTGTTTACAGAACACAACATTAAAACAGCCAAACAATTCAATACAACAATGTACCACCTTTGTGCAACTTACAAAGCTCAACCTTGGTTTTTGTGCAACACTTGCAGCCACTTCTTCTATTTTAGTTCAATCTCTATTGAAGTAAACTTTTAAGTGCTGCTCATTCACATCCAGCCAAAATCCCCAGGTTCAACAACTGAATTACTTGGCCATAATCCATCCACGCAGAGCCGTGGTATCTAGGTCGCGTGAGCTCTGATGAATCAGGTCCACACAGGCAATTGCCCTCATGACAGGCTGATCTATTATTTATGGCAAACAGGGAGATTTTGGGGGAGCTGGCTGGTGGGCTGGCTCGTAGATAGGAGGAATGATTTTTCCCTGCAGGCTGATCTGTTATTTATAGGCTAATAACAGTGATGTAACTGTGTTACCTCACAACTCCAACTATCACAACATTGTGTATCTTGGAAATGTCACTTCTGTCACATCTGACCAACAATCTTTGCTCGCTGAGGAGTCAGGACCTTGAGCATGTCCTCACTTGTCATCAGGCTATCGAAGAGGTTTCCTGGTTTGATAATCTCAACATTACGCGCAGTCATAGAAATGGATTCTTACGCTTCACATGGCTGTGAATCAAGCACAGTTTCACCTAATAATGTTATGATTGTGGAGTCGTGTGCCTTGTAGTTTTTTCTGTTCACTGCCATTCTGCTGAGGAAATCTAGCTGAGGCTGTCCGTCCATCCATGAGACAGACAGGTGGCTGCTCAATGGACTGCTGAGGCACATCATTTCAAATAATGTGTGTACCATAAATCCTGCCCAACAGGATCGCTGCATGAGTTTTGCATCACTGGTCTGATTCAGTCAAAAACATGAAGGGATGATGCATTTATGTGCTTAGTTTTGGTAGGATAAATATTATATAAAACTGCCCTGACTGGGCTAGTATAACAGAAATTACTGTAAACATGCAGATAACACTGATTATTACAGTTTACAGCTTAAACTACAGTAGCTAAACCCAGACAGGAGCCAAATGCAGTAACAAGGGGCTAATGGGATGATTTGGTGAAAAGTAATTTGCTAAGAATCTCAGCACTGCAGAGATGCTGAGCAGTCGTTTCTATGTTTGAAACACCTTGGCACTTTCTGACATTTACTGCCAAACACATGCTGTCACACCTTGTTCACTCCTGGGTGTCTCCATAGGACAATAAATAAGTAAACAGTGAAGAACACATGCATTCACTCAGGCACACACACACACAGACTGAATGAGGGTCCTATCTGAGAGGTTACAATCCATTTGCCATAGCGCTTTGGTGCCTAAAAATAAGCAACTGAAACTAACCAAGCTGCAGGCATCATGCTTGAAGGACACTGTTCAGGCTCTGCAGATTCAAAGGGATTTGGCAACAGCTGCGAGATGTGTGTGTGTGTGTGTGTGTGTAATGATGCAGCATATGAAAAGATGTCAGATAAAGAAAATAAAAGGTATAATTTATCAGAGACGTGTGATGTGAGTACACAGTGTACTTGTCAAGGCTGGTTAATTAAACTTTGTTAAACTGAATTCCAATTAAGAAGTTTTGTACATCAACGCCACGACTATTCGCACCAAGAGGATTGCAATGCATGAAAGGAGTGATTCTTTTTCCCACCCCTCCTCATCAGGGCTGCTGCATCCGTTTCTAGGCTGGTCTGACCTCAGCAGTGAGGTGGCGGCGTTAAAAATAAAAGCATTAAATCGGGTGAAAATGACATCCTATGAGCACTCTAACCCATTTTTCCCTCCTGTTTTCGTCAATTACATTTAATAGAGCAAAATGTTGTTAAAATAGTAAAACACATTCTGTGCGGATGGCTCAGTCAGCTGTGCTCCGACAGCAGTGATGAAGCCGTCGGGTCCTCTGCAAGAGCCACCTCCGCATCACCACTGAGAGCCTTCTAATCTATGCCAATCAAATGACGCTAAACAGCCATTTGTTGTTGAATTGGGCACCAGTACACGCCCCCCCCCCCCCCCCCCCCCCATATCAACAGCCACTGCAGACCCTAGCAAAATGCTGGCAACATAGCAAAAAGCAGGCACAGCAGAGAGGGGTGACAGAAATAGCAGAGTGGTGAATAATAGAGAAAAAGAACTGTGGTGTAATTAACATGGTGGCTGGAGGCTGATGTACTGTAGAGAGATAAAGAAAGGGAGTGAAGTGAGGGCGTTGAGAGAGAACATGGAGGGGAGATACGAGGAAAAGATGAGACATTAGTGGGGAGTTTCAGAGAGGGGGATTTTTTTGGGGGGGAAGAAAGGAAAACAGGGAAGCAAAGACAACAGAAAGAAAAAGAATCAGTAAGAGAGAACAAACAAAACATAGCCCTGTCATCAAAACTAAAGAGGAAATAACATCCTGCTGAAAGGGTGACACTCTGTCGAGCTCAAATTATATGCCAAGGACTATTCCATGTGCAAATCAGCAAATATATGGGAATCCACCTAAAATCCATACTGAAACAAAAAGAAATGATTCAGAGAGGGAACAGAAGCAGAAATGTAGATGATAATGACATGTCTCCCAGCAGCAAGTGCATCTCCACATGGTCTCACTAGCTCTGTTTCAATTCTACAGGGCTTTAAACTAGTAGCAGAGGAGCCCACTGAGCAAAGGTTACCCGATGCGCTGTATGACAGGTGACTTCTTGAGCCACAGACAGAAAGGCGTGGATTACAGGCATCAGAAAAGAGCTGCAGATTTCCAAAATGGCGCTGCTCTGCGTGGGCAACAGTGATCAGGAACAGCACTGCAGTGAGGAGGGTTAGTAAGAAGGGCTGAGAATGAAAGCAGCTCACTCTTCAGTACCTTTGTCATCATATGTGTGCTTTAGAGAAGACAGACTGATACATGGACAGGAAGTGAGAAATGTCAATACACAGTGATGTCCACAGACTACCTGATGTAGCTTCCAATCTTAGAGTGCATCCACAATATCAGCCCTCTGTCCACAACAAGACAATATGAGCTTTTCCCAAACCATCTCTAAAGTGGTTACACATATGTTGTGGTTTAGTGTGCACAGGCAAAAACAGGGCGTCTGCAAAACAAGAGTAAGTGTAGGTCTCCCCACCGAGGGTCGGCTCTGCAGTGGAGCACAGATGATTTTTTTTGTCACCTCTGCTCTTCTCCGTGATTTAAAATGTCAACATAGCCAATTACTCAGCACAGGTGTTTCATTAACTTGCATTTATGGTGATTTTGTCAGACATGACAAACATTAGCGGTTGCATGACGCAGCAGCTCAAGAAAGACCGCTGGTTAAGATGTAGTGTTAATCAGCCACCGCTGAATCGTGTCTAAATGACGACAGCTAAGTCACGAGTTCAGCTCGATTTAAAAACATAGACTAGGTGATCACAGAGAACAGAGACACTGAAATTCAACAAGAAAACTTAATTCACTTAACTTTCCTCTAATTACTCATGAGGATATGACCAATCAGGCGGCCAGTTCCCTCATTCATTCACGACCGGATCTTAATCAGTCCAACTGTATGCAGCATAATGGCACAACTATAAATGTCGTGTCAAGGAGCAAGTCAAGCCAGATAATGGTCACCGTGTAAGTCACACAGAGAAACACCTTCTGACAGAAAGCAGTTATAAGACATAAAAACTAAATGGATGGGTTTTAGGTGTGCAGGCTTTGCACAGAACAGACTAAAAGGTCCATTACAGGCTGTTTAAACCTTGTAAAAAGGTGTGACTTCACTAGATGTTAAACGCAGGTGGCTGTAAAGTGCAGTGTATATATAGTGAGGAAACTCTGTTCCTTCCTGTTGCTTTCCGATTCAGGGCCGTGCCAGCCTGCGCTGCAGCCAAGGAAGCTGTCTCACATTCCAGCAGGAAACACATCTCAGCCGCTTCCTGCTTCCCCAGAGGAAGTGACAGGTTGGGCAGCGACTGGCTGAGCCAGTCACAGTCAGGACTGAAGTCTGGGTGAGAGTGATTTTCCAAGAACAAAAAAGAAAACATAAAACCACTTGAAAAACTGGTTTATGCAATACTCCAATAAAAGGCAGATTATCTACTTACGTGGCAGGGTGTGTTAACACAGCTCTGCGTTTTTTTAACACATGCTCCGTTTCCATTAGGACGACCTGCAGCTGCCACTATTAGCTAATTATACTACAGCACCTCAGAGGAGCCTGAACACATATTGCTCCTACTTTGATTGTGAAGCACATTGTGACATCTGCCGTAGAGAAAGGCTACAGAAATAAATGGCACTTGCATTTTGCAAAGTAGAGGCCATCTCAGGATGAAATATATCTGCGACAAATATAAAAGACTTCCCAAGGATGTAACAGTGATACTGCACAAATCTGATCTTTCACTTCAAGCAGAAAATGGCAAAAAAATATTGTACTTTTCTTATTTTATTAGTTGCTTCCATCGTAAGTCTTTGTTAGTATTGTTGTCAATTCTTTAAGAAATAGAAATCATGGTTGTGGTTTGTCATTCTGGACACATGGAAGATATACAGTACATCCGCATCATGATATAAGGTCAAGTAAATGCAGAGTTGTGTTCTGTTTATTGTGTTATTGGGTTGATGTGAATGCACAACTGTATTTGTAAAACAAAGGTGGTGGTGGTAGTGATCCTTTGAATAAGATATGACTCACTGGGATACACCCATTTACTGAAATTGACAGGACAGCACTGACCTATGATGACTCTGAGGCTACTGCAAAACCTCCACACTGCTAATAAACCGTGTGGCAGTAAAGAATAAATTGCAGCATTTGTATCGAGTCTCCTGGTGACAGGTGGGAGGAAGTTCTTGCCCAATTACACAGGGGAAGGGGATGAAGCAGGATAAGCCAGGCCACTAGAAAAGACCTAATGAGGATGTGGTATGATTGCTGCGGGACTGAAGAGACACACGCTCATTTGTGCCTACAGCAAGTATATTCGATTGGTACAGAATGGGTAGAATGAAGTGGCAGAGAGAGAGCGGTAGAGATAGATACGGAGAGATAATGGAAGTGAGAAGGATTGATTCCACACTCGATGTGAGAGCATGTGGGAGGAGATGAGATGCTGCGACTGAAAAGTGGGAAAGAGAGATGGATACAGAAAGAAAGTGAGTAGTCAGTAGTCACTCAAGTCAACTAACTCTGCACTCTCTCTCCTCTCCATCCATCCATCCATCCATCCATCCATCCATCCATCCATAGAAACACAGCTAGCGGAGGCAGCACTGGGGGGAAACCGTCCATACTGACACAGGCCCTCAAATCCCATGCAAACACAGCTAAGCCTGTAATACAGGCAGTGACACTTTGACAAGGCTGTGCAGCTTTCACTACGGGCAGAACAAAACCTGGAAAACCAGGGCAAACATATGACGGGAAGAGAGTATTCTGTACAAAGAGAGTCCATTTCCATTCAGGCAACATGCAGCCCATTGTAACAGACTGAACGAAGCTATTGTAAATCTTTAACATCCACTTATAATCATACATCCTCATATAATCTGTGCTGTATGTTAGTGGAATCCCATAGAAACCAATGCAAAACTGATGGACCAGACATCATATACTCCTTTGTTGAACATGGAGATAAATCCAGTCCTATTTCCTTCAATGTGGAATATAAATGTACTCTAAATGGTTCCTCGCCTCAGTCACTATAACTTGATGCCATCTGAACTGACACTCACTGCCAAATGCTGGTTTCTTCCTCGCTGAGAGTTATTAGAGGATATTATATTGCAGCGGTCTGTAAGTGTATCTGTGTGCAACCAACCCCAGAGTTAACCATTTTAAAAGTAAATAATATGGTACAAATTCAATTACACACAGACCGTCTTATGGGCCACATTTCAGCCTGATGATACAAGGTAAAACACTTTACATCTTTATAGCCTGAAGGCTTCAATACCAGAGGTACTATAAATGAACTTCCACTTATTGTGAGTGTGTAAGTTTTTTTTTTTTCATTTTTATTGTGACATCCAGTACCAGTACACTGAAATTTTAATAAACACATGCATTAGCTCTGCATCTGTGCAAAAGAGCCACATGACTGAAGCCTGAATGTTCATTACTACTGAACAGAATAGAGAGCATACAGCTTCACAGATTCATACCGCAGCGTTGGATTGGATTTTCCTTTTTTAAAAACAGACGTGAAGTGAAGTGACCTCCAGGGCTCTAAATTATAAGACATCCGGTGGCTTCACTGACCACTGTGACTTAGGGATTCTGATAGCGTAATGTTACTTGAATGTTTTTCCACAAGCTTTCCGTTTGATGTCTTTATCTCATTATTATCATCTCTGCGTCTCTTCCCTTGTGTGTTTTTCTTTCACTCTCCCCACCATCTCTCGTTCCTCTCTCCTCCTCGCTCCCTTGTACTTGTGTGAATATAGTAGTGTCTGTATCTATGTGGCTGTGAGTGTGTGTGTGTTGTGTGTGTGTGTGTGTGTGTGTGTGTGTGTGTGTGGGAGGGGAGCAGCATTGCTGGGTGGAGGAGGAGGTGAGAGAGAAAGAAAAAGAAGCAAGAGAGAAAGAAATACACAGAGAGAGAAGCAAAGCATTTACTGGAACAAAACATGCTGTTTCAATCTCATAGATAAGGGCCGCCTACTCACCACTCTTTATCTCTATTCAGATTATTCATCATTTCAACATCTATATAGTTTCACAAGTTTATATTGCATTACATTATATTACATTATAGATATACTGTTTTTGTAGTCTGATGTCTAAGCAGAATAACTCCATATTTCAAGTGGGTGGTGCTTTTCATTTGTCCATGGACAATGGGACACACATTTACAGGAACTTGAGTCGTACTACCTTTCTACATACAGCAGCTGTAACAATAAGATATAACAAATCTGACTTAAAATGGTTGAATTAAATCCTAAATGGAATAAAACAAAGATTTTTTTTTATCACTTTAGTGGAGGCCACTTTTTAAAATGTATTGTGACAACATGTCTGATGGAAAAGTAGAGCAAGTAATAGCTAGAAAACAAATGTTAAAAGAGGAAAAATATGAAACTGATATGAAGTAGAAAAAAAAATTGTCTGGCCATTTGTTCAAGACAGGATGAAAAAACGGAAGCCTGCTGCTAAAAACTTGATGACTGCCAAATATCTATCAACAGCTAATTTTCACCCAAGGTGGCAACGATGACACAGACTAAAAGTAGTTTTCTTTCTCCTGTAACAGCTCTGTAATATGGCATCACTCACTTCCAAGTGAGGCACTTGAAATGCAACAGAAGAGCCACTGTAACCTTGACAACATCTATAGAGATGCTGTCTGATGGATGCAACCCAAACTGTGCAGAACCTGAGCCCAGATTAGCAAGTTGAATACTCACTGATGAGACCAGTATCTTGTCTAGGGTCGGTGAGGAGCAGATGGCACACAGCCTGAAAACTTTGTGGTGAGCCTGCAAGAGAGGATGGTACATTGTAAGGTAAACCATGGACACATGGGATGAAAGAACACAGTAACTGTGTAGAAAGTTAAACACTGATATGACCCCTCTGGCCGAATGAAAGGCTCCGAGTAGGACTGGAGGGTGTTAGTGAAATGTGCAGCAACTGGTGGTTAAAGATTATTGGGAAAACGCAACAAACAATCCCAATCTGCATTAAAATTCAATGCAATAGTAACTGACCTATGTCACATCCCACCACCAAGTTTGGTGCAAATCAGGTCTGTACTTTTTGCACAGGTACGGGTGGAAGCCTAACCACCTCTGTCAAGGTATAAATCAGCAATATCAACTCAACCTGAACTGACCTAAACCGGCCATTAAAAAAAAAGGTTAAGAGTCCTGTATCCAATATTAAAATGATTCATATGCTGTTAAAGAAGTCAGACCTGATCATTTTAAAACTCTTACCCACATTGTGAAATTAGGGCTGCAACTAATTACTACCTTCAATATGGATTAATCTGTCAATTATGTTATTTTGCTCGATAAGTAGTTGTTGTATAATTTGCTGCTGAATGGCTAACTGATTCAGGTGCTGAAGAAAAGGAAACATAATTAGAGAGCAGCTTTCTGGACTAACTGTGTGGGCTGGATCTGATTTTTCATTACATTACATTACATTACATCAACAGGTACCACACATACCTCAATGTTCTTTCATATTCCTTAAGACTGAGTCTGTTCAAAAGCATCGAGAAGTCAAACTTGGGTTTTGGTTGCAGCAGTATCTTTAGGAACTGATTATATATATTTTACAGAGAAGTAAAATCCCACTGAGAAACAAAGGCCTTTTTATATCAGAAATGGCTGAAATGGCACATCCAGCATGTTGTCACATGAACTGTCAATCAGCTTGACTGTGAAAATGAAGCAAAATCAAATAGAAAGACATGCTCCATATTATTGCAGAGGTGCCACCAAAACGTTTGAGCTTGTTAAAATCAGGTCAAAAAGCCTTTGGGGAAAAAATATCCGTGTTAACTTTAATGGACACTGAGAGCGATCGAGGGAATCCAAGTTCAACAAATATCAGACCCACTGACAAAATGCTAAAAAATAAACATTATGACTGAAGCATGAGTGAATGAAGCACAAGTCTTAGGTGTCACGGTGTAATGGATATCATTCATTGGAGCAGTTACAGAAGTGATCCACATTCATAATCATTAGAGCCAAACTGTGCAGCAGGTTACAAAGGTTAACCAGGGTACAGTGTCCAGTGTGTTCACACCTAAAAAGAAGCCACCTAGCAGTCGTTTTTTTTTTTTTTTAAATGCACACACCAACGCCACATGTATTTCATTTCCTCTCCGTGGAGGCTGGCTGGATTTCCTGGAGAACCGAGGCAGCAGCGGCGGCGGCTGCCAACTCTGCAGACTGCAGAGATACTTGTTATAAGTTCCATCTGTGTGGTCCCACGAATTCATTCGACTTCAATTGATTTGTGAATTTTACTCGTGACTACCAACTTCAGCGTTTTATTTCTGCACCAACGGCACACGATCATTTGAAGGATCTGACAAACACAATTTGTATGGCCTCGACTCGATTTGATCGCGAGCTTAATTGAAATTGCTATGTCAAAGACTAATTTGTTTATATAGAAAAATGGCCATGCTATCATGTGCTTTGTTAACTTAAACTGAAATACAGTACTGGTACGGTGTTGTTTTCCTCGTCTCATTTATGACATATCCCAAAGAAGCTTTCACCTCACAGAAAGACGTCTGATGACTAGTCTTCAGAATCATTTTCACCACCTCAAACCCAGAACACATGATCGATAACGTACTGTAATGTTATACGCTTAATCAGACAGATGTTGACACATTTCATTTCAAGATCAACTGAGCCACTGGAGGGAGAGAGAACGAGTCATTACATGTACAGTCTCACAATGTGATGTAGTGTCTCTGTGCATTTTCACCTCAAGGTAAATGTTATATTTTATAAAACTGTGATAATTACTTTGGGCATTAGCGGGGGCAACCTTTATTTCTGGCAATCCAAACTATAATATGCTGCAGGAGCCCTGCAATTATGTGCAATATGCTAGATATCTAATATAGTTTTAATAACATGTTGTTTTGAAGTGTTGAGGATGCAGATAAACTTTTCCATCTTGGGAGCAAAACAACCTGCAGGACCGGAGGTGGAAAAATATCCATTATTTCTTTATTTAACCGCCTATCATAATACACGACAAACTTTTTTATATTCTAATTATTGATTCCAAACCATCAGTATATTTTTCTCTAAACCTAATAATATCTTCTGAGCTTAAACCAGACACCTTCACTGCCATATCTACATATACCAGGCCATTAGTACAGACTGTTGACCTGGACCTTGGACCTCTCTGTAGTCTGTTCCTCCATGCCGGCATTAAGCCTAATGAGGCTTGCTGATGGCCTACTCATGTCAATCTCGGGAAACCTTTTACTCTAGGCAAACTAGAACAGATGTACACAGTTGCTGAGTGTGCATTCACTCACTCTGTCTACCACTATCCACATTTGCTTATTTGATGAAAGGATAAACATAACTCATGGATGAGTCAAATATACACCAAACCTTCTATCATGCTGTATCTCACACTCTCCACTCCCTGCTAGACAGAAATCAGAGACATGCAGGTGTTAGCTTGGGCTGGTATAGACTGCTGCTGTAGCCGTGTTACACAACTGTCATTTCAGGACAACTGCCCACACCTTTTCAAGGCAGCATGAGCGATGACAAACTCAGGGAGCCAAAGAAAAACTGCTTCCATATGGACATGGATTTTAACGGCTTATCCATTAACAAAAAACAGCTTCTCTCTCTCTCTCTCTCTCTGGTTGTTTTCTGGCTGGGAAAACAATGATAAAAGTGACTGACAGCTTACACATTCCTGACCTGGATATTTAGGAGATAATAGGAAAGCATGCAATGGAGGGAAGAATACAAGCTTTAATGAGATCTACAGTACAGTAAACGATGCGGACAACCTTTTGTTCCATCTCTTTCAGTTATCCACTGGGACGCAGCCGCTGACTGCTGCTTCATGGTGTAAGTTCGATTGGACTGGCTTAGCAAGGCCACACTCTCACAGGAACTTGTCCATTAGTCATGCTCTGTAATACCAGTTAATGATTGCGAGCCCCGTTTCAACACATTTATAAAAGCACGGCCTCACACTGTGGGTTCACACGACCCGGGGGAGTTAAACATGAAACCAAACTCTCGGTTTTGACAGCTTTGGCAAAAAGTTCATAAGAAAATCCAAAATGCTGTCTGCGATTCTGAGGCGCGATTGATAAGTTGGCTAGATAACCTAAAAATGACTTCCTGAACATAGCTAATTGTAAGTTATCATTTATTCTGTTCTTTTTAATGCAATGGGATGGGAACTTGTCTGGAGAAGTACAGGGTGCTGCTGCAACTTTCACCAGTACAGTGACAGACTGAAGGACTGAAGGCGGATCAGAAAAGGAGTCATGATGATCCAGACAAAGCATGTTCTGAAATCTGTTGAGCGCTATGACAGGGGAGGAGAGGCACATTTAGGAGAGCAGAGGAAAAAAGGAGGGTGGGGGGAAAAATGAAGAGGACAAAGCAGGTCATTGCTGGTAAAGCCATAGTGTGGGTTATCATCTCCAGATGATTTCACCCCAGGCCCTGGTGCTACACTCAGGGATGCTCATGATACTTAAAAACACTTACTTAAAAGATCTACAAGTATGAAATCTACTTCAGATGTTATACTCCAGTTTGACATTACCAAGGGTTTAAAGAGAGCCCCAATCGATCAAGTCGAGCTCAATGCAAATCATTTTTATTTGAATATTTTACATTTGATTGTATGATTACACCAAACGAATAAAGTTAAGTATCAATTTCAAATTCAATACAAAGCATTTCATAAATTTTAACTTGGGTTGACCACTAAAAGATCCTCTTAATGTAGATTTGAGGTATGTTCCCCCTGTCAACCTTGGCTATAAAACAAACCCAATATGACAAAAAAAAAGGAGGCTGTGATTAAGAAGAATGTGTTCTTTGGCAGGGTTTTCTAGGAGACAGCTTGACAATACAAATCATGCTGTGGTATAGTGGATTCAGACAGAGCATTAGCTCAAGTTGCAGGTCGTAGAACAGACACCGTCCAGATGTCTGGCTGGACACACAAGAACACTGAGGAGCCTTCAAGAGGCTGGTTCTCTTCCCAGTCCACTACTGATGGTCATGGTTCTTCTCAGATGAGAACCAAAATCCCTATTGGGAACCACACTGGAGGCACCCAAGAATTCAAAAGGAACTTGATCCTGAATGTTAGGTATGTTTTGATTTCAGAGCATGAGTTTGGCATTGTTGAGTGTTTTTTATAAGGTCAACAAAGCCGAGTCCAACAATGCAGCACTGCCAGTACTTTACAACCTCTCTGCCCTGTCTGTGGCTCTCAGGCCCAAGCTCAGTAGTTTCTGCAGAAGCCATACACTTAAAAATGGATTCCAATTATATACACAGTTGCATTTTCACATAAAAGGCTCTGCAATTTCCTCAGAACAAATGGGCGCTCTAGATTTAAGTAAATGTTACACAGAGAGGAGTAAGCTTGGGACTATTTTCAGTTGTGGACCGACTTTTGTGGGCCCATAAATAGTCATTAGAAGACCAAATGTCAGAGTCGAGTCCATACTGTAAGTCGTTTCAAAAGAATGCACCACGCTGATGTAAAATCAACACCTTTTTATTAATGGCCTATAAAAATACCAACCTCACACCCCGTGCCAAAAGAATTCCCCACATTATAGGAGCGAGTCAATAAAGTGTGGAGTAGGTCGTGATGCGTAGAGCGAGTGGAGGTGCATAATAAAAACAGCCTCAAGAAGGAGTTTGGGGAAGAGAACACGCAGAAACTCATAGTGCATCAAATTCTTTGTGGATTTCATTTCAAAGACATTTCAAAGCCACTGCGAGCCAGCATAAGCAGCTTTGTTCCTTTGCCACCTATCCTCACTTCATGCCCATTCTAAACCTATCTTCATTGTTTTGGCCACAGCTCTCTATCAAGTCTCAGCTGCCTGCTTTTCACATTCCTCTGTCATGGGGACATAAGCCTCCGTTTTCCTCTCCCACACTCTTCAACCCTGTGGAAAACAGGGATACAGGCTGGTGGAGCCGCTGTGTCAAATCTATTTGTCGGTTAAACCTTCTTCAGAATGGAGCCTGGATTAGGCCTGCATTTAGCTGCTGGTGCTGGTGCTAGTCAGCGAAACCTGGTGTGCGTGTGTGTGTGAGTGTCTGTGTGTGTTTGCTTGCAGTGACGGCCAGTGAGCTTTGATGGGCCAAGCTATTCGTGAAGCTCCTGACTTGCCAGAAGGAGTTCACCCAACGGCCACAAAAGCCTCTAACTTACTATCATCATGGTAATAGCCTTCAAAAGTGTGTGTGTGTACAACTGTTTATACACAACTTTGTGTTATTTTCCACAAATGTACACACCGAAAGCCGATTGGAAGAGTTAATGCTAAACAAAAGACTATTGAGAAGAAGAAAGCTAAGTGCCATAGCAGCAATGTGGCTGGTGTTTCAGCCAAGTATCACTGTGAAAATAAAACGAAGAAGTAAAGGAGAAGAAAATAAAATGAGAAAGTCTGTGTGTGTGCCTGAGCCTGGGAATCATCTGTGAACAGTGGGGAATTGAGAAAATGTGGCAAGGAGGGAAAGCATGACCGAAGTAGCAGATCCTCTGCAATGTCTGTAAATCACACCAGAGCTGAAGTCCAAAAGTATGAGACAGTGGGATAGAGACACGGAGAGAGAGGAAGGAAGGTGGAGAGGAGAGAGGAAGAAAAGGGTGTGTTAGCAGGTAAAACCAGAGGAGAGAGAAGAGAGTGCTGGAGAAAGAAATCTAAAAAGATAAAGTGAGACAGATGAGGAGATGTTAAAGAGGGGGAGAAGTGTAGCGTCCCCGGCTGGAGTTCACAAGTTCAGCTGGAAAAACCTTTCCGTTCCCTTCACTTCCCCTCCGTCTCCAGGCTGCCATGTGTCAGCACTTCAGCGAGCACAGGAAAAGCACAAATATCAAAGACTCAGGTAGCCAGGCAAGTGTGTGCAACTGTGTGTCTCAAAAAGTGACCTGCACCTCACCTCCTGAGATGGACCCTGGACTGCATTAACATTTAATCCTTGTGGTTAAAGCTGCATCTTAAAAAAAAAAAAAAAACCTTAACTGTTTAGCACCACAGTCTAACCACAATCTGGCACAGTCGCAGGCCTGCACAAGTGTGCATCTCTTGCTTGAGTGTGTGGGTCTGTGTGGTGCCTACTGGGAACCAACAGTGTGTTAAAACCCTGATAATGAAAGCTATAAATCACAGCTACTACATCCCTAGCCTCAAAGCTCATAAACTCCAGCCCACAACAGCCTGACAACAAAAACATGCTTCCATCTTTTCTTTTCCTTCTCGTTCACACTATAAACAACGTCAGTGACAGGGGTAGCCGTGCAACAGCCACTGTGTCTCCACGGTGATCCTGAGATTAAGTCCTGCATGTGTTGGGTAAAGATATTTTCACCTCTCCTTGTAGAGAGGTGAAAATAGACTACCAGGTCACATGCGGACCTATATTCACATTACTAGATGAGTGTAAGCACATTTTATTTTATACCAGAACACCAGGAAGCCTGCAGACTTTGTGATGTATTTCAGACCGTGGAACCACATGCTTTATTTGTAGATCAAATTAAAAAATATTAACATGGAGTGTGTTGTTTCAAAGGTCAAAGTCAAAAAAATTTTTGAGTCACTGCTTGCCAGAAATATGTGCCAGTTTAAACAACACAAACGTACTTTTGGCAGGGAAGAATAGCTTCTAGCTGCTCTAGCATCAAGGTACGTGAGTGAGAGTGAGAGGGAAGCGTATGCTAACGCGTTTCATCCTGACATCTGAAGACACAAGCCCAGTACTTACAGCAATTAGCGCCGAGTCTTGTTCTCACTCTTCTCTTTGTTGTGCTGACACTCTAAGTAATCTGAAAGCAACCATACACGGTCACAGGCAGCATCATTAACAGCCCAAAAGAATGTCTGACAAGTTCTGAGGGCAGACACAGCTCATGTTAAGGGATAAAACTTAACAAGGGGGAGAGAAAAAAAAAAAAGCGTAAACAAATGTCCATGTTATGACAGAGAGAAAGGTACTTTTTTAATTGGTGGTTTCACAAGCTACAGCATTTTATTCAAATGTTACACCAGGATTAATTCATTTTTCTCACAACATGACTGATACTCTATATGATCCTTGATGAGCTAATCCAGCTGTCCTGAGCAACACATCTCAGGCCCAGTGAAACTTCAACAATCATTACTCTACAACTCTTAGTCTGTCATGTCTGATTGTTTTGCACATGTGTCCTTTGGTGACTAATCACAACTTCAGCTTACATTATCTCAGTCTCTAACAATACTCTGATAATCCATGCATGTCATTTCAGCCTGCAGGGTAGTGATCTCTGACTATGCACCCATGACTAAGCTGTTGTTTTCCGACCAAATGCAGATGCAACTGATTTTATAAGAGCAATTAAGCATTCAAATTTGGTTACGCACAGACGTAACCATGCATAGATACAACTGTCAAATGCATATGGTTGGCGATCACTGAGGTAGAAAATCTGGAGTATTGATTAGGCTGAAACCAGAGGCCAAGACCGCAAGGGCATCGGTCATGAGACGAGGACCAGATTGACAAGTGCATGTTTAATGGCCGTGAGAAACGGTGCGAAGGGGCTTCTGGATAATCGTGGTTATAAGGGATGGGAGGGGAGAGGGACAGGGCAGTAGACAGCTAGCCCTCTGACACTTTGACACCTCCCATTGGGGCAAAACAGAGAAAAGGGCTTTGAATACAAGGCCCACTGCTAAGCCGTCTGTGCAGTGCCCTCACAGCCCACGGCTCTTAACCAAAGGAAGGGTCAAGCCATTGCTTGACTACAGGCATCTGGGGCTTTTCCTAGCCAAACAAAACAATTAAATGCGGGGGATGGAGCTGTGTGAGGTTCATCTTTCCCTACCTCTCCCTTGCACTCATCAATCTAAAACTTCTACTTCTTTACTGCTACTTCTTTCTGTCCTTTCCTGGTTCAGATCAAATGTATTTTCATTCCCTTCAAGTTTTTCTTCTCCACTTTTACCCCCTAAAACCTGATCTACATTTTCTTACTACCCCTCCTTATCTCCATCTCATCTCAACTCCTCAGTCTCTACCCATGTTTTTCTATGTAATCTGCTACGGCCACCTCTGCTCTCCCTGTCTCCAACCCTCTTTTATTTACTATCCCGTTCATCTGGGGACTGAGAAAGAGCTGTGAAGAAGGCTCTGGGTGCAGACAGACAGTTTCAGAAGCACAGTGCTAATTTTTTGTGTAAGAAACCCAAGATTTTACACCAACCAGTCCTCACAATCAGACCCTGTCAGAGGGGCCAGAGATGGATAAAGTAAGGACGATCTGGGTGGAGGCAAATAATCAAAAACTAGTTCCCGCTGGGTGTTTTCAGGCAGCGCTTAATAGACTGTTGCTACACAGTTTCATCCATGCATCAATCACCTCAAACCCAAAACCCGAGGCCTGTCTGTGTGGTCCCAGTTTTTTGTTTCTAAAGTGTACTGAACACTCAACAGAGAAAAATGCTGTCCAGTCGACTACACTGCCACTGGAATAAGAGCAATGTGAACCCACTGGCCATTTTAACTTCTAATGAAAAAAAAAAAAAATCAGATTTGGATTTCCTTTGCATATAACACAACACAGATTTTCATACAGCACGAAAAGAGCACAGCCAGTGGGGCTTCTTATATTTCTTCAACCAGTTCCAGGTACTGTATGTCTAGCTGTACCCATGTATCAGAGACACAAAGATCAAGACACAGACACCTCTTCATTTAATTACAGAGGTCTAGGAGGGCAGTACAATGAGCTTTTAACGACAGTGACTCTGATAAAGCCTTTTTAAATAGAGCTTGCGGGGTGATAGGCCCCTTCCTGGAAGACACCTGTAGTTTATTATCCATTCTTTATGCTACTTTCCAAAAGAAACACACCAGCCAGCTGGGGAAACTAACACCGACCGAGCCTTCACAAAGGTTCCTGCCCACAATCACTGGGTAGCACATTGCCAACATGAAGAAAGAGGATAGTGTGCATTGGTACTAACAAGTGTAAGCTGTCCTTTCTTCTCCATGCATTGCTCCACTGGCTGTGGAGTGGCTGTAGGGATAAGCAAGTGCTTCAGGAGGAAGCTTTAGTTGTTAACAAAAAAAAAAAAGAAGAAGAGGAAGAAGAGAGAGAATAGAAAGAAAGAAAAAATGTCTTCTAATTACCATTGTTGGAACCGTGCATTATCATTACACTCCAAGGTTTCTGACAACACAACAACTGTGCTGCCATAGCAACACAGGGCCCGGAAGAGAGATGATAGTGATGCTGTTTCATGTTTGGCTTGTTTCACTGTGTCTCTGATCCACGCTGACTACATGTAATCAGTCCATTCAGAGTCAATCTGTTCATTGACCTGTACCCTAATCCTAAACCTACTCTGACGAGCGCAGGTGGACACGATCAGTGAGCTTGCCTGGCACCACTTCACCCATGGGCTAAACAACACAGCACAGCTGGGTTCATCTGATATTATGTAACGCAGCACCACCACCCACGCAGGCCCTGTTCACACCACCCCTCTCCTCCTACTCCGCCTCCCACTAGTGCACCATTGGCTATTTGCAGGCAGAGGTGCATAGTGAGACAAGAGTGCTTCAGTGCTGACACGACCTGTGGGGATATTTGTGGAGGATCGTGCTTCTGCAAACTCAAAAATTTAAGATGAAACCCGTGTATAGAGAGAATACTGCTCTGTGTTATGCAGACAAACTATCAGCCTGTTCAATCTACAGCTTTTTGCTTTTCTAATTCATTCAAGTGAATGATATTAGCTTCAGTAGTAATTGATCAGTTACACCTTACTACTATATAATCATTTGACTCAGCGCTTCATACAGTGCTTTAATTTCCTAAAACAAATGATTTGATTCCCGGGTGGGCTGCATCCATCATTGATCCCACCAATGATTCTGCCTTTACTTCTTGGAAACAAATTTTGTTACTAAGCAATAGTTGCCAAAAGTGGAATTGCACCCGTTGCCTGGCAACATTAGCTTACTGAATCTCATATCAGGGAGCAATGAGAACCAGTGGTGCTTTGAGCTACAACCCTCCAGATACTCCTCATCTCATCTCGGGTGCAGACCGTGATGTCCAGCTACAATGATGCTATTCAAGTCATCTGGCATCCCATTATATCTCCACACCTGGCTTCTCACAACTGTCAACATCGTCCTAAACACACAGGCACAAGGTCGATCAATTTAAATGCACAGAGAGATAGATTTCCCCTGAAAGGTTCGCTCCTTCAGCCCTTTTGTTATTATGTGAAGATCTGTTGACTAACTAACTGACTGCAAAGTGTAACCAGGACAAAAACAGCTACTACTTTAAAACCACTTTGTTGGTGACAAAACTACAAAAATCTGGGAGGTAAATAAAGCAGGATGAGGGTGAGTTCCTTTATTTCAACTTCTTCCCAACCGTGGCCGCCCCCCCCCCCCAAGGGCTTTAAGGGATGTGAAAGAGCTTGAGACAGTCACTTCATTAAAAACAACCCTGTAGTCCCTTGATGGAGCTCTACTTCTAAACTTTGCCTGCTGTCATTAGAAAGTACTGCTAGGTCAGTCAACTTTCGTCCAATGCACCAGTTACTTCTTAATGAAAAACAGCAGCTAGCTTAAGCTCACACTTTTCTCACATCCATAAACCACTGATCGAGCCTTCCTCCATGCAGCTGGACAGACCCAGCGGACGCATTAGCTCCAAGTTGTCAGAATGCCACTGGAATGGATCAAAGCACTATGTGGTAAACTGCCTCCAATGACCATTTAAAGTACTCCAACACCATAGAGCAGCCTGCTCAATTTGAGTGACTGGGTAACAAGGCAGCAACAGTCTGAGTTCATGATGACAGGGAGACATGCAGTGGAAACAGGTGCTGATGGGAGGAGGGCAGCGTCTGATACAAAGGTTTTCTGACAAGGTCACCATCAGTTACTTCCAGAGCCAAGAGTGCGTTGTGAAGCCTGGGAAACATCAATTAAGACAGAAAAGATATATTAATATTTTCATAAACAACTTGATAATTATATTCTCAGATGTCTTTTTGTTTTATTTTTTCTGATGTTGGAAAGAACAAACAATTGATAATATAATTAGCAGATGAATAAAAGTAAAATAATATCTGATCAAGTTTTAAACCAGTCTTTTCAGCTCTAAACACATCAGACAATGAAAAAAATACTACAATGCAACCCATCGTTGCTGGTTGAGCCTTTGTGATTGGAAATAAAAGCATAAATTAGACTTTCCCCAAGTTTACGAGCTTCCTGAGCAGAATCTCACCCTCTAACCTACAGAGGGTCAGGGAGGTTGGACCCGTATTCACTAACTGACACCGAGGACAAAGCCCATTGGAGCTGGTTTCTCTGCAACAATGTCGCACAAATGTCCCAGTGTGTGTAGCCCAACACTTCCAATCCCGCTTGCCCAAATAATCATTAACCTGTTCCACCCTGAGCAAATATTTTCAGAACCTCTGTAAACTAGAAGGTAAATACACACCTCAGTGATGGGGACATAAACACACACTTGCGTGGTGTAAAAAGGGGGGGTGGGGGGGTTTACTGGCAAGCGGGATACGCAGATTTCATTGTTCTTCAGCATGTTGAGCTTAGATGAAGTTGAAAACGATGAGGTCATCCCTATTGTGTACACAAAGCATTCTCACACATTCCTCTGCGTGCCATTGTACACCCATGGCTCAGCTAAAAGCTTGATGTGCTGAACCTGCGGTGAATGGCTGGTGCTCTTCTACCAAAACAGATCGTCTCTGGAAAGACATGAACCTGAAATCCATTAAACGTAAGAACCCAATGGAAACTCTGCTCTGGTTTGGACGGCCATCACCTTCACATGCCAAGATACTCCCTTTTTCTTGGATGAGCAAAGTAAGCGCAGAGGTTGCACTGAGGACTACAGATCATGACAGGCCACTTTCCTGTTTTGGTTTCTGCTTCCACCACCTGCAAGCCAGATGTGGCGGGCCTGGGTACCGTGACCTCATTTTTCTGGTTCAGGGGGAAAGTTGTCAACAGGTCCACTGGATACAGTTCGACCTTCCAGCCTAGTTTATGTCTGTCTGTGGAAAAGGAACTGCAATCACCAGAGGTAGAACCAAAACAATTCAGCAACCAGATCAGCATACTATAATCAACTATTAAAAATGGTGAAAGTGAACCATGCACAATGCCAAACATTAACTGCTTCCAGTTTCTACAACATCAGGATTTGCTGCTTTCCATTGTTTTATGATTGTAAACTGATGTAAATAATCACTGTGAGCAAGCTTTGGGCTGCTGTTGTGAATTTGAGAGGAATTTCTCATGACTTTTTACAAATATGACAGACATAGCACTTAATTGGAAAAATGACATGAAAATGACTGAATTATTTAAATAATCTCTGAACAAGCGTCGGTGAGGAATTCACTGCTATCAGCACAATCTCTGGCTTTGTGTCAGTACACGGATCCGCAAAGCAGGAAGGCTGTTGAGGGTTCAGCCAAAAGCTGCTGATGCTTTCTGCAAATCACGATGGATTTATGTGTTTACCACCCCTGGCACATTCGAGGACCTCCTTGGAACCCACAAACCCGAGCAAGATGTCTCTCATTATGAGGATCTTTCCTGCTTGGCACAATGAGAGAGTGTTGGAGTTTCAGTCTACATGTTTTTTTTAAGAGCTGAAGATGCTATGGATCTGGTCTTATTTTTATTTGACCGGTTTTCCTTGTCTTGACTATTTGCCAAACACAGACTCCTTTCTTGGGGCATTATTGAATCTACAATTCCAAGTCCATGTTATTATGTTACATCATATCGACAAACATGAACCCACCACTCTGCCTCAAACAGAAAAGTAGGCGGTTGACAATCCGCAAAAGAATCACTACTAGTAAGCTAATGACAGCTGAGCTTGTGCACAAAAAAAAAAAAATCCATCTCTCTATTTGCTGTTTACTCTGTTCCAGTTCATGGGAGCCTGGAGCCTTTACAATGCACTGGGCAAATGTTCAGGACAAGCTGGCATAAGGTTGAAACCTGATTGATACTGGGACAGACTATATATAGATTATTTACAACAGTTCTGATGTGGAAGCTTAGCTAAAAAGCAGTCTCCTGCCCACTGCTGAGCTTCTGACAGATTTCCTTCTCTTAACTGCCTTTCTAAAGTATCTTGAGCACTAAACCACAACTCTGCCTGAAACTTGTGTTCCACTATCTGAACATAACCCCTCCCAAGTAGTGGCATTACCAGAGACATCCACATGGCCACAAGATTATCTGTTTGGTTTGTTGAGGCTCAGTGGGGCATTACGGCGAAGGAAGAGAACTCGAACTGACAGTGAAATCATAGAGGCTGTCAATTACAAGGCACTTGATGAATCAATTTCAAGGTTGGGGAACAACTCAAAAGCTTGTTGACTTAAAAGCCATGACTTTTCCCTCTGAAGCGCCTCGTCACGCTGCAGCAGATCTGCAATGCGAAGTATGACAAAGGAGAAGACAAAGTTCCTTGTATCTTTTGTCACATAAAATAAGAAAATGTTTCAAAGTAACTTGAGAGTATCATACACTAAGTAAAGTATAGTCTGCATTAGATTAAAAAAACTTACTGCAAAGAGATGACAGCTTTCTCAACTTCAAGTAGCAACAGTTTCCTTTAGATCAGAGGAGCAGCTCCATCCAGCAGTGATGAACAATGACCAGGATATGTCTTCCTTTAATCCTGGGCCTCTGTTTCCCCTACTCGTGTGACGGTCATCAGAGGAGGTCTCCCTACAGAGGCAGAGAGAAGCAGGAGCCTGTTAAGGAAGTTGCATTTTTGGCCTTTAGGCCACTCAACAAACTTCAGTGTGGAAGCAAATCCAATGAACAAAAACTTAAATACCAACTAAATTCTCAAGATCTAATCTTGGGAGAATCTGCTTACTGCTTTCAGGGAGCTCTGTCTAATCCTGCATGAATACATTATTCAGTAATTCAAGAGGATGATCTTGTTTTTGGTGCACTCTAGTCCTTTTTCATCCATCTTTGGCTGGCGCAGACCCATGTAACCAAAAAAGAATCTACATGTGCTGCAAAATAATAATACAAAATAATAATACAGGTTTGCAGAAGGAAGGAAATGTTGTTCTGGGTGCATTATGTAATTGACAATACTTTCATTACAGTTTTTATTGAGTAACTCAGGAATCATATTGAATAGACTCTCATGCCATGCAGACTGCTTTGAGGCGGTCTGATGAGGATGGTGGTTCTAGCCATGCCTCTTGGTACCATGGGAAACCAGAGCTAAAATACAGTCTATTATATCATGCTTCACAAAAAAAAACAGCTCATTTCAAGAATATGTGAATCATGTGAAGTTCACAAGCCGGCTTGATGAATATGAGTAGCTCTCCAGCATCTACATATAATAAGCAGCAGCTGAAATCTGGACTGTGATAACTCCCCAACAGAGCTGGTGTTTTTTCCCCACTCTGTGTTAATAGGTTTTCAATGCAGGTTAATGAAATTACAACTAAATTCCTTCATTGCACCCCACAAAACTCAATTTGCATGCAATGCTGATGGGATTTATAACATAACACACTGAGTTACTGGTGCACAAAATCAGCAAAGAACATGTTGTCTAGTTGGCCGTGACTTATATTATTTCAGTTCAAGGTCCACTAATCATATGAGAAGACTAACAAGCAATGCTGAAAAACAGAGGGAATTTAGGGCTCCACTTAACACTGGGACGGGAAAACAAGGATTTCAGATAAAAATAAAAACCGGCCTACATCTCTGTGACAAACAAACTCAGTCCAAAACTTCAGGCCTCCTCAGGTAAAACCTATCATATAACTGAAGTGCCTTAATAGAAAGTCCTTTGTAAAATTGCAAGTCATCTTCATCTTTCATCTCATATGATTTTCCATTTACTTTCCTTACAAAACAAAAAATGCCTATCTGTCGAAAAGCTTCGCCCAAAGGATGATGTTACTGCTCAACTGAGATAGTATGATTGCTTGGTTCCAGATTTTACTCCTGGCATTACTTACTACCTAGATTAAGCGTGCAATGTGGTGGACTATTTGATAGTGTTGCCATGGTTTCAGCTGTTTGATTTTACAAACTATCAAGAGCAAACACTGACGCTCTTTGTATTTTTCTTCTGCCTTTTCATTGAAACTGACACGGGCATTTCACTGACATCCTGAGGAAATGATTTTGAAATGCAAACTCTTCCACAACAACCTTGGCGTAAGGAATTTTCTAAAAGTGACATTTAATTAGTGCTTCCAAAGATACTGAGGTTAACCCTAATGAGATCCCGTGATGTTTTTCATGAAGAGCTGCAGGTACAGAGTCCCAGCGTGTCAAACCTGATGAGCAATCCAGGGAGAGGGGAGCAGGAGGTGGAAGGTGGACTAGTGATCACAGCCTCGCCTACTGCAAGAAATTCAGAGAGCCTATGATGTAAAGTCGACTGCACACAATGTTTCTGTATGTCACTTATTATTTAATCAGATCCAAACCTTTGATATTTTCCCGGTAAGTTTACCCGAACGCCCCGGACCTGTGGGGCGTGTGGGACACATGGGTCATGGGTTGACCCGTGCAAAAAATACACAAAATATTTGGGAAGTCAGTTATCCACACAACCAATTATTTGACTTACTATACGTCATGTTATCTAAACTTTTTTTCCTCTGAACCTAATTGAATAACTTAATAAAAGATCATGATTAGATCTGTCACAGTAAAATACACAGTAAATTAACATGTCAGAGGAATTTCAAAACCTTCATCACAGCAAACTCAGTTTTGCTCAACAGGTTATGAAACATATGGACATACTTGTATTTGTTAATGTGGTGTATCTGTAACTTATCAAACATATGTAAACAAAGAAAGTGTCTCTTGTCTCATTGTCTCTTCTTTCCAACTTTGATGATGACCCTACATTTGTTTACCAAGGGCCAAGTTCACATCACCTGGCAAAGCAGAAAAATGAAACGAACCACCGCATCAGTGCAGTTATCCTTCCTCAAGACGAGATATACCATGCAATTTGTTAAATACTGCTGCATTAGCAATAGCTGACACAAAGAACTACTTGATATCACTGGCAGCCATCTTGGTCCAGCGGTCATGCGTGTGTCATTCATAATATCAAACACGCCCCCCTTTTGTTAAATGGCTGTGATTGACCAGTGTGGACAGATGGAAATCTGTCTGAGTCAGACAGGGAGACCAGACCAGTCTGAAAGAAAGAATAAACATGAGCTCACTGATTGGTCTGGTGTCCCGGGCAAAGTTTACTGATTCATCCGATGTGTTGTCAGTCTACGTCCAAAGGCACAAGTGTTTACAGCTGTTGTGAATGGCTACGCTTGAAGCCAGGGCGAATAGTCGGCCATCAAAGACAGAGAGGAGACATGGTTATCATTAAATAAGGGAATAACAGCACGCATCTTCAGATATTCTCCCATGGAAAGCACTTGGTCGTGCACAAAAATAGAGACTGCTCTGTAATAAATCCATGAAGAGCTTTCTCACCTCCAACACCAAACACAAAAGTCTATTAACAGCATTAAACAGCAACCATCATGCTAAGCCTATCTTAAGTCTTTATTGGAAACTAGCATGTAATATATTAGAGTTAAGTCTATGATGGAGAATAAGCGTAAGTTGCCAAATATTAATTCTACTGAAGCTAATGGCCCCGAGCTGCACAAGAAATTCAGTAAAATCACATCTTGAGTGTCGAAATAGCCATGTAATTTCCTGACAAATTGCTTGCATAAATTTCAGGTTGCAGCTCCACACACTCGCACTAATTTTCCCAAAATGGCTCGAGAGAGACAGCAGCACTTAACAAATCCAACAGGGTCAGAGAAAGCACTTCTATCACTAATACCAGCCCAGGCAGCCAACAGCACCGACATCCTTTTAGTCATCCAGCAAGACAGAAATTTGAGAGCTTGGAAACAGATGGCAGGGCAGTTGGTGGGAATTTCGGCAACGCTCCCATACATCTCGTGCTCGTTCATGTTCTTGCGATGTCATCATCGAGTCGGGGAGAGGAAGGTGTCGGTGCATCTTGAGAGAACGATCAATTTCACACATAAAAACCTGCATGTGTTTAATGGAGGACAATGAACATGCAGCACCTGCACGTAACTTTTCACACTAAACAGCACTGAGGATGATGCTGAGGTTGTTTTAAAACGGATCACAACGAAGTCACACAATCACACTTGAAAATATCCACTAAGCAGGACGCTGACAGCTTTTTGCAATACTTGTATTGTAAAAAGTGTTTTTTATTTGAAAAATATAAACAAAAACAAGCAGCATATAGGGTTTTGAGGGCCAAAAAGCCCATCAATACCACAAGCTTCTTACATTTAGACACAAAATGCATTTTGCTGTGATGTCTAGTTAAAGTCCACCTCTTATAATATGTATTGTTGCTGTTAATTGTCCTAATTAGACCTTTTTTCTGCCGGCCACTACACCCTGAATTGATTGGTCCCTTTCACTGTCACTCTCTGGCACACTTAGTACTCCTATAATGTGTCCAGTTGTGTCAGCGCCGCAGCTTTGCCTAAAATAGCCTCATACCTTACATCATCTTTGCCTCTCAAAGTTTAGGTTTTCACATTGCGCTGTTGTCTGGTATTGATTGTCCACGCTGGCTTGTACTGTTACAAGAATTATGATTCCTCGCTACTGCTGCTGACAGCATTTAAGCATTGTTCCCATAATATCTGGACTGTCCTGTCTCTCTCTCTGGGCGCTCCATCTGTACACTATGTTCCTTGTGTTTACTTCTGCATGGATTAGCCTGCCTCGTCATTGTTTCATGGTGTTTTTATAGATTTTTTTCTCATCTGTCACAACTGAAATCTGAGGCTTTTTTAGATAATCCACGCTGCTTTTGTGAACCGTAATCCACTCTCACAGCCCTAATTAAGAACTTATTTTGACAGACAGAGAGTGGAAAATAGAGAAAGTTAAAGGGATATCACACAAGGAAATTTTAGCTTTTAAGTGCCCTCACCTCAGGTGCAATGGCTAAATTTAACTGTTTCTTCCTGAGCCCTCTCTTCCCCTCGCTGGCTGCTGTGAAGGGCCCTGACATCACCAACTGAAAGCCTCACCAGGGTTTTCGATTTATCCTGTGTAAAAGGCCGCGGATCAAAAGAGATATGCAATTTCACATATCAGAGAAAACACCGCAAGGGCTGTTTGTTAAGTGAAAACAATATGCTGGCTTGCACTTCAAATGTGTCAGAGCACACAGACCTAGGCTTTCGAAAAAGGCTGCACTCAAGTCTTCCGGGATACTGTTTATCTGTTTACCATTTGCAATATTCAAACACGCTTTCTGGATTTCGCCGTCTTTGCGAATTGGACAAAAATGCCCAATTAGCTGTTGAATTAGTTGCACTGTCACAAGTTCATCTTGCTATGTTATCACTGAAGGTGTGTCTCTGTACAAGTAAAATGTCCTTGAATGTTCATGTCTTTGTAAATGCATCTAATACAATGCAATACTCGCAAGTCGTACAGTATTTGTGCAACTTTCCAGTACCTGACTAGAACAGGTGCGGGACAGCGAGGTTGTTTCTCACAAAAGGTGACATGAGTTGATCCATAGCATTAGTCCCCTGAATACCATCTTTAATCAGTCAGACCATTGCTTCCTGTCTACTGTCAGGCCAGGCAAACTCACCATATCCCGTTTCAAATGTGAATCGTGTTCATAATGGGCATGATATAGTGGCATCGGAGCATAATATCTGCAGTGTTTTAGCTAGATGTCCAGCTTTGAAATCTCCATGCAGGAAAACCCCTGATTTGCTGGAGACTCTTGGTTTTATTAAATCATTCTGTCCTGCAGTGTGATCTATTCTCTGTTAAAGAGTATTTCTTGCTCTGGTATTTCTCAAGAGACAGCCCACCCCAAGACCTTAAACAGAGGGAAGTCACATTCCAATCTCCAGCAGACAGAGACACAGCAGACAGGGGAGGGAGACAGAAACACAGGGAAAGGAAAAAGGAGAAATTAAGCCAAAGAGATGAGGGAGAGGGAGAGGGAGGGCGGGAGGAAGGCTGTGAGAAAGAGAGAAGGAGAGATAAGGTGAGGGATGTGGACAGTGATGATGAGAATGTCATAGTCCTGGCATGCCTTCCACGACAGGAAGGAAGGACGATGAGAGGAGAAGGCGCTGTCAGTGATGGGAGAGGGAGGAGGGTATTGTGGGAGGTGGAGAGTAAGGAAGAAGCGACACAAGTGAGACAGAAGGGGAGGACAGAAATGCAAGAAAGTTACGAAGGGGGGGGGGGCTAGTGTGGGAGGTCGGAAACAGGTAAACAGGAATTTTCAGCTTCTGTCAGTGATGTATTGCATGTAGAAAGTTCAAGTGTAAGCTGTCAAGCTACAGGATTGAAATGTCCTCTTTTCCCAAAATTTGCATTTGCCAGACATCTGTCTTCGTGCACAGCCAAGAACCTTTTGCCTGCCCCAGATATGCCGAGGCTAAACATTAGAGGCTTTTTTGACAGATTGACCACATCTAGATCACAGTGCCTTAAGATTTTTGCTTGCAAGCTCTTTTACTAATGCCCTGGGAAAGTCTCCGTTTAAAAACTGCCGAGGAGGTCCCCTGCTCTGTTTATGAAGGAGAGAGCTGAAGCATTTCGAAGACAACTTTTGAACCAACTCCAGCTGTTTAATCCAGGAACACCTGGAGAGATGTTTCAGATGCTCTGAATCCCAGAGCAGCCGAGCAGTCCATCAGCAACCCTTACATTTTTTCTTTTCTCTTTCCTTTTTTCCCACCTCCCCTTTAATTCGACAGCTACATGTGTTGCAGAACATGCGCCTCCACCTACACACTCAATTTCAATAGCCTACTTAATATTGTAAATGCGACACAGCCCCCAGATCTGCTCAGCCTTGGCATTCACAGGCACCGACGAGGGAGGGCTGATGGCATGAGATGTTCGACTGCTTAAATACATGAGAGTTTTTTTTTTTTTTTGGGGGGGGGGTTGTTTGACGCAGCGGCTGCAGCAACCAAAGCACAGCAGACAAAGAAGTTAAAATGCTGTCTCGGAGGGGGACGTATCTCTAATGCTGCTGTTGTGTTTCAAGTTGAGAATATGACCCACCCCTGGCTTCTCGATGAATAGAGATCAGATCTCTTTGACGTGTCCATTTAGGACTTGTCAAAGGGGGGAAGGAGCGTGTTTCTGTGTATGCAAGCCCCCTGGAGGGTTGAAGCTGGTAGCCCGGGGACAGACTCCACAGGTGGAGATGGCAGCAATTACAGAATACAGAGCAGCTACAGGGGGGTCCACTGACAATGAAAAAAATCCCACTCACTGTGTCAATAGCGCAGAGGAGAGCTCGGACACAAACACTGACCAATAAACTTGCATATGAGTGAACTTCAGCGAGTCTTAGGAGTTGTCTTAATTCACCCGAAGCCTTACCGAGTTTTTCCTCAGACAACAGTTTGCTCATTTTGTGGTGAAACTGCTTGGTGATCAAAGCATCTATGGCACCTTCATCACTTAAATGTAGCACTGTTACATCACTGTTCACATCTGACAAGTCTACACAGACGGCCATTTTGATTAATGAGAGGGATTCTGACAGTGCATTAGGTAGATACTCTGCAGCAACTTAATGTTTGATTTCCTGCAAGTTCCTATCTGTGCACTGTTTTTCCAGTAACAGATTGCATGTGCTTTAATGACATTTTAATAACCAAGCAGCCTGATTTCAGGAGAAAAGTCATGAAGTGCCCAACACACGTCTGCACCTCTGTCTGCATCCACACCTTACAGAGCTTTAATGAAGTGCAGCAAATGCCCAAAACGACAGCAGTGGCTGACAACAAAAATGCACAGCCATGCACACACAGTCATGACTGTGCACTCCCGAGTTTCTGAGAAAAAAAAAAAAAAAAGCAAGGCTGCACGGCCGGGAGACGTGACAGCATTTATCTGCAATGAATAAATCACGTCAATGTGACATTTGCATGCATCGTTCCCATTGAGAAAAAAAAGAAAGATGGACAGCGAGGTGGAGAGAGGACAGGAAACCCACACGAGCCTCAGCAGCTAGCCATCCCAATTACACAGCAGCCACGAAGGGACTAAACTAAACAACAATTACCTTAATCTGATGGTCAGTTTGCTTGGTTTCCTGTTTCTTTGAGGGAGCAACGGTGAATCGTTGCCTGCATTTTAAACTGTGGTCTGTGCTACGGTGCCGCACACAAACCTGAAGGGTGGCAGAAAGAAAAAGCCACACGAAACGAAATGTTTAGCTAACGATGTCGTTAAAACACAGCAAACTAACGGAGATGTCAGCTAAAGCAAAGTCACACGCCCAGCACGGTAACGTTGGAAACGCTACCTGACTCCTAGCTAAACTTTTCTACGTAGTTTAGCGTTACCTGAAACACACCAACGCCTGATCAAACATTGAAACACGATGACCGATCATTCACTACTCACCCCCCAAAAAACGGTGTTGATGTGGTAAGTGTCAGTGAGAGGAGCAGGGGAGGAGGGAGCGCACTCACCTTTATTAATTTCCACCTTGTCGGCGTTTTCGAGAGGAAAAATAACGCTCTCGCTCGTCAGTAACCGGTGCACACAACACAACCCCGCCGTGGCTGTCAGGAGGTTAAAAAAAAACACACATGCATACGAACCGGCTCGATCAGAGATTTCGTAACAGAAACCGTGTGGGACTTCTTCACCTTTTGTGTCCGCCGATGTCCGTGCACTCCGCCGACCGCCTCTCGGTTTGTTCAAATCAGAAGTTCATCCAAAAGTTGCAGCGGTTCGCTCCGCCTCGTCGCCACGATGAGGTCACCGCCTCCTCTGTATCAACCAACTCCTGCGGACTCTGCTCTCGCGATACGTGTAGGAGCTGGCCGTTCTCACAGCCGCGTAGTCTCGCGATAGGACAGAGAGCGGAACGAAAAGAGCGGACGAGCAAAGGCAGACAGCTCGCTGGTGAAAAGGATGGGAGAGAGAGGAAGAGTGTTGCCGTGGCAACAAAATCTGATGGTCTCTCTCTCTCTCTTCGAGCAACTGGTGTTTGTGTGGCAGGTTTGGGTGTTGATGAACACTGCAAGTTATCGGCGGATATTGCATCATCTAGTAGGCTACTGCTGTTCTGTGCGTCCAGGTACAGCAAAAATAAAAATGGACAATCCATCAGCCTACAACTGGGCAAATCACATGGTCTGTTTGAATACAGGGGAAAAAAATAAATAAAAAGCAATTGTGGCATTAGCAGAAGCTTGGGCTCCCTACTAGAGGCTGCTCTAAAATATATATATATATATATATATATATGACAGCTTGCAAACACAAATTCATGATTTATACATTTTCACCCACTGTTCCTTGCAGATCATTTTAAGCTCTGATGTCTTCAAGCTGTCTTGTATGTGCTGCATGTTCCTGATCTATCCACAGATTTTTACTGATGTCAAGGACTGTGCAGCTGTAGTGGATGTGACACTTCAGGAAGCTGCAGTAGAAAAGTTCATGGACGCTGCTGTGCACTCTTCTTTGACGGATAAACACATGTAGTGTACACTTACCGAAGTACCCTCTTAGTCATCGCCCTGGTGAAATGTTTGAAAACATAACTATTAAAGCAGAAATGATTCCACGTTTGAGGCAGTTTGAGAGTTTGTTTTCAGTAGTGGAAGAGGTGAACAGGTGTATTATTGCCCCCTGTGGATGCCAGTGGGGAAAAACAACCAGCTCCAACTGTACAGTAGTTCTTGGTAATTGTCAGTACCGTTGAGCCTCTGGTCCCAGGGGTTAGTAATGAAACCATCACAGGTTTACACACCACAGTGAGGTAAAGTAGAAGATGCCATGCAAGAAAATTTACTAGACAACATCACAAAGGTGGGATTTTTGCTTTTTAAAGGAAATACGGTTGCCAGTTTCGTCAGGGAGAAAACGATTCACCACCAGCCACCTGTTTATTCTTGGTGTTTTACATCTTTAGTGTAGCTCCACCATTGGGAGATAGAGAGCATGTCAACACCACGCTCACTTTCCCATACCATTCCTATTCCTTACCACTTTACCTGCATAGATTGCATGCATGCATAGAGCGTGGTATAAAGACGGAGCACAAAACTGAATTTTGTCGTTCCTTGTTGTCAGCGATGATGTCAGAGTTCAATCAAAACTTTTAAACTGATGACCTTTTGACCTATAGACTTCCACTCTGATCTTTCATGATCTCTGGTCAGTTGGTTTGACAAATACACAAGTCTGGTTATTCCCCAAAGTTTTCTATCGCAGTTGAACCGATTTGATTTAGCATGAGTTAAAGCAACTCAAAACACCATTTTATTATAAATGTATTATATCCCATTGTCGCTCCTTAAAGATGAGATGTGACTCTGTCTATGTCCTCTGGTAGGGAGGACGCTTCAGTTGTGCTACATATAAATCTGTGGTATTGCAAAGACATGCATTCAGTTTGAGTGTGTCAAGGACAAATACCAAGTGAGATCCACTAAAAGTCACAAACCACAGCTCAGTGTCATGCACGTAATGTTATTTTCCTGCAGGGCTGGTTTTAACTTTAGCGGCAAATGGAACAGAAAATACTCCTGCACACTGTTTACACTTGCAATAGGTCTCATAAAAAGATGAGATCATTTGCTGAGCCGAGCAACATAAATTCTAGTGAGGGCCTTTTAATCAGCATTTTCTATGGTTGTTTCTTGCAACTAGTTTTGTATCAGTCTTTTTACTGCTCATCACATCTTGGATATCAAAGGATGCCAGTGTCAGGTAGAGTACATGTAAACATATTCATCAGATGTACTGTATATGCAGCAGCCTTATGTTATATGTCATTTTCCAATAGACAGTAATAAAGGTGCATTTACTATGTGCATCACTGATTATTATTTAAATGCTGTATATGCTCAGCTTTGCAAAATCCACCTGCCCCCCCCCCAACATACATTAATTATTTCAGCATAAAATTTTAATTAGATAAGAGAAAGAACAGTGGCCTAATTAAAGCAGCTCAGCAGGTAGCAACATCAGGAGTGGGTGAACAGTATGGGAGTCACAGGAATTCATCTCTCTCTCTCTCTCTCTCTCTCTCTCTGTCCTACGTAACCACTGGTGAATAGCTACAACCTTGTTCTCTGTACTCTCCGTCCTCAAAGTCTGTCTGTCTTTTCTTCTCTGTAATTATTAATTCTACTTCCAGTGACAGCACTTCATATTCTCATCCTCAGTTACTCACTCTCTCCACCTCTCTCTCTCACCTCGGCCCTTCTTCTCTGTTCTCCTACTTTCCGTCTATGCATCCATCCATATCCATTACCCTAAAATGTCATCCAGCATTACATAACAATCTAATAAAGACAAAGGGAAAGAGATTACCATCATTAAAACCATTCTATTCCTGGTGCTCCACGGGTCTTAACACTACCCACCCCATTCTGTCATGGGGCAGATATTTGTGTGGGTGGTTTGTATTGTTCTCTGGTGAAAAACTGCTCCCACAGGAACAGCTCAAGTGGTCTAATTGGGTTAGCCACAGACTGCAGTACGGTATGGATTAAAGCATAGCAAGGATACATCACTGACACTTGGTGGCAATGAAAGCTTCCTGTTAACTTGACTTCAGTTACTTGGGCGACAGGAAAACAGACAATCTGAGGACATTTAATTCATTTATGGAAACGTGTGTGTGTGTGTGCCAATTTCTTTTTTTTCTTGCTGTCAAAACTTCTCTAAAACCTAATTAACTAATATATGCACTGTCATACTACATACATTATTATGTATATAAATCTTTATGCGCAGAATGAACTTTTTCTCTCCTGATGTTGATTCTGACACCTCATCTGGAGGTATTCACGTCCTGATCCAATACAATACTGATAATGGAAACAATGACTTTTTACAACACTGACAAAAATAACTGTATTTAATGTGGAGAAATCATGTCATCGTCTGTATCCCAACGACATAATGTCTGTTTCAATCTCTTGCAATCTCAGCAGAGATTCAGGGAGAAGTTCTGTCAACACTTTTGCACTTACGGCATCTAGGCCTATAGACATCCACTCCGATCTTTCATGTCCTCTGTTGGTGGTATGTATGATGGAGTGGTCGGTGAGGAAAGACTGAATCTTAATGAGGAATGCTGTTTTGTTTTTTTTTATAAAGCTCCTTCTTTCACCCTTCATCCAATACAAAGGCCTTTACACCACAGCGTCAAACAAGGTGTCTCTGCAGCAGACGACTGCTACATTCAGTCAGATTATACATTAAGATGTCATGAAGTGAAGTCAGACATGGGGTGACCACCTATCAGATACGTGACCGTGGTAAACCCAGCGGAGGGAAAGCGGTGGAATTCCAGGCTGTGTTGCCCCTGGAAGCGGAGGAATGAAAAGAATGGGCCCCATTCACAAACTTCCACTCAAGCGGCGCTCCTACACTAATAGAGATTGACATGAAGAAAGGCGACAAGTTGTTTTCACATACACTGGCTCTTTTGTTCCCTTTACTAAGGGGCGTAGTGCAGACAGTGTGCTCTGAAAATAGACAGAATTTGATGCGCTTGTTTTTCATAAGTGGAGAGCGCCGTGTCTTGATTGGAGTATGCGTGCAATTAGTGTTTTGTTGTTGTGCATTGTTAATGTGAGGATAAACTGGCAGGGGCGATCTGCTCGGCTGAGCGAGAGAGTGAGTGAGTGAGTGAGTGAATGAGTGAGTGAGTGAGTGAGTGAGTGAGTGAGTGGCAGAAGTTTTGGAGAAGACAAGAGAAGAATAACAGCTGATAACGTTCTGTCCAATTACTGGATCAGGAGACGGAGCTGATACTGAGAGATGGACAGATTTTTATCTCTCTTCTTTCTCCGGCCTTATGTCTAGTCAGAGACTGTTTGAGATAGTTCGAGCAAATTAGATGCTTTCTCCAAAACATACACAAGTGCAATCATCCAGTGCATCGACTGCACAAGCAGAGGAAAGCAGCGTAACAGTGAAGCACAACGAAGAGTCTGCAGGAGGTTTGTTCTCATAAGCATCGCTGTGCTCTGAGCTGGAAGCTAATGTCACCATCTCAGTTTGGAGAGTCAGCATGTGGACACTTTTTAATCAGCACAGCATGCACAAATCACCGCTGAGACTGATGGGAATGTGATTAATCTTGCAGGTATTTCATTAGACAAATTACAGTTTTGACCCACTGGAGACACTGGCTGCATACAGGGACACACACACACACACACACAGGCCTGTGTCATACTTCATGGATATCAATCCAACAGATAATCCAGTACAAACACTAAAGGTTCAATCTGATGGTTTTGCAAGAACATTAATTCATTTAAAAATGTTCTTACTTATTAAAATTGATCATGTTAATCATGATGACATAACCATGAACAGGACACCCACTGTTAGCAGAATGGATGGTTGACTGCGTGGAGGTGGATTATACCATCGTGTCTCATCCAGTCTTACTCGTGCACAAGTTGGAGTCTGTAGCCTAGGGCATAAGGCGCTCTGGCGTACTTGGTTCAAAACCTATTTAAGCTACACAAATAAACCACTTAGTCACATAGCCATATGCAATCAGTTTTATTTGAACACGCCTTAAATTCCTGTCCCACCAAGTTGAACGCCGGTTGCTGAAGCAAAGATAGCAAACGCAATAATGAGGAGGCGTAAAGCATCAATTATTTACCTTGTGTATATTTCATGGGTGTTGCTTCAACCATAAACCAAAGGATATTAGGTTCATTGGATGAAAGCTAGAAATAAAAGCAGAAAAAAAGAGGGGGTGTGCTTTCCCCTCCCTCACATTCAGTCTGATGTTGGGTGATGAAAAATCAGCTTCGCATGCTCTGAGTGTTTTACTATTTGTTTTCTTATTCACCAAATGTCAAGTCCCCCCCCCCAATGCAACTAAAACCACTTTGTGGTGGTAAAAGCTTGTTAAAAGGTTCTGTCAGTCCTGTCATTCCTGTCTCTCCCACGGTCCATGCAAACTCATTACAAATCTGAGACATATGTAGAAGAATATGCTTTGCAGGAGATGAATATAAAGTACATATATATATATATATATATATGTATGTTGGTCTTAGACTCTGCATTGGGTAATGAGGCAGGTGGTTTCTCGGAGGATTAACATCCGAGCTGCCTGTCAAAAGCCGTGCTTCGTTATGATCTGTGCAATCCCAGCATCCCTTTGTAGAGTACAGGAACTTACAGAGAACTCTTTCAAGATGTATTTGAAAAGGCAGAGGCACAGACAGAATTCAAGTTCAAAATACCTCCCTTTTGGCACTGCATGCACACACACACACCTCCCCACGAAGAGAGCTGGAGTGCTGTGACTCACACTGGCGTGAATACACAGTGGAGAGGTGGGAGGATGACATCACAGCACCGTTGGACCCCGAGCAAGCATGCACACAGGGGCACGCACACATTCCCTACATGCATACATATATATATATATTATAAATATATATATGCACACACAAGCTCCTCCCGCTCAATCACACCAGCTGCCTCTGCCACACGTGCACACAAACACACACACATTGAATATTTCCCCACCAGAAATAACACTGGTTGTCCTGAAGAGACACTGCAGTTGTTGTGTTTTTGATTTCCAACATCACGTGTTGAGGATGCAGGAAGAGGCAAACCAGCGTTTGGCCGCAATACGGACACACTCTGACAGGATTTGGGGGTTGAAGTTGAAAAAACGTAAAGATATTAGAAAAGAAAAGGTATCCAATTCAGATGCTCCGAAGCTCCACCAATCTCTTGTATGTCTGTGTACATGAGCATTCACATGCCTGCATTCAGTATATGTTCAAACCCCTCTTCCCTGCTGCTTGTATGGGCCCGGCTCCAACTTCAGTGATGATAGCACAACTAGAAAAGGAAGTGTGATTAATTTCCAAGCAGAAATCCCCTCCATACATAACTGCATCCAAACGCAAGAACACTCACATGCTCCGTGTTTGTAACGCGATTGAAAGGAGGAAGGCAGGATTAAAGCTTGATCTGAAAGACAAGTTGCTGATGCAGTGATTCAACAACAAAAAACACATTTCACCATGCCTCTGACAAGCACTGTGTGTCTTCTTTGGCAATGTTTAAAAATAGTTATCCCAGCTGACAAATGCACTCATGAATCACGCAAACACTGAGCTCTCTGAAGCTGTACATTATGCCTTCATTAGCGATAGAAATCACAAAGTTGTCACGTTGTTGGAGATGTTCAGGTTGACTTTTTATATTTGCATTGACACATTGATTTTTTTAGAGTAGGAGAAGGAAGATGTGAACACAATACTGTCAAATTATCAGACATATGGTCGGTTCCAGATGTTAGTAAATCACCATAGACGTCCATGTTGAAGTGCCCATGCTGATATCTGTGACAGTTGTAGAGGGGGGTGCATGCAAATCTCTATTAAAGGTAGAGTCTGGAGGTTTGTTCCTTGCAGTTTGTAAACACAACATTAAAACTGGGCCCCTCCTCTCAGGCTCAACTGCACACGCACACGCACAAACTTTGAGTGACAGGTGGATGAGCAAATACCTGCCTGAAATCTCAGCCCCACACGCAGCTCAGCTCTTTGTTCATTTTTGGATAAGTTGCCATGGCTGGTGACAGCAGAGCAACCCGCTCCAAAACTGATCTTCAGAAACCTGTAGGCGAGGTCACAGAGGTCTATCTTGAAACACATACATCAGGTTATTATTCTGTTTAAAGTTGGTTCACTGAGGGTTTAATCAGAGCCTCTGTGCTGATAACATCCGCCTGCTGCATCTGCAAATGAGGTTGATGAACGACCTGAGTGTGAACCAAGATTAAAAAAAACAACTTCTGGGTCAGTTTTCTAAAAACCTGCTATATCTGTGAAACTTTTTAAAAAGAGATACAACCATGCAACATTTATTATTCACAGACTAATGCACTCAGTTGTGGTTGTGAGACTGTGATTCGGCTCTTCTCATTTCAAATTCCCCATCATCTCTTAATTAAGCTCTGTTTTCTCTGCAAAGTGAGTCAGTGCACTGAACGTGAACTGCAAAATTACACTGTAACATGGAGGACAATTAGACAGTCAGGAGGGGTGTCTTTGTTGCTGTTTTGTTTTGGGGTTTTTTCGGAGGGAGATGTTTCTGCTGCAGACTATCACTTCCCACTCAGGCTGTTCTTTAGATATTGTTAAAGACGATAGGTGGAGGTGGTTCTCAAGAACACAGGTAGCTTTAAAAAGCACAGAGCAACCACAGGTGGCATGAGAAGATGGAGGACAAAATGATTCAATGTTAGATCTGGCTGTACAAGAAACCTCCCACCTACACTGCTACATTTAAATGTGTGATTTAGAGTCTATTTTCTCCTCTGATTTTCTGGCTCGCTGAGACTGGAAAGCTGTAGAATAAAGGCCACGGTGAGGAGAGGGATGCTACAGGAAGTGAAGTGTGTGTGTGTATGTGTGTATGTGGTGGTGGGGGGGGTTGTCTGGGATTCTCTCAGCAGGGTGCTACAGCTGTTAATGAAAATTGCCGAGCAGGTATTTCAGGATTAGGAGTGGGCGTGTGCAGAGGGTGCGTCTCATGGCCTGAGCATGAACGAGTTGTCATCGTACAGGTAATAGTGCCTGTGAGACTGTGCCGATTGTGTCTCCAAATGTTTCATGTGTTTTTAAATTAATGGTGTTGTAGTGCTGCTCCTGGAGCTGGAGCCCAGTGAGGCGATGCTCCACTATGACCTCCACCATGTTAATTCAATGAACATTTACAATTTGTAAAAATCCAGTTGGCTTTTTGTTTTTACACAGTGAAAGAACCAATCATTTCTGACGTCTTTCACATGCCAATAAAAACAAACTGAATGGTAAAAGCTGGTTAATTGATATTAGGTAACACAATAGTAACAGGAAGGAAGATATTCCACCTCAAAACCTGATCCAGCTGCTAACAGTAATTACTATAGCTGAGACATGGCATCAGGTCTTTGGCTCTGTGTTAGCAACATGCTAGCATTATTAACAGTGATCAGCTACATCACAGAGTCCGCCCACAGTGTTAGTCTGACACTCAAAATGGATTTACATCCACAGTAACAGCACTTCTTTCAGGTATCTCTCATTTTGTTGTCTAGGTGCTGGCAGGTCACCCGTGGCCCTCAGTGTTGACAGAGTCGCACAAATCAAAGCGTGTGTGGTGTGAAGGCCGAGGGAATTCAGCTGAACATAAATGAACTCTGCTCACTCTGTTCTGTACCTGTCCTCATCCGAGAGCTGCTTCTCCATCTTTTCTCTTTTCTTCCCACATTCCCCACGCACTGATAGTTATATCACCCCGACTCCCAAACATCCACTCACACTCACATACACCCACACACCGACACACACACATCCACGCCATATGGCTGAATGTCAGACAGCTGCAAGACCTGGAGTAATGTGTTGGGGGATTGTGTTGCAGAAAATGATGATTGTGATGATGTCGGCCTCCTCCTCCTCTCTCACTACAGCAGCACTGAATTCTCTCCTTGTGCACACACTTATATACAGTATATGTGTGTGTGTATGTGTGAGTGTGGGCGGCATGTGCCAGTGAGCAAGCTGAATTGTTATTCTGTACGTGTGTCTGTGTGTCACTCAGCCTCATCACAGATACTGAGCTGTCATATCTGTCAACCAGACAACAGTTCCACATGCATATTCATCATTATGCTAATTTCACCCAAAGAGCTTTAATGAGTTCACAACATTAAGGTGACGAACAAAAGCTTTGCAGCCCCCCCACCCACCAGAAGTCTGACTGAGAAAACCACCACTATTGACTGCTAATGACAAAATTATAATACTATATATTTCCTGTGTGTCCTACATTCAGTTGAAGGGTATAATACCATGCTGCCACCAGGCTAACGTGGGCTTCAGCTATTCAAAACACTCATCTTATTGTTCAGTATAAGTGACCACCAGAGGGTGACTGTGTTGTTCCTGTTGGTTTGGTTTATTTACTGTTGTAAATATTACGTATGTATAACACTATAAGTGACTAATAGAGTTCTCACCATGACACATTTAAGTGTCTTACAGTCTATAGTAAAAAGCAGAGTGTGTGGAGTAGAGTGACACAATGTGGTTAATCTGTCACCTGGTGGTCAAATCAGGAAGTGACACAAAAGTCCTCAGTTCAACTTTGAATGAGGTTTGATTAGAGCAGCTGAAAGTTGACTTAACATCAGTTTAGTTATAATAGGGGGGGGTCTTACTCGGTGTCACTGTGTGTTAGACTGACTCTGTAATATAAAATATAAGCTCTCACCTAATCAAGAACACACACCTCGACACCGAGTCGTATATCTGCAAGTATTTATACTCATAAACATCTGACATCTCTTCTCACATGTTGCATTTTACATGTTGCATGTATTATATTTCCACAAATACAATTAGTCCAAAAGAAAGAAGAAGAAAAAAAAAAAGTTCTTGCAAACAACACAGATCGGATACGTCGTGTATCCAGAACATCATTCAGTACAACACACTGCCATTTCACACAGTGCACACATAAACAGTTGTTTCAGTAGCATTTAGTAATACCAAGTTGCAAAAACAAACAAACAAAAAAAAGCCAGAGTTTGTCCTCTGATGGTCATTCTGAGTAAAATCTCCAACAGGCAACTCTGGTCAAATGCTATACTTGTTTTAACAATATCAGCTGATTATTAACTTCATTGAAGTTGCAATAAAAGAAAAGGAAAGAAGAGTGAATCGCATGCAAAAAACTCTCACTTGTCCCTTGTTTAATCTGAGAGGAAAAGAGAAAAGTCATCTCCACTGGACTCTGTACAAAACGGTGAGGACAGAATGACCAAAGACATTAGTATCATATTCACAGAGGGAATATTTCAGACCCATTAAATTATCACTGTGGACTTTTTTATACAGCCCTCTAATGGTAATACGTTAAATTAATGATGTTCCCATCATGATTCTATCAATCTACAACGCTGTGAAAAAAACCTCCTATGTACAATGCAGTGATGGGCAGTTATTAAACCATCCAACTGTTGGATATTTTCTGCTATAAACAAACTATAAAATGAAAAACATCCCTCTTAACACATTGGATGAAAGATACTATGAGCTGCAAATCGTCCTGTGTAGCCAACAACTGCATTAAAACAATAACACGGCTGCATATATAAAGGGTCCTTTCATCAAAAGTAGTGAAACCACAACCATAAGACTAAAAAGTAGAAAAAAAACACAAAGCACATGGTGTGTGTGTGTCACTCATGACGTTTCTGCAATGCATATAGCGCCCTCTTGTGGTATTTTCTTACACTGCATTGCAGGCATGTCCAAACTATTCCACAAAGGGCTGGTGTGGCTGCAGGTTTTCTTTCCAACCAAGCAGCAGCATACCAGATTTGACTCATTTAAGCAACTGATCTGAGTCTTCAGACAGTTTGGTCAAACTGTGTGCTCTCGATTGGCTGGAACAAAAACCTGCAGCCACACCGGCCCTTTGTGGAATAGCCTGGACATGCCTGTCGTATCTATTCCAATGCATTCAGTTCAAAAAAACAAAAGGCTGGAGGTGCTTGGATGTTAATACTCACCTGAAGGGAAATGCTAAAGGGTGAAGGAAGGCCAAAAGTAATCGATCATATCATTGATGTGCAAGGCAGATCAGAGACAGCGCTTTGAAAAAAAAAAAAAAAAGCAAGTAATACAACATTTTGAAAATGTTCAAGTCAGCTCAGCTTAAAGATCCAAGTCATTCCCTATCCTCTCCATCTGGACCGCTGTACAAGTACAAACATGATGAATTCTTCTTTTTCCAGTTTTTTTTTCTTTTGCATTTTCAACTGTATGTCAATTGGTGACTCTGTAGTGGACAGGGTTTGCATTTGGCTACATCACAGACACACTGAACTGAGCTTTAGGTCGAGAACATTCAGTCCCACGGAGGGAAACTTTTGATATTTGGACCCTCAGTTCATTCGTTCACCACCACACACTTGGCAAAAAAATGTTTCCACCTCATGTTTTTTTTTTGGCATCGCTCCATAAAACATTGTTTCAGCGTAACACACAAAAGGAGCCATGTTGTGTGCAAAGTGTGTGGCGATGACATATGTTCAGCAAAACAAAAAACACAAAAAAAACGAATCGCTCTCCCTCTAACACCAGCAGCCTTTGCGTTGGTCGTCTGCCGTGCTGTCGCAGAGTCCCTCCTCTTCCTCCAGAGCAGTTAGATTTAGCTCGTCGTTGACAGACATCCGGAGAAGATCCAAGTCCTTTTTATTGGCCGCCAGCACCTGTTCAGCCAATCGTGTGAAAGTCTGCAAAAAAAAAAAAAAGGGAGGAGAGATGAGCTGCATTTATGACATCATTTCCTCCTATTTTCCAGTAACGCATTGATCTGATCTTATTATGAGTCTCCACTCACCTCTGTGATGTTGTGGTTGGTGAAGGCACTTGTCTCAAAGAAGTCCATCCCATAAGCCTTAGCCAACTGCAGGACAGGTGCACAGAGAACAACTGACGGTCATATGAAGTGATGTGTTCAAGTATAGTTCGTTTAGGTCAGATTGGAGCACCGGGGTCAGGGAGCTGTTAACAGTCCCAGCCACAGTCTCTTAATTTGTGTTGTGTGTGCACATGCTGCAAAAGTATTTGTGTCTTTAATTTTTACGTTCTGTTGCTACACGGCTGCAGTCACAAGCCAAACCATCTCTGCTGATGGTTCCCTCTCAGATGGAGTTTCATGTTATTATTTGAGCATATTTATGATTTATGCCAAATGCAGTGAGGTCTTTGAGGGTTTAAGTATATAACAATATATAACAAAAGAACCAGTGGTTTGACTCACCTTGACGCCTTGCTCTGTGGCCACCTGCCTCTTGTCCACCTCATCTGACTTATTCCCCACCAGGATCTTCTGGACCTTGTCTGGAGCGTACTGCCAGGGTCCAACACGATGAGAATAAGGAGGGATATTTACAGAAAAGCAAGAGGAATGAAAAACAAAATTGAAGAGATAGGAAGTGAGAGGGGGAGATATTTCAAATGTCAGGAGGAGAACAGAGAATGAAGAAAACAGAGGAGCGACAGTGCTCAGGAAATGAGACCTAGATTAAAAATATGTAGGAAGCGTGCCAAGATCAATAGTGTGTATATTCAGATAAGCCCACGGAGGAAATTAGGTCTATAATGACTAAATTAATAGGATAAAACCATCAGGGAAATGGTCAGGAGAAGCAGGGCAAACGAGACCAAGCTGCAAGAGAAAAAAATGTTCTTCTTCCAAAATTGAAGACCAACAATGACAGGCATTTTAAAATGAAGATGGGACATAATAAAGACTGCATTGTCAGGTCAAAGCATTTGTTTTTATCACACCATGTCAGACATGTGTCCTATAACAACCTGCGCACAGACATTGTCAGTTTTGCCCTTTCTGTAATGAAGAAGAAGAAGAAGATGAAGAAGAAGAAGAAGAAGCTTTTTGATTTTCCACTGCACCTGATTTATCTAATTCCTAAATCCCCAGATCTCGATGACTCACCTCGTCCACGTCGCTGGCCCATTTCATGATGTGTTGGAAAGATCGCTCACTGGTGATGTCGTACACCAGGAAGATTCCCTGAGCAGAGATTTGGGGGAAAAAAAACAACAACAGGTCAGAACCAGTGTGTTTTAAAGCACTTCAGAGAGTCGTGTCATAAGTTTGTTGAGCCTTAAAAAACTGTATTTTAAAATCAGTGACAGCTGATATGATCAAATGTAAACACACCAGAGCTGCTGGCAGCATCTCCACTGCATTTTACTTTGTAAGAAACAAAAACAGGAACAGGATTCGTTTCTTCAGATTCACCCGCTGTAACCTCGTTAGCAGCCCAAAGCTAAATTGATATAACTCTGTAGCAGTGGTTGTGTGTGTGTGTGTGTGTGTGTGTGTGTGTGTGTGTGTGTGTGTGTGTGTATGTGGTGGTCACAGCATCCTCCAGGTGTGTAAAGAGAAATGCTCTTTTAATAGAAACGCTGACTTTACAATACAACTGGTGCAAGAGCAAATGCTTTTAGTTGAATCATCTCTGGCCCCTTTTTCAAAAAGCACCTAAGTGCTTCATCTGACTACCTGATGCAGAGCCAAGCATTTGGCATCGGTTTATTTCTGTAGCTGTGACAAATTTAATTTCAGAAATAAATTAGATTTAAATTTGTTGCGCTGCTACGGTGGTGGGGGGGTAGGAAGGTGGGGTGGAGGGTGACATTACACGGCTGCGCGGCAGATCACTGGCAGCCACAGAGTGAACAGAGGAGACCAAATACCTGTGCTCTTCTGTAGTACTGCTTGGTTATGGTCTGGTAGCGTTCCTGGCCCGCGGTGTCCCTGGACAGATGACACACACACACACACACACAACATCTGTGAGACTAAAATATGACAACATGCAACATTAGCAGTTACCGTTTAGGAGAAGATTGTGGCTTTAAGTTCAGGTCTAAAATAAGTCAAATGTGAAATTCCTCTTATTTCTCTGGACAAATACAAAGGTCATGACCTCAGTGATGTCAGTAAAAGCTACAGCCCTGCACATAACATCAGACAAGAGTAAGTTATAGTGGTTATATAACATTTGAATGAATGACATCCCCTCTGTAATATCTAATAACATTGTGTATATCTCATGCACAAAACCACCAAACACTGTTTCATTTTAATATCCTACCATATCTGTGTCCGTACTTTGATACCATCTATTACCAGTGTCTTCATTTTGAAGTCGACTCCTGTAAGACACACACAGAGAGCAGAGAGATATGGTCAGGAAATACAATAGTGCATTCACACAGGAGCTCTGGGTGTGTTTGATATTCCTCCAGACGTGTGAGCTAAACGGTCTGAATGCTCTGGTGAATGCTCCTCAGCCGATAAGTGGCTGAAATCAATTAACCTGACAGACGAGGGCTCATTGGTATCTGCTGCAGCTTTGTAACATCAGAGAGGGGCGTTAATACGACGAGAGCCACCCGTTGTTGTCATCATCATCATCATCATCATCATCATCATCATTCTGTGAGGAGATGAGCTAATGATCCAGTGAGCAGGGTCTCTGCATCGATCACAGGGGAGTGAAGAGGGAGGAGGAGGAGAAGGAGGGCAAAGCTCCCCATAACACCACAGAGCAAGAGACGAGAAGGAGGAGGAGGGGGAGGGGTGAAACAGGAAGTGGACCCTCTGATCTATTTCAGAAGACAGTTGATGCTGTTCTTCATGGGCAGGGCCATTTTTCATTTCTATATAAAAAACTCAGCCTGTCTTTATTTTTGGAGGCCAGAGGCTGCTGATACGTCATACCAGCGCTGACGCTAAGATGTTTTTAATCATATATCAATATAACAAAAACTAAATCCAAGTATTGATTAGTTCCCTGGAAATATACTTTGTCAGAGCTGGAAAAACAAATGACATGACAGTTTATTTCTCTCTCCAGAACACAGCAGAGCCACCAGCAATGCTCACTAGACTCAGGATCATTAAACTTTTTAATTCTATGTTTGGTTTTGTTCTCGACTTGTGTAACAGGTTCTAGTAATATCTTAAAGCCTGACATGGAACATTTGTCTCCTCCTGACCTGACCTCTCTCCCCTTTTGTGTTTGTGTGGGACAGGTGAGCGATGTCGACGTTGTGGTGGGAAAACATGTGCACGTGTTAGTTTTCTGTTTACATGCAAACATGGAGGCGCATGGTTGGATAATTTTGCTGATTTAGTGAATGAGAGATCACGCCCAAAGACATCCAGGTCTTCCTCCTCATAAAAGACAACACAACCGGTTTCACCTACTCTATGAGATTCAATACAGTAGTAATATTATGTGACTACATGGACACCAAGTATTTATCCTTAATTATGTAAATTGCAGATACAAATGGAAGTTTTTAGTACTTTTTATGTCTGTGTTGAGAAAATCAGAATCAGGCTTAAAAACCAGAGCATGTGCAGAATAGGAGTGACAACAACAACAAAAACAACTACAACAGTAAAATGTAAATTAATCAACTCCCAAATCTCCAGAAACATCCCAGAGGACTCTGGCTATCTGAACAGAAGCCTCCCTATCTTTATCTCTTCTCTCCACCATTGTATTCTCACACTAATGCATCCAAGTCAATAAAAAAGCAAACCCACCAGCTCCTATAGACCGCACTAATCCCCGAGAAATCAATTAACAGTTCATCCCAGTTAACCTGACACTCAGCAGCCGTGTGTCACAGCTGGCATCGGCACTCGGAGGAAGAGAGACAGAGGTCGATCGACTCTCTCTCTCACACACACACACACAACTGGGGAAAAAATAACTCTGTGTTTCTGTTTCTGCAAGGTTTTGTCTTCCAAGAGAAAGAGCTGACAGAGGGACAAAAGTCGACCCTGGATGATTTTTAAGATTTTACGTTTGTTTTGTTTTGTTTTTTTTCTTAAGAACAAGCTGGAGTCAAAGTGAGACCCCATGGAGTCCGGCGCTCATGTGAAGGCCACATTTATAAAGTGAGGGTGGAGCAGCTTTTTCTCTTTGACTAGAGAGTATTCGGATGAAGATTAAGAGAAAGGTCAGCATAACAATCAGTGGCTCGCTCTGCCTGAGGCCTGAGCAGAGGGAGGGAGAGAGAAGGGGGGAGCTAATGAAAAAGAGGTCGTCTCCCTTCCGGAGTCATTGTCCTGCTGTATTAGTAGTGAATTAAGCTCCAGTCAGGATTCAACCATTCAAACAAACAACAATGGTTTAAAAAATGAAGCACAGATACAGAGTATAGCTGTGCAGTCGGGTATAAAGCAAAACTTAGAGATGGACTGACTGGTTTAGTTAGTTATCATGAAGGAGACAATACATATGAAAAATAATCTGCAGAGCTACTCTGTAGGTGTTCAACACTGACAAAATGGTAAGAAAAACACAGTCAAATATGCAGAATATGTCTCCTTTAAATATCAACACAAGATACACAAATAAACATATTGTGTTACCATGTACCTCAGTTACCTACATATATACAAGTGACCAGCTGCAGCCTGGGTAATACATGATATCAGATCCATATTAGTCAATACAGTGTGAATGTAAAGATGTAATCAGGTCATGGCTTGTGTCATTTGGAGCATTCAGTGTGTCACTGATATCCAGAAAACCAAATACATAGATAAAATACATGTTCCTATTCACGCACGCTGCTCTATATACACATTTACACCTATATATCCATAATGCCTGCACAATATAAAAGCTTTCCAATGTGCAGTGTGTGGCCATAGCCTTCATTGCCTTTATTCTTTCTATTCATAAAACCTACAGAAAGAACCTTTAGAATAACAAGTTAATGAAAACCACACATGTGTATTTAGATCATTTAGACATTTTCCATCTCATTCTTACTGCCATCGCTTTTGCTGCTGTTTTTCCACACAGCCAGTTTTTTTTATTTATTTTTCCCCCACCAGCTTGATAAAGCCAGAGAGGACTCGCTATTGAATGAGGCAGGGTAGGAATACATCAGTTATATCTGATGAAGGTCTTGTTGCTTGCACCCAGAAGGTTTTAACACACGCATGCATGTCTTCTGATTTCATGTTGAGAACAGAACACTGGTTTATATTAGTGTGTAGACTAAAAAAAAAAAAATGATACAAATGAATATTATGAGGTCGATGTTGCTGTTGGATGTTTAAAACCTATGTTTATATCAATATGTTTGTGTGCATTATGATTTATAACCTATATATGTGTTTAAAAAGGGTTAGGGTTGAATCAAAATGACAAACACACATGAGCAAGCTATCAGAACAAATGGAAATCATCAGCAAGTAGCTTAAACAGTCATATTTGGAAAAGTTCATCCTGTGCACTGTCTGCCTCCAGCTGCGAAACCAATCAATTCTCCATGGGCGCACATCTGATTGCTTTGTATTGTTTAACAACAGCCGAGCAGAGTGAACAACGTGCGAAACCACAGTGCAAACAACGACTGACCTGAGACACAGCGGTCTGGTGTGAAGGTGAATAAACCGTGTGTGTATGTGTGTTAGAGGTTTGATATTCACATTGTTCTGGGTGTTACTGCCAGAGGTCAGATGAAGAGATGCATGTGTGCTCTGCAGCCAAGCATGTTGCATTCAGGAGCAGCCTCTCCAGTATGTTAGTGTTTGTTTTGTATTATTTGACAATAAAGAACAGTGTATTGATTCAAACTGTCTGAAAAGCAAACATTACCCACACTTTTAATGAAAAATCCAGCTGTTAAAAAGAAAATATTAAACTCCTAAGTCACTCTGCAGCTTCCCTTCTTCCCCTCAGAGGAAACTGTGACAATGAGGACGAGCACAATGTGAGAGACAGCAGTTAATTTAACATGGCAGCATTTCACAATCAGCCGTGTGAAAACCTTGTACGAGCGGGGGAACTGGTACACACACCCCAAAAAACTGACTTGACTAATTACCAGGATGACTGTGTTCGACTGTGCAAGACGGATTAGGCAGTGACACGTGTCAGTGTGCTGTAGGTAAAGCTGACAGACTCACTAATGGATGGACGGATGGACGCTCTGGCACTGACACAAATTCACTGGAGAACGGCTCTGTCATCCATGACTATCATCGCCGGCTGAGGACAGACAACAACTGTTCACAGCTGTTGTCTTCAGGTCGCAGCAGGATGGAGGGGGAAAATACATTTTTATTCATTAGAAACCTGTCATCGTTCTGTGCAGTAAAAGTTTGTAACATACAGAATTAACCTGAGGATGATTTCAGACCAGAGTTACATGGCTTTTCTTATTAGATTATGACTGAGTGAAAACTGAGGGGGGGTAGACCCAATAGCAGACAACACCAGGTTATGAGTAACACAAGGTATTTATTAAACAGGTGAAAAAAAAGGCTCCTCAAAGTCCAACAGAAAATAACAATGTACAACACAAAAGAGTAAGAAACATATGAACTCACTATAATCAGGGTGAGGACACGGCAGGGACAAGAGGGGACCGAACGCAGACGAGCCAACAAAGACAAAGGGGGAACACACTGAGGTTAAATACACAAGGAAGGAGACACAGGTGGTGCTATCAACCCAGGTGAGACACATCAGGTAATCACAAGCGGGAAAACACAGGAAGACGAGATATTGAACTTCAAAATAAAACAGGAAATAACTCAACTACACCAAGGAACACAGAGGATGTGACACTGACACAAGACACAGGGAACCTCACAGTCAAACAGGACACAGATCATGACACCTGGCCAATAAGTCCACAACACCTACTTATATATATCAGCTGGTGTCGGCTCAACACAGATACATACAAACAGTAACACTGTCCAACAAAGTTACTGTTTGGTGGAGTGATATTTTCAGTGTGATGTTATGAACATGAATCTCTTTTTTTTTTTTAAATTCTCAACTCTTTTATATTGAAATAGTCATAAAATGTGCACATGTGCTCATGTTTAAAAGCCACTTGGAAAAAAATCAAGTGCCACAAATGCAAATGTTCTTGGTTCATGATCTAAATTTTCACTACGCTTAACTGAAATTGTGTTTTTGGTCATTTTTATGCTTTTTCAAAAGACACAGCACACAGATGGCATGAATTGTACAGGGACAGCCATGTTACAAAACTCCCCAGCCTGATGCATGCAAACCAGAGACACCACATCTCACGGTCTGCACTTTAACCTCTCTGTTCACCAGAGTGCGGTATCAAACAGTTTTTTGACATGCAACCGCCACTGTAACAAACAAACAGGATCATAAGATATACGCTTGCACCTTTACATTCCTGGAGAGCAGCAGCAGCATTCATTTCCTTGACGACCTCTTTCCAGCAGCACGGCCATCTGTGGTGTCTGTGATCCATGCCAGGCCCTTTAGACTAATGAGCTCATCAAACAGCAGTGGGGCTGAGTGTATGAGCAGGACCCTGACCACAGCACCACTGGGATCACCACCACAAGGACAGCTGCTTATTGAGCTATGATGTAGCATAGGGGCCAACACTCGTACCTCAGAGGTATTTTGATGGCCGGGAGTTCTGAGGGGGCCCCGGTGACAGGGCCGCCGAGGTAACAGTGACGAAGATTAAACTGCACACTGTGACTGAACACCGTCACTAAATCATCGGTGCAGCTGCTCTGCTGGTGATATGTGCACTCTCAGCCCCAGATGGAAACACCAGAGGAGCAAAGAGATTTGTTAGAGTAAAGCAGGAGTAAATCAATCCTGCAGGTGAGATCAGGATTGTTTGGGCTTTTATTTTATAGTGAGCTGCACCCAGGAAATGAAGTCATGATGATGCCTGGTGTGCTACTTATTGTTATCTTATTTCTGAGTGTCTAAAAAGAATCAAAGCAAGGACACAAAACCTTTGAATGCAGGTTTCATTCTCTTTCTGATCTGTGCACAAGAAAAACTTCCTTTTATTCTTCCTCTGCAGAAATAATTTACAAGACCAAGAAACTAAAATACATAGTATATCTGCTCTCAAGTCATGTGGCCTGTAATAGAGGTGACAATGGTGGACTGACACTGCACACGGCCTCCACCGGTTGCACAGTCCGGCTACATCATCTTACTACGCCAGATCTCCACGAGAACACCACTGTAACCACAAGATCATCACAACATTAACGCTCACCTGCTAAACTACAAACTAAGCTACTGTGATTAAAATGTGTTGTGGCACTAAGGCCTTGTCCACAAGGAATCGGAGCTTCACCTAAAACGAACTTTTTCTTGTTCGTTTTGAATAAAATCTCCATAAACACGGCATCATTTCAAGAAACATCTGCGCACACACACGTCTCACTGTTGATTTGACCCTTGACCTCCACAGAAAACAACAGGAGCCAGTGGTCACACCCTGTCTGTCTACCTTTGTTTACCTTTGTCCTGCTGCTGTTGCATGGTTTCAGTTTCAACCAGCATACAATGATAGTGTGCATCAGTCTGAGGAGAGACCTGTCCTGTTCCAACATGACAACACACACACACACACACACACACACACACACACATAAACAGTGAGTTTGGTGCAGCCTGAACAGGATCCTGACCTCGACCCCAAGCTCTTATGGTGGGTTTTCCAAGGGCAGAGTTTGTTACAGCAGCATTAATATCGATGCTTTTGGATTAAAGTGTTCTGCAGTCGAGTAATGTTTGAGTGTCCATGTGGCTTTGTTGAATATGACTCTGTATGAGCGAGGTCCCAGCAGGGTTTGAGATAATTAAGAGCAAAAAATCGTGGATGAGTGAACTGTAACAGGAACTGGTGAATAATGGAGCTGCCCATCAGGAGGGGGGGGCGCGGGAGTGAATTTATATCCCTCTGTCAGAGTGAAGGTTGGGAAATTATTTATCGATCTACTGCATGAGAGCATCGGTGGTGGTCACACCTGATCTTTCTCTCTCCCTCTGAACTTCGAAGGGTTTGTTAAGCCCTGAACTATCACACCTGCCGGCGTTTGGGCTTTATCGACACAGTCTGCTGCCCACGACCAGCCGGTCCTCAGTGTGAACACCTGGATCTGCGTTGCATAGACTCCAGAGCCTGGTCTCTGAGCATCCAGCTGTGCTCAAAAACAACCTTCACTTTCTTTTCCTTTTTTTTTTTTTAAATCAGCATGCACGGGCAGGTTGGATGACTCTTCTGAGCATGACTCTACAGGGTGGAAGTTTCCTATAGAGTGCTATGGGTGCATGACTTAAAATAGCATACTGCGGTCTGTGTAAGCATGTGAGCGTATATCACAACTGGCTGAAAGCAGGTGAAACAACAAAATGGCATCTTTAGGATTGTGTGTAATGAGCAGGAGAAAGCAGGCAAACTGGAGTTTTTACCTCCTACTGAGCTCTCACCAATTGTCAAGGCTTTGATCCGCGATTAAAGCTTCCAGGTAAAAAAAAAAAAACATCAATGGGTGAAAGATGATGTTAAAATGAATAATTAATGGGGCGACAGTGTCTGTCTGCAGACCTTTGTCCTCTGTCTTTTCAATAAAACATCAGTTATCCTCCAGGGTGAAGTAAACTGACTTTTACTTCACCCTCAAGCCAATTAAGGGGTTTCTGCATTGTTCGTTCTCTGAAAACACTGTCAGGAAGTATAGACACTAACTTAAAAAAAAAACAAGCCTCCTAGAGGAAAATATATCTGTTAGGTGAATGCACCAACGCACAAACATGCGCACACTTAGGAAATGACCAGGTGCCACAGAGGAGGAGATAAGAGACTCCACAGCAGCAGCAGCAGCAGCATCCTTACATCCTCATTTCCCCCGAACCTCAAAGTGAAGCACAGTTAATGTGCCTGTCATGGTCCGCACTCGAATCCAAACTATGCACAGAGATATATACACACACTGCACAGAGCCCCATAACTATGAGCAGCAAAGAGTCTGGCTTAGCTCTGCTGAGCTGATACTGACTTCAGGGTTGTGGCAAATCCATGACCAAGTGTGGAAACTGATGCTTTTTTATTCATCAGAAGAAAAGATGACACAAGAACAAAACAACAACAACAGCATTGTGGATCTAAATGTTTCCAAAATGTCATCTTCCATGGCCCTGGCTCATCAATGGGATGATTGAAACTATCCAAACTTATATAAATAGTGATGAATAAAAAACCATCCCTCTGTTTGATCAGGAACCCCCACATGACTGACACCTGGGGGCCCTCAGGAGGTTGATGCCAAAACAAAGCCCATTCCCATATGAGAGTCAGTGCCAAGTGCTGATAGTTATTAAACTCATCTGCATGATGTTGTGTTTCATCTCTTCACCCCCCCAGGGTTCCCCCATCCAATGCAATCACGTTGATTTGATAATGAACACTCTCTTTATTCCACCTGAATTCACTCCACTATGTAAATTGAGCCACTGCTTTTTTTTTTTTTTTTTTTTAACTTAAAAAACAACAACCTAATCTAATTTGTGAAATTGGAAACCCACAGGCAACAATGAGTAGAGTGATGCGCATATAGCATCAGTAGAAAAGGCTGAAAAAGCCCATTGGAGATGAATGGGAGAGCTGATGAGGAGGACAGAGCAGAGGAGAAGATAGCTGGTGCAGGGTCTTACCGATGGTGGAGATGTGAGACGGGTGAAACTCGTTGTCCGTGAATCTGCATAACAAACATGTTTTCCCAACCCCGGAATCTCCGAGGAGCAGGAGTCGGAAGAGAACATCGTACTGTTTAGCCATGGTGCTGGATGTAGGTGTTGGATTAGAGAAGCTCCCCGGTCAGATAACTCAGAGATGGACGGCCGATCCCTCCCCACCTGCATCCCATGTCTGCTCAGGCGGTCTGCATGAAGCTCGGGATGGGCTTCCTCTGTTTCTTTGTTTTTTCTCCTTACACTGCTGCTGGGTCGGTGTGGACAACAAAACAGGGATGCTCCAGCTTCCCAGGCAGCCCTCAGCTTCCAGTGGGTGCGGTGGACCGCTGTCAAGCAAGAACCAATGAGGAAAGAGCACTTCCGGGTGTGATTTTCAGGATAAAAGACTAAACCAGGCGTTTTACCTGAATCGAATAAAACTGTTTATAATTAGATTAAACTTCACAGTATTTGTCGTATCTCATTTTATATATAATCTCTTCCTTGATGTTTTCTGTACTTGACATTCAAAATCAATCCTTGCAGGTTTTGAACATGAATTATCATTTAACATTACATTACATACATAATAATCCTCCTAACTATTGTATTATGCCTACATTTAAATTTTAGTGAGAGACTTGGAATAAAATATTAAAGTCCGATAAATCAAATGTGTCACAAAGGGCCAGGCAGCTCAGGCTTTATAAAAACTGAGATAGCATATAAAACAGACTTTATTGTAAGGCTGGATTACTGGGCAAAGTGAGCAAATATCCTGAGGTCCTGCAGGTGTTCAGGGGCTCCAAGTGGCCTGTTGTGTAAAAGGGCTGTTTTTGTTTGTAAGATATTAAGGATCAACATAACAGACAGAGGAAATGTGAAGGCAACTAGGTTCCCTTGGTAAATTTGGAGTGAGAGTTTATTATTATTATTATTATTTAAAGGTTTGAGTGTTTATTTTGAAGGTTAAAAGGAATCACATACCTTACCTGTGTTTGAGTGTGGCTGACTTGACTTGAAATAATACGCGCGGTTGCATCGCTTCTTTCGACGTCAACATCCAAACACCAATGAGGGAGCGAGGAAAAACCTAAACTTAATGAAAATGCATTGTATATTATACACACGTTTGATAACATCAAACTAAAAATGATAGTTGGTGACTTTTACAAGTGCTTTTGTGTGTCCATGTGTGTATCTGCGCCGTTTTTCGCATTGGAATGAATGACAGAACTTTGTTCCTTTGGAGACGCCGTAGCGAGCGTGCGCGCAGTTTCCGCCCACTCCAACCTCTGCAGGAAGTGAGCGCAGTCGAGAGAAAGTGAGCGAACTATCAAAACAAACTAAGAGCAACACCTCGGATCCGGCTCCGCTGCAGATAACTGGTCTCCACCATCGCCATGGACGGTGTACCGACGCCCCTGCGGTGCTTCAGTGAGTGCCACTCCGCGGAGATGTTCGTGGATGACGGGGTGGAGACTGTGACTTCAGTGGAGCAGGTGAGCTCCGTTAGCTCATGTGGCTAATGCTAATGCCACTAGGATTGACTTTTTCCACTCAGGATGGAAGAGCATGACAGAGAATTAGCTGCCATAAAGGCATTGATGATTTATCTGTTTTACCCACGAATTAATCCGTAGATCGGTAAAATAAATATCGTTCATGGTCATCAGATCGTCGTCTTTCAGCCGTTAATCGCGAGCTTTTAGGTCGTTAGCATTTTACGTTAATGGGATTAAGTTTGAATTACTTAGTTGTTGGTGCTGCAGTCAGGACACAGGAAAGGAGGAGGATGTCAGACAAGAAATAAGAGCAGGAGCAGCATCACTGCATCATAAATAACATTTATGCTTTGTATTATTATTATACAACCTGTAGACAATTTCTTGATTCATTGATTGCTTGTTTTTATCAATTAAACGTAACAAAAGAAAAATTTGAAATTGAGCAGATCTGAAGGAGACTTGGCAGACTCTGGTTACGGTGAAATGCGGCCAGTGAAAGGGTTAAATCTACACGTTTGTGAAGCCTAAATCGCCATGTTAGGTGTGATTATTTGAGCAATGAATGCAACCAGTCACTTATCAAAACAGTTAATTAATTTTTCAATAACTAATTGATCAGGCGACATTCTCTTTAAAAATCTAGTTTAAAAGTCAATATATTTGGGCTTATTAGCTTCTACAGCAGATGCACTGCTCCATTATAAATGACTAACTATTGTTAAATCAGAATCAGTATCTGGTTCATATATCTGAATAATAATTGCTTTTAATGTCTTGCATATTTTATAAATAACCTCTCACAGGAGCTGTTTAAAGTTAATGCACAAACCACACTTTGGCTTTTGGCTAATCATAATGACGAGCCGATGAAAGGCTGATTTTGTTGAGCTCGGTGTTTCTCATGATGACTGTTTATGTTCCTCTTTTCTTATGTCCTTTCTTTTCTTTTTTCCCATAGAAAAAAGTGGAATCCAGCATTGAAGAAGTCATCAGTGTTTACCAGCAAATACACAGCTTACCACAGTGAGTATTCACAGCGTCGTCATGCTGGAGAGTTTAGTCACTAACAGAGCCTTTTTTCCCATGATGCCGGTGTGGTCTTTACACACAGACTTTTCTCATTGTAACAAAGGTTACATAATCACAGTGAGAGCAAAGTGGAGACTTTTGTTTTATTTTGTTTAAACCAGAATTTGTACGGTCGAGCAGTTTCATTAGATCCAAGTTATTTTCATATCCATGTTTGCCACTGCGTAGTAGTTACTGCCACTCACTTCACAGCTGACAAGAAAATTGCCTCCTGGAAATACTCCTTCAGAAAAAAACTCCAGTCTCTTTTGTCTCAGCTGTCAAAATTCAACAAAACGAAATTTGCAGTACATTAGCCATAAAAGCCACCATTGTAATCCTTCAAAGGACTGGTATAAGCTGGTTTTATAACCTAATTATTAAGTATAAATTATCCATATTGTGTTTTCTTAATGCACCACTAGGATAACACACGCACATCATGTACTAGTGCAAAATTGTTTTCTTTAAGCTCTCTCAGTTAAGAGCTAGGCTGCAGCCCTGTTTGTGTGCAGATGTGGTCAGACATTAGTCCATAATAGTTATATGAAATCAGGACACTAAATGGCCCCGACCTCTATTCAGTCTGTGATAAAAAGCCTTTCGGCTGTAAGAATAAATGTAGAAAAATATATGTTTTCAAACCCAAAAGGTGATAAATTGGCCAGATAATGTGAATCCATAGTAACGAGGATCATAATGAACAGCTATTATGAAACATTTCCAAGAAAGCTGCTGATTGGCTGTGGCTGTTTTTTCTTTTTTTTTTCCTTATCACTAACACCTGCTGCTTGCCAGTGGATGTGGCTGCATGGAGATGTACGATGGCCATTATCTAAATGATGCGCTGATCAGCCCACATACTTTGCTCCTGCTATCGGCTGTCATCAGTCTGCCTTTAATGGTGGTGACTCATCCCATTTCTATGACAACCGCTTGGACCTGAATGTCGTCCTGCACGGTCGCAGCCAGTGGGGGAAACATTTATTCACTGCGTCGTACAATGAGTAAATCAAAATTAATTGAGTTAATCAGTGGAAGTCGTGTGTTCAGTAGTGATGATTTGTTTTCCAGGGGCCTTGTCCTTTACACAGTCGATGCTGATATGTTGTATTTTTGCAATAGGAGATGCTTTTCTTTTGAAATTCTTGAAAATGCAAAGATCCATACAGAATTTACAAATATTATAGAAAAGGCAAGAACTTAAAAATGTATTTCCTGTATTTAAATCGATAGCAAACACAACCTAATTTACCAAAATAAATCCCTGTGGCTGATATTAATGACAATGAAAATGCTTTAGAAATCCTGTTGTCAGAAATCAAGCTGCGTTGAGGTTCTTGTGATGCCAGGAAAATAATTTGACAGAAAAAATTACTTTAACTTTTATTTAATTAAACTTTCTTTTCACCTGTGAAGAAACTGACCCTGGATAATTTCAAAATAAGACTTTAAAACCCTTTGTGCGTGGTTATTTGAGCGTCCTTGTGGGGAGTAAACACCTCCTCAGGGTAGGAAAGCCTTTGAATTATAGGAAACAACAGAGACAAAATGACCTCCCTGCCATCAGTGGTTGCTAAGGTGATTTACACTATATACAAAATGTATACGAACGACCATAACCGTTAATTACTGACAGCGAAACGACTACAAGACAAAAAGCTGTTGCAGCTGGTTTATGTGAGTGCGAATGGTTCGATGTCATTGTGTGATTGTGAAGCCTCAAACATCGGAGGTATTTGTTCCCAGTTTCCTTTCCGACGTTTGTTCTGCTCGACTTGAGACTGAGATTATAGGTTTTAATTTACTGGCACGCTCTTCTGCAGCCCCGTCTGCCCTCAGCATTTAAACAGCTGAGTTGAACCCTCACATCTGATGAGCATAACTGTGGTGGGCGGGCCGGCTTTTAGTTGCTTAAGCACTAGCCTTGCACTCCTCCCCCCCACACCCTCCTTCTCCTGATTGTTGTTGTTTTTCTGAGCTGCTGCTGCTGCTGCTGCGAAGCCTCTGTGACAAACCCTTTGTAGGTAGAGCGTTAATTACAACCGTGGCAGCGACTGTGATCGCTGCGTGAAAAGGGCAGGCAGCAAATAGGCCTGGGTGGGTGGTGAGTGAGTGAATGAGTGAGTGAGTGTGTGAGTGAGTGAGGGGTAAGGGAGGGTATGTCAGCTGTCTTTGACTCACTGACAGACAGACACACACACACACACACGCACACACGTGTCGGTGTGAAGGACTACAGATGCAGATGAAAGATGCAGTGGTTCCTGTGGTGCAGACGTGCACGCTGACATTAAAATGATGGAGACACAGAACCATTGTTAGAACTGGCACTTGTCTTTTTTGCATACGTATCAATGCTCATAAAACACATGGTGCACGCTACATGGATATTGCACTGTGTATATCTTTTTATACACACACTGCACTCTGATCTACAGCCGTAGCATCTGTGCATATCTTTTAGAATAGTTGAATCTTCTCACCCTGGGGTTAAAAAAAAAACCCATCAATTTATTTTATCATTTATTTTAATAAGGTGTTAAGTGTATGACATGAGCTAAAGCCACATATCACAGCATTAGTAGCCTAAGCTACTTTGCAGTGTTCACTCCCAGATGGGCAGTTATACAAATGCAACGGTCAGTACACGTGATAACAATATATATGCAGACACATTTTTATTAATGACTGTAAAAAAATAAAATAAAGAGCTTTATAAAATGAAAGTATTTTATTGCTTGAAGCATAAAACCACTTTTATATGTGATATTCAAAATGTTGTGTATCAGATAAGCTTACTGCATGACTCCTCTGTGTTTTCTGTTTCTCTTCCTTCAGGCCGACGTTGTTGCGGGAACAACACTACCAGTATCTCAAGAAGGGCTTACGTCATTTATCAGACACTTACGAGGTACGGCGAGCACAGTGCACCACAGGGTGAAACATCTGTTGTTACGTTGGGTAACCCCCCCCAGCTTGGTTTTTAAACCAGAGTTCACTCAGAGGTTGCATTAGATCCAGTGTGTCAGTAATAACCTGGGTTGACCTGAAGGACAGTAACACTCACCGCCTCTGGTTAGGCACCTGATTGGCTCACTCGGCTTTAAATAGAAGCGCCATTGTACTCACTGTTCAGAAAAATATGCTTACTCACTCCAAGGAAGGTCACCTCTCTTTGTGTGTCTGAGTGAACTGTTTTTTTTTACCACAAAAGAGAGAGAGAGAAAAGAATTTGTTGCTCGCTCCTCCTCCAGCTCAGTATCCGGGCTGCTTTGAGTGAAACCTCAGCTGACAGCCGGAGCGTCAGCGCTGCTGTGACGCTGGATTTATGATGTTGCAGTGGTGGAAATTAGAAGCTGAATCATGATACTATGTGATAAAATCAGCACTTAAGACATCACAGCAGTGTGTTGTTGTGATGTATTGTCATAAACACAATCATATATTTACCAACCTTTGAAAATAAGTGCTGTGATATTTTCCCATGTGCCCCAGCTCTAGCGTCTTCCTCCTGGGCCTGTGTGTGTTTGTTTGTGTGTGTGTGTGTTTGTGTGTGTGCCTGGCAGACCCGTTTTCCCTCGTCTCTGTCCCTGACTGACTGATCTTCCTGTGTCGTTTATTGCTATAATTGGTCATCTGATGCCCATCTGATCATGTGGTGTGTGTGTGTGTGTGTGTGTGTGTTTTTTCTGTGTGTGTGGTGCTGTCCCTGTGTAAGTAGTGTTTGGACGCTAGCAGACCGTGGCTTTGCTTCTGGATTCTTCACAGTCTGGAGCTACTCGAGGAACCCATTCCCTCTGCTGTTGCCTCAGAGTGAGACACACACACACACACACATACACACACATACTCAATAACTAAACTACTACCAAGGGGCAGAAATGCAGCCAAATAAAGCCTGTGCACCGCCAAATACTTTTTGAATTATTTATATCCCTTGCATAGTTCTCATAATTACCAGATGCTGCTGCAAAGCAAGAGACAAAATGAACAGCAGCAGTTTCACTTTAACTGTCACCAGCAGGAGTGAGAGTTGTTTCATCTGCTATGCAAAATTTACTTACTACAAGTCATGTAATCCCAGTGCTCTCACCAAATCAGGCTGTTTAGCATCTACATCTTAGGCTCTTAGGGCTGAACAGCTAATCCCAGTATTATCTGAAGTGCACTAAGGTACCTTGTAAGTTAATGTATATATTACAGTATATATAAATGAAAGCGTGAGGGATCATACTTGTTTGGTTCAAGACCCGACAAAAATCACACCATCATCCTTTCTATATGTTTGTCAATGGAAATTCATTGGATCAAAGGGCCAAAAACAGACTGAGCAAAAACTGTTGAGATGTTTGGTCTTCATGACTCGGACGTCCTCCTGATGGTGCTGCATGATGGATGAGAATCTAAAAACATCTAAAGAGCTTAAAAACCTTTGCACATCACTGCAGTCCACGGTTTACAACATGTCTGAAAATGGACATAAATCAATTGACATGTTGTAAAACAGCAGGTTATTAAAACCGAGCCTGCATCAATGCAACGAGCAGATCAATGTTACATGTCACTTTATTTTTGTTATCTCACCGTCATATTTCACTGAGCCTGTTCCAAAGTACAGAACCTGTTTGTTCTGTTATATCCTTCCACTTGTAGGTCCCATGATTTACTCCAGCAGTTAATCTTCATTTTCCTCCGTGATCGAATTCTCACAGTAATTAATAGTCATGGTGTTGATGTAAGAAGCTGCGATGACTCAGACGGTCGTGACTGGTGATTAGCAGCAGTAGTGACAGCACTGAGCTGAATAAGCAGGTGTGTCATTTGAGAGATGTCATGCAGCCATGACTCCAAACACTGTTGCTGTTATTGCCACCAAAATGTCACTTGATTAAATTATTGCCAGCTGAAAGTAACACTCTGCAAACCCCTGAAGCGAGCGCCGATGCCAGGCCGCCAACCCACACTCTCATTATTACTGCGAGGCGAGCCAGCACACCGGCTGGCACTGCCCAGGGCCAGCGTGACAGCCTCGTGCTCACACGCACACACACACACATAGAAACACACACGCTCTGTCCGGGGGCTTTATAACAATGCAACCTACAACAGATTGCTTTCTCTGTCCCATGAAATGTACACTGTTCTCAGGTCAGCGCTGGCACCGGTTTGTCCAGTTGGCCAAAGTTACTGTAGGTTTCCCTTCCAACTCAGTTGGCTCGAGACGCGCTCGCAGTTTTTGTGATTTCTCCCCCCGTGGCGGAGGATGAAGAGGACGTTTGTGCGAGCAGCAGTCTGGTGCACGGAGGCTGGAAAGAAAGGAAGCTGTGGTTAAACACGGTCGCGCTCGGTGCCACGTCAGCGACAGGGAGCGAACCCAGTGGTGCTGGTTTCACAGAGTGCGGAGGCTCTGCAGGCCCAAGACACAGAACCGGAGACTCTGGTGGTTTGACACGATGTTGTTTGTGAGGAAGAAAAGCTGGTTTTTGTCCATGGACTGTTAATGAGCAAAATGTGTTTCATTGTGCACTTGTTTTTGAATGGGTAGATAAAGTTAATTGGAAATGCATGGTCATTGTCAGACTCATGTGCTTTCATGCACAGTTGGACACATTCACATGAAGGATCTGTCCAGTACAACCTCAGTGAGCAGCTCCATTAGAAGGTTATTGTATATTTCTTATCTCTTTCTACAGTTTGAATCCACATTGAAAAGAACAGTGAATCAAAAGGTGCAGAATTTGAAAGTAACTTGGAAACAAACAGAGTGGGACCATTAATATTAATTCATGTAACATTTGATAAGAAGAATCTGTTTGTATGTGCTGTTCTCAGATCAGTGGATGGTGTGGTAGTCGTGTGTGCATGCTCACATCAGAATGAGGAAGACGTGACCTCAGTGACTTTGATCATGGTGTGATGATGACTGTTGCTGGGAAAAACAGTCGTCGACCAGTGAGTGGTGGTGGTTCTTTGGACAGACACGGCTCATCGATGAGAGAGGTCAGAGAACTAGTGAGTGAGTGGAGCGGATACAAAGGCCATGGTCACTCAGATAACCACTCTTTATAACTGTGGCGAGCAGAAAAGAAAGAAAAAAGCCCATCTCTGAACATGCATCTTATTGTTCAGCAGCTGGAGATCACGTCAGGTTCCACTGCCCTCAGCCAAGAGCAGAAACCTGAAGCTGCAGTGGAAACAAACTCACCAAACTGGACCGAGGACGACTGGAAAAAAAAAAAAAAGCGCAGCCTGGTCTGATGAATCTGGTCAGAATTTTTGGCGTCAACAACATGAATTCATCGAGCCAACGTGCCTTATGTTGCAGTCCAGGCTGCTGCTGGTTTAACAGCGAGGGCCGAGGTTTTCCTGGCACATCGTGGCCTCCTTGACATCAACGGTCATGTTTTACATGTATGTGTTGTTGCATTGTCATGGAGAAACAAACCAAATATTTCCCAGAACATTAGTTGTTGTGTTGGATAATTAAAGCTTCTCCCTCAGACTTATTCCACACACACACACACACACACAGACACACACAGACTGACTGACTCTCCTCTGTGTGATAGATGCACTCATTTGAGAACTAATCAGTGGCCAGAGGTCTGTTATTGTTTGACTATAATAAAAAATGTCTTTATGTATGTTTACATTGTCAACTCATAAATCTCCATTAGCCTGACTTACAAACTTAGTGGAGACATGAATTAATTGTGCTCCTGAACCTCTTCTCTCGTCTCCTCAGTGTGTGTCAGTTCCTGGCTCGTTGTCAGAGCCCAACAGGAGGATTTGCAGGAGGACCGGGACAACACGCCCACCTAGCCCCCACCTATGCTGCCGTCAACGCCCTCTGTATCATTGGCACAGAAGAGGCCTATAACGTTATAAACAGGTACAGTCCTGCTCACACAGGCACGGTTACACTTGCTGTACACTTGTTATGCTGTGTTTTCCTACATTGTGTCTGTACAGAGAAGAAACTAAGAAGCTGAGCTCAACATATATGTAGAAGAGGATAAATACTGTCTATCAGATCACAAACATCTCAGCAGATTATGAATTTTGTTGTCAGCACTAGTTTGACTTTCCAGACCTCAGGAGTTTGAGAGATGATCTGTGATTTGTCACGGTGACTTTGTTGGGAGATAAACTCAGAGTTGCACCGTGGACAGTAAGTGTATCAGATTGCAAAATGTGTTTGTACAGAACAATGTGGAAGACTTTATCTAATAGTATTTTCTGAATCTTCTGAATGTAAACTCAAATGTGAAAAACCATATCTCTACGCTTCATTATCTTAAAGATATTAATAGCTAGTAATTAACATCCATCAACCACAGAGGGTTAATGCCATTTATATTATCTTTGATATTGAGTGTTGATCTGTCTAAATACTAATGGTCTGGATATTGAATATTGTATCAGGCTTATGGCAAAAAACCATCATGAAATCCCCAGTCACATGACTGAGCGTTTAATTAGTGTTTGAAATTCATTCATTAATTGACACGTTCAAATCCTCTTGAGTGTAATTATATTTTTCTGCAGTGCTACATCATATTAGCTCTGACCTTTTTGCAGTTGTAGGAAAACATTACAGAAACCTCTTTAAGATGCTTTTTACACAGAAGCTAATTATAACCATTTGTATTGTGGACGTGTGTTTACGTGACCTTTTACTCCTCATTTTCTCTGTATTTATAACGGCCCAACTGGCACAGTGAAGCTCCTAATGGTCTCACTCGTGATTCCTGTTTCACTGATGTGATGCAGCTACTGAGAGCAGGTGTTAATGCTGCATTAGTGCTTTAATATATTCTCTCTTCTTCTCATCATATACCTCCTCCTCCTCCTCCTCCTCCTCCTCTTCCTTCCTGTCACCCGTCCTCTCTGTCTCTCTCTTGTTCCTGTGTTGACCCTGTCTCTAGGGAGAAGCTGCTAGATTTCCTATGGTCAGTGAAGCAGCCAGATGGCTCATTTGTGATGCACGTTGGAGGCGAGGTGGATGTCAGGTGAGATTATAATACCTCCTCTACCCTCCAGCTATTAGTCTCCACTCTCTATAATTTCATGGCTTTTCACAATTGAGTTTTTGCTTTATTGTCGCGACGTTGAAAGATCCAACACATAAGATGTAATTTATTTAAAACATTTGTCGGTTTTCATCATTGTACATTGTTGTACAACAAACAGAAATATTTTCACAGCTAAATTTGCTCACTGAGTCTTCTCATGAAGTGGGACATTTTTTAAAAGCACATCGCCTTTTCTTCTTCTATCCCTCTGCATTTTTTATGCTCTTTTGTTCATCTTGGTGTGGATAGAAAGAGGAGAAATACCCACATCTCTCTTGCATAAGAGTGGATTTATGTTATTTAAGTTACACTGTGTGTGTGTGTGTGTGTGTAACTCCTCTCTGTGAGTCAGTGCTATGTGGGGCAGTGGGATTTTTTTTTTTAATAAGTAGCTTTGAGGTATCGTCTTCTGTTTCAACAAAGAACCTCAGCAGTCAAAGTAAACTTCCTCAGTCTCTGAGGCGTCTCTTATCTGTTGCCAACCAATTAATGTTCTTCTGTCATTCTGTATTATTCAGCTCTTTGCTTATCATTTGCTGCCCTGTCTAAACCATGTATCTCTAACTTATCATAAACTAAGAAAAGCAGCCTTGTTTTACCTTTTACCTTGGGAGCCTGAATAGTTTTTATTTACCTGAGAGACTGCAGAGTGTTTTATTGTTTTGTTTTTAAGACATGAACTGAAGGGTGCCCTGAGGAAGAGGTAATGATACCAGGTGGATTATCTTGATGAAATTAAGTAAACTAATCTTGCAGTTATATAATTTTCACCAGACAGTCAGCAACCAATAAAAACAAAAACCCCGTCTCAATTTAAGTCTGGAAATGGTCTGGTTTTATCATTGTCAACAAATCTCTCTGGTCTCAAAAGACCAAAACCAACAATGAGTTAGTCCTATTAAGACCACGGATCTCGTTAATAAGCTTTAAAACATGTGTCATGTTTCGTCCTGCTGATGAACGCTGTGGCTCATTTTGTCTCAGTCACATTTACTGTACAGCATCCTGCTGCTGGAAATACTCAGTAGAGCACTATATGTGTGTTAATCCACAGCTGGAAATAGTCCCCAGCACATGCACCATCTCCTCCTGTTCCAGAAACATCTTCTAAGGAAGCTACTGAGGCTTTTTTTGTTTTTAACTATTTATATGTTCCCTGTTTTCAAAGATTTATATTATCATTATTTATGAGATGTGTTACAGTAATAAAAATGAAAATACAGAGCACCAGTGTTGAATCTCAGTTTCATAAGAAATGTGACCAGTGGAGTTCAGTCTGACTTTTATTTTTTATTTTTTTAAACTCTCATCCAAATTCAGCTCCGATGTCCCAGTGCAGGGGCTTTTATGTCCCCTTGTTTCTTTATAACTATATGCAACATTCATATTAAACACAGAATAGAAACTATGCTCAGTTTTTAACACTGTAACATAACGGCCTCTGGATGACAGCGGTGAAATAAACTATTCCAGGCTTGTTTGTTGGATGAGTTCAGCGTTCCCTCTGGTCTCATCAAGCCTTTTGTTAATAGTCATAAAAAGCTAAATTAGCATCTGCCTTCAGTTCTTGATGAGTTATTAATTCTAAAAGCTCTCCAGCCTCTTAATGGCAGAGAAAATAAAACATGCAGCAGCGTGGATGACTTGACAAATGGTAACAGGTGAACACAAAAGGCAAAATGGATAAAGGTTTATGCTGGATGTGCTGCTGTCGGTCTAAAAATACAGTGCCCTGGACCATTATGTGAAAGTCCAGGAGGAGCAGACTTCCTGTTCAGCCACGTCTCTCTTTGTTGATCTCTATCTGTGTTTTTTTCATAGGAGTGCGTACTGCGCAGCATCTGTGGCGTCGCTCACAAACATCCTCACACCGAAACTGTTTGAGGACACGACCAGCTGGATCCTCAGGTACCAACAAACCACCACAGAGGTTCATTCAACACTGTTTGGTCATCCCTCTGTTTAAATCAAGTGTGTGTCCTCTGCTGTTTCCAGGTGTCAGAACTGGGAGGGGGGTCTAAGTGGAGTCCCAGGCTTGGAGGCCCACGGTGGGTACACCTTCTGTGGCACAGCCGCCCTCGTCATCCTGGGCAAAGAACATATGCTGGATCTCAAAGCCTTGCTGGTGAGGAACCCAATGACATTTATGTCTGGAGTACAGTGTAGTACAGATAGTCCCCCCCCCCGCCGCCCCCTGCCCCCTGCCCTGTAGAAACCTATAGTAGGTATTCAGCCTTTGTGCTGAAGTAAAATCCCTGTTCAAGGCTGCTGTGGCATGAGGCGCCGAGCATAAACACGTAGATGTGATAACATAAGAATATATTGTTATGACTCAGTGAGATTCCACTGAGCAAAACAACTGATAACGCCTGGTGAGCAGCCATTTTGTTCTGAAATGCTGCAGTGAAGCTCACGGCTTTGGTCTTTTTTTTTCTTTGCTTATTTTAGATTCCTTCAGATGTGTGTTCAGGGAACATTTCCTGTCTGGTGGAGCCGTTCACAGTCAGACCTTTAAGCAGTAACTTGTCATTATTTCATCTCACTTGTTTAGTCACCAGGCTCCTGACATGTTGAGGGTCAAAGTGCCCATCACTTTTCCTACAGTGCTTGTGTTGGGACTATTGAGGATGTAATGTTTAATCCTCCATAGGGAAATTCTCTGGTCGTTTTCCTGCTTCCACAGGAGTTAGAGATCAGAGCAGCAGCCCTGCAGCTTTATGTAGCCTGGGCAGATGCTCGCTGACACAAAGCTTAAGGTCACGGGGGAAAAAAAAGAGATGGTAGGGCAGCCTGCAGCAGTTTCACTCTGAGAGTCACAGTTCAGTTTGGTTTTCTTAGTCATGTTTGTAGTAAATGCTGAGCTCCTGTGGCTGCAGCCTTCGTCTCACTGTCTCTATCTTATAGCAACATATTCAAATCTAGTGTGGTAATAAAGTTTCATTTGCATGTGACCAGTCAGGAAACTTGTTACCCACACTCTGGCAGGCTTGTAAATCATGGCCTCTTCATTGGTCGGTGGTAACGCTCCCGGCTCCCAATGTCACAGGTGAACGGGAGGAGCGTGCCCTCTGAGGTGTCCCGTGTCACGGCCCCCTCCCCCAGCGTATGGATCTGTGTCTCAGTGGTTTAACCTGAGTGTCAGTGGAGTTGCCAGAGATGGTCTTTGGTGGTGCGGCAAAAGGTTGTAAGTCGACACCAGGTCGAGAATATCTACAGCAGCGCGGCTCATCTGCTGCATCTCCTCTGCACAGAGCTATCACCGGTTCACATCTGTGTCAGACAGACGAGAAGTGTATAACAGAACACATAGAGCAATGTGCAAATGTACATGTAGGCACAAAATAAAATCAGTGATACTTATAATAACAACAAATTATAAATCAATCAATTTAATTTGATCATTTAAAAGTCATATACAGTAGAATAATATAAAAAAAAACATCATCACAATGTAATAAAATAGAATAAAAGGTAGGATCCATGCTTTTATGATTTCCCTGTAACGTTTCCTTTTCAGTCAGTGACACATGAATGTTAATAGACACATCTGGAGACATCTGTTTGCAAACATCTGTCTGTGCAGAGTCTCGTCTGTGGCTCACGTATCTGTAGCTGATTTCTTCCCAGCTGTAACAATATTTTTAACCTTTTCGAAGCGATGCAGCGTCAGAGTGAACAACAAAAAAAAGAGTCTTTCATCTAGTGTCTCCTTACGTGTAGTGATGTGGGATGAGTCACGCTGAATATGAAACAGTCCCAGTTTCATCAGGGAGACGATGAATTAATCATTGACACTGAGAAGAGGTTCGTGTGGCGCTCGTGCAGCTCTCACAGTCACCATGCCTGGGTAGATTTATTTTTTGCTCTGTAATACAGAAGTTTCGTTTTCAGGAATGACGTTGAGCAGCAGAGTGATGAGTGGGAAGGTGACAGATTTAAGTTACAGGGTGTGATTGATATGATGTGATTGATGTGTGTTGTGTGTGTATTAACACCAGCTGATTCATTTGACTGAGAACAGAGTCACATTTTAACTGTCAGGTATGAAGAGGAAGGGAAGCATCATGTTTCCCACAGTACAGCTCGTCAATGAATGATCGGTCTGTCTGGTTCAAGTCAAACCCAGACTGAAGTGAAGTCTGCAGCAGCCTGTGTGAAGCCTTAATGATGCTGATTACACTCTGAGTTTAATGTGTGAAGGTCACAGAGAAACTAAGACCAGCCTGTGATACACATTTACTAAGAGCAGACACATATCCAGACTTTAGAGCCTGCTGTTTGTACATACTGCATGTTGCTCAGCTACAGTCAGACCCCCCACACACACACACACACACTCTCTCCTCTCTCTGTGTGAAACACTGAGATAAATCCCAGAGCCAGCGTTAATAAACTAAACGTCGTCGTCCACAGACGGACCAGACCCCAGCTGGTATTAAACCCAGTTTCCCATAATTACTCGATCCGAGGCCAGAAAAAGGACTGGATGTGCCACCAATTAGTGGTTTCCATAGCAACAATATCAGAAAAATTTCCCTTTCCTTTCCACTTTTTGAAAGTATTAAGACACAGCGTCGTCTTCCTCCTCCCTGCCTCTGGTCCTGGTCGGGTCTCTCTGTCTCTCTGTGTCTGATCAGAGTTTAACATTGTGACAGTTTTCAAAGTGTCCACATGCTGTGGTTATTCCTCTTTGTGATTATTTGTAATGCGTGTGTTTGTGGCGTGTCCTCCTCAGCGGTGGGTGGTCAGCAGACAGATGCGATTCGAGGGAGGCTTCCAGGGTCGCTGCAATAAACTGGTGGACGGCTGCTACTCGTTCTGGCAGGCTGGACTCCTGCCTCTACTGCACAGAGCTTTATTCAAAGAAGGTACCTGCTTCAGTAGGTTTTGTTTTTTATTATTATTTCAGTTCAATATCATGTGATATTCTACAGTCAAATGTTCATTATCAGCACAGGCACAAGTCCTAATGGGCCATCTGTGAGTTTCTGTCCAGGCACAGAAATGTGTGGTGCAGAGCATAACAATATTATCTCTGTTTGGATCATAATGGTTATTGGGAGACGATATATAATGTTATAATTCAGATAAGGACGACATGAAGGTGACAAATTTAATCACAATGTAATCAAAACTGTGCAATATTTACGCATCTGATAAAGGTCAGATGTGTCACAACACTGTTGTACAATGTCAGCACTTTAAGTGTTGTGTTGCTATGGAGACACCCTGTTCAAGAGTAAATGGACATGATAATTTCTTTGGTACGAGACACAACGAAACAAAAATCACATCATGAGTTTTATATTTTTCAAGTTACAATGGCTCATCACACTGTCTGCCCATGTAACACACACATGAGCCTTGTCCCAGGGCCACATCCTTCAGAGGACATGGTCAGCGAAGGTCTGGCCCTTCCTACCTGTCACACACGGCAGACTGGCTCTCTGTCAGTATTGTTTGCTTCCATTAACAACACACAATGCATCTGTCTTGGGGATAGGCTGGGTCACAAAGGATCCTCCCATTTGATCCTGTTGTCCTGGAAAAGCAGGCTGCATGTGAAGGAGCCTTTGAAGTCAGACAGACTGGTCACACGGGTGTGTGTGTATGTATATGTGTGTGTGTGTGTGTTATGTTTTTGTGTGTTTCATGGGTTTTGTGTTTGTGCAGGAGAGTTGGAGCTGAGTCGGCAGAGGTGGATGTTTGAGCAGCAGGCCCTGCAGGAGTACATCCTCCTCTGCTGTCAGAACCCAACAGGGGGCCTCCTGGATAAGCCTGGCAAGTCAGTACCACACCATCTGGACACACACACACACACACACACACACACACACACTCACTCTACTCTGTTACATGCTGACAAACCATATGAATCACATGTATTTTTCCTGTATTGTGTCTGTGTGTCCAGATCCAGAGACTTCTACCACACGTGTTACTGCCTGAGTGGACTCGCCATAGCACAGCACTTTGGGAACATGGACCTGCACCATGAGATGGTCCTGGGCAGGGAGGAGAACAGACTGGTGAGGCTGCAGCAGGGACCAGGGGAGGGAGGGAGGGATCAATGAGGGAGGATTAATTCTTAGATTTAATATTAGAAACAAACAAGACGCTGGAGGCTGCAGCACATGCATCACTTCAGACAAGAAGAAGAGAGGCCAGTCAGTGAAGAAGAATCTCAGTGTAGCAGATGTAATTGTTTATCGTACAGTGTAGCTGATTTTAATCTGGTTGTTACTCATGTGCTAAATATATTCAGATTAGTAGTGTTAAAATGTGTCTGTCACACACAGTGCACATGTGAATCTGGAAGCGTGCTGGGTTTCATCGTGTCTGTTTTTTTTTGCATTGACTGTGATCAAGTTTGAATTTGTACCACAATCGCTTTGAGTTTCATTTAGCGCAGCACAGTCTGTTAAATATGACACCACTGCCACCACATCAACACCGCACACACACACACCACACACACCACCGCCCCGGTAGGACACAAATATTTGGAAATTTCAGATTTTTTAAGAAGTACCTCAACCAAGACTACAGTTCATTTCCCAGCTGCACATGTGTTTGATAATTTAACTGAATGCCAAACAGCATGATGTGCAGCAGAGATGTGTATCTGTCTATCTCAGGCACGTCAAAACTGTTCCACAAAGGGTCGGTGTGGCTGCAGGTTTTAGTTGCAACCACGCAGCAGCACACCAGACTTGACTTAGTTAATCAACTGATGTCAGTCTTCAGACAGTTGATTGGTCAAACTCTGTTCTCTTGGCTGGTTGGAACAAAAACCAGCAGCCACACGGCCCTTTGAGGAATAGTTTGGACATGCCTGGTCTATCTACAGGTCCTTGAAAGTGAAAATCATATATATTTTTATATGATATTAACTCAAGGCCTTTGAAAAACCTTCATAAGCGGCTCATTTTCTTTTTGACTCACTCACACGTCTCATTCCTCCACCTCCCTCCTCATTTAGAGACAAATCTGTAACAAGACCCTCTGACAGATGTTTGACGTTGGGAGGAGTTGAGAAGTAAAGTAAGGCGAATGACGTGTGGTTACACTTACAGATGTGAGCGGCGCTGGCAGTGTTGCTGCTTTTATTTTCCTGTTTCCTGTTTAATGACTGGCACTAACTGTTGGTTACAGAAAACCTCCCACTCCTCCCACCCCCTCACCCCCTCCACTGCATGCATGCATGCTTGTGCACACAAGCACACATTAATATTCTGCTACAGCCTCTCATGTGCAGCCCCAAACCTACAGAGTGTAGACAAAATGAATCATCCAGTATATATGAGCCCTGCAACAAATACCCAGCATTAAGGTTATTATGCTCTGTGTTTGTCTAAGAGAGGCTTTGATTCAACTCTGGAAATTTTCGGATGGTTGTGTTATGTGCTAATGTTGCAATAGAAGCTCTTGTAACGTCTCGTCTGCTGCCACGAACGACCAGAACAAAAGGAGAAGGGAGATTTATCACACGGCTTTTCACCTTCTGTTTACATGTTTTCATTTCTTTGGGTTCAGTATTTGTTTTCCTTTGTTGCACATGAACTCTGACCTGTTGTTCCTGACTCATGTTATTTGCCTCCTATGCAGATAGTTGATAAAAAATGTTTAATATTTTTCTTTTCCTTCATTTGAATCTAGTCAAAGATGCTGTTTTCTCTCTGAAATAAGTGTTTAGTTGTTGTTTATTGTTCCACCATGTTCAATAATCAATCAATCATCTGTTCAAATGGATTGTTAAGGCATGTAAATATCTTCTTTCTCCTATGTTTTGATTGTGGGGAGCTCATTTTATTGTTTTTTTATTATTTGTATATGTTGAATGGAGCACTGTTGCATCCTTTCTGCAGGGGATTGATCAGGTGTCCTGACTGATCTGATCTGTTCTGATCACACTCACACCTGGTGATTGAAGATAAAACTGGTGAGAACAGATGCTTTAAAAAACTGAACCAAACATCTTGTTGTCTTTTTGTTCTGTCCTTCAGGCTCCCACTCATCCGGTTTACAACATCTGTCCAGAGAAGGTGGCTCAGGCCTTGCAACACTTTCACCAGCTGCCCGTACCCAACGACCCCCGGCGGCCGGAAGCACCCGCCGCCGCCCCCGCCACCACCGACGGCCCCTCGGACCCCTCTGCTGCCTCTGGATCAGCCGACCCTCAGTCCTAGTCGGTCCTCAGCAGAGACATCACTACATTTGAACCAGCCAACTCCGGGGAGACGGGACTTGCAGCAGCAAACGGTGACCTGGTCTGATGTGGACGAGGTGCTGGGAGCCTGCCGGACAGCGGAGCTTCAGTAGAGAAGAGGGGCTGGAGTTTAGGAGGAGTTTGCCCTGGTAAAGCTCCACGGTCCTGCGTGGGCAGCTTTGCATACAGCTGATTTTTTTTTTTCTTTTGCTTGCAACGCCTCTTGTTTTCATTGTCTGAAATAAAAGTGAAACTATGAGGTTTCAATATGACCGACGTTAATAAAACTTTGTAGAGCACTTTTCATAACGGTGTTTTAAAATGCTTCATGACTCTCAGATATGCTGAGCTGGCAGGTAAAACCAACAAACTACAATGTGCTGTGGCTTCCTTTTGTATTTTTTTTAAGCTCACCTGTTGATTTCCAGGGGAAGTTTTTTTTTTAAAAGCCCTTTAAATAATTTGGCAGCCAACTCAGTGAATAAAACATGAACCATCCAAATGGTTAAAAGATTTTAGATACTCTCATTTTAGTATCTTGGTGCGTAGGGAGGGATTTTTACGTCCTAGGGGAAATGTAAAATAAAAAGTAAAATCCATGATCCTTAAATACAGACACTTCACGATGGTCAGACTCGAAGTAGGTTGTCCACAGCTGTTGCTCACAGATGAAAACGTCAGATGGTCCAGTTTTGTTCCTCCTGGTCACACAGTTATAACACACAACCCTGGTGAGGGTGGAAGACTCATTACATAATGGGACATTTACATTTCATTACACCCTCATGGAGTCGTGCTCCAGACACCTGTCTGCTCCACTGCAAACCAGAAAAACCTGAAGTTGCCTTTGACTGCACTGAGATGACCTTTACTGCAGCAGCTGGGGAAGTTAACAGGAGAAATATGGCTCATCATAAAACAACTGAGTGGCTCATGATTAAATCCACAGCAGCAGACTTTAACCTCTTGGTGTGACAGCTTAAAAAACACCACACAGCATGTTAAAGGATAAAATAGTTTATTTTATAGTCTCATAGTAAAGGTAGGCCTCAACTTGCAAGACAATTGTTGGCAGTATGTACAACATACTTGTAATTTCCATGGAATGGAATCGGACAAACAAAGACCTATTACACTAATTATATCCTCCTAAATGGAAATAAAATGGAAACAATATACATACACACACGTTTCCTAGACACGCAAAAAATGCTTCCTTTTTTCCTTGGGGATTCAGCAACATTGACTTTTTTTTTTTTAAACTGTGTAAAGCACGACACATCGACAGGGACTCGTTTCGCTTCCTTGTACTGCAAAAAAGACGGGAGCTACCTTTTGACATTCAATACCTATTTTTATACCCTTAAGGAAAACTACAAGTGACAAATTGGCATTTTCCCCATGACTTGTGAGATTACTACAAAATGCATAACATATTTTAGAACTTGAAAACATCCAATCAATGCTTGTTTTTATTTTTATTTTTTAGTAATAATATATAAAATGAGATGCCTAACGTATTCAGCCACCTAAAGTCATTCACTACTTCAAGCTAAAGGACAAAATACGATACAAGTTTAGGAATATTCTCCTTCAAAACATCAATTTCAACAAAGGAGTCACGTTTTCTTTTTTTCTCTTTTTTCTTTAATCCTGTGTCTAACAAACGTGTCAGGCAGAAAACATCTGCAATCCAGTGGGCCTGAGGTGGGTATCACTTTAACATTTGCTTCAAAGCGTCTTCACATTCTTTAGTGGAAAAAGTAAGCTACAAATGTTTGTTGGTTTTTTTCTTCTGGTTTTATTCTAAAAAGGTAAACTTCTTCTCCAGGACCACTTATCTAGGTGTGTGTGTGTGTGTGTGTGTGTGTGTGTGTGTGTGTGTGTAAAGTCTAAACAGGTTTTTATCAAGAATAACAAAATTAAACAAAAAAATAAACAAAAACAAAAAGAAACAAAAATATATAATATAGCAGTGCTTGAAGGAGTACGCCTGGCACACCCTCCCACCCCCCAAAAACGACCCGGGTAGGAGGAGGGGGCTTTACTGAGGGTACAAAAAAGCATCAAGTCCTTAAGTAGCCAAGCTGCCTCTTTTTGGGTTTTGGATTGTTGACATTGCTAGAGGAGGGGGAGGAAGGGGAGGAGGAGGAGGGGGGGGGATACCAATGACGCAGAACCAGAGTAAAGAGAGAGGGGGGAGGAGGATGGGAAGGGGGGAAAAACCTGAAGCTCTCTAAGATGAACTGAAGCGGCCGTCTTCCACCCCGCGGACTTTCTCCCTCCTGTTTTCGCAGAGACCGGGTGGAGAAGGAGACGATAGTGATGTCGGTGTGAGGAGGGTTTTTTTTGTTGTTTTCGTGGGGGTCATGAGTCTCCAGTGCGAGCCCACCCAGAGATGGAGGAGAGAGGACGAGGACAACGGTGAGGGAGGCCGGCGGTGGTGGTTGTTGGCATGAAGGGGGGAGGGTCTGATGAGCCTCGAGAGCTTTGAAGGCTTACGTTTTATCCTCTCGCCCTCCCTTGTGCTCCGCCACCTCGACCCTTGGCCAGGATGTTAGCTGCTGGGCTCTCTTTAGCTGGCCTCCACGCGCAGCTTCTTCCTGTTGGGCGGCTCGTCGGGCTCCGACTCGGAGCTGGAGTCGGAGCCGCCGTCGAACGCAGACACGGCGCTGCCTTTGGGGTTGGTGTAGAGGCTGCTGTCAGACGATGAGTAGCTGGTCTGGAGCTGAGCAGAGCCCTTCACCTTCTCCAGAGCACGGACTGCGTGAACACACACGCAACGCAGGAAGGAGAACAGCATGATCCACACATTAACAGAGACCAACATCAGGCTGTGGCCGTCCTCAGAAATACAGATAAACACAGAATATTAAATGTTCAATGGCGTCTCATTTCTTCAAAACCTAAAACCCAGCAGCTGAACTCAGGTCCCGCTCCATTTCCATCTAGCCTCTGTTACGTGATGTGATTCAATAATAGAAGAAAACTGTTTTACAAACATAACCATCTGAAAAACTTGGTTGCACCAGAGGTTTATGTTTTATATTAAATCATTTCTTTTTAGCTGAGGAATAATGCAAATGTCAAGCCACATGATTATTAGGAGTACTGGTACTGAACACAGTAATGGTCTTGAAAATGGTCTCGCCCCGGTCTCCCCGGTCTTGACTCAGTCTCAGGTTAGGCGTTCTAAGCCACAACACCAGCTAACACAACATCAGACTGCGATCACATGGGCAGATACTGCATTATGTGATTTCAGCTTTTTCAAAAAAAAAACTAATAATAAAATAAAACTGGAGACGTGACTTTTGTTTCGTTGGGTCTTGCACCAAACAAATCCACACGTCCCTTTGTGTCTTGAGAATCAGATGATTTGTTGTCAGGGTGTGTCTGTAGCAACACCAACACTTCTGGTGCTGACAGGGAAATTGCAGCGACGTGGACATTGCACTTGGGCCGTGCTGTGATTAAACTGTGTTGATACCAAGAGAAAACTCAGAAACTTGTAGCACTGACAAAGAGACACTGAGACAGAGTGAAGATGAGCACAGCAGAGGCGAGACTTCTCTTTGTCTGGTGGTTTGATTGTGATATTGGGACAACATGTTCTCAAACCATTCATGCGTGATCCCCTTTATCACTACAACATGATGGTGGAGCATTTGCATTTCCTTGCCCCCCCCTCCCTTCCTCCTTCTCTTTCATTCGACACCTATCAGCTGCTGCAGGTCAAAAAACCTTCAGCTTCTATATGTGAAATAAAGTTTTGAAAACAGTCGTGTAGATCTAATCAGTGGAGAAAACAACAGTGTGTGTGTGTGTGTGTGTTGTGTTACCTTGCTGCTCCAGCAGAGCGTTCTGCCTCTTCAGGTCGTCAATGTCCTGCTGGTGTGTGTGATTTTTCCGCCTCATGTACTGGATGTACTCTGTGGCTTTGTCTAGGATTTGAGCTCGAGACGCCTGTTTGGTAGACTGCTGTTAGTGACACATGCAAAAATTGAAGCAATGACGCAAGTATACAGAGTCCTTATCAACATTTCTAACACACACAAAACACTCATGCTCATGTCATGATACTGCTACACACACAGACACACACACTGCAGGAGGCCACAGAGAAATCTAGGACAACGCAGCTTGGCTCCTCTTAACCTCTAAAATCCTCCAACACTTCAGTCCCGACATCCAGGGGGTGAGGTCATGACCCCCATCGTTACTGCAAACTCAAGTCCTGTCGCTACAACCAGCTCCTTCATCTTCAAGACATCATCTCACAAACATCTGTAAAGATCTAACCAGACCTGAGTCACACAGCTCTCTGTGGCCGATCACAGCTTTCAAAATAAAAGTCTTCCAATACCAATGTCTGATGAAAACCTCAAAGTACTTTACAAAATAAAGCTTGAACTTGTGCTTCATCACATTATTACCTCCACTGTGAAGGTTGTGTTGAAGCATTTTGCACCAAACTTGTTGGACACATGTACTGGAACTCATTTACTATGGATTTTATTCTTTTGGTTGTTTAACATTGGCCTTGGCAGGGTCTGTATTCTGTGAGTGTCCTTCATTGTTTTCTTTATTGATTTATCTGCCGATTATTCTCTGTGGTAATTGGTTTAGTCTATAAGAAGGTCAGGGCGAATGTTAATGTAAAATTCGCTTCGCAGTACTTTCCAAGGCCCAGCGGGCACGATGTGATTGTCTTTATTTAATCAGGGCAAACAGTATAAAAACCTAAAGATATTCTATTTATTATTGTAGAAAACTAATAAACTCTGAAAATATTCACATTTAAGAAGCTGTAACTTGTGTATTTTTGGTTATTTTTTTCTTTAAAGTCACGACAATCGATTCTCAAAAATTGTTGGTGATTCCCAACGTCTCCCTGTTTCAGCCTCAGCTGCTGTATTTAATGAGTGTGACTATTGTTCTGGCTGCCAACCACAAACTCAACTGATCGTGAAATGAGATGAGTCAGGACCTACGTGGCTTTTCCACCTCAGCTACATAATCTTTGTCCAACGGGAGACTTCGATACCTCAACTTTGACAAACATTAAAAATGTAACTAACAACAAGCACCACACAAAGGTCACGGCTTCATTAAACTGACTGATCAAACAACACCAGGTCCTTCCAGCACCGATACTGGTGTCGCGGCTTCAAACTCGGCCCTCGTGTTCACTTCTTCTGCTCTGCTTCCTCACACCAGAAACAATACTGCACTAAAACACAGCTACAACATGAGGACGGCCATGAGAGAGGGGCGGGGGTCGACCACTGAGGCGGCTGTAACCCAACACTTCGTACAAATTATGAGCAAACATCCCTTCGCAGCATCTCACGGGTCCCCGCCCTTCACGCTGTGTGTGTGTGTGTGTGTGTGTGTGTATATATGTGTGTGTGAGTCCTGAACTGGTCTTTTTAGGGGAAAATAAAACACTGTGCCCAGTTACTGAACCCCCTCCAAATGCTCTCAATGTCATGGATGTCAAAACAGGAAGAGAGCAACAAAATTTCCTCATAATAACTTCCTGACGCTGGTCCAAGTATTTAGACTGCATCACTGTCTTGCCTCTGCCAATCTGCACTCCTCCACCATCTGCCCCCCTCCTCCTCTTCTCAGTCCCTTCAACTGTTTCCCTCCACTGACACGCACACATCCAACAAGTCAAGACATCTGCGTCAAGAAACCATTAAATGTAACCTCATGGTAAAAACGCTCTCATCCCTGCATGGTCTCAGCAACAACAGCAGCACATCTCATGATCCACACAGACATGTCAAACATGATAACACTTCACATTATTCACATACACTGTTTTAGCAAACAAATGACAGAAATAGTGTGTATATATGTTTTTTTTCTATGGTGTAGGTGCCCGGAGGACTTACAGTCTGAGCGTTACCAACCTTTTCTCCCTGCAGGGCGGGCACCGAGTCCCGGAGGCTGTGAAAGCTGTCTTTGATGTGGTCCCTACGCTTGCGCTCCAGCGCATTGTGGTGTGCCCGTTTGTCTGCCTGCAATGAGAAGAGTCACAAGGCCTTCAGCCTGGCAGCAGAGCAGCGTGGGTAGAGAGGACAGTGGGTGTCCAGCCGTCCCTGGTCAAACCTACACAAACCGCTCTGCTGCCAAGTCTCACACTGTCCTGCACGACAACGACGACAACAACACTGTGTGCTTCTGATAATGACCTGAATCAATAAATATATGTATCTATATGCTCACATGTCATTTCTATCCATCAGAGGTGAACAACAACGACAACATTTAGCCAGTATGTGATCAGGGACTATCCAACGATCAATTACTTTCATTATTCATTCATTTACTGATCATTTTCTTTATTACCCAGCTCATCTATCACGAAACACTGAAACCTTTCCATCACAAAACCCAACATCCTCTAATTTCACCAACACTCAAAATATACATTTATTACTTTACAATCACATAACAGAGAAATGTAAACCCTCATGAAACTGACTGCTCCAGCTGCAGAGCAAACACCAATGTTTTTTTTTTCTTGTCATTTTCATATCAACAGAGTCTCACTCTTAATGTTATTACAACATCTGGTCTTAACATATTATCATGGGTCCTTGCAGAAACTCACACGTCAGACACCAGTTTGGACAATTATTGGGCAGTCGGTCAGCTAAACAACCAAGATGGAGAAAAACATCTTTACATCTGTGTATACTGGCTGGATGTTTTGGTGGTGGCTGCTGTCTGGTCAATAAAAAAATCATTTTTAAAACTGGAAAATAGAAATTCTTTAAGTCTTGACTCTACAAACAAACATCAAATCCCCAAAGTAATATCACCCGGTGTTCATATAAAAAAGACAAGACCAGGCAGGTTCTCACATCTGTGGGTCGACCACCAATATTAAATCATCAGACTACTGTCAATATCCTCACTGAAACACAAACAACTATAAGACGACCATAAAATAAAAAGAGTTAATGTGGGGGAAGAAAAAACAAAACAAATGTTGAGAGCCTTATCTCCAAGTGTGGAAACATTCCTGTATCATTAGATAAGAGCCAAACCAAAAGCTAATCACATTCCTCGCACCAAACTTCATTAAAACCCATGATGTTGATGGAACAATCTGCCAAGAGACGAATAAAACTGAAATGAACCACCTCGTTTGAGATAAATAATCAAAGTGACTGTCACCACCACGGACCACCACAACTCCGATAACCTCACGGTAATGAATATCGCACTTGAATTTCCTTTGGGATCAATAAAGTCTCTCTAAGTTGAAGTCTAAGTGGAAAAGGTGCAACAGACTCGGAGGTTCAGTTCCTCTCACGAGTGGCTGCTGGATTATGTGGCCATTTTAACCATGACCAGGTCAAGGTCAAGACACTGGGATCCTGAATGAGGATTACACCGACTGAATTAAAACGGCACGGCGACCGACAAAGACCTTTGTGAAATGTAGATTTATGGAGGTATTGTTGGGAGATTCGCTTTTTCGTAGCTTAAGATTCAGGGTTTAAAAAAGCAGCTCAGTGTTGTTTAGAGTTTGTTTTGTGCACTGAACATTTGTCTTCACTAGAGTACCCTGTTCTTTCTACAGTACACACAGCTTCAATCATATGACCTCGCCCGCGCTGGGCCAAAGTCATGGTTAATTTCAGGCTGCTGCTGCTGCTGCTCAAGCAAACTCCACATTTTTCATGTCTTATAACTCAGCGCAAACAGAAGCAGCATCGAACAGGCTGCATATTTCAGCTGCACATTTGCATCCTAATTAGACTGAAAAGGCACAAGATGGCTGCCATGATCACATGACCCCCCAAGCCAAAGAGTGAGAGACAGAGGAGAGTTTGCTTGCCTGTAGTTCAACCTGTTCTCAGCCTCCAATCACATGTCACCAGACTGAGACATCCAATCAGATGCTGCTCAGCGACGACTGACGATCAGCTCGCCTCATACGTTGAAAAACCCGGCAAAACCAAAGAGGCCTGATTTGAATATTTGCAACAAAACAGCAGCATTGTGCAAGCGCTCACACCGTTGCACCAAGCCGACGGAGATCTGGTAGAAGTCGTGTGACCTGCTATCATCAGCATCTGACTCATTTTGTCCTCTGATCAAAACAAAAACCAAAGTAGCCGCAAGTGAGACAGCACGCAGGTTAAAACAAGCTCTCAGTGTGTCATATGTCTGGTGGGAGGGACAGTGTGTTTAGTGTGTATGTGCTCTGCTACAACCCAGTGTGTCATATAGAAAGAAGACACCCAGCTCACGTGACCGACTGGTTAACAAATTACACGTGAGAAACGAGAAGTGGCCAAATGCCACCAACACGCCAATGAAACTGAAACGGTAATAAAAGAAAAACACTATCTAATAAAAGTTTACCCACAAGGCCCGACTTGTGATTGAATCTGGCTGGCATGGAAACAGCTGCTCCTGTCACACAAACGCAACAAAACATCCAGGAGGAGACGCAAATCCACCAGGACCTTCCACTACTCGTATCATGCAAACAGCCAGCGGAGAGGCGTGACCGCGCTCCCTCCATTAACCCTGGCATATACAAACATATGACTGGTGTTGATGGTATGTGCAATTACAAGTCTGGCAGCCATTTTCATTGTGTGACTAGACGGCTCCTTCTGAATCATACTCGTGGCTGATTTCTATATCCCGCAAGTGTGACAGGAAATTATAACCCAAGTTGAATATACCATGAAACGCTCCTATTTTGAAGTTGTGTGTGAGCGTCGGCTTCACTAATTCGTAATAAACACTTTTTTTTTTTTGTCATTCATTAATCAGTGAACCTTAATTAAGATTCAAGGACGTACTCAAGTGGGACTCTGTGGAGCTGCTCCACATACAACCACTCGATATTTTAGAGACATTAAGCGCCCTGGGTGATTTAAATAAAAACCTGCCACTTTGATGATATTCAACTTACAATTACTGCAACTTTTTTTTCAGTCTCACTCTGGCAAAGCTATATATTTTTTTTGAGCCAAGGCTGGTTCCTCTGCTAATCTTTTTATTTTTAACTTCAATAAATATCTGTATTGTTATATAGTATAAATCTAAATTTCTTGTCGTGATGTGCAGAAAATTTCTTATACTTGACGAGCCTTGATGATGATTTTATATTTTCTAGGGGAGATAAAAGATAATGGCTTGACAAATGTTATATACAACTCATTATTCACATTACAATCTCAATACAATAACCTGCCCTGAAGGTCTAATCTAACTGCCTATCTAACTCTACTCAGTCATGCTGTGGTGCCTTGCTGGCTGTACAGCACATGCTATCAGAGTTGTTAAGCACAAGAGGCATCAATTTAAAAATACAGGTGTCCAGTTACCTCGGTGCAGCCACTATCAGCTCATCATAAAACTGACACCTGACCATGACAGCATTACATAACCTCCCCAGGTGCCGAGTGGAGGAGCCGGTGATGATGATCACCTCACTTTATAAGAATGAAAACCTACACTTGTGTCAGGCTGCTGGAGAACATGGAGCCTTGTTGCACCAGTAACAGCAGGAACGCCAATAAACCAAACTCTCCTGTGGGCGAATGCGATGCTGTATTCAAGAGGAGCTGTAAACACCACACATTTTTAATATCAATGTCAACAATTAATTTTCTTTGTGCATTTCTTGGTCTATAAATAGTGAGTAAAAAGTAAAAAAAAAACATGTGCAGGGCAACACGTTCAAGTCTTTCACTATCTGCAATGATACAGAAGAGAAAAAGCAGCAACTCCTCCTCACATTTGACAATGTAAGCGTGTTCATTTTGCCAGCTCATTTACTTTAAAGGTTAACTGGCGATTATCAAAACGGCTGCCAAATAAATAATTGTTTTACCTCTATATTCAGGCCTCACACGTCATAATGGACATGATCCCTTTAGTCCAATGCGACTAGACGACCGGTTTCTTATCTCACCGCAAAACGAACTGTATCTCCAGACAACAGACTCACTATCTGTGTCCAAAACCCTATTCAGCGTCTGCCATGCTTCACTCAAAAGTCAAAAATATCATTTGCATATACGGTTAAATGATTTTCTCACTTTTCTATTTGCAAAGAGGCAAGTTGTGGCATCTCATTATAACCCACATTATCAGCGGCGTCTTAACCAGCTGCAGCCAGTGAAAGTTGACGCTGGGTGCTGTAACGACTTCTGTTGGTAGTAAATGTTACTCAGCTGAAGCTAATTAACGTTAATTCTGCCTGTTGCCAAAACCACAAAAAGAGAAATCATGGCTGCTGCCTGGTTTTATGTGCCTGGTGGTGCAGCCACCATTGGTAAACATGCCTGACCAAAGACGGGTGTGTGTGCGTGTGTGTGTGGGGGACAAGAAACGCCACTTTGTGTAAAATCTGTCGTATTGAATAATGTTCATTGAAGGCCTACTATTGATTTCTAGGTAAATAATCCAAGTGGGCACCTGGGGGGTGAAAATGACAGTTAATTTTATATTTGAGTAACATCAAGTATACTGCTAATGTAAAAGCTTAATGAACGGGACAGGAATTTATATTTTTCTATTAAATTACTGATCTGATTTTACAAAAACAAGCTGTGTTTATCACAGGAGTTTGTAATACGAGCTGTTTTATATAGAAATACTTAAATCCTTCTGCTGTATTTGTGCATGTGCAGATTTTTAGACAAACAGAAGAAGTGCAGAGCTGGAAGCAGCTGTCAGCCTCCGAGGGCCACAAACAGCTCTCAGGACATACATATTTATGTTTAAAGCTGCTCTAATCAAGTTAAATGACGCTAAGTGAACTGAAATCAGGTTTCCAGTCTTTCGTGTGCCTCTGCAAGTGAGCTGATGACTCTGTTGAAGCAAAAGGTCTGCTGGAGGGCGCCAGGATTTAAAGCTGTTTTACTATATTTACATCACTAATGTATGTTATTGAAAAAAAGATTTTAACACTAAATCGCTAAAAATGAGCTCCTGCGTTTCAATTCTCGGGATCGGATTAGAGGCGAGGCGTCGTGTTTGTGCAGCCTGTGCATTAACCCAAAGTCGTGCAGGGTGTATGCGATGCAGCTATACGTCATTCATTTAGACTGCCAGCCCTTTAGTGGCCTGTAGAGAGAAGATGGCTCTAATCACTGGCTGCAACACAGGGAAACATCCCGCAGCAGCAACAACAACAACCCCTTCCTGACACGAAGGCTTGGCCCGAGATGCAGGCGCGGCCACCCCCGCTCCTCTGCACATGCAACAAGCCTCCGTCCGTGTGGCTCTACCTTCCCTTCCCTCCTCCATCCAGCCTCTGCATCCTCACCGCGGATGCAGTGCGAAATGTAAACGGTCGTCTTTTTTTTTTTTTTTTCTAAGATGACCTAGATGTGTAATTTCCAAATCATGAGCGGAATCCCCGTGGTGTGAAGTGCAACGCCGAGGGGGGGGAAAAAGGAGGAAAAAACGACTCTGAGCAACAAACCAGCTGCCATCTGATACTAGAAAAGCTTTGTATCAACCGGGAAAAACAATAATAAACATGCAACAAAAACGCCTTTGTAGCGGGATAAAGCTTTGGTCTAAATATAGATGTCGTGTCACCTCTTCCTATGGCCGCGTACTCACAGGATGGGGGATACCCTGCAATGCACTACTAACGCTGATGCCGAGGAACAATCGCTGCACAAACAGAAATGCATAACTAACTAGTTCAAAATTGACGGGAAGTTGCCGTGCACACATGTTAATTTCATATATTTAAAACATAGATAAGCAGAAAGCAGCACTTTCACATTCAGTTTGAAGTAACACCAACCTCCACTGTGCAATCTTACCAATCGATTAAATACCAAGAAATAAATATATATGTGTATATATAGGAAAAAACAAAAGCATACAGTGAAGGGTAAATTAACTTTGCAAATAACAGTGAGACATTTTCGACACTGGACAAATCCCCCCAGCATTACGCACCACAGAGTGATATCTCGGTGATTCTTCCTGCAAAGAAACAGAACAAAAAGTACAATTGTAGCCATAATTGTTCAGCAAATCTCACTGTTTCGCTGAGGTGACTAGAGAGTGAAATAATTTAGCTGATAATCAATGCTAAGAAACAAGTAAGGCTAGTGTTGCTTATCAATTAATTCGACTCCCGACAAAAAAATTCTTATCACAGAAAGGCAGAGCTAGCCAGCCTACTGGTAGCTAGCGCTTAGCCGAGAAGCTAGTTCAGCTAAACCGCCAGCTAGCAAAATAACATCCTCAAAAAGCGAAAAGTGGCCATACTCACGTCACTATCGACTTCGATATCATCGTTATCACTCATTCTTCGATAAAATAGTCTAGTTTAAAGGGACGGGAGGCTAAAAAAACAACATGAATCGGTTTAGCACCGAGCGGCGCTCCAACAGCCAGACTGCTAACAGCTCACGTTCTGTTTGGACAGAACCGAGGTGGACTCTACCGTCTCCACGTGACTACTCTCCACACACAAGCCTCCCGCTGCGCAGCGCGCATGCGCAGTGTCACAAGGGCGCCTGGGAAGTGTAGTTACGGCGGTGGTTGTTCGGGGCGCTAACGTAAAAGAAGCACATTCTTAATGGAAAGTTTAACGTACATTTACATTACGAAATATAGTTTTCAAACGAAAAGATGAACAAATATCAACAAACAGCTTCAAACATTTTCCAAAAGAGAAGGCAACATTTACTCGTAGACTACAACACCCATGTGTCGTTGAGCTAGCCTGTAACGTCACAGCGTCTTGTTTCTCCGGAAGCATTATGGGAATTGCAGTTTGTGTCGTATTTGTATGTCAGAGTAGCTAAATAGGGCCATGGCCGAGACACGTGGATTTTAAGAGGAGACACTGAAGACACACAAACTCAGCAACCAGACGCACAGTCTCAGGTCCGGTTTCACCAGCCCACAAATACACACCAACCACCTTGTTCCCTGCTTTAAGCGCTCGAAAATACAGCTCCAGTGTTTTCGTGTATTTATTTTTCTTTCCCATTTCTTCATTTTCTGTTTTTCTCTCTTTATCACTATCTTCTGCTGTAGTCGATCGACTGATTGATCTGTTGAGAAACAGGATGTTAAACTGCATCAATTTTAATAACTGGTGAATCATTTGTCTTAAAAATTCACCTTTAATATCTCATAAAATGTGCACATATTTAGAGTTTTCCAAGTCTTTTATTTTAGTAACCAGGCTATCTGTGGACAATATGATACTTGAGGGGATATTTATCAGTATTTCAAACTTGAACCACAAGACAATCAGCTGATTGATCTGTACAGGAAATAATCATCAGTGTCAATAAGATGCAAAACTATACACCAACTATTTTAAATCATCACTGGTGAAAGAAAAAAATAACTTGTGTTGTTATGTCGAGTGGGGGCTGGTCACAGGACAAATGCAAATAATCTGCTCTGGTGCTTCCTTTTTCACAAAATTGTGCTGTAGATAAGGAGCTTACACTGTGGATTATTTTGTGCTGCAACAGTGGATCAGTCAATGTGTAAAAAAAAAAAACAAGCTTGGAGCAGCCTCATCCGTTCCCCCAGCAGGTCAAGAGGCCACAGCAGCTGCAGGCGACACCCTGCACGGCCTCCATCGCCCTCCCTGCCGAACCACAGCTTTAGACCTGCACTGACCTTCATCCCACCATCTCTTCCTCCACCTTTAAGCTGGTCTGGATTATCCCCCATTCTGTCTCCCGCCCTCTCTGACAATTTTACCCCCCCCACCCCGTCTATAGAGTCACTCTGTATGTCCTGCAGCGGCAGAGCCAAACAGGGTCACCCAGAAATATATGGTGGGTAACTGTACAGCCTATTTAAAGGATGACAACACAATAAGGCCAGGCTTTAATAATGCATCTGCTGTGGTGAAGTCTCTCCATCTTCGCGGACGACAGCAAGGAAGCATTTAGCAATATTTGTGCTCCGTGTTCCCATTTAAAACCAACCCAGGGGATGGTTACTGTTACAGGATGAGATATGATAATGAGACCGAGCTCACAGAAACCAAGATTTTTCTCCTCCTGCCTTCTTGCCACACCCTTAATGCTCTATCCCCCCCAGGCCTGAGCTTGAGTTATGAAGTGTTTTAACACCATTGCAGCCCATAATATTCAGGCTGCGGCAGGGAGCTCCAACACTGATTAGCTGTGGCCGGGGTCTGGAGGAGGAAAAAGTGGTAAAAATCCAGGCATGTGAAGCACTGAGCTGTAATTATAGTTGGAGAGGCTGATCAGTCCAGGCAGAGCCCCCCCCCGCCCCCCCGTGTCCTTACAGAGCCGGCCTGTTAAACCATTAAAATGCCCTCCTTTTGTCCCTTTCCAGCATATTGCCGACTACACCGAGAGCGCCCAGTACGCAGTCACCATGAGAGATTTTTTTTTTTCATTATTCTTGCCATTGTTGTTCCTGCATGACCTATAGAAGGGAGGGGAGGGGGTGTCTCAGTCAGATATATCACCAGATGAAGGGTAGAGAGCAGTTTCACTGTGCCAGTGAAGTGAAGTGAAGTGAAGTGCACTGGACGAGCATAATGTAGTTTCCCAGAGCGGCTCATGAGATCCTGTCCAGCAGTGTGAGCATCTGAAGGCACCTGCAGCTTTTCCATAAGCAGGAGTGTTTACAGTAATGTGATTTAACCGCATATATGAGTCACAGTGTGTTATCTGTACAGATCACATTCACTCTGCTTTGTTCCAGACATTATTGTTTTGTATTTTTCCCTTTAAAAAGAAAAAACACCTTTTCACATGAGCTGATCACTGAATGTGAATCAGGCCTTTGACCAAATTTGTCTCTACATACATGTTGTTTCATGATTAACGCACGTCCCACCAGACGTCAGGATATTATATGTTCAGCTGCAGCTGCTTTATTTTTAATATCTAAAAGATTATGTTCATTTTTGTCTCATTTGTTTTGTGTGTTTTTACTTGAGTCACAATGGTTTGATATTAATGTTGTCATTCATGTTCTGTGATGCCAGTAAGGCCATATGTGGTACTGTTATTGTTTTTGAAAATAAAAGCTCTGCAACTGTGACACATAACAACATTTTATACAGATGTTTGCATGCTTTTTATGGATTGGATGCTTTAATATCCGATCTTCAAGCCTCTTATGTCTGATCTGTAAAAACGTGTTTGCTGCTTTACTCCTCGTTCTTTTTCTTCCTGCACAGAGGAAGAGAAGCCTGTGGTTTATTGTTTCACAGAAGAAGAAACTTATTTACATATTTACTTGTCAGCCAAACTCGTTATGACTCATCAAGGTTATACTCATAAACACAATGCAGTCATGTAGTGCAGAATTTCCACAGACGCCTTTCAGATATTATTATTTGTGTTTTCACATATTTGTCACCATCCTTTATAACAACTGCAGAAGTGGCCCCTCCCCCGGGGTAAAAGCACATCTGGCTGTTACCTTTTAGTCAAATGTGTTTACATCCAGAGCTGTGTGTGCACAAGGAGCTTCCTCCTCCTCTTCCTCCGTTGATTCTCCACTTGCAGATGATGATGAGTTTGCAGCACATGACGGCCATCATGAGCCTTGGCATCAGCTCTGGAGTAACAGTCTGTGAACTGTGTGTAATTTGTGATCATGTGCAGGGTTTGTTCTTGGCAGAAGCTTAATGCGAGAGCTGTCGCCAACAAGCGTGATCACAACATCAAGACTGCACTTAGCTGTGAAGCAAAACTGTGGACTCCTAATGATCTGATCCGTTACATTTGTGTTGTTAGTGCTTTTAATGGCGGTTTGGCATCACGGGGTTTCTATTGTGCAATGTTGTTAAACGTGTCTCTGAAGACTCTGATGTTGTGGTTTCATTGGTTTAAGTACAGCTGAAGCTTCCTGACCTTTGCCCTACTTACTTCTACACGTCTCAGTTTAGAAGCTGTGGTAGATAAGTGCAGTCGGTCCATGTGAATTACGTTCTCACAGGACGGAGATCATCATTTAGATATTCTTCTCTTCTCCTCCCTGACTCTTTGTGTTCACTAGTAAACAAGTCAAAGTGAAAAAAAAGCTTCAGGGGAATGTGGAAGGGTCTCTCCCTGAGAGAACTTACAGTGAACGTCATAAAGAAGAAGAACTCATCTCAGACGTGACTGATGAGATAAATCAAAGACTCGTTGATCAGATAAAATGTTAAATTCAAATGAACACAAACACTCATTCCCCGGGTTTCTATGTGCAAACAGTTTCCTGTTTTAGGATGTATGTTTTGAGATGAAGGACTAGTTGTGGGTTTATGTCTTTTTCAATATGAGCCGGCTAGTTTCAATGATCAGAATCAATATTTTCTGACTAATATTTAGTATTTTACACTTAAATTAGTCATTTATTGAATTCAGAATCATTTCTGAAATACCCAGAGGTCATGGCGGTACAATGGTGAGCACTGTGGTCTCACAGCAAGAAGGTTCTGGATCTGATCCCAGGTCAGATCCACCCAGTGGAAGATGTGCTAATTTGGTTAGAGAGAGCGAATTTTAGACTTAGAGATACTTTATTGATCCAAGGGGAATTCAAATATCCAGTAGTGAAGACATACATATGATATAAGAGTATAGAGATAAGTAACTACTAATCTCAAACCTTTGATCACATATCTGTGTTTTGTCTTGTATTTTTCTAATCGTTTTTGCAGTGATTCAATAAAAAAAACACCCATGTTTGTGAGATATTTGTTGATTTGTTCGGCTTTTCTCTTGGGTTAAAGTCACACTTTCTCTCCCCCTGAGCTGCAGAAGCTGACTGTGCACTAGATGGCACCTCTGTACCACCAGCTGTCATCATGTGCTGTCATTTATGACTGACAACAACAAAAAAGTCAGCAGCAAAACACAAGGACCAGGTTCTGTCTCATGCCGAGAGAAGAAGAAGAGACGAAGGAAGAGGAGAAACCTCCGTCTCCACAGGTGATAAAAGTAGCTGCAATGTAGCTGCAAACATGTCTGTCAGTTTTACATACTAAGTGTTTGTGTGTGGGCTGGGTGGGAAATCCATTTAGGGTGGTTTCCTCTGTTTTTGCACAAACTGAGCTCCTGTAAAAGGTGTGTAATTCTCACCTGCAGAACACTCAGGAGGTCAGCGTGTAGCTGCGACACACTTTTATGAAGCTCCGTAGTATCTTTTTATTAAAAAAAAAAAAAAAATGCTTCTTGTCATGGGTACAAGACAGTTGTGAGAAATCCTGTGAAAGTAATTTGTCTGCACGCAGCATGTGAGCATGCCAGTGGGGAGGATGTGGTTGTCAACTCTGGAGATGCAGGTAAACTACACAAGAGAAGAGAAGAGACATGAGGCTCAAAAAACAAAAGAAGCAAAAAAGCTCCAGTGTTTTCCCTCCTTAATGCACGGATTTAACAGATTTAAAGTGCAACTCTGCAGAAATGTGGCACCATAAACACCTTCTGTGGTTCAGGTTCAAGCACTGTACACAAATATAAACAAAGAGGAAGTTTGAGAATGTGACTTTTATTTTGTTGGAAATAAAATGACTGAGATCTGTTTGGAAACACCTCCTTGTGATGATCAGACACCAGCAAACTGCAGGATTCACACTATGTTTACCCCTGTATGCTTCATGCTCAGTGCTTTGCACTATGGAGAACATATGAGATATTAGGGGGGAGGTTCTCAGGATCATATAACGTGAACTCTGAACTGAAAGATTGTGCTCACTTTGATCAGTGATGTGAAAGCAGGCACACTTATCATCACAGCGTCGACCTTTCTGCCGCTCACACTGACAATGAACACCGCAGTGTAGGAGCTACATGGACAGAAAGCACCAAAATAAAAGCACCATATTAACTCCAACTGGGAAAAAAGGTATGACAGCGTCTGGCCTCAGGGTCTTCAGATTTGTTTTGGGGTATGGTGTGTATGTGATGTGCATGTGTAAAGAGGAGTAACACGCAGAGCTGCACTAGCGCTGTCTTTTCACCTGCTTTAAACTTCTGCCAAATGTGGGCAGGTTTTTATTATTAGTTTTATTACCTGTCACAGATTTTATTTCTCCCTCCCGGCTACTTAACTCCTGTCATGCTTTTTATTCCAAAGAATTACAAAGAGCAGAGGAAGCATTGAGCACGACTGATGGATGGAGACATGAGGACACAGTGAAGCCTGAAGACACAGACTCCACCTGAGTGTTTTCTGATCTCTCTGTCTCTCTCTCTTGCTTCTCTGTGTTAGTGTTTGAAGATCATTACTACCAGTGGCTGGCGTGCTGCTCCACCATGGCGGATCGGTTACTCAACGTCACAGCTCCCAACACCAGCTCTGTGTCGATGCCTCTGATTTCACCTATGCTGGACAAATCCATCAACATACTGATGGTGATTGTCTTGTTCATCACTATGGTTTCACTGGGATGCACCATGGAGGTGTCCAAGATCAAGGTGAAAACAGACACACTCACTTTAGATGCAGATTATTTATGTTTACTAAGAACAAATCTTCTTTATGAGTACTTTTTATAATGAACAGCCCTTTCCCTCTGTTGCAGGGGCACATAGTGAAGCCTAAGGGTGTGACCATAGCAGTGCTGGCTCAGTACGGTGTCATGCCTCTTGCAGCCTTTTGCTTCGTTAAGGTTGGTACTTTATATTGTACTATCCAGGAAGCACCTGAAACCTCCTACAGTCTGAAACTACACATTATGAATGATTTGACTGTTAATATAGATCAGTGCATGTTATGATATGTCATCACATCTATTTTCTGTTTGTTGTTGGGGAAAAAAAAAACAAATAATGCTACAGAGCTGGTTCTAGACTTGTATATTATATTTAAGTTTTGATAGCATTTTATAATTGGCGTGATTATTGGTAAAAATGACCAATTTCTGTGATCTAAGAAACATGGGCATTAAACCAATGACCCTAAGATCAGGAGTCATGCATTGTACAGATACATATTCATCTCTCGTTCTCTGAACACTGACATGAAGGAGCTGTCAACCTGTGTGTGTGTGTGTGTGGACTTTGACAGTAAGAAAAGGTGATAAACACCACAAACATCCTAGAGTTGTGTTTCACAGAGACTTCATACAATGTATGGAGGAAAAAAGAGGTCAGACGTTGCTAAACTGCAGAGATATCAGAGGAGTCCCTAATCAACACATGCACATGGATAGGACAGTGGATGATGCCATTCACTCTGGAGTGGGAGTCTGGGGGTTTGAGTCCCAGTCAGGGCTACATGGCCATTTGGCTAGTATGTTGCCTGGGTCAACAGAAGAATAAGAGTTTATTATTGCTGAGGATGATGGCTGGCTTTCTTGGGTTTGGTCCAGATTGTGTCTCATGCTACAAAACTCTACGTGTTTAGAACCTGGCAACACGTCCAGCTGGATGGCTCTGTGGGTAATGTCACTGACTCTGGATAAGGAGGTGGGGTATGAATCCCACTCAGGGCTTGCATTTTGTGAGTGTGGTGCTAAGAAGAAGATGACGGCGTTATTATTTATTGCAGCTGGAGAGAGCCAGAGACAGCGTGGCCTTGGACTTGGCCTCGGCCTGGGCTCGGCCTTGGGCTCGGCCTTAGGCTCGGCCTTAGGCTTGGCCTTGGGCTCAGCCTTAGGCTTGGCTATGCAGGACTTCCATTCATTTTTGAGTTTTTTGTTTGTGGTCCTCTCAAAATTGTAGTAGTAGTGAACTCAAATTTGACATGGTGGATGAATGAGAGGAAGAAGAAGAGCAGATGAAGACATTAGAAGAGCTGTTATGTCTATCCTTGATATATTTGTTCACATGGTTTAATCCATCTCTCTCCTATGCATTAGTGATATTGGTGACATCAGTATGAGACACTGTTATCAGGAGCAGACTCTGATAACAGTGAGACGATGTTATCGTTTGGTGCTGTAGGCGTTCCAGCTGGACGACATGACGGCCGTGGTGATCCTGATCTGCGGCTGCTGTCCTGGAGGAAGTCTGTCCAACATCCTGGCTCTGGCCCTGCAGGGGGACATGAACCTCAGGTAGGACATTTGTCTTGTTGTTGAAAAACATCACATTATCATCACACCTAATATTTAAGAGCAGTTCAGAGATTCTGATACATTTGGCTTTGGACTTGTTTAAATGAAGCTCGCTCAGTGTGTGTGTGTGTGTGTGGATGTGTGTGAGGTGACAGCGAGCGTCAGCAGTCTGTGTCTTCATCTGGAGGTGGAGCTCATCTCTCTTGAAGAAGTGTCTCCTTGAAATGACGGATGAAGCCGCAGCCTGCAGACATGCAGAGGTGTCTGCCATCTGTACTTGACAGCTGTTTCCCTGAGCTGTCGTGAGACCTCCTGTCAGACTACAGTTATTTAAGAGGTTTTACAAAAGTTTAAAGGGCAAGTTCACCCAAATCTTAAAAAAAAGGTATCCAGCTGTGTAGATAGCTGATATCCTTTTGGCTCCCGTACCAAGGTGTTGAGAGATCTGCTGCTGGGACCTGAGCTGCCATCACAAAACTGTGGGAGTGAATGAATTCTCTTTCTGCCGTTCGAAGAACAAATCTCACCAGAGTAAATGTCACAGATAATCCACAGCTTTCACTGTGAGCGGTTTTACATAGATATGTTGTTGTGTGTTTTTGTCGAATGAGCCCTTTGAGTAAAAGTTCAGGGACCTCGCCCACGTGCTGCCACTTGCTTTCTTACTGGTGTAATTAATGACCGTGTGTCAATCAGAGAACATCCTGTGATCTGATCATTAGTGGCACAGTTTCTCCCATTAATTGGAGTTGAACGACCTGCAGGACAGCGCCCGATCATTAAACACGCAATAATAATAAGATTATGATATGATATTATTACTAGACCCCTTTACCTGCAGCCGTGAGGCCGTTCACCTCCTCAGGCTCAGTGTTGTTCAGGACATTCCTGCTCTATCTGACATCTGAGGATCTTATCTGCTGCACAGCTGTGAGGCAACATGAGCCATTAATGAGCGAAACAGACTCAAGTGTTGTTTTGATAAAATACTTAATAGAGAATATCATAAATATTTTTGTTTGTTTGAGTCATAATATGATTTTTCTGAGGCTTTAACAACAACAACAACTGCAGTTTAGTGGACTGATTATTAGCATGTAAAGGTGTGGCTGTGACATGTGGTTAAACAACTGCTGTTATATAATGGGGCAGAATGGGGGGGGGGGTCAAAAACCTTGGCACAGATAAGTCTAATGCACCTCAGAAAATGAGCGTGTGTAGCCATCCAGCAGCAGCAGCAGCCTCTGCAGGCTCCAGGTCTCATCACATCTCAGTGACAGTTCATGTGGACAGAGGTGAAGTAAAACCTCAGAGAAGTGGAAAGTGTTGATCGTGAGCTGGAAAAGGATATTAGCTCCCACAGAGACTCAGAGAAGCAAAATCAACACAGACCTTTAAAAACAAAAAGTTTATTCGAAACCATTTGTTTTCATTGGTTTTATATCTTTTATTGTAGAGTCTTTTTATTTAATGACTCATCCACACGTTATAGTTTTTGAAGTGATGGTTGAGGGGTCACCACAAACACCACGGTACACGTGAAAACAATTAATATCTTATCTTGTTTTTCAGGAAACAGGTCAAAACAGGAAGCTTTGAGTGACCGCCAAAATAAGGAGGAAGCTAGGAATCATAAATGATCTGAGAACCACAAATATCTTCACTATGTGACTTGGCAATCAGACAGACAGGCTGAGTGACTTGGCTGTGAAATTAAACTTTGCCACAGCAGTCGGTGTGTTTTCTGCTGCAATAACTGATTTCTACATTTAAAATAAGTCGGACAACCTCTTTCTCTCTGTCTCCTCCTCGTCTTCGCCTCAGTATTGTGATGACTTCCTGCTCCACGTTGCTGGCCATGGGCATGATGCCCCTGCTGCTCTACCTCTACTGCCAGGGCCTCACCAACCTGCAGAACTCAGTGCCCTATGTCGACATCATCTTGTCACTGGTCATGATCCTCATCCCCTGTGGCGCCGGCATCCTCATCAACCACTACAGGCCGCACTACGCCAAGACCATCACCAAGGTCAGTGCATAAAAACATGGAATTAATCAATAATGTTGGTAATTATTCCTGCAGGATTGATTCAAAACAAACTACACTGTAGAGAAGGAACATGGCCGCCTGGTGCGTCGTCTGTGGCCCAGACATGTGCAGGGTCAAAAATACAAACGTATTATCAGTCTGATCTGCTTCCTGTCCGCCTGCTCTCAGGTCGGCCTCGGTATCATGATGATCTCTGTGGTGGGCATCGCCACTGCTGCCAGTTTCTCCATCGGAAGCTCCATCCTGACCGTGATGTCTCCTCCCCTGATGGCCATCGGGGCCCTCATGCCCTTCACAGGCTACACCTTCGGATACATCATCTCCTCGCTCTTCAAACTCAACCAGTCGTAAGTCAGGAGCACTGGGGGTCATGTCTTTCTGAAAGGGTTTACAAGCCATAATCAATGGTTAATCAATGATCTATAAAGGCTTTGTAGATCAGGTATAAACCATTAAAATGAACAGTTTATTCATATTTGTTATTAAAATAATATTCAGCCTCTGATACATATGGTGGCAGAGTCATGAGCCTTCCTTTATGTGTCCACAACTTCCCATCCTTCAGGGAGCGGAGGACTGTCGCTATGGAAACAGGCTGTCAGAACATCCAGCTGTGCTCCACCATACTGAAGCTGGCCTACCCCCCCGAGGTGATCGGGCCTCTGTTCCTGTTCCCCATGGTCTACGTGTGCTTCCAGCTGCTGGAGGCGGCCGCGCTCATCGTGCTGTTCAGGTGTCACCAGAGGTTCACGCACGACGAGACAGGTGAGATGTTTTTTTGTTTTTTTTTTTACTGTAGGTGGTTTCATCTCAGGTCACATGATGCACAGGGTTTCAACTGTGCTGCTGAGGGACAGACATAACAGGAAGTGTCTGAGAATTTTGATTCATCATTAAAGGAAAAGTCTGGATACATTTGCATGACAACGATAAACATGGGCACTGTATATTATGGGATGACCTTATATAAATTTTTTTTTGTCATACATACTCACAGAAAACACTGTGCACTCCTGTCTGAACAGTGATGGTAAATATAAACCAAAGATTTCTCATGTCTGTAGTTTAACAGCCTCTAATGTGAAAGACTAGTTTCCACTGATTCATGCTTTTATTTTGGTATCCAATGCCAACTATATATAAAAAAAATCCACAGCAAATATAATAACTATTTTGAAGCAAGAAATTACTGTGACACTCGTCTGTCTGACCTGCAGGCTCGTACCAGCCGGCCACTGTGAGGACAAACTGAAGGAGGTGAATGAAGTCTGACTGTTTTTCTTTGGTCCAGTGATGTGAACTGTGTGTGGACCGAAGCCTGATGGGACCAGAGGCAGCCCTGCCGCTCACTCTGGACTTCCTGCACAACTTGAAGCAAAGATGTATATCAGTGTGGAAGCCATTTTGTGCCAGAGTAATTTATCTGTACATTGTCTTGTTAATGTTTCCTGATCGAGTGCTGACAAAGACAAAAACCCACGGTTTAGTTAAAATGCTTTTATTGAGTTCTTTGTCTTCCTACAGCATACAAACGTCCATCATATTTGTTTTGTTTTTTTTTCACTGTAAAATAAAATCCTCACGTAAAAAAATGTTGAATTTTTTTTTGTCTACATGTTCATCTTGAACCACAGTAACACCAGTCACAGTACCAACAAGTATCCTTGGAATTACATTTATACACTAAAATAAAAGTCTCCAATGCAGAACACAAAACCCCTTTAACCAAAAGAGATAAAATAACATTCATAACAACAATGCTAGTATCAACTGCATCAAGTGTCAACATCATTTCAAAGTGTTTAAATCAAAAGAGTTGACCTCATCCACAAAGAGAGCCATACATCCTACAAAATAAAAGTTTAACAGTCACCAAATGAAATGAGTCTATTTGCCTGTACAGCTCTTTAACTGGTGGAACAATGTGCTTTATTGTACACAGGTGTTCTTGATACTGACGCTGCCAAAACCGGGGTTGTGATAACGGGTTGTATTTGAGTTGTAAGCACAAATAAAGTATTAATAGAATAATAAACTTTTAATCTTGATCAAACAAAAACCCATGCAAGCATCCTAAGTTTTACTGACCACTCACAGCAGCTGTGGTGGCGACAGTGAGGCAAGGAAAGAGGGAGAAAAAGACGTGAAAATGTGGAAAGTGATTCAAAAATTCTCGCACCTAGAAGCAGAAGTATCACAAGGAGTAAGGACAGTGGTCGCACGACTCATCAGAACCTGCTACTGCTGGAAAAGTTTAGAGATCGGTGGCTCTGCGCCGACGGTGGATGTAGATGCTGGTTCAGTCAGACGTTAGCGATGGCACAGCAGAGCTGGACCTGCAGCCTTGTGGATGAATCATTTCAAAAAGGTGAGGAGTCACTGGGTGTAAACATACGACACAGACACACTGAATCTGCTGTCCAAATGATGTCACACCATTTAAATGCCCAATGAGAACAAAGTATCTACGCTTCCTGTCTGATATTGAATCTACGTGCTTAATGTGGAAAAAAAAAACTTGAGGACAGTGAGGAGAAAAATCCAGACAGGAAAAATCAGAGGTTACTGAGGGGGGGGGGACTCGTCCTGGCTGTCAGAGGGGTTGATGGGAGCTCCGGTGTGCCAACTCCTCCAAGCTGATTCTACTGCTGAAACAGGTTGTTTCTACGGTTTGATTCCCATTAAACTTACACATGAGCTCTTTAGCGCTGGCTGTCGGTGGAAGGGGAGCGAGAGCGGGAGCGTGAACGGGAGCGCGAGCGGGAGACGGAGGCTCTCTGAGGAGGCGGCGGGGAGGGCGGGGTGGCCGATTTGCTCGTCTTGGAGGAGCGCTTGGCGGGCTCCTTCGACTTGGGAGCCGGTGATGAATTGCTGCCGGCGGGGGAGGCGCTGCGGGAGCGGGAGCGGTTGTGGGCCTTGGCTGGGCTGCGGGAACGCCTGGGGGAGCGGGATGGAGAACGACCACGGGAACGAGACCGGGAGCGAGAAGAGCTCTCAGACCGAGAACGACTTCTTGACCTGGAAAACAGAACAGAGAGAAACACCGGATAAGTCACAAGTATATATCGTTTCTTATTGGAATTAATATTTCAGTCAATTAAAAAAACTGAATCTCTGAATTTTCCTGTACTTTTTTTTTTTTTTTTATCAAAATCATTTTACTGTTCTCAGGGCCTCACAAAACAAAACTTAAGTGCAGCTCAGGCACTGAAGAGAAATGAGAGTGAGAGTCACAGTGACAGCAGCTGGCAGCAAAGCCAACAGACTGACAAAACATCACTGAAGACAAACAAAACAAAGGATGTTACACTGTATGAATGCCAACACCAAGACAGAGCTATACATACTGTTATCTACCTGCCACCCCAGGGACACGCTGTTTGAGTCCTGTTGTTAAAACTGCACTTCACAATCAACTTATACAAAGGCTGCGCTGTATTTTAAAAAGAGGCGTCCTACTTCCAGGAATCTCCCATCTGAATTTAATACATCCAATCTGATAACCATTGTGTGTGTGTGTGTGTAGGAGTGAGCGAGTGGGTGGGGCAGCGTCCTTCCACCTGAGCAGGATGGAAAACGGGGGAAACAAAAGGATTAAGTGTGCTGTTTTTCTGCGTCTCCTCTCCAGAGAGCAGAGCACCCAGAGGATTTAGATCCAATTTGACGCCTAACACCTGAGATGGAGTGTGAAGAATCTCCATCCTATACCTGTTAACTCTGGCCCGTGGACAATACATATCAATGAGGGAGGCTTCAGCGGCCCTGAGCTCAGGTGACTACGCAGGATAATTTGGCTCTTGAACCATGAGCCCCATAAAGTGCAGGTGAAACATAAATAAACCATAGAAAGCAGAGATTGGCCGTCGGACTGTGGACCGGTGAGGCAAGTAACCATAGTCAACCCTGGCAGACGCAGTAATGATGAGGAGCACTTCCTGTGTCTGTGGTCTGCCTCTTAAGTTACTGTGAAGTGCTGTTCTCAAAAGTACCTGAGTGGCACAGTAATCAAAAATCAATACTATTTTACACGTCTCCCTTGGTTTCTAGGCATCGTGTTAACAATCAGTCTAAATCTGCCGTGTGATAACCAACATTATGAGTCTTTTTATGCTCTGAGACTTCTTCTTCACACATTTCTTGTCTAATCCTGGTTTTTAAAGAAATCTGAAGTCAGCTGAAGTCATCTCGTCTGTTCTCATCCATTGGCTCTTCTGAAGCCAGTGGAGCTAATCAGTTTGTCCTAGATGAATCTTGGGTGATCTTGGGAACAGAAAGGTTTAATTGTGAGTGAAAAGTGCAGCATGTGTCTGAAAATGGAAACCGTCATCTGCACACACATCGCCCGTCATGGGTAAAAAAAGGAACGAATCAGACTCAATCAGCTGACACCCCTGATATGTATTGATCTTTTTTCTCTTCTATTTAGTGAATGGAGGTTCCAGCAGACAACTCACCTCTTCTTGGCTGCCTCTATGAGCTTGATTTTCCTGCCATTGATTTCCTTTCCAGACAGTTTTTCAAGGGCATTTTTCAGGTCGCTGTAAGAGGCAAACTCGACAACCCTGAAAAACAACACGAGACATCATTATCTGGAACCTTAGTCACACTTATTTTTGTCATTAATTGGAAGCTAATTTTCCCCAATTCGCAAATGTAAGCAGGCAAGCGCACAACTCACACTGTGGCAGTCATTAGTCAGTTAATGGTCTTACCCTTCATTGAGCTTGGGGCGATGTGCATCTGCGAATGTCACCTCTCCAGCTTGTCTCATGAAATCTTTCAGATCCTACACATGCAAACACCAGTCAACTTACGGAGGGGCTCAGGACACAAGCACAGGCTGAGACATTAAACAGGACTGATTTACCCAAAAAGAGAGATGGTTAGATTCTCTGAGAGGACTACACAGGCTACTGCAGATATGGAGGGTGGGCCCAAGAACCTCAAAGACGATCAGCAACAAACCAAACAAAAAATAAACAAACAGAAAATAAAAACATGGAAAAGGCGTGTGCCAATTTGATGAAAAAGTATTTTGAGTGTGATTATGATTATTTCTGGACAGGCTGAGTATTTGCTTTGAGATTCTTGCACCCACTGCTCATTACAACTACAGAGAGATGAACACCATCTGCATGAACTGAACTGCAGTGGCGCCGCCTGGGCAGCGTTTGGCACAAAGAGCCCCATTTTCCCTGGCAAGGAGGGCACAGGGCTCCGCGCCGGGACCGCCCCTGTCTCGGCACCCCGCCTCAGTAAAGAGAGTGAACAGGGTGGAAGAGAGGAAACTACTACCTGAGAGCGAAACCCTTTGGGGTGGGCCGCAGGCTCTCCGAGCCCACCATAACCTCGGGATAACAGCAGATTATATCCATGGGCACCTGGGAGGAATTCACACTCTCTCTCTCGCTCGCGATGTGCGGGAACACCACAGGGGGGAGGGGAGGGGGGATATCGATCGATCGAAGCCCCTCAAATTAACGAACCATCGATCAATACGCCACCACCATCACCATCGACTCTCGCTCTTTCCTCTCCTTTCTCTCTGCCAACTCTCTGTTTCCTCTCTCTCGCTCTCAACCACACACCAGGCGTTGCAAGTGAGTGAAGGGGCCACCAGCGCCTCTAGTGTGGAGCGAGCGCTCACATGACCAGCAGGCGTCAACTAGGAGTAGGACAGACTGGCTGACACCACAGGCTCAACCCAGACAGAAGGACCCAGAAGGGGTTAACTCCACCATAAGCGAGCTCTTCCACATGACACAACAGTCAGGCTGGCAAATAAAGGGGTGAAGAATTGGTTAAAATTTGAAAACAGGTACAGATTTAAGTGTGTTGTTGTTACTGCTCTTTGACTTTATTACTGAACTGCATTAAATGCAGATTGATAAGAGCAATGATTCTGAAAGAACAATTTGGGCTTGTACAGATTGTATAGATACATATTAGAGAGCTAAATTCATTATCACTGATTAGATTCAGAAACAGATTCTCTATGTTGTTTTTTAGCATCATTTCTAATATTGCATGTGTGTATTGTTGGAGGCAGACTGTTGGTGGCGGTGTTGCAGCTGTCAGAGACTTGCTGTGTTCAAAAAAAACATGTGGCGATACTAACCTGCCAGCTGACACGGGAGGACAAATTCTCCACGATCAGGCGGTTCTCAGTGCGCATCGGGGGAGGGTTTCGACTGAAACAGAAAAACAACTGAAGGATGAGATTGTGGAGCTGAGATACAGACTTCAGCACCAAGAGCTCTCATTATCTGCTTGTCAATAGCAGGGCTAATTAAGGAGCTTTGAAATGTACAGCGCTGCACTTGGACTGAGTTTTAAGAAGGTCCATTTAAGGATATTGAGTTCCACCTCGTAGATAATTTATTAGATCAGATTTAAACTGCTTCACATGATAAGAAAAGAAACATCAATGGCCACAATGGTGATAACACACAGACTACGATAATCTGACTACTGACCTTCAACCCTATATAAACTGAGCTTTTTACAGTGAACTGACACATCTGTCCTCATTTGAGTGAAAACAAGGAATATTAATCTTCCATCAATGAGCAAGTTAAACTCCTGTTATTAAAACTGAGAGTGGTGTGAAATGCTTACCTCCGACTGTTCTGGGAACCTCTGCCATAGCGATCAGAGAAACGTCCTCCTCCACCGCCACCACCTCTGCCACGGCCGCCTCGCAGACGAACACGGGCGTGCTCAATGGTCACCCTGAAACAGCATAAAAGATTGTTTTTTCTTTTTCCCCGTCACGGAAAAAAACTTCATATCACTGACAAAACTGCTTTTAGTACAATGGAAAACCCTACCTTTCATTGCACAGCTCTTTGCCATCAAGCTCATACACAGCATCTTCAGCATCTCGGGGGTCATCAAACTCCTACAGCACACAGAGCATGGCACAGCTTTTAATACACCCGCTGTACGTCACATGCACAGGCTGATCACTGTTCCTGGAGTTGTTCCACCACAATCCTCAGATTTAACGTCACATATGCCCTTTCAGAGTTGCACAATAGTGACTATCAACATAACTATATATGTACCACTGGTTATAAAAATATCTCCAAGATAATCAAGGCAAATAGGAAGCAGCTCAGGAGCTCAGTTTAGAGTGCAGCCCAGAGCCCGAAGATGCTAGTTCACGGATTTGGCAGCGTTGCTTTTTGGAAAATGACTGTAAAAGTTATTCAGATATCAAAATCAATGCCAATTTATTTTCCGCCGACAGATTACTCAACAACTTTAAAAGGGTCTGACTAATTCATGAGTGTATGCACTATGCGAGTAAGACACTGTTGAAGGTTAAGAGCGTTTCATAAACCTGTATATATTATATTGGTAAATTTGACATGCATAAAACCTTCACCAAGCAACACATTATTCAACAAACACTAGATTTTGAAATGGGTCACAGACATTATTCAGGCTGATATGCAGAGAGGGTGTGTCAAAGGTCATAAGAAACAAAGGACAACCATTTACTGATAAATACTTTATATCTATTGCGTATAAACGCCATGGTCCAACGTCTTGTTAAGATACATGCATGAATCTGTTGCTGTAAAAGCTAAGGAAAAGTTGATATTTTCGATATAGTGTTGTGCACCATTCTCTGCCTATTTACAAGAGCTACCGTGACCCACTTCCAGGTGACGATGGGAGACTCACCACGAAGCCAAAGCCTCTTTTGAGGTCGATGTCTCGGATGCGGCCGTATCCTTTGAAGAACCTCTCCACGTCCTTCTCTCTGGCCGAGGGGCTCAGGCGGCCGATGAAAATACGACATCCACTCATGTTGGTGTTGATGGAAATGTGTCTAAAAACAAAACAGTTGGTGCATAAACTTCAAGGCTTGGCTAGCACGTAATGAGAAAGAAAAATAACGCCATGAACACGCCGAAGTAATAAATGCCCTATTAAACATTAGCAGGCCTGTGTGGGTTTGGTAGCACGCTAACCAAACGTTTGCAACTTAACGGTCGTGATTCCAAATTTAAACCAGTTTAAACCAACGGTAACCGCTCACGACAAGTTACGCTAATATTAACGACACGAAAATTGTCATTATGATGCATTCAAGTGTCTGAAGACTTACCTTCAAGTTGCTTTGGTGGTGACTGTGTTTTGCTAGCTGTCGACAGTTAACTGCAAAAATCCAGAATAAAACAAAATGGAGCCTCCGTCGTTCGGCGAAGGGGCTGGGGGAAAAAAACGGAGCAGGTGACGCACGACGGAGGCTGACACTGCAGGAGACGAAAACACCCGAAGAGGGGGGGCGGGGGGTCTCCGAACGTGACGTCACTGAACTGCGACCATTGCGGTTTCTAAGTCTGACCACTAGGTGTCACTCAGACAACAGTGATACTAATACAAAGAGAAAGAGCAGATTATTTTGTACAGCAGCTGTCGCTTTGTGAGGCTCAGCAGCGAATACAGTGGAAAAGCAGGACAAAGGACGAGATAATAAAGAATATTTTACCCAGAAATAATCAGTTTTACACTATTCAAATATACAAAAGTAGGGTTTAAGGGACGGCTTTAAAGATACCACAGTTTTACAGGGAGCTTAACTCTAATCAAAATACAGCTGTATATTTCGAGAAGCTATATAATTCAGTTATAATGATACAAACACTAAGGCGACCTTTGTTCCAAGCTAAATGTAGTCCCACTTTAGATTGGTAAATGACTGACTAAACTGATGCCGCACCTTATTTGAGGGTTAAGAAAATCAAGAGTTGCTATTTGTCAGTGTTGTTCTACTGTATACCTAAAGGACCCCAGAAATAGCTTTAAAAATATTATGATCACTGGTTACACAAAACTCAGGCCTCGGCTAGTGTAATCATTCAAGTTGATCTTGACCAGAAGCAAGATTTCCATGCTTCAGGTCTTCCAGGATCTAATCCAAAGGAAAATGAATCACATTCCCTTGACTAACATCAGTGGATAAACACTGTCATGGTTAATAGTTGCTGGAAAAGTCTTTGCACAACTTCCAGTATTAAAAATGTCAATGACTTTATATCAGTGAGAATAACAGAGAAAAACAGAGGAGGATAGTCTGACAACAGTTTAAATAAAACCACACATCATCTTCCACATTCAAAAGAAAGCTTTAATTAGAAAGTTATATACACACTGTAAAATTAAATTAAACTTTATACAAATATTAAATTACTATCTTCACACCCACTGCCATGTACAGAGGAAAAACCAAAGCTGAAAGCGTTGAAACTAAGAATCAGGATGTGTACTTTTTTTTAACCTGTTATTTTCAGGGAAGCAACACCGTACAACAGTGCTTCTGAACGTAAAGTTAATTTCTGTTTTTTTTTTCTTTTCAATCCCATAATATTTTTAATGCCTTGTAGCAAAAGAGAAGCAAAGGAAATAGTGAAATATAGGTGCTTATAGGTTCATCATCATCATCATCATCATCATCACAGTAGCTGGAAAAGCTAGGGGAGGACAGAGAAGGATGGACATTCGTTTAGTCGTGTCCACAACAGAAGTAAACTCATTGATAAATACACAAAGACAGTTTTATGCATAGAATAGAAAAGAACAGAGTAAGGCCATTGGGAAAACAGAACATGTTGCAATATTGTAAAGCAACCAACGCGGAGGCTTAAGATTATACATCAAAAAAAAAAAAAGAAAAGAAAATGTACAAGTCTAAGGCAACATTCTGTTTGCATTAATAATGTAGCCGTTGACAATGACAGACAGCCACAAATGCCAAATAAAATTGACAACAGAAATTCAGGTCGTCATGTTGAGTTTTTTCTGAGCCGTTGAGCTTGAAAAGTGATTCTCAGGATCCATCTGAGTCATGCTGTTTCCACGGTGACCAGCTCAACCACCAAAGCTTTTCCAAGAGGCAATGAAAACAGAGGATGACTTCTAACAAAATAGCATGATTCTCTCTTAACTTTTGCGCTTGGCATTTGGGGGGGGGGGGTGCTATATAACAAAACTTTTATCATTTCACTGCAACCAGTTGCAGTTGTGTCAATAATGCACAAAAGTGGAGAGTGTTCAGTTCAGTGTGAAGGTGGGCGAGAGCCAGTTCCTCTAAGAAGGCTTGTGTTTTCCAGCCATTCAGCAGAAAATGATAAATATTCTAGCTTGAGAGTGCATGAATAATACACACATTGTGTAGTGGACTCTTTGCCTGAAGTGACGCCGATTTGTTCATGTGACTTATTCAATGCTGGGAGGGACATTTTCCTATGGTGAAAGACAGGGGACATTGTGAAGCCAGCCTCTGATCTGAAGAGAGGCAAATCAGGAAATGGCTGTATCGAGGCCTACCATATGAGGACAAGTCCTCTCCTGCCTAGCTGACACACAACGATGCACACCCACACACATGCACGCACACGTACACACGCCCACATGGACTCAGATTCAACAACTCAGAGCACACTGAGCCGCACACCAAACAATAAATAAGTGGGAAGAAAACTAAAACGCAAACAACCTGTAAGTGTGCCCAGTCACCACGATCAAAGACAACCCTGTCCTCAGGCTTCAGACAGAATGCGACATCATGTCTCCCTTTTCTTATACAAGGAAGATGTGTAACACAGTCATGGATCCTAAACACCAATCAATCCCACTCATGTGACAGAAGTGGCACCTTCCAGATACCGAGTGCAGCTGGCGACGGAAAAGAAAGGAGCAGGTATTTTTATAGCTGTGATATGGTGCTTCGTAAAATGCTGCACCCTGCTTTTAGCTCTTGTGAAGTGGTTCGCAATCCCACTAATCCATATGCTAGACGCCAACCGGATACACAGATAGCTAGACAGCTAGAGAGAGAGAGAGAGAGAGAAAGAGAGAGAGAGAGAAAAGTGAGAAAGAGAGAGAAAGAGTGAGAGAGACGGAGGAGGCTTCATGCTTCATTCGGACTGTGCTGTGACAGCAATAACTAAAAACAACATGCAGCATTCACAAAGAGGGCCATAAAAACCCAGCCCGTCACTCACAACTTTTCAAGTACAGCGGGAAGACGATTCTGATTCTGAGCGCCACAGCGTCTGGAGCGAACATCACAAGTTTTTTTTGTTGTTGTTTTTTTTTTTTTTTTATCCGCAGTTATTCCAGACAGAGTCGACGTGTCTCGATTGCGAGCAATGTTAATATAGAGAACTACACCTGGGAGGAGGCAAGTGTATGATAGTACATAGCCTATAGTACACAACCTTGACTCAGTATGCATGTTTTACTCATATACATAGCATCTACAGGATTTATGTTGAGCTGGCACCACTTGATGTGTCTGATTTGTCTTCAGTTTGATCCAGTAGCTGGGTCCAGTGGTGCTCCATCACTGCTTATGGTGCAGTGACTGTTGGTTGTTGGCTTTGCTCTGCATGGGTAGCAATGGTAGAAGAGGTTGCAACAGGGAATGGGCACAGTTCTAGTCTTTTCTCTGCTGGCTGCTGGGGGGGGGGTCAAGGGGGAAGTAGGTTGACAGCCACAGTCAGTCCTGGTCAGCAGTGACAGATAGTGAAAGGGAGGCTCTGCTGCTGATGCTGATAGCAGGCTGGCAAGCTTCATGCTTCCTTCAGCAGGGGAATATCTGCAGGGAAACAGAACACACACGTTAGAAAAGAGCAGAGGCTACAGAGCTCGGTGCAGCCAGCGCTCGACCCACCACACAGCCACAGCATTCATACCTCTCAAACAGCAATCCATTCTATCACCAGGAACATTTCGGTGTAAATTGATTTTAAATGTTTTAGTCATTTGCAGCCGCTGGCTTTGTCTGGTCTCAAATTGTGTCAGAAGTGCCAATAAAAAAAGCCACAGCCCTGCATTAGACAGGCTCCTTATTGAAAGCTCCTAATGCTTTTGCCTAAACATTTCCTGCTGTTTTACCACCACGTGCATGAAAAGTTAAAATGATAAGCTGAATTTATTCAGTCATGTTTATGTGATGAGTGAATTTATGGTTGATTACAAACATTATCCAACACAGAACACGCGCTTTTTAATTAAAACAGCTTCTGTCTCTACTGAACATCTTGAGCAGTACCTGGGTCTATACAATAAATAACGCAGGGAGTGGACTGACATATCTATTAAAAAGTATTGATTTTGTTGGCCAATAAAATTACTCCTGACAGGTGGTTTTTGTCTCCTCTAGTCCCTGGGAACCGGGGAAATAGTTTGAACAACTTTGAACAAGCTGGTATTTGCTAAAAGCGTGCAGGTGCAGGTGACATGACTTTGCAGCATTGAAGTACCAAAAGTTGAAATAACAAAGTTTATTTTTTAACACCAACCCTGTTGAGATTCTGTATCTGCATCATTAGGACTCAACTGTTCTCTCTTACCATCAGAGTATTCATCCGTAGAGGTGACAGAAAGCAGGCTGTTCTGGTCACTGCTCTCAGAGTCTCTGCGGAGAGGTAGGGGGCCTGCACATGCACCCCCAGGGTGCTCTCTAGCCCATGATGAAGAAGAGGAGGAGGAGGAAGAGGAGGAGGGGGCCTGATGTACCAGCACCGTCTCTGCATGACGGCGGGAGGAGAAGGATGACGATGAGGAGGAGGTGGATGGCAGACAGAAGTCTAAGTCTCTGTGGTGACGGGTTCTCCTGGGGCCTTGGCCTCCTGTGGCTCCCTGAGGAAGACCCTCAGAGAGCACGATGGGGACTCGAGACTCCGGAGGAGCTGAGGGAGGTGGTGGGGAAGGAGGAGTACCAGAAGCACCGCAGGGTCCGCCGCTTCCGTATACAGCCTCTTCGTAGGAGGGAAGTGTCACCTGGACGCCCTCCACCATGATGGAACTGGCCTGGCCTGAGACTCCCTGCTCCCTCCTGACGCACAGAGACGAGGACAGAGTGAGGCAGACAGAAAGACAAAGTGTGGACAATGTGGACACTGTGACACTGGGCTGAGGGTGAAAGGCATGATGCGGTCATGTGTGTTGCGTGCTGCAGCAGAACCTCTGGGTGGAGGTGATTAGTGTTGACTGTACAATCCCTTTATAGCAGGCTGCACTAAGCCCCGAGGCCCACCACACAATCAACAAGAGTGCCAATGAGCATTAGATCAAATCGTTCTGGCCTTTTTATCACAGAGCCACAGCAGAGGTGGCTAGTGACTGTGATGAGATTAACTTCTGTTTCCTTGTTTTACTTTCATTTCTCAGGCATTGAACTGGTAAAACTAGATGTGATCTGACCTGGACACCTTCACGTGGTTAGTTTCAACCATTACTCCCAAGTGATAGGCGTGTCCGTGGAAAGAATGACTGGTAACATCATCTGTGCTCGTTTGTGACATGGTGAAAGATCATTTTGCAACAAGGGCAGAGCAAACAAAGCTAAAGCTTTTAAAGACTCCCTAGCAACAGCAAGTTTGTTTGAGGAGAGGAAGGCCAATTAAAAAAACAAAAACATGCTAAGATTTGAAATAAAGTCAAAGTAAGTAAGTGCAATAAGAACAACGGCTGAAAGGGTCTGACTCAAAAACTAATAGCCTATTTAATCCATGTGATATGGAGACATGTTGGAAACAACTTTACAATGGAGTCCATTAATGCAAGCAACAGACGAAGCCAGAGGGTCAGAGGTTTTTAGCAGGCAGGATAACAACAACGTATCTGTTGTCCATCTCTGGGAATAGGCGACCTGCCATTTAACAGCAAGCCATGTATGTGTTGTGATATTAAAGTTTCAAATCTATTGCAGACATCCAGTCAGTACAGATTGTGTAAAGATGTGCTGAGTGAAGTATCTGGGTGATTATAACTATAAAAGCCATAACCAATGTCATAACCAATAGAAATGATGAGCCGGAGCAACCAGAGTAAGATCTGAGATAAAAGACGCTGGAATCTGTCTTCAGTTTTCATAAAAAAGCACCAGCTAATAACCAGTGGAACAAGACACACAGCTCTGTTCTCACAGATCACGGGCAACTAATTTACCAGTATATGAGGTTGAGGAGTTTATTTAGGGTGAGAGTGTGAATCTTACCTGCTGTGGTGGAAGGACTTGAGCTTTGGCTGGACAAGAACAAACAACACCACTAAAAGCAGGATGAGCGCCACAGAACTTGCTGTGGATGCCACAATAGACAGAGCCGGTATACCCAGCGGAGAGGTTGGCTCTTTGTCTGAGGGACACAAGGACAGACAGAGACAGACAGAGAGGGGACATGAGTACGTGCTTCACTGATTCTGGTAGTCCATGTCCTGCATGAGGGCCATGTTTGACTACAAACAGGGACAAGGTACACAGGAAATGAGGTGAAGGACCTTGCGTTAGTCGGCAGCTGATCTGCATGGGGCCGTCCCACTCGCCGTTCTGGCAGGTGAGGAACTTGTAGTCCCCCTTCAGAGCGTAGCCCTCGTCACAGAAGTACTCGATGACGGTTTTCTGGGTGAGGCGGTGGCAGGGAGATGGGTGACAGCGGTAGCCCCCGTTCTCTGGTTCAGTGGGGGGTGCACACACTGGGAAGAGGAGGAGGAGGCAATTGAGTTTTTTTTTTTTTTTTACAGTCACAGCTGTTGTGTGCAGAAAATGTGTTTGGATGAAATTTCTACCTGTGGTCAGGGTTTGATTCCTGTGGTGTGATAAATGCTCTGATTTGGATGAAATGAAAGTGTCCTCTGCTGCTTCTCAAGGACAACCTCACAGTTTGTGTTTTGATACTGTGTGCTATTGAACTCATGTGATATGTATTTCACTTCAGTTTTAACACAGTCGACCTCACGAGTCCATAAAGCTGACTCATCACCCCGTGTGTTTGACCAGTTATGACGAGGGATCTCTGTTACCTGGAGTTATTTCCTTCATTTCTTTGAGCATAAACCTGAAGCGCAGATCATATGTTGCTTGAAATTATACTAGAAACAAAATTTGCATTCTCATTTTTTAATCTCACGTACCAGTACTTCTGATGCAGCGCGGTGGTTGTTGGGACCAAGCCCCAAGGCTGGTGCAAATGATGGTGGTGGGTCCATCTGCAGTGTAGCCTGGCTCGCAGCCATAGGTTAGTAGCGTGCCCGGGGCAAAAGATCCCCGGTTAGCTTCGGTCTGGTTCAGCAGGTCTCCGTGCTGCACGCCGGGGGGCCGCGCACAACCTAAAGACACAGAAACAAGCGAAGCAGAGTCAGAATCAGTTGGTTGTGTAAAAGCCTACATGGTAGAAGAGCTTAAGGTGTTGCTTTCTGAACGGGACAAAAGTAAGATATGGAGTCTCTTCCTCTGGCTCTAGGCAGGTCTCATGATCACTGACTGCTTATATAAGGAACTACCAGCTGCAGGCCAGCAGGCAAATCGGGAATCTGAACCATATTTTAATAATGTAAGGTAACAAGCTAATTACGAGGTATGCAAGTAACCTTGGTGGAGCTGAGGCTGCCTCCAGACAGGATATGGAGCATCTTAATTTTCAATTTATGCAGGGATTTCCATGTATCAAAGGCCTGCTGGGGAAACGAGGACAATTTGTCTCACATGTGGTCTGGATTTTTGAAGAATTAAAAACCAATGCGATGTCAAATGAAGCCAGTATTTACGATGACTAATAATGTTTGTTACAGCTGGCTCCATCCAAGTCTGACAGAGAAACCCTGATAGTTTCCCTGTGACTTTAAATTTCTAGTATTACGTTAATGCGGGGCTGGTGGGATACGCTGTTCTATCATTACACTGACACAAAATGTCTGCTGGTCTCTTTCGCAGGGAGCTGCCACGGGGTCAAACAACTTTTCACGGGGAAACTGTCAAGTTGACAGGCAGAGCTGATAATTAAAGCTCAGAGGTATTGTTACTTGAAACTAGGCTGCATTTTGCACAGGCAAGAGGAGAAGCACTGTATCAACATGACAAGTTAGGTAGAGGCAGGCAGCCACGGTGTGAAGCACAGAGAGTATCTCAAAAGCCTACAGTGGATTAAAATGTCACGAGGAGCTTCATATAGATCTTATTACTCCCGATTATCTTCTGGTCATTAGACGGTGTTGATCTCGCACCAGCACTGGTCCGCCTCTCCGGTGGTGAGACTGGTTCTTTAGCAAGGCTCCTTTACTTGGCTCTAATGACAGACTCGAGGCTCTAAACCAGCCAATAAAAACAGAACGGGGCAGAAGACCTGGAGTTAATTGTGCCTTGATCCCTGTTCCCATGCTCCATCTATGACAGAGCAATGTCACGCCAGCTTCTCGTGTGTGTGTGTGTGTGTGTGTGTGTGTGTGTGAGTGTTCATGTGTGTAAATTAACTGAATCTGTGTTGCACTCCCACAGCTCAAAACACTGTCCACACACACATACACACACATGGGGGATATTAATACACACACACACATACACATTTGGAGCTGCAATCTGCCAAGAGCAGAGAATCTAAATCCACAATCTGACATAACATTGCGACACCTGTGTAAACGGAGACACAGCAGCAGGAGGCTGGAGGCAATCACTGACCGAGGATCTGTGGAAATCACAGATACTAGCAACCCAGTTCTACTGGTACTGATCTGGCTGATATAATATGTGGCTCTGCAAGAATTTGGGTTTGGCCTCAGTGGAACATTTTTGAGCACTAACTCTAAACACTTAAAATCCCTTCAGGCACTCGTATATGAATTAAATCTGTCATAAAGATTTTCAGTGTTTTACCTGTGCATCTTATCCGTCTGCTTTATTAAACAGAATTACATGACGTGCAGTGATTTCTCTCAGTAACAGAAGAAAACGATAAGAAAACACCCCCACAATAAAAGAACATTAAGAATACCATCAGCACTAATGACCATATGGCTCATTATTTAATCCTGGGTCTGAGCGTTTTTAAAAATCATATTAGCCATGGTCTATTGCAGTGCCTTATCACTCGTATGACATAAACAAACACACCAACACAGCAAACAGCCACTTTGTCTTGCCTGTGTCTGTTTAGAGATTGAAAGAGACTATTTCCACAGCAGCGCTTCTAACATCCTCTAATCTCCGGGGAGAAACGCGGCTCTAAGCTGGCAGCACAAGATTAAATGCAAACACTCAAATGTGCGAACGCCTATTCACACACACATGCACACACACACATAAACACACACAGACACACAAACACACAGAAACAAAGTCAACACCCACAAACAAAGACACTCCCAGGACTCAAGTCATGTAACACCAAAGGGTGTGTTATTGAATTCAGATGGGGACAGATTTGCTGTGTGTGCTCGAGAACTGCTAAGTGGAACCAAACATGGACTCACCACCTGGTTCTTATGGATCTCCTGTAACGCTATAGACGTGAAACTACTGTGGATAACAGGGCTGGCTAATAGCCCTCTCAAATTCTATCATTATCAAATCACTAAATACTTTGCTATGAGGCTGCAGCTACCCCTTTCTCTCACTGTTTATTAATTTCCTCAATCAATCAATCAATCAATCAATCATGACCTACAGAATGCCAAAAAAATCAAGTTTCCCCACACATTAAACTGACATCTTCAAATGATCCATTGTTGATAAATCATCTGATATCAGCTCATTGTCTAGAGGTGGAGCATATGCTGAGATTATCCCGTATCCAGCCGTGACAGACGGTCAGGTTTAATGTCTCAAACACAAGCTGAGGGTTTGTCAACAGGACACAACATGCGCACAGTCTGTGCATTAGAGTAGTGCTAATATTTCCTCCTCACACACACCCATACTCTTGATCTGTCGCACGCAGAAACTAAATCTGCGGAGCCACATTTCAGGATGCCATTTGACACCGTGACCTGAGCAGTTGTTCACTGAACTGCTTCGCTGCTACTAAAGGCCCTCTGAGGAGGAGATGGTGCTAATGGAGGTGGTAAAGGTGATGAATTGATGACCCCAGGCTGCGAGGCAGCAGGGGACAGAAAAAGGCCTTAGGGTGCAGTTTTGGACAATAGGCTTTCACCAGCAGCCGCTGTTATGATCTTTTGTGATGCACTGCAAGGCAGTCAATTGAACTGTAGATGACTGATGAGTGTTAACGGGTTTCATCATCTTTAGCTTTGGAGGCGCTGTCTCGTGCAGGATTTCCTCAGAGATCAAGGCTGGTGAAAACACAAATGAATGGTGCATTTAAGCGCCAATTTATATTGTTCTTAAAAAAAAAGGATGAAAAACTCTGTAATCACCATGTGTTTAAAAGACTGGACCCTGTCAGGACCTGAAAACCCAACTGTGACAAAAGCTTCCTCCCCCCTCCACAAGTCTACAGTGATCAGATCACACTACACACACTGTGTAAATGTGCTTCTTGATAAAAAATAATGAGGAGGGAAACAAGAGGATCAGCTTCAGGCGGATGAGAAAACAGCATAATCTGGTTTTAACGTTTAAAGGATGACAATGTCCTCATCAAGAACAAGATTTTTAAGCGAAGAATGAGACAAGCTGGTTATTCTTGTAGATTTAAGCAAATCCTCCATTGTTTGCGGTTGTGAGGTTCCTCCCTGTGTCAGCATGCGGTTTGTTGATGAAGCAGGAAGAAATAGTTACAGTGTCAGGCCTCAGCTGGGCGAGGGTTAATTCTAACAGAGAGCTCAGTGGGTCACAGAGGTCACTGGAGTCAGGTCAGTCTAAAGCAGTGATTTTCAAACTGGGGGGCAGGCCCCCAGGGGCAGCATAGAGCCACAGGGGGTTTGGGGGGGTGCATGACCAGGGGGAAAATAGGGACTGAAGCAAAGAGCTGCACTCACACCAACACATTCTCATTTCAAAACAGAAACCAGCACGAATGAGCAGAATTGAACATCTGCTGGCAAATACAGCTTGTAATTCATTATCCATGTTGCATTGACTGCCGGCAGTCGTGACTGATAAGACCCGATCAGTAGGTGAAGTGGGCGCCTGTGTCATTGTTTCCGGCCGTCCAGAATAAAATACAACACCAGATGTCTGATGATGAACTCAGATGGGCTCAGCGTCATTTACCATCGTCTCCAGGCAAAAACATAGTTATGCATTTTAAAAAGTGATACATATTCATGTGGAGGTGGCCGAAGACGATTTATTTAGGAAGTATAAACAAACAAAGGTCGTGACCCTTATTCCACTAACATTCAGCAGGGCTCCTTTGTGGCTGCTTCCTCTGTCACTGTTAATGATTGATAAAACCTGTGGGTTGGGGTGTGTCAGGCCTAAACTATCCATCAAGACAGTAATAAGTTCTCCATTTTGAAACCCATGATCATTTCAGAAGTCCAACAAACCAGGCACTCCCCTCTCACGCAGGGAAAACCCTGTAACATACGTTTTCCAAACGTCGTGTCCTCGCACCGGCTACACTTACACAAGTGCTTACACGCCTTCATCTGCCTTGTAACTCACACAACCAAATACATAAATCCAAAACACCATGTATGACCAAGATCTTGACCACATCTTCAGACATGCAGTATCTCTTTTACTGTGTTTTATGATCCAGTGTAACACTACACTACTACAGCAATAACCACAACACTGGACTGATGCCAACAATACTTTTACACTGACATAAAATGACAAATGTTACACTTATATACTATAAATCAGAGCACCTCTTGTTTCATTTATTCTATGATTTCATCGACCAAAAAGTCCTTTGCCGCTTTTCTTTACCTCATTCATTGCATATTAGTGGCAAACGAACAACATGGACCTCAAATATAGCAGATATACTTAAATGCACACACATACACTTTCCTTGCTTCCCTTGAGAACAGCAGCACTCAAACCCATGTCAGCTTAAAAAGTGAAAATGAAGAGAAAATCTGGATAGATAAAGAAATGTCAAAAAGTGGTTGTAAAACTTAGAGCAGTGAAGAAATTCAACTTAAAACTCGTTCTCCCACGGGATTATACTTGTCAAAAGAAGTCAGGCTAACCTTAGAGCAAGAATCTGAGGGAAATATATTCAACTTCAAATAACCGAGCTTAGCCAAAAAAAGATAGGTGAGGTCAGGTAATAAAAAAAAAAAAAAAAAAAACCCAAATGTAACTGAGAAAATGAGAAAACACACACTGACGGGAAAATGCACTCATCGTCCAATAAACAGAGGAAAGAAGAGGGGGAGGGAGGGAGGGGAGAGAAAGGAGGAGAGAGTGCAGAAAAACGTCAGTATCATGGAGCACTGTGGCCCAGAGCAATTACAAGCCAAAAAGAGACATGCCTTGGCAGGTTGACCAATAGTTCCGCGTGTTGGGGAGAGGCTCTGTACAACAACAATGGGAAGAGGAGGCGGCGGCAGGCTGCTACAGAACATACCACACTGTGGGCTGGGCAAGCACAAACGGAGAGACTCTGTTAGAGGAGAAGAATGAACGCCTGGTTCAGCTCAGTACCAGAGATGGTGGAGTGGTAAAGATATATAACCTTGCTGTCTCTCCCTTTCCATCAGCCTGGATTGACTGCTGGCTTTGAAAGCGCGCACACACACACACACACACACACAGGGGAAGAAAAAACCTGATTAAAGCCTGATGCGATGCCAGAGTGGATTTCTGCGCACCATGTTTTGTGCGTATGAGGAAGGGAATGAGTCACAGTTAAACACAAGCTGTTCTCCCACTGGTCTGATGTTAAGAGTTTGCTCAAGAGAACGGGTCTTTCAGAAAACGCTGAAAACAATAATGACTAAAACAGAATCACAAAAGCGCCTTGTGGAAACCAGTGGAAAGTGTGAGCAAGAAAACCCACTTACACTGATTTAAAAAATTACAGAGATGTCTGGTACATATGTTTAAAGTCAGATTATCCCTTGTTTGCTTTCAATATCCACTGAAGACTCGAACAGTACTTAAGCTTTGGCCTATGCCATATTGAATTAACTAAAATTGACATTTAAAAAGGATAAACTATTAGAAATCTCCCGGGCACACAACTGTAAGCTGATCAAAGAGTTTAATTGCTAAAAGGTTGGTGAAACACTTGTGCTGTAGTGGGAGGACTGGGCCAGGACGGAGCACCCGTGAGGATGATTGCTAATCCCAACACCCAGCATCTTACGGCTGTGCCGAAGGAGACTCGGGCCACGGGGGGCGTTAAAATCCCCCGCCTTACTCCGAAGTGTCTGCCTGGCTGTGAATATCTCCCTTTCCCCATCTGTTACCGATGGCACTCGCCCGCTAAGAGCTGAGAGGAGGGGGAGGATTGAGGAAAACCCTGGTGGGGGGAAGACAAGGGTTTTAGTCCTCTTTGCCCAGGCAAATTAAAATTCTAATTATCCTCTATTACAAGCTGGGAGCGCTCTCAAGCAGATCAGATACTGATGACTTCTGCATCCAGCTGTTTGGTTGCTCCAAAGAACAATAGGCCATAATGGAGGGTGTGTTTTCCAACGTGTGTGTGTGTGTGTCAGGAAGCAGGGGAATTTGTGTGCGTGAATATACGCTTAAGGGGGGGGCTGTGCGTTGGATTAAGCTAAAGACCGAGGGGATGATGATGCTCTCTTTGGCCTGGTAAATATGTTTTTGTTGCATCGCTGGCTGCTCTCCAAGACCGCTGCTGTTGTTTTTGATGATGTTGCTGTCATTTTTGGGACGAGGGTGTTTTTGTTTTTTGCCACGTTCCCCAGTCTCTAACGCTAATCCATGGGATTTTTAGCCAAGCTGTTGTTATTAGAGTGCAGTACAGTGCGGCGGAGGCCGTGGTGCCTTGGTGCTCGAAAGAATAAGATGGCTCCCCATTCAGCTGTGCTCTTCGTGGATAGCGGCTGCTCAAAAGAGACAGAGACAGAGGGAATCTTGTTTACTCTTTCTTTCTTCTGAGATTACGTTGTGTCTTTTTTTTTTGTTTTTTGTCTTTATTAAGCAGATGACAAGTGTCGCTGAGGACAGGAAACACGGGCAAGATGGAGAGACAACTAATGATATGGTCCCCAGCTGCAATGAAAACGAGGACGCTGTGGTTGTGTCGAACTCAAGTTGAACCAAGGCCACCAGACGCCTACGAAAAATGTCTTATTAAACCCATCTTTGTCACAACCAATGAAAAAAGTATTGAGTCGACCGATGTAAAATTCATCTGGAACATTTTTTAAATTATTTTTTAGGATATTTTTCAAACAAAAATAGTAATAATTTACTCCCAGCTTCCTGACAGTGTCTATATTTTCTTCTATAATGCTAATGTGGTTACACTGCGGCACACTGTGATAAAAAAGAACAAAAACAAAATGAAAAGATTCTTAAAGGTTAATAAAATTCAGATATTAAAATAATCTCTCTTCTATTCCAGACAGTTAAAATACCTTAAATATTATTTGATAATAACTCAAAACTAGAAACTGTCTGACTAGTCATCGTGCAACCGCAAACTGCGATATGAAGTTGAGACACAGTTTACCGGATGTGTGTAGAGAGCAAGAGTCCTGCCTTCACTTTCGTTCTTTCACAGACACACAACAGCACAACAGATTAGTTTTCAGTGAGAGAAACTTCAGACAGTGTGACGTGCCACATCTCAGTGTGCTGACCTGGGTGGGTGGCACGGGGCTGTAACATGGGACTCTCGGTGTCTGGGTGAGCGATACTAGCAGTGTCGTGTTCTACCGTGAGCGAATGAGAGGTCGTCATGCAGTAACACACACAGACACACACACACACATATATCTGCTTTCATATTCTGTTCACTCATAGCAGCTGGGCACTGACTCAAAGAGAACGTCAGAGAGAGAACTAAAGCTGATTTTGTTGAACAAGTGTAAAGATCCTGAGAACAAGACGATGGGCTTGTATCACTGCAGGACAGACAGAACGCAGAAGTTAAAACCTCAAAGCATGAAACTGATTTTTCTTCTTTCCCAAAAAGTGCATTTGTTGAATCTCCTGGGCCCTTAAAGGGAAGGTGGAGGGACCTAACTGGAGGAGGAGGAGGAGGAGGATGAAGAAGAAGGAGAGGGAGGCAGTGTGAGGGAGGTACCAGCAGCACGTTTATATAAAAGCCTGAACACACACAGATACAGGCAGACAGTTTATTCACTATGCAAGTGTAGGCTGCAGGAGTCCCAGGGCGCCTTTGTAAACAGCAGGTTGGTGTTACTCACTGACAACCTATCTCTGTTGTGTGAATGGTTAGGGGCACAAGATACGAATCTGGGCGCTCAGGTCATCACCACGCACTCCCACGGAGGCCAAGTGATGTCCGTATCGTTCAGCGGTGCCAAAGCCAGCGGTGTCATTTCTACAGTAAACAGGAAATACGCCTCAAAACATGAGTCAAATAGCTGTGGGCCTCCATGAGAGACCTTAGCTGACCACTTGTGACATCTCTTCCTGCAGCTGCAGCGCAGAAACAAACAAACACAGTCACGGCACACACCCATGGTGAAGGAAGTCTCTTAACAGACAGAAACACCCCCCCCTACTTCTCCCCCACCCATCCCACCCCTGCTGTTGCAATGCATTTAGCAAGCCACGTGTGCTGCCATTACACCCCATTGTCCCTGCCCGCTGAGGGATGGGGCACAGTGACAGATTTAAGCAGCGTGCCTCGGAAAAAGCACAACAGACAACTTTGCATTTCAAGGGTTAAATATGCAAAAGAGGCCAAAGGCGATGAGGGCAGGGGGGGTGGGGGGAGAGTACCACCATTGTGTGACCCTCTCTTCAACCCCAAAGATACAAGCATACACACACATGCACACACTTTCTGCCCTCGAGTAACAGATGGGAGGATGTTAGCAGAGGCGAACAGTGAGCTCCCCCTTCTCTCTTCTATCACCCTCACTCCAGAGGACAGCTGGGAGGCAGACATTCCTTCTTCTCAGCTTTCAGAGGAAAACAAAAGAGTGTGTGGGACCCCTCCTACACACACGTGCATGTGTTCACACACACACACACACACACACACACACTCATACAGACACAAACTCCCCCCAAAAAAACTGTCAATGCAAGTGTGGGCTGATCATATTTCAGTGGCCTGAGCCTGCCAGCCAGCAGAGATACGAGTGCTGAGCCTGGGACATTTGTTGAAGGTGAAAGTCAGGGAGATAATCCCAGCCCTGCTTACCAGAGCTGGCACGCTGATGTGTTAGTAGGACCAGAGCCACTGTTGAGGGCAGTGTAAGTCTGTCCAGAGCTGTAATAGTATGGAAATTTTCTTTAAAACTGCAGTAAGACAAAAGGCTTAGTCTGCAGCTGGCTGCTCTGTTCTGGCTGACTTATCTTTACCAGCACGCCTGGGTTGTTTGGCGAACAGGTTCACTGTAATAGCTCAGCACATACCGTACCACAGACGACACACACAAGGAGAAATGAAGTGGAGATATTGCTGAGAGCAGGAAGACTTATAAGACAACAATAACAGTTTATTTCTGCTATGTTGACACAGCAGGATACGGGATTATGGTGATGTATCCTTTTCACAAACACAAAAAAGGCAAAGGAAGACAGAGATTGTGTCCCACATTTTGAATCATCTCCAGTGATCCAACAATGCACTCATTGTTGCGGACCAAAGTCCATCATCGTCCTAATGAAGCCCAACTGCTCTTGGATAGAGCAACTGCTTGAGCAAGTCACCATGAGAGAGAACAAATGGCAGCAGGCATCAGTAGCCTATTCAACACATGCAGCCTGCTCTGCTCAGAGAAGTGGTATGCCATTTGCTGGTGGAGTGCGTCCCGTCTTTTTCATAACAATGGGCTCTTGCATGATAACATACGGTGTGTTTAGTATACAGTACAGTTACAGACGTGTGAACATACAGCACAGACCAATATAATGTGAAACTGCTACAGATCTGCAGATCTACAGAGCTGGATCTTTTCTGAATAAATCCTATTGCCTGTATCATGTAAAGCCTGATGTATTCTTAAACTGTATTTATGCAAAATAGTGTTTCCATCTCCATATGAACAACAGAGAATATAAAAGCCAGGCATTGGCAAGCAATGTTTGTGTGCAAGGCGCTAAACATTAAAGAACCTGTGTCTTGATCAGGGGCAAAAACAACAACAAAAAAAAGTTTGATCCTGACATGGCTCACTGGTATCACTGAGTCTGTGCTACTGAGAAGAATAGAAAAGCTTGGATTAGCCACATCTTATTTGTCAAGAGCAGTGAAAATATTCCCAAGTTCCTGGGCACCTATCCATTAGCCTCAAGCAAAAAGCCAAGCAACACATGTCAAGACAAGTTGGACAAACCATCAAGCCTTGTGAGCTAACTTGACATTTTTATAAGGAAACAGGGTCGAAGAAATGCAAATGTCACTGGAGCCAAAACACGCTGGATCGCAGAGAGTTTGCCATCGGTAGGAAATCCAGCGAGAGCGCTTCCAACAAACTACTGTTTATCATCATGAGGAAGATACAAAGTACAGTTTATATTGCAGGTTAGACCTCCAACATAGCAAACTGCTTGTGAACGCAAACACTGTTATAAAACCTTCCCGTCATCAATGGTCTGGGTGGGACTCCTGCCAGCAACAAGAGCAAGGTAACTTCACTCATGCATCTGTGTGTGAGGGAGCACGGCCAGCAAACAACAAACAAAACGCTTATTGACTCACACATGCTGAAATAGATGTTGAAGTCATTAAGCCTCGACTTATGAAGTATAACAGAAGGAAACATCACAAGTTCACAGGTTTTTTTCCAATGTGCCAAACTCGCTACATCTTTTGTGACTCAAGTACAACTGACATCTATAGTAACAATGACATCAACCCACACACACACACACACACACACACACACAATCTCAAGCTGTCAAAGATAACAAACTTACACAAGCTGGCGCTCAAAGCTATTGTTGCATTGATCAATCAATTGTCTACATTTCTCCATTTTGTACTGTAAGTCGATCACTGGAGTTTTTTGGCTGTTGCTCAGTCTAAGCAAAAGAAGTCTGTGAACTGATAGGCTGTGATTGCCATGTGTCACTGTTCCTGAACTGGATCTGAGACTCACAGAGACGTGCAGGCCTCGCATAAATCCTGACACAATTATCCAAATGGAAGCCTACACACAAAGACCTCCACCATTTGGCCACTGTTTGTTACAGAGAGCTGTTCACAGATGATGTAATAAGGACAGAGGGTATTAGAGTGGAGTTAAGCCAACTGGCCACCAAACATCTCACAACTCCATCTAATGGAGTGGATGGTCGGAGCGACGGGGCTGGACGCAACAAAAAAGAAACACACAGAATAATGAGAAGTAGAAAGGAGATGCCGACTGTTAATTAGGACATGCTGCTGGCAGAAGTGAGACGGACGCATTTACAATGTACTCGCATTATTAAAAGCTTAAGTCTAGCCATGTTGACAAGGTTGTGGAGGAACTGGGGAGTAAATGTTTTCAGTATGCACTAAGTCTCCACCTACAAGTCAGAGACCATGCTCAACACTGAAGTATCTTTAAGGAAGGCATTTAATCCCTAACAGCTCCAGGGGTGCTCTTCTGAAACCCACTCTCAGCTCTGACTTCTCTCTGGAGGACGATCAGCTAAGAATCATGAATTTTTGGTGCCTTTTCCCTTTCTCTTCTCGTTTACAGTCTCTATTAAACATCTATTGAACTAGAAATTGCATTAAAAAAAAAAAAAAAAGAGGACAGCAGCGATGGATCGATTCCTGCAGAACCGCAGAGACTCTGCTGTACGCCATCTCACGCCCATGACAGCAGGTCACACAAGTGCGGCAGGACAGCACGGGCACGGCTCTCCCCCTCTGCTCCATATCAACGGGTCTGTCGGAGCACGTGGTTTAATTCATTTTGCTGTAATACCGCAAAGACTGGCTGTGCACTCTGGATACGTCATTTTGGCAAGAAAACCAGCAGAAATGTTGATCAGAGCTACTGACAAAGTTTAAGTTGGACTAAAGCTAACAGCTGAATCAACAGATTTGTGTGTGATGAAGAGTGATATTGCCTCATTTCCACTGTGGCATGTTGAGGCATGAAAACATGCATTTCCTCCTCCGTGCTCTACTGTAGCAGCTGATAACTGTGATGGCCACTGCTGTAACTCAGTGATGGTCATGAGGGTGGCTAGAATAAAAAAAAAGGACAGGGTTGTTATGTTTTTAAAAGTGAAATCCAGTCTTTTGTCTAACCTCACCTCTGCAGTTGTAATTCCTGTTTTAAGACACTGCTAACAAAAGCCAAACATGCACTGCTGCTGCTTCACATTAAAAGCCTTCAACTTGAAAAGGGGCTCTATTGTGAATCCGCTGCAGGAAGTGTAGCTTTAATCACAAACATAAGAAAGTAACTGAGCTCTCCTGGGTCTACAAACCAAGATATGCATGTTGTTTTCTGTACTTTTTAATCAGAGGATCATTTCCCAGCCTCAATTTTCTTAACGATATTAAGAGAAAACGGTAAATTCTTCATCTTGTCATCTGGATATTAATTTTTTTCATCCTGTGGAACTGTTGCATAGAGACACATTGATGCTGCTGGTGCTGTCATGACTCCTTATCATGGTTGCTCACAGTCTGGCGCACTATGGATGTCTCAACAATTGGCAATTTCAGCATGTGAGTAGGACGCTTGCTGCCTTATGCGTAAGCTGATGAACATGTTTGAACATGATGCTGTTGTTGGCTAACGGTGTGACGAAAAAACCGGCCCACACTGTTTCAGTGGGCCTGAAAAACACACATCAAAGTGGTGAGAGAGGAAAGGGAAGAAAACAAGAGTGATGAAGAAAACGGGAGACAGAGCGGAGATTTAAAAAAAAAAAAAAAAAAAAAAAAAAAAGAAAGAAAGAAAGATTAACAGGCATTTGTGCTTTGGCAAGTTACTGAGGATAGAAAGCTTGACAATGCAAATCCAAACAGATACAAGAACACAGAGCGGGAGGCTAGAAAGTAAAGTGGAGTGATGGTCAGATGTAGGATGAAAGTAAAGAAAAAGAATGAATAAAAGACTGAAAGACAGAACAGAAGCAAAAGCTACATAAGACAGGAGAGACTGGGGGATATATTTAGCAGCTCATTAGTCAGAGATGTCCTCTCCTCAGCAGGCTGGTCCCTCAGATGAGGCCCTTTGGAAATCATTATGACTGCCTGCTGCTTCAGACAACCACACACATTTCTCTGGAAAACAATTTACAAACTGCCTCTCCTCTCCCCGGCCTTAATGTTACTTTAAAATAATCCCCAAGTTCTGGAGAGAGGCCCAAAAAACAAAGCTTTGAACAATGCAAAGTGAATAATAAGTGCGTGGGTTTTAACATTACATTCACCGTATTAGCATGGAAACCAACCAGTGAGAGCTCGGCTTTAATAAATCCAACTCCATGTATCTTAACCCATTCATTATGTTATCAGCTTTGACCGTTGGTGTGAACGGTGCCAACGGCCGCCACCACCACTCCCTGCTTCGACACTCATTAACCTTTAAAATAAAGCGACTGTCGTCAGAAATTACAGCGTGTGGTCATGATACTCTCACAAATGAGACGATTACACGTGGGAGTCAAAAATGGAAAATCACATCATTATGTATGGCCAACAATAATCCTGGCCATGTGCCATGCCACACAGTAATGGCACTGTCTGGTCAGCTGTTTAAGGTGAATGAAATGGTCTTGTGTTGTCTGTCCGCACTGCAGTATCTGTTTCCATGGTGTGCTTCTTTGTCCGGCGAGGCGTTTAAAGTTTCCCTTTAGGGCTTGATTGGTTGGGAGAGCTGTTAAATGACACAGGGTGAGAGCAGAGAGTGATGGCTCAAGTGATAAACACACAGGTAATGAAAGAGAAAGGCTGATGGATTCGACCAGACTGCTGCTAATGGGCTCCGGTCTCACCTGGCTAATGGCTGGAGCCTTTAAGAGAGAGAGAGAGAGAGAGAGAGAGAGAGAGAAAACGAAGAACAGAGGCATCATAGAAAAAGGGGGCTGTAGTGTGCTCAATATACCCAGTCTCTCTCTCTCTCATGGACACACACACACACACACACACATGCACACACAGTGAGTTAGCAGTCCTAATTGCAGACTGGTGATCTAGTGGAGCTGCAGCTTGCTGTGGTTTGGCCCGTGGCTTCCAACACCGCCCCTAAAAGCCCTCTTTGTTCTCACATTTCAGAAAGGAGCCAGTAGCCAACGTATTGCTTTACTCCTGCCTGCCTGCAAAACACCGTGCTAACAGGACTTCAGGGGGCTATTTTGAACTGTTAATTGTTCAGGACCCATTGTGAACCCCCCCCCACCCCTCTCTCTCCCTCTTTAGACTGCACTGTTTGTAAACCCATCCGATCTGCAAAAGTTTCTCCAAGACCAGCAGACTCGCACACTGTGGCTTCTTTGTACACACACACACCATTTTGTTTGGCTACAGAAGGCAACAAGTTTCAAAGAGTACAGCTGTTTGAAGATGCCAGAAGTAGGGCATGGCTCATTCAGATATTTTCCTCTGTGGTCGGAGCAGTGACGCTATGCTAGCCACTAGAGCCTGCTCTGTTATTAAAGTGAAATGAGAGTTGTTGGGTCTTTTTTCCTTGAGCGACTCGACTTTCGAGAAAACATCCTCACATCCTTGGGGTTGGACCTACACGCTGATTCAAGAGCAGCCAAGACAAAGGGTTCTGACTTTGCAATAGGTCCTCTTCAGGCTGAGAGGAATCTATTCAACTTGAGCCAAGAACGGACAATCGATTGTTAAAAACAAACACAAATCTCAAAGGAAATTAGAGAGGCAGCCCTCTGCTTCCCTTCTTGCTCTCCTCCCCTTTCCCTCTGCTCTTTTCTTTACCCTATGACTCCACTTTTTTTCCCAGCCCAGGGAAAGCCATTTCCCGTTCTCACACATGAACATACATAAACGTCACCGCCTCGCAGAGCACACAGCAGGCTTGTTTGTGGGAGACTTCTGGTGCTCGCTGGCACTTTCATGTACAGCTGTAACTCAACTTCAGAGGATAAGGGCTTTTTTTTTTTTTTTTAATGACATCATTTATCTATTTAACTGGACCTGTAAGGATGGTCAGAGTCCTCCTGCCTCCTGACATATAGCACTTGTTAGAGCTGAAAACATGCCGTGTGATCATGTGAATAGACCCGTTGGCACGCTGAGTTCCCATCTCTGCTCCTTCAGTTCTGACTCACTGTCTAGGCCCACTTCCTCTGAACTAAACCACAAGGGCTCACTGTAAGGAACTGACATCATATTAGCAACTGAGCACTGTTCACCCAACATTAGCGGCATGTCAAACAGACTCAGAAAAGACATGAAACAAGAAATATTTGCCCTGTGCCCTGAAAAATCCTCCAGATCAACGCCATTTATCCTTTGCATACACAAAAGCCGAGGTGTCGCTCTGTAACTGTGTGTGTTTACTGGTGCCCGGCGTGAAGAGAGAGGTGTTTTGCTTAGCATGTTGCTGCTGTGTGTGGAAAAAAGGCCCTGCATCATAAACACAAATGTAATCACACGCAGTAATCACAAACACAAATTTGAGCGAGCCATTCACATTTGCTCAGCAGATACCCTGCTGCTAATCTTGTTTACAATGAACAGCTGAACAACAGATAAAAAAGACAAGACTTGGACTGTGATTACTTCTAAAAATAGGCCGGCTCCAAGAGGTTTTGTCACTATGTCCTAACAGGGCGTATTAACAGGTACAAGAAATCATTGTCCTGACCTTTCTGCAAACAACATGAAACCACCAGAAGCAGAAGTTTAAAGCTTTTCCTGTCTTTGTTAAAGGAATCAAAAGACAGAGCAAAGAGTGCCTCAACCTTTACGCTCCATCATCCTGCTTCTCCATCTAATTTCCCATCACTGAAATGCCAACTTTACTAAAAAGAGACATATCTTCAAAAAGACCAAACGTGGCGCCTAAACCTCCACGGACCAGAAACTACTTTGATGCTGCTCTGTGCTGTATTCTGGTCTCTGGTGTTTGGAGCTTTTGCTCTGGTTTGCAAATATTGTACAGTATATATATTTTTTAGTATCCATTTCTATTCATGCCACTCGCTGCTATTTGTATGAGTCTGGAATAAGCCTGTCAGCAGTGATGAAATTTCATATTCATGAAAATTTCCAGAGCAATCTCCATCCCTGGAACACATCAAGGGATTACCTGTGTGAATTATGTATGGTGAGCAGGAGGGAGAGAGGCCAGTGAACAGGAGAACTAATGACATGGTCACTTTTAAAGCTTTAAAATGAGGGCCACACCTTGGTGACACGTCTTAATTATACATTTCCGGTCCCACTTTGACGGTGTAAATGCTGCAGAGTCAGGCCCTGGTTGTTTTAGTGTTGTAAGCGTCGTTACGTCTTGTTCCTGTGGTTACGTCTCATTGCTCTTATTCATGTTCCCTTCCCTTTGCCATATCCTTTGTTTTCCACTGCAACGAAAATCATTACGGTTTAATCTACTTTTTTTTGTGTGATCAGTGCTCAACAGAAAATCTGCTGGAAAGGAGCAGTAGGTTATGTGTAAAAAAAAAAAAAACATCCTCTAGTTTTCTTTTTCTTCCTGTTACTACTGTTATCAAGGTGGTGGGGATCTAAATCTTTCATTCCTCAATATAAGTTGCTTGTGATGTCTGATTAAAAAATTAAGTTTACTACAATGCCTGAATTGAAAATGCCAAAAAATACACATCAGAAATACGACATACGGGGTGGTGTGTAGCTCAGTTGGTAGAGCAGCCGCCCCATGTTCGAGGCTACAGCCCTCACTGCAGGCGGCTCTGGTTCGAATCCCGCATCGAGCGGCCCTTTCCTGTGTGTCATTCCCCCCCTCTCTGCCTCCCCATTTCCTGTCTCTCTCTCTCTCTCTCTCTGTGCTTTCCATTAAAGGCTGAAAAAAAAAAAAAAAGACAGAAATATGACACACTGTCATTTATCATGAACGAGTTTAGGAAAAGATTCATTACAGCACAGTTTTATGCCATGAGCCATCTGCAGGTATTATTATATTTAGCTTATATTCATTCAACACAACAGAGCAAATATCAACTGCTGTCTGCCATTTTGAAGAGCAGTAACTCTTGAACTATGAATCAGCATAAGCGTGCACTATGAGGAAGTAATTATGTAAAGAATACAAAGCCGTGACGACACTTAAAAATAACCTTTGTGCTGTCATCAGTTCGTTCAGAGCAGATTTTGAGAACTTGCTTAGTTTCTTAAACAATGCCGGTGTCAGTGAACAATGAAAACACACGGTCACACGCCTGTAACCCAGCCAGTTGAAAGTAGTCCTAGCGATGGAGTCGAGAGAACTATCTGTCCTTTTCCATCAATTGACTGGCAGCCTTAAAGGCGCAGGTGCATCATGGGAACTGGAGAGACAATCTTTGGTGCACATGAACCAGCTGTCATAGACACAGTTAATACAGGCTTTGTCTTTTGATAGACTGACACAAACTGTATGTGTGCAGCCTTATATGTTATTCTATGAACAACATCCATGTTTTAACCAGAGTGTATGCAGCGCAGACAAGAAGATAGGATACACACACACATCTATACCGTGCAGAGAGCACATGGGCTGGTGATCTGAGGACACATTTCCTTGGTATCGGTAGGCAGCGCTGTGTGTGTGTGTGAGTGTTGGACGCAGAACGTGAGCACGATACCAACCCCTCTGGACTCAACATGAATCATGTGTGTTACATAAGAGAGAGAGAGGCAGAGAGAGAGCAAGAGGGAGACAGAGAGAGAGAGAGAGAGAGGCGATGCGCTACAGAGAAAAGTGCCCTCCCCTTTCTCATCTGCCCATCTCTTTCTACTCCTGTTGGTTCACACACTTATACACACACACATCAATTTATTTATGGCATTAAAGAAAGAAAATCAATCAACACCTTAAAAACATCCCAGACACCCCCATCACACACACACACACACACACACACACTCGTTTACTTATTCATACATACACAGTCCGCCTTCTCTCTGTGGCAAGGACATCTGGCAGATTTCACAAGCTGGCTGTGTGTGGGGAGTGTGTGAGTGTGTGAGTGTGTGCGAGTGTGTGTGTGTGTGTGGGTAGTGCATGTGTGGAGGTAGTGTGTGTTTATGAGCGTGGGGGGAGGGGGGGACTGGAATATTGGAGGGCTGAAGTGAAAGGAAAGCTGGCACAAGCGAAGAGGTTCGATGAGTACGAGTCATAAAGAAGAAGAAGAAAACTTCATAGGTTCTGCAGTGATTGATAAATGGCTCCGTTACCTCTGTTTACTTTAACGTCCACGTGTAAAGCACAACGTTTGCAATGGATGACAATCGATTCAATTTTAAACCCTGATACCTCCCATTCAAAGACAATAGTTCAAGAACTCAGGCTGAAATAAAAACCCTGATCCAAGGGCTGCTGTGGGGTAATATCCAAAGCCGGCTAGCCGTGCTAAAAGCTCTCAGAGGACGCTAAATGTCATGGCTGATTAAAACCTTATGACAGCAATGTGACCACAGACAACACCATCTCTCTTTCACTCAATAGCGGAGGAAAACTGTTGTGACTCATTAGGGCAGTGAATGGATTCACAGAGTGGGTGGGATCGAGCACTCAGCTGCCGCACGGAGGCAGAGCAACCTGACCGACCCAAGGGTAAAAGAGAGCGGTTTAATCTGACTGACCTGCAAGACGAGGAAAAAATAACCTCAATCAATTTACAACAGATGGGCAAAGATGGCGGTTTGGTCGATGTGTATCATGTAGGAGCAGAAACAGAGAGAAAGAGTGTGTGTCTGTGTCTGTGTGTGTGTGTGTGTGTCTCTGTGTCTTACCTGATGCGTGACCATGAGGGAGCAGGGTGAAGAGGAGGAGAAGCGCGGAGGCAGCCAGCCTGTGGGCTAGAGAGGAGGAGGTGGTGGAGGGAGAAGAAGAGGAGGACAGGGCTCTCGTCTGAAACGCTACCATTCCATCGCACATCTTTTCCTCTGGCAACCAGCGAGAGTCCTCTACAGCTTAACCTGTCCAGGCCACACAGAGAAAAGGGATAGAGAGGGAGGGGGGAGGGAGGGAGGAAGGACACGGATTACTATCAACATCCAGCGAGGATTACGTAACCAAAAGCAACACAGAGAGACAGGAGGGAATAGAGAAAGAGCTTTAAAGACAGGAAGAGGAACGCAGAGTGACTGGAACAAGGCTTCAATTAACAATCGCATTCATGATGATAATAAATAAACGAATAACTGTGTACTTCCTGCTCTCCTGTGTTAAACCACCCCACTGAGGGGGAGACACCACCTCTGCTTTTTAAAAAACCCACCAGTGGCAGCACTGGCGGCAGTGAGAGCTCCTCTGATCTCCACTCGATCCCCAAATCTCATCTTTGCCACAAAATCTCACTAAACGAACCAGCAATTAGATTCTGCCACAGATGATGTAACAGGGAATCACGTCCCCGCTGCTGACGAGGTAGCAGCATTAGCAGGGACAGAGGCTAAAATGTGCCTGAGAGAATCCGTGCAACAACAAAACAGTGATTACAACTGCAGCTTAAACCAAAACCCTGCTGCTGAGTGGAGGCGCTCGTCCATGGAGACGCATTTTACTCTGCAGTTTCATCATAATATGGTACAATTTTGAGATTATTAGTTTGTTTGTGCAACTATAAAAGCAAGAAAGTTAAATAAACACATATTAAGCAGAGATTCCTCAGATGTACTTATTAAAGAGTCCTGATAGAAAGGGCACAGTATTTCTTTTTTTACAGATGAATGATAAACAGATGTTTTTCCACGGGCTGCTCAGCTGTGATGCTACGCTGCCATATGCTGCAGATTGTTATCTGTGATAGAGTTTGACGGACAAATTACGTAAAGACAACTACATCAGGTGCCATTTTCTGAAATATCCCCTGTGTTTTTTTTATAACTACTCATGTGGCCACTATCAGCCAGTAATATAAGCATAATGAGCTCCTGTTTTTGTATCTTCCATCACTGCAGACTGCAAGCAATGTGCTTTTTTTTTCCGTTTATCTGTAATTTCTTTCTGTGTAAGTGGTATCTCCAAATGTTAAACATCTAACATGTAAATGGAGAATCAAATGTCATGTTCCCAGAACAGCTGGGTGACAGCAAAGAAAAGCAGTGAGGAGATGAAGAGTTGCTGTAAAACACCATTAAACAGCATCACTGGGATGGGAAAAAAAAAAAAAGACAGCCATATGCGCGTGCGCACACACACACACACACACACACACACACACTCAGACACACACAGACAAAAACAGCCCCGTCATCTCTTCACAAATCTCTCTCTGTGATACCAACATAACTAACTTCCTAAAAGCATTTGCTGGTTGATTGCAGGGGTTACAACAAGACGTACACTGTCATTACCTAAATGAGATGCAGGTGCATGTAGCACTGGGTATGTGGCTTCAGAGACACTGGGATGAAGTAGCAGTTGCCGTGTTTTGTGGGGAACTATAGCCGGCTGGCAGGCAGCGTATCCTCAAGAGAGGGCAGAGGGCCCATTACAGTTACACAAGGCTGCTGAGCTAATGGCTACAGTAATGGCATGGCTGCAGTTAGGCAGCCACAAATTTGATTGCAGAGCTGCTGCGTAGCCACTGGCGCTGCCACATATACCATCATGAGCTACTATGATGAGAAAAGTAACAGTAAACAAACACACATGCTCAGCCAGTAGCATCACTGCATGCTGGGAGGGAGGATCTGCTGGCCTGCATCAGGGCCAAAACAGGCCCTATTAATCTGATTGTGTAACGTGACATGTCCACATTGAATACGATTTCTTAGTCAACTTGTGATAAAATTCAGTTTTCACTACAGACTTTCCATGCCGGTGCTCCCTCGTGTCAGCGGCCTGCACGAGTCTACATTTCAAATTACCAAAAAACCCAAATACCTTAAATTGGCAGAAAATTCCCCCCCCCCACACACACACACAAACAGCAGGCCCCCCCCCTCCCTGCTGCCTTGCCACCTTTCTGATTTCTCCAGGAGTAGGTGGGATGGAGAGCCATACCTGCATGCGGTGCAGGCCAGTGGGAGAGAGTGACGTAAGTCGGTATTGGCAGGACAGTTTGGTTACTGCAATGAGCCAAAGGGCAGCCAGTCAAAAACACACGCAGCGGCCCTGTGCCAGCCATTTGATCCACAGACGCTTTCTCATTTGTCCATGTTGGGATCAGAGCACTGCTGCACAGGCCTGGGTTACAGATTGGCTTTACATTAACTCCTCTCAAAAAAAAAAAAACAAGGACAAACAAAAGTCAAGGGCATAACAATAAAACAACGTGTTTTGTTCAAAGGCACTTGTTGGGATGTAAATAACCACTTGGGATGGCATTTATAATGCAGGACTGACCTCCTGAGAGTGCTGAGGGCGGATATCGAACAGCCAATACGTTGGCCAAGTGAAAACTTAAGCAGAATTAGCTTAATTGCTTTCACACGAACATCTGAGAAAGGAGACAGTCATTAACTCTGTGCTAAGGTACTTGAGGCCTTCAGTTTCCTGGAACAACAGTTTGTTCTTAACCACACAAACACATACTTCCTGCCTACAGCGGTGAGAAGCCAAGTAACAGTACAGTTATCGAAATCACAGTTTAAAGCATGTGATAACATTAGTGTATGTTGAATCAAAGTGCGCAGCTGTCACTGTCATTGTAAACGGCTGACAAGTGAGTTATATCATCACAGTATGAATACTTTCTGTGTACTTATACTGTAAATGAGCAGGGTCAATACCATTATATTGGCTAAAGGGATAAATGAAATTAAATAAAACAAACACGTAAAAGACATTGAACACATCAGCCCATCAACATAGATCCATGAAAGGCACACATCCACACAAACCATCCAACAAAACCAGTGCTGCCAGTTCTAGCTCACCACTCTGTTCATATAAAGGAGCGGAGCATGTTGTACAATCTGTAATCTGCAGCTCTGTGTCAGATTAACAGGATAGAGAGGGATGGGACCCTTGTGAGGAAAATACTGCCAGAACCACAACAAAGCTGTTCTGAAGTTGTCCACTTTTAAAGGGCAGTGTTGAAATCAAACATCATCACCAGCTTGCAATAAAGATGCACTGTTGCTGCCAATTAAAAATTCATGAGCACCAACTCGCCTCTGTTATCCCAGATATTAGCTCTGTTTTGGTGCATTTCAGCGCTCAACCAACAGCAGAGTCGACGTCCATTGTTCAAAATAATGATCAATAAAGAAAACAGTCAATAGATGTAATGCAAAGCCGTGCCAAGTATCCATTGTGTAGGCCACCTTTCAACCCATTTCATTAAGAGTGCTGGGTATTAACAGCATCAGTACTTTGTTAAGTCCGCCACTTGGGGAAAAAACTATGCGACTCTCCACTTCAGACACCAGTGAGACAACCAGCCAGCCAGCAGGCTGCTACTGCAGTTTCTCAGCTGCCCGGGGCTCCTGGAATGCAAAGGGAGCCAAGGAGAGCAGCAGCACAGGCATGTGTCCGGGAACAGAGAGCACTCAGTGTGCCAAGGAAACAGCCGAGAGGCGATTTCACCCCAATAGGCCCCAATGCTACTGCTGCCGGTGGAGCCCGCCTGGGCCTGTGGAGGGAGCCCAGAGATGGGACTCTGCGTGGCAGCTCTGAAAAGACCCTTTGTTATGAAGCATTTTGTAGTGTTAAGCCCCACAGGGCCTGAGCATCCCTCTGCACTTCCTCAAGGAATGGGACAGAAACAGGCAGAAAAATGGACAGGAGAAAAGACAGAGATAAGGAGGAAAGGAAAGAAGGAGAGGGGTGTGAGATGAAACAAGACAATAAAAAGGGGAAACACACTAAAAAAAAAAAAAAAAAAAATGAGACAAACACATGGCATATGTTGTGCTGACAGTGGTGAAAGGTAGGAAAATCTGAGAATGGGATTGAAGCCAAACGGCGTTCTTATCTTTGCTCACAAGATGTTTTCTCTAAGCTATGTTGTCAAACAGCAAAAAGCCTCTGAATGTTGGACCGGGAATCATAAAACTCTCAATGCAGTAACACAATGTGTTTTAAATGGAAAGCCATTACAGCTGCACATTGCATATCTGTCATTGCTGCATGAAAGCCAAAGTGTGTGCATAATGTGAAAAAATTAAGTCATTCAAAACAACAGAAGTCAAATGAGTGATTGTAACCAAAATACTCTTATCACCTCTGCAAAGAAAAACATCTCTGAATCAAGCCATAAAAAGTAAAACCCTGGCAAACTGACCAGCAAAAGACGGATTCAGTATTGTTGAACACTTCGAACACTGTGTCAACAATTCACAGATGCAATAGAGTTAAAATATTGTACCATATCAGGAAATAATACACGCAGGCACAACACTGCACCACATAAAATAATGGCTGCCATTAAAAATTACACAGGCTGATTTTCTAGTGACTAAGTAGAGCAATGAATCAGGCCTAACACCATGTTGGATGGTCGACGAACACTGCACGGCACTGTTCAAACTTGCTTAGAAGCATGGGATTATAATTATGGGTACAGATTGAATTTACAGCAGTGTCAAAATTTTGTTAAGAAGAAAAGAGGCACTTCTTGTGGTGGACAGTATAGATGAAATCCTAGCAAATGTATGGTACATGTACTTCAGTATAATACTAATGTATAGAACCAGTTTAAAGACAATAAATCACAATATCATCTTGCATTAAAAGATCTTTCAGTTAATCAATACAGTAGCCGGTGGATTAATCAAAAATGAAAAGAAATGGCTAGTTACAGCACCACACACCATATACAATGGATATATCGACCACGATATAAATGATATGGCAAAATGGGATGGATGACACATTGATCATTTTCTCCACCCATACTCCTATAACAACATGTGACTCCTTGAAAGCATTGGTCAGAGCTCTAAAATAAACACAGCTAGAAGAAGCTTTTTAGTGAAACATTAATGGGAACCGACTACTTCCTTAACGTCATAATGTGTGTTTTGTGTTTTTTCACAACAGCTCACATTTGGACTTCCCTGCCTTTTGCAAAAGCGAAGTGTTACACGGCAAAAACCGCGAAGGGCTCAAACTTTCCTTAAAACAAAAGCGAAGGAGTAGGAAATTACAGTTTTGTGCAAATGTCTGCGCAGAGACCCTCAAAAACTCAACAAAACATCTACTGCAACTGTACCAGACGTGGTCAACTACTGTCTTCATAGCAGCCCCTTAAACCAGAGTCACACGCTTCGACACGTGCAACTGTACTGCGAGCTATTTAAACAAAGAGTGTGGTGGGCTGCCAACACACACACACACACACACACACACACACACACACACACATACATACACATAACGACAGACAAAAACAAAGCAACCTTATCCTATCAAAGTAACACAACTACAGGAGTTTTATTTTAGTACTTTCATATTCCTATACCATGTATTTTTCGGATATTATGCGACTATGTCCTTTTTTTTTTAACTCCCCCAGCAAACCTCTAGCGATTATTGTTCACATGACCGAAATGTAACAATACTGTAACGTTACAGCTGTTACAGACAAGACAGGACCGACTAGCTGCTAAAGCCGGTGTCCTGTCTCACTAAACACGCTGGTCAAGCTGGTATATTTAGTCTGATTAAAGCGTAAACCCAGCTGAAAACTGTAGGAGAAGACCTGACAGAAACAAAATACAACATTCACCCAGGCGTTAACAGACGTTACGTTTGTCACTGGCAACGGTTAGCTTAATTAACAACACACTTGAATAACTGACAAGAACAAAAGCTGACAACTCGTCACCTCCACGCTAAGTTATTAATCGTTGCTACGGTTTTTTTTTTTATATATCTTTCTTTTTTATAATGATGTAATGAACCGAAACAGGCAGCCGTACGAAGGAATCAAGAGAGCGCAGGAGAGCACTCGTAGTGGCCTATCTGTGCTTAGCTTGCGAAAAAAAAAACCACAAAAAAAAAAAACACAGACAAGACTCACCAACGTAAAGGTTAACAGCAGCGAGCCTCTCCCCTCTCTCACGTTCACAATCGAGGCATTAACGGTTGTTCAGACGGAGACACCCGAACGAGAATGTGGCGAAATAACGACGAAAAAGCTAAATGTTTTCGTCGTCTGGCTGGCTGTGTCAGTGCCGCTCCGTTGTTCCTCGTCCTCGACTCGTCAGCTCTTTATTTTAGGTGAGCGGAAACACTCTCTGCGAGGGCTCTACCAGCTGCCTCGCTCTCGCGCGGTCTCCATGGCTACCTCGTTAAAAGGGCGGGTCCTAATGTGACAAGCCAAACCTCAAGGCTGTAACCTTCAAAATAAGAGCACAGAAATTTTGGTTGAGGGGAGAGACAAAAGAATACACTAGAAGGAAAACTCCATTTGTGTATTCATATTTTTTACAAGTTACTTCTTGTAGGATGACTGAATAACACTTTGTGGTCTGTGGACTGCCTTGGTATTTTGGTTTTTTTTTTTTTTTTTTAGTAAACACCAGGAAGAAAGACGAAAAGTCAGGACTTGATCTTTCTATGTTCTCTGGCATTTCACAGGGGGTGTGGTTGTTGTAGGGGTGTTTCATCATTTGATGTGTTTTTCTTTTTGTTGTTGTTTTTTTGTAGCTGTTTTGCCTTGAAAAATCGTTGCACTTCTTCACAGTGTGCATGTGAATTAGGTCTACATCTAAGTGTTTTTGTGTACATTTAATTATATAATGTATGGTATAGTGCTACAAATTTACACAGTGTGTGTGGGTGAGAAACAACTCAGCAGGAAAAGGAAGTGAAATGTCTCATCATGCCTGACCACAGTTCATTCTGTACTATAACCTTGCAAAACATAATGCGTCACAGTGAAGGCACATCAAAAGAGGTGTGACTTACTCCAAGTCCCTGCCTATTTCCTGTACTCTATACCAGAGTTCAAATCGTTTTTACGAACATTTCTGATATAAAACTAAATTATTATTCATTTTCCAACAACTATCCAAATAAGGTTTATTATAGATAAATGTTGCCCAGGAAGGCATAAAGCGGATTTGGCTTTAATGTGAGGATAATGTAATCCATATCGTACAGTAATCTGGCCTTTATCCTCAGTGTGTAGTGCACTATGGAGCTCTCAAAGCCTCTAAGAAACTACAAACACACCAATGCTGAGTATTTAATATGAGAATTTTAGCATTTTACATGCTCATCAATGTTTTCCTTCTATTAAATATTCATTGTGTTTGGCAAAATTATCTGTCTGTACATATTGTCATGTTACTGCTCTTAAAGGTTCAAGTGTCCACTCCAAAAGGGTCATATCCTGCAATGGTTTACCTGGAAAAAGAAGTTCTGATGCCAGTAATTGTGTTGGATCAGACAATGACAGGTTCTGTGGACTTTCCACTTTCACTTTCACTTTCCCCAGTTCCAGTTAAATTTGGTTGTCACCGATCTCTTACTCCCACACCCTGTCTCAGTTTACTGATTACTGATTATGAAAGCTTCCGTTCCTCACTCCTCACCCTTACAATAAGACTATGATTACACATGAGAGAGAGAAATATTTTTAACGAGTGAATGATGAAATTAACATCTTGACATGCCACTGGGTCCTGTAAAGAGCCTCAGAAAACACATCCACAGGTCCACCCTGGAGATAAACAAGAGACAGCAGAGCTCAGTGTCCTCCCAATGTGCTCATTAACACACACAAAAACATGGTTCAACATCTTATCAGATCATGGAGGACAACACACATGGTGCAGATGAGTTCCCCCATCATGCAATGCTGTTAATTTAATGTGATTACAATAATGAGACCAGTGTGCTCTTCACATACTGTGTTAGGAGATTAATATGAAATAAATTAATTGCTACTCTTGTACAAAGGGACTTCTTTATCTGTCAAGCTTCCGCAGTACTACTGTGCCAGTGCTGACATCTAGTGGATGCATAACCTTCCTGCCATCATTCAGCTTCCTGACCAGATCACGTATGCTGACAAATGATTAAGGATTTAGTTTGACAGTTGTATTAATTGAGTCAGTTATTACAAGTAACCTGTATATTAAAATCATATATTTCAACGAATAATTTGAGATTACAAGTGTACGTGAGACAACACAGGAGAACAGAGGCGGCTGATACAAAACCGGACTCCCCCCTTTCTTTGGGGAAGTGGCTGCGCCCAGTTGTTTCCCACTTGGTACGTGCCGCTTTTGTATACATCTATTCTTCGTGGTTGTACACGACAGGTAGTATTTTTCGTCACTTTCTTACTGGTGGGCGATAGTATTTTAACCAGTATGACACAGAATATTGTTGTACTTTTGTCGTTCATTCGTTAATTTGTCTAAAACAAAGGTACTAACCCCCCCCAAAAAAACAACGTCACAATGACAAACTTTCGCGCTAACTTGCTATCTAATGACTCCATAGCAACGGATGGAGTGGGTGGTTAATTTAACTAAAACATATAGCTCGGTGGTTAACCTCGTGTTAGCTGTTTAGTTTAGTTTAGTTTTTATCTTTTTTTATTTGGTGAACACTGAGTGAACGCTGCATAGTTGTGTTGCCTGACCTTTCACCCAGTCAGACATGACACTGTCCCCAAATGAACCTTCCCCATCAGTTGCAGGCCCCTTCAACCATTTCCCAGTTAGCGACACAAACATGCCTATAGCAGACCATAGCATGGCTAATGTCGTTTACCTAGCTAGCCTGTTTCAGTTTGAAACCATTGAAGCTGCCCATGTGATTGTCACGAAGTCAGTTGTTATTACCTGGGTGGAAGGGCGGATTTGCATTGATTGGAATTGGTGCATGATTATTGGGGGCAGACAGGCTGAATTTTATATTTTTGAAACTGCTGATCTCTAGATATTTTCAGACATCAGTCTGAGTGTGTGATACTCCTAGTTACATTCAGAGATGTAACATTAAACACACTGTCAGTACACTGACAAGCAGTGCTATGTCACTGCTGAGTCACATAAAGTTGTTTTTTTTTTTTTTTTTTGTGAAAGAGATTCACTTAATTTTTCCTTGTCTTTACAGATAGAGTGATCACAGAGCTGTCCCAACAAGGCTTTACTGTGCTCATCTTGAACAACTGAAATGGCTTACTCACAGGTCCGCCTGAAAATACTCCCCACCGTCCGTTGCCTGTTTGATAAACTGGTGCAGATAAAAGTGGAGGGACTTGCTCCTTTTAAACCAGTAGAGCTAAGGTCCAAGCTGGTTGACGACAGAGGGGTGACTTTCAAGGCCTCTGCCCAGTACAAAGCAGATGAAATTGGTCATGTGGATGTTTCCCAAGCACCTTCTCTGGGAGGAAGTTACACCGGAGTGGAGCCCATGGGTTTGTTCTGGGCCATGGCACCTGATACTCCACACAGTAAAATCCTGAAGAAGAATGTGCTGAGCCCAACACAGGTGGAGATAACAGCATTGTGTGGGGAGACTGGTGAGCTGCTGAGCTCTGAAACTAATGAAAGAGAATATATGACTGAAGGGATGAGGAGAATACCTGTGCAAGAGGGACGGATACGAGGAGTCCTCTTCATACCACCAGGTTGGTTGTATTCTAGGGAGAGCTGAGAAATTCATGAGAAATTAACAATGTTGGTTTGTAAATTAATGGTTTTTTACATTTTTTTCTTCAGGAAGGGGTCCGTTCCCTGGCATCGTGGATCTGTATACTTTAGGAGGAGGTCTTACTGAACCCAGAGCCAGCCTCTTGGCAAATAAAGGTTTTGTTGTTCTGGCACTGGCCTATTATGGCTTCCAGGGTTTACCAAAAAACCCGAAAAACCTGGATTTGGAGTACTTTGAAGAGGCTGTGACATATTTGAGGAAGCAGCCAGAGGTCAGTGCTGTGGATTAACACAGTAAAAAAATAATACTTATAAACATTTTCTCAAAATGTCTAGTGCGATATTAACTTTGCAGTTAGATATATTATTGTGAAAACAGTGTCATGTTAATCCATAGCAAATATGACTTATGGTCCTGTTTGTATTTGCTGTGTCAGTGTTGCCATCTACTGGTTTGTCAGGGCACAAACGACTGTGACAAAAGCTTTAATGAAATGATTAATTGATTAATTAAGCAAGTAAGTGGCAGATTAATAGGTAATGGAAATATTAGTTGTACCCTCTGATTTCAAATAGAACTGAGGCATGGTTGTTATATATTAATCAACAGTATATTTAATCACAACTATATGAGTGAAGACATACTGGCAGGGCTTAACCCACGTATTAACCCATGCTTCTCTCTACAGGTCAGAGGTCCTGGGATCGGCATCATATCGATCTCTCACAGCGGCGCTTTGGCTTTGTCGATGTCGTCTTTCCTCTCAGGGATCTCAGCGACAGTCTGTATTAATTTCTGCAGTGCAAACACTGTCATTCCTCTGCACTACAAAGACATGGTAATACCCCCGCTTCCCCCTGTCTTGGAGAATGTTAGGTTCACAGACACGGGGCTCGTAGATATACGTGACGCCTTACCAGACCCTACCTTGACAAAGAACAGGGCTTCTTTGATTCCCATTGAGCGTGCCACCTGCCAGTTCCTGTTTGCAGTTTCTGAAGACGACCACAACTGGAACAGTCCTTTTTTTGCGCAACAGGCTGCTGCAAACCTGAGAAATCACGGCAAACAATCTTTTCAGGTGGTCACTTATCCTAAAGCCGGGCACTTCTTGGAGGTCCCTCACATGCCTTATTGTCCGTCGGGGTTTCATGCAGCAGTAGGGAGAGCTGTGGTGTTTGGTGGGGAGCCAAAAGCCCACTCTGAGGCTCAGCTGGACCTGTGGGAAAGAGTCCAGGAGTTCTTCAAGAGCCACTTGGACAACAAGAGCACTTGTTAGCAAGCAATGTTGCATCAAGTGCATGAAGCATCCAACAATGGTCATCCATAGCGATGCTTAGCCTCAAATTTCTGATGAATTAATTTGTCCAAGGGGCATTAGATTAGACTGTAGGAGCATTCCTGTGTTCAAGATTTTAACTTCAGACTGTACTAGTCATGAATCAAACACATCGGTGATCTTTTTTTCTACTTAAATGTGCCATGGAAACAGAACAGAAGTGAAAATGCCTTTTTACAGCAGGTATTTGACTCTTCCAGTTAAATACTCCTCCGAGGCAGCACAGTGACATTTAAATGGATTACAGCCAGTACTGTTCGGATTAATCACCACCGCCCTTTTTCTACAATGAAGTAACCATACATCTGCTGCCATGACAACTTATGAAATCTGTATCCCACTGTGTGATTGGCTACTGACTAATCATCTCTGTGTTGTAGGACACTCCTTACCTCTTTGTCTAATGCAGTATCATCATGCTGAGTCACCAGTGCTCCTGATAAAGACTCCAGTTTTCTGTTTGAAAAGGGATGGGTACTGACTTATTATTGTACTTTATTCACTTTGGTGTCATAGTGTGATGATGCCTTTGTATTTTTGTGTTCTGCAAAATAATAGTATTGATATTCATGCTACTGATCATTAAAACTGAATGATTCAAACACTGACTGTGTTTGAATCAATGTAGAAGCTATTTAACTGTACTATTGTTATTTTGATGAATACAGTGATATTGCTGCTGTTCAAGGTTTAGAAACACAACAACGCATCTGTGATTATAAAGTCTTCTAACACCAATCGATATTGTTTCAATACAGTTAAGTAAACAGTGGGAGTCTCCCAGCAACAACTCAATCAATGTGAATTATCATTTGTGCAAACGATGGCATCTAGTGGCAGCTCGGCCTTCCTGCGATCACGCCTGCTGTAAACCTCTTCTGTGTAATGAGAGATGTGTGTTCACATGTACAGTACAATGTGAAACACAACGCTCATGATGAAAGACGTTGAAACGAGAACAGTAATCCCACTACTGCCGCGTCGAAAGTTCAGAAACTTTTAAGTTTACATCTCTTTTACACAAAGGGCTTTTGTCTGTTTCAAAGGGCTGTGGATTCACTTTGATGATGTAAGTGTTTTCCTGTGGGGTTTTATTAACAGTCTAACCTGACTCACAGAAAAGAAGAGTCAGATTGTGAAGTCAGAGACAAAGACGTCCATGTTTGGACACAGCGTGGACACACAAGGACATCTCTCAGACTTCTACCGTCCTGTGAGCGCCAATGAACAAAACAGAAGCACAGACTGATGTTTGATATATGAGATTTATTTTCTAATGTTTCCACAACTGTAAACTGTCTCTAACCCCAGTGCCTCTTATATCTCTTCACCTGTCAGTCTTGTCTTGTCCATGTGGATCCCAGGACTGCACTAATGAGGCGGCTACAGTAGAATCAGAGCTATAATGAAGATATTAGGTCAGTGATAAAATGTTGTTGTATTATTGAGGTCTGCCTGCTCCTATTTTTGGTATTTTCAGCAAACCACTGAGGAATGTCACAAGCTCCTGCCAGAGTCCAGTCTGAACAAGACGACAGCAGCTCCATTGTCAGAGGGAAACCACCAGGTAAAGTCACATTATCCACTTTTCCCTGCTAATTTCACCACTTTATGTCTCTTGCTCCGGATATTTATCACTTAAAGACTTAAGACTTAAAGAAAGAGAGAGAGAGAGAGCACTTTATTGATCTATCATAGTGATGATGATGATGATGATCATGATCATGATCATGAAGTTGAACCCATGTTACATTCTCCATCCATCCCTGATGACCAGTGTGTGCTGTGGCCACGCTCCTCTCCCTCCACACTTGTCATTCATAAGATCCTCTCTGGAGTTTCGTGGTGCTCCTTCGCGGGGGGGGAGGGGCTCCCTCCTCTCCAGTCTGGCACCTCACGCTGTGAAATATCCACTTGCCTGCTCCCCACACCAGCCAGTCCACCAATAAAACAGCCTCTCACTGTGCGATTGGCAGCGGCAGCAGGAGCAACAACAACAGCCTGTCACACACAACATTGACCCACCACCCCCCCACATCTCGCTCTCTCTTCTTCTTCTTCTTCTTCCGTACGACGGGAGTTGATGGGAGTGTGTTCTTCTCGGTTGCTGCACCACGCTCTCTTCCCGGAATGGACACTTCGCAGCCCGGTGTGTTTTTTGGGTGCACCCGGTGTCAGGGAGTCCTATAGCGTCCAGCCAGCCGCACGGATTTCAGTGACTTTGCTTCATTTCTTCCATTCAGTTTAGGCTCTCTTATCGTTTCCCTGTGCGGCTCTATGCGATTGTTGCAGCATGTTTTGTCCTGATCGATCAGACATATTCACTGACAGAGCATCATCTCGTTGCAGGCAGCTGGGCGCGCGCTCTCAGACATCTCCTCTGCACATCATCTGTAGATTTCCCTCCTTTTTCTGCAAGTCAGTTTCACCATCATCATCATCATCGTCGTCATCATCATCCCAAATGCCTCTCCGGTGCTGGCTGCTGACTTAAAGAAAAGAGAGAACCGGGAGGATCACGGAGAGAGAGAGAGAGAGAGCCGACATGGATAGTGGGAGCCGGGCTGCGACGGTCGGGGACGGTGCAGCCAATTTCACGGCAGCCCACCTCTGGCTGGATCTCCTGAACGCCTCCAGCCCGCCGACCCGGTGGGACAGCAGCCCGCCTTCCGAGGGCACCGGGCTGGGTGAGGAGCAGCGCCTCGTCCGTGACCAAGCCTACCGGGACTTCAGCACCACCATCCAGGTTCTCATCCTCATAGGTTCGCTGCTCGGTAAGTGTGTGCACAACACATGGACATATAGCTACACACACACACACACACACACTGCAGGCCAGGGATAAGACTAAATCCTGCACCAAATGTAGTTTCCATCAACCTCACCTGGTTATTTCCCAAGTGGGGTCAGGCTGAAGTTATGTGAGGACACCTATTAACCGGATAATAGAAACATATCTCAGGTAATTTCTAACAACGAACAACTGGGTGAACAGGAAACAGTGTGGTGTCCTAACAATACCATTTGAAAAGGAGGTCGACATACAAACTTTGAGATGGTCGTTATAGGTTTGCAGCTCTGATATGTGAAAGATACAAGTCAATGATTGGTTGACATTTCCTAAAGCATCACGTGGCAAAATGAATCAGAAAGAAGAAAAACACCTGAGATTACACTAAGAAAACCAAAACATCAGTCTTCATCATGTCATCCTTCATTTAAACTAAACTCCTGCTTATTTCTTAAACACTGTGGCCCATAATCATCCCAACTCGATGCCAAGGTGTCGTGTCTCTAATAACTTCAACATCATCTTTCAGGATGATTCTTGATTGTGTCTTCCTTGTTTGATAATAGGTGATGTCACTCCATTTCATAAAGCTTATACATGGTTTAGGTTGTAATCTGAACAGACTCATTGTCCCCACTTTCTTCTGTCATCGTAATATTAAGGACGAGGTCAAAACACACAGCGTTGTTTGGTGATTTGGTAACGTTCCTGTTGGAAGCTGTACTTACACATACACATGCACTGTGCTGTCAAGTAGAGTGACTTCACTGAAGTCCAAGTCCAAATGTTAGTCATTTTATTCAGAACTGTGAGCTTGGAGTTAACTGGATCATTGGATGTGGAAACCATGGAGTAAACAATCGTGGGCTTTGGTGCATTCAATGCCCTGAAGATTCATTTTGAAGTTGTGAGCCCAGTGAAAGTCGGTTGTGTTGGTCGTGTTGGTAAAACTTCGCAGGTGTAAGCTGATGTTTTTATGAACATTGCAAATAGCAAAGACTGTTCTGATATAAGCTTTTTTTCTGGCTCGGAGACAAATGGGCTGTTGGTGCCAGAAGGAGGAGTCTCCTAATGCTCCAACTACTCCTGCTACTGCTGCTGCTGCTGCTGCTGCTGCTGCTAGTGATGATGATGATGAGAGTGAGGAAGGAGCTGTGTGAACTGCACATCAGTCTCGCATGGTCCTGGCTTTGACATCCCCTCCATCACATCGGCAGCCAGAAACATAATCCCTTCGCCTAAAATGAGCGCTGCATATGAATGTGTTGTTTGTCACAAGCGTGGCTGTAATATCCCGACTGCTCACTGCACCAAACACACACACACTCACACACAGTAGTGATGCTGTTTGGAAAAGTATCAAGTTTGTGGCACTTGCACAGATTGTTCACCATGATGAAATACAATGAAACTGATACCAAAACTTGCACACACACACACACACACACACACTCACAGAAAGACCTTTTTTTCTGAGTCATTATCACCTCCTGCTGTGCCGTGCAACGTGGCAGGGTCAGGGCAGCGTGACAGAAGTGTTTGCCTTTTGGCAGCGTGGTTGAAAATACATTTTCTTTTTCTCTGTTGCTTGGAAAACATATCATCCATTTTCTTTTGAAATAACCCAGTTTATATTTATATGACTGTTTAATCTCAGAGGCAGAGGTTTCTACAATATGTAGTTGACCCACAGGGCAGCAACAAGTGAAACACAGTAAATGGTATGTAAATATAATGTAGATATCAAATAAATGTAAAATGTGAATATAAAATACAAAATCCTTGAACACTGAATCAAATTAACTCTTTATTAATGAACTTACTGAAAGAGTGAACTTTAAATTTTGGACTATTTTTTCTGAATGAATGAAAAATAAAATGCATCAAATCTCTGAATCACCTCTTGGATCTGTTGGTACTTTGAACAGCAATTTAAAGGCTTATTTGACTTAACACATACAGCAAAACAACAAAATGAAAAAGCAATTTTCTCAGCAGGCAACTCTCGACCTGACCATGAATGCATAAATAACCCAGAGAATACAGCGATGAATGATAAAAGTCATGGCGACATTTAAGGTTTAAATGGGTCTCCTCAATTCTCCAGCCACTTTTGAGGACAGGGAAAAAGGTTTAAGTGCTGTGATAAAAGCTCAGTGCGTCTGTTTTTTTTAATCCTCAGACTGCACTTTCTTTCATAAGTGATGACATGTCGGCTCCGTCGTGTAGCACGTTTGTTGTCCTCTGATGGGGGTGTGATTGAATTTCTTTTTATCTCCTACAGGAAATCTGTGTGAGTGGCTGAAAAATGACGGCAATTATCTTGTGGAAATATCCACAGTCGGCGAGTGGCGAGGCGTCCAGACCTCTGACACACCTCTAGATAGATGGCAGCCAGGGTTAACGTGTGTCAAAATGTCTCCTCAGATCATGTGTGACACCTGATGCATGGACATGAAAAAGTGGTTAGTGGCTGTAAATAAATGCTCCATGTGTCTCCTCTTCACGTCTCTGCCTTGTCCGTGACATCCACAGATACACAGGCGTGAAGAGAAGTCGTGACCTCGCGCTATTCAAAAAACATCCGTTATTGAATATAGACATCCACTTTGTACAATGTGGGACCTTTAAGATCTCATGACACTTAACTCTCCACTTTGTCCGTTCTACCTCTTTGTTGTGGTCAGATAAAGCAAATTAAAAGCAGCAGGTTCATTAGTGAGCTTTACTGGTGTTGACAAGACATGTTAATGGGGGAATTTCCTAACTGTGTAGAGAGCCAGGCTGTTGCTCCTGCATCTCATCTTCACACTGCAGTAAACTGCACTCTCCTCCACACTTAGTGTGTAACAAGACTATTGATCATCTCTTTTAATTCTCTGAGTCAAATACATGTCGTGCTGAAAATGTGCACCTACTTCTTCCTTTAAATTTGTAGCATTCCTCTTTAATAAGCTGTGGCTATTATCCTTTTTTTCTGATAAAGTACAGATCAAAGTTTGGCTGTAAATCAGATTAATGTGCCACCGAGTGCATGCCACCAAGAACCAGGTCTGTGAGGAATTATGTGAACTCTGTGGATATCTGGCTCTCTCTTTTTGATTCATAAAGAGGTCTCTCATTCAAACTAAAATAATGCCAATGCCAAAACCACATGCAGCTGCAAAGATGTTAAACGTGTTAATGATCACATCACAACAGCACATGCTACTGTGCTGCTCATTATTTAACACCAGTCCAACATAGATGATATAACATACTGTCATGTACATGAGGCAGATAAATAATATCATTTTTTAAAACTGTATTGTGGCTTCATGTTGCTGTGTGGAAAAAGTGGAAGTGGAAGTGGAAAAAGGCAATCACGTTTAGTGTTTGCTCTTTTTCCCCATTGGCTCCTGTGAGCGCGGTTGCTAAGGTGTTCATCAAGTACCAGTTGAGTATTTCAGGCACAAAAGGACAGTGTGGTTTTACAGGCGATGGGAGCTCTGACTATAGAAAAAAAAAAAGGTCCCAATGTTGTCAGCACAAAGACACATACAAGGACACATCTTGAAAGCCACTTTAGAAACTGCAGCACTAATAGATTTTCTAAATAAAAACACATACATTTGTTGTTGTGTAATGTTTGTATTAGACTCGATGCTTTTATCACACGTGTGTAGGATTATCAACCGTAATGCTCAAGATTAAAATCTCTCAGAACAGAAAAAACCTCACTTCTCTAGTATCTGAGAGACATTAGTGAGCTCCCTGTTTGCTCATTTTAGGTGGGAATCTCTTCAAAATGTGTCTAACACAACAGGACATGTTTCACTGATATTAAACATTGTTGTGAAACTGTGATCCCATGTACGTCACTTTGCATTTTTCAACCACAGGAAAGGTGTGACATCGCACCATTGCAGCTGTAGCTACTATAGTTAGACTCTCCTGTCAAAAATCATCCTCTAACACCGGATTTTATACCTACAGTGATTTGTAAACAGTGTGGAAATTATCAGTGATTAAACCCCACTATGATTTTTCTGTGTGTGAAATTGCTGAGATAAAAATAACCGGTTATGTTTAGATTGAGACAGTTGTTTTTTTCATGCTGTGAGATTTCTTTCTCTCTCTTCTCCAGCAAATCCCTTTTCTCTCAAAAGTTTTAAAATAGATAACAATAGTTTTTTTTAGCCACGACAGAGCAGCATGGCTTTTTTTGGCTAATTTGCCAATTAGCTTTTAGCTTAATTAGCTAAGCTAATCAGTAACATGTGAAATTAAGCTGGTGAGTGTTGTCTTTTTGTTTTCTTGTCGTCAGTGACACCTGTTTCTTGCAATTTCAGTGGTGGGTTTTTCCATACCATAACAAAGTAATTTTGTGTTCAAAGGAGCTATAGCTAATGTTAGCACTGGCAGCTATTTACCCCCCCCCCCCCCCCCTTTACTTTAACAGACCTGTGTTTAGATGACGACATTTGAAGCTAAGTAAAATGTGTAACATATGCTAAACTACAGTGGTGAGTATCTGCATATTAGCGTATCATTGTTGCTATGTTGACATGGAGTAGTTTTTCTTCTTTCAGATAGGTTAAATTAGCTGTTTGTACGTTTTGCTATTGCTACATAGCTAGCATATTAGCATTAACAGCTGTTCATCTGTTTAGAAGAAAGTATCACCTCAAACTTTGTTCCTTTAATCATAGTTAGGGCTCAAGTGGTTGACAGCAACACCAATATCAGTCATATTTGTTTTATTTCTTCAGCAGACGCTAATATGCTAACCAGCGACAGCGAGCTACAGTACCTAGCGCTGGTGGCACATTATAACCTCATGAATTATTCTGTAGCAGTCAAAATGGATACCAGATTAAAAATAGCAGTATGAATATAACCATTTTCACCTTCTTTTTAGAGACTGAAAACATGGCTTGTTAATACTTGGATCAACAGCCATGATAAGCTTACAGCATCAATATAGCAAAGTGTACATGTTGACATCTAAAACAATCTCTCTGTCATGTAATGCTTTGTTAATTTCGTGATCCAAGGTGAGTCAGGTTCACAGAAATCAGCCAGGCTGATCGTACCTATCATTCATTACCTCTACGTTTGGGTTCCACGAAATACCAGTTGTGAAATACTGTCTGGTTTTCCATTACACAGTGTGCTAACAAAATCCCGCAACATAGGAAATTAGTGGTAAAGCACACGGTCCTCCTCCCTTAAAAGCTGCTTCCTCCTCCTCCATCTAAAAACCTCTCATGCCTCTCAAGTCTCAGTAACCTAATCCACAGTAATTGATTGTTATATCTAATCTTGCCCAGAGTTTCTATCAGGTCCATTGTATTTTTTTGCATGCCAAATAATGGAAGAGCAGTGTTTGACTGTGGCCTGTTTTTGAACATTTACAGACACGAGAAACAAATCATCGTAGGGGGAAAAAAAACCCAGCTTTCCCCGCCAGAGAACATCTTGCTCTGTTTCTCACAATGAGAGCACAGCTCACACACTCTGGGTAATCACATTTGGAGAGTCTGGTATCACACGTGTCTCTGTGGGACCTGACATCAGTCAGTCCTCTACAGGGAGTATAGAGTTCACCTTTTTTTAAAGCCAATTAAAAATCATTACTCTCTCGGCGCTCCAGTTCGTGGAGAGATTTTACCATACAAACCTACTTGCACTTGAGTGTCTGCTCTCTCACTCAGTTCAGATTTAATTGATTTCTACTCTCTGCAAAGAGCTCCTTGTGATTTCAGTTTTCAGCAGCTTAGAGTTTAGGGTGAAAATTACACTCAGCTAGCACTTTATTAAGTACACCTACACCTGCTTATTCATTCTTATTGATTTTTCATGCAGTTTTCCAAAGAGCCAATCGTGTTGCAGCAGTGCAGTTTATAAAATCCTGCAGATACAGGTCAGACGAAAACACAACAACAACAACTGTGGAGAGCAGGAAAACATGTCAGGATGCACAGCATGTTGAACCTTGAGGAGGATGGGCTGTCATGGCAGACCATGACCACGTCAGGTTCAAGTCCTGTCAGCTGAGAACAAAATTCACAGGCACAGGTTGATCAGTTTAAGATGTAGCCTGGATGATCAGGGCCAGGGTTAGTCAGACGTCTTAGACTGCTCTGTGGTGTCAGCCCACTCTTCATTCTGCTCATAGCTCAAAGATTTACTAGTTTTAAGGCCAAAAACATTATTCACCTTATTCTTAGGCTCACTCAGACCTTTACCAGTGTTACCATGGTAACAATCAATGACAGTTGGCAGTTTGCTAACATTGTTATGGAAACAGCAAAGTTTTTTTCCCCCAAAATCAGATTTTCCTCTTTTTTTTTTTTTATCTTCATACACTTTGGCGACTGCTGAGTGAAAATCTCACTGACATCTCTCTGAAGTCTGATTATTTGTTATAGCGTGTTATAGAAGTGATAATCAAAGTCCATCCTTGTGAAACTTAACCTGGTGTTTGGGCGTCCTGTTATCATGGTTCAAACGTCATAGTCTGTGAGTACTGCTGCTGACCGTGTGCATTCCTTCATGGCCCCAGTTTACCGTCTTCTAATGACTACTTCCTGCGTGATAAAAAGCAAAAGTTTAACAGGTTTCCTGATCATAACATTTGATTTCAACGAACTTCAGTGTCCTCCTCAGTCCTCAGATCTGAGTCCAGTGGAAAATCTTACGACGAGGCAGAACAGGAGATTGATAGTGAACAAATCCAGCTGCACGTTCAGTTTGGCCTTAAATATTTAGTGCTACCAGTTGAGAGGTAAATTTTGTGTAGGTACGTGGTGTAAAATGAAGAGCTTGGCACAGATTTGTTCTTACAAATTATGTACATAAATCATCTGCCCATCTGTGCTAACTCACATAGATTAGACAGACGGTCTGCTTTCTTTCATACCAATGGGCAATTTAGAGTCTCCAGGCGACCCAGCTATTTACTTTCTGCACTGTGGAAGGAAAGTGGAGTCAAGTGCCTGAAGGAAACCGTGCGGGGAAGATACAGAAAAATCTGGGGGCTCAGCCTCTGTAAATATTTTAGTTGATAAGAGAGGTGTATACCTCTAACTTTGATGGATTTCCTCATGTAGTCGATAGCAACGAAAGCATCAGTATTTTCGAAAATGAACAAAACAGCAGTCTGGACTGATGTGCCAACAGGTGTTAATGGTTACACCTAAAATACATCAGGAGGCAGAAAACCAGCTGTATGTCTGATCTTAATCTAATGATTTTCATCTCTTCTCCCCACAGGAAATGCCACCGTGCTGTGGTGCACCTGCTGCACGAATGTCTTTAAATCTGTGACCAATCGCTTCATCAAGAACCTGGCGTGTTCAGGGATCTGCGCGGGCCTGGTGTGCGTTCCCTTCGACGTGGCGCTCGGGGCCAGCCCTCGTTGCTGCTGGTGGCTTCACACGCTGGTGGTCTGCAAGATCATCAAGTTCCTCCATAAACTCTTTTGCTCCGTCACCGTGCTGAGTTTCAGCGCCATCGCACTCGACAGGTGAGTTCAGAGAACATGTTTAACGTTAAAATCCTTTTCAGTTTTCACACATGGTTAAAGTACGTTGAGGGAATATGTTTTGTAGTCACAGATGATTAAGGTTTCCACTTGAAATTAAAATCCAAGCATCTTACAAAACAGGTAAAAAACAAAAGAGCTCTCTGCCCTTGAGTAGGATGAGTGAAGTTTTGTTTTTTTTTTGCTCACTTCAGTTCTGTAGCCAGAGCCACTGACTTTGAAATATATGTTTGAAAAAGGCTGGTGGGCACATCCCACTCACTTCACGGCATGTGGAAGTACCACTTGCGAGAAGTGGAGGGTTCTCTGATCAGTTTATCAATACGTTGCCAGGCTGACTCATCTGAAGTAATCCTTTTCCCTGAAAATGGAGCTCAAATAAAAAGTGCAGCAACAAGGACTCGAACAATGGCTAAACTCTGGAAGGTTGCCTGTGTCTTTTTCAGTCTCCATCTGCACCCTGTGGTGTGAATGGGGGGGGGGGGGGGCAGCATTGATAGAGCATGCGTATGCCATGCTGAGAGGCCATGTCCCAGCCTCCCTGCGGCGTTAAAAGCTGCAGCCAAAAACAGCCGGGGATGGCTGGTGTTTCCTCCACGAAGCCTCGTGCTTTCAGAAATGATGGTGATCATGCCCTTACTCGTCTCAAAGGAAGGTTACTTTGCCGAAACGTTTTTCTTTTAGGGTACATATGTGTATGTAAATGTAAAAGGTAGTACAGTTAACTCTTTCTCTTAAGTTAAGGAGACCAGATTTCTGAAATGAAAATCAACCCACTTTCTACTGCAGAAATGACTGATTTACTCATGCAACAACAACATTTCTGGGGCTTTTTGCCTTTAATTGATAAGGTAGTTGACAGACAGGAAATGAGGAGACAATGACACGCAGCAATGGTCCACCAGACTCGGGAGGGACTCACATTCACTTACTATTAAGCATCAAAATCCATGCAGGGCTTCATCAAATCAGCATAACCACACCGAGCACAGCAGGTTTCAACAATAAGAGTGGGTTTCATGGGATTTTATGGTGATTCAGTCGGGTGCTGTGTAGTTGCAGCCTTTCCTTGTCCTGTTTTCCTGCTACAATATTATATCACCTCCATCACAACTCATACAAGCAGAATGCTATCAAACCAATGAATTATTTATTCACAAGGAGGCTGTGGATACACTGCAGCACAGTTATGGGCTCTTATAGGCACACTCTGATATACTCATATGTGCTGATGTAGAGACAATGCAGGCAAATACGCAAGTCCCTAATGCAGTTTGTTTTGCTTACGTTTACAAGACGATAACAGGACGAGAGATGATCTACATACTATTATCTGTAATACAGTACAGTTGTGAGGAGATCCAGTTATGCTGATGTGGGTGTGCATTTAAAAAAAACACACCCACGCCATTTTAACTTCTGCATACACCACAGATAAAGGGAGAGAAAATCCTTTCATCCCACTCCGGTGAAATTATTGAAGAACGTTCAGCCAATATTGTAGCAGTATTTCAATTCAGTCAACAAAAAAAAACATTATTTACTTTCATTATATTTGTATTTCCACATTCAAATTAGTTAGTCTTCCCATAATTGGTTGTTTTGAGCATTTTACAGAGGCATTTGCAGAACATTTTCATGCTTTGTAGCTGTAACACCTCACAAACTAGTGCTGACAAATGCGTCCAATAAACCGCTGTAATACACAGTAGTAGCACTGTAAGTCTTTGAAGAAGCTGCAGGGGGGAGATGATGTCTGCAGATTTCAGTATTTCAGCCAATAATGAGTGTGTGAATCTACTCACGTATATACTTCAATCTCTTCCTCAGTGTTATTGATGTGGATATTTAGGTACATTCATTTTGTATGTAAGCTCTCTAATGATGGATTTTCACAAGGTTTATTTTCACTTGGACATTTTCACTTAGCAAAGTAAGAAAAGCAGGGATGTTGCTCGTATCATGAAGGATGGCTGTCTACTTATTTCTGTGCTTGACAGATTTTCTTGTTGTCTCTAGATACTACTCTGTGCTGTACCCGTTAGAAAGGAAGATCTCAGATACAAGATCCAGAGATCTGGTTATCTACATCTGGGTCCATGCTGTGGTGGCGAGCCTTCCTGTGTTTGCTGTGACCAACGTGACAGATGTGTACGTCACCTCATCCTGCTCCGACGACCACGTCCGCTCCCTGGGCCATATGGTGTATGTGTTGATCTACAATGTCACCACGGTGATCCTGCCTCTCGCCCTGGTCTTTCTCTTCATGCTGCTGATCCGCCGAGCACTCAGTGCCAGTCAGAAGAAGAAGGTGATCATCGCGGCGCTGAGGACTCCCCAGAACAGCATCTCCATCCCGTACGTGTCCCAGCGAGAGGCCGAGCTTCACGCCACCCTGCTGGCTGTGGTGCTGGCGTTCTCTGCCTGCAGCGCTCCATACGGGGCCTTGGTGGTTTACCGCACCGTTTTGGCGGACACCAAAGAGCTGCCCATCTCGCTGTATCTCACAGCCCTCTGGCTCCCCAAGGTGTCTCTGCTGACCAACCCGCTCTTGTTTCTGACTGTTAACCGCTCAGCACGTCACAGCTGTTTTGACCTGCTGGCCAGGATTCACAGACGTTACAGCCGCCGTAACGTGGTCAGCACGGGGGGTCTGGTGTCTTTAGGAGCAGAGGGGGCGATTGGAGAGCCAGTGGGGCTGGAGGCAGCCGGACGCTCTGGGAGCCAACTTCTGGAGATGTTTAACATTGGCCAGCAACAGATCTTCAGACCGTCTGAGGAAGAGGAGGAAGAGGAAGATGTGGAAAATGAGATGCCTTCTCAAGGATCAGGAACCTGCTCTGGACCAAAGGAGGACCTCAAGGGTGGGTCAGAACTAGGGAGCCTCAGAGGGGAGGTGATCACCAAAAAGGAGCCTCTGCAGGGCCCAGGAGGGCTGGTCATCACCAAAGAGGGGCCTCCTGCCATCGTAGCACCCCGGGCCTCTCCGGTCCACACATGTGCTTACACGTCTTCATCGCAGGTGGCTCCAGCTACACCCACAGAAGCCGAGGACTCTACACAGTTTGGTTTTGGACCATTTGAGCTCCCGCCTCAGTGGTTACCCGAGACCAGGAACAGCAAGAAGAGACTACTGCCTCCACTGGGCAACACTCCCGAGGAGCTGATCCAGACCAAACTGCCCAGGCCGCGGCCTGAACGGAGGATCAGCAGAAACAATAAGGTCAGCACCATTCCTACGGTTGACCAGTGAAGTCTCCCTGCCAGCCTCTGATCTGCAACACCGGACACTCCTCATTACACTGGGTCGACTGGGCCTCAGCAGGATATTGATGTGTCAAGCTGCTCGGTGAGATGCTTGGTTTATTTTGGTTAATTCAAACCTTTTGACTTTTTTTTTTCTGATTTTTCTCAGAAGCCGTCGTAGCTACTATAGAAGTCCAGGTTTTACACTTCACTGCACAAAAGCCTGCCGCCTGAGGCACTGCAGTTTGCTTGTTGGACAAAAATCAATTTGATATCAAATATTTACACTGCTGTGAAAAATATGTCTGCTCAGTCCAACTTCACTGCCACTTTGTCCAGTCCAGTCCCATAATGAAGTACCTGTGTAATGACTACATGATTGAGAGGGCAGATACCTTTTGAATCTCGTTCATTTGATCAGAGCTGACGAAATGACACACATTGTGCGAATCCAATCATCCTGAGCGATGCACTGATACTGGATAATATATTTGCACAGCAAATAATCACGTGAGGATATTGAACCTCCAGACAAAACATTTTGTAAGATGGTTATACTGTGATTGCACTGTAAATGAACACCCATCTCAGCGTCCATGTTTGACATCAGTATTTGGGATTAAGTCGCCTTTTTTTGACCCCTCCCCTTTTTTCTCAAGCCCCTCTTTTGGGATATTTGCATTTCTTCTGATGTGGTAGATGTTGTCCTCATTTGTATTTTAAATGTGAGTGGATTTGATAAGATGGAAAATGCAGATGTACAGTATGCAAATTCATGTTTTAAAAATGTGACATTTTCAGAGTTTAACGGTTTGTTTAGATTTTCTGCAACCCAAAGTGCAACAAATAGAAAAATGAAAGAATATCACAGATATGTTTTCATATATATATATATATATATATATATATATATATATATTAAAAAGAAGAGATAATCATTCAAGCCAGGGATCTTTTAGTCCCTCGTGATCAATTTTATTGATTTCTCCCAGGTTTCCTGAAAATCAATTGCGTGTTCAGTTTGTAAAATAAAGCAAAGAGCAAAGAGCAGAGATACAAGCACACATTTCATATCACCATCAAAGCTGTCATGGTTTTCAGGTTCAACTTTTTCTCCAGCTCGGACTCTGCTGCTGTAGACTCTGTCTTCTTTGTGATGCATAATTCAATAGTAGCAGCCTCATCCTGAAGCTTTGGCCGAGGCAAACAGTGCGAGCTGGGCTGCACTTCAAATATTTGTCAAGCGGTAACTCCCTTTGGGGCTACTCACAATCCCCTGCTATGTCCACAAAGAGCATGAATCTATGCCGCATCCTGGCCATGCTCTTATCAAACAGAATTGTGCAGTCACGCCTGCCTGGAAACAATATCCAATGCTGATCTGTACTCAGCCAAAGTAATTGTTTGTAATTGTGTTGGGCAGTTGAATTTTGACCAATATTACATATATATCTCATCTATCTTAATTATCAATCTCTCAAAAGCAGTAGCTGCTTGGTAGATTTAAAGAGCAGAGGGAATACTGAGGCCAAAGTGCTGTTGGAAATTCAAGTGTTGCAGGATACAGGAAGAGCATTGATTTCTGTGGTGTCAGTGTTTCAGAATACACAGACCTTAGCTCATGTTTCCCACTTCACTTGATTCGAGGCTTATTCAAACAGTCTTTTACTCCTTTGGCCACTAAGAGCTTGACAACAGAGATAGAGATCACAGACCGGGTTCAAGGGGGCTGGACTCGATCAGGATTTAACAACCTTTGAAACATAAACAAAGAGAAAGTGAGTGGGTTGTTTGCTTATGTTGCCAGGTCATAGTTTGATCAGTCCACACCCACACAGCCCAAATCCCCAAACCCCAAACAAGGGTTGTTATTTATTGAATTATCACAAGATGCCGATGTTAAACAGCATTATTTACATTCACAGTTCAGTTCTTGGCCTTGGCGCTGCTGAGACATCATCACATCCTCCACCAGAGTTCATTTAATATGTATGTTGGGGCTTTTGATCCCATCGCACTGTCTTCATCCGTCTCCAAGTTCAAGAATGACCTTTGAGCTTTTAAACCAGACATGTATGAGAGGTATAGTGGCGTTAAGAAAAAATGGTAATGAGGACCATGGGATATGACTGAGAGCTCCAGGAATAGACCTTTTGGTGATATTGTTTGCTCAAAATCTATTATTATTATGAAATCGACTTGAATACAAACACCTCCCTGCAGCTAACCGAAGAAACTGGTGAGATATTGACTTACAGCCAAACACACAAAGACGCTGGGTCTCTGCATAGAATCACTGCACATACCAGGATGCACAGTTTCCTACAGTTCAAGCTGACTTTTCAGAGAAAGCACTGTATTTTTTTGTCATATTTTCAAGGATTTTGTTGTTGTGACTGATGGGGCAGCGAACGTCTAGACATGTTAATAAGAGATCAGAGGCTCACTGCCCACGCAAAAGGCTCTAATGTATTCTGTCAGCAGCAACAGCCTCTGGACTTGGACATCCAGCAGCATGTCCAGCTTCACATTAGCTCTCCTCTTCTACTTTGTTTGCAGCAACAGCAGCAGATATTTTCTTGCAGATATAACATTTTATCAAATTGCAGCAAATTACAGCAGCTGCAGTCCAGACTGCAAAAAGTAGAGTTTAAGCTTCTTTGCAGTCGGTGTTAAGAAGGAGCGCATGAGGAGCCTTTGAGTAAGAGAAGCAGCAGAACAAAGCCTCTTTTTGTTATCAGCTTTGCTTCATTGTAATCTAAGCAGGAATTGTCGTCACCGGTGTCGTCACTGTTGTCCCCACCTCGGGTCTTTTTCTTAATGGAAACTCCATTATGGAAAATAGTATTGAGTGTTGTGGTTCAAATCGTACCACACAGTCAATGCTTTTGTGTTATCGAGGGTTACTTTGGATAGGTAAGAGATGGTCAGAGCGACTCAGAGGGACGTGCATGCATTGTGCTGAAAACCACTTTGTTCTTATTTTGTAGGATTTCAATTAAGACTCGTGCATTTTCATGAAAACTTTTTTATGTTAGCTTTTATTTTGGAAGCTGTTAAGTTGAGAGACAGTGCATATTCAAATATCCTCATTTTCTAAGCTGTTTCAGACAAAACCTCTGGAAATGCATCTAGTTTTACACTCATTATTATTATTATGCAAAAGCATCCATTTAAACTTAATTTGATTTCACTCAGTACACTGATGTGTTTTAGTTCTTTAGAAGAGAGGCTTCTGCTTTTTGTAGGGCCCTGTGTTGTAAATTCTCACAATTTATGCAGGTTTTTTTTTTTTATTCATTTATTCACTTGAGGGAAGTCATGCAGAAGGTGAGCAAGCAGAAAGACGACATAAGAACATGGACCCACTTAATGCAACATTCATATGTCTCTGTATGGTTCATATCCATGACGATGAATTCAAGTTTGTACGCTAACAGATACTCACAGAAAACAACAACAACAGCAGCAGCTCTGTGTTAAATATGACTGGTTCATTCAGATGCACAACAACAATGAGAGTTTAATATTCTCCCTCTTATTATGCAGTCGTCAAAGCTTCGTTTCATTAGAGAAAATTAATCACCAAATGGTTGACAGTCATTAATGGAAGCTGTGGATATGTTCATTAACAACAAATCGACTGATTGGACTTACAAATACATGCAGCACAAAAGAGTTTTTAACTTCTCTTTTTTTTCCTCTTTTTTTTTTTTTTTTGCTAAACATTAATCGTAATAAGTGGAAGCAAGGCCTGATTTAATTAGCGCGGTTGCTAGGCAACAGGTAACCCAGATGCTGTACAGCAGGTTCTATAGCAGCTGCAGTGTTTCCCTCGCTGCTGACTTCAAACAGAGGGCTGAGGGAAGCACTAGTGTGAGACTGAGGACATAATACAGTGCAGTGGTGTTAATACAGAGTGACTTTATGAGCGACGGCCGCGGCAGACGGAGGCAAAGCCCTCTGAGTTCATTTCAAGCATCCCAGAGGAAAGGAGATGTATGAGGATATAATTAATTCAAAGCCACTTTCTCTTTTGGCATCAATGGACTGCTTTTTAAAAGTCAATGTGACATTTCATCTGTTTTCTTCTAGTCCACCTCGGTTCCTGATCAACAGTCTCTCCTTCATGCATGTAAGCTCTCAGACTGACTGTGAAAAGTGCACACTCTCTTAAGAAAGCAAAAAACAATAACCACTCACACAACTGTCTCTGGTGTTTGAGAGAAACCTACCAGCTTTATTGTGTTGTGTCTTCCACTGAAGTTAGCATGCTAACCAGCTAGCTGTGAACTGTAGCCTTGAATCTGCCCTGAAGGAGAGTGAATTATAACCACTTGTCTTGTCTTAAACACAACGTTGGTTGTGATTCTGACATTCGCCACCATTGAAGGTTGGAAGTTATCATTATGAAAGGACACTGACCAAACGTCAAGATCATCCATTCAATCAATGCTGAGACTTTTCACTCAAAATCAAAAATGTCACCTCAGAAGAAAAGGTCAGGGGTCAGGGATCATCCCTCTGGGAAGCATGAAATCCAAAGGCGCTCCATCCAATAGTTGTTGGACCAACAAACAACAAAAAAATACCAGTTTGGCAGAAGGAAAGTCTATGTACTGACTTTTTCCAGAGCTTTCAGCTGTATCTGTAAGTCCTCCTCAGATGACTTAAGATGTTGTTTTGGAGAAAACGCTAAAAAGAGAGTTGACCTGTGTCATGTTGTATCATTACTTAGGAACAGTTTTAAGAGATTCATTTTATTGCTTTTTAAAAACACTGTAAAAAGTTATAGTACCTGGAACTGATGCTTAAAACGGCTCCAAAGCAGACACAAACATATGACAACACACATTTAAAAGTCATAATTCAACCTCTAACAACCACAAAAGATTCAGGATTTCTGTCTACACCTCAAATGTTAGACATCTGCCTCATCTCTGACCTTTGACCTTTTTAATTGTTGTGTGCCTTATAAATGAATGCAGCTGTGTCTGCCTGGTGGAAAGCTGTTATTGGAGAGCAGGAGGGCTGAGAGACCCAGCTTTTCTTCTTCTCAGCTCGGCTCGGATCAGATCAGTCTGATGGCCAAATGACTGAGTCACGGTCCGTGTGCTCCGGCAGAGTTTGAGCGAGTCAAACAAACAATTAACTCGACCTGAAGCTCATCAGTGAGATGTCACATACCTTCATTATTAAGCCAAAGAGGAAAGTGTTTGAGTGCACATGGAGGTTCAGAATGAATTAGAAAGTGTAGCATCTGGATTTATACTGAAGTCACCCAAAGGAAAAATAAGACTGGCTTGCACATCTGTCATTACAAATCCAAGAACTGAGTTCAAGTGTGTGTGCTTACTGTGTAAGGTGTGAGGTGTGTGACAGGTGTGATCACCGTCAGTGTCAGGTCACCTTGACTCTGGTACTCAAGCACATCTGTGAAAGCCTGACATTCAGGCAGCTGTGTTTCAAAATGTAACAAACAGACAAAAACGGAGAGAAATTTAATATCGTTTCATGTCCAGGTTTTGTGTTTGTTTTGGTGTGGACGCGGCCGCCGAGCTCAGCTGGCACATGTGCTGGTGGCCCTCGCCCCGAACTCTTGCCTCTCATCTTTCATCAGTAATGTGTTTTCATGGAGACGTGAAAGCCTGTGATCATAAAGCTCTTGAGACTTTTGCAGAGCGGCTGCTGTGGAACCATCTCAACCCCTGTTCCTCCACTGAGGGATCCAAGTCACCTCTGTCTTCACAATATGCGTGTGCTCTCAATTTATATCTGTTTTCAAATTTCCATATTTTTGCGTCAAAGTTTTTTGAGCCTCCAGCAAAGATCAGCTTCAGCTTAGATTATGTTAATCAAGTGTTTGGGCTCATTTAGTTTTGAATGATCCTCTGATTTACCCTGATTTTAACCACAATGGGTTTTATTTCATGTTAAAATGCAACATAATCACCAGTATGATCACTTGATGCTCAATATAAATACACAGTATACTTTAAATTCTACATCAATTCTATCTCAGTGAAATAAATGACAGCGAACATCTACAGCAATAATCACATTAGGTTTCGGTCCTGGTCACAGTGTCTTATTATTGTCAATGGATATGTGAGTAAAAACATCACTTAGTGGTGCTTTCAAGTGCTTCAAGGAAACTTGAAAGACAATCAGGGATTCACAGTCTTTATTGCATAATAATACATATTGCATCTCATTTAGCTCTGAACTTTAGTATAGGTACTGTATGTTGGATGAAGAGCAGCCTGTGTCGATTTTCATTCCTCACAGTCTGGCCTTCACATCTCAGAAAATTCTTTTTTAGGTGAAAAAAAAAAAATCATGACAATTTGTCACCAATGTTTAAGTCCTCCAGGGCAGGACCTCACCTCAGCTTGTCGCGGCTTGTCAGAGAGGTTCAGGCGAAAGACCATCATCACCCTGGGAGGCCGGTGTTGGCGTCTCCTGTTCTCTAGGACTCATGCAGGGTTTGAGTCAGAAGGTGAGTCAAAAATTGACGACAGCAAAAATACATCCTGAACTTAATGGGGGCTGGTCTATGGGTCTCACTTGTAAGACATCCTGCCAGCTTCAGCTAATGAATTCATGAATTCAAAGGTGACAAGGATCAGTAATCAATAGTGTCAGTTGACTAATGTGTGGGCATGCTGCTGACCCTTGGTCTAGATGCTGCGATTCTTGACTGCATTGTCAACACCTATCTATAATATACAGACATACTGACCTTTACAGTAAAATGAGATGGCTATAGGAACAAAAACTCACCTCACTCAAAATAAAGGCCGTATTTCCAAATGAAGGTCTAATATAATATCATGTCTTAGCTTGGATGACGAGTTAAAGATGTGTTTTCTCTGGTGAACCTGAAAGTGCAGCGCAACTCTTAAGAAAACACATGCAAACAGTTAAAACACCAACAACACCATCATTAGTGGCAACACAACCAAATACACCGACATACACATGCTGTTTGTAAGCAGCATGTTAGTGTGGATGGAGAGCCTTGGTGTTGATGCATGTGCAAATATAATCAGCATTTGGTCTGGACATCATATTCACAAACCTCTTCATTTTTAATCTTTGTTTCATACACTTCAGATGACACAGTTTCCCCCTATTAATCCTAAGTGCTGCTCTCATACCCAAGATGGCTGATTATCCATCCTATTTTATGTTCGAATGTAGAGACTCGTTAATGCGCGTCTGCAGGAGAGCTCACTTCAGTTATTTTCCGCTGTGTTTCTATGGTTTTATTTGAATGTGAGGACATGTGAGGCATTTCATTTTTTTTTTTTTTTACTCACAGGTTATTCTCCGACCCAGACAGTGGACATTTGGTCCTGAAAATGACTGTTGGCCCTAATTCTGCTAAGAGCCTCGTCCTCAGACACTTAACACAAATGACACTGGTAGAGTGTATGTGTGTGTGTGTGTGTGTGTGTGTGTGTGTGTGTGTGTGTGTGTGTGTGTCGTTTCATTTTCTGAAACTGTCCGCTTGAGTTGGCTGTTTAATTTTCCTTTCTTTTTTCCCTGTTTCAAGTTAGACTTCATCCCTGTAGGAAAAAAAGTGGAAACACAACACAAATGTCAATTCAAAATACAATACACTGCATTTCTCAAAACAAAGTATAAAATAAATGATTTTCAGTTGAAATAAACTTGTTTTTATCAGAGAAACAGCTGAGCAGAAATGAACACTCACTCTTCTGCCAATAGGGGGCAGTGGTGACCCATAGGAAACACTTGTTGACCTTTCAGGTGCTCTCCTTTAATGGACAGCAGCATCTAAAGGGCACACACTGTGTAGGTTCTCCATATGCTTAAATCCTCTAGTATTGTCACCTTGAAATAATCTGTTATCAACACTGAAAGAGAAAAGGCAGACAGCTGATTTATTTCGAAGAAGGTCATGGTAACAAAGCTGTCAAGTGCAGAGGAATGTAAACTGGGTCAGATGAAACCAGGATGGTGTTGTTGGAGTGACAGACGTCTGCCTGTGATGTCTGGTGATGATAACAGGCTTTGCCACCCCTCAGGCCCTCACTCCATTCCTGACAATTAAACACACATTACAGAACAGTTTTCACACATGTGACTGGCATGTTTTCATGTTTTGGTGACAGCCGCCTTCAAAGGCTGCAGTGTTATTGAGGGGATTAAAGCAGATTCTCATGAGGAATGTGAACAGCAGCAGCAGCAGCATGACAGGCGAACGGTGCTGACATACTGACAGAGATGCCCATCGATCTCTTTATAACAGTCAGATGATCACTGAAAAAACACAACCTGGCAGGCGTCTGATGGATGGCCGTGTGCAGGTGGCTGTGAGTTCAGACTGTATGTTAACGTGGCATGAAGGTTCAACAATAAGTCATGCAACAGTAACACAGTCACAGTATGACAGTGTGACAACATCATCCTGGAGTGAGACTTGACTGCTGCATGGAGCTCCACACATCAACTCATACTGATGTAATGAAGAGTTGGTCTGATTATAATATGGGTCAGGTGTGTCACTGCTAATTGTTAAATAGGCTATCACCTGATTCACTCTATATCTGCTTGATTTACTCCTTCACATGTAGCATCCTCTGCCTGAAACAGACGATTGTAGATGGGGAAAAATACATTTGATCCAGTTTCAGTTATTATCAGCAGTAGTAGCAGCCTAGCTAGCAGCAGGCCTAGAGCCTAGTCAATTTTTGTTCTTCGACTGCTGCCACACTGTGTTTTTTACAACAGTACGTGGTGATATGTTTTACACGTCGTTTTTACCCTTTTACACGACTCATATGAGCGTTTCCTGAGACACCACGTCGGCAGCGCCGTGTAAGGGACCTCGGTTGTCATGGTTGTCGTGGTTGTCATGGTGGCCATAGATAACGTTGACTGTGCCGACATGACGGTCGTCGCCACGGTTACTGAAATAACGGTCCTGGCTTCCTCGGGTTTAGACACAAAAGGAAAGTCATGATGACCAAGGCAGCAAGATAAAAACCGTAACTTTGGTCATAATTGGCTGCTAAACAAACGACGTAGAAGTTTGTCCCCCATTGAAGGATAGCCTCTCTATGCTAGTTGTCAGTGCTAATGTTTTAGCTGCCTAGCTAGAAGTTAAGCTATTTGTGTTCTACAATAGTCTGGGTCAGTGCCATGTGTATATCAGTCGCTCTGGTCTCGGTCAGTTCTAACTACAATACACATAGACATGCACAAATTTTTAATTGTTAATGCTGGTGAACCTTTGCACATTTTATCCATTTGTGTTGTTATGAGCCCATGAGCCTATCCAATACCCTGGCCTCCTCTCTGCTTCTTCTTATCCTGAACTTCTTTTGTGAGACTTCATTTCAATTTCTCTGTCCAATAACAAGACAATAACAGACTTATTGGGAAAGTTCATCCTCAGTTTATGAGATTACATCCCCTCTGTAGGATCTGCAAACAAGCAGGGGTCAGGCATTATACTGTACCTCTGCCACAAGGCATTTGACTGACCACTGTCCCAAACTCCATCAGCTTCAAAATAAGTTAATTTTCATCCAATTCATTTGAATGACATACACATTGCAGTTATGACTTTTCTCAGCACCAGCTGCACCCTGCATCAGGACTCCCTGCTAATTAGCTCAGGCTCTGTGTGGCTACCTGCTCTCCACAGATCAGTATCACCCATGGAGATCCATTGACAAGTAGATAATAAAGGCCAAAGAAATTGGTACAAAACATTACCTCTGACACAGGGGAATGAGGGGAGAGGAAATGAAAAGAAAGGACTGAACAACACTTTAATTGTCCTTATTGTGAAACCTTGAATTATTAGCTGCTCTTCTGCAAGATGCTTTAAAATCAGTGAAGTAAACGCAGACCCCTGATGCAGTAGACAGCGAAAGTGCAATATTGTTGATAACTACATACACAGCAGTGTTAAGCAACAAGACAAGAGAAACAGTCCTATTTCTAGTAAATGATTTAAATTTGAATGAGCAATAAAGTTGGTTCAGATTGTTTTTCTTATAGATGAATATTTATTCAGACAAAGTCCAGTGTGACCCGGTAAAACCGGACAGGCTTTGGTCTAATTGGCCTCGGTATGTTTCTCGGGTTTGTATTTGATGGGCTCCGGTTCAAAAATGCTGTTGAAAAAACGCTGCTGAAAGGAATTTATCGTCAGAATTTAATTTGGATGTGTGGGCTTTGTTTGGGTTTTGGCAAGCAGTCTTTGAAAATCCTGTCAATGTCTTAGAGTCAGAGCTGTATATTTATATGACTGCGTGAGATAAGAGACCATGAAACAACACAGCTCTCAGTAGTTTGTAATTCTATACAGAAATCAGGCTGAATGGACTCATAATGATGCCAGATGAAGGAGTTCATGCTGGTTGGAGCACTATCACCATCTGCTGGAGAAACTGTGACAAAGCACTTAATTGAAAGACTGCAGTGTGAGGTTTTTAATGGGCACAGTGCTGCATTTTAGTTGGACTCCATCTTTAACTGTGTGTGTTTCAAAGTACCAGCAGTAAAGATATCTAACTCAGATTAATACAACACAGTCTGAAGGCCAAGTGTCATACCTGGACCTCCATGGGGACACTGAATAGGGGCAGACATGTATAATGCACGATAACTATCAGAAGTTGCATGATGTTGATTTGGGGCTTGACTACGTGAGCTGGATGCTTTGCTCTGAGGACAAAGTCTGTTTTACCAAAATGTGTTATTCTGTGGCAGGGAGCAGAATAGATGTTTTTGCAACTAGAAACTAGAAGAGGGGTCTCACCCTGGTGCCAGAAACACCCCCTGGGTGCCAGATAGCCTTGTTTTTAGAAATGGAGCCCTTTAAAAAAAAAAAGAAAATGACTGTGCAAGACCTCGAATGAATCTTTAGTTCAGTGGCAGAAACATAACCAATCCCATAACCCATAAATCAGTTTTACAGGCAAGATAATCTTTTTTCTTTTATGTGCATGTGTTTAATATTATGTAATAAAATAATCATAGGATTCATATACCAGTCAGAGGAAGCCTGGCTTGTTTTCACATAACAAAGACTTAGTTACCTGTGTGTGTGTGTGCGTTTGTCAGTGTGTATGAAAAGTCTTCCCTCTTTCTTTACAGCCATTCGAATGAGAAACTAGAGCTAATTAAAAACGCAAACAAACCAAGAGCAAATCAAAATGCAGGACAATTCTCAATATACGTGATGTAGGACAAATGTTGCTCAGTCCCTTACAAAGCAGGAAGCCTGGTCCCCCTAATGCTGCCCTGCATTTTTAACAGCACACGGTCCAAATGACAGGTATTTATTTACTGATGTTCCCTCTTAATTTCTGCAGAGGGGAGCCCTTTGTGAGGGAGGGGTGTGTATTTCAGGTTATATTGTGTGTCATGACCACTGTGTCGCTCTCGTATTTTTCTTTTTTCTTCTCTTGTTTTCTCTTTTCAGCCTCTCCTGTTCCTGGCTTTGGTTCCTCGTCTCTTGTTCCTTTGCCCTCTTGTAATTTTAAGGGAGAATTTCTGGTTAACCAGCATACCCTGTTCCCCACAGCGGCTCAGACTGCGTGTTCCACTTGTTCTTTCCATCCAGTCACCTCCCTCTGCCACATACCAGCTTTACTGTGTCTCATATAAAAACATGCACAATGGCTCTTAGAGTCTCATTCGGAGGGCTGAGGTCTGTTGTTGCTACCCAGGTACAATTTTATCGGCTGGGACACTGTTAAAAAAAAAAAAAAAAGGAGGTAGCCCACGGGGGTTACAGCTTTGTTGTTGGCAATTAGATAAGACCTTTGATCAAAGCTGCATATCATTTCAAAGTATAACAATTTGGTGTTTGTGATTTATTTTCCTTTTGTTGATGTGTGCCAAAGCAACGTGCCCTTAGGAATGTTTGATACAAGAATCTAGTGTATTTGCATAATAAGCTCATAATGGGGAAGGTTTAAATTACACTTTAACCAAAAACCACTATGCCGTGGCTTCAAAATAATAATTACTCTTTGTTGCTTTCACTGATGCCATCAATGTCTCGTCTGCGTTGTTGGGTTGAGTAGTAAGTAGTAGGGCCACTGTTGTTTGATCCCACCTCCAGGGAGCGCTAAAAGCACACATTTTTAAATTATAATATCTAATTAAAGCCGCAAGCGGCGTTGACGGGCCCTCGCGGTACCGACGCTTGATCGCGTCCACGCCCCGCCGTACCCACTGCCCATTCAAAACAGCCTCTGTGGCTCCAGAGGCACCTGCAGGTGCGTTCAGGGGCCAACCCTCATCACACATGTCAAGTTTCAGCCAAATCTGCCAATTCACGATGGAGTAATGACAAGGTGAATATTCATCCACCAGGTGGCGCTAAGAGCATAACCAAATGTGTGCAGCTACATTCAGGGAGTGTCCGTGATCACACACGTCAAGTTTGGGCTGAATCGGGCAATGCACGTTAAAGTTATGACAAGGTGAAGGCTCATCCACCAGGTGGCGCTAGAAGCGCAACCAGACATGGGCAGTTGCGTTCAGGGGCTAACCCTCATCACACATGTAAAGTTTCAAGGAAATCAGATAATGCATGATGGATTTATGAGGATTTGATGCTCTGTGGTGAGGGATCCAAAGCTGTCACTGCTTCCACGGGCAGCCTGTCACATGACACAGGGCTTGTGTCACTGTGGTGATTCATCAACCTGATTGTCACAAGGCCACAAAATACAGAAGACCAGGTCAAAGGGTTGGGGTTGGTGTTTGTCAATTTAAAATATTGTTTCCACAAGGTGGCGCCACGAGTGAGGTCACATATGAGCACGTGGAGGTGGTCAGGGTGAGGCTCTTATCATCTCCATAAATTTTGAAGCAGTTTGAACCAAGTATAGGGGAGAGATCTCAAGGACACATTATGGCACTTTGCGCGATGCCACGGGGACGCCGTTACAGGAAACTTCACAGCGGTCGTCCTGCAGCTCCACCAACTTGTTGAGCATCTATTAGAGCAGAAATGAAGTGAATAGGGCCATCTCTGTCACATTGGCTGCAGGCAAAGTAACAAGTGGTCATTTCCTGTTACCAACGGGGGGCGCTATGAGTAAGGTGGGAAGTTAATATATCAGGGCGTTCAGGGCGCAGCCATCATCATGTCCAGCAAGTTTGAAGCTGCTCGGATAAAGTATTTGGGCATGAGAGCCGTTCAAAAAACAGGATACTTTGCCAACATCTGGCACGCCCTTACAGCCACGCCCTTTGACCTACAGACTTGCTTTTAGTAACTTTTCATCAGCATGGTCTCCAGATGACCTGTACCGAAATTGAAGCCGGTCGGGCGAAATCCCTAGGAGGAGTTCGTTCAAATACCAATGGTGGAAATCAACAAAACGTGACCAATGAAATCAAAATGGCGGACTTCCTGTTTGGTTCTGACCATTGGTGCAAGAGACTTTTTTGTGCATCTGGACACGTTACACAAGTGTACCAATTTTTATGTTGCTACTCCAAAGAAACCACTATGGGGAGGGGTTTTGAAAATTTCAAGGTGGCGCTGTTGAGGCATGTGGCCCCGCCCATCGGCGACCTGCATATCAGATGAAAGAGCTCGCCAATCTCGACATGTGTATCAAATGTCATGTGGATACGAGTTTGTTAAAGCCATCAAAATGCCAAACGTAATTTCACGATGAAGGGTCGATAGTCGTCGCACCGCCACACGGACGCCATTGGTCGTAGCTTCGTGCCATTCATAATGTAGCTTCACCAACTTGTTCTGCATGTACTGGAAGTGGAATCGTGTTGATGGGGTTAACTATGTAGTATTTATACATGTTGGAGTAAAAGGTGGTCATTTCCTTTCGTAAACAGGGGGCGCTATAAGTAAGGTAGGAAGTTAATATATCAGGACGTTCAGGGCGATGCCCTCATCATGTCCAGCAAGTTTGAAGCTGCTAGGATCACCTATGTGCGCGTGAGAGCCATTCGAAGTTTTACAGCGAGAAATCGAAATTCGCCAAATTTTGTCGCCCCCTAGCAGCTATGCCCTTTGACCTATCGACAGTCTTTTACTACCTCTTCATTAGGATGGAGAGTAGATGATCTGTAGCAAATTTGAAGTCAATCAAGCAAAATCTCTAGGAGTAGGACTTCAAATACGAAAAAAATTCAATTCAAAATGGCGGACTTCCTGTTGACATTTCACCATGACATAGGTTGACTTTTTTGTGCGTCTCACTCACGTACACATGTGTACCAAGTTTGAAGCTGCTAGGATCAAGTATGTGCGTGTGAGAGCAAAAGGAAATTTTAAAGCTAGCATAAAAACTTTGTCGCCCCCTAGCAGCCACGCTCTTTCACCTACCGAAATCCTTTTGATGCACTTTTGATCGTCATCGTCTCTACATGATCTGTGCCAAATGTGAAGTCGATTGGGCGATATCCCTAGGAGGAGCTCATTCGCAGCGTAAAACTTTCAAATCAAAATGGCGAACTTCGTGTAGAGTTTTGGAGGGTTGTTCTAGAGACTTTTTTGCTCATCTGAGTATAATAAACATGTGTACCGATTTTCGTTGGCCTACGCAATCCAACCTATGGACTTTTTGGAAATTTTCAAGGGGCGCTGTTTCACCATTTTGTCCTGCCCATGTGCAACGACCATAAAATATCAAATTGTTCGTGTGAGCGCATCGTTTTACGGACTTTCGTGAGTTTTCGAGCACGGGAAAGGCTCCAAAAATGCGATTATTGAATTAAAATAATAATAATAATAATTAAAGCCGCAAGCGGCGTTGACGGGCCCTCGCGGTACCGACGCTTGATCGCGCCCACACCCCGCCTACCCACTGCCCATTGCGTAACAGCCCCTGTAGCCCCAGAGTCACCTGCAGGTGCGTTCAGGGGCCAACCCTCGTCACACGTGAAGTTTCAGCCAAATCTGCCAATGCACGATGGAGTAACGACAAGGTGAATAATCATCCACCAGGTGGCGCTAAGAGCACAACCAAATGTGTGCAGTTACATTCAGGGGTCGTCCGTGATCACACACGTCAAGTTTGGGCTGAATCGGGCAATGCACGTTAAAGTTATGACAAGGTGAAGGCTCATCCACAAGGTGGCGCTAGAAGTGCAACCAGACATGGGCATTTGTGTTCAGGGGCTAACCCTCATCACACATGTGAAGTTTCAAGGAAATCAGACAATGCATGATGGATTTATGAGGAGTTGATGCTCTGTGGCGAGGGATCCAAAGCTGTCACTGCTTCCACGGGCAGCCTGTCACATGACACAAGGCTTGTGTCACTGTGGTGATTCATCAACCTGATTGTCACATGGCCACAAAATACAGAAGAGCAGGTCAGGAGGTTGGAGTTGGTGTTTGTCACTTTAAAATATGGCATTTCCATCTAGATGGCGGACTTCCTGTTTGGTTTTGACCATGGGTGTAAGAGACTTTTTTGTGCGTCTGGACAAGTTACACATGTGTACCAATTTTCATTTTCCCAGTCCAAAAAAACCCCTATGGAGAGGGGTTTTTGAAAATTTCAAGGTGGCGCTGTTGAGCTGTTTGGACTCGCCCTTGGGCAAAGACCTTATCAGATGTGAGAGCTCACCATTCTTGACCTGTGTATCAATTGTCAAGACGGTTCGAGCTTGTTAAAGCCATTTAAAGGCCAAACGTAATTGGTGGCGAGGGATCGCTATTCGTCGGAACACCATTAGTCGTAGCTTCACAACGTCTATGACGTAGCTTCACCAACTTGTTCTGCATGTACTAGGAGTGGAACGAAGTTGTTGGGGTCAATTGTGTAGGATCTATACGTGTTCCATGAAGCTGGACGCTTCCTGTTAGCTCCGGGTGGCGCTATGAGTAAGGTGGGAAGTTAATATATCGAGCCATTCAGGGCGGAGCCGTCATCATGTCCAGTAAGTTTGAAGCTGCTAGGATTAAGTATGTGGGCGTGAGAACCGTTCGAACTTTGTGGCATCTGAAGGACACATCATCGCACTTTGCGCGATGCCACGGGGACGCCGTTACAGGAAACTTCACAGCGGTCGTCCTGCAGCTCCACCAACTTGTTGAGCATCTATTAAAGCAGAAATGAAGTGAATAGGGCCATCTCTGTCACATTGGTTGCAGGCAAAGTAACAAGTGGTCATTTCCTGTTACCAGCGGGGGGCGCTATGAGTAAGGTGGGAAGTTAATATATCAGGGCGTTCAGGGCGCAGCCATCATTATGTCCAGCAAGTTTAAAGCTGCTCGGATAAAGTATTTGGGCATGAGAGCCGTTCAAAAAACAGGATAATTCGCCAACATCTGGCACGCCCTTACAGCCACGCCCTTTGACCTACAGACTTGCTTTTGATAACTTTTCATCAGCATGGTCTCCAGATGACTTGAGCCGAAATTGAAGCCGGTCGGGCGAAATCCCTAGGAGGAGTTCGTTCAAATACCAATGGTGGAAATCGACAAAACGTGACCAATGAAATCAAAATGGCGGACTTCCTGTTTGGTTCTGACCATTGGTGCAAGAGACTTTTTTGTGCGTCTGGACACGTTACACACGTGTACCAATTTTCATGTTGCTACTCCAAAAAAACCCCTATGGGGAGGGGTTTTTGAAAATTTCAAGGTGGCGCTATTGAGGCATTTGGCCCCGCCCATGGGCAACCCGCCTATCAGATGAAAGAGCATGCCAATCTCGACATGTGTATCAAATGTCATGTGGGTACAAGTTTGTTAAAGCCATCAAAATGCCAAACGTAATTTCACGACGAAGGGTCGATGGTCGTCGCACCGTCACACGGACGCCATTGGTCGTAGCTTCGCGCCATTCATAATGTAGCTTCACCAACTTGTTCTGCATGTACTGGAAGTGGAATGGAGTTGATGGGGTTAACTATGTAGTATTTATACATGTTGGAGTAAAAGCTGGTCATTTCCTTTCGTGGACAGGGGGCGCTATGAGTAAGGTAGGAAGTTAATATATCAGGACGTTTAGGGCGACGCCCTCGTCATGTCCAGCAAGTTTGAAGCTGCTAGGATCAAGTATGTGCACATGAGAGCCGTTTGAAGTTTTACAGCGAGAAATCAAAATTCACCAAATTTTGTCGCCCCCTAGCAGCCATGCCCTTTGACCTATCGACATTCTTTTAATACCTCTTCATTAGGATGGAGAGTAGATGATCTGTAGCAAATGTGAAGTCAATCAAGCGAAATCTCTAGGAGTAGGACCTCAAATACAAAAAAATTCAATTCAAAATGGCGGACTTCCTGTTGACATTTCACCATGGCATAGGTTGACTTTTTTGTGCGTCTCACTCACGTACACATGTGTACCAAGTTTGAAGCTGCTAGGATCAAGTATGTGCGTGTGAGAGCAAAAGGAAATTTAAAGCTAGCATACAAACTTTGTCGCCCCCTAGCAGCCACGCTCTTTCACCTACCGAAATCCTTTTGATGCGCTTTTGATTGGCATCGTCTCTACATGATCTGAGCCAAATTTGAAGTCGATTGGGCGATATCCCTAGGAGGAGCGCGTTCGCAGCGTAAAAACTTTCAAATCAAAGTGGCGGACTTCCTGTTGAGATTTGGGGGGTCTTTCTATGGACTTTTTTGCTCATCTGAGTATAATACATTTGTGTACCGATTTTCGTCCGCTTTTGCGATCTCACCTATGGACTTTTTCAAAATTTTCAAGGGGCGCTGTTTCACCATTTTGTCCTGCCCATGTGCAACGACCATAAAATATCAAATTTTTCGTGTGAGCGCAATGTTTTCCAGAATTCCGTGAGTTTTTGAGCACGGGAAAGGCTCCGAAAATGCGATTATATAGGCACGAAAAATAATAATAATTAAAGCTGCAAGCAGCTGTGACGGGCCCTCGCCACACGTTGACCGCGACCCACGCCCCGCCGGCCGTGCGCACGGCCTCAGGTCACCCGTTCCCTGCGGCCCCCGCGGCCCCCATGGCCCCTGAGTCTCCTGCGACCGCGAGGCACCTGTGCTCTGCGGGCCCCGACTCCCCTGCAACTCCTCAGAAGGCATATATAAGTGAAATGAAGCTTAGTGAAAGTTCAGCCAGGAAGACGATCTCTTTAAGCATGCTCACTGAGTCTATTTCTATGTCTCTCGCTTTTGTTTTGATCCACCCCTCATCACTTCTCCTCATCCAAGTCGAATCTGTTACATTTTCTCCTTCTCCAATCAGCTGTGATGTTTCAAAGTGCTCTCTCTTTACTCTCATCCAGCTGTCATCCTCCACATGAAATCTCTCAATCCACCTCCTCCCCTTCACCTCCTCAACATCTAGGCCATCTCCATCTTCAGCCAGAGGCTTCCATGTCAGGAGGCGTCATCCCTACCACCATTGGTGTCTGGGCCCAGGGGAAGTCCTCTTCAGATAGAAGCTTCACATCCATCAATCTGTTTTCTAAGCTGATCTACTCCCTGGGGCCTAAGCACCAAAATTATTTATACACAATAAATGTCTTTCTGCATGACATCCTGTCTTGTTCCATTCTTAGTAGTCTGTTCTGATTGAAATGGGAACAAAAGTCTGTAAAGACTTACTTCCTGCTTTCAGTAGGTGGCGTATGAGTAGTACCCTCATCACACACATCACACAAACATAGGCAGGTGCGTTCAGGGGCCGACCCTCATCCCACACGTCAAGTTTCAGCCAAATCAGGCAATACACGATGGAGTAACGACAAGGTGAAGGTTCATCCACCAGGTGGCGCTAAGAGCATAACTAAATGTATGCAGTTACATTCAGGGGCCAACCCTCATCACACATGTGAAGTTTCAAGCAAATCAGACAATGCATGATGGATTTATAAGGAGTTGATGTTCCATGGCGAGGGATAGAAAGCCGCCACTGCTTCCACGGGCAGCCTGTCACATGACACAAGGCTTGTGTCACTGTGGTGATTCATCAACCTGATTGTCACATGGCCACAAAATAGAGATGATGAGGTCAGGAGGTTGGGGTTGGTGTTAGTCAATGTAAAATGTGGCTTTTCCTGTTTCCACAAGGCGGCGCCATGAGTGAGGTCACCTATGAGCATGTGGAGGCGGTCATGGTGAGGCTCTTATCATGTCCATAAATTTTGGAGCAGTTTGGACCAAGTATGTGGGAGAGAGAGCTGCTGGAATATGCATGGCGAGGCATCAGAAATGGCGGCATCGTATCGGCCACGCCCCTTGACATAGAGAAAAGCTTTTCGGAACATGTGATCACAAAGGTCTTGAGATGATGATCACACAATATGAAGTCAGTAAGATGAAATCCCTAGAAGGTGGCTTTTTAAATATGCCGTGTAGAAAAAACCGGAACTTGACCTTTGAGGTCAAATGGCGGACTTCCTGTTGACTTTAGAGCTTCGAACCTCCTACTTTTTTTGTTCGTCTTGATGAGTTCTATCAGCCTACCGAATTTCATCCTCCTAGGTGAAATACACGCGAAGTTATTCAAGTTTCAAACATGGTGTGGAAATGGTCAAAAAAACCAGACCATTAAAATCAAGATGGCGGACTTCCTGTTTGGTTCCGACCATGGGTGTCAGAGACTTTTTTGTGCGTCTGGGCATCTTACACATGTGTACCAATTTTCATCTTCCTACTGTAAAAAAAACCCCTATGGGGGAGGGTTTTTGAAAATTTCAAGGTGGCGCTGTTGAGCCATTTGGCCCCGCCCATGGGCAAAGGCCCTATCAGCTGCGAGAGCTCATCATTCTTGACCTGTGTGTCAATTTTCAAGACGGTTCGAGCTTGTCAAAGCCGTTTAAAGGCCAAACGTAATTGGTGGCGAGGGATCGCTATTCGTGGCGGCGCCATTAGTCGTAGCTTCACAACGTCCATAACGTAGCTTCACCAACTTGTTCTGCATGTACTAGGAGTGGAACGAAGTTGTTGGGGTCAATTGTGTAGGATTTATACGTGTTAGAATAAAGCTGGACACTTCCTGTTACCACCGGGGGGCGCTATGAGTAGGGTGGGAAATTAATATATCGAGCCGTTCAGGGCGGAGCCGTCATCATGTCCAGCAAGTTTGAAGCTGCTAGGATCAAGTATGTGGGCGTGAGAGCCGTTCGAAATTTTGTGGCGCCTCAAGGACACATCATAGCACTTTGCGGCGATGCCACGGGGACGCCGTTACAGGAAACTTCACAGCGGTCGTCCTGCAGCTAAACCAACTTGTTGAGCATCTATTAGAGCAGAAATGAAGTGAATAGGGCCATCTCTGTCACATTGGCTGCAGGCAAAGTAACAAGTGGTCATTTCCTGTTACCAGCGGGGGGCGCTATGAGTAAGGTGGGAAGTTAATATATCAGGGCGTTCAGGGCGCAGCCATCATCATGTCCAGCAAGTTTGAAGCTGCTCGGCTAAAGTATTTGGGCGTGAGAGCCGTTCAAAGCCGATGGCGAAAAACAGGAAAATTCGCCAAAATCTGGCACGCCCTTACAGCCACGCCCTTTGACCTACAAAAATTCTTTCTATAACTTTTCATCAACATGGTCTCTAGATGACCTGAGCCGAAATTGAAGTCGATCGGGCGAAATCCCTAGGAGGAGTTCGTTCAAATACCAATGGTGTACTCGCCAAAATCGTGAAACTTCACGCCATAATGGCGGACTTCCTGTTGGGTTTAGGGCTTCGCTCCAAGAGACTTTTTCGTGCGTCTTGGCATGTTCTATAACCTCACCAAATTTCATGCATGTAGGTCAAACACGGCCGAGGGGCCCACACGTTCAAAATTTCAAGGGGGCGCCATTTCCCCATTTTGCCCCGCCCTGATTGCAGTTTGCCAAAATATCAAATTTTTCGCCAGACTGGACGCGTGTGCCAAATTTCGTGACTTTTCGAGGTCGGGAAAGGGGTCAAATTGGACTTAACGTGTTCGAAATAATAATAATAATTAAAGCCGCAAGCGGCTGTGAACGGGCCCTCGCCACATGCGGCCGCGGGCCCCTGCGGCCCGGGGAGGCCCCGCGGCCCGAAGTAGGAAGAGAGGAGAAACCTGGAGAAAGAGGAAAAAAAGCAATGTTGGGTTCGTCCACCGGGTGGCGCTACGAGTGTTGCCAGAGCCGGTCGGGTGCATTGAGGGGCAGAGCGTCATCACACACGTGAAGTTTGAAGCCAATGGGACAATGCATGATGGAGTTATGAGGATTTGATGTTCCATGGCGAGGCATCAGAAATGGCGGCGCCATAGCGGCCACGCCCCTTAACGTAGAGCAAAGGTTTTGATAACGTTTAATCACAAAGGTCTTGAGATGATGTTCATGAAGTATGAAGTTGATCTGATGAAATCCCTAGGAGAATTTTGTTTAAGTATGTTGTGTAGAAATCACCAAAACTTGACCTTTGAGGTCAAATGGCTGACTTCCTGTTGAGTTTAGAGCTTGGACTCAATGAACTTTTTTGTGCGTCTTGATGAGTTCTATCAGCCTACCGATTTTCATGCTTGTAGGTGAAACACATGCAAAGTTATTAAAGTTTCAAACATGATGAAATGGCCAAAAAAAGTAGACCATTAAAATCAAAATGGCGGACTTCCTGTTTGGTTCTGACAAGTGGTGCCAGAGACTTTTTTGTGCGTCTGGACAAGTTACACATGTGTACCAATTTTCATGAGCGTACTCCAAAAAAACCCTATGGGGAGGGGTTTTTGAAAATTTCAAGGTGGCGCTGTTGAGGCATTTGGCCCCGCCCATGTGCCAGACCTCTATCAATGGGGAATACTTGCCACTCCTCACATGTGTATCAATTTTCATGAAGCTATGAGCATATTAAAGGCATGAACAAACACCAAACATTTTGTTGTTGAATAATCGCAATTATAGCCACGCCCCTTGAGATAGAGAAAAGCTTTTAATAACTTTTCATCACAAAGGTCTTGAGATGATGGTCATACAATATGAAGTCGATCGGACGAAATCCCTAGGAGGAGTTCGTTCAAATAGGATGCGTGGAAATTGCGAAAAATTGACAATAAAATCAAGATGGCCGACTTCCTGTTTGGTTCTGACCATTGGTGCAAGAGACTTTTTTGTGCGTCTGGACAAGATAGACATGTGTACCAAGTTTCAAGTTCCTACTCCAAAAAAAGCCCTATGGGGAGGGGTTTTTGAAATTTTCAAGGTGGCGCTGTTGAGCCGTTTGGCCCCACCCATGGGCGTGCCGCATATCAAATGAAAGAGCTCGTCAGTCTCGACCTGCGTGCCCAATTTCACGTTGGTACGAGTTTGTCAAAGCCATGAAAAAGCCAATCGTAATTGGTGGCGAGGGATCGACAGTCGCGGCGCCGCCACACGGACGCCATTAGTCGTAGCTTGACAAGCTTAATAATGTAGCTTCACCATGTTGTTGTGCATGTATTAGAAGTGGAACGAAGTCGATGGGGTCAACTATGTGGTATTTATTGACGTTAGAGTAAAAGCTGCACACTTCCTGTTACCAGCGGGGGGCGCTACGAGTGAGGTGGGAAGTCAATACATCGGAACGTTCAGGGCGGAGCCATCGACATGTCCAGCAAGTTTGAAGCCGCTGGGATGAAGTATGTGGGCGTGAGAGCCGTTCAAAACGAAATTGCGAGAAAACGAAAATTCGCCAAACTTTGGCGGGCACTAGCAGCCACGCCCTTTGACCTACAGACATTCTTTTAATAACTTTTGATGAGCATGGCCTCTAGATGACCTGTGCCAAAATTGAAGTCGATCGGGCGAAATCCCTAGGAGGAGTTCGTTCAAATACGAAAAAACTACAAATCAAAATGGCCGACTTCCTGTCGACATTTCACCATGACGTTAATGGACTTTTTCGTGCGTCTTGAGATGGTAGACATGTGTACCGAATTTCGTTCTCCTACGCCAAAAAAACCCCAATGCGGAGGGGTTTTTGAAAATTTCTAGGGGGCGCTATTTCGCCATTTCATGTCGACCATGCGCGACGACCCCAAAATATCGAATTTTTGCGCAGTCCGGACATGTGTGCAAATTTTCCTGACTTTTCGAGCATGGGAAAGTCCCCAAAAAGGCAGTCGTTTACGTGTAAGAATAATAATAATAAACAGCGAGGTTTCAATAGGGTCCTCGCCGACGCTTGTCGTCGCTCGGGCCCTAATAATAACCAACACGATTACAATAGGTCCCTCGGGACGACTTCGTCGTCTCGCTCGGGCCCTAATAAACATTACGATTACAATAGGTCCCTCGGGACGACTTCGTCGTACCGCTCGGGCCCTAATAAACATTACGATTACAATAGGTCCCTCGGGACGACTTCGTCGTACCGCTCGGGCCCTAATTATTATATATGTGGAATATATTATATTCTTTTGATATGGATCAAATGACTGTATATAATGTGATAGAGTTGGGTCACAGTGATGAAAGTGTCACCGGACTCTGCAGTTGACCTCAGCTCCACTTTATCATCTTTCAGCTCATTGTTTTGATTTTACTGATTGTATAATGTGTTAGTGGACGTTCAGCATCACTTCTGTTTAAAGAGTGAACGAGTCAATGGATGGAGAAGAGACAACTCAAAGAAATGCTAATGTTGCTCACAGTAGCTGCCTACTAGTGCTAATACATTCATTGATATGACTTTATAAGGTGTGATCGTATCGATCATATGTGCTGCATGCACAAGTTTCATATTCATTACCAAAATAAAACAACAAACATTGTCTTAACATTAAGTCTAGCTCATAAGTTGGAGATGCATTTTCAGTTACTGTCGCCATAGTTTTCTTTTATTCAGTAGTTTCATTTAGGATTAAAAAAGAACATCATACTCACCCTGCTGCTGTGAAATGGGCAAAAACATTACATTTCTTCTCTCTTCTTGAAAACAGTATGTTTGGCCATAACATATCAATCCATCATAAGCAATGATGGATGTTTTACTTTAAGCAATGACACATTTGAATGAGCTGTACTGTGCTGTACAAGAAAAGTAATACAGATGTGCACCACTGCCAGATGCTTTATAGCCATTTGGAGACAGACAGCCAACATGTTGGTGACTTGTAGCATATTTTGGTTTGATCAATAGAACCTTGTTTTGTAGCTCATGAGGTTTAGGAAAATATTCACATGATAGTTTTTCTGCGTCAACTTAGATCATTTCAAAAAGTCCATTGGATGAAGGATGAGCACCTCGCCACTCTTTCCATTGATTGTTTATGTTTATGTATTTGGCTGAGCAGAGCTCACATGAGGGGAACGTTGTTTTTCAAGTGAAGGTGGAAGAGCTGCAGGATTATCCTTGTCTGTGTTTTTCTCAGTTGGAGTCTTGTCTCATAACACCACACTAACTTGTGGCGGGGGATGGGGGTGGAAACAAACGAAGGGCTTCCCATGTGAAAGTGGTTCCCTCACAGACCGGCAAGAGCTCTCGTCCCAATTAGCAAAAGTGAGCAGTAGCTGGAAAAGCTGAGCTCAGGCAGGCAGGGTGAGATGGACCATAGTGTTGCACAGCAACCGTTCAGGCCTCGGCTCCTGATCCAAAGCAGCATTGCCCAGAGGCCGACCGACACAGGACAGAGAGGTGAGATTTTTAACCAAAAGTCCTGACGGCCCTGGAAAATCTTGCATGGCTAGGCCTATCATAAGGTTATGATTTAGCTGAACAGTAGCTTCTGTGAGAAAGGTAAAAAGCTGCTGGGTTCACTGTAGGGTCGAGTGTACCATGGGGATCTCCCATCAAACCCTCCAGCAGTTGGTCCAGGAACTGGAGTCTGGAGATGATGTAAGAACCACAAAGCAACAAAGACTCATTTGTGCCACTGTGCCACACGGTGCCTCACGGTGCCCTTCATATGCACCAGATTCCCAGTGAGATTATGTTTCAGGAAAAATACCTTGCAGTGCAGGAACTGTTTAAATATGTATCTTCAAGGTCAAAGAGTTTTTTTGGACACCCTTCAAAAACAGAGGGCAGCGAGCATTAGGCTGCAGCTACAGGTAAGGAGAGGTCAGGGGTGCAGCATCTGGATACCTCTGACAAAAGACATCTCACATGTTGGGCCTCATGCTGGACCAGTGCTGGGCTAACATAACAGCTGCTTGGCTCTACGTTGAATCGACTGATCAAGATAAACTTGGACTAATGCTGCTAGATTGGTTTGGTGCCCTGACTGGCAAAAGTACCTGGAGACTCCCCTGCTATTCATGGAGCTACAATGATGTGATGACGACTAGGCTTATATAACACATTTTTTGTGGCCTTTTAGATCTGCCTTACATAGGGGCGCACAACACATTGCCTGGGTGGTGTACTTTTGGTTGTAGGTGTCATTTTGGTATGATTATGTACAGCCTACTATAAAATAGCTCTTACCTAGAGCTGTCAAAGCTGATGCATAGTTTTTTGCCACATTATGTGAACATTTCCTCTGCTGCTTCTCTTTGCTCTTTTATGGTAAAGGTGTGTCTTTTATTCTGTTTTACAATCGATTCTTCTGTAAATCACTTGGATTTGCTCTTGTGTGTGAAATGTGTTGTATAAATAAAGCTGTCTCGCCTCCACCATTCATTTACATTTGTCAAGTGGCCACAAGCACCACTCCAAATGAAAACTGATGCTGCTTTGTCTTCTGCATGTGCAAATAAACAACTGTTTACTATTTACAGTTTGTACTGTTGCAAGAATGCAGCATACTTATCTTTGTCATGCACACATAAAGAGTATGAAAGTGAGACACACCGTGACAGGGCAACGCAACAAACAGAGCAGAAGAAAACACAAACTGGGGGTGTAGATGTGGTACTGGTTTCTTGTCTCTGTTGGCGTTTCCTGGTCCATCGATCACATTGGTCCTCCTCAAGTCTATGCACTCCTTGTTGGCAGAGCCTCCACCAGGTGGAGGGTTGAGCGGCCCCAGGCTGCATTTCTTCATCAGGATTTTTAGTTGGTCTTTATATCGCCTTTTCTGGCCTTTTCTGCCATAGGCACTTGCAGCAGCTGTGAGGATAGCTTGCAGCGCTCCTGGTGAGTGGGCCACGACTGCTTAATGATGTGCTCAGAAGTCATTTTTGTGACCGCCTGAAACCTTCTGATGTTGAATGTTGATGTGATGTTTCCATCGAGTCTGAAATCCACAGTAATCCCACCGTCCTTCTTGATCTTCTCCCGGAGCAGCAAGGTCACACACAGGAGGAAAATGTTGAAACGAACTGGAGCAAGGATGCACCCCAGTGCACACCCTAAATGGCTCGGATTCCTGGCCTCCAGCAGTGACATGTGCCATCATCCCCATGTGGAATTGTTGGAGGAGGTTGACAAACCTCCTTGGGCAGCCAAACTTCAGGAGAATACTCCATAGTAGCTCCCTGTTGACAGTATCAAAAGCCTTCGACAGATCAGTGAAAGCTATGAAGAGGTCCTGGTGTTGTTCTCTGCACTTCTGGAGTTGCTGTGCTGTGAACACCATGTCCACAGTGCTCCTGTTCCTTCTGAACCCACACTGTGATGCAGGCATATCACCACACACTGTTAACTAAATGACAAAAGCTTTTAATGTTCATCGCCCAATGAGCTTTTCACTATCAGGCTTCAGACAAAGCTGTTAAAACCATGTTCATTGTGAATGTTAATCTCCTGTGATGTGTTGTTGTTGTTGCTGCAGTGTCTGGTGCCCTTTAACATGCAGAGTTAAAAACCCCAGTAACATGACAGAATCAAAAGACTGAAAACAAAAGCTTTGTTAATGTTGTTTGGCCCTGACTGTCGATCTGATTACAATAATTAGGGGCATTTACATCACAATGCAAGTAATCAAAGTGCTAGCACTAAGGGATAAAGATTGAATTGTTATTCTGCATGTAAACACATTCAATGTGATAACCAGCTGAGTTATGGCAACAATTATGTTCATTTCTTTTTATTTATTTTTTGGCCAGGTGTTTCATTTAAAAAGAAAATAAAATGCAATAGAAAAATAAAGCTACAACACTGAATCCTCTTTTTCCATCGCAGTCGTCATGTGACCGACCCTCGAAATTGAAAACATCTTACAGATCGTCCTTGTTTTATTACTTTTCCATTCATTTTCAGGTATGTCTGTCTGTTAATTTTGTGATTTTAATGCGTCACTTACATTCTTTTGTGGATTGGTAAAGGGCAGTGGATTTCACATTGGAAGTGCACAATGATGTGTTTTCCAATGCACGTGCAGGACGTCCAGGAAACGTCTGGCTGCAGCTGCAGTAACAACACGAAGCGGCTCGTGGCCTCTCTGCTCTGCAGGAGCGTGTGCAGGGGCCTGGACTGTTTTCAAACCAGCAGAGACCTTCTCCACAGGTACATGCTGTGATGTGTCATGTGAACGGCAGTCGGCTCTGCTCCTATTGCAAAAACACATCTATAGGAGGTTAAGTGGTGCTTGGCCATAGGTGGCAAACTGTGGTCAAAGTGTGACGAACAGTAGGAAATGAAAAGGACACAGTGTCTGGATGTGTTTTTTTTTTTTTCTCTCTCTCTGTAGGGTATAAAGATGTTAGCAGCAGAAATCACATTCAGTCATGTTCTCCATGTTGATGTGGGTTCTTCATGCAATTTTAAGGCATATTCTTTTATTTCACATGAAAATCTCACAGACATTTCACTTGCCCCATATATATATATAGACACACATATATATATATATTCATATCTTTTTTCCTACATAACCATTGCATTCAAGTCCTGTAAGAGTTATGACACACAATATAATATCAGGAATTCTTGAAGCAGTCCAGGGGAGCAGCCTGATGCCATTATCAATTTCTCAGACGTCTTTGTCAATAAACTCCTTTCTTTGAGGGGCTTGGATCAGAGGTTAATGAGGGCGATTCATGGTTGTATGTCGTCTGAGAGAGGGAGATTTCCGAGGCAGAGGGGACATGTGAGTTATGATGCTGCAAACCAGTGAAACCACATCTGTAACAGCAGAGCCACCATTCGTCCGTAATCATATCATGTTGCTTGAGTCAAGGTCTTTGCGCTCCTCTTGGGATGTGGATTTTCCTGCTTTCTCTGAATAAAACCCTAAGAAAACTAAGACCGGTTGTAAACTTTTTTATGCACCACTGTGAAATGTATTGTGAATAAATACTATAGAGCCAAATGAGATAATTGGCGACTGGAGTATTTAACTCCAGGGGTATTGTTAGTGCTCATGTTTTGCCAGCTGAAACCCACATTTCCAATAAACCCTCTTCACTATTCAACAAATAATAAGCACGCACAGGGTCAGAAGAAGTCTTGGTGCACTGTGCCACCACCCTCTTGTTTGGGCCACATCAATCCAGGGGGCACAAAATCTGTAAAATGTGAAGAAAGACTGACTGACTGCTGGTTTTGGGTGGTGCACCGCTGCACTTACGCTTCTATTTTGGAAAACTTGGCTGTGTCCAGATGGGAACTTCTCTGGCAAGGAGGAAAGTCATGGATAGAGACATGTAAAGGAGGGCAGTGATACAGAGAGACGGCTGCAGTTATCATTGTCCACAGATGGTCACAAAGTCATGATAAACTCAGGGCCAGCTCAGACAAACTACACAAGCTTCTGTAGCCTGAGCTCTGATTTTAGATCTGTAGTAATAACGTGTATCAATGAATTGCAGCGAAAATTTAAATAATCACAATGAAATACAATCTTTGCACCACCCACCCCCTCTACACTCTTATATGTTTTGTACAGTTACCTTATGACCTTAAGATCAATGAGTCATTTGTTGAAAAATGACTCTTTCCAAACTGTGACTATACCACATTGCTGAGTTTGCAGTCAGTGACCGTGACTGATACATCACAGCAGTGGGGACATGATGCTCTTCCACTGCATGAATCTGGCCGATATGAACTGTGTATTTTCATATAAAATCTTGCCTAAAGCAGAGTGAAAGCTGAATAACCTCAAGCGTTATAGGAGAGACACAAGTCTCGTGGCATAAACTTACCCCAGCGGTCAATATGACTCACATCACGTGTTCATGTTTGACTTTATAAACTGCATCACGACAAGCACTAACTTTAGGGAATTCCCTATGTACACAATTAAACATTTATGAAGAAACCTTGTTGATGTCTTTTTTGCCGACTGCATTTATACATGTGGTTATGAAGTCACAGTTACCCACTGGGTGCATGGGTTGTGTGGGGAGGCCACGGCATGGCAACAACCAATTATCAGTTGTGACTCCAGCAGACCATAATGATGGGCCCGAACCTTAAACCCCCATAGAAACACAACAAACAGGGAATTTAAGGTAGTAAAAGATTCACAATCGCGACTTAAGTGTTGTTTATTCATTACTGTAAGTCCTTTCAAGATAAATCTGGAAAAAATGACTTATATACATAAAAAAATCAGTTGTGTACTTAATATCTGACACGCATGTCTTAACATATTGCAATGCATCATCTTCTTTGTTGGCACAGAACAGTGTCAATCAAGAGCAAAAATGTAATATCTTTGCTTTGGTGGATCTAAGATTGCATTCCTGGTCAAGTGCAAATTGAACCGTTGTTGAAAGGGCAGTTAGGCTGAAGCCAGGCCGGTGAAAATGAGTTAATTTTCTCTGTCAGATTCTTGGAGGAGCTAAGCGAAGACAGCATCTGCTCAGAATCAATGAAACCTTCTGCTCGAGGTACTGGAGGGACCAGGAGAAGAAGAAAATAAGATAGCAGTTTTCTGAATTGCAATAAAATCTCTGTTCAATCCAAGGTAGATTTGAGGTCACATATATAAAAAAAAAGTGTGTGTGTATGTGTCAGGTAGTCCAAGAGATCTAAAAACTCTGACTTTCCACAGGCAAACACTGCTTCATATTATGGTTATTTTCCAAATTGCACATTTTATTTCTCTTACAACACCCATATTGGTATTTCTTGGATACAACAATCAGCGTTCTTCCAGACATTATTACATTTCAGTTTTCATTCTTTATGGGACATTTATGGAGCAGGCTGGCAAGCGAGATCAGGTGGATAACACATGAAATAGTCTGCCCCTATAAGAAATTAATCACACAGTGTGTTTTTCAGCTCTGACATAAGTTGCAAACATTAACATGCCTGACTAACTAGCGTACTACCTTCAGTGGTAACCTCACATTACTTCCAAGGCATGAAAACAACCACATAAAGTGTCTACCATGACATTATAACAGCTCTGTCCTGCTGTGGACAGGATTTGGATACGTTTGAGCTCCTGACTCCATTAAGCACAGTCAAGTTGGTACACGATGTAGAATGGCATTTGCAATACGTTAGTTTGTATCCATTCTAAAAGCTTTCCCCTTATTAAAAGTCATATGTTTGTATTATTATCATCAAAGAAATATTATTGTTTGAAATTGAGTTATTTGTCAACATTTCCCATTGTACTGTAAAACAAAAACAATACGACGTCATAATATCAATGCTGCAAAATTCATAACAAATAACTAAACCTAAAACAAATCTAGCAAGACAGCTAGCTACAGTATCACCCACAGGCAGGATTAGCTTTACCAACACATTCACCTGGTTACTGTTAATTACCTAACAAGCCCTCATTAAAACCTCACAACAGCTCATTTATGATCGTCATTCAGCAGCAAGAAATTAAAAGCATGCTTTTGTCTGTTTCTGTCTTAAGCTGAAGATCCGTAGTTTCAATAAATTATCAACAATTTGAAGCAGTCAACTTCCTGTTGTTGCTCCTGTGAGCTGCCTGTGTTCCATTTTAGAATGGAAGGCTGTAACGTAGCAACGGTAACTAAGGGGCGGGGCTTGTCTGACGTTCAGCGTTTAACTTTGACAGCCATTTTAAAACGCTTTTTTGCAAACTTAAGTCAAAAGTTTTAGTCCTGTTGTCCACTCTTCCTGATGGGATCACTCTCCACTGACGCACAGGAACCACTGCTTCACCTCAACAAGGTATGTCAGTGCTGTTTGTGCTACTGTGTGAGTCTTTTGGTTCCAGTTAGCCTAGAGTTAGCCGATAGCAGCTGATTAGCTAACTGTCACCTGTTGCTTATTCCTGGGTCCTACCTCTTGCAGATTACATCCTCATACATTTTGTTGACTTTTGTTGATGTTATGAACTGTTGACTTGTTGCCTTGGTCCTATATGTTTGGTTGCCTGACAGGTGCATCACCATGCTTTCAGGCTGCTGATATTGAGTATAATGTTTGATATGGACTGAATGGGTGTCTTGTCCCTTACTGCTATACTCTGCTACACTTACTTGAGCTTATGCCCCTGCACTGGTCCTGTTTACCAGCACAGGAATGTTTTTTGCATGTTTAATGTTTCAGTAGAAAATCATCTTCTGCATGCCTGTCATGCTTTAATCTGCTAGGTGGATGGCTGGGTTGTTTATGTTGATCTCAGTTTATTGATGGTGAATTCCCCAGTGTTTTGGGGAATGGCCACATAGCTGTTGCCTTATCCACACACTGCCATCTCTGTGATGTGGATAGTGTTTATTTATATCGCAGTTTTGGAGGTTATTTTATTAGTGTCCCAGCTGTGTTGAGCTTGGTGTTTGCTCACTGGGAGTGACAAGGCCGAAGCTTAAATGCTAAACATCACTTGAGCACATACTTGGTTTTGATGTAAAATCTTTTCCATGTGTGTCAAATGACTGAAATCTGCCTTTGTTTTTCTTAACAGTTTGTGTCCTGTCCTTGATATTAGTCAAAAACACAATTCTGCCTTGTGCTTCATATGACAGATTTTGACAAGACATGGTCTGTAGTGTTGGTGAGGATGATTAATATACATGTAGAACAGGTTTTGTTCTGTCCCGTCTTGGTATGTAGCTCGTCTTGAATAACAGATATCATTTTGATGAGGTGATTTGGTTAGGCTGAAAGAGACTCATAAAGCTCATCTTGGTTTGCGTAATGAATCTTTCATTCCCTGCCAGCAGTGGCCAGCGACTCAGTGTGCTCTGCAGATTGTTGTCACTCTCTTATTACTGGCAGTGCTTAACAAGGAATTATTATCTGTCTGAAAAGAGCGATGTGCCAAATGCAAAGATAAAATGACCTGTTTCTTTGTACACATGTGGATGTAAGGCCAAGGTTCTCTGGCTTCACATCATATGAGGTCTGTTATGATAACAAATGAGGAGACACACCTGCTTGAAATCACATCTTTCACATGCATGGATGATGTCGCAACAAAGTGGATGCATAAAGTACGATTCAAAGAATAAATTGCTGCTTGATATGAACGGCTTGGTTTGTACCTCCTGTGTGAATGCCTTGGCAGTTTCGAGCTCTTGCGTGTCTTGATGTTGACATTGATGCTTTAATAAAGTGTGGCCTGTGTGTCTGAGTTTTCTATACATAAATGGGAACCACATCCCCATCCCAAACTCTGGCCCTATAATCCAGACATTTGTAATCTGGCCAGCTGTGGCTTGGCTGACAGGACGACAGGCAGCCCTCCGCTTCTGCTCTACATTCCCCCCACAAACCCCACAGTCAGACAACAAGCCCTGTGATTCGTCACTTGTCGCTGTAACTTTGCACACCATCAAACTGTTTTGTTATGTTATGTTTAATCAGGAGAGCCCTGATTTTTGCTCGGACGGGTTTACAACCAAGTGTGAATCTACAATATGTCTACTGACAATTTAGAAACCTTGCATTGCTTTTGACAGTGGGAAGAGCGTTGCGTGTGCAGAACTTCTTAGTTGTCTATGGTGCAAATCCTGATCAGGATAAACCAGTTCTGATTTAGACAGCAATCTATATTGATGTTCAGACTTTGTCTTAAAGCTGCCAGTCAGTCATTTTGTCTGTAAAATGTGGATTATTCCAGTTTTAACTTCCCAGAAAAGAAAGGCAGTTTAAACATCAAATACATTCATTTCTCTCTCACATGTGATGAAGAAAAGCATCAAATCATCACATTTAGGATGTTGGAAAAGCAGCAAACGTTTGACTCAGATTAATCGGCTGTCAAAATAGTATGATAATAGCTGATTAGATTCAGGCTGATACACCAGCTGGTTAACTGACAGCTCTGATAATAATTGATCAGGTCGTTTATCTTTTAGAAAGTTGAAATAATCTGTTTCCAGATTTTTTAAATATGATGGTTTCCTGCCTTTCCATGTTTTATGTCTTTTTCAAATTGAATATATTTGGGTCTTGAACTATGTCAGACAAAGAGCAATGTGAAGACATCGCTTTGGGTTCTGGGAATTTATGGGTCTTTTTCAATACTTTCTGGAACTTCATAAAATAAATGATCAATTGTTTAATCGAAAACATAACCCACAGATTAATCAACTGTGAGCACACTCATTAATTGGAGCCAGACTCTCAATTTATATCCAACTATGAGCGATAGTGGCCTGAATTTTAGAGAAATATTTTGCTCTATTAAAAAAAAAGAAAAAAGAAAAAGAAACAGAGACCAGGTCCAACAGGAATCCAGCAGGAATGTCATTTGGTCTTTAACATCAGGCCTTTTAGTCTTCGTGGTCTGAAAAATCTTGCAGGGGAAGGCCAGGGCTTGAAATCCCTCAATTGTTTTGGTACATTTGGTTCTTTTTGTACCAAAACAGTAAGGACTGGAATGTGAAATTATGAAACCAATATGCACCGGGTGCCTTATGAAGAGATTGCTTAGTCAGTGGTATTGATCACGGGTCCAGGAGATTGTTTATGTTACGAATGTTAGAATTATAATCTGTCATTTGATCCAATGGGGAGCGCAGTACTCACGGTCTCTTCCCTTTTATCCCCATTCAGTTTTCATTCAACGTTGGCTGTAATTTCTGCAGAAGTGCTGAGGTCAACAGTGTGTTTAATCGCTCTTGTCGTTGAGTCAATAATGGTAGTAAAAAAAAAAAACCCTGCATTTTCAGTGGGTAGCACTAATCTTGTTATTTAACATAAAAAGGCATCGTGTTTGTCTTTTCACAAGATTTAGTTTTTCTCCCTCGTCATTGACCTCAATGTTTATGAGGTGATGCTGTAATTGTTTTCGACATGATATCACCATCCATCTGCTTTCACTACATATTTGGCACCCCCTCCCGCCGCCCTGCAGATTTAAACCGATGCCTCTCTGTTTGTGTTTGTGTGGTCTCATGTGAACACAGTTTGTCTGTGTCGTTGGCAGCCATGATAGCAGGGACCAGTGTGGATCCCTGAGAGCCTTTTTCAAACCGTTTGGGTTTGAAATGGATATGTACTGTACTGTATAATGAGTGGTATGATCACCCCCTGAGGCACATCAGGAACCCGAGCAGCCTATGATTTCATGGAGACGTCGTCTGATAATGGCCGGTTGGGTTGTGCAGTTCTAAATAGAAGTGGGTAGTGGATGACAACAACATCCGTATCTGGTGTTTCTCAGGGACTTTGTAGGCAAGGAAACAGTCAATTTACCGAACGCCGCGGCTGAGGTCAAACAAGAAATTTGATGTGTTAATCAGTTTTTTTTCTTTGAATGCTTTCACTTTTTCCAATGGATGTCAATTTATGGACAATTAGGGTAAAGTGAGGCCATTGACTGTATATAAAGGGGGATCATCTCTGCATTACATTTCTTCAATGTGGATTAAGCGTACTAAAATTTAACTGCATTATGTTCCTTCACTGCGCTCAGTTTATGGAAACGTTGCTTTGAAGAAGTTTGTTAAAATTCTCTCACGCTTACGTCTCTCTCTCTCTCTCTTTTGGTCGACGTTGCCAGCTGAAGTGATACGATCTAGTTCAAACCCGGACGATGTTTGGTATGGCAACACAGAGGCCCTCGGTCTCAGTCTGTTTTCAAGTAAACTGTTTCACATTGTTTTTACATCGTTGGCATGAGAATGTAATACAGAACAACTGTAGGTGACAACCCACAAACCCAGTCCCTGAGGATACAGAAACAGATGTTCACGTGCGATAGACACAGCTTCCTTATGTTCAGAAAGCTTTGCATGTACTGAAATAAACCGAGGGCATCAATCTGCCTGGTAGCTATAGGCCTGAAACCTCCTCAGCGTACAAACACTGGCGTCTTATGGCCACCAGTTAAAAACACGTATTGCAGTTCCCATTCTGTGAAGTCATGTTTTTTTTTTTTTTTTTTCAGCCAGTTGGCAGATGGCTCTTAATGCTACTACACCCATGAGCATTGGCCTTGAGTTGTTAGAAGAAGTCAGTCAGAGGCGCAAATCAAAATAAAATTAGAGCCGTAGTAAATTCAAAACACTTGATTGTTGCAGTCGGGAACAAAAAACATGACTCCATTGTTTCAGAGTTCCTCAAGTGAATTAAGTTAAACTCCAGATTGTGTCATCGGTTTTCTAAAAGGAGTGTAACCGTTGATTTCCGCCAGTTGTAAGTGGCTCACAAAAAACACAAAACAGATATTTTAAGCTTTGTGACTGGATGCGTTTTGCCAAAATGCTCCCTGGGAGTGAGAGTTTACCACTTTGCTTAGATGTTTACGTGTACAGGCTATTATTACTAACTTTTAAAATCATGTTTTTACTTTGAAGATGATTTTTTGTTTGTTCTTTTTTGATTGTTGTGCAAAGGGAGGCAAAAAAGAAGAGAGAGAGAGAGAGAGAGAGGGGCGACGATAGTGTGACTTAATCTCCTCTGATTGGCCTGGTGCTATAAAAAAACATCTCTACTTCTGTCTGCTTATAATTACATTTTGACCGCGCTGTCGCAGTAAAAGAGGAAACAGAATAGCATGATTCAGTTCATGCCAAGATTTTAAATATGGGTCAGTTTTGACAATCAGATCACTGTGTGTGTGTGTGTGTGTGTGACCCTTGGATATACAGTTTTAATGCAGTGTGTAATCATAATGCTTTGGATAAACATGAAAAGTTGGTTATGAAGAGTTTTGTTGTTGAGCCAGTTGTCCGTCAGTCCCTGGCAGGTGCGTTTGTTATTCATTTAGATTCAAGAGAGCATGCAAAGTTCAGACAGTAAGCAAAGAGTTCAGTGGGACAAAATGTCCTATAGCATCTGGGCACCCACATGTTTATCTGAAGGTCAAAGGGCTTCTCTCTCCGTCAGCCATGTAACCTAATCCTTTAATATGTTGGATTATAGACGTTGATGTTTCGAATAGTGATTAACACAGACTGTGTGAGCTGATGGGGACAGGGTGTTTACAGCAGAAAAGGCCTTGTGCTGGGATACGGGACCTTTTTTTGCCCTCAACACTTGAAAGCACAACAATCCATTAACAACATGAGGCAAGAACAGTAAAAAAAAAAAAAAAAGAAAAATCCAAGCCTGGCATCTTTGTTGCCAGCGATGCCAGCCATTGACTGCTGAGACGTGGTGTTAACGTGGCATACCCTGTGCACAAATGCCCTCTCTTTAGTCTGTCCAGCTTCCTGCATACATACGAAACTCTGTAGGTCTGGCTTGCGGAGCGGGTCCCTTGCTGTGCGCGTTTCCTTGTCTCGGTTTCAGGCCCCGAGGTGAGATCTCAGAGCAGAGCTGAGGATCATACAAGGACAGGCGCATCTGGAAAGTCTAAGCTGGCTGCACTTGCCAGTTAGTGAGCTGGTGCTAATGAAAAACAGCACTCTGCCTACCATTCACATTGCATGGCTAGCATTAGTTAAGCCAGTCATCTGTGCCCCTGAATGTACTTCCATACTCTCCCAGTCGGACAATGTTTGTCTTTTTTTTTCCACCTCCATTATTTAGAATATGTTATTATGATTTTGCAAGCTAGAACAAACACTAACAGAATATGCATCACACTCTTTGTGGTCATAATGTCGAGACAGCAGGACAAAACCTACAAGAGAATTATACACTTGGACCATAGGGGCTCCAGAAGTTATAATTTGGTTGCTTGATATTGTCTTGCATGCTAATGTTAGACGTGCTGTGGCTAATACGGCATGTTGTCTGTACATTTAGCTGCACAGTAAGAGAGATTGTTAGTGGTTTTAAGAATGAGTAAGTACACAAAACACTTTTCCGTTCCCTCGGATGCCAGAGTGAGTGACATCCCAGTCACATGGCAGTGCATTTGTAAAGGCACTCTGCGAGGCTACTTGAGACTATACACTGTGTTTATTTAAACTTTTGCAAACTGCATGCTGTGTGGCTTTCTGTTCAAAGTGTGCCAGCAGTGTGCGCGCTGCTCTAAAATCCAACCGGTCATGAATCTTTCCAAAGCACGTGACAACGCCCTCGCACATGACCGAAAACCCACAACCAGCAGCTCACAAAGTACAGAGCCAGAGGCATTACCATGACTTCGGTGGGTATGCGGGGTCGTTGCCCTCTTCAAAGCTAAGGCCTTCCCCTTTCCCCCTGTCATCCCAGCCTCAGCTCACCCAGTGTCTCAAGGCTGCAGGCTGGGAGAGGTGAGCAGGTGTGACTGGAACACCGAGCCCCATTCAGAGGGAGAGGCCACGGGGCAAAGAGGAGCGAAAGATTTACACCACGTCCATATCTTTACTGTACGTAGAGATTTACAGCCCCGTCCAACGCAAAGCAGATTTAGAGCCGAGGACTCCCCCGATTTAAACAGGACAGTCTGTTGTTTATGAAGCCGCCAGGTATTTTTTAAAGGGACGTCAGATCTGAATGAGCAAAAGGTAATTCCTAGGAAGTTGTCACTCCAGGAATTTATGATTAGGACTGCAGTTTATCAGAGGAGATATGTCAACTGAGTGTTGTGAATGTGGCGAGGACATGCCATTTTAAATATTTAAGAATCACTGCAAACACTCTGAATGTGATATAACTTTACATCCATTCACACGTCAGTTCCCACAAAACCTGAAAGAGCTTAACGTGATATCATGTCTCATATGACGCTTTGCATCATCACTGTCATTTTTCTCCTGTTCTTACAGATGCCCGTTGCACCATCATCATCATCATCATCTCACTCGTCTCTGCTCCGCTAGCAAATGAAGCTGTTAGGAACAATATCGTTCGACGTGCAAACAAAAGGCCATGGCATGAATGTCAACCGAAATGAACCAAAACATTTCAAACGTGTCTTTGCAGTGTCCGCTAGATTGCAAAGACAGTCGAAAGTCTGCAGCCTAAACAAAAGACTTTGAAAAATAGTGTTTGTGTCAGTTGTTTAGGACTTGAAGAAACCAACATGGCCCGTTCTCAAGTTTCTAAAAGCAATGTTTATGGTCCACGCTTCTGTGTTTGCCTCGGGGTCCAAACAGAGATTAAATATATATTTCCCCATTAAACAGCTTTGTGTTAATCTGTCTTCTTCAGGTTTCTGTTTTGGTACATGCACGTGATCAAAGCACGTGTCAGGACTTTTTCTGAAGACCATCGTTATGATTGCTGACATTTGTTTTCAGAGAATAAATGGAAACATTTAAGGAATTCAGTTTGTATTTTATAGGTCAAAATGGGGCAAAACTGGGTCTCGGGATTTTTTTTTTTTTTTTTTTTTTGGATTAAACAAAACTCTGCCCAAATCACATCAAGGCAGTTCTGAATCATTGAATGTGTCTTGTGAACCATCAACATATTGCACAGAGACAGAAACACTGGACCCTTTGCACATATGTTTATGCTTGTGATCAGATTGTTTTTCAAAAACAAAACACACTGTCTGAATTCAGAGCCTCTCTTGTCATCCAATACTAATCCAGTGATACAAACGTTGCTGTGAATTAAAGCCCCGACAGTTCAGCCCGCCAGGAATCACAGTAATAAGCATCACAAGTAATTACAATACTCTGCTATCTTATTTCTGTCTTTCCTTGCTTGGATATTTAAATCTGCGAAGTAAATATAATTTGTCTGTTTTAGATGATAAGGGGCCACCATGGACCAGCAGTCCTTGTTATGGTTTCCGGCGAGGCTGAGGGGAGAGGAATCATTATTTCTGCCTCCAAGGGACCAAAGGAAATAGCCGAAGTTCCGGTAGGAGCCGAGTCTGACTGTTCCCATCCCTCTCAGATCTGCATCATATTAAATGCCGCATGTGCCCTTTGTAGTTGAGTATCAGTAAGCTGCAGTGCTGGCTCTGTGTTTCCAGTTTCATTTGGAAAGAAACATGTTGAGGTGAGCAATAACCAGTCTAGATATGAAGTCGTCTTGGCGTTTTGAAGCTATAATGATAAACATGGTCTGGTCAAAATCTTCTCCCCGAACCTTTCTGTTCTCATTTAGACCATTTTGTTTTAGAGGAAAGACATGAGGACACTCCAAAAGTGCCTTAGTGGTGCCATAAGGACTGGGAAACTTGTAAACCTCGGAGCCAGGGGTGTATAGGAAAGTATGCAGTAAAAAGAGCCTTTATAACAGGCGAGAGGTTGATTGAACGAGTGTCAAACTGATGCAGGGAGGACACGGAGCCAGACACGAGACACTCGGAGTCAGGCTACCGAACAGCTGACTACATGCACATCAGGTTGGGGGTTTTAAGCGGACTGGACTTTTCGCAGAGGAAAAATAACCTGAGTGCCTGAGTTAAACCTCAGGACACAGAGTCCAGGAACCTCAGGTTTCTGGGAGCAGTAGCCAACAAGCCAACAGCTTGAGAGGCAAAGAAGGATCCTGTCTAAATAGGTTTTTTCAACCAAGGAGGATCAACTTGTTATTCACCATATTGGCTTATTTGTATAGTTTAATATTGAAGGTACACCAAGGCAGTTTTGGCGGCTATCAGTTAAGGCTAAACAGCTGTTAAGGCTCTTTGACTTTGGCTGGTTGTCACTGGGCCTCAGTCTTCTAACCAAGAAATGTTTGTTTTTATGCGACTCTAATCCATCATAACCCCAAAACAATTCAATTCAGACTTTGTGCGACATGGGGTAAAGGCAACTTTAATGAAAAAGAAAGTTGCAGAGACTGTTTGATGTACATTGAAAGTAAAAGTCAAAAGCGCTGGTGATGCTGTGACACATATATATATCACTGACTGCTGTGCTACATGCTGGTCTGGTTTGGCTTGATTTAACTAATGACTGTTGAATGTCTTGGCCAGTGCACAGACTGCATCACTCTGGTGAAAAAAATGACTGGATCATTGCAGCTGTAAAAGGGAGATTTTAAGCCACTGTGTTGTATTTGTAGCATGTCTAGACTCCGGTAATGATAGGCTGTCATTTTTGAATGCAAATAGTATTTGTTTTATTTGACCGTGGCTTTGTTTTTGTGATGTATTCATTCTGATATTTATAATATTTGAGGGTTCAGCTTGAACGTAAAACAAACAAAACAGACTCACTTTATTCCTTAATTTATTAGTCGTATTAAGATTAACACAGAACATTTGTGATTTCATGACACACGCTGTCATGCATGCTACCACCAAACTTCATGCATTTTTCAACAAAAGGGACAAATGTCAGTCGGTCTATTTTACAGTCTTATAATTAGTGGTGAGACTGTCATGAAACATAATGAATATTTTGTTATTTCTTTGTTTCACTTTCATATTCTACAGCTGCATGTAGTTGTTTCTCTTGTTACCTCTGGTGATTTATGCACAAATATGCATCAACTGTGATCATAATCCTACAGGCCTCCCCGGAGTTGGACCATGAATTATTCTGCAGGACTCCCCTTTCCTCCTCATAAAATATACAGCTCAGTTTCCTCAAACCTTCCCGGGCTTATGCACTGCAGCACAGTAGATCCACAACCAGGCCTCAGCAGACAGCACCAGGGCTCCATCATCATATTGTCTGGAGTTACGCTTTCGAGATGTCAGCCTTTGTGGTCAACATTTTCTCTTCTGTTTTGCCTCCATGATAAGCTGACAGAGTCGACCTGACATAATTAGTTGTCTGGGGTTTGTTTGGGTTGTGAATTGCTGCTGTGGTGTAAATCAGCAAGGAGCTGGCAGCCAATGAGACAGCTAGAAGCCACATTAAAGGGCAGGGGCGGCTTCTCTGCCGCTGACCACATTCACTGCTCAGCCGCTTCCCATTGTTTTTCCTCCAGGACCTGGCAACCGCTGTCACAGACTTGGACCTGGCAGCTGCAGCCACGGCTTAGGTCATATTTCTTCTCACAATTTGTCCCCTGTTACACCATATAATAATGGATTAACAACGAGCTTTAATGTGTCAAACTGTGGGTCATACACTGTGGATAGTGTTGGATATAAAGTGGACATGCTTTATTGTATTTAAAGTAAGGATGCTGTTTATGTTGATTCTTACTGCAGGAACTATGCCATGCAGTCGTGTGCAAAACATAAGCAGAAATACTAGGTTGTGCATAAGGGTCACATTCAGTGAGAAGAATAAATATAGCTGCTTTGCTCCTAAAATTATGAGGCCGAGGCGCAGACAGGGAGCCAGGCTGTCTGAGTAGACCTAGTTTAAGTCAAAGGGAAACTCTCGGCACGTGCAGAAACAGTTCACCTTACAGGTCAACAAGCTTGAGAGAAGAAAGTTGTTGGAAACACGCTAAATAGAAACGGGGAAGAGAAACTGTGGCTGTCAGGAAGCCCCTCCCTCCCAGCGGAGATATTTATACGACACTCCCAAGGCTATAATCGTCGTCTCTTAACTATGTCTTTGGGATTGTGGAATGGAAGTGTTTATCTGAACCCTGTGGAGAAGTGACAGGAATAGCCAATGGCAGAATAACATGAAACAGCCCTCTGCTGGCCAGAGTGTAGCTCCAGTTAGACTTGGCTATTTTGGGTCAGGAACCTCTGTGCTCATTTTAGAGCCTTTCCAACTGGCCCCGTCTCTAATCAAAGGATCAAAACCGCTTTATTCTGAAAATGGGCGATTACAGTACCAGCTACATAAAAATGGCATCAAAGACCTCGGCTTAGTTTTTGCTGACTTGTTGATAGTGGGATTTTCAGCACAGCTGCGTAGGCTTTCAGGAAAACATGCTGACAAGATATTTTTTGTAGTCAGTCATGAAACAAGTGGCAAAGTTGACATTGCACTACACTAGCAATTTTTGAGGTCATCGTTGTGGAGTATTTCTGTATTAATCAGTGGTTGATCCAAACTGACAAACACACCAAGATTAAAATGTCCTTTCTCTTCTTATTCTCAGTTACATTTTTATTTTTTTTTTATGTATACCACTTATTTTGAAAGCTATTTCACCACATGGCAGCTGGTTCCAGTTGTGACTGGAACCTAAACATCTGCAGACATCTCCATTGGTCTTGCATCATCAGCTGCTTCTTACTGGTGCCTGTGGTGAAGTTGAAGTTGGAGTTGATCTTTAAAATGTAATTGTCTGGTCCAAAGTCATAAAATGCATAATGAAAATTAGCTGGAAAACCCATCACATTAAATCTAGGATATCTGGAGCCTATAATGTTTGAGTTTCATTTTAGTCATGCAAACAGCTCTCATGACAAAACAGAAATGAATCCAAACATGACTCCTCTAGCTGATCCAAAGTTTTGATTGACAACAGAAAGCTGCTGGACATTCGTGAACTTGAATCCGAAGGCGTTAAAGAGCCCATTGTTTAAGAACGTATTCTGTTTCAGTGTTGGGTCACTACCTAGTAAATACGTCTTTCAGCTGTCAACGTCGTCTCAAAGCGGATAAAAGGTTCGTTCATTCATCGGGTCGTTACCTTGTTTTGATGTTCTGCAGAATGACCATTTTGTGTCCCTGGCTGGACTACATAGTAGTAATATTAGCTCCCCCTCCTCACCCAAACGCAGTCCATAGGGGTCCCCCGAGAGAGGCGGTCAGCCCCGCCCCGAGAAGCACTAAGCTCGGTGATACGGCTGTCAAACAAAATCTCTGCGCTTCCCTAAGTCCTGGTTGCTAGGGGAGAACATCAGGAATGTCGCCGGGTGACAAAGGACGATTAGTGGCCTGATTTCTCCATATGCTGACATTTGTGAGTTTTCATGTGTTGTATGGGAATTCTTGGCATTGAGGTCGGTTGGGATACCACAAAGGGTCCCCGAAAGGTCGTCTTTCAGACACAACAACAAAGGATGTTGTTGAAACACGCAAAATTTTTGTCTCAATCTCACAATCTAGAGAACGTAGTTGGATGAGTATCAGCGTTGTACAGCTTCTTAAACAGTGATGAGTTAATATACAAAGATTTTCTTGTGAACCAGTTTTGCATTCCTCAACGTGTTGTAGCAGTGCGGCTTTATAAAATGCAAATGAAGGTTTCCTGCAGTGTTTTATAGTAGAGGTGCCTGTGTTAAGTCGGAGGAAATGATTATGAAATATAAGGGGTATTAAGCTTTGGGGAAAGTGATCAGTGGTGCTGCATCAAATGGCAAACACCATTTAAGCTCTGTTTAAGGGGTGAGATGATCATCACCATCAGGAAGTTATCTACACCCTGAAATCTGATGACATCATTGCTTCATCCTTGAATCTTGTATTTGCCGTCCAAAGCACAGTGAGGTGCTTTATATGACCTAATTATACTGAGCATAATGTAACTCGGCTCAATCCCAAGACTTGTTTATGTCTTGTTTACCATGAGTCCGTATGAATAAACGTGACCTCAAGACATTTAAAAGTTATGACTCTGAACCCGACTGACATATTTCCTGGAGGTATTTTGCTAAAACTTTCTTCTTTTACTGGAATTAGTGGCATGGCAGTATGTCATTAGGAGAATGCATTTCAAGCTCTAGATAACAGATGATTGCTTTATGTAACAGGCCTGAAATACCAACAAAGTTATGAAAATCGTTGCCCCAGAAGCCACGTCCGTTAACCTCCGTATAAAACATAAGGTCCTTGTTTAAGTGCTGAACGCTTGTATTCTCAAAATGACCCTTTGTTTGGAAAAATGAATGTGTTTGCATGCTTCAGAGATCCAATCAGATTTACTTGCGTTACCACAGTAGCTAAGCCTGTTGATCCCATAGTAAATCTCCACCGGTCTGCTAATGGTGAGCTGTTTTGGTGTTTTGGGACTTCCCAATGAAGTGAAGCAGTCTGTAAACTTGCTGAACTCTGAGTCTGCGTACTGAACGATATAAAACACTTTTAGTCAAGTCTTGATCTGATCCTTTGATATGACATACAAGTGGCGATTAGTTGTTTGGTTTTCTTGGGGGGGGGGGGGGGGGGTGAATCAGTGCCCTGTGTGAGTGCAGCCTGACACAAAAGCCTTAATCTACCAACAAACATGGACATTTCTCATTCACCACTGCACCCCCCATCTCTATTTTTAAGTATAGGGCACTATATGTTCACAAGCGATATGTATAGTCCCAACTCCAGCTCATCTTTGTGTATCTAAGCGTTTCTTTATTTTGGTTTGTAAAATGAAATGGGTTAACCTTTGCCTGGGGGGGGAAGTGGTCTCTGTGATTTGTATTAGCTCCCCTTTACCACCAGGAACACCATGAAGCTGTGGCATCCCCCCTCTCCTCCCCCATTAATAGCCAAGCGGTTTGTGCCAGACCTGGAGTGGGCTGAGCTGGGCCACATCTGGCCACTGCAGCCACAGCCTGGTTATACTGGGCACGTCTGACATGCTTGCCTCTCTCTCTCTCATATTGGACTTTAATTGCATCCAGGCCGTCCAGTAGCTGGCGGAGAGGGGTTTCCTCAGGCGCGTCCAGAGAGCTGGCCCGACAGCAGCAGTTCCATTTAACTCGAGCTAATGTGAATGGCAGAGGGAATAACACAGATGCTGTTGTGTACACACACATACACACAGAGGGATTAATGCTCATCACCTGCACAGATTTTATGACTCACAGTAAAAAAAAAAAATATATATATATTATTCACTGCAAGACTCTGACACAAGTAGAGGACGGGGTCCTTCACGGGAAATTTGGCCTGTCACATTAGATCTGAACTTTAATTTAAGATGTAACACAGCTATTGGTCGTTTAACCTGTGGAAATGATCAGTGGCACTGCAAATGTACAAACACATGAATAGTGGGGGTTTCTGAGTGCAAATGCATTTACTACCCTATTTGATACAACACACATGAAGCATCCACTGGAGCTGATATCGAGTTTCCACAGTTCATCCCACCATCATTTTGTTTCTCTTCTTCTTCTTCTTCTTCTCTCTTATCCTTTCTGATGTTTTATCTTACCTTGCTGAAAAGGTCATGACAATTAACGGCAGCACTGGCACCTGATCAGCACCCCCCCCCCCGACGAAAAGATAAAAGACATGAAGCTCCGTCGGGATCAGTAATGTCCGCTGCCTGACGAAGCACACAGAAAGACAACAAACGGAGCATGTCAGTGGAAGTGGAGATAAGTAGGAGCTGATGTAGCGTGGTGACCCTGCTCAGAGGGCAGTGTTGACTGACGCACAGTGGTGTCGTGTGCAGACAGAAATATGTCAAACAAGGGGATATCTATTAACTCTTTCCAGGAGCATAGTGGACAATAAACTCACCCACTTTCCAGATTGATGCACCTCACCATAGACTGACTTACTATATTCAATAAGACACTAAGGTGAACGGCAGATTAAGTTATCGTCTCTCATCTGTACTTCTTCTGGGAATATGTAGACAACATTCAAAAGCTTTTTATAGTTTGAGTCTATGTGTTAACTAAGAACTAACAAACAGTTTTAGATATTTGGAGATAGTAGTTATACTGTTCCTGCTGTTTGTCTACAGGCTAGGACCACACACCTCTGACCAACAGATGTTTTCTTTTTAGCTCTTACAGACCTTATTATGCTCATTTGTGGTTCACTGAAACCACCCACTTCCCTCAGCATCAGCTTGCTCGAGACCAACTCCGGCCTCACACGAATAAACCAGCTACAGGTTTAAATGGATCATTTCCACACTGATAATCACACACACCGAGATCGCTGTGGTAGATTACGTCTAATTCCTCGGTCTCGTTAAGACTGCGGACACATTTGAGTCTAAATTCTTTGGACAAGTTTACAGACATGATGGTTAAACCAGGCTTAACTCTCATCAGGCATTGTACTTAAAACGCCTTCATTAGTGGCGATGCTGAGTAGCCAGCGCATTTAAGCCCGCTGTGTGCTCGGTCACTGTCTGAAAGCAAAAGCAGCGAGCGTGCTTTGAGGAGATGGTAAAATTATAGCAATTCTCTGCCTTTTTGTGGTTAGCATCCTAAAACTCTTTAATTCCTAAATTGCCATGTAGATAACACCATAAATACATGGTCTCTAAGTGAGCAGAACGCTCTAAATGTTAAACAATATAATTACAGATAGAAATAGTAAATATGGAAGTGTTTTGGTACGCTCACTGGAGTAAATGCAGAAACATTATGCAAACAGTGAAAACATGAACCTACAGCTTCAGTTTGAACTGTGCACTTTGTTTCCTCTTCTCCAGCGCCGCCAACCAAGGTTTTATAAGAGCTCTGATTTTAGCTCTGGAAAGGAATTCGGTACAAGGCTTCAATTAGATATTTGATTTTTCCCAATTATATTTTTGTTTAACTTATTAGTGTTTTATTCTAGAAAACCTGATGTTTTGTTGACGAGCAACAGCAAAGTTAAACATATGAAACCAAAAAATTCGTTACACATCTGAAAAATCAGGCCCAGTGTTTTTTTTTCTGTCATTTTTGCTTAATAAACTGTAAACAGATGAATGGCTATTAACAGTTATTGGATTGCTCCATTGTTTACGCCAAGAACTTGAGAATTTGTGCAGCACATGTAGGTAGTAAGCTGCTCAAGTCCGACATGAAGAAGGCGTTAATATGGAGCAACAAACGTGAAATATATGGTGTTTACTATGCAACATATTGTCAACTAATGCCAGAGGAGGCTGCCCTTCTCCACTATATAACATGTCAGAAACCCCTGACATGAGCTGTTATGGTGTAGAGTCAGTGTGATTTCAGGACCACATCTCAAAATCTTTCTATTTGAGTGGTATTTGGTCAATCCAAAGTCCGTTAATGGCAGATTTTTTTTTTTGTAATTTTTGTTTCAAGAAGGCAGCTTAACTTTGAACAGGACAACAAACTTGCCATGACATGACCTTGCCCTCCCTCACATGGCCATAAACCCTCAGAGCCTCCGTGTAATCATGTGGGGTGTGTCATTCCAGCAGGTGACAGCTGAAACTGTTTAGTGCCTCTTTTAAAATGAAGGTCAAAGATTTTTTTTTTTTTTTTTTCCTCTGCTACCGAGCTGTTTGATGACACAAACACCAAAGAGTACAGTAGATGAAAGACGCCGGCCAGGATTGTACCATTACAACCCATCTTAGGTTTGTACTGATGCTACCCTGTCATTTTCAGAGTCTGCCAACCCCCGACGCTAGCAAATTAGGTCACAATGTCTGTCGCCTGTGAATGGGAACGAGCTAGTGTTTTGGATTGTGTAGGATTGAATCAAAGATTTCAACCACAAAGTCGATTCATGTAACCCAAACTGCAAAACTGAAAATCTAATGGGCCTGCGTTCATATTTGATGGAGACGACTGGCTAATGTTTTCACAGTGGTTGCATTTTCCTGTCATGATCATTTACATTTCCCAGCCCCTTCGATGAATGGCTGCATTTTGCCTAGTCATCAGTGATGTGCTTTTATCCAGAGAGAGCCGTGATGGTTGAAGTCATCTGAAGGACAGAGCGCCCGCAGGTCTTAACGGCCACACTGATGCTCCTGTGTAATCCTGGAGGCATATTACTGGTTAAACATCCTATCAAGTGCCATCTCACTGCAAACAGGCGATCTAAATTTGGCTTTGGTTTTGTGGTTTGTAACACTGTGAATGATGATTATGGAATAGTTTGTGTCCTTTCAAATTATCTTCATTGTCCCAAGCTAATGGCTGTAATCAACGAGGCTGGGGCAATTTTACGAGCACCAGGACCCTACGATCTTGCACTATGCATATAGTGTCATGTCTACAGTCTGTATCAACAGGTAATACTGATGACTTTATATATGTACGAAATGGGTGTGATGCAAATCATACGTCTGACAAGTTCTACTGGTTTTCTAGTCTCTGTTAATCTTTACACCTCTAAGCAAAAGAAAACTAATACCACAGAGATCGCAGTGGACTTTTGTTTAAAGCGTTTTACTAATGCAACCTCGTACCTCTATATAATTTGGGGCGAGACAGGTGTATTTTTCCATAAAATTCCTGCTTCATGTGGCTTTAAGTGCTTTCGGTGGCTCTGAAATGGCTCTCTGTCTGCTACATTCTTTCTTTTATAAACCATACTTGGTTCATTAAGGGACGTTTTTATAAGACAGAACAGCATATTGTCTGTGTGAATATGTCTGGCTACAGTAGTGTATAAGGAGCCCACTGTTCTTGTAAGCTGCCACGTTCTGAGCAGTAGCCTGTAAGTTCTCCGAGGAATGTTAGTAATTAGCTCAGTAATCACAAGCTTTAGGAAATCTGCAGGAAAACAGACTTTATCGCTGTGTGAAAGTCTTCTGTCTGCACTACTCTGGCTTTCTGAAAGGCTGGTTTTATTGTGACGTTAAAGAAAACAACATATCAACAGCTTACAGTACGCAGGGGTGGCTCGATGGTCCGGTCTGAGATGGGAGTTTCAGTATACAGGAAGATTCAATATTGAGGCTTAACATAAACAGGCTGAGAAAATGTGTCCGGTCTGTGTTAACCAGAGCAGAACGTGGATATTAAAGCGAACACACCCCTTTTCAAATGTTCTGTTTTTTATTATCCCAAAGTACGGTGGCCCTGAGAGCTCAACGCACCGCAGCTTGTGAAAATACATGAAAATAGAGACGCTAGAAACGACACTTTTTTACATGAGAACAACAATTATTCGTTAAAAATAATTGCAAGTGTATTGTTTATCTGAAATGATTTAATGGTTCTTTATCTTCTCTCTTTTTATTTTAGACCACGCAGTAAAAAAGGTGGTGAGTAACTGCTGCAGATAACATTTTCAAATAGCTTGAAGCTACAGTAGGTCAAGCAAATGTTGGCTTCTCTGCTTGATAGATATCTTAATGGACAATAATTGATTAATTAACTAATAGCCTCAGTCACTGCCAAACGTTTAGCCTGATTTAGCCTTGAGAGACGAAGCACTGAGAGATGTCTATCAGCTCCCGCTGGGTGTTTTGTCCAGACCTGAATCACGGTCCTCAAAGGCAGCATCTCCAAGGGATTCTCTGTTTGTCTTTTTGGCATTCGACCATCAGCCTGAGGACTCTCGATGCAATTTATCATTTTTGTTTGGATGATTTGTAGAACAAGCTTCTTTAACACAAGGGCCATTGAATGCACAGTCCTCATGGGATCATCACTGTGGTCTTCAGGAAGTTCTTCTGGACTTGACGGACAATACATGTGCCAGTTTCCCCTCTCAAAGCGTCTCAGTGCTTTTATTGTCTGTGTGTGAAAAGAGGGGACAGAAACAAGGGAGCTCTCAATAGCTGCATCAACTCAGAGCGCTGTTTTTGTGTCAGGACTCCCACACATAAAAACGACAAAAAGCGGAGATGAACGGTCTGTTTTTTTTTTCTCTTTTTCCACAAAAGGCTGCAGTGTCAGATGAGACGAGGACGGTGCTTTTCTCACTCTCCCAGTCTCACAAATTTGATTGTAGTGACTCAGCGAGCGGGTGAATTCACACCAGCTCTAAATGCCTCAAACCCTCCCTTGCCTCCCTAAGGCTCTGGCAAGCAGAGGGGATCCTGAAGAGGAGGCCTGTGTGTGTGTGTGTGTATGTGTGTGTGTATGTGTGTGTGTGTGTCCATTATCAAGCCAACCCATCTCTCCTCCGTGCTGAGTGCTTCTCCAAGGTGTACAGTAGAGCTAGCCAGGCTGGACAGAGAAAGGACTCCATTCTTCTGCTCCTCCTGACTCACGGCAAAAGTGCAGCACTACCTCAGGCTCTGGTTTCTGTGGTCCTTTTGTCTCGCGCCACCGATCGAGGACACAAAATGGGTCTGGAGGGAACCTAACACCGCGCCCTCACGTTTCTCATCGGCCCTGTCAGAGCTACAGTCACAGAGATGAAAAAAGGCAAGCTGTTTTCCACAGAAAGATAGAAAGAAACACACTCAAACATTTCATCTTTTAAAGAAGCTGCTCAGGTATATAACAATCCTTGCTCTTGTATACGTAAGACCTTGTCAACAACCCATCACCGTAAACCTGAGATTAGATAACGCCCTACCATCTCCCTGCAACCTTTAAATAGGTATTTCCCGCTTACACTTGAAACTGTCCCAGGTGGGCTGCCCAGTAAAGTAATGCCGCTGACCCAGTAATGTGAGCAGAATGCCTCTGCGCCGCAAGCACTGGACCAGAAATATTACAGAGGCCAATCACAGCGGAGGCTCGTAACCGGAGCTTTTTGGTGAAGGAATGTTGCCGGTAAACACAGATTTGCCACGAGATAGGTGCGGTATCAAATCTGACCTTAGCTATCAAACGGATAAAGTACCTGTGTGAGAGATGGCATGCTGAGTAGCTGAGAGTGCTGGTGTTTGTGTGTGTGTGTGTGTGTATCTGTGTGTGTGTGTGTGCACACGTGTGACTACATGTGAGGATGCTGTAGGATCCAGATTCAGCCGGTAATGTTATTTTGGGAAAGTCAAGAATTTGTATCTCACCTCAGAGGACCTTGTTACAGCCTCTGGTTTTTCATGGATGTTTTTTGAGGGAAAATCATTCAGTGCTCCAAACAACATGCACTAATTACCACGGCTTATATTTAAGATGCAAAGTAACAGCTGTTCCTCTATAAAGACAGTTAACCTGTAGTGAACAGAAGAATACTGTGTTTATTGTGAACCGTTGGTGTGGATGTGAAAACACCTGAGGACAAATCGCAATCGCTGGATCATTTGAATCATGATATGTTGTATATTATCTTGTCTACATTGTTGGTGAGAGTGTATACAGCTTAGATAGCCCCTGGATTGGATGGCTCCATAAAAGCATCTCTCAGGTCTCTGTTTTTCCCCTCATCCGATGCCTGGTGACAGATTGGCACCCACTTGTCAGTCGGCCTCATTTGCAGGGAGTCTTTTTCCTCGTCGACTTTACCCACTTTCAGCTGTCACACTGCCTGGCACAGGCCCACTGGATACTTTTGCAGCTTGAGTGGAAACCTCAGGTCTGGCCTGGCCCCTGTAGCTCACATTTAGACACTTCTGTAAACCTTGTCATTGCATCGGCGGGACCTCGAGACTGGACGTTTGCCCGTCTTTCTGTTTCTTCTTCTTCTCTGTTTGTTCTTTCCTGGCTCAGCTTTGCCGGAGGAGTTCCTCTTCCGATGGACCCGACAGCAGAGAGCAAAAGAGACCCGAGCCCAGATTTTATATCTCTTCACAAATATTTGAAAAGGGGGTTTTTCGAGCATGGCTGAGGATGTGTACTGTATGTGCACTCAGACACTGTGATATGTCAATCAGCACTTTCACAAGAAACCGCAGTAACTGGTCCATTGCAGTGCAGATTGAGATGACAAATATACTTATTTTCCTGCACAGTCTGCAGAGTTAAACCTCCAGCCAGCCACTGATACAGACGAGAGGAAGAGTTGAGTTTCTTTCAGCTTTAAATCATCCAGAAGTGATGCAGTTGAATTTGAACCAATGATTCGTTTACATGTAAAAATGTGTTGCTTGAATATGAAGTCGTGTTTATCCTAACCTTCTTTTTCTCATTGTATTTACTTGATTCCCTCAAGACATTTTACTGAAGTAGCATCTCTGTTTGAAGCACTGTGTACGTATAATATCTTGTGAGGCTGCACATGTTTACTGAGAAAATGTGCAAATGCAAAGATAAACCTTGGGAAGACCCAATAATGGATCCTTTAAATAAAACCGGAGATTGATTGTAAAGTCTGTTTAGTTTATCTAGCCCCATCCCTGACTTTCATGACCCAGAATTCGCCATCCTAACATCTGTCAATTCAAATAAGTCGAGTATCAGACTTCATCCACGCAGCGACACATAAACGAAACACAGGTGTCTCTATCTCAACTGTTTACGTCTCCGTCTCTCACGCAATGCCCGCCCGTAGGGAAGTGTAGTGTCTGTGTGGAGGTCTGTCTGCCACAGCTATCCCCAATATTTCACGCCTCCGTGCGGAGAGCGGGGGGTGGCCGATTTGTGGTCAACAACACACAGAACACTTGACTTCCTCTAGGTTAGTCATTCAGCGCTGTGAACGTTCAAACAGAAGACATTATATCCGTGTGCACGGCCTCGTCTGTGCCCCGCAGCCAAGTTTAGATCTGGTGTTTGTGGTTAGGCTGTGTGTGTGTGTGATGCTCAGCGCTGAGTAGCTGCTCATATCTCTGATTTGTGGATTAGGATGTACTGTACCATGTCAGTACCAAAATGAATAGCAGTGTAATGAGAGAATTCACAAGTACTGATTAACAAAAACAGAAGATGATATACAGTCTACGATAGTGACTTAGCCTCTCATTATCATCACTAGAGCACACCAGCTCTACGCTGCAGTGACGTTAATCTGCAGCTGAGTCATCCTGGTGCAGATAGTGGAAGACACACCGTATGGGCACACTGTGTCTTTGCTGTGGCATTGGGGATGCTGTGTGTTTGAAGCTGAGTCTGTAACTCGACACAAGGCCGAGGCCAGCAGGAATTACAGGCCATTGGATAAACAGAAGCTGTGGAGCAGTAGCAGGGCGTGCTCCTTTCAGGAAATTAAAAGCCATTGCCTCTTCCTCCAGTCTCCCCATCCTCTCTCATCTGCTGCCAGCTCGGCTAATGAATAGCACACTAATAGTGTCTGGGGTCTTTCTCCTCTGCTGTTCTCTGTAGTGGACGCTGACCTTCATACTTACAGCGTTATATGAGCACAAAGCACGAGGCACTGTTATCACTACGATATCAGTGTCAGGAAGGAAATCAGCAATAAAGTGCTTGTTATTTCTGCACTGGCATGATAAATACAGTGAATTAGCAGTTATAATTGTTTTTAAAAGTGATGTGACCGTTTGTGGTGTTGACGTTTAGGACAATGGGATAAGTTTAAACACTTAAATGTTGAATTGCCTCCTGAATCTCTCAGTGAAACAACTCATAGTCTCTTCATCTCACTCATCTTCTGTTCTGCATCATAAGCCTAGGCCTAAATGAAAAGGATTATATCGACAGGATGCTATTACAAGATGGGATATAAATCAAACCCTCATTGTTTGATTGTTGAATGTGAGCCGTGCTGTAGGTGCTGTAAAGGGCCAACTCCCTTTATTACAGAGGAGAGAAAGATATCAGCACACGCTCTACAAACTGCACCCATAGATGTTTGGATGAACAGTCAAGCCATTGTACAGCTGCTGCTTTTCTAATGATTGTGTATTGGAGAAATACTTTTTCGGCCTTTGTGTTTCACCTGATGTTTCCCAGAAGTCATCAAAAAAAAAAAAAAAAAAAAAAAAAATTCACCACAAACTGATTTTTTTTTTTTTTTTTTTATTGAACAATATTGAAAATAAGGCTCAAACTTAACAGAGACTTTAAAAAGTCAAGGCAAGTTTGGAAAAAGCAAAGGTAGGTCACTTATTTGAGAAGAATAATGAGTGAGAGGAAATAAAAAGTCAAAGCTGGAAACCTGAACCTTCATTAGATGCTGGACGTTCTCCCTGGAAACCTGTGTCACAGCTCTTTTGTGTCTACTTTTTCGTTTCAACATTTTAATAGTGAGCCACACATGAAAAAATGATTGCATCTCATTGTGGTTAACCTGGATAGTGGAAGACTTGTAGATTGAGGTCAAGGAGAGCATGTGCTCGGTGTTTCCGCACTGCAGAGTAAAAGCAGGCGCTTGGCCTTCGTCTCGGAGCAATAAAGTCGGAAAGAAGAAGAAGAAAAAAAGAAGAGTTTCATCCATAATGGAGCTCTGGTCACACACCAGGCGTTGCCAACGTCGCCCTCGACGGATTGTTTTGGAACATTCATCTCTTCGCTATTCAAACATTTTCTCTGCCTCACTTGTGTCCAGGAGAAGACGGAGGAAAAACAAACAGTTGTAATGTGCAAACTACACACCAAGCAGACGTGATGGGGTTCACGAGCCGACCAAACATGTTTGCCACGTCTCAGTCAGCGCCTCGAAAACGTGCTGATTGCATTTCAATGCATGGTTCTCATACCAGACACTCGAAAATGATCATCAATTTTTCACCTCATTGTTTTTAAATCGTGAACTTGCCTTTCATTGGCTGTCAGTCCATTGCCTGAGAGATATGCCGACATGAGACCGAGGATTTATGACATCCTTGTACTGATGTTTTGTTTCTTTTTACCTGTCGCTATTCATCCAAGGTGATAGAGGTCACCTTTTTCCATCAAAATACCCACTACGTGTTTGAGTTTGCCAGGTGCAGTCAGCTCAGGGGTCAGAGGTCAGAGCACATCCCAGTCAGGAATCACAACTGCCAACAATCACAGGAACTATTTTGTTCTCATTGGGGGATTATTTAATGGTGGCAGGCTACGTAGGGGAATTACAGAAAAGCAGCCCATGTAGTTATGATTCCTGTAAATGTCTGTTATGTTACGCAGCCAGACATCATCCCCCTCCGCTGTAAAATTGTCCCAGAGTGGTGTTTATTGACTGGTTTGACAAATGCAGTGTTTAGATACAGTAATCTTATCATCTCTGCATTATTAAACACTGACCACTCATATAAAGCAATGATATCCAGCTATTTGATGCTTAAACGTTCTCACAGAGTATGAAGCATTGTCTAGAGCCAGGCAGGATTACAGAAGGCATGAAAACAGCTCTGGTTCAGTTTGTCGTCTTTTAGCTGCTGCCAAGCCTCCCTACAGCTGGACAGACTAATCAAAAAGTATCTCTACAAATAAAGCATGATTTACTCAATTTGTCCAAAGTAATCCTGGTGTCAGATGTGTATACATCTCTCCCCACAGGAATGAAAGATCAAAACACCAGCGGATAAAAAATCATTTGTTTTATGATCATTTTTTCAATAGAAAAAGATTTTCTGTTTGTTGCTTCTTGCCTGTGAGACTTTGCTGCTTCATATGATTGAAAACCAGACAGCTTTGGATTTTATTCTTACATGTATTGGTCTGAATAGGAGAATGCTACCTTGGTTTCTGGCTGATTGTGATCAGTAGGCTATACAGCATTTTTTTTGTTTGTTTGCTTTTTTTTTTTTTACACCTACACATTCACAACTTTTGGTTCCCACATGTGAATGGTTCATTTATTTGAAAGCTATAATCCTCAGAGATCTCCAAACAGCAGCAGCCTGGCGTCTGCAGAACCAGAGAGTACAGATGACTCAAGATGTTACATAACTCCTGGAGTGATTAAAGTGATGAGCCCAACAGTTCAGGGCCTGCAGCTGTTCTTTCGCAGGAACAACAGAGCACAGGTATCACTGAGGCTATATTCTGATCACACCCTCCACACCCATCTAATGATATAATGCCATGACTGAACCACGTGCCAGACGTACATTCTCCAGGCTTTTATTGTATATGAAAATGTTATTTTATTCTTATTTGAGCTTCAAACCCTGTATGTTCAGGTGACCATACAGCTTCTGAAACGGGCGGTGGGTAAATACTTCAGTCTTCAGTGGGGGGTCTTCCATCTTAACATAACACTTCAACACCTCAATACACAGCAGTATGAGGCTTAAAGGTGTTGAATGACAGACCAAATGAGGTGGGAGGCCAGATCAAATGTAGCGTTCCAGGCTTGAAGCTTGAGGTTTGAGGCCAGTTGTGGCAGCGGGCTCTGCAAATGGAGTCTCTCCACTTCCTTGGGTGGATTACAGGAGCTAAATAAATCCGTTGTAACTCCAGGGTGAAGGGCCTTTGTTCCATTCATCAGCACTTTGCATTAGTCACCCCACTTCAAGGGAGATGTATATATCATTTTACTGCAAAAAGGTGCTTTTTGCAGACCCGTTAAAGGTGCTGGGGGTAATTGGGTGGGTCCTTTTTCAGCTTTGGTCTGTCATTATTTGGGTAATGTGTGTGTCAAATAATCACGGTAGTGAGCTGTGACCATCCGGCTGCCAGTTTGAAGTCCTGGTCTTGCTGAGAAAATCTAAGGGTGGGCAACAATACACACTGTGGTGTCCACAAATATTCACCATCAGGGTGTCTTACAGGAACTCATGACAGAACAAAGTCACCACTTGTAGATCAGTGTATCAGTGTGAGACTGCGGCAGCGTGTGCAAAATGCATCGTCTAGTTGAGACTAGGGGTCGATAGCTGTTACCGACATTAGGGACAAAAAAAAGTTTGGATAACTGGCCAACTTTCTTCATCATACAACAACACACGTTTTTTTGCAATGGCCCTGCAAATTCCCAGTTGTGATAAAAATGTATTTATATTTACTGTTACTGTTAAACAGTAAACGATCCTTTTCTCTAGTGGACAACCAATGCAGGGACATTGTTTTTAACTAATCCTGCCAAGTTCGCCTGCAAAGTTTGAAGGTACAGAAGTGTGTACACCGGTTCTTTGACTCTTATTGGCTGACCCATACCCCGATACTGATATGTCTGAGAAAGGCTCAAACTGTTGGTCAGGCCCTGCTTGAGAACTTTTCATATTGTAGGGTTTTAAACTGTTGGCTGTACAACAAGCTATTTGATTATGTCACCTCAGGCTATGGGAAACTTTTGGACTTTTTCCTGTAATGCACATCAAATACGATACCTGAATTAAAGGTCACCTTGCTTTAATTTTCTCAGAGCTTCATCAAAGACAAAGCTTCCTCTTACTGGTACAAGTAGATGTTCTTTCAACTGGTGGGGATTGTCAATGTGGCAACACTCACATCCTGACACGCACCTTAAAAAGGGTTGGAGAGTAAACACGTGGGTGTTTGTAGGCAGCTGGCAGAGATGTGTGAGAACTGCAGCTGGTATCAGGATGTCTAGCCTTCTTTGTTGCCACATTTCAAAAATCCATAATAAGCTGTGCCACGCTGTCGTCATAAATCAGAATGACTTAACTGACTTCCCAGATGAAAAAAGGCAAAAGGATTTCATAGTGTAGCTCATAAATGTCTGTTTGCCTCTCTCCATTTGATTTCTACAAATAATAGTGAGTCATCCAGCACTCATTAAAAGTTCTTGGTGAACCTGTCTAAACACATTATGTCTCGAAGGTCTTTGCTCAGAAAAATGCCCTGGCACACAAGACAATGTGTTTTTCTTGTTCTTGTAGAATGAACCGAGGAACTGAGTTTTTGCATGAGCCACAGTTGCTGGGAAAGTCAAAGGAACTCAAAGTGTACGTCACAAGACACCACTCACTGTTTTGAGTGACTAGCTGTCCTACTTGCATTCAGTTTACTCGTTGGGTTGGGTAGAGTCCCCATTGTATTTCTGTAGGTGTCAAGTTTGTGTGACAATGCGTCTAATACCTGAGTAGATTTGACATCAGGTCTGATCTAGTAATCAGTGTCAGAATCATTTGACGTAAGACAGAAAGTGTGAAGCATGAGGTGCAGGAAAACATGATCTTTATTTGTGCTCCTGGACCCTGCTGCTCATTAATTAGCGGCACATCAGGCCGTCGGCAGCTTTGGTGTTCCCTCTCTGTTTTGGGTCGGTTCCATTTGACCGCATTTTTGATTAGGACCCTCAGCTTGTTTGGATCAGATCAGACTGTCCTTCGGTCCTTTTCAGATTTAGTGTCTAACTTTTTTGGGGTGGGGTAGAGGGGAGAACTTCTGTTGATTGATCTGTAGTACATGCCAACAATGGTCAGAAACAACGATGCAGTCAGATTATGAAATAAGTTTAAAGGTGTATTGTGACTTTAGCACATTGTGTTCACCAGTGGATTATTTTAGAGCCTGTCTTCCAAAGCCATTGAGCCAATGTCAAGGTTTGTGTTGTCCTAATATTTGCAGTCCGTGTTGTCTAACCTTTTTGGAGAGGTCAGTGCAGATCACAGAGGGGTCAGGCAGATGAAGCCGAGGACCAGACGTTCGTGTCACATTCCTCATGTGGCCTTCATCACAGAGAGCATGTGTGCCAGAGACGATGTGTGCCTGTCTGCAGAGACTCAGTTTGTACCTTGGGGGAACTGGGTGGTCATTTTGTGTTGGGCATTGTGGCTACAGTAGTGATATCTGCCAGGTGGAAGACCTGCAGTCTCTGTATGGATGGATAAAAGCTTCAATCTGACAAATAAATGCAAACGCAAACTTGAGAATTTTAACAACTATTTATTGTCTTGAAGTATGTAACAAAATAATCGCTATGAATAAAACCAGCATGTTTTTTTTTTTGCTTTGTACAACTACGAAAATGTTTACAAACAAGCAAAACTAATTGTACAAAAATAATGGTAACATTGATACACAATAACAAAAAAATAGGTAAAAACGATAAAGAACAGAACATCCTCACGTCAGTGTGCAAACCGTTTATACAGATGGACCTGTGCCGTTTTGTAAGGCAGCAAATCCTGATAAATTATTTAAATAGCATTTATCTACACACACACATACACACACACACTCGCACGCACACACACACACAAACACATACAAATCAAACCTCTCACAAACAGCTAAGACAAAACAGAACAATAATTTATCTGCTAAGAAACAGCAATGGACATACATGATAAAGCAAAATTATTTATATATAAAAAAGAAACCTCCCATTTTACCATCATTTTCACTGGGTAGATCATGGGATCAGGAGCTCGGCTGTGTTTTTTACTGTAGATGTGTAGGTGTGAAATGTCATACTATTTACAGCTCATGCTACAGTAGCACTAAGATGTCCATCATTTCAAAGGAATACGGTTGTGTTTTTGTTTGATCAAATTATACAACAGCAATGAGGTAATATTTGTACATTAAAGATTTTGTTTGTTTTCCATCTCTCTCTGAAGAAAAGGCACACAAGTCACATACACTTCATGCTAAAGAGCCCTATCTGAAGAACACCTAATTCACTTTGAACAGTGGGAGATGAGACACTGACAAGAGGATGCATCCTGCGTCTGACTGTACCTGATTTTTACGACAGTTTTCACTGTGACACTGGGTGGAGTTTTTACTTTTTCAAAGTATTCAAATTTCCTTTTCTCCCTACATTGTAGGCAAGAGTCAATAAATTACATGTATTTACACAATTTCAATTTAAAATCCTCAAAAGTGGAGGGAGATACATAACTTCAGTGACCAGGGCTTTGTTGGAAGATGGGGGATATTTTGGAAAGCTGGCTTTGGGATCACAGGCACTAGCTATTTTTTTCTCTGGAAACTATAACTCTCATATTCTCGCTGGTTTGTGAGTTTATTCAACCAGCCAAGAATCATCAATGCCCATGATACCTGTATGTTCAAATGATAACTAACTTAGATTTATGAATGTTTTTTTTTCCTGTTCTTTACAAAGCGTCTTAGGTAGATGCGTTACGCCACTTTCTTGTCCTTCCATTCATGACCGGTCTTCCACATACAGTAAATGCAAGAACACAAACATCCACAACATCATCTTCCCCCTTATTTCTAACTCTCTCCACAACCAAAAGTTTACTTAATTTCCAAGTCCCTAACAACAAAGGTTTTCTAAAAGTTATTGCTGTCTTCATCCTTTGAGTCCTCAAAAGTTTTATCATTCAGAATCTACATCCTGGCAGATCTGGTAAAGTAAAGGGAATATTTCATCAGTTTTTTTTTTCTTTGGGATGTCCATCCAGAAGTTAAGGTAGAAAGGCACACAGGTTGGAGTAAGTGAGATAGAAAGACACAGAGAGAGATGTAAAGGCTTGGAAGTGCATAGTTGTCTATGGGGAGCCGCTCCCGCACATAGATGAATGAGGTCTTTCAGAGAGCGAGAAAGCAGGCAGAGCTGGGATAGAAAGGTGTTGGTGTCCTACTGGCAAAGCTTGAGGGCCTGTTTTCTTTTCCCCCCAGCTCTCCCTGCTCTTGTGGATGCTAAGGGTGGAGGAGAAGGGGCTCTCTGATCCTCAACTGGCAGTCAGCCGGTTGGTGCTCTGCCCGAACCAGCTTCAAGTTACCCTGAGGCCGACCACATGCCCTTCGCCCCGTCCGAGTGTGCGTGCCGCAGAAGAAAGAGTCGCGGAGATAAATCGGTCCCTGGACTTTGCATCAGAATACATAAGTTCATACTTTATACAAAAAAGGTGCATTCCTCAGATCTTGCTGCGCCATATGTTTATACATCTAAAAGAAAGAGACACAATATAGTTAGCTGGATATGCCAACACCAGGGTCATCAATGTCAAGGGCAGGAATTCAAATGCTGAGTTGATTCGATATTTGTCCTTACCTCTGCATTCATACTTGAGGTCTGAGAAGTATACCATCTCTTGTGAGAAGACGAAAAGACCTAGCCTGCCGCCTGCGTATGTCTTGTCATAGATGCTGCCAGAATCAGCCATGATCTTTTTGCCCTCGTACATCACAACTCTGTGGAAATAAAGGAAAATTTAAAGTTGGGACTTCAAAGTCAAACTCATGTGAAGAGTGAACTTCTCTGTGGACTAATCAATGTTAGGTCCTCACCTAATATGGCCTGTTCTTGGTCTGTGGATCAGATGCCATCTGTAGGCGGTGAAGTCTTTCCATCCAACATTCTTGGGGTCATGCCAGAGAGTGCGGACCTAAAGCACAGGCAAAATGAAAAACCACGTGTTTGTTTTTTACATCTCTTTAATAACGTATAGAATTCATCCAATAGGAGGTGGAGCCTCCAATAATCTCACAAATGTCTTACCTGTCCAGGAGTATTCCCAGTGTGCCAGAGGGCGTTCCTGAGGTGCTCTCCTGGGCCGGTGGTGGAGTTGACCACTTTAATGGACAGGCCAGAGTACCCCTGGGCCTTGGTGGGTTTATTCGACCAGTAGGTCTGTGTAATCTGCTTCCACATCACTACATAGAACCTGGAACTGGACTGGTAGCCAAATACAAAGCCGGCATAATCATCATCCCTCTCTGTGTTGATGAAGAAGGTCCCACTGAAATCCACTGCATTGAACTCATGGTACCCTGATTAAATTGAAAGGTCACGTTAGGGGACACTGAGGAACTGTGGTTATATGTCTGTTGATAAATCACAGGAAATGATGTGCATCAGGTTGACAAGTAAACGACATCTCTTACTCACCAACAGCAATGCCAGGGTCGCAGTTGACAGTCTGGACAAGTTCTTTGCCCTGATGACGGACAACCCAGTTAGGGTCAATCTGTGAGGTGCCTTTGGGGTCCAGAGGAACCATCTGGAACTGGCGGAAGTCTGTCTCACTAATGCCAAAGTTCTCTGGACACACATCATAGATGTCGGGCACGTTGTCTTGGTCAAAGTCGTCTTTGCAAGCATCTCCACGGCCATCACCTGAAAAACATACATTTTATATTGATTAATAATAATAATAATACTCGATGTGACAGTTTTCAATGTTTCATGGTCCATTTTTCTCACCATCAGAGTCCTTTTGGTCGGGGTTGAAGGCCAGTCTGCAGTTGTCCTTTTCATCAGGGATACCATCATTGTCATCATCATGGTCACAGGCGTCTCCCTTGCCGTCCTTGTCATGATCAGCCTGGTTGGCATTGGGAATGTATGGACAGTTGTCCAGATTGTTCTGATGTCCATCCTCATCAATGTCCTGGTTGCTATCACACTTGTCTCCTACACGGTCATCATCAGAATCGACCTGCAAAGGTTAAATGTTTTAGTCCATAAGTTATGACTTTATGTTTGTCTTAAGGGGACAGTGATACAGTAGCATGTTAACATGGGTGTCTATATTCCACTATGTTTATTTCCTTTCACCCCAGTGTTTCCTGCTGCCCCTGTTCTTTCATCTCTCCAGCACTGCTTTCATTAAGGAATCACTCTTTTCTTCTGTTAAGCTGCCAAGCTCAATTTGTCTAAGATCTGTCGGCAGTTTTCATCTACTGACAATCAAACATCACTCTACAGGACCCTGTTGCCCCTCCCACTCCAATTTGCTTGTTGAGCTCCACGACTGTCTGCAGTGAAAGCCAAAGTCATGTTAGTTCTACTTGAGACTTCTATAGACACACCTTGCAGCCTAAAGAAAGATTGGAACAAGAAGGTGAATGGATAGAGATGGAATGGGGGAGAAGGGAAGGGCTCAAAAGATTTGGAAACTGGAGGGGCAGTTCTGTGCATTTTTTTTTAATCTTTGCAACAGCAAATACCATTGCTGTGCCCACGCCTGGACTTGTCTCCTTTGGCCTTTTAATTTTCGGTGTGCAGTTCTCTCATTGAAAACCACATCAGTTCAGACTTTGACGTTCCCCTCCTTCCCCCATTCTTCTCCTGAGTCTCGTTGTTCAACACATTCCTATTTCTCGGTGTAGCATGGCACAGGTGGACTGAGCAGGGCTGTGGTGAACAGACAGAGCATGTACACAGCCCAAGGCCAGCCCATTCCTCAGTAATATCCAGCCTAGGGCCTCTTCCCTCACATTAGCAGACTAACGTCAATAGGCCATTGAAAAGACCCCTAGCCCCCCACCACGCCTTATTGAACTGATGTGCCCTTGAGCTGCACACAGGCTTTACTCCACCTTTACATGGTGTGGTAAAGCTTGGACAGCTACACAGGACCAATCCCGCAGGCTCTCTCTCAATTGAAACAGAGATATATGCTGAGCTATAGAGAAAGGCAGGGAGATGAATGTGGATTATTTTTGGTGGGTGAGGTGGAAGGAAATGGGGAAGGGAGGTGTGTATGTCTGTGTGTCCACACACCTGATCGGGATTATGCTCCAGAGGACAGTTATCGCACATGTCTCCCACTCCGTCCAGATCTGTGTCTCTCTGGTCCACATTGTACACATAGGGACAGTTGTCCTTCTCGTTTAGTATACCTGGGAATTGGATGGTAACATGGCGTGAAAAGCCAATTCACAAGTTCAAAATACATTTATTTAAAAGCATTATTATGTAGAACAGTTTTCAAATTAATTCTAGTCCTCACCATCTCCATCGATGTCCACAGCACAGGCATCTCCCTCTCCATTGTTGTCTGTGTCTGTCTGGTCTGGGTTACTGTTGTAAGGGCAGTTGTCACAGCGGTCACCCACATCATCGCGGTCATAATCATACTGCCTGGGGTTGTAGACGAATGGACAGTTGTCCTGTTTCAAAAAGCGAGAGGCAGAGAGGAGGGAAAAGAGTTGTCATTTGCTTTCTCAGTGTGAGAGGATCTATTTTACAGGGATGGAGTGATGCAGAATGAAAAGCTGCTTTATTCTCAGGCCCTGTCCTAAATCTAATGTTGGGATTAGCAAACACACACAGAGCCGCTCGTTCAGAGCTGTACCTCAGTGTTGGAATTTGAGGTTTTGGCTCAGGCAGGGCAGAAACATTTGCTTTCCTGCTGAGCCTCCCCTCCCCACCCCCACCCCTCTCCACCTGCCTTCTTATTACACAGCATGAATGATGAATGCAGAAACCTCAGTCAGAGAACATACACACACTCCCTTGTGCACTGTTATGGTCACATCTGGCCAGGTTTCACCTACCCTGTCGTCAGGAATGCCGTCGTTGTCGTCATCATTGTCACAAGCATCTCCAATGCCGTCCTTATCGTAATCTTCCTGCCCAGAGTTGGGGAGGTTGGGGCAGTTGTCCTAAAGAACAGACAATGTGGTCAGACACTCTGAGATTATAACAAACACACAGGAGACCTGACAGTTACTGGTTAAGTGACTTTGCTTCATTGAACTTTTCTCTTTTTTAAAATGATCTTGCTGTTCACCATTGCCTACCTTTTTGCAGTGGTAAGTGGCGTTCTCCACACAGACCAGGTCAGCGTTTGGCCATCCATCCAGATCTGTATCCTCTCCGCAGATGTGGCCGTTGCCTGCATAACCGGGCTTGCACTCACAGCGGTACATGGGATCAGCGAAATGTCCAAGGTAGTTGCAGCGGGCATTTTTGTTGCAGTCGTGGCTTCCATCAAGGCAGGGATTACGGGGTGTGCACACCTGCAGGGGCAGTGCATAGTTTGAACAATCAGTGATCACACTGGCTGCACATAGTCCAAATTCATGGCATTCTGTTATTAGAAAGGCCAGACATTCATCGCATTAAATGACCCGGGTTCTGCCCTGGAGATGGACGTGTACTTATACCTTGCACAATGATTCCTGTTATCACTATTTATTTACCTATCATCTCAGTGACTCGTATGTCTTCAAGCCGCTCAAGACTGTACTTGCCTGTTTATTAGCAGCAGCCTGCTCCACACCTTTGCCAAAGGGCTGGGGTCCTGAGTAGCGTGGAGGGCAGGGCAGACAGTTGTAGCCAGGTTCTGTGTTTTCGCATCGGTGCACACCATTAAACTCAAAGCAGGCGTCTGGGACCTCTTTGCACTGTTTGCAGGATAAAAAGAAAAGTGTTTGTGATCATTAGAGGTTACGCAACGGGCATAAAACCATGTTTGTATCTGACAAAATCATAGCACAAGCGCCAAAGAATTTGTACCTCATCAACATCTTTACACTTGATACCGTTGCCAGTGTAGCCAGCTGGACACTTTCCACACTTCCATGAACCGTCGGGGAAACTGGTGCACTTGGCTCCAGCAAAGCAAGGGTTGGACAAACACCCATCTGAAAACAACAATGGAGGCTAATTATCAAGACATCATCTGTTTTCTTTACATGTAAACTTTTTGTCAGGTTCATTGTATTCCATCTATGACCTCACTGATCTAAGATCCAATGGACAGTATAAACTGTGGATTGAGATAATTGGTACATGGAAATTTTTGAAACTCTACGTGATTGAAAAAATGCCTCACCGATGGGGCAGGCTTTCTTGTTACATTTCTGAGTCTCCACAGCTTCACCAAGACAGTCTTTGCCACCATATTTTGGTGCAGGGTCATTGCACAGACGTTTGCGAGACTGAGAACCACCACCACAGGTGAGAGAGCAGGTATCCCATGGTGACCATGGTCCCCAGTTGCCATTGACTGAAGGAGACAAGATGAAAAGATGATTAATTCCTATTGTAGTTCTAGATCTAACACATAAATACAACCAGACAGCAAAAATCAGACAGGCAGACTTACTGGGGCATGGAGACATCTGACACTTCTCGGTTTGGCGACCCTCTCCTTCGCAGTCCTTGCCTCCAAACTGGGGGGTTGGGGAGTTGCAGAGGCGGATATGGGTGATGACACCAGAACCACAGGTGACGGAACAGGAAGACCAGGGCGACCAATGGCTCCAGCCACCGTCCTGCTTGACTGAAGACCGCAACAGGCGGTAGAGGTCAGACAGGTCAGAGGTCATCCATCAGGAAACAAATCAGTGGACACTGAGGCATTCTGATGTCATACATTATGTCAACCAGAAGATTGAGAGGCTAACAAAACTACACATGAATCAGACTGGTGGCTTAACAGGATTTACTTATTTGTTTGTGTCTGTTTGATGGATGAGAGTGTGCTGTGTTAACTCACAGCGTTTGTCACACTCCTGGAGGTAGCAGTCACGGGTCTGCACAGAGGTGCCCTCGCAGTTGTTATTGATACGGTCGCAGGAGCGCCCACGCTGCTGGATGCCCCGCCCACATGACACGGAACAATGGGTCCATTCAGACCACGGCGACCAGCCGTCCTCTGCATAGTCGCTCGCTGAGCAGGAGGGAGAGGGAGAGAATATGAGAGAGGGGAAGAGGGAGACAATAAAAGAGCTATTCCAATGAAGCAGCACCCACTCACAAACACCCCCAAGCTTAAATGAGGAGGGAAAGCTCTTAAAGAGGAGGACTAATGGTGAGGATTTAACTGGGCCACAGAGAAGGCCTTCTGTTGAGAGGGAGAGCAGAGGCTAACACTCTAAGAGAAGCTGGGGAAGTAGAAAGGGCCACTGTCTTCAGGACACATAGGGATGCCCCATTGACTTACGTTTTCCTAAAGAGGAAACAGATTTTGCAAACATGGCCTGGGTGTGTAATGACTTAAACAAGTGGCTGAGGTCAGGATGAATGCAGCTCCCCCTGTTTATTTAGGTTTTAGGGAGTCACTGCAGCCAAGCCTGCATAGGCATGAAGAACATGGCACTTTCCCTCCTACAGAGGATGGACTCCACTAAAACAGTCGACCAATTTTCCATCTCGCTTTAACCAATTTAGCAAATTGCAGCCATTTCAACTTGAAGATTCAAAGATCCTTTTCAGCACAAAGCGCCTATGTTACTGACACATAAGCAGCCTTTCATTTACTCGGATGTTATTGCAGTTAAATCATCTCTAAAATGAACATGTTTTCTCTTGAATAGAAACCTTTACATCGAGGGGAAATATCTGGCTTTTTTATTTTATATGGCAAATACCACAGAAACGGCTGTCTCAGTGAACGGGCCAGTGTTTACATGATCTCCCTCTGTATATATACGTTCTATTTTATGGGGGACGTGTATGCAGATGCTTATGGTGCAGGGATTTACAGATTACTTTCCTGTCACTTTAGAGAAGAGAAATGCTTACGTGTTCCACAGCGGGGGCAGCACTCTCCATCAGGAACAGTAGCGTTAGCACAGGGGATCAGGGGGCAGGAGATCTTGCGGCACACGGTAGCAGAGTTCTGCACAAACACAGAGATTAAATTTATAGTCAGACATAAGCTGAAATACTGTAAATGGCTATCACCCAAATTCTGCTTCTAAATCATGTCCAGGTGTTGGGTTGAATCCCCACTCACAGCAGGACCAGAGACACTACAGAGCAGTGTTACTAATGTGGAGTTGATTGTGGTGTAAGCCTATTCAAATTTATACTGTTTTTTTCATCCACGTCTCAGTCCATGTCCGTGCAACCAACTCATTAAATTCTCTGCTTAACGTTTGAGTTTGCACAGACTTGCCATGCCAGAAAAAAATAAAAAGCAGCGTTCTGGCTGAGAACGGAGACCCCCGCAGACAACCACCTGCCCACTGGGTCAGGGGAGGGTGGGAATGAGGCCAAGGTCCTAATAATGGAAATCGGTTTCACTGTGGAGCCGGACTGGGCACCGAGCCCCGAACAAGTAAAGCCAGCCTGCCAGCGCAGCCTGTGTGGGTGCTCTGTGAATGACTCAGGGATAACAACTGCCTCTAACTACGCCTGCTCATGTTCTCACTCCTGGATCTGATCGCTGACAGGGATGAAAGGCAAAATAAGGACAAGTGTATCAGTAGAAGAGGAAAAACAGGACATAAATCCCATCAGAGAAATTCATGGATTTTCCGTTGTGTGGATTTTGCACATGAACCCATCTCAAGTTCCTGCTTTTAATTATGGGTAATGCATCACTTGAAGTCTGGTCAAGTCCCTGTAGGCCACACTCAAGTCGAACTCCACACAACAGACCTCTCATTACCACAGTAAAGCCTGTTGGGCTCCAGCCAGGCCTTCACACTACTCATTACTGACCATCAGTCGAGTGCTGCTAAGTACCTTTACACATGAGTCAAAGCACAAGAGTGCATCCCCCTCACACGTGTGTTTAACTACTTAAGGCACAATATACACAAGCTGATGGGTGCCCACTCAAGACACCTCACCTGGCAAGTACACTCGGTGCAGTCGTCAACGGTCCACTCGTCTTTGTTCTTGTGCACAATGCCGTTGTGGATGCAGACGCCGCTGCGAATGCCAATGCGGTTCATGATCAGCTTGTTCTCGTCCGTCTAGGAGGAGGAGGTCCAAGAGAAACAGGGGTGTAAGAATATTGTGTATTGTTCATGAGTTCTTATCTGTGTCTTTGCAGCTCTGCCTGGGCTCCATATTAAAAAAATAACCTGTTCTTCCTGCAGGACAGAGTCAATGTCTTCAAGTAAAACAGCTGGTAACTGATGACATAATGCCTCAAAGCACTCAAAGTATTACACATAAGGTCATTTAAATAACAATGAAAAGTTTACTTTTTTGCAAAACCTAACAAATATGTTACATTCACCACATCTCCTTAGCAGAGTAAACTGTGTATTTCTTATGTTACAGGGCTGGACAACTACACACAGGTGGTGATGGTAACCCACAGACCACACACACACACACACACACACACACACACACACACACAGATATGCAGACAGTCTGCTGGGCTTCCTTCTCACCAGCTTTCGGAGATCATTGGACAGCTCCTTGACCACCACGCCGAGGCTCTTCAGCTCCTTGAACATGCTGACCAGGTCCTCGCAGGAGAAGCCACAGACCATCTGCAGGTCTTCACAGGGGAGGGAAGTCATTAGTAGATAACACAGGCAGACTTGTGGTCAGGCGTGAACTGGTCTAACGGTATAATGTGAAGTCCACATGTGAGTCTGGTGCTGCAGTGTTTACCTTTAGTCTTATGTCCAGTGTACTCTGTCCTGATGGCTGAGGAGCCATTGAGGTTCTCCAGGATCATGGTGTCAGATGTCATGGCTGTAAGAGAAATCGTTCCATAAATCAAACGCACGTCTACACAATCATCGTTTTATGATTAATACTGCACATCACACACACCTAGAAAGGATCCCATAAAAGTCAAGCGAATATGTCCTGAAACTCCCTGACACGTTTACAGACTGATAAACAGGTGTTTTCTGCAAAAATCTGGATCTACACATTTCTCTGATAAGGAGTTGCTCAGACTTGGCAGAACATGAAGCAGATGAGTGATGAGTAAACACAGATTTTGGTCGTAATTACTCACAGCTTTGGCATCCTTTGTTGCGGAGGATGGCATCCAGAGTTGTTCCAAACACAAACCGTACGTTTTGTAGGACCCCCTGCAAGCACCAGTGATCAGGTTAAAGCTCGAGCCACGTGCAGCGTCAAATCAAACATCTATTCATTGCAACATATTGAAAGCATGCGAGTGCTCAGTCTGTTCTGCCCGCAGTTACTGTGCCATATTAGCGTTTTTACGCGCTACAGGACATTTTTACGCATTTCACATATAAACGCAATTCTCAGCTTTTACCACAGAAAGGAGACGTGACTAAGCCGTTACAATGAAATAGTGTCCTACCCACCCACTCAGCCCGCAAACACCCCGTTCTCTCACCATGAACCTGTCTTTCACTGCGCCTTTGCCAATCCTGAGCCGCGCGCTTCCCGGCGTCTCCTGCGTCAGGATGCTCTGGATGGGCGCATCCAGCTCGGCGGTGTTCACCTCCTCGCATCCCGCGTACAGCTGCGCCCGGTCCTCCTGCACGAACAGCGTGATGTTCTTCCAGTGACCCGTGGCCAGGTCCACGTCTTCGATGGAAACCACCTGCTGCTTGTTCTCGGTGGAGAATAGTATGTCCAAGGTGTTCGCTTTGCCGTTGGAGACGATCTCAAACACGGGTCCGGAGCCGTCCTCCTTCTCCACGGTCAGGAGGCTCCCCCTGGTCCGTTTGAACTGCTTGAAGTTGAGCAGCAGCAGGAAACCCCTCTCGGCGTGGATGGAATCGATCAGGTCCCTAAAGGCGCTCTCGGGGACCGGGGGGATCAGGTCCGGGTTGAGGATCTTGTAGGCGGGGCTGTACGGGTCGTCTCCTTTCACCAGGGTGACCCCAGGGTTCTTCTTGGGGACTTGGATGAGCTCAAACAAGTCATACACGCTATTGTCGTCTCGGCTCTCTGCGGATGAATAACAATAAGCAGTGAGCCTTTGTGTGGCAGCGCGCAGGATGTCTGTGGTTTTCACTTTCAGTGCCCTGCAAACTTCTTCAAAACCACCTCACACTCTTAATTGTATTCATTATAACATCACAGTCAATTTCAGAATGAAATCAGAGAAGTGAAGTAAAACCAGTTGTACAAGTTCAAGTTGAGTCTCAGTTCAGCCAAACTCACCTGCGACTCTCGCGCTCTCACAGGTCCAAAGCATCAACAGCAAAAATATCCCTGTCAGCTTCATGGTGCAACGTCAACCTGCTGCCTGCGACAAACGACGACAAACACCCAACAGTCGCAACGTTTATAACAGGAAGTGTCAGACAGTTCACGTGCAACAGGTTAAATAAGCACAGAAAACAAAAGAAAGCCTGTTACCAGTCACATCACTTCAGAGCAGCTGCTGCAGCTGCAGCTGCTGCTGCTGCTGCTGCTGCAGACACAGATGCGCTCCTTAGAATAAATGCCACTCACCTGCTCGATCAAACCTGCAGAGAAGTAATAAAATCCCGCAAAAATAAGTGTGTAGAGATCCAGCAAAGGACGAACTGGTGGCCAGTTATCTTAAAGAAAAGAAAAATCCACCGTGAAAAGCAGAGAAATATTAAAAATGTTCTTCTTGATTAGAAACTTTGTCCTCGCTGGTGTCGGCCGCTAAAAGACTCCCTTTTAAGCCGAGGGGGGACAAAGTGCTATTTAAATAGTTTGATGCCATTCCTAAGAAGTGGCCTCGTCCAATCACGGTGAGCGGAGAAAAAGGGACGAGCTTATCCTCTTAGAGAGAGAGAGAGAGAGAGAGAGAGAGAGAGAGAGAGAGAGAGAAGAAAAAAACGCTTTCCACTGCGGGACCACGGACCAGCTTCAGTGTGTTGCACTCAGACTTTTAATGGAGCAGTGTTTCCTCTCGCAGCTTCCATCCATCAGTCCTCTGAGGCGCCTCTCACACAAACTCCCATTAAAAACCAAAAAAACGCTACAAATAACTTTAATAATCAGATGATTCACGTTCAGATATTTTAATTCATGTCTTATGATGCTCACTTCTACACACGTCAGGTGTTGATACAGGTTTCATGTGTTTTCTAAACATGTACAACAGGATTCCCACTCCTCCTGTTCCTCCTGTGAGCTGCTTCAGATCATGTCATCAGGTCCCATCACATAGTCTCTGTTGCATTTTCGCCTCAGCTGGTTGCAGTTCCACCTCCTGCCACCAGGAGCCGACGTGAGTTCACTGGAGGAGGTGCCTGAGGCAGTTCAAGGTGCAGTGGAGCTGTAGCACACCTGAACTGACATTTAGATTTACACTCACTGAAGAACTTAGGAAGAAACAGAATAAAAGCAAAACCAACTTTATTGTCTTATGTGGAGGGAGAAAGACTTCCTCCTCCAGAGCTGCATCATCTCTGAGCGGGAGACACGGGGTCAGAAGTTGCTGCTTCACATTTATGGTTGATGATCTTCAACTTCACCTAAACCAAACAGTCACTAAAGTGTTTATACTGAACAATAAAATCGTTATGAGCTCACGGGGAGAATTTCCTCATTATTTACAGTGTATGGTAGTGAGGTGATTTGGTTTATTTACACTCTCTCCTTGGTCCAGGGGTTTCAACTCTAAATCCATCAACACATTTTCTATGGAACAACAACAAAGCAGCGTTTTTTCCTGGAAGTGATTTACCTCTGTCTCTTTATTCTTCCTTCCAGTCTTTATTTAGGCTGTCGCTGCTGCTGTTGTAGACTTCAAATCTGTTAAATAGTCATCCATGTGAGTTTCATCAAGTTTCTTCATACATGTAGGGTCTGTGGATACCGCTCTGTGGAGTTTAAAGTCTTAGCTATCACAGAAACGTCTCATCCCCTGATTCGTTTCTCTGCCAGAGTCGGATTATTTTCCTTTCTAACTGGTATTAAGGGGAGATTTAGAAAAGAGACATATTAAGTATTCAGAGAGAAAGGGCAAGATGAGAAGGCAAATGTGAGAGCACATGCTCCCTCTTCTCTGCTATGTAAAAACAGGCTGTGTTTTGACTACCTGGTGATGCTCGACAGATCCACCTACGACGGATCGGTAATCATAACTACTGCCGTTCGCTGATGGAGAAACTTGAGCTCTTTTGGCCGTACACATCGATTATACTTTATCCACTTGATGCATTGGACACATGTCTTTAAATGTAATTTGACAGGTCTCAGAGCTACGAGTTTAACAGACAGGTGTGCATGTGTTGTGCCCTGTGATGGAGCTGAAACCTGGTGTGGACGTCTGGGGATGGGAGCCGTGCCCCGAGGGGTCCTGAGGTCAGAGCTGAGCTGACTCCTGTGGTGCCTGTGAGTCTCTGTGTCAGATCAGGAAACAGAGGTGGCGTGTTTGAGCCTGTGGAGGCTCCACTGACAGCGCTTCAGGTGCCAGGACACTACAACAGGGAAGTGCGTATCGACGAGGCTTCGTCAATATGAGAAAGCATTAACCTGAGCGAGCAAATGGGTGGACATGTGTTTGAGTGACGCACGATTTGGGAGCTTGTTTAAGCTCCTTTAAGACTCATGTTGGTGTTTGGTTGTTATTTTGTAAAGCTCAGGCTGTGAGGACGAAAGCACATGTGCAGAAAAAAATGTGCTGCTGTTTTTGGCAGGAGGCAATATAAATAAAGGATCAAGGGGGAAATTCGTCTGAATACACACATGCTGCCACACACATTCACCGTAGACTGTTGGTGTGTAGACATGTGCGTGCACAGTAAACAGGCATGTGCACTTGCTCATGGCCACTGCACACCGTCCTCTTTTTCCCTTTCCCCTCCTTTCATGTTTTGGCAAACAAGGAGAGAAGAAGAGAGAAATAGTGCAAAGAGGAAAAGAACAGGAGCAACAAGGATAGGTGGAAGAGGAGGGGGACGGGGGTATACAAGGACAGGAATTATGGGTAGAGAGAGAGAGTAAACAACAAGACGAGCAATACATTTACATGCACATACATGTCACTGAGTGGAATTAACCATCAGCTGATGCTGTTGCGTGTTTCCTCTCAATCCAAGTAACAAATCATCGAGAAACATCTCATGACAGCTGACAAAATTTTCCACAACCCCCCCCCCCCCCCCCCCCCCCCCCCCCCCCAGTGTCCTCTGGTCCATCCTCTTGTTACTGATGTTCAGCATCCTAACAGGTCCTGATCCAGCCCCAGGCTTGCTCCAGCCTCTCCAACATCAGACACACACCCTCCTGCGTCATCCAAGGCATTCTCGTAATTGGTGATTCAAGTCTCGGGTATAAAATGTGGTGAAATACATAGGTTTCATCATGGAGATTCTTTAATTTGCTGTCAGTCAGATTTCCAGTCATGTGGTGGGCTCGATGTTCACTTGAAGCTGTGTCATACTTGCTTGAAAAAACATGAATGGATGTACTGTGGTTGACTGGAGATGACGTTAGACGATGAGCTTGTGATTTGCATATAGCTAAGGTATGCAGGAAGCCGAGGAGTCTCTGATTTATTGCATCTTTGTTCTAGTAGATAATATTAATGTAACATCAAAACTAAAGAGCAGGAGCTGAATGATGTCACATCGGACGGCGCTGGAGGTCGTTTTCTCCTCAGACTCTCGTTTGCCTCTTGTGTCCAGTCGGCCACCACTTGACAAAGGACCATAGCTTTTTTTTCTAAAGCTATTCCCACGCCCTACTTGCAATTGCTGCTTAGAAGATGACATGGGGGAATTTTCCCACTCAACAGCTCACATTTACTGTAAATCCAATGTGGCATGAACCCGACATTTGCATTTGCTCATCCCTGATCCATCATCAGAGAGCAGGGGAGCAGAGACTCTGGGTCAGGGCCCGAGCAGAAGAAACTGGAACCAGTGAGGAAACTGGGTTGGGTTTCTTTTTACATTCAGTAAATATGAAGTTTGTTCAACTGGTCAGTCATTTATTGAAACATTTTTAGTCAATGTAGTTAATTATAATTGAGAAAATAGTAGATTAATCCACTATAAACAATAGTAATTTCAGTCCAGATCACATGCTCCACATGTGGCTACAAGGAACCACTTGATGTAAATTCCATCAATCCTGAATTTATCACCATATGTGCTGACAAATGTGTGAAAATGCCAAACTCAATATAGGAAACAGAAGAGAACTGCTCACATCTGCTTTCTCTATCTACGTCCATGTCCATTTTGGGCTTCATTTTTATACCAAACATTCACTCATCCCACTTTCTCAATATGAGGATTTGCTGTTTTTCCTTGTTTGATATGACTACGATTGTAATTGTGGTTTTAGGACTGGCTGAAGAAAACAGAGGCAAGGGCAATTATTTCCCCAATATTTTCATACATTATACAGACATAACACTGGACTGAACGAGAAAAAAAAAACAACAACAAAACAGTCAGTGGGTGTATAAATCATGACTGTGATTCTTGCTTGCAGTCCCACATAGAGCCGTGCACAGGTGCTGAAGTGTGTGTTTGTTGTTCTGCTGGGAGGGACCCTGCCTGAGGTCACACACTCCCATGGGAGATTACTGGTGTTATTGCTCTGTGCACAATGCAAGACTCAGACAGACAGACAGACGCACACACACACACACATACGCACACACACACCAACCCCCCTTTGCTTCTTTACGGCAATTAACCAGCACAAAGCACACAAACACAAAGCTTCAATGGGCAAATTATCCCCATATACATTCACTTGTCAGCACTGGCAGCTTTTAAAGACCTTGCTCTTATTAAAATTCATATCTGGTTATTGCAAAAACAAAAAAAAACTTGGTACCTGTTTCTTTATACTGGAAAAAAACCTCATTGTTTTGGTTTATAATCTAAACAATGAAGAGACCATTTGCACTTTCAGTCCATATGGGACAAAGGCAATTAGATCCGATGCATTCTTGAGCTCAAAATCCATTTTCCGGTAATGCAGACCCAACAGCTGACCACCTGTGCGTCCCTTTTCATTGGGTCCCCTCCCTGCTCCCACTAATTCCTAATAAACTACACTCATTGGAGTGTTTCACGCATGACATTACTGTGCCCAGGCCAGTACCATTAGCCAGCAAAAAGACATTGGTTGCCGCAGGCTCGGCCGCTCAGTGATTTCTAAATATCTAATAGTGTCTAGGAATGTAGTCTTGATCCAGTTCCATCTTCAGCCTATTAGGAGGTCACGGTGTGCCAGCTTCTTTTCATGGGCGTCCATGGACAATGTAATTTGCATTCCAGAGCTCAGTGGGTTGGGGGAAAAAGACGTTTGGGTGTTCTGAATCATCTGATATAATTGCTGCTGAGAGCGTAACTGCCGATTCTATTTAATTCTAACGGGGCGTCTAGTGAAATGTTTTTCCCCAAATTTGGCAAATTAATGCAGCAGCAGCCTGTCCTGACCATTAGCGACGTTGCAGCTGTTAAGCAGCTGTTTATTGCTTAAAAAAAAAAAAAAAAAAAGACACTCATTACAGTGGAATTACACACGCAGCAGGACAGGAATGACAACTTTTTAATCTATTTCCTCGTCTTTTGGCTTCAATATTCCCTGAATTCATTGAAACATTAGGGACACATGCTCTTTTGATCAAGTGCAGCGACACTGTTGATTCTCAACCCTCATTAATTTCACTCATTACAGAAGTATTTCCTGGATTAAATCTATCCCAAACAAGGAGGAGGACAGTTAAACAGTAGCAGAGAGTGTACAGACGGTCTAATATCACACTAATATCATGTATTTTGATTTTCCACATTGTTGCCAATACAAACCATACACTGGTTTTGGGCTAAGCAGGATAAATCACATTGTTTGTCCACTGTAGTCTACAGCTTGTTGCCATGTGAGGATGTATTTGGTATTTTGCGCTAAATGCTAATATCAGCATGCTAACAGGCTCACAATAACAAAGCTAACCTGTTGATTTAGTAGGTGCCATGTGTTATTCATCATCTTGGTGTAGTATTGTAGACTCTATTGCTATGTAACTATTGTTGTTATGTCAACTTGCTGATGGTGCGAGATGGAAAGTAAGAGGACCACCAAAATTGTCGCATGTAACCCTGAGGCAAAGACAAATATCTGTACTAAATTTTGTTGTTGAGACATTTTGGTTCAACCGCAGGTGTCAGCCTCATCGCCATAAGTCTAAAGGGTTCGTCTCCTGGAGGGCATGAATGTAGAGTACAATTCCCATACAACAGATTTTGATCAAACTGGTGGAGGAACAGCTGAGTGACTTTGCCAACAACCCTAAACTTGCATCACTATCTGTTTAGAGTCTTGATTTTTTTTCTCTTTTGTTACCATAGATATAATTTTGGGGAATTTCAAACAGTGGCCTTTAACAGCTCCACACACATTCCTCTGGCAAACAAACACAAACTGTGGTGACCTGGGCAAAAGCAGCAATAAACAACTGTCAGTGGACCTTATTTGGAGATATAGAGAGGTCACCTGCCACGTCCACATTCCTCACATACCTCTGCAGCATACATAAATATCCTGGGAGTCCTGTTCTGCATGCCCTGTCTATTTATCTGTCCAAGGGCCGGACAGAAATCACTCTGATTGCCTCTCAACTCACTCAACACAACAAGATGTACTACAATACCCCTCCTTGTCATGCGTCACCAGTGAAAGCAAATCTGAGCTCATCAAGGATGTTTTCACATCGCTGGTTCTGATGGACTGCGTATGAAAGGCCTGTCACGTTCAACGGCAGCAGCACAGTAACAAAGTTTTGTTCATCTCTGGACAATGTTTTTCCTGCACAATTCGGAGTGACGTAAAAGATGCTCTGTCCCAGAAGCTCATTCCCAGAGAGACATGTGGTGTTGGAATGGAGGCACGGGGGGACACGGACAAAAGGGAGGATCAGTCCAGACCTGCGCAAGCCAAAATCAAGCAACACACAATTAGATGAGTGTCTCGTATGCCAGCAGTTGCAGAGAAGGGGTGTGGACCTGGCAGTGACATGCACAGACGCCCTTTCAGCTCTCAGTGAGGGCTTGTTTGCATACTACCTGCAGGTACGGGCACTTCACACCCTGCCATGGCCTTTTCTTACCACCCCGACATCCTCAGGTTGTTTACATCAGGTGTTAATGGTTTTTATAAAAGGATCTGCAACACACCTCAGTTCCCTACCATCAAATCCGTCACAAGCTTCTGCTTTACAATGTGAAGTGAACGTAGCCTGAAGCAGCTGATTCTCCTTGGATGACTGCCCTCCCAGGCACTCAAAACAAACAACACAACTTGTACAAGGACCAGTTTGAACTGATCTTGTCCTTTGTGCAATATTTCCAACTGGGAGCAGGCTGTTGTGTCATATGGGAAGCACTTTGAATTGTCTTGTTGGATCGTGCTTCATGGATAAATTCACCTTACCTGTTCAATCTTAAAACTCTTATCTCTTACAGCTTCATATTGAACTTTTCCTGATACAGAAACTTCATCGCAACATCCCAACCATCGTCCATCTTCCTGGTTCCCTCTGATCAATTCATCTGTCCCTGCGCTGCTTTTCACTGACTTCTGTTTTACCGGTTTTCACAACCTGTCCTTTGCCCCTTCTGTGACCTCCCTCTTGAGGGTCACAAGCACCAGGTTAAGAGCCTCCGAGTGAGACGACATCTTTCAGCAGCTATTAAGTGCATGAGTGAACAAATGACGGTCCAGTGAATCCTCCCACCAACTGCTCACTGAGGAGCAGCTCATTGTCAAACGTTAGTGTCCCTGCAGCAAATCCTCCAAAATAAAAGACACAAAATTTTGTTAGTTATTGTCTTCCAAAGTGATAATGAACACTGAGCAGTGTCACAGGTTTTCTGTCCAAAACCATTCATTCATATGATTGTTGATGATCTACCATCACTTGAACTAAGGCTTGTTCAGCTTTAAATACAGCAATTAGTCCATTCTGGTGATGGAAAGATTATAGTTTGAGCTAAAAGATAAAGAAATAGTTGGTTAAAGTTAATTACTGGTAATGAAAGTTCAAGTCCCACATAGTCTTTATACTGGAAGTGTTGTAGAGACAGTTTGTTCCTGAGTGACAAGAGCCCAGATTCACAGGGGTCCTTCTCCGTAAACAAACTGTAGGTCATTTAAAGCATTTAAACAAATGCCTAACACTACTGTCAGGGCTGGTGAGGACGGTCTGAGTCATTAAAACCATGAGCGTGAGTTTACAGGATGTAAAAGCAAGTGTTGAGAGAGTCAACGGGTGCTATTTTAAGATTTCCAGTCCTGCTTCCTTCTAAATAACAACCATCCCCAGATTCAACCGTATAATCACACACTCTGATCTGGAAAAAGTCATTTGTGTATTTACTTTCTCGAAACCTCACCACTGTGACTCCCTTCTGTCCGGTATGAACCAAAAAAACCACACTTTACTCCAAGGAGTTCAGGATGCAGCATCACCATAAATGTCACTTCCCTTCACTGGCTCTCTGTCCATATCAGGATTGATTTTAACATCATTCAGCCCTGAGCTACAAACAGAAATGTTAACCCCATACAAGACAGTTTGCATCCTCAGATATTTGTGTGGGGCTCTTCTGGCAGTTTCCAAAGTTCAGGCTTCAATCTAAAGGTCATTATAGGCTCTGTCATGTTGCAATATCAATGTCGTATATAAGGTTTCTGTGGAGTCAAGTGAGAAATATTTCATTCACACAAAATGACCTGTAGTTGCCAAATCCAGTGGATTAATAACCTTAACAAATTAGCTATTGAATGTTTGGCCTCCTTGTTTGAAATCAGATATATCTCTAACATACATTGTTTTGTAATCCGACCTTAATTGCCACCTGCGTCCTTTTGTACTATTATGCTTTTTTGGAGTTGGGTGTTGAGTGATGGACGGTGATCGGTTCGAGAAGAGATAAGGCCCCATTATCAGGGCAGTGCAGGGAGGAGGCGTTCCTTTAGGTACTGGATTTCCACTCGATGTTTTCAGCACATGTGTATATTGTCATCATTCATTCAATATTGAGATGTTTGCTGGCTGCAGGCTACATCCTGACTGTCGTGTTACTTCATGTCAGCAGCAGGACTGGAGCTTCATTGGGACATGGGGGGTTACACGCCGTGTACATGCTCTGCAGTTTAATGTCTTTACTAAAAGGCTTATGTGAGGCGGGCTTCTGACGCTGAGAACCTCTCGGCGTGTTTGGTCTCAGACAGAGAAATCTTTTGTTTACTAAATCTGTCAGACAAAACAGATGTTAACATGTCTGTCACGCAGACATTCATTCAAGTGTTTGTTTAAAGCTTCCCCATTTGTAGTTTCGTGTTTGGTGTTTTATCCTTTGGCTTTAGTTTAAAAAAACCTGTGCTGGACATCAGCTACCTGTTTGCAGAGTAGTTGTTTTTGTCTCGTTCAGGCACAAAAAAAAGGAAAAAACGAGTCTCTGTGAAGTCAAAGATTTTGACTGACTTGGAAACAGCTGCTCTTTTTCACATCTGTGGCTTCCAGACAACACTGGGAATCAAACAACAAACTGCCCTGTTGGCTGAGGTCCAGGCTGAATGTGGAAGGATTCATCCGAGGCCTCCCATAGTATTTACGCAAACCTGCACTGGCTTACTGAATGGCTGGTAAGCTTATTGAATATACCAAACTGCCTATGGATGAGTGTGGTGGGGTAGCCTCTGCAGCGTGGGGAGGCTCAGCTTTAAAGGGAAGGAAGTTTCCCTTTACGTTCTTGGAGTCGATGTGCGCCATGACTCCCAGAGCAGCTACTGCAGAGTTCAGCAAACCCACAATCATCCACTTACCTGAGTAGTGCTTAAAACGCATCTAGTGCCAGAACTAAATGATCCATTCAGAGTGACTTTTACCATTTTTTTTCTCAATACAATCTGAAGTCTTTTCCATATGTGAAAGGCTCCGCAGCCATCCATATGTTTAACATGCTTCTATATCCCAGACTCTGCTGCTGTATGTTTGATTCTGCATTTTTTTTTTTTTAGCTTTGGCTGCAACAAATGATTATTATAAATATCAAGTCATCTGCTGATCATTTTCTCACATAGTTGTTCACTGATTTATATCAGAAAATGCACACAGCAGTTTCCACAGACTTCGATGTGACACCTTCAAATGTTGTGTCACTTTGTTTGATCCACTGTCCAAAACCCCCAGTCAGTCAGTCACTGATCAGAATAGATTGAATTTCTGTCATTCAACTAATTGATTAATTGACTAATAGTTTCAGCTCTAGTTGTACACATTTTAAAATCCCAGGCCAAGACATGAACAATGATGTGAAAGTGTACAGTACATATACAAACAGATGGGACTGGGGGGGTTGGGGATTGTAAACACGTATAACACAATGGCCAACTGTACTGTACATACACATATTCAAACCTGTGCTTCTTCTAAGCTGTTAACAACAACATTTCAAGCAATGTGTTGATATAAAGTCAAGTACTTGTTGTGCTGTTTTAACAAAACAATCCTACTTCCCGTCTTCTTCTGCAGCTTTCACCCACATCTCATCCCATGTTGATGTTAATCTCCTACTTTATCCTGAATATGTTATGTTTGATATCACATGTTCATGTTTGGCTTTGTGAGACAGTGTTTGTATAAAACGGTTGACAGGAACTATTAAAGTGATGTGCTTCATCGACAGCTAAAACTACAACAACTGTCCCGTATCCAAATCAACAGTTTATTTTGTTTATTTTGGCAAAATGTAAAAGAAAAACTCCTCCGTAGCCAAAATATTTTCAGGAAACGTGACGAGTGATTCTTAAAATACCTCTATCTGCGCTGGTCCTCCTCTTGAGTCATACAGTAGTTGATACAAACCAGGCTTGTATCGGTCTTGGCCTTGTTGATGCTGTTGCCGAGCAACAGCAGGATACAGGAGGCGGGACGGGCTCCAGGGTGACAGAGGAGCTGTTTCAGGGTTATGACCTGAAAGGAAAGGATGTGAACCCACAGAGATGGGCTGAGATGTTGACATGTACACAATCCAGTCTTACCCTGTCTCAGTGATTTTAAAAACAGGAGTTTGAGAATGAACTCTCAACATAACAGCAGATAAAGTCTTATGAAAGTTTTGAAACTGTTATTTATTGTAAAAGCAAAGAGCTTGCTGACGTCCTCCTGTTGAGAATCTGAGCTTGGTCTGGTGTGTTTCATGGGCGATACTCCTTACAGATAACGCCTCTTTGCTCTTTCTCAATTTTATGTTATTGCAAATCCATTATCTTTGGATTTTGCATTGATTGTTGCATAAAATACACAGTCTGGAGATGGCATTTTGCTTTTTACACTTCCTGGATGGAAAAGTTACATGATTCAAAACTAAACACAAATCTGTAAGATTTCCTTCTCTGGAGGTTGAGAAGAAATTGACCCCAACATCCTTTCTTGACACTGTTATTCCCTCTTGAGCACGTGAGTCAACTGTGTGGTTCTCACACTCTGACTCTGTTGTCAACTGTCCTATTTTAAGCTCCTTAACATATCTGGGTCACTGAGTACATATCAGCAAAGTTGCCTTTCTTTACTTTCATCTGCTGCTGCTGCTGTAACCTTCTCCTGAGGACATGCTGTGACACCAGGATGGATGTTTCTGTGGATAATTAGTTCTTACATGTGCTCACCTGACCATGAAGCGTTGCTTCATGACAGAGGTTCATGTTTTCGAGACACGTCGAGTGAAATCATAAATCATTTTTGAAGTCTTTTGGGTTTCTCGTCCACTTCGCTATAGTCCGTCAGTTTTGACGCCGCCAACAGTGACCTCTCTGACCTCTCATGTGAAGCTCAAACAACACCACCACCAGTCCTGGTTCTTCCCCGTGTTTCAGCCCATCTCATGACATTTCTGCGGGCCGGTCTCACCTTTTCTTGAGGTCATGAGTTCAGTGTGTCAGACGTGGAACCAGAAAGGGTTATATCATGTCAGACAACAGACAACAGTGTCCTGTGTGCTCAGCTGCTCAGGAGAGACTGAAAACATGAGAGTGGGGATGTGGGGTTTTTCCACAACACAACACTGACACACCATCACCTGTTACATAGATGACTTGTGGAGAAGAAATAGTTAGCTCACAGTGATGTGAAAACACTAGATCATGCATGTTACTGACTGTATTTGAAGAGATGCTAGTTTATTCAGTTAACAGCTACTTATGTGCACTCACTGATCCAAACCCTTTTTGTTCGGCTGTAGCTAACAGGAAGTGACACGTTTGGATTTTTTTCTTTCTTAGATAACAGATGAAGCAGTTTGCTGTTTATAACACAACAGACACAACAGATGTAACAATATACAAGCACACATCTGCCATTTATATTGACTTTTCATGACTAATTACTGGCCTGTTTATGGCCCAAACGTGATAAGCAGATGTCGTATAGAACCCCACACTATAGATCTGACCATAATAACTGTGGTTTATAAAACAAAGAGTGGTTGTTGGAGATAGAGAGGCATTAAGTTATGTAAACATCTTTGTCTTTTGCCATCAGCTTGTCAGCGCGGGTCTTTTCTCTTCTCGGGTTCCTCTGTGATTATGACATTCCTGAAGAAAGCCATTAGCAAACACTGAGAGGGTGGAGTGGCTCTAATAAGCCTTTGAACTCGTTAATTGTTCCTGGCGTGGACGTAGTTTTTTTGTGCGACGTGGTGTTTACAGCCAAGTGGAACCAAGCGCCTCTGTCCCTCAGAGTGTATTTGTTAACGGCTTTTATTCGTTATTAACTGTTTTCCTCTTCAAAGCGTTCGGCCTCTTTGATTTATTGAGAAACGGACGTCACAGCCGGTTTTTGCTGCATGCTCTTATAAACCCACCACTGGAATGTGAGTTGCCACAGTGCCACAGTCCTGATTCATTAATCTTTGTTTTTTAATTATTTCTATAATGGCTCTAACTACTGTACGTCTGCAAAGCAAACAATGACGGTTACTTCTGCCACTGCTTCTTCTAATCCCTTTAGTGGAGCAGAAATGGACTTTGGCTCAGGTCCATACCTGGTGCAGGTGGTCTGAATCAAAGACACCAGAGTATGTGATGACTACATGGTGGGACACTCACTCTGCTTTACAGTGTTTATTATGATTCTTTATTCAGAAATTTATTCTGTAACACTAAACCACTGTCTGATTATTACAGACATTGTATCCTGTGCACCCCCCCCCCCCCCCCCCCCCCACCATGTAAAGGACTTGCTGCTTCCTGCATCATGAGCGCTGAGTCATTCGGTACAGACTTACTGTTGTGCTCACTTCATCCTGGATGGATGGTTTGAATGACTCACATGATCACATGTCAACAAAGTTTTATAGGTTGAAAAAATGATCCACTATAAAAAGCTGAACCCAGAGCCACATGTCCCACTTAAAGATCAATGTGACTTAGTTTTGTCTTTAAATATGAATCATCATCAACATTATATACATTATTCACAATGTAACGGTATCATGTCATTCTATTTGCCCTATCATTCACATTCTGTCCGATTTCCACTTTTGACCAAAGCGCTGACGAAAACCATTTTCTTCTTCTTCTCCTCCAGTGTCCTTACAAATTTCACTGTCTCTGCAGGGGTGTCCTGAGAAATAGCTGCAAGATAATCACCCTTCATGGTACTGTGGCCTGGCCCCAAACAGCGTGCTGGCAGCGCAGTCCTGAATGGAAATGTCTGCCGGGAGCTTTATGGCCCTGCCTCAGAGGGGTCATGTTTGTGTGGATATCAACAGGATTTACGGCACAATAGCAGTCAAGTCCTGCGCTTTGATCCGGAGTGTGTGACAGGTGCAGGGTGAATTTGTTTCTGCCAGGCTCCCTGTTGCTTTTTGTCAGGCCTCCTTAACAGGGGAGGAAGTTATTTTTAGCAGAGCTGAGAATGAAAAGGTAATTTAGTGTTTGTTATTTTTCATTGTGGAGGGTCGTCTGTGCATCACACCCACGAACACTGTAATATTAAGTACATTTAAAACAGCAGCAGCCAAGCACTGTGATGTGATGGTATGAAAACCACTGTAAATATGATAAATAGAAAAGTTATCAGATTAGATGTTCCTGGATATTATCACTCTGAGCTCCACTGAAGCATCTTGACATGACCTGACTCGAGTTAGGTTTATTTGTGGATTCAAAAACATTGATATGGAACACAGCAAACAAAAACATGCTGCAATCGCACGCCAACAAACCAGAGCTTTATTGATTTCAAAACATGTTTTTTTCCACGTTTTCCTTCTGCAACGTGACCATTTTAAAGTTTTGCATTTCTTTTTTTATCCGTTCCACGATTTTGATTTTTTTTGTCCATGGAAATCATCAAATAAGATTCATTAAGAACTTGGATTGAGGCTTTTCAAAGTAAATAACTCGGAGAGCAGTCAGTGTCCCTGACATCAGGCCAGCATGACGTGTTTGGAAACTCTGGAGGCTGAAATGTTCCCCGCTTCAAGTACTATTTGAGTTTCTCTAATCGGTGTCATTTTTTGTGTTTCATCCATGGAAATGTCAAAATAAACAAACTGTGATCTTCCCCCAGGGGGGGAACAATAGAGCTTGAACAGCATGACTTTGTAGCGTTAAAACATAGGTGGCTGGTCGACCGTGTCCGGATAATATGATAACGTGGGGATGGAGGCATGAAAAATAACAACACATTGTGAACTTTTTTCAATCTATAAGGCTCACTGACTCTCAAGAGTTACCAAAACTGGAGAACAAATGAAGATATTTTTCTCACAAAGCTATAAATGGGGTTCAGGACAGGGCAGTGAGAGATTCACAAGCATTAGATGAAGTGTCAGCGTCTCTTTCTGTTTCACTTCTTCACATGATGTAACCTTGATCCTGTCAGAAACGTGTATCTTTGTCATGTACCAATGACAACATGTCCCAGGATGTACCAACACACAGCAGCAGAGTGATACGACAAACAACAAGATGTCACAGACAGTCCGCTGATGGCAGGGTTGTTTGATCAAGACTCACAGAGATAGAGGACGACAGTCACACAGGAGCATGATGAATGTTCAAACTGAGGGGTGGGGGTCCTGTTGTCCTTGAGGTCGTCTTAATGCACCACACTGAAAAAGTCCTTAGTCATTTCAGTCCCATTTGACCCTGAATGCAACTTTAATAATAATGAACTAAATCATTTGTGAAGATAAACTCAATCACAGAAACATCATGATCATGATCCCATCTGTTTGTTTTTGTTTTTTTTGTTATTCTGTGTGATGCATTCACTTGTTCACTTATCGTATCACATCACAGTCTGAGTCCTCTTCATGAGCTGGTTCAGGCAACAAAACTGTCAGACTTTAACAGAGTGTGTATCAGCTCTGTTTATCAGCACTCCGAGACGTGGGCTTATTTATGTTGTCAGTAATGGTGCTGTGCCTGTAAAGCAGAGATAGCAGACACCATTGTTGGTTCACAGACCGTGACTTTTGTTTACACTGAAAACTCACTAACTCACACTGTGAAGCCTGGGCACTGCCATTCACATCCTAAGATTGCCCTCTCTGCAGGTGTTTTGATACACCTGGGATAAAGCCCTTATCATGGCCCCCGGCTTCCTATCTGCTTCCCTGCATCAGTTAAAGCCATCGGTTTTTTTTGTGTGTGTGTGTGTGTGTTTTTAAAGGATGAAGCTGCGTCTGGCCCTGTGAGCCATCGTGGTTTTGGTGAAAGACTGTCACGGTCACAGCTAAGGAATGCTTGTTGACTCGCGTATAGGAAAACCTGCTGAGATATGATTATTAACACAGTCCTGGGTTTTATATCAGGTTGCAGCAGCCCTGATGGAAAAGATAGCAAAATCTTAATACTTCACTGTTAGATGTGTCTTGTTTTTCACCGGCATCTATGGAGGGATTTAGCTCATAGTGAGTGACGGATAAAGGGTTGAATTTCCACTTTCAAGACGAGGAGATAGAAATCTGACTTTAGCGTTACATTTCCCTGTTTTGCAGATGACTGGTGTTTTTCGGGGGGACGGGGGGTACGTTATCAAAAGTCAGTACAAGACTAATGCTTTACTCCTTAAAGGCCCACCTCAGTGAAAAGCACAATTTTACACCTCTGTCTCTTTGAATTTTTGGGCAAATTATGATAATTGCTTATATTGATTATAATAATCAAATTAACCATCATTTTAAAAAAATATCCAAGTTTTAGTTGCCACTGAAGCAAAACGAAAATATTCCAGAGGTTGATTTATATTAAAAATGGTCAAATTAGGACTTTTATTGTGAAGGAACCAGTGTATTCGTCACTGTGGTTGCTACTGATGGTCATTGATCCTTTTAAAAATGCATTTTAGCACTGGTGGTGATTTTGCAGGGATCATGGTTTTACATATTGAGAAGCACCTCTGAACCTTCTGATGACCCATTTAGGTAAACTCTGTGTTGTGTGGAAGATTACTGCCACTCACACAGCATGAGGTCATGGTATTTGGGTAAAAAGGCATCGAACCAATTCAGTTCACGCTTTGTTTGGCTGTTCTGTAAACAGACAGGGTCGTTGTTTGTCCTTGGCAGCCCTCAGTGATCTACCTGTGTGATTACAACCTTTATTTTGAAATCCTTCTGATTCAGCGTTAAAACCAACTCCATTCACTCCTTCACTTTCTCCTCCTCTTTGTTGTTCGTCCACGTGCTTCTGTGTGATGAGACAGAGTTCACCCTGCACCAGCAGCTCAGGGCCACAAGCAGCAGCAACAACGGCAGCACAATGTGGGTTCAGTTTCTGCTCATCTCTTCCTTTATGGGACCATGTAAAGAAAAATCAACCCCTTGCTCTAACTGCCAGGTCAGGTCCTCAATCATTTGGCCTCAATGCCATTTGGCTCAGAGACTGTCCTCCGCCCAGGTCCAACATCTTGAATCAGCATCTCCACTGCACTACTTGGCTTTTAGGAGCACACACCAGCAGTACCTTTACTGATAGATACCTTATTACATAACCACAACACATGTGCCCCAGCTGTTGGGATTGTTTTTACTGGTGATATGGAGCACCTCTGGCATCTCCTGTTTGTACCTTTTCATCACTCAGCACCGGAGCTGTTTTACTGAGCACACTGTGAAACAAAAACAGGCCTGTGGCTTGTTGAATTCAGGTAAACTATGTTTTTTATAGATATATATCCAGCACATTCAGTTAGTAATGGAAATCGGTGATGAGCATTGTGAGGACTGTGCCATACATCTGACAGAAAACTTTGCAAATGGACATGATGTCGCTCATAAAACCTGACCTGAGCGTTACCCTCCTCTGACGTAAAATATGCTCTTCACATGGATGTGATTCCAAAAGTGAAACTATTGTGCAATAAATTCAAATGAATTGACTAAGGATGTCATCAGCACAGTTCAAAGAATCACAATGCCTCCTCTGCTCAGCATCAAGTAGCATCAAAGATGGAGTCGGCTCAAATAAGTGAGTATAACTAACAAAGAAGAGATCCTGAGCAGCTTTTTACCAAAGTCCTCTGTTATGAACTGCGAGGCCAAAGCAGGGAGCTGAGGCAGAGGCTCAGTGAGGTCTCTGATTATGGCTGTAGGCATAATCAGGAGCGCTTCATTATCTCCAACCTTTTATCAGCCTCTAGTGGTGAGCAGTGGAGTGAACGACCAGCAGCATGCTGACCCATCATAGTAGGTCAAGTCCAGGTGTTAGTGGTTCATGATGAGGCTGCTGATGTCCTGAGTCACTGGTTAAACCTCATGCATTTCAGCGCTGGGTTGTAAGTGTGTGGGTGGGGAAATGATTCCTGGAAATACATCCACTTGTGACTGATTACACTTGAAACGCAAAATTAAATTCATAAAGTTTTCTCCAGTAAATCTGCAGCAGGTTTATTTGTTGTTGAAAAGTCGTGCTCAGCCACCGAACCTTGGTGATTAACTTCAGAGTCTTCGGCCCTGTTATAGTATGTACATCATGTGAGCCCATTTCTCTCCAGACCACCATTTACACCCAGGTGGATGAGCCCCACAGGTATGCAGGGTGTCCGTCACAGTGATGGTGCAAGTAACAACTCAGTTGGAGAGCTGTGGTGAGGTTGGATGACTCACATGTGGCCCGTCTGCTGGAGAAAGCTGAGTATGATGTTGTGTGTGTGTGTGTGTGTGTGTAAGTGTTGGTGTATGTGTAGGTGTATGGATCACCTCTGTGCACAGCGAAAAGCAAAATATTTGGGAAACTCCAGTGTTTTTTTTACATTGAAGAAGAGATTACATAAAATGAAAAGTCAATTGTGTAACTGCAGTCAGAAAACAGGCACAGAAAGAGAACGAGGACGATAGAGAGAGAGAGAGAGAGAGAGAGCAAGAACGAGCATGTGGCTCACATGTGTCTCCCAGCTCCGGCTTCTTGTTGCATGGATTTGCATACAGAGCGACACATGAAAGTCACAGCAGGTCAGACAAACAACGGGCAGACGAGTCATTAGATGTGTGAGGCTGCTGTTAGAGAGAAAGTCGGAGCAGAAATCAAACGCCACTTTGAGCACCCAACTGGTGTTTACTGGAAGGGAGCAGGAATGCCAAGAATGTCTGCCGTCTGAGTTTGTCCCTGAATGAAAGGTGCTCATAAAACGTGTCCCAGGAAACCTTTGAAATGCTCTTCATTTCCAAAAAGGGGCTGCATGTTGGGAATCCCCGTCTTTCTATATCGCTTTACGGAGTGAATAAGAAAAAAAAAAAATCTGTTGCACGAATGAGATGAGAATCAAGACGTGACATTTGCAGCTTAGACACAATGGAAATAATGAGTCAGCATTTTCAGCTGTCTCCCACTTCAGATGTAAAGATCTAAAAAAAACTAGCTGGTAAAAAGTACAAGACTATAATCACATTTCTGGTCTATAATTAACATGGAGTAAAGAAAACAAGTTTATTTCCATTGTGATTGTTGTTTGAAACTTTGCATCACCTCATAACAATTGAACCATCTCCATGACAACTTAGCAGCTCCATCAGCTGAGGGAGGTCCTAAGCAACAACAGAAATAACAACTATTTTTCATTATCGATCAGTATGTGGTTTATTTAATCCCACAGGCCAAATTCAAACCCCATAGATATTCAGTTTGATGACATGTGTGACAAAGACAAGCTGTTTTCTTGACTGAAATGTTAGACTGCATTACATAACAAGTTTTCCCTTTTCAGTCTAATTAATCACTAATTAACTGTTATTGATTCAGTCATCGCAGCTCCAGTCACAAGATGTGGTTGAAAGCTGCAGAGATAAGCTTTTTGTCTTGTTGACTGAGACAAAAGAGCTGAAGCCTGTTTCTCAGTTTAGTTTTTACTTGCAGTGAAGCAGTTGGACGATCGTGACTCATCCCCAAGGTTCATTTCTGAAATTCAAGAAGAAATTCAAACCAAAACAAAATTTGGTGCTTTAATTGGGCAGAAAATATCAGCAGCACTGGGGATGGATGGGAGATTCAGACTGAGAGCAGGGTAAAAGGATGGATGGATGAATGCATGTTGACCCTGTGGCCTAAGCAGGCGGACGGAGATAGCGACATGGAGCACATACTTAATGTTCAGGTGATGTGAAGCAAACTTCTCCTTTATAAATACTGCATATGGTTCAGATTTTTATGTCTGGCCTCTTGTCAAAAGCTCAAAGTTTCCTGTTCGTCTGAAACTCAGACTCAGATATATTAGGACACGTGAAGATGCAAAAAGCCGCGAGAGGGTTAAGTCACTTTATGTCAGAAAATGCTAAACCTGTGGTGAGGGATTATCACAGTGAAGCCTGCGGAGAGAGTGTGTTGTGACATGCAGAATACGCATGAATATGCATGCAGGAACCCACCCAGTCATATTGGTCAGGATGCTTTGTCTACAAGGGACAGGATGTCTCTGGAGCAAATGAATTCAACTTATATGAAGCTGAACTCGGTGAACCTGAACTTAGATGGACGCGTCCTCCTCATCATGACGTACCTGGTGCTAGGGGGCATATCAAAGCATCCCCCTGATCCTGGCCGGGACCCTACAGGCCCAGCTTTCCAAAATAAAGGTGGCCTCATTCATCTTTCTTATTTGGCAACTGGCGTGCATGTTTTGAATTAAAAGATGCCCTGAACTCAGTCTAAGTTATAGTTGGTGCAGTGAATCAGCCCAGAAGCTGCTGATGTGAGCAGAGTCTCAGTATTTAATCCATGTCTAGGCTCAGTTTATTTATTTTCTCTCCTGGTTTCCCTCAAAACAATGAACAGTGAGGTGCCTTTTCACCTCTAGATCCTGAGTCATTTTCACCTAAATAATCCCTTTTTCTTCTCTTTACTTGAAAGTCTTTGTATTGGTGTTGTAACGAAGCCTGTCTGGGATCGCTGTCATGCAGGAAGTGATGCATTTTTATGTTTCCAGCAGCAGTAGCAGTGGTTTGACACAAACAGGGCGAGGACTACAATTAACATAGGCAGTGGCGGTCACAGTGGCTGAACAAAGAGCAGAGAGCTCCACCCACAGAGGCTTCAACACCTCATCAGCAAAAACAACCCAGAAGAAGACGTCACAGTACTGGACACAGTGTTTGACCACAGCGCTGGCAGAAAGAGGATTAAAAAAAAAAAAGAAAGAAAGTCCTCAGCTTTGTTTTTCATACTTGTGGGATGGAGGAGCTAATCTTTTCAAGTATTGGTTCAAGGAAAGGGTTTGAGTTTGAGTCACATCCTTCTCGTCCAGATGAGCTGAGAGAATGAAGAATGGTCTCAGATTGACAAAGGGAAACTGACTGTGAATTTAACTGAATGACACAACAGTGCTCATCATTTATGATGAAAAACGACTCACTCAAAATGCAGATGTTATTCAAATCCATACTTTGATGTAATTGGGTGCGATCCCCGTAACATTCCTTTCGCTTTTTTTTTTTTTTCTCTTTCTTTTATTTTCAGGCATGTTCCATTCACCGTGCCCATACAAGCACAGCAGTCACGTTGCCGGCCCTGTGACTAAGCATTTCGCTGCAGATTGAAGCATATTTTTGAACAGCTAATTTAGCAGGACTTGGAACGTAAATAGCTTAGCGCCCACTTTATTTGAATGACTCATGTTGGTTCTCATGCATGCCGTATATTGCATTCAGTCCCTGGGAAAATTAAACTTAGATGCCCTTACAGTTGCTGTACCAATCACCAAGCGAGCAACAGGTCGTTAATTAGAGGATGGGAAAGACAGAGACAGAGAGAGAGAGAGAAAAAAAGAGGAGTGGAGAGAGAGAATAGTGAGTGGGCTGTTGATGCTGATGATTCCTGGTTTTGGTGTGCGTGACTGCTGTGAGCAGAGCCTGGCAAACAGGATCAGAGATCAGTGGCCGTCCTAAGGCCGGAGCTTCAGTCCTGATATTACCTGCTGGGAGTCGCTCTCTCTGCTCGTTTCCGGGGGAGTTCAGAAGATTGCTGTTGTTTGTAGTGGCCCAGTGGTGATGTCCCAGACACAAGATCTCACAGAAACTTACGTGATCAGTTGTGACTTTGGAGGAAAAACAAATATGGAGGACGATTAATGTCGTTAACTGGCTGTCCTGGTATGAGCTCTCAGCATGCTAACACTTACCAGCCTGCATGAGTTTTCTTTTATCTACATTGGACCCCACATGTCCGTGATCTTCTGTCTCCAGAGCCCAAAATATCTGGTTGCCACAGTTCAATAGACATTAAGACCTGATTCAGCACAAACCAAAGAGCCTGAACTGCACCTACACAACATGTTTTCTTAAACTTGGTTTGGTACTGAGGCCTTGTTTGATTTGGCCACGTTACGGTTTCAGATTTGTGTGTGGCATTTTTCTTTAATTTTGCTTGCTCGTTCCCTCTTTGACTTCCAGGATGTTGGAGATGATTGACTTGCTGAAACCATAGCAGCCCCCAAACAGACTCCAAGTCACAGTTCAGACAACTCTACAACTCATTCTGGAGCAATGTAATGTCAGCTACATACAGTGCTGTGGCCATTGCTGTCTTTCAGTCTCTCACCACTAATGACAGTGGAGGATCCCACTTTTATAATTGTGTTTGCATTAAAATTACAGTTTGCGTGCTGCTACAGCATTGGATCATCGGCTGTAACTCGCTCCAGGGAGCAGTGGGAAACCACAAGTTCTGGGGAAATGTTATATGCAAACATATCAATTTGGGATTAAATATAAATATTTGGATACGCCTTTTCCTTTTATTTTCCACTTAATTTTTGTGTGGGATCTATCATTTTCCATTTAAGTCGTCAGTCACAGATTACCAGCTGCAGTAAATGTTTGAGTCTGGACTCATTTTGGTTGCATTGTTTAGCGTGCAGGGCCACAACATGGCACAGCTCTTTCCATGAACAAGAGTCGTCTCTTTAAGTGTTGCCTACAAAACACATGAGCAACCATGTCACAGAAACAAGGTAGAGACCTTCGAGGGATGTGTTGGACCTCCCTTTGTGTGTGTTTCACCGTCATTTTTCATCTCAGCTACACCTGTGAAGTTTTGCGTCTTGGTCTTTAAGATGCTTCACCACGTTCGTTGTGCTACGAAACGTTTTTACCATCACTTTGTCGCATTGTTTGCATATAGGCTTCTCACCATCCTCAGCCTTTCCCTGGTCATTTGCATCAAAATACTTCCAAATGACACTTGCGTTCAGTTTTTTTTTTTTTTTCCCCACTAAAACTTTATTTTCCACTAAAACTGGTTGTGATCACAGACTTCTATGTGATTAAACACGATGAGGTCTGTACATTTGACTTAAAACCCCAACATCATGCAGTTTAACTAGCACAGGCCACACACAGTCTTGTCATCATTATGACTCTTTGATAGCTCAGTCCTGTGTCTCTGCACGACCCCTCTCCTCTGTTTCCCGTCTTTATTATTTTGCTCTCTAACCTCTCCCACTCTGCACCAGTTGAATACTCTTCTATGTTTAATTCTCGCAGGAGCGGGGCAGAGTGTGTAACTGTTTCTCAGCAGATCAAAGAGGCAGTCACCCAATCAGAGGAAACATTGTTAATGCTGCTGATACCGTGCCGTCTGCCTATTTGCAGCATGTTCTCAATAACAGGAAGCCAGGAGAAATGAGTTCTCCCATAATTGCGTCGGGCTTGTTTTTCTCTTCCTCCCCATATAGTATTCTGGGGGTAAACCAGTGCCGACATCAAAGACTGGAATGTCGAATCTTGATCTTAAATCAGAGGGGGCTTCCACAACCCTGCGCCGCTAGTTTAATAAAACACTAATACCAGTTCATGAATGGGGCTGTCCACTGTGTATGTGTACACGGAGCTGGAGTCTGCACCGGACAAGTTTGGGCCGGGACAGAGCAGATTGCAGTAATGGATGTGCTGTGAGAAGGTTTTGCTTTGGAGCACAAACATTTCACACAAAGGCTGCACTGATATGAGTCTGAGAAGGGTGATGCTGATGTAGTGACGTAGTTTCTCCTCTTGATTGTCAGGCCAAACTTCAGGATTTGTTTGTGAGGTGACCTTGTGCCTCAGACTGTCCTGGAATGCTAATAAAACTCCTGCACACCTGTCTGTGTCAGGTTCTGGTCAATGAAAAGAACAGTGGAGATGGCAAGTGATCACCACCTGATGTGGAGTTGGATCACACGTGGTTGGAGGCTGCCAGACTCAGTGGACCCAGATGTGCGGATCTGTCTTACTCACGCCTCTGATTTCACCTCTGAGAGAACTCGTGCTTTAAAAGAGGAGGTTGGGGACATGATGTCACAATGGACACTGTTCAAAACTCCCATCATGAAAACAGCTGCAAGAATCTGCAAGCCAGAGGGTGGTCACTGCTTGTCGTGGCGGCAAACCAAGAACCTCATGGTGGAGTCAAACAGCGAGGGAGGCTGCCATGCTGGAGAAAGAGACCTCCCAAACCTAGTTGGACTGAGCGAGTCCAGGCTGAGCATGGAGGTATTGGCAGACCAGAAGTGTACAGCTGTGGTAACCAGATGAAAGCCCAGTGTGACAGTGGGAGTGGTAGAGTCTGTGATGAAGTCTGGAGATGGGTCAATGCAGGTGGCATCAGCGCTGACTTCAGCTGCAGATATTGTTGGAATGTGGAGGAAAAGTTTCGATGAGCTTTGACACGTCCTCCTCCACAAAGGAAACAGAGCACATGTCTGAGGCAGAGGTCGCTGTGGCTGTAGTCACAAACCTTCCCAACAGTTTGTTGGGGTTTGGAGTTTAACTGATGGTCGAGAGTGACTTCAAATCGACTTTTTATATGCTACCAACAGACAAGGTTGTTTTCTTTTATCCACAGTGGTGACGTCTTCTCACACTTTGACTATGACTGTGATCTCTCTATAAATGTTACGGGGAATTCTTCTGATTTCCACAAAGTTTACCAGCAAAAAATACTTGATGCACTAAACCCCCCTTTTTTTGATTTTGATCTGTTACATACATATATCATTTATCAATACTGTTGTTTTGTCAATTCACTCTTGTCTTCATTGTCACAGACCAGACATGCAAACTATGCAATGGAATCTCAATCAGTGACGCTGTCGGTTCAATATCCAATAAACTAACTACGTCAATATCGAACCCGATACTGAAACTGGAACGGATCGGTCCCACATTTACAGTCTGAAGTTTTTGCCATCCTTGTTTGAAGTACTGGGCACCAGGACAATGTGAAATGTAAATCCTCAGAGCGCACGTAAAGCAGTCTACGGCCTGTGTGGTGGAAATATGAGCGGTTGAGGATTACATCTGGAAGACAGACAGATGTTGTTCTTCAGTAGCTGTAAGCTGTTTTCCAATTTATTTGATTGTTTACGGAATCACACAAGTACCTAACACAGACACACTCAGACAGAGAGACGTGAACCGGAGGCCTTTCCAATGTTAGCTGTTCCAAATTTACAGACACACACACCAACGTAAGCTTACAGTAATACTGAGGTGAAATCCCCTGTGATTGTGGCTCTTTGTTGTTTTTGGTGCATCTGCTCCCCATTATGTGTGTGTTAACCCTCTCTCACATTCAAGTCTTTATATACTGATTACATAATGTAGGATAAGCGGCTCATTAGGATCATGATTACCACCATCTTTAAGCGGGCGTCCTGTATCGGCCTGCAGAGCACGGCAGATGACTCGCTGCTGTCAGACCAGTGAGTGTGACAAGAGCGGGGATGCTACTACCGTCTCAGAGAGGAAACCTCATTTAGTGTAATCAGGTCCTATATGACAGTGATATTTGCTTTCTATTGAAACAACTGGGCTCTCACAGTTACTTTTTTTTTTTTCGACTCATGATTAATGCTCATTCTCTGATGGTACATTTTGAATGTGATTAATGCACTTATATATGATCTATAGACACTCATTTGATTAATCACAATTGAATGTTTCAATCCATCGAGAGCCCTAATAAACAAAACATGTTGTTTTTAGTAAGGCAAGTTGAATTCACATCAAAATAGATAAGCAACACTTTATTAATTTCCCAGGGGATTCTTGCGTGTGTGCCTGTGTGTGCTGATGTGTTTTTGTATGTTTGTATGTGTGTGTGTGTGTGTTTTGAGCTGAGTAGGGGGTCGTTATGAGCAACTTGAGGAAGCAATTACCAGGTGCCACAGGCTTGATAAGTGCTACAGGCTGAGCACTTGACATTACAGCGGCCGTGTGTGGAGACACATCAGTCTTGTCTGTCACAGGCTGTGAGGAGTTTGTCTCAAGGGTGCACTTGGTGTGTCGGCCCTTGTAGAGAAGAGAGGAGCTGACAAGCTAATCAGTGCCTCTTCACCTCGTGACCTCTCAAAGGTCTGAGGGAATCCGCTGATAGCTCCGTGTGTGTGAGCGTAGTGATGCCTTGACTTCTGTTTACACTGTAGAGATAAAGTCAATCCAAACATTCCTGTAAGATAGCAGTGTGTCGATCAGAGACAGAGCAGGTCCAGCTTTAGACTAAATGTGACTGATCTTGAATATATGATGTCTGTTATCAGTGACAGCAATAATGATAAATAAAAGCTAAATATACAAATTAGATAATAGACCATCAACCAATGAGAGAGAGTTTTTGTTTTTCCATCACATCACCTGCATGTGCATGAGGCTACGAGAAGAACCGTGTTTTAAACATCCACTGAAACAATCCACCATCCATTTAAATGTGCACTTCATGTCGAATATTTTACACGACACTGACAGAACAGCTTCCAGGAGACATCACTGGGAAGTCTGAGGAGGAAACGTGTCACTGCAGCTCCTCACCCCAAAGGCTTATCAACAGGAAACACTATGGACATCTCAGCTGATGCACTTGCTGCACGTGTAGATTCAGAATATCCCCAAATAGAAACTTTATTGATACAATGCCGTAGACAAACACTGCAGCGTCAGTTTTTTTTTACTTCCAAACCTGCCACAGCTGATACTTGGAGGTCAAAGCATATTGATTTCGAGTTGAACTAAAACAGTGACCTCATTGACCCTCACTGTGGATTGTATTTCTGCAGGTGTGGCCTCAAGTTATACTGTATGTTTTTTGGGGGGTTTTAGGGCCCGACCCAGCAGCAATTCTGTCACAAATGAAATACAGTCGTACACAGCTAATCTGCAATAGCTGCCCTCAGCCATTCATCCATAAATAACTCTGACTGATTAGTTTATTGTGTGTTTCCTCGCTAACATGTCAACTCTGACGGCAGCAGATGACGTTGACACCCAGTGTGAGCTTCAGAAGCGAGTTTCCCCTGGATATAACATACTACAATATCACGGGAGGAGAAAAGCCTACTTTATTTGGCATAACATCGTTCACAATTGTGTTTTGTCGTCTTTTCCAGAAAAACTGGCTGTGAATAAGTTTCGTTGTAAACTTCCAGTAGCATAGGCAGGGTTATTCACTTGTTCTTGATTGTTTTAGACTGCACAGTAACTTACATGAGGTGCTCCTGATCCACTCTGCTTCTCATGTGATCATCACGTCGCATTTTCCTGATCATGCTGTACAAAAGTCTTTGTAATGTTTGTTTTACGTGTCTGATGGAGTTGTCGTCACAGAAGGAGAAGCCTTGGACCGAGATCAGAGCTTTGATAAAACATTTATTTTTACTCCCACGGCTGCACGCTTTTGATCCCGCTAAGAGTTTTATGTAATAATACAGTTTACCTTTGATTCAACTTTAATATTGTCATCAGAGGGATTTTAAGACCCTAAATCTGTGATTAAACACATGCACAATTCCCAAAGGTGACATTGCTTCTCTTTGAAATCATTCACGCCTCCGTGCGTCATTAAAGCACTTAATGGCCTATCCAAGCATTTAACCGGGAGAGGGACACAGAGGAGAATGGACCTGTTGTGCAGCTGACCCGGCATGGGAGAGAGAACAGAAAGAAAGAAAGGAGACGGAGAAGAAGTGAGAGGAGTGATGGGTGGTGAGAAGATCCACTGAGCTCTCTTTCTCTCAAATATGAGAATAGGGATTAGAAAGTGAATAGCGGTTACCTCCACGTTGACCTGCTAGCCGCTGTAATCAAGGACAGTGTGAGTGATGCCATGATTGGCCAAAAGGAAGAGGCCAGTGACAGTAATCCTTGGGAAAATGTGGACCACAATGACAGGTTGTGCTTAGAGACGACGGCAGCGGCTCCATCACGTTTCAGAGCAGAGGAGGAGAGATTTGAGAGCAACTTCCTCTTTCTTTTGATACTTCTAAACTCTTGGGGGCTTTGAAAAGAGGCCATGAGGTCCTGACAGCCACTTTGGAATAGAAACAGAGAGAAGTAGAAAAGAAAAACACTCACAATAGACACTTTATTAGACTCCATGATGAAATACCTCAGTATAATATCATCTAAATGGGTTTAGGCCGTGCAGCTGCTAATTCCTCTGACCACCCGTGATTAACTAATTACTACTGTGATAAGCCGACCACCTGCCACTATAGCTACACTATTTTTTTTTTTTTTTGCTCTGACCAGTCTTTGCAAAGCTTCAATTAGATGGATACCTCCAAAGTATAATCTTTTACACAATCTTGGATACTTTAATGAAACTCTTGTACCATGTTTAATCTGAGTTTAATCTTCACTCGAGACATTTGCCAAATCAATTCCTGTCACCACCAACATATGTTATGATAACGTCATGATTTTAAAATACTTTTTCGACCACCTAGGTGTGGAGTAGCACTACAAACTGCTCCTTGTAAGAGGTGGTGCGACTGATACAGGATACAGGATAAAATGTAGTGGGCCTAAAGTAAAGCCCTGAGGACACCACAGACCAGGTAGACTGTTTTATGGGAGGAACAGTCACCTGTTAGGTCAAGTGAGAACCTGAGCCAGTTAAAACTCTGCCAGAGACACCAACCCAGTGTCTGGGGCCTGTCCAGCAGAACATTATGATCTGCAGTATCCTATTCTGCACAGACAGCCATCCACCATGGCTGATTGACAAGTGAAAAACACAGAGCAGGAAAAAAAAAAAAACGTCTCACAGGCAGAGATCACCGCATGGCTTTAAAAGCAATCTTGACAGGCACATGAACTTTGTCACAAAATGTTTTGCCATAGCAGGGGTACTGTTGCATAACTGTACCTGTTTAAAGTATTAGAGTCCTTGTGGGGGGCCAAGTTATCAATTAACAAACCCGCACGGATACTCTGCCACCCACGGGCTCATTGGAAATCCTTCTATACCTCTGAACTCTGTCAGCGTTTCTGGTCCGCTGGCTGCTCCGTCATTCAGGGGCTTTGATAGGGAGATTATAAGGGAGCAGCTTTTATGCTTGATGTCCACCGGGGTACACAAAGAACACAGCTTTGTCCATTTTAAACAGACTAAAGAGGGACATTGTTCTCCTGTAATCCAGCTTCAAGATGCAAATCATAACTAAGTGCTGAGGAAGAGAGTGTTCTGTTTGCTCAAAATCCCCCAGACACATCATTATCTGGCCGTCAGAGTTATTGTCTTAGATCCATCACACATAACTTTTCAAGTCATACAGCTGGCAAGCCAAACTTTATCTCTGGGCCTGGAAGTCTGTGGCAGTCCAGCTGTAATCTTAGATCTCGAAGGGGATGAGACTGGGATGAGGAAGGGATGAGACCGGACCAGACGTCCAGATTGCTGCAATGAATGACAGAGAGAGAGGAACAAAGAAAAAGAGGAAGGGAGGTAGAGACAGACCAAGAGAGTATGTTTTTTTTTTTATGTGTGTGTGTGTGTGTGTGTCCATGTTTTTCTGTGGTTGCTCAGCCAGTTCCCTCTCTGTTATTATGGGCATTAGCCTACCACAGAAGCCACATATTGAAAGGAATGCCTCCTCAGTTTACTGTGGAGTTTTACAGAAGACAAACATTTGTTGCTTAATTGTTGTTTGGTGACATCATGATGTGGTCCAGGGATTTAGTCTGGGGAGGACGTTAGGTTTTGTGCAGAATCAAAGGAGGAATTCATCAAATAAATTCAAATTCCCTGCATTTTCTTTGATTCATCATGGCTGAGTTATCTCTGAGTTTCACTGCCACCTCGACGACAACAAACTAGAAACCACTCCTTTCTTATACATCAAATGTGGCTTTGGATAACGAAAGACAAATAGCAATTACACAGGATAATAAAAACCAGAGGGGACAAACGAATAAATACAAAACACACAAACCAAACACTGAGCTGAGCAGATGGCTCAAGCTTTTATTATGACAAGTTGCTTGCAAGCATTTTTTTTTTTTTTTTACCAATATTAGAAAACATAAAACATTTCAGAAGATGCGGTGGAGCAATATCCACCGACTGTTAAAGAGCCTCCAGTAAATGACATGTAAAGTATTTCAGATCGGGCTCATTAAACCTCAACTTAACAATGTAACTGGCTTGTATTTACAGACACCTCCTGCAGTACGTGTGAGTGCACTCTTGGCTGAACTGGTCACCAGTAGAGCTTCTCTGTGGGTCACCACTTGTCCAGGCAGCTGAGCAATGTTGAGCTTACTGGAGCCAGATAACTCAAAGAAAGCCCAGCTTAGTTAAACTTGCCTGCTCGTCATACAGGCCCTCAGCTGCAGTGACTCCTATGAGGCGGTGCCCTTGCAGCACCTGATCACATTTCTTACATGCTTCAAGGATCCCAGGTGCTAGCTTACATAAGACGAGCCACTGACACGGCCGTTCACCAAACCCAGTTATGCCTGGAATGGCTTTTTTTTTAATTAACTTGTACAGTCTGTCTTTATCTCAGTTTCTCTGCCTCCTTCGATCTGTCACTGTCTCAGATGTACAGCAGGGCACACCAAGGGTCATCTGTAGATGAAAGACGTAAAGTTCATTTCTATACAGGACACTGTTGGCATTTGTTTCCAGAGTTCAGGGACCAGCTGTTTTCCTGTGGAAAGGTGTCTCAGAGATGCCTCACCTGTGAGCCAATTATAGTAGGATGCTTAGCTGATGGTGGCACACCCAGGTAACCATAAACTTTAATGTTTATCGTGACTTTAGGGGCATATAAAATAGCCGGAGTAAGACAGTCAGGTTGTGTTTTGATGGTTCAACATGCAAATCAGTGGTTTTATGAGGCAGTTTTGTCTCTAAGAGTGGCCTTAGGCATCTTCCATCTTCACCTCTTGTTTCACAGAGCTATTTCTGCACAAGCCCTGAGCTCTCAGCTACACACACTGTAACATTAAACTCGTTCACTGTGGTGGGTCGCACAGAGGAGGGGAGCTGGGTTTGTGTGCAAGTCACTTTCCAATTTATACATTTCCATCCAATGGGGAGTCGTGTTTATTAAAAACCAACTTCAAAGCCCCGTTTGGTTTGACTTAACTACGGTCTATAAGTTTTTCTGTTAAAAAAAACAAAAACAAAACAAGACCGGTAGCCCCCTCACGACCGGCTGTGTGATTGTTTTTCTACTTGTGTCAGTGGCAGGTCACAGCGCTGGGACTAAACATATGTTATCTCGCTTTTGTTTGATTTATTACATTAGAAGATTTTGCTGCCATCTATTTTCCCCCAGCTGACAGGCTGAATTACATAATATACAAACCAGCGGACGACCTGTGACCCCGCTCGTATGAAGAGTTGTTTGGCTTCCCTGAATTGCGTCGATTCCAGTGGAAACCTCCGCACATCAAAGAATGTCTTTGCAAAAAAAAAAAAAAAAAAAATGTCGATTGACTCTTCCAGGACGGGCCTGCAGTGGACAAAGGTGGGTTTTGTGTAGTGAAAATGGTCCATAAAGGCCCATTGAGGAGCAGAGCAGGGGAATAAATGTGAGCTGATTGAAGAAGGCGTGTTGTGACGAGATGGAGGATGTGTTTGGAACAGGAGCTCAGCTGTGAGACGGCCGCATGAGAGTGTTTCCTGTGACGGGAGACGCAGCTATGCCAAAAATCTGAGTGTAAATATGCGAGTGTGTGCCATCGATGCTTACATTACGACTGCTCATTGAATATACATAGACTTTAACAGACTGATTGATATGGACACGAAATGTCGCAGGAGTGAGTTTTATGTAAATCAGTTTTCTGGTTTCTGGAACTTCCTCTGTCATAAAATCAGTCTCCCTGAACTGCATTTCTGTTGAATGCATTTCCTTCTTTGACATTTTTTACAGTTGATCACATTGATTTTCAGGCTGTTTACTTGATGGTTCATTGCAGTGTTCCCAGTTTGGTGGTCAAGGTGGTGCAGTGGTTGGCACTGTCACCTCAGAGCAGAGCGGCTGGTTCGAGGTTTGATCCCGAGGCCAGAGGTCCTTCTGTGTGTGTTCTCCCTGGGCCTGCGCTTTATCTCTTCCTCCCATAGTCCAGTAACATGCACATTAGGTTCATTGTTGAATCGCCTGTCGGTCACTTTTTGTTGTACTCGTAAGAAGCTTTATAATGTCTATAATGAGCTGTTGAATGTGTAGTATGAAGGTGAACTGCAGGGTCAGCTGAGGCTGAGGCTCTGAGGAAATGAGTGTTTTGGTTTTATAGCTGTTACACAGTGTTTTTGTTTACTCTCCACCTTGTTTCCAGCTGTAGCAGCTGTGATAAAAGCTCTGATCACCTCACTGTGCACAACCTGCCCAGCACCAGGCAGCACACAGACAAAGACAGCAACCAGAATATGGCCAGAAATACGACTTCAGGGTGACTTCTTAAAAGGCTGGTCAATGGATATAGCGTGAGTGTGTACGTCAGGTGTCTACATATTCACTCTACATACACATAAATTACGCAGACAGGTGTGTACACACTCGCACAGGCTGAACGTATGCTCCCCGATTGCTGCCTGGAAGAACCATATATCTAAGCTGCGTTCCAGCCTGAGGCTCAGTCCAGCAGAGTGAACAGTTCAACGCCTCAGTAGGATCCTCCATTCACAAGAATCAGTAGCAGGAAATCAAGTGCTCTCCAACAGTTTTATTAGCCATGTGAGGGAATCTGTCATCCTCCTACTCCTCTTCCTCCTCCTCCTCCTCCTCCTGCTGCTGCTGCTGCTACTGCTCGCTGATGAGAAATAAGAGATGCTGAGGCGAGCGGCTGCCCTCCATCATCTCAAAAGGCTTCAGCCAAACTATACACAGCAGAGGAGAAATCTGACCGAGGCCGACAACACCGGCAGGAAATTAATGACATTCCCAAAAGTAAGTGGCCGCCTTTGACTGGGATTGAAATTCAAACACTTGGCCTGCTCCTTCACTCAGCTCTCGGATGAAAAAATATTATTTTACATTTATTTCATAATTTAATTAAGCGCTTTGTGACATGCTCTAATAAAAACTGATAAATTCAGAATACATTTTTGTACTTCTGCCTGAAAAAATATACGTCGACATGCCAGCAATGACACGGCAACTTTTGATATCACTGCAACCGCATGACCGGCTATTTGCAACACGTCGGATGTGAAGTTTAATCATTCGTACATGTCATTCAGTCGTCAAATTAGAGGTTTTAGAAAGAGGAGAGAAGAGGAAGAAAAAAAAACCACAACCATGGCCGGAGTGGAAGGAGCTGAGGCAAAGAGAGAGCCGGCAGACAGAGCGTGACCTTCTGGTGGGAAGGGAAAACATCTGACAGGAGACGCAACTCAGGGATGAAGATGGATCACACCAGAAATAGCAAAGACATTTTTTTTTCTTTTTCTGAAAGGACCAAGACATGAGCTGCTACTCAACAGAGTATTTGTCCTCATCTGTGCAACAGTTTAGTGTTACATATTTGCAATCGCTGAAGTTTCCCACTGAAGCCTCAAACAGCTGGATGCATACCTTCTAATCACAACCAAGTCAGAGCGCGTGTCAAGTGTTTTTAGCCACGGTGTAGCGGCTTGGTCTAACACTTGGCTCCAGGTTTCAAATTCCTTGATAAATATTCAATAGATTGCCATTAGACTTCACAGAGGATGAATCCTAATGATTCTGGTCTTCACCATCACCCCTGCTTTTCCTGTGGTGCTGTCAGGAGGCGGCTGCTGCTGCTGCTGCTGCTGCTGCTGCTGCTGTTTTTATGAGCATCAAACATTTTTTAATCTTTTATTTTTATATCAACATTAAGATCTTTCTCAAGATGAATTTCCCCCTCGCACCCTTATCAAGTCTAACTTTTAATTTCTTCAGCACTTTGATCAAAGTCCTGAAATGTTTGCATGCAGGCCAATGCTATCATTTGAACTACTGTATGCAAGTCCGGTTGCTTTTCCGCTGTTTTGCTAACCCTCCTCCTGTTTTCAATGAAGCCGGTGAGAAAGCAATCAAAAGAGCGGTAGATAACGTCATTTATCACATATGCGTTACGATGTGTATATTTGTGCAGTCTTGTCTGTCATAAACAAGAGATCACGTTTGTGTCACAGTGCCGCCGAGATGAGAGCTGGGACACCGGGTCGGAGGCGCTGACCTTGCAAGGTTGGTTTTCGGCCAAGAGACGCTGGGTGGAAGGCAGAGAGCCTCCGTTCTCCCTGTAAACATCACAATCACTCTGAAGCTGTTTAATTAAGGTAAAAATGTAGCATAGTTGAGCTAAAAATCCTGCATAGTTCCTCTCCTCCACCTAACACTCAAATCACTGCCGGACCTCACACGGGGTCGTGAAACAGGAAAGAAAAACATTTGTTGCTCTATTTTTACACCATTGTCTCTTAAATGAGAACCTCGCTCTCTTCTCTCTGATGTTGCACTGTTTCTCGTTACAGAGATAATTCTGCTACTTGTGAGTCATTTTGTCCATCTTCTGGTCTGCAACGCGAAGAAACCTATTGTTTTGTGCTGCTAAGTGCTGTTGCAGATTTCCAGTAAAGCAAACAACACCATCACGTTGTCAAATGTTTGATTCATTACCGACTGAAGACAGCTGGACTGGTGTTGTTTTCAGCTTGAGTGTGTGTGTGTGTGTGTGTGTGTGTGTGTGTGTGTGTCATCAAGGCAAAATGTGGTTCTGGAGACACCTTGAGTAACAGGAACTACTGCAGAGGTTTTGAATACCTTGGCAGGTGTCTGTCTGTCTGTGGGTATCGCATCCATGCAAAAAAAAACAGTCACGAAACCTTATAGGTGTCCCTGAGTATTCATGTGATAGAAACATCCGCTCAGTACCAACTGGTCGGACTGTGACAGCTGGTGTGATGCTATTCCAACATGGTCTCCAGTTTGACATGCTGTTCCCTTGTACTCATTGCATTTGTCTTCACGGAGCAGTGTGATGGAAAACAAGCTGATTGGCAGGACAAAGACTGAACCTCAACCAAACCAGAGAAGTCTTTATGTTGGCTCCCTCTGCCTCGTTTTATTAAAAGTAAATACTCAAGATAAACGGGTACATACAGTGGACGGACTGGGGGAAATACACTGATTTGCTGGGTGTGCAATTACAGTCCTGTAATTACAGCTGCAGCCACATTATCAGTGAGGGTGAACAGACGCTCTGTATTACGCTGCTATGCAACAGCAGATCTGTCTGTCTCTCAGCATCACATCATGGCTGCCTGTTAGACAGCATGCTGCGCTATCATTGCCCACACTTAATAAATCCCACAACAGCAAAGCAAAGGATCCATTGTTTTCTCAGAACTGCTCTGTCATCCCAGCAGTTTCTGTCTTGCATGAATTACGCATTTGCAGAATGTGACTCATCATCATCTGTGCCACGCCATAATGAAAAGCAAATGATCCCTAAGTGATCGGCAAAGTCACCCGGCAAGTCTGAAATTCCTGTGGCTGCTGCTTCCATTTGGTAAAAATGTCTTGATGTTGGCGTCACATCTTGCACCTGTGAGGAGGCTTGTTTGTGTGCAAAAAAACAAAACAACTCGTGTGCACTACACCAAACACAACAAAGTTATTTTCTCCAGGTTGGACAGCTGAGGACGAACACCAGTGAAAGCCACGAGAGACGAGCCAGACTTTAAGCATTTTTGCTCACGCTATCTGCCCTCCTTCACATTTATTGTAATTGAAAGCACCGAGCTGTTACAACCTCCTGCGATCCTTCGGCAAACGCAGAACACAAAACCACATTGAAATTATTTTCCCCTGTCGTACTCGTTACTCTTTTCATCTGCCCTCTAACAACGGCTCATCAAAGACGGCGAAGGGAACATACTGTAAGGATGAGGTCTGAGGTTTGCACGCTGCGCACAATGGGATTCATGGTGTGAAAAACAAAAAAAAAAAAGAAAACGAGAGAGAGAGAACACATGATGATTAAAACACCCCCCCCCCCAAATAAACATCTGCTAACCAGACAAGTGTTGCAAGTTTCACTTAATCTGCGTTAAAGTAGCTTGGAAAGATTATCTGGATCGGGAGGTTAAAGTGCTGCTGGCGGTTCATTGTGCAACGCTGTCTTTGGCCTAAATGGCATCACAAGAGGCTTAATAAAGTTTAAAGTTTCAGACCTCTAGGGTTGGTGTTTGTGCATATGGTGGAGTAAATAGGCCCAAGAGCAGACACATGTCCAGCTGCTGGGCGTTTAAATAAACCACCTGTAACTTTATGGCACAGTAAACGTATTCATAGACCTTCATTTCACACATAATGCACTTTACTGAAGGACTTCCCCTCCGCTGCTACCGTAGGAGAAATCCACGGCTTCTTATAAAAAGCCTTTATTGCAGCCGCTCTGCTCTTACATAATTGTCCAGTGTAGTTAAAAAATGTCCCCCGTCTGCAACTAGCCTTTCAATTAGCCTCAGATGCCCCGCCGCTGCCACTATGGTGCTCAAGGCCGTAGATGGGTTAGGGTTAAGTTAGTCCAGATTTTTATCTCAGGCCTCGGAAGCGACCGAGGAGCGGCATATTTCAGTGGCAGGCCCGGTGCAGATAAAGCTAATAACACCAGGCACGGAGTGAATCGCAGAAGCCTCTCGATTAGGCTGCAGACGAGGAAATGTGGAGGAATGTGTGCTTTTTCAACACCCCCGCTGTGATCCCATCTAAACAAAACAGCTACCAGTGTTGGAGCTGCTACTGAGCGGCCTCACACTCCCTCCTCTCTCCTTCCCTCCAAGATCATGGGCATATTTTAAAAACATGATGATTAATGCAGACGTGAGCACAATGGAGCCTGTAAGAGAAAACACAAAAAGAGCGATCAGACTTTAGCAAATTCTCACGAACGCCATCACAGAGGTTGCAGGGATGGGTTTCAGCATCATGCTTGAAATGCTTTTGTAAATGAAACACGCAGTAAAAAAAAAAAAAGAAAGAAAGAAAGTTGTCAAGCTTTAAATCTGTCAGCTCTCACTTCTCTATCTGCTGTGCTGCAGCTGGTGCTGCTCACACTCCTGAGGGATCTACACTCAGCAGCAGAAGAATTTTTACAGTCGCGCCAATTTAACAATAAAATAAGTTTTATTTTATTGTATATTTGAGTGACAAGGATTAAAAGGAGAAAACTCCAGAGTGACAGCTCTTGACTTTATGATCTATACTCGGGCTAAAACGTGTCATGGCGGTCGCTTCAGTTTCATGCAAACAGTTATTTTTTTCTGAAAATGCTATTTCCAGTTTGTTTGGGTTGAGCTGCAGAGTTACAGATAGAGGACGAGGTGTCCAACGAGCAGGCTGACTGCAGGTCAGTACTCATTATCCTGCATCTATCCAGCTTAAACCTCGGAGCGGAGGTGGAGTCCAAAGTGGAGATGTTCTCCACCTTGTGTGATGACGTCCGCTGCATTTACAACATACGTTTGTTTCGACAAAGAAATGCGTCCAAAATGAACAGAACAAAAATTCAGTGTCAGCAGCAGCTCGCAAAGAGCGAAAACAGCTCTCTCTGTGCAGGAGGTCAGCTCTAACTGTCAGTGACAGTGACCTGATGGGTTTTCCATCACGGGCCTGGATGTAACTGTGTCCGTGTGCGTCATGTTTTAATTGTATCTACACGCTCGTTATATAAACCCATTCACTAAAAAAAAAAAAAAATGGGGGAAGATTCCTTGCAGGAAACGTTCCTCTGTAAATGAACTGGTTCATTTGTTTTTCCCTCAGAGTTTCCACAGACACTGCAGCCGTGGTGTAAGATTATATAATTAGTTTAAGTGGTGCAGAATTAGTAGAAAGCTGCTGCTGTTGGACCTTCAGCTCTGCGCTGATCTTCATGTCGCTCTGTGAATAATTGGAGGGAATCAAACCCAACAATAACTCTGCTCAGCCCTGGAACGCCAGCGATTAAGGAAACAGATAAAACCCAACTTTGCTTTTTAATGAATAACTTGCATAACTGTGTCTTTATTATATCATCCTCCTTGGAGAAGCTATGATCCCTGAGCTACTGCTGCTTCAACCAAAAACTACAGCTTGCATAACACTTGGCCTGTTTTTGATTTTGATTTTTTTTCTTAAAAAGTGGCAGGTGCGCCATTAAATCCTTTCCTCCATATATGCGGACATGCTACAAGTCATTTCCAAAAGCCAGGCACCAAATTGCCTGAATCCTGATGTCAGGGAATCGACTTATACATCCATTCATTATATAAACAGAGCCCTTGGTTTAAAAGCCCCTCGATCAGAGAGATTAATTGGTCAGCATCCATAAGGAGTGATCTGATGCCAAGTGTAACAATTTAACCAGCTCATCCATTAAATGCGACAGGTTTCATTTAATCCTCTGCCAGTAATTCACAGGGTTTACAGCCCCGGCATGAATCAGGTCATTTAAACACAAGTATAGAGTGTCCAGTCCATACGACTGTATGCACACATAACGTAACCCGGACAATAAACAAACTGTTTAGTCAAAAAAAAAAAAAAACACGTCCATTCATCTTTGGTGAGAAGGTGATTGTTATGCAATCTATCGCTGTGTGTAAATATTACATAACCAGGAGCGGGTCTTGGTCGTGTTGGTGGACACACTCCTGAGATGAACCAGATGCCGGCTCAATTAGCTTTAGGAGCACACTGGATTCATTGAGTGCAGTGGAGGTTCCACATATCCTGTCTGTGTGTGTGTGTGTGTGTGTGTGTGTGTGTGTGTGGTTTCCATCTCCACAGAGCACCTAAGTCATTTCTGAAGTAACTGAGGGCACTTTGTAGCGTGGCTTTCTGTGATTATCTCATCACGATGTGTTTTGAGTCAAATCTTTGATCAGTGATCGGTCGCCTCCTCTCCTGCTGCAACACATCCAACACAAACAAGATGGTCTGGAGATTGGTCCTGTGAAGAAGTTTTCGGATGCATCATAAAAATCCTTCAGTTTGAGATAAGGGCGTCGGTTTCTGCAGTCAGTGTCCTGCAGCTGTGACGAGAAATGAGTCCCGGTTTCAGATCAGCCAGTATTAAAAAAAAACAATAACACCTTTAATTACCCACTAATAGGCTGTGATTCACTGAGACCGCACAGCAAGTGATGAATGAATATGCGTCTGTTCTTGTCGGGCTAAGTTGCACAACTACATGTAATATTATGTTATTTAAGGCGGTAGGAGAATGACTCCGGCAGTTTCCCAGCAGCCTCTGGTGCATGTGCGGGGCAAGTCAAGTATAGCCCAGAGGAGGAGAATGAAGTGCAGGTCTAAACAGAAGTCAGCTGATGGTGATGGCTAACACCTGGAGCTACAGCGCACCAGCAAAACAATGGCCATGTGTGTTAGTACAGTAAAAGAGTGCAGGGTCACAGGGGAAGTGTGCAAGATGAGTTAATATTGTTTATATACTGTCAAACCTCGGCTTCGATCTCTATTAGTTTACACTATTTATAACACTGTTATTACACTGGCAGCATGAAATGTATCTATCAAACTTTACTGTCATTATTATTATAGCAGCACAGTAGTAAATACATGCTAATGCCAAGCATAAGGACAATACTACGATCCACTTCCTGGTGAATTCCTCTCTTCCCTCATGATTTATCCTAAATCTGGCACAAAGCCACCTTCAAACTCGAAGCTTTCCGATCTTCTTCATCTGGGCAGAATGTCATCTGCTTCAATCTGCTGCAGGACCGACATCAATGATCACCGTAAATCTTCCGAACTCCCCCCCCTCGCTCTGTTTTCTGCCTCTTTTTCAAAGTTAAGCTTTTTCTTGCTCGGAGTCAGGCTCACATATAATGTGACTCTCCCTCCCACTGAGAGGCCCTGTGCTTTGGGGTCCTGGGAATGGGGAGCAGATGCTGGAGGGAACATCAGGTACCGGACAACCTGAGGGTGGGGAGAAGGGAGGATGTCTCCTCACAGGCCTCAGACAAACATTTCCTCAAGCCCACAGTCTGTCTTCTTTACTCAGCTGTGGTCAGTGTTAAAATCTTTACTCCTGGGTGACAAACACTTATGTAATCATTTGGGATACACTGACAACACAGAAATTGAGTGTGTTGTGTAATTTTTTTTAATAATATTAAGGGCTTACAGGGATTTACCACAGAGATGTGTCACCCAACTCTGCAGCTCTGTGGAGCATTTCAGCCACTTTAAGCCTCCGAGTGTGAAAAACCCTGAACTCATTAACCTCATTTAAAGCAGCAGGACGTGAGAAGTTTAAGACCAGCAAGCAAACTGAAGCTGATTTCTGATAAAACCCAAATCAGTTGAAATGATAAAGTGTTAGTACTGGACTTGTGTCAGGTGGCTGGAAAACACATCTGTAAAGAGTGCATGTGTTTCTACTAACACACATTAGATAACACATGAATCAGGTTCTTGTGCTCCCACATGGCAAATGTCCACAGATCCACACCGAGCATCTGATGCTCAATGTGCACCCACTCAGCAGGACACGCCACAGTCCTGGTGTCGCAGTGTTGACATAGTGGATGGATTAGCAAAGGTAGATCCAGCCTGGTGGGGAACAAATCCCCTGCAAAGCCGTGGACACGATCCCTTACACCATGAAAAGAGTTCATCTCTTAGTTTTTGTATCCTGAATTATTATTTAAGAGCCACAAGCCAAAGAGCACAGAAGCAAACCTGGAGGGAAACTTTAAAGGTTTATGTACCTGGTTGTTTGATCACATCTACTCCCTGGACTGAACCACTGCACGGCTCTCCTGCTGCCTTTAGTGCTGAACTATAAAATATATCTTCCCCTGTGCTTCTGATGTGATGGGCGACAAAATCCACAGTACAAATGTATATTTAAAAGTTTATCTGACTCCAATAATTGGGCTCCAGTTGTAAAATAAATCAAGAGGATTGGTTCTTGTATTAAAAACACTTAGATATTGTTTTGATTTGTCTAACTCTGCTGAGGTAAACTTCTTTGCTCAGTGCATTAAACTATGGACTGTGACGACCTCAGTGTGTGTTACACAGTCATCTATTAAATGTTAGCTGAGTTACTTTTTAAGCCGTCTGGACACCTCAGGGCACGACACACATTCTGCTCCATCAGGCACGGTATCTACAATAATCACTGAAATCCTCCCAGTCAGACTTGAACAAACCATCTAGTCTTTAAAAAAAGTGTGATTTCACAGTCTGGGAGCAGGGAGGGCGTCCTCGTCGGCCACTGTCGGTAACACGATCCCTGTTTGTATTTGCATTGTTGGCATACCCCTGTGACTTTCACTTAACGTCTGGTGTTTCACACCACCGCCTTCCACACAAGGCACATTGTACAGCGGGGTCCCGGTGTGACTGAGGCCAGGCCGACGTCCGCCTGCGTCCGACTGATGTGATTTATATTTCTATGCAGCAGAGGTGGGATGGAAAGTTTGTTTTAGCTGTTGGAGCTTTTCAGTAATCGAGTGAACCGGTCAGTTCATTTTTGTCTTGTTGTGAGAAGCGACTCTTGGAGTTTCCTCGGCCCGACACGCAGCTATCCAAATATTTGTGTGTCGGTGTGTTTTTTGAAGCATCTGAGATTAGATAGACTCAGATCTGCTGCTCATCTGCACAGATTTTTCCTCTCGTGTTTGCCAAGACGTTACACAATTACTTTCCTGCTCAGACAGACTTTTAAGGCTTACTAAAATATTCCAATAAAGCAGCAAGGAATTTGCATATCCACATGCATCTGATTACATGCATTTGAATCCGTAATTTAAAGAAAAACAAAGGTAAACCTTGCCTTATTCTTCGTCTTCCTGTGTTTTCCATGGGATGCTGTGATAAGCCACTGGGGTTTCGGTGACTGTGTGATCTGGACCCAGAAAGCTGAGAGCAGTGAGGTCATTGTTAAACCGTCCGGAGAAGCCAAAAGGCTAATTCATTCACCATCTAGCAGCCTTGGTGGCTCAGTCAAACCAGAAGCAGGTCTAAAGCAAACCCAAAGACAATCCAAGGTCTCAACCTTCATGTATTTAAAGTCGTTCTTATTTTTTTATATGAGTTATACAAGATCTGGTACTAGATTTTTTTTTTTTTTTTGTCCTTTGGATTCAATGTGCAGCTGTTTTACTAGTGGAGAAGTAAGGACGAAAAGAATTACATCACTGGGATCATTATACAACTCACGTCTGGCACCGACTTACACGCTAGCGTATTAGCATCAGCAAGATAATGAGGAGTAAAATTTGTAACAAGAGTACTGACAAAAAACGTCTGGACAAGACAATTCAGCCTATTGTGAAACAGATAATGTGGTTATAAAACATCCTCCTCAGAAGAAAATAGTGCCGGGAATTATTTTAGTATCTGTTCCAAGAGCTCTGAGTGGAATAAAAAACGTTTTAAATCAGATCCTTGAATGTCCTTGTTGACTCCACACAGAGGCAGATACACGCTTTAAGCAGCTTCAGCTGATAACTTCAAAGTGGACTTGGAGCTAACCACCTAAAACCCAACCATCTCATCAGTGGATTGTAGTTTGGAATCACATGGCGCAGGGTTAAAGCAAGTTTTGACGGCTGGTATCATAAATATTTTTTATCACCTTGGACCTTGAAGCTGTTGCTGCTGCTCCTGTTTCTCAGCTCCTGTATTGATCAGATGGTGTCTGGCACCTTTAATAATGTGTTAACCAAATGTGGCGGTGACGTGGCCAAGCGCTTGGTACATGCTCCAGAGGAAAAGTCTGTAGGATTCATCATCTGAGGACCAAGAACATCTGCACATCTGGATTGTTCAAATCCATCAATTAGATGCTGAAGTTCTTGGCGATAAATCTGAGAGTATTTGAAAGTGTCCTTCTGACTGAACTGGGAGGCCACCCAGTACTGCTGTACCCAGTGCCTCTTCATTAGTGTGGACTTTAAACACCATCAGCACCTATACCGTTCATGCAGATGTTGCAATTAAAGACCTTCACTCATGGCGATGGGATCAGCAGCATAAAGTAAAGTTATTCCACTTTTTAAATCGTCAGCGCTCTCGTCTTGTGACGAGAGAACGAAAAGTCCAGAGTGACCTTAAATGCACCAGATTCAAAGCACAGCTGGGGTGAAGAGTTTTCGAAGAGGCAACAAGTGGCTGCAAAGAGCAGACCCAATAAAAATAGCTGATGGAGCAGGTGTACACATGTTTGAAAAGATGTTTTGATGATGTACAGATTTGGAAATGTTCAAGTGTTTTCACGCTTGAGTCTCGTGCTGTTTGGACACTTTGAAGCCCAGGAACGTGTGATGGGCTGCTCAGACCTCTGCCCTCGTAACGTGAACTTTAAGAGGGTCAAAGGTCAGGATGTTGTTGTCCTCAACCCGAAATCCAATTATTCCATGAATTTTACACTTGTGCTTCATTATTGTGTGTATTTTTCTGGTGCGACCTGGTCCCCCGGGGGCCGACACAGGAGCCCAAACTAAACCATGCGTCACAATAGAGTGCCATTTTCTCTGTTTCTCTCTCTTTATATTTTATGACTGATGAGTGCGGAGCAGCACGGTGACGGCTTCGCTGTGCCAGGGTAATGAGAGGCTGGGTGGTCCACACCCTCTGCTCGTCCCATGGTAGCTCATTAGTGGATCATTTTCCAGTGAGTGTCTGGGTTTATTGTAGAACGTTTGATAGTGTAACTGCACTCGATGTTTCAATGAAACAACGGCTTGAGCCAAAGAGTGACACGATACGGAGGAACAGCCAGGCTGTAAAGTTGGGATGAATGAGGATTTGTGAGCACAGATATCCAACGACGTCAGGAACATACATGTTTCTCTCATGCGTGGGAATGTTTTTTTTTTTTTTTTGGGCTAATTTGCACTTTATAAACTCGTCCGTTTTTGCCTCCATCTTTCAACTTCACTTCTGTGGGAAAATGCTGTTTGTTGTCGACAGTTTAGATTAGGAAGTCGTGTTTTCATTACGGTCATAAAATGTGTGTTCCTTGCATGCTTTCTATATGCGTGTGTAGTGTGTTTGTTCAGTTTGTGCTGGAGCACTGTGTGGGCAGCCAGACACAGCCTTTAAGAAGAAGAAGAAGAAGAGTGGGCCTCCAAATATTGACCATGTGTTACGTCATGTTTTCTCAGGGTCAGATCTCACAAAACCCTGACGTGCCTTTAAAACTCCCAGAATAGCCCACGACTGCATTCCTGCTGCCTACACACACACACACACACACACACACACCAGACACAACAGTATTTTGACTGTGTATTGAAGGAAAAGGACTGCCAGCACCTTATCAGTCAGTGCAGTGCGTGTGTGTGTGTGTTGTTGGTGGCACAAATACTAACATCACTTTTTACCCGTTAACCATTTTGTAAGAAATGTAATCAGATCCAGTAATTACCCAGAGCCGCTTGCTGCACTTGTTGACATTTAAACCTTGTTTACTCTCACTTGTGGATATTTTAATACGTCTGTTCTCGTGATAATTCCTCTCTGTCATCTAATGTTATGTAAGTACCAACATTACCAAAGGGGAAAATCCCATTCGCATCATGTGGAATTTTTGTATTTATTTATTTATTTATTTTTTACAGGCACCAATATCTCCAACCGCCCATCACAAATGGCTGAACTCTGTCCGCAAAGCTTGTAAACACGGCAGCAGATGCCAGCGGTCCAAAGATATCAAAGATACACACTCTGCCCAGATCTTGTTCTGGAGCCAAACTCTGATCCAAAATCCCCGCAACATGTTCCCTCATCTCAAGTTTTCAAAAGTCCAGATTTGCAGGGACGCTACAGTCTGCGCCGAGGATGTTCAGCACTGCAGGAGAAATAACATCTGAGCATGTAAAGGACCTGTGTGAGCAGCGCTGATGCTAAGCTATAATCAAATCAATACAATTTACTGTTTCATTTTCAGACCTGCTGTGCCAGTGTGGAAAACCATCATGATGACAGCAGAGTTTCTAGAGAAAACTGGCACAACATGAACTGGCACAAATCTGATGAATTTCTAACTAATTTATAACTTTGATTATGGTAAATTGCTACAATTATATATACAAGGCAAGACAGCTTTATTGGTGTAGAGCATTTTACACACAAGGGAAATTCAAAGTGCTTTAGAATAATAAAAACTAAAGAGAAAAGGTCAAATAAATAAAATAAATGAATCACAATCTTAAAGTTCACCATAAGAAATAACAAAAGTGCAGACAGACAGTATGTAGCATGCTCTACATTTTAAATACATAGTAAACAGCTGTAGTGTTTTATATATGTACAAAATTATCAGATAACCTTTTTTACTAACAGGAAATAAAGATGTATGATGTGCTGGATGTCAATCAAACAGCAGCTTTTGAAAACTAAAGCTTGTTCACCTCCCTCCGTCAGCAGTGACCTCCACCTTTATTTGCTTTGTGCATCAACAGCACTCGACACACTTCAGACTAAAAACCTGCTCAGAATCAGTATTTATGAGGGTTTTATTTCTTGCCTGTAATCCTTGAACCAATCCCTCATCAATGTTTTTAAATACTTTCAACCTGCAGCTTTTGAAATGTCCTGTATCTCCAGACAGGTTACAGACAGGAGAGAACTGTGAAAAGTATGAAGTGAACCCTGGAGAGGAGAGGAGAGGAGAGGCCGGAGAAGTGAATCATGTTTAATTTCAGGAGCCGGTGCCAGGTTTTTGAGCCGCCGAACCGTGACCCTGAAATAACACGGTGCAAAAATGCTTGGACAGAATGTTTTAACCTGTCCATGAGGAGTCACACCACGTCAAAACAGCTGCAGGTGTGATGCACGCTCGGATTCCTCACCGCTCTGTCACCTGTGGCACGCTGGTATCCACATTACGGCGAAACATTTAAATTTTTAAGAGTCACCATTACGGCTGTCAGCACGTTATTATGTCTTATTTGCTCCGAACTAATCAAAACATTGCAACAAAGCATTGACATGTAGCGACAAAAGAAAATCATTAGTCAGGGAGATAAAAACCTCCTCCTCGTCTCTGACAGATCCACATCTGAGCTCAGTCAGTCAGAGGACAAAGGTTGTCTGAGACTCAGACTTGTCAGATCATGTCCGTCCACGGCCTCACTCTCTCTCAGATGAATCGCAGCATAATAAACACACGTCCTCAGAGGACTTCTTACCCCCCCCCCCAAAAAAAAGTCATTAGCAGACTTTCTCTCTCTGTCTTCGCCTGTCCTGGATTTCCTCTTGATTTGGCCGTTTGTGAGGCTTGTCACATTACGACGTTCCTCACTGGAGAGACGACTGAGAGAAGCATCAACGCCTCCAGGCTCGACATATTTCTCAGATTTAATATCTCCCCCTCGCATCTGTCAGATAAAAGGCTATAATGAGGGGTGAAGCAGCTGTGAGATAATCTCCAACACCATCTCTTTGCACGCCGTTTATCGCTCCGGGCATCACATCTCGCCTGTGATTGAACATACTGTACAAATAATCATCCAGAGGAAAACTCACTCAGCCATTTGTGTGATTTCTAATGTTACTTAGCAACTTTATGCAACACAAGAGCGTCTGCAAAGGGCAGCAGGAGACTTTTATTGTCTCTGTATGAAAGGCCAGTGATGTTTTATAATGGTTTCTCCAAGGGAGTCGGTGCACATGTAAAATCTGAGAATATCTTTGCTCTTATTAAACAAATGTACAATGAGTTCTTTTGGCAGCAGAATAACCTTTAAACACATCACCATACTGCCATAACGGTGCATTATCACCTTATTCTAGTCGATGTGGCAACATTACTGTTCATTATGAAGTATCATCGTATGTCGTATCTTGTTTCTGTCTTTAAAAGTTACCTCAGACGTGCATGGAGCAGGGTGGTCTTTATTTGAGCCGACGCTGCACGCTCCAACTGGAACACGCCGCAGGAAGCCATGTTCGTTATCTTTGTGCTAGTTGGCATAGAGTTGATCTGGCATGTTAGCAACAAGTGGATGCAGGTTTGCGTGCCGTTGCGGTCGTGTTATCAGTGCAGTGTTGTGTTGTTTTACACCTGTAACTCGTAGATTAATGTGTGTCTTTTAATTGAGATGAATGGATAAGGATGGATGTGTAAACTTTAAAAGGACTTCAATAGGCTTTATAGTTTATTATGCAATAGCCTGTTGCTTTTATGGATTATTGGCACAGACTTATTAGGACGTACAGTCAATTTATCAACGATCATCCCTCTCCTGTGTATCATGGTATTTATTTTACCTGAAGTAAACAACCTCCTTCACCTGGACAGGATTCAAACTGTGGGGAATTTCCCTCAGTGGCTGTACAAAATAATACCTAACTCTCTCTCGCTTTACCATTAGATCAAATCAAATCTTGTGTGTGTCATCTGATGATTGACTGATCCTTTGATTCTACGTCAGCTCTTGCGATTCTTAGAAGTTAAAGGAGCCGTTCCAGCCTGGTTCACTTTTTATCACTTGAATGTCCTTGGCAATCCTCAGAGGTTTCCAGCATCTCACGGCGGCGGTCCACGAATGAGCAGCTTTGAAAGCATGCCAATAAGAGAGAGAGAGAGAGATGGAAAATACTGTTGCATAACTTCTTGTTTTTCTTTTGACCCGTACAAAAATTTTCAATTGACGCATTTCAGATCGGCTTATCTGTGTCTGAATCCACACGAGGTGAGAATCCTCTGCTAACAAACAAAGGAGCTCCAACACACGTGTCATGATTTAACTCCCAGTTTTAAGGTTTTGTTTTCAACCTAAATCACACGTGTGCACGTCAAACAGCTTTGTTTTATGACGGACAGTAAAAAAAAAAGGCACACCAACACCTGTTCACCTTAACAGAGAGTCTTTGGAAGCCCATTGTCTAGAAAGCCTTCTAACTGTGATGTGGTGGATCTTTAACATCAATCCATTTTTCCAGATTGAATCTGAGTCTTCTGAGGGGTTATCTCAGTTTTTGTGGATGCTTGGATTTCTGCTTCACCCCCACCCTCCCTGCCCCCCTGTGAGACTGATACTCTTGGGAACAGCCAAGGATCTCCAGCAGATGAAAAGCATCATGCCCCTGTGGTGATTCTCAGACTGTCTGGCTCTGTCTTTGTCCCTGTGACTCACTGTCATCACAGTCGAGCCTTTTCCCTGATCCGTCGTCCCTCTCCAAGCTTCTGTCTGGAGCCGTGCACGGGCAAAAGCTTTACTTGGGTTCGACTACATCTGGGTTGTTACCGCTCGCCAAAGTAAAAAATACACTGAAATCCAAACGCCGACTTCCAGTGAACAATCGTCAAAACTTTTTTTTCCCCACTGCTCGGGCCAACAAACAAATAAAAACACGTTCGAGAGTTTTCACAGACGAAGCCAGAGCTTTTCTCTGAAATGCTAAATATGATGGAGGTTATTCTGGAGCTTTTATTCTTTTAACGCGTCAGGGTTTTGAACTGCAGGCCCACGAAGCCAGAGGAAACATGAGGTGTAGACAGTGTATAATCTGGGATGTCACGGTTCATGGAAATCTAAGTGAAATCTTGACATTTCCCCTAAAAACTTTTTCCATGCGGACTCCTCATTTTGACGCAGCTCCCCTCCATCATCGCTCGTGTTTTGAAGTGGAACTAACTGAGGCTGCAGTGGAAAAGCAGCGAGGCCATTGCAGAAGGACCGTGTCCTTTCTGGTTACAATTAAATGATTTATAATCTGGCTACTCCTCCGCTTGGGTGTCTGGGTTTCTGCTTCTTCTTCTTCTTCTTCTTCTTCCTTTTCCCCTTTGGTTTCACCGACCACCACAAAGTGGACAAGAGCTGATCTCTCTGTGTGTTTTATTTGCCAGGTTAGAAAATTGTTTGTCAACCACAGCAGGTCATTTCTAGGCAGAAGGCTGTCTTCCAAAGGCAAACACTGAGGCACTGTAGTCTGCAGAGTACATCTCCAGTGTGTTGGCTTAATGAACCCAGTCATGGTGTGGAAGAAAAGCCTGCAGCCTCAGTCTGCATCTGAAGAGGGGTCTGTTTCCAGCTCAAGGAATAATTCATACAGGGAAATATTTTTTTTTGTTTGTTTGAATGTGATTGTTAAATAATTCATATCCCTTTGGTGGTCTCTTCTTTGGTCAGAAAAACCAGATGTTTTTACAGTTGTCATCAATGCTTGGTAACAGACAAGCTTCACACGTCCAAATCCTGTTCGGAGGAGACAGACGAGAGAAGCTTATCTCTTTCAGAGGGAAACAGGAATGTTGGGTGGAGGCAGACGAGCTGGGAGCCGACAATCGCTTGAGCTGTATTGACCAGATTTTTATGAATGTGCAGTGACCAGAAGAACATGAAAAGAGAAAAAGATCAGGAGGTCCTGGTAACTGTTGAGTCTGAGCTTCATCGCCGGGTGCGTACATCGCTCGCTTGTTTACAGCTTCATTGTCGGAGAGTTCACAGTTTGTGGCAGGTCTGACAAATTACAGTCAGCACTGATAAAGGTGAGATGAAGAACTGCAGCACGCTGAAATCAGAGCCAGAGTCTGGAGGAAAGTCATGTGATGATAACATCTTTTATTTTGGGGTGGCCGTAAAGAGAGGTCAAAGGTCAAAGGTTGTTAGTGTACAAGCTGGAAATTCAATATAAAATAGAACAACAAATATGAAGCAAAAATACTAAATGCATTGTCACAAATATCAAAAACAACCTTAAATGGATTGACATGTGGTGTTGTCGTCCCACACAACGGCACTAAAGTCGAAACCACAGGCTGATATTGATCTCATCATGTCAACATCCTCTGCTAAACTTCACCAGCAGACACACGTGTGCATCTGTGTTGATTTTTGCATTGAGTTACAACCTGTCAATCACCGCCTTCTACCCACAATGTTGAGGTCAGCCGCAGGAAGGGGAGGGGGTCATGTCAGTGACCTGTTATCTTCTGGCCTCCATGCATTTTTTCCATAGGCCACAGCTGAGTCGTGGTATCCAGCCGAGACGGAAGCACTCTTCCCTGATCATTGCCAGCGTACTTAAAGGCAGATAAGACGTACTTTCTCACTATCAGATGCAGCCTAATTGCTCTGTGGTTATTATTGTGTCTGCGGGGTAACTGCTCCGTCAAGACATACCACTGCTGATTTACCCGAGCAGCTTTGCCCCAGATATTTACTCCCAGAACTGTGATGATATTGAAAAGCTGAATGGTGTCCTAAATTTGTACTTTCCCAAGGTGAAATTACAATTTCACATCTGGGAATCATAAAAACACTGGATAAACCTCACAGTCTTTCACCTTAATATCTCTGTCATATCAGCTCTTTAGGATGTCCAAATCCACCTTGGCCTGGTTCTGTCAATAAGGATTAAAAATGGTATGGGAAAGATCCCCCCACCCAAAAAAGCAGAAAATGCTGTCCCCCAAAACTGGGTGAAATACCCCGAAGCACTCTATAAAGTGTTGTTACATAATGGGACCTGGAGAAAATCATTGTATTACTGCCCAGATTGGAGGAGTATGCCTTTGATCCAGGGAGGCTGCCTCGGAGAAAAGTAGAGTCTCCAGGCACAGTCAGCACTTCCACTGATCCGCCTGCTATTATAAAACACTTGAGTCTTTCCTCTGTGGAGATATTCACTTACATTTTCATTATGCATGCTCAATTTTCTAACATCGGGCCAATTTAAAAATGTAAAATACCATTTGATTTTTAATCACATAACAAGATTAGAGCTGTTAAGTGACCCAGAAAAAAAGATCAGTGTAACACTAAGTATTTAGGCTTTTTGATGTATGGAGCCTCATATTATTTTTTGATCTGAGAACATAAAGAAGTGGGAATTAAGAGCTGGTTAAAACCCTGTTGACTGAACCTTTACACTGATTTTTGGCGTGATGGTCTCTGCTGGTGGTTTGGTTCATTAAAACTCATTAAACTCACCTTGACAACATTGATATTATTATTATTTGATAAATCTGCAGTTTCTGCAGCTGTAGGTAGCAGTGTGCATATTACTGATCAATGCTCGAATTAATGATTATTTTCATTGTTGATGTTACTTTCAGTCATCAATTAAAAATATGGCCAAAAAAGCATCAAAAAATTGAGACAAATCACATCACAGTTTCCTAGAGGTGATTATCAAATGATTTGTATTGTCGCACCAACAGTCCAAAGCTCAAGATTTTCAATTTATTACGATGTAAGACAGAAAAAACAAGTAAAATCTGGCATTTTAGAGCCTAAAATCCACCAAGTACTCTGCTTTCCTGCTCACCGATGACCATGAAATGATGAATGACAGTAAAAAATGCCCACCACATTCTGCAGATTCCATGCTGATGTCTTTAAATGGCTCTTTTTGTCTAATGAAACATTAAAAACCACAAAATATTTATTTTTGTACCAAGGAAGAAAAGGAAACACAGGAAATTGTCACTTTTAACAAGTTGGAACCAGATGTTTTTTGATTTTTTGAATCTGTCTTCTTTATTGAAACTGATGCCAGTTGACCATCACAGGTCGCTCATGATCATGTGCAAACACATTGCACTGCATGTGTTGCTGCTTTGTCAGACATCCAAATCAACTGTGTTCATCCAATGTGCAGTTCTGGAGCGTGCAGGGGAAATAGTTGGGGGGAAAAAAGTATCTTTTAAAAAATTAAGTTTCAGTCATCTGATGAGATGCTGATGCTGGTTCCAGAAACAAAACCAGACCAGGACCAGGATGGGGCCGAGGCGGATCACGTTACAGCGTTATGACTCGAGTACAAACATCTCAGTCTGCTCCACGTGTCTCTGTGTCTCAACAAGTCCTGCTGCCTTCCTGTCCTACCTCACCGGTGGACACGGCTCATACATGTGCTGATAAACAGTCGCTCTCAGCCTCAATAACAGACAGGGCTGCTGTGGCACTCCCTGTTCTCCTCACACAGCACAGAGGGAGGGAAGAGGTAAACGTGGTGCAGCTGCCCTCTTTGCCTGGTCGTCCTTGTAAATGACATGTGGAATCCCAATGAAATCATACTTGGTTACGTAAAGGTTGTCTAAAGAAGAACACAACAGCTGGAGGGCAATGTAAAGACAGATATGTTCGATTATATCAAAGGACTTTTTCATAAAATGTTTTTAAATGTTTGTTGGTAATAATGCAGATCAAACTGAACCAAAGGGCTCAGATAAGGTAAGGTAAGGAGGTAGGTAAGGTAAGATAAGATAAGATAAGATAAAAATGTACTATGACTATGTACATCATATACACAATAAGCTATTATCACTAAAAGGTGGAAATTAGGTTGAAAATAGCCCAAGTCAGGCCTTAAAGTGTCAGTATGTTTGTTTTCTTATTGACCCCTGACACAAACTGAGGTCTTGGGAGGTTTGAAATGGTTGTTAATGTGTAATTGCTCTGAGCCTGAGGCCAAGTGTTAGTCATAATGAACTAAGATGAACATTTACCATATAAGGAATCATATACGTGTGCGTGTGTATGACAGAGAGTTTCAAAATGGATGAAATGGACGTCATTTTTTCCACAGTCACGTGGATCCAAAATGTCAGGGTCCCCACTCTCTCTGATGGGGGGCCACAGGAAGAGCCAAGGAGCCCGTCTCCTTGTCACAGTCCGGCGGCCCTCACGGAGGCTGCTGCTGCTGCTGCTGCGGTGGTGGGCCGAGTGTGTGGAAACATGATCATCATTTTGTATTCAATTATTCTCAGGATGGCCTGAGCTAACAGCTAACATCTGTGAAAGCCATACGACCGCTGCCAGTTAGCAGCAGTGCAGTAGTCGTCGTCACTTATACATTATTGATGCCTGGTCTTGCCTGTTGTTAAACAGTTTGGGAAAGTTAAAATGTGAAACTCTACACTGCTGGATGAAAAAAGAAAATCGATATTCTGATTATATTCTCTGATGTTTTTATTATTTTTAGTCCAAATACTCAGAATAAACAGATTACATAAACAGTCTTCGGCTGCATCTTAAAGGATAGTTCTGGTTCATTACAAACCTGGGTCTTATTTTTGTGGCTGGAGCCAGCATTCCTGTCCGTAACAACACTGTTGTGTTCCCAGATCCCAGTGTTTAACTATAATCACAGCACAATCACTGCATAGTCTTATCAAAACCAATAGAAATGAAAGGACTACAAAACACACACACACAAAAATAAAACATGGTAAAACTTTAATAGATAGCACTTGTGCTTCTGCGCGGAGGAACACAATGTATGAAATCTGTTGTTTTTTCCAGTCTGAGGAAAATAACCCTGATTATGTCACAGTGGTGTCACCAGGGTCGTCTCTGGGTGACATATGAAACAAGAGGTCTGGGATGTCGAATCAAATGCTATTGATCTGTTTTATGGGAAACATAGGAGCATGTACCAGGGCCTAAAAATCAACACACATTTTCTATTCAGTATTTCATTTTCTCTCTCATCTCCAAACTTTGATCCAGTTACATCATCTGCAACTCGCTCTGTGAAACAAGGATCTATGTCCTTCGACACAGCTAAAACCTGCAGCACGTACTGGGGATAATCATATTTTAAAAGTGAACAGTGTCCCATACATGTACACATGTAGTAGCTGATGTTCATCCAGACTTCCTCCTCAGACAGGTCAGAGACTGATTCACCTGCAGAGTCGATCAGACATCAGCCTAAACATCTGCAGCCAGCTGTTAGCCAGAGTTACCGTGTGTTAGCTCCCTGGCTGGGAAACACTGTGAATAAAGCAGAATCCACACATGCACTCTTGCAAGGCCTCACATCTCATAGCCAGAGATAATATCACTTCAACAAAGACTAACACAGAGTTCAGATAAGTGTGCAGCCTGTTTTCAGTCTGTCTCTGTGTGTAGAACGAACCAGCAGCCAGTTCACATAGATCGCAATTACTCATGTCACAGTTCATGGAGCTATCATAACTCAGGGTGACCTCTGACCTTTTCGTGTATGTTGTAATAACTTGACACATCATGCTGTTTCCTTACTTTACTTTAGGTTTGAAATCACACATTTACAAGATTTTAAAAAAAAAAATCAAAAATTTGCATGAAGAAAACTCAAAACTTTACAAAAAACATGTCCCAAATACGTCATTGTAAAATTGCATTGGCTCCAAAGACGTCATCTTTACTGAGGAAATATAATTAGGCTGCTACAGTATGTAACATTAACCAGAGACAGAGAGTGAAACAAACAACCAAACTTCAGCTCTCCAGTTGTGTCCATACAGTTTCACAGAGTCTGTCACAGTGGGAGTTCAGACATCTTTGATTATTTCATGCTGTCTGTTAACAGGATTTGATGCTGATGTCTGAATGGCTAATGTCTTTTTCCAGAGTGGAAATCAATGTGACAGATTTGAGACTTTCTGATGGATTTTTCTTTTCCTCTTGGGAGCTTTTTTTTTTTCTTTTTTTTTCCGAGTTTGGTCAGTACCCGGTCAGATCACCCACTTCTATTACTTCTTCTTCAGACAAGGGGTGATGTGCAGGCCCCTGGAGAAACATTGGGGCCCCTCTCATTTTTCACTTTGCTTCAGAGAAAGAAAAAAGAGAGAGAGAGAGAGAGAGGTGGACATGTTACATAACTTTTTTTTCCACATGGAAACTTATTTCTGGCAAATTTGCAGGTCATCAGCTTTTTAAACAAAATCCACTTCCCTGTGCCTCCGAAGGTTGGACGGCTTTAATGTGATTTTCCTCGGTGAAGTTCTGGATCATTTGCCACTAATTTGATGGATTCTAGCACCTCCTGTTCCCACTCTCTGCGCCGCTCACACTGTTTATGATGTTCACTTAAAGTCGCTTTTCTCTGGACTGTGCAGAAAAACCCCCCGGAGCAGGAGGCATTATTGTTTAAAGACTTAAATTTGCTTGTTTAACTCTCGCCAGGCGAAAACAAATTGACAAAATTATACCTAGACTGAGGCTTTAAAGATGTTTTACAAATGAAGCTGTACGAAAATAGATTTATTGTTTATTTATTGTTACCATGTCGTCGTTGTAAATACCCCGGAGATGACACGCCTCCCTGTTAAAAGCACTTCATTTCCTCGATTATTAAGTATCAAGATGAACGAATTCTTCATTCTTGCTTTTTATTTACTTCCTCGCTCTCAGACACAGCTGTCGTGTACAAATGTTCCCTCACAGATGTCACAAACAGTCTTATTTTAGTTTGAGACTCACATACCATGTGTTATTTAGCCATTGTTTGACCAAATCCCACGCGATGTGCCTTCACATCTGGCTGTTGTGCATGCCACTGTTCTGCTGCCTTTTGGCAATGTTCACATGACTGGAGCCTTTTTGCTTTTCTCTTCTTTTCTTTGCTTTGCTTCTTTTGCTTTATGACCAAACCACCAGTCAAATATTTTGAGACTGGTGGTTATAGTGACCATAAGTACTGTTATACTCTTGATTTCAACATATTTCAACATATAACAGGTTCTTTGGGATCTTTTAGACAGATGTTTGGCACAAAAAAAAGCTCTTGCCCCTGCATGGGTGGCAGGACGGAGCAGTGTTTGGCGCTGATGATTCACACCGAGAAGTTTCTGGGTTTGATTCTATGTGGAGTTTGCAAGTTAACACATATCCACGCTGTGATAGACTGACAATCTCTCCACTGTGTGTCCCATCCTCACACTATATGTCAGCTGGGATTGGCTCCAGCCCCACTGGCCAGCCAGTGGATGCATGGATGGATGGATGTTGGCTCCTATATTTAGATCAAAGTGTAAAATGCAGATTGATAGTGGAGGTATCACAGCAGTAATGACCAAATGTAGAGACAGATGGTTTTCATTGGACAGCAGCAATGCTGCATAACAAAGGTTGAGCTGAAGTGTTGCATAATGACAAACTTATTGCATGACTAGTATGTTGCTGCATGAGGAATTTCTGTTGGCAGCAAATGAGCTGTAGGTGTAAAACCTGACATCTCAGATCCAAACAATGTGAGCCACATCCAGAGGTGGTTGGACTGATCTGATTCACACCTTGTGTCAAGGTTTACAGATACAGATGGCGTAGTTCCAGCTGTGATCAGGATGTTGCATCAGTGTGCAAATATGGTTAGCATAAGATTAAACTTCAAGGCTCAAGATCTCTTGAATACCAAACTTAATTTGCAATTTAAACCAGTCAGACGGAGAAGTACAGTCATCAGTTTTCATCATTTCACCTCACGGCCGTGGTTGAGGCTCGGTGCTGCTGGTCCTCCACAGCCCCGTCCTCTCATTTCTTTGTGTCATCACCCTCCATCTGGTCGATTCCCTCGCATGAAAAACAGCCTCAGGTAAAATGGCTCACAGTGTTATGTGCCAGACAAGGATGCCTTGGATTACAGGCAGCTGTGTGTGTCGAAGTCTAGTGAGCGTCTGATCTGATCTGAACTGAGGAGGAGGAGGAGGAGGAGGCAGAGGACATATGATGGAGCAGCATGAATCCTGTTTTGTAATAGACATTTTTGGCTGAAGTTCGACTGCTGATGAATCACATCTTTAAAAAGCTTTGAAATTTATGACTTAGAAATGTTCCAGTGGTCAGTTGGTATTAGGTATATTGAACTAGCCTCCCTCTAAGATATTACGTTATTTCCTTCATGAATACTGGAGCACTTCTCAAGTAAGAACTCATAAATCACTGTCAAACCATGTAACTGTCCAATAACAGCTTGAAGAGCCAATACTGGTCACCCAGTGGTAAACATGTAAACAGATTAACCTGCTAAGGGTCAGGTTAGCCCTTTGCCGGTTGTAGTGGTCCCTTCAGAGTTGTAGCTTTGGCTCAGTGTGACCTCCTGACTTACAAACTTTCAGATGTCTTTTTATACCAATGCCAGTTCTTATACAAGAAACCAGATTCCCAAAATATCTGTTACCCTTCCTTTTGATACAAAACTAAGCTATTTCTGCCTGCGTACCTTCACTGAGGACACTGTCTTCATTACTTTAAAAAGCAGGCAAACACATCTCTTCCCTCATGCTGTGATAATTGGTTGTGGGTTTGCTGCATGAAGCCTCAAAGTAGGAAACTGCCACGCTGCTACCGACATCTGACAGAGTTTGGTTTGTTTGGTGGTGCAGTGGGTGGCCGGGCAGAGCACACTCAGCTCTGGAGCATGTGTGCAGGTGAGAGGGTTGCCAAGCAACACAGGCAGGAGATAAGAGTGTGTAGTGCGGCATATTTAGACAAGCAGTGTGTATGAGATCACAAAGAGCTCACACACACTATATTATATAACACATTATAACTCAGTGTGGTCTTCAGTTGGCTGTGGTGACATGGTCTGGTTGCGGTGAGGTTAGTCACCACTCTTAACCTGAGGCTCGCAGACATAACACTTTTTCAATCAACTTGAGCAAATCTGCTCTGTCACAGTGGAAGCTCGGCGTTTGTTTTGAAGTAGAAGGCTCCGTTGTAGAGGTGTTGCATTTGAAAAACTCTGTAACTTCCTGTGCTGAAGGGATACTCCACGGAAATTCTTCTCTGTTGAGTCAGAGAGGCATGAGGTGCAGCTCCTTTTTGTGGTTTTACTCATCACAGCTGCATTTAGGTTTGATTCACAACAGTTACAATGAGGATGAAACACTTTGATATGTTCCCACATATCCACAGAAACCTCTAAAAACCACTTATTTCAAATCATCAGTACATTTGATGCTGTTAGTAGAATCATTTATATCGAGACACCGTTGTGACTGAAAAGTGAAAACTCTTCCTCTGTTTCAGTGTTTTGGGGTTTTTATGTTGAGGTTTCCATCGGCCTGTCCATAGGGTGTGAAGGGCTATAAATGTTGTGAATCTTAATCTGCAGCCTTCGCTCACCGCATCTGAACCTAAGTGAACACCTATGGAGGATTTTGGACCAGCGTGTCGGACAATGTCTCCACCACCATCATCAAAACACCACACCATATTTTGGAAGAACAGTGTTCATCCCTCCCAGAGACTCAGAGGATCGATGCCAACACGCAATGACGTTGGTGCGGTGGCACGTGGAGGCCGGACACCGTACCAGGACACTTAATGTTGGTTTTTCCCTTTCATTTGTCACTCGTCTGTATGTTCTCCGCGTGTGCTGTCGTAACATACGGTATATCAAAACATTCCTCTCCCTGTTTCACACTCTATATGTCCTCAAATTGGATTTCCACTAGCTTCCCCAAGAAGCTCTTCCAGTGTGAGAATGTGAAGGACTGTTTTGTTTTTTTGCGAACGCCGTCCGTCCGGCGAGGCCACGCAGGAGTTGGCAGAACCCTTAATGCTCTCTCCCCGTTTGGTCCGGTTTCCACTCACTGCACTTGGCTGCCCCTCACTGACAAGGCGACGGAAAGGTCCACGCCGACAAACTCTTGAGATTGTCAGCGACTGTCAGAGGGGAAGGAAACAAGCACTGTTTTATTCGTCTCTGGCCCAAAACGTGGCTCCACTTACTGTCAGGAGAATTTCCTCAGTGCGCATGATGAATTCAAGGAGGATCAGTCGTCTCACTCCCGAGGACGGAGGAGGCCGTCCGACTGCTGCTACCAAAACACTTTCCCTCACCCGGGGAAGAGGGAGATCAAAGACGAGAGGAGAAAGGAGGAGCAGACTTCCCTCCCACTTACTGAGCAAACGCAGGGAGCTCTATCACTCCAAGGGGGTGATTAGATTGCGGAGGACGCCGTCATCTGAGTAAACACAAGTCACCATGGTGACCTGTGTGGAATCTTCTCCTGACACCACGTGTCTCTGTGAGGCCGGAGTTGTTTTTCAGATGCTTTGAGAATAGGGATTTTGTAGGCATTGAACTCCACAGTCAAAGCCACTGCCCCCTCCACTTATCTTCAAAATGGGTTTCACTTATTGTTGCTTCAACTTTGACGTTTGACCTTCAGGCTGCACATATTCATCATCCTGTGTGGTGACGTGCAGGATGATGAATATGTGCAGCAGGGTCTGACACCAGCAGGCTGTTTTCACATCCACCTGCTGCAGCGGGGAAATGATTTTACAAGTTAACTGAGCTGAAAGCGACGTGTGCTGTTCAATTCACATCAGATCTTTATTGGTCCAAAAGAGGAAATTATTTTTGCAGCAAGGCAAAACAAAAGACATGAATCATTAACCAACATTTATGCAATGTTATGCACTAGTAGTGTGTGCATCCAATCCAGAATCAGGAGTCAAAACAGCAACAGCAGAATCAAGTGAATACTTCCTGTCTGGAGCACCCATAAGAAAGGTAAAACCTAGTGCATGTGGGATGAATCAATGAATGTTACACCTCATTTTTGAATATTCGTAGCAGGAGGATGTCTGGTTTCTGTGGGAGAGTTTGGCATAGCAAACGTCTGATGCGTTTTTAACTATTCGGATGAACCACTTTTCACCCGTACGTAACCAGAATGCACTCGCGGCCTGTTGCAACACTTTCCTCACCATTTGCTGTATAATTTGTACCAAATTGCGTGGGCTTGTCCTGGAAAGATCTCCACTAATATAGAGCTAAATACCAGATAAATTTCTTGCCGGAGTTTGGCTGGAAATGTAGCGGACCTTTCGGGAAATGAATTATTCATCGATACCTGGGAAACTGAAGAAAAGCAAAAATGTTTTGGTGAATTTCACTGTTGTCAGTGTGTGTAAACAAAAAAATTCTCCAGAAGATATGATCCAGAGCAGTTATTTGGCTCTTTTAATCAGAACATTTTTCCTGTTCTGGCACCGTCCGTTATATTTTCTCTTTCTAACACTTTGTCACAACAATCAATTTTTCTCTGCAGCCAGAGTCTAATTAACACAGAATACAGCTTCACTGGAAGTCATCAACAGCAACCAAAACATTTAGTTTACCCTCTAATTCTCGTCTAAAAGCCTCAGTCATTACTTCAGCTTTTACTTCTGACAGACTGGATTTGAGGTTTGACACATGTGTGTGTGTGTGTGTGTGTTTGCAGTGTGTGAAGCAGCGTAAACAGGAAATGTTGGTTTGTTACCAGGCTGCGATGACTGACAGGCGAGCTGGTCCTTCACAAGCTGACAGGAGCTGTTAACTGTTTGCAGATATCCAGCCTATAAACACATGGCAGGGCAGATAATAATGTTAGTGATGAAGGCAAGAAGCAAGACCTGTAATAATTAGTATCACACCTTTAATCTTTTACACATATAGTTTAAATTTCATACAGTGGAAGTCAGAAAATGCAGCTGACAGTGGCACTTGCTCAAACTAGCGTACTGTATTCTGTACTGTACTCATTTCCTGGTGCTACACAGGAAATGAGGAGGCACTTTACAATCTGAATACACAGAGGAACTGAACAATCATCATTTAACTTTGAAGGCTCCCATGACTAAACAAAGAAAACAGGTCAGTGTGGAGAAAGTCAAACATCAACAGGACAAGGAAACAGGTAGCAGAACTGAAAAACACTGTTAATGCAATGCCAGTGCAGAGTCAAGAAGTTAAGTTACTGTAAGTTTGATATTTACATTTAACTACAAACCCTAACCCCAGAGATCAGCTTCTTAAAGCTGCTGCGATCCATATTTTTTAGGCCTGTCAATCATAGTTAGTTAATCGTCTGTAGTTAGTCACAAATACATGCAACTTCAAAGCAACTGCAAGTCAAAAATGCCAAGAATGTGGCATTAAACACTTTTACATTACGTCACAGTGATGAAATATCACCTGACATGATCTCCTGTTTGTTTTAGTGTCGTTCAGCTCGTTGTTTTGGTAACTTTCGCCCTGGCTTCATGTTGCAGCGCTGACCCTGAATCTGCTGCTGTTTTCTGCTGAAACAATCTTTAATAATCCCACTGTACACAACCGGTCCAACAAACAGCAGACAGGCGAGGCTAATGACAAGCTGTTGAACATAGTGAAGCGTTTAGCAGCTAAAGAGCCAGATGTTTCCCCCAGGAGACTGTGGAGAGGAAAACATCGAAGAGGCAGTGAATGCTGGACTTACTGTATGTTCATCGGGCGTGTGTGCACGTAGCTTGTGATTAGGACGGATTCAGACCAAGACATTGTTCTGTTGAAGGGTTTTTCCTCTGAGCTGTAAAATCACACCAGTTGGCGTCTGTTAACTCTCTGAAATAATTTTCTCTCGTTAGCCTGCTGGCTGTGGTTGTACTAATCATTAATATGATTACATTCACACCTCCGCCAGTTGTAAAATGAGCTTTGGCTGCGTTTATCATCACATGTTCATCTGTAACGCTCCTTTCTAGGACGACCTTGGCATTTATTTCAAATGGTGGCGAAGCCGCATGTGGAGCCATTGTGTGGAAATGTGTTGCAATAGCTCTGCAGTCGTGATTATTGGATCTGGAGAAAACATGGTGTTTTTTAATTTTCTATGCGGTACTGAATGCTAATACAATTGTGTTTTTTTTTTAACTGTGGTTGAGTTATATAAATGAAAGTGGCTCAAAGACATAAGCCAAACAGATCTTTTTCCAAGAGTACTGATCTTATTGCATTACATTTAAATGTCATTTTATTTGAGTCGGGCAGAAATGGAAATAATTCCCCTCTTTTACTATGTGTGTTTTCCTTCCATTCACTTTCTCCAAAAGACTTGAGGAGATCCCATCTGCGAAGCCAAGCTTTTGCATTAGTTCACCCAACCTTGTGGATGCCACAGCAAAACACTGATGCTGCACTAATAGATGGATTATGAATCAGTGGGCAGCAGGTCACAGACAAGTCAAAGGCCCCCAGGGGCACTTGTACGTGCACTTTGTAGTGCTTCAGTACTTCAGTCTCTTTGTAGTGCATCTTTTTGTGGTTTGTGGCTTTGGTCGATTGTTGTCTTTGTGGTTATTTAGTGTGTCTTTGTAGATATTTTGTGTTTCTTTGTTGTTGCTTTGCATTTTTTTAAGTTGTTTTATGCCTCTTTGTGGTTGTTTGCAAGTCTTTCTCATTATTTTATAGGCCTTTATAGCCAATTTGCCCCCTATGTCTATGGTTATACTGTATAATCCTAGTTAACAATCATAAAATCTCATTTAAGCTTCACACGTTGACCCCATTTTCCTGCCTAAATGGAGCTTTTATCCTGTGTATCCATATGTTGGTGTGAGAACAGCAGCTCAAAGCGCTGACGTCACTTCTGTTCACAGTCTCCTGTGTATTTCCTGGTATGTATGGCTGGCTCAACTCAAAACAGCCAACATCCCCCAGACAGTGATGTCACTGATTAGTCTGTTAATCAGCGTTTAGTCCATTTGATCCTCCTGTGAGGTTTTCCAAGGCCGAGGCATTTGTACCACAGATTGGAGCTTTGTGTTTTTCATCACGTTGACTTTTCATGGACTCCCTGATATGGAAACCCAGAGAAACTGTTTGTTGTTCTCTGTTATTAAGGCAACAGCTGAGTGTTTTTCAGTTTTCTTTCTGGTTAATTATCCATCAAATGTTGACAAGAAGAATTTTCCATCACTAATGGTCGACACCATTGGATTTTCTGACGTACAGTATGTTTGTTTGGTCAATAAAATGTCTAGCATCTTAACAGGCCACAAAACCCAGCCCTAAATATTTACATTTGAGAAGCTGGAAAAAGTTGTTGTCTCTGTTTCTAAAAACTCTACCCACTGATTGATTTTATGTTGATCAACCTATTGATTCAGCTCTTTTTGAGATGGATTATTGGAGCTGTTGAGTTTGACCAACTAGCAGCTCAACATCCAGTAAATGTTCACCTTCAAGAGGCTGGAAAAGCAAATGTTTTTCTTGATAATTGTCCTTTATCATTAAAAAACAGAACTCACAGATGTGATAAACTAACATGATTGTCCTTTTCCTAATGGCTGTTGTTGTCATTAAGTAGAGGGGTGACAGCCCAACACAGGAAGACATCTGGGCATGTGCAGAACACATTAACAGGAGCAAGTATCATGAACGAATGAAACCGCAGGAATGGCAGGATCTGAATGCGGACTTTATAGACCAGCCTATAAAATGTGTCTACAGTGTTAAATGCATTAGAGCAGACTGTGATCCAATTGCATTTAATACAAGCTCACTCGCAGAATCAGCACATCTGACTTGCACTAAATCAAAGTGACACTGAGATGTTCCTCTACCGTTTCATCCAGACGGCTGTAACTCATGTAACAGCCAGCAGTCTAGTGTTTGTAACTTTTCATAGACCCATCTCAGCCAATTCAGACCAGTGAGAGCAGTGGTATGTTTTTCTTCTCCTTCCCAGTCCGGTTTATCATCTTACAACCCCTCAGGTATGAGATGATCTGGTGATGCCTTCAGGGTGGTCCGACCAACTGGAAACATCTGCAATGGTTCCACTGATCGGCATTTTTCTGATTCCCCCATATATTCTACACCTGATGCCACAAGAACTGACAAAGAAGATATGTTAAACACTTCACATAATTTCACAATAAAAGCAAATCTAATTTACATTCAACATTGAAGTACTTTGCAGTTCTGACCTCTTCAAGAGTCGTCAATGCTGTTAAAGAAACACCGCTTCACGCTCTTGTTACACCAAAGAAATATCCATAGTTGTAAATAGTTCCCCATTCATAGGACACTAATCAGCCTGAACCACAACAGCTCGAAGCCCGACAACATGGATTCTCACTTTCAAGAAATCCAGCTGCCTGGCAAGTCCACATGGCAAAAGTCAGGGCTAGGATAAAAACATCTTCTTCCATTATCAATTTGGAGTCACTTGTAGACTGCTCTAGCTTAAACATGTACTGTATTTGGCGAAGTGGTCCTTTAAATGATCCATGTACCGTTGCCTATATAAGCCCACCGCTGTACCCACAAAAACAAGCAGGAGGAAAGTCTAATTCTGTGTGGTAGTAAACAAAATGTAGGATCGTATTTTAACTTGGCAAAGGGAAAGGTCAGATTCCAAGCCCACTGACCTGTGAGTACCTGCTGCCAGCTGCTAATCAGCCTCGGCCCGGACCAGCTCACAGCAGCTCTGTGAGCCAGCCTAGCAGCCCAGCAATGGGAAACGAGGTTTCCACCACGTTCAGTCTAAACGCTTTCAGATGAAAAAGTTCCTGACGTACGCAAGCTTGAGCAAACGCCAATTAGGCTGCATTCATAGATTTCCATCTGCCCAAGTGCACCACTCTGATTTCAAGTCCTTCGGTTTCTGTCGGGCGAATTCCCACACACAGTGAGTTTGTTGAGGTTTTCTGTTGACCCTGTGTTTGAGGATTCAGGACCAGGACTGGAATGATAAAAGGATCAAAAACTCTATGGTCCTTGTTATTCTTGAATACGGCTTGAGTTGTTGTTTATCAGTCCTGAGAAAGTACATCTTGTGTCTTTGGACACAAGATGTACTTTAGATTTTAATTAAGTCAATCAAACAGTAACTGTGATAGATTATCGAGGAAGGAAGCATGGTTAAAAGGCTTGGACAGCTTCTTTGTGTTTGTTGTGACTGGTGTGCGTGATGGTTTGACTCGTAACAACATATGCAGATTGTCTGGGTTTTTTGCAGGGATATTTTGTGTATCTTCCACCACATCAGTGATTAGTGTTGACAAGATAATTAATGATAATTGAGATCATCACTCAGGGTGCTCTCGCTTTAAAACAAAAACAGTCTGTTCCAAAACAACACGTGGAGTGTGGAAGGCAGCAGCCAGGATCGCTGCCAGAGGGAACAATGGTGACTTTGTGTTTCTGGTTTAGCTTAGTCAGCCTCACTGTGTTCCTGTGATCACCTCCTGCTCCTCCTCAACTGCAGGCATTCCTGGCATACTGCAAGTCTGAAGGGTAGGACACTGAGATTGAGTCTGACTAACATATTTTTATTGATATCAACACTGAATCAAGGGCTGACAGAGACTATTTAGTATCTATTGGCTGTCATTTATCATAAGAGTCCATGTAGTTTCAGTGAAATTAGTGGTAAAGATCAGTGAAAACTTACATGAAGGCTCATTTATGTTCTACATCACAGACGGAGCCTTCTGTCTGTACTCTGTGTTGATTTCATACATATCCAGGAAGCTTACGGGCCAAATGTAGCAGCACCACAGGAAACTCTAGGGGCAGTGTGTCGAGCAGTCTAATCCAAAGTTAAAGCAAAACACAGCATAGAAGAAAACTTTGGAAGGTGGCAGAACTCTTTGAGGAAAGATTATGCGAGTTGGTGATGAAGCATAAACATAAATATGATGTCAGAGAACTGCTGCAGAACAGCTGGACGGAGATCAGACGGGAGCTAAATGTGAGTTGGACGACTGTGATGGAGAAGGCCAGTTTGGTCACACCCTCCAGTGGACACTCAACCAGACGTTAAAAAGATAAAAGATGAGGATGCTGTGACCGCCACTTTACTGTGACTTCACTGTGAATTTGCTGAAGTATAACTTGCCAAAACACTGGCCGTAAACACACAAGCAGACAGTTATATTGGGGGTGAATGTGACGTGCTGACAGCAGTTATGTGAAAATATCTGGATCTTTAATGGTTTGTCTCCTGGCGCTGTATCAGAGGCTGTCACAATGGTCCTGCAGTTTATAGCTTACATTTACTACAAGAGTCGGTCAAAGCTGCAGAAACACAGGTGCAGCTTTGACCCAAAATGGGCACGAAAAATACTGCAGGCCGCTGCCAAATCTACATAAACCCAACCTCAAATGTGCCGTCTCACCCACTGTGGCACAATGGGGTTTGAATGAAACCATGAAATTACCAAACAGGCACCAGCATGAAAACAGCTGCCACTTTTATGAGACTTGCGTTGCATTGGGCTTGCCTGTGGGAAGCTCAGAGGAGGAAAACATGAGAGCACAGATATCACGTATATGTATATCAGTATCAGTCTGACAGTGTGTATCCGTCCAAAAATGTACAACACACACAACACAGCGCTGCCTCTCTCTCGCACATAGCTGTGACATACTGTAATTGATGTCTTCCTCTGAGGATGACACTGACAGTGCACTCATTCCTCAGCACAGCTAACTGGATGTTTGGGAAACCCTCATGCCCATATAAGGAGCGAGCCAGCTGCCAAAAAAAGGAACTGTCCATTTTCCCATGGAGGTCGCTGGGCTGAGACGGCTTTCATCCAGAGGAGCTTGAACAGCCCCATCGTCTCGCTCCTTTTGTTGCAGCAGAAAGGATGACTGTGCTGTTTTCTATATACACTATTACAGAGGAGGGCATAGTCTCAGTCACTGTGCTGCATTCAGCACAAAGACACAGACTGTAGCTGCTTTTAGCAACGAGGCCATGGCTCCCAGTTGGTCAGTTGGGTGGTCCACCACTAAGGTCCACACTCTTAATTACACAGTACAGGACCTGTGAGCCTCTGCTTCTGTTTCTCCCTCAGTGTTCTGGGTGATAAATCATCTAACTTCCTTTTCAGAAACATGTAAAACCAGTTTGTTTTGGTTTAGTGCAAGACCTGCTGGACATGGACTGGACTCGTCCATTTTTAACTATATAGTTTGATATCATCCGTCCTTAATGCCAATATACATCCTTTCTTTGTGTGTTGTAACGTATCTCACTCAATTCCCGCGTGATTTTGCCCTTTTTCTCTGTTATAAACCACCAGGAGCCGATTTCTGTGTAACACAAACTCCTGTGTGTTTACTGCTGGGGGTTTACCTGCCAAGTTGTACATACAGTATGTCCAGGCTCAGCAGGAATTGCACTGACGCAGCCAATACTGTGCAACACTCTGCAGAGCCAAATCTTATAATAAATAATAATTGTGTTTATTCACGTGAACCAGGCTTGGTTCTGAGAAGCCAATAGAATGCGCGAGTGCCTTATTTGGCAGCGTGCGCTCAGGTTACCAGGTTTTCTGACGACAGTGAGCAGCGAGGCACGAGCGAGATAAAGTTTAACGAAGGTGAGAAAGCAGGCGGTCACAGGTCGCAGGAAAAACCCCACACTGCGTTTCACCATCAAGTTTCTGTTTCAGCAGGGGGGTCACATTCCCGACGGCTGATTCACACAAGTGCACAACATTTCATATTGTGCATGAGCCACATTTTCTCCCCGTGTGACAGATAGCAGTCACATGTTACCTCATCTTAACTCTTAGGAAATTAGTAAACTTCAGTCTCTTTTCACTGTTTCACACTCATGTCTGTAAATAAGATGATTGATATAAACCACAGCATCGAGATCTTCCTGTTCACATTGGACATGGAGTCAAATCCAAAAACATAGTTTTGGACATCTGACTTTCAAGTGCAGGTAATTGCTCCCCTGATTTTATTTTTCCTGTAATATTCAGCGAGTTGGACTCAGATCAGAGCAGAAAACATGAATGAATTCACTGTTTGCTTTCCTGGAATACCACATTACTAGTGTTCTGGGAAGAGGCACTTTATCAGTCATAGTCACATCACATCCAGATGAATTAAAACAGAAGGATTCACTTGGCCAGGTCTTAAAGTTGAAGTAATGACTGTGTCCCAGAGTGCAGGCGTCTCAACTTCTGATGAACATCTCCATCATCTCCTCACGTCCTGTCCCCGAGGTAAAATCACAATCTGTCATGGCGCTTCACCGCGTCCACTTCTCACGGTCCTCCTCCACTTATTCTTTCAGCCGCTCATTTCCTTCTTTGTCATACCATTGTCATACCGCTCCATACATTTTAGGATTTAGCTGTGATCATTACATCTTGCTCTGATAACTTGCCACTTGAATGCACTTGACAAGGAACAGGAAGGGGAAGAAGTAAAAGCCTCTTAAAAAGAGAAACTATGTTGGACAGCGTAGGTTTGGTTGGTGATACTGTAGAGGAACATTAACATTTGTCCAAAGTACTGAATCCAGAAACCTTACTCTGAAGGATGGGCACCAAAACCTCATGTCGGTGTCATCATCACTCACTCATCTGTTTCTTATCAGAGAGGTTTTTTCATTTCCAAGCGACAGCATGAGAAACTCTGAGCAGCTCTGTCTCATCCTCACACCAAACAAAGCCACGTGATGTGATGCCCTCTTCCTCCTACACCGTGTACACACACAGGTAAGATGTGCATGATTTACATTCTCCCAGTGGCTGTCACCATCCACGGCTGCCTGGAGGTTCACACTGCAGGTACATTCCAGGAACCGGTCGTCTATATGAGCTCCATCTTGGTTTTTATTAGCAGTAAAGCCTGTAACAGTCCTCCCAGAGAGACCACTGCTGCGGCAGATCCTTCACTCTTATTGAAGTCGGGAAGCAAAATGGCGGACACACAGATATTCACGACACTGAGGAGTTCATGAATCCTTGGCTGGGTGTGACTCAGACATGTGGTAGCACACTGGCTGCCAGGCAAAAGTATAATACAGAACATGCCTGTGAGATGGGATTATGTCATCTTCAGTATGTGGCCTACTTTAGCATGATGTCGTAGAGGTTTGCGAGAAAGGTCGAAATAAAACATGTTGCAAAGGACATAAGTTGTAGCGGTTAATTTGCCAGATTTGCTGGTTTTTCATGGTAATCGTCAAACTTGTTGCCGTCCTAACGACTTAATGGCAACATTTGGGAACATTTTATTGCAGAGGATCTGAAGCCAAGCTGGACTTCTGTGAATAGTTTCAAACTTTCATACCTCACATCACCAGTTTAACAGCTCCGTGGAGGAGTCCTCACCCCTTGCTAAGCGATCCATCATCTCATTTACAAATCAAAGTAAGTATTTTTGGTCATAAAGGGACACTCTATGCAGTTTCAGCTTGCCCACTCCTCCCCACCCACCCGACCAGCCCCTCTCTGACGGCCTTTTTCCTTTCCACCAGGGCAGGGTCACCTACAGTGCCTCCCGTGTTCGCTTCCCTTTGAAGAACTATTTTGATGGGGAATGGTGTTTTCCGTGTGTTAAACATTTCAAAGCCGGGGTGGCGAAGGCGATCAAAGCAAATCTTTGGGCACATGACTCCCACTGCCTCCAGTCTCTCCCCCTCTCTCCTCTCAGCCTCGTAAACCTGAGAGGAAGATGTTTTGGTCAGATGCTTAAGACCTTTCTTCCTCCTTCTTCTTCAGTGGCTGCACCCTGATCCAATGTTGATGAGACAATGGTGATGACACCTACTCGCCCTTGCTGCCTTCTTTTGATAGTAAAGTCCGGGCTTTCCTCAGGAATCTGCCCAGGCATGGCCGTCTATCCTCGTCTTTGAACATGCAGCAGGTTCCCATTAAGAAGACTTGGGGGGAAACAACCGGGTGCGAGGGGATGGGAAGAGGGGGGGAGCCCTAAACTTTATGAGGCCTGCTCCTCATCCTATTGTTTTAAGGTGAAGACAAAGAGTAGCAGGTTATAATTTAGGAGATGCAGAGACAAAACAGATGCATGGGAATCCACGAGCCTAAAGATGTTTGAACCCTGACATGTGGGGTGATAGAGAAAGGATGGGAAGAATTTATTACTCAGGGAGAGATACAGGGAGGATCTCTGCAGACCGGCTATTACAGCTGAGGAGGATGTCATAAGTGCACACTTCCCAAATTCTCCACGGAGTCATGTTTTTAAACCACCACAGTTCCTGCACTTATCTCCATCTGGACACCCAAATATCTCTTGATCCAGAAATATGTGGACGATGACTTGGACCATGATTTTGGAATAATGTTTGTCCCATTTACAAGCCTGAAGATGTCTGTCTAGTGTCTTAGTGTCGTTTACTTTTATAACCTTAAAGCACTCGTCGGATATTTTAGGAAATGAGCTTATTTTTATTATTTGAGTTCAGTTAGTAGTTCACTAACGCTCTCAGGCCTCTGCTCCTCTTTAAATGGCATAAATTCACTTCCTTGCTTTTGACTTTTGGGGACTGACTTACTCTCTCTGAGTAAAGTTCACATGATGAGTATGTTAATAGTTTTGATAGCACTTATTAGATAGATAGATAGATAGATAGATAGATAGATAGATAGATAGATAGATAGATAGATAGATAGATAGATGGATAGATAGATAGATAGATGGATGAAATGAAAACAATGAGCTGAAAGATGCTAAAATGCAGGAACTGTAGATTTTAAGTCATAAGCCTAAAACTAACTAAATATATATATAAACCATATAAATATGAAAATGATGAGCGCAGTTTTTTATTGTTTTAATATTTTAGTTGTGTTGTCATTTGGATTATGAAACAACACTGGACTAACAGTCGTTTAGCCTCATAAGAACCTCTGTGCAGCTGTGTACTATTTCAGAAGGTCTTGCAATTTTACTGTAATTTTCCAATTACATCTCAATCCAGCCTTTAGACAAACTAAACATTGATGTTTTTGTACCTTTTCCGAAATGCATTCGTTCTTAAAAGCCCCACAAACCGCCTCACAAACGTGTTCAGCTTTCACGTGTCACCTTTGAACCTGCATCTGAGATAAAAACAGATAAATAAATAAATACGAACAGAGACAGTCTGTTGGAAAATGCAACCTTCATCAACAAAATCCCTCAAGGACGAGCAGAGAGTGTTGTCCAAAAGGAGACAAAGAGATGAGCGAAGTCTTCTCGCGCAAAAAAAAACAAACAAACAAAAAAAACACTTGAGAGTGTGAGAGTGAAAACAACTGGGGGAGGAAGGTTTAGTGTTGTCAGCCTGGCTGCATATGATAAAGGTTATCCACCGCTCCGCCCTCAGCAATAATTACCATCAATAAGAAATTGATGAATTGACTCCAGATGTTGAATTAAACATTCCCAGCCTTCCCTTTGTGTAGGATTCACATGCAGGATTTGCTTTTTTTGCAACCTCTCCTTGTCTTCCCCAGTCACTGACTCCTCCTCCCTTCATGGACCACGGTGCTCCTGCTTGGAGATAACACAAGATCACATGATGATCAATTAGACCAACTGCACAAGGAGTCTGACATTTAGTAAAATGAGATGCTGACCTCTTACTGTCCGTACATGTCGGTGTCAGAGAGGACGATGGTGGAGAACGTTCAACACTTTTTAAATACACTGTTTACTGTCATGGTTCGTTGTTATTTTCTCTGTTATTACTTATGACGGTGGCGTCCTTGGGATAATTGTCTGCTGATTAACAGGAGTCCTGGGATGTCATTGTTGAACACCATCAGCTGTAATATCTGGAGTCGTCACAAGAGAACCGATCATAACATTTTTGCTGATCCAGAGTGAACTGAGTTTACTCATTACTGAAACAGTTGTGTTGTTTTGACTTGCAGCTGGATCTCATGAAGTCCAAATCGGTTCAGTCAGTGGTTCCCAACCTGGGGGTCGAACCGGCCACGCGATTATTTGTAATCAATGCTTTTTTCATTGCGAAAGACTGGATCGTTTTACCTCGGGAAAACTGTTCAAGTTAAACTGTCAGAGATGGAAATAATACGTTTTGGTCTAAGTGCTGCCAATTCAAGTGTGCAACCAGTGACAAGAGGATCACGATCTGAAATTTTCTGCCACCTGCCTCTTTCTCTTAAGTTCAAACCTGATTATTTTGCTGTCAGTATTTACTGGAATCACAGTTTTTCATTTCATTGTAACACAAGGCAGAAACTGCTGCAGAAGTAAGACTGACTAATTTTCCATCAATCAACTTCCCATTGTGTCCAATCTAGGAACTATTGACTCACGTAATGAATGAAATATGGCACTTTACTGCTTTGCTGACTCACTTACCTACTATTTACCATCCCAGACATCATACGCACCTTTAAATTACCCTAAAACCACCTGAGTGAAATTTGCTAAGTCTGAGATGTGGCCTGCTCGTATTTAGCATCCTGTCGATAAGGACAGAACCATCGTTGTGAAATGTGAAAAACCTGCTTTGCAATCTCAACTGGAAATAGATGTTTACTTAAAACAGTTGCCGAAGGTTAGCAAAATACTTTCCACGAGCAGCAAAGAGAGGGTCCTGTCCATCTGGGCGGGAACGATACCTGAGTTTGTGAGAGTGGATTTAACTTCCCCAACATTAGTTTCTGTGGAGGACAGAGATGACAGTGTGTGAATGAGGTTACTGCTGAAAAACATCTCACAGACATCTCTCTCTGGAGCCTCAGATCCTATTGGATAAAAAGGCATTCATATACAGTACATACCCATGTACATTAATTAACTCTTTATCTGGATGACCCTGAGGGAGCTACACAAGCAACAGACAAACATACAGTTCACCATACTATATATTAACGTATGTTATTAGAGTATGCTACTATTATGAAATATCTTGTCCTTATCTTGACGTCATACGAGTATTAATATACAACTGTAAACAGTAAATAATGAAAATCCTCCAGCAAATCAAAACTGAGCATGATTGACACCAAAGTCTTCTGTGTACCACGATGAACTGTGGACTGTATTGAAGCTAAAAATGCAGTGCAGGAACTTCCTACAACCTCATGTCTCTGCAACTTTTCTGATAATTTGATCAAATATCACGACTTTAAACTACAACCAGTATTTCTGAAACTCTATAAGTACAATACAGACTCCTCAAATCCTCATGGCCCTGAAACCTCTGTGTTTTGAGGTTGTCCTTTCCCTCAGTCACAGGCCGCTCCATTTACAGGCACTTGAAGCAGGATAATGAACTAATCACACTGTTTATTTGTTTAATAAGAGTCTCTTTATGACCACACAGTCCAAACGAGAACAATGTATGCGAGAACCGAACTGAGGAGCAAAAACTCCCCTTCTCCATTTCCTGTTTGCGTTTCCACCACATGACAAGATCTGTGACGATTAAGCAAATGAGTCTGATAAAGGCTCTAAAAAAACACACAGAAAGTGTCTGAAATGCAGTTTTCACAGGAAGTATGCAGTTATCCTGCTCTTTGCATTTACTGTTGCACGTCTCTCATGTTTGATTGAATGTAATGAGTGGATGCAAAAGAGACATGCAGAGCATACGTCTTTCAAGTTCACAGTCTTCACAGGGTTTTATGGTTATTTATTTTTCCTTTAGCGTGCAAACATAACTTCTTTTTAACCCCGTCCATTATAGCTCGTCTTGTTCTTGCACCCTCTGTTTTCTACATCCCATTCATTCTCAGTCATTTTCTTAATTAATCTCAAGACATTACCAGAATTAGTCATTTATATACTGTACTGTGAATGTGTCCTTAAATGGATATTAACAACACCCAGTATTTACATGATCTCTGAAAGAAGGTGAGCACACATTGTATCAGCCACAAGGTCAACGTCAGGCCAGTCAGCAGCTTTAAGCATCAGACCATCAGAAAGAGCTGTTCTCAGAGGACAAACGAGACAAATTTAGACCTTTGTTTGTCCAGTTAAACGTGTAGGAAAAGATTTGTCTCTTCTGTCAAAGTATAAGTTCAAGAAACCTGGGGAGAAAAAGGTAGAGAAGGTTCCTCTCTTCATGTGGGCAGATGGAGTATTTCGTTTGATTTGTTGTTGCGGTCACATGCTGACATTGTGTTACTATTGTGGAAAAAAAGGAGGGAAATAAGTGATAAAGGAGAGCTGGAAGTCATCATGTGGTGAAAATGAGACAGGAGCCAAAAGAGAAAATGATAAAGACAGAGAGGGAGAGAGGGAAGAAGGGAGAGTCAAGAAACAACTGTTTTTTTATTTCATGAGAGCGCTGTCAGTCGGGGCCGCTCGTTGAGTCCCGCCTCGGCCAACCAAAGTATGTTTGACTTTACGCAAACTATCTCCACAGCTAATAAATCAATCACGCTCCGTCACGCTCCTGTTACAATACACCACAGCCAGTTTTCTCTCCAGGTACAGTGAGCGTGCAGCTTTTCAGCTGCAGCTAACCAAACCAAACACAACCTCCCTGTGTTCACGTTTACTTGGCTTCGCTGTGTCGTTTCAGCGCCCACATCCAGCAGCAGTTCCTGTGCGCCCTGCCAGCAGCCGGCAGCCAAAGACATGTATTCGTACGCACTGTAGGTCCGGACCTCTGGCAGGGGCCTGAAACCCCTCTTTGTCAGGTCTACCTTTGCCATGTTTCAAATCTCCCCCAGAACCGGATCAGAACCCCTCTGCGGAGTCCAAAATGTGGCATCTAGCCTGCAGGGTTACCTGGGGGAGGTCTTCCTGGGTGTCAGCTCAGCTCTGGGAGAGCACAGCAGCATAAATTGAATTTCCATATGGATATGTGAGGTTTCACCTGCTTCCTGTGACTGGAAGCACAGACGTCCTCATTCACTTCTTCTTGAGCTCCTTGTGAGGTTGAGCCGTGGTAAACACGTCTCCCGACACAAACGGATCCTTTCAACAAGACCTATAACTCCTTACCTGTCACCTCCCGTACTCATCTCCTCATACGTCAAACTAAACAACTCCCCCTTTTTTATCAGTTCATCTTCACCCTCATGTTCAGAGACTTCGGTCGTCTGCCATATTTTCATCTCACTCATCCTCCCTCTCTTCATTTCCTGCCTCCCACAGAGGTTTCTCCTTTTTTTTCAAGGACAGCTCTGGCTTCTGTTTCAAATTTATTTCTTGTCATTGTGAAGCAGCCAGTTGTACAGATAAGAGATGCTGAGGCATGTTGAAGCTATTGACCTGAGTGTTTTTCCTGGTGGGGAAATCAATGATCGACGCAATGATTTGATCCTGAAAAAGGAGGCGGGTCACATGTCTCAGCACGTTTTAATGTAATCCAAGTCTGTCTGCTTAATATGCAAAATGTGTTTGTAGAATATGTATGTTTCATGGCAGAGAAGAGTTAATGTAAAGCAAAAAGTTTTTCACATGAATATAAATCAAGTATTACTGCGTCATTAGCACTGAAACCGCAGCAGATAGAAATCAGTCATGGAAGCAGCTACGATTTGAGCTCTGGCTCTGATGCATCTTACATGTTATTGGATAGCTTTTTACCTACAATTTGCTACCAGTTCACCCTGGGAAAACATGCAAGGTGAGGTAAGGTGCAGGACAGTTAACACTAGAAGAATGAACATGGTGTTCAGTGTGCATGAGCCAGTGGATCTGTTCTCTTTCAATCAGACAATATTCTGCATTTTTCAAACCAACAAGTCCAATGAAAGGTGAAAAAAACAATATTCTCCATCTCCCAGTGTGTCTCTATACTGGGTGTCAGGTTATAATTCTTGTTTATTTACTATTGATTGTACCTAAACTTACAGTAACAACAGTGTTGACCAGTTCACACTTCAACAGGACAAAGTTCAAAGTTCAGTTCATGCAGATAAATAGGCTGCGACTGATTTTCAATAGACAAAAACTACAAGTTCAGACAACATGTAGTTGTCTAGCTGTTCAAACACACAAAATAGATTTATTCTGATCTATTCATGGAGAAAACAGGTTCTCGTTGGAAAAAAAAAAAAAAAAAAACTTCCAGAATATTCTGTGCTGCAGTTTACTGTGACAGCACCAGGCCTTAACAGAAGCAGATGTATCTTGTGCCATCAGTCACCATGTTGGACGCCATGCAGTGTGTCGAACACTGGCATTGATGTTCAACATTGGTAAAACAAACAAATATACAAACAAATGATTAGTTTATTTAGGCATTCATAAAAAAATCTGAACGTTCATGTACGACACTGCTTTCATTTTGTTTTCCTTCGTTGGCCAAATCCATCGTTCCCACGCAGGATTCAGATGACCTTCCGATACACACCAGGGATTCACAGGAAATGATGCAGCCTTCCTGTTTGTCCTGTTTATCTTATCGATAACAGACTCACTGTTTACTATTCACTGTGCTTCAGCTGCCTGTCGACCACTCAGAGGGTTTGTTGACGTCTGTTCTGAAACTAGAAGACGACCTGGAAAAACCATTTTGAATCCAGAGAGCTCACGACCTGGTAAAGCAATTGTTGTGTCACTGATATTGATCAACAACTGCATTAAACATCCGCAGGAATATCATAGTTATTTTGAGTTATGAGGCAGTTAGACATGTTCCTCTTTCCAAGAATCCCTGAAAGAGAGTGAAATCAGGTCGTCACACTTGTTGAAAGTGGCCTCAATGAAATGTTCTTGTGTGTAAGACATTTCATTCTCAAACTTTTTTACTGTTCAAGTGAGAAGGGTTTAGAGCTGTTGAAGAATGATGGAAGGTGCAGAGTGGGGCTTCGACAGACAAAATAAATCCCAGTTATTTCATGTTTGCTTTTCAAAGCCGCTCTGATGAAGATACATTGATTTCCAGAGGATGAATCTGGGAGGAGACGCAGATTAGTCTCTTCCAGTGATGAACGACTCTCTGGCAGACGGGAAGAGTCTCAGTTCGTCTGTAAGACTGTTATCCCTGTTTTCAGTCAGACATCATCGTGAGCGCAGGCCATCAGACACGTCTGGTTATCATTTAACACAGCAAATAAAACAAGTGTCAGCAACTCTGAGATACGGAAAACAAGCAGAGGCCGTCGTATGATAACAAGTTGTACTGACTCTTTATAGGGAAAACAATGGATTAGATATACAGATGTTATCTCAGGTGATTAGAAACTGTAGCTTTGGCTGGATTTTTTTTGCTGTTTTGAGTAGAAGAAGAAGTTCCTGTGTTGTACTTGTCAGTCGTTGGATGATTCTGAGAAATGTAAAGTCAGACAGTTGCTGTACTGTTATTGGTTGCTAAGGTTACATATCTATTTTCAAAGTCTCCCTGTTAATCTAATAAGAGATGGTTTTAAAGATGAGGATGAACAGATCTGATGTCTTTGGTATCTTAGGTAACAAACTGCTATTTACTTTAGCATCAGTTATCAGCTTCCCTCCGTTCTTGACATAAAAGGTGACGCTGGGTTTTTCATTAGCCACATTAGCATGCTGATGTCAGCACAGTTAAACACAGGGTTGTTTTTTGTCACTGACATTTTACCTGCAGTTTTCCTACAGCATCACTCTGAGTTTGAGAGGATGTCTGCACTGCTAAGCTGTGATTGGACAATCACTGTCGGGAGGAGGGTTTCGGCGAATGGCTGGCCGAGTCACTTCATGAACCGGCTGTGTGTTGTCCGTCACTGAGCAGCACCTGGGCCTGAGCGTACAGTAGCTGCCCCTGTGTTGTGCATCAAGGGTAATACAGGTCCACTGTGGCAGGATGTTGACCCCAGTCTCCCAAACCTACTTCCCCCTGATGGACAGTGCGTCTCCTCTGCAGGTGTGCATCAGCCTCATAAAGAGATGTCTGTGTGCGTCATGTTTGCCCTCTGCCCATTTCATCATTAAGGTATCGGGATGAGAAAATAAGCAGCGTGGGGGGGGGGGTCCGGCCTTCTAGGTTTACCAATTTATGAAGTAGCTTTCATGAGCGAGGGGGCCCCCGCGGCAGTTCCTGCTGAACACATGGCTGTCTGTTGAGGAGGGAGACCTCACGGTCGGCCCATCCTGGCTTGTTACTCCCGTGTCCACGCACCCCCTACCCCCTCCTCTTTGCGACCCCTTATACATACCACTAACTGCTTATTCACTCTTTTTTTGTCTCTCACGCCACCCCACAGCCTTACAATCCCTTTAATTCTCCCTCATTCCCAATCTTTCGCCTGCCTTCACCCTCGCCTGGAATGTTTTTACACAGAGGGAAAATAAACCGCCGTATACCAACGCCCAGCGCTCAAATCTCCTCACATCTCCTCCAGTTAGAGTGGGATTCAGGAGAGTTCAGGATGAAGAGGAGAGGCAAACATGGCAGCTGACATGCAATTGTAAACTTAGCTGCCTTGGAAATGTTTACCTGGACATCCAGTGTCATACTTTCCTTGGGTGTTGCTGTTCCTCTCTGTGCGCTCGCAGAATGGCGCCTTTGTGAGTGAGAGTTGGGCTCCACGCACCCTCCCGGCCCCTCAGCTTGTCTTTCAAGCAAATGTCCTCATCATATCCCAGCATGAGAGGCAGGGCTCTTACCTGGGCCCCCAAAAATCCACCTAACGATCATCACCCCTGTACTTACCTGAGTCTAAACCCTTAGGAAAAGTGTTTTCAAAGCATCCTAATCCACTCCTTCCTTGCTCGATGTGTTTTCATGTGTTAAATTAGGAAGAAGTGTAATTCACTTAGCGTTTTACCTGCTCGGACCACGCACTGCACATTTGCTTTGGCACCCACTGAAAGAGTTGTTTCTTTACATGGCACTGGTTGTCATGTGTTACATAATGAAATGACACACGGAGCAGTGAAAGTATAGACAGAAATGGAAAAAAAAAAAGAAGAAGGATTTATCGTTGCCAAAATAATTTCCACACCATATCCACAGAGTTGAAGTCACAGACGGTTCCAGAGGGGCTTTAGTAGTTTTGTCACAGGCCTTTGGCTGCAACGCTCTCTGTGGTTCACGTTGGATCCGTTCTCATCTCTGTTCTGCTTCCAGCTACTGGAGCAGCATATACATGTATAACGTCAATGTAAATTTACTTGTTTTCATTTTATGTCTATTTTCACCAACAAATCACAGTTATGAAAGAAACCAAGCACAGCCTCTATGTTGTTAGCCTTTAGCAGAGGTCATGAGGTGTCTGTAAAGATGTCCTGCTGGTGGTTCGACCATCAGAAACAGATTTTTCATCAAAAAAACATTAAGAAAGAGTTTGAGCAGTGTGAACATCCAGTTTTAGTTCTGGGTGCCGTGTAAGGATAACTACATGTATGATCTCGAACCTGCCGTAAGCAATTTTCACACCATTTGCTGACAGCACAACACAACTGCCATGTTTCAGGCCACCTGTCAACTCTTAAGTCCCACATTCACTATCCATTTAGCTCTGTTTGGACTCCAGGAAGCAAAGAGGAAAGTGTCTGATTCACTTAACTTTCCCTCACTTTGCATGGCTGCCACTGCCTCACCGATGATGTTGAAACAAAACATTAAAGCTGTGAGTCATTAAACACCGAGCACTGAACTGAAAGACACTGAAAAGCTCTGTAATTTGCTGTAAAACCATCATTTCAAGTGACTCCTCAAATTACGTAATCCATCGTTTAAATAGAAATATTGATTATAGCAGTTTTAATGTGATTGTGGCATCTTTCAACTTTCACTGCGGTGAAAATCCATGAAATTAGTTGCAGCCCAGATTTCCAAGATAAACTCAAAGTCTCATTAGAAGGAGACCCAACGTTCAGGAGCAGGTGGGAATTCTCAGCACAAATCGTTCAAGTTGTTGAGACCCTCTGATAGCTATCAAACCCTGACTGATGCTGGGGCCAAGGGCCTCGGGGTCCGCTAAGTCCTTCGGGGGCACAGAACGTCCCTCAGGCCAGGGCCAACTTGGGTCAGTTTACCATGCACCAGTACTACCGACCCAGGGCCCATCAGATAAGATGTTTCGGGACATTCCTGAGTGGGAGGCCCCCTCCTCCGGGGTCTGAGCAGGGATTCCTGCAGAGCGCTGGGGAAACGGCTCCCACTGGAATGCTGGGATTTGATTGATCCTTCGGAGGATCAGGCTAAAACCTACAGGAGCTGATGTGGAGCCCAATCCAGCCTCTCCCAGGTACACAGGAAGAACTGGAGCTGATATTATGAGAGATTAATTGTTCTGTATCGTCAGCGCTGTGAGCACTTAAGGATAGTTGTATCGGCTCCAGCAGTGAAAACCAGTTGGACATGCTCTTATTCATTCAGACCTGAGGGCCGTCCTTTGTGTCAGAGCTTTATGCTGCACATCACACAGATCTCAAGTCAGTCAAACGGACACTTTTAATGGATTTTCTGTGCAGTTTGAGTTTCTGACTGCAGCGTTCGTGCTTTGTTGATCCGTGGTGGTGTGGTTGTCACTGCTCATGCTTTACAAATCGTCCTGCTTGTTTCCCTCTCTGTTTATCCCAAACATCCCACTGCTGCAGCCCACATGCAAAGCTGCAGCCCAGAGGAACTGTGTTTATGCCTGCTAGATTTTGGTCAAAGGTCAACCTCCTTGTTACATCATCATGTTCTCCAAAAAACACTTATTGAAAACCACAGCTCAGGTGATTATATAATTAAGATCCTCTGCATCTTGTGTCCCATGCTTTGCCATAAAACATTGGCATCCTTGATCCACAGGAGAAATAAACAGCTGCAGCAAAAACATTTAGTTTCCCTTTGAAATGGAAGGAATGAAAATTGCCACTTTTGACCTCATTAGGAGCAGAGGAAGCTGTGACCATAACAACGAGGTCCTACATGGCTGGTGGTGTGGGGCACTGATCCTACATTAGTGAGCTAAGCTGCGAAAGCAAGTGACTACATGCAGAAACTGTGAGGCTTTGCTGAAAAGAGCATCGTAGGCGCATGTGCACCGGCTTTGATGGAAACGCCTAAACACAGCTGGAAGGTTTTCAGAGCTGGTAAATGCAGTGAACCGGGCTGAAGTCACCGATGTCCTCAAAGAACATTGACGAGACCAAATATGAGGACATTGGACAAAAATATTTGAGAATTTGACAGACTAATTCTGTGGTCAAGGAGAACTGCCAACATGAGACAAAATAAAGACTAAATGTACAATCCAACTTTAAATTCATGGTTGAAATATAAACTGTGTCCCAATTCAGGGAATGCATCCAATATGTGTTTTCACTGGTTTCACAATAACTATGTTTTGTGTTTAGAGGAAGACTGACACCTGATCCTGATGAGAACAGGAGTGGTTTCTTCCTTTTGACCCTGACTATAAGGCCTGGACTTTGTGCATTTGTTTGATTGCGCTGTTGCAGCATTTATGATGGTGGCAGTGGCACCACTTTGCCATAACCTACTAACTTCTGCAGCCAGTCATTGTTTTCTGCCACACAGTGTCCAACTTCTGTTGCGGTGGTTGAGTGGTGACAGAGACACCCTGGAGGTTCGATTTCTTAAAGGCTCAGTACATTTTGGAGCAATGACTCACAGGCTTTAAAAGATACAGCTCATAAGTTTCTGACTAAAATGGCTCAGATGTTGTTTCTGAGACACATCACGTCTGGAATACACGCCTCACATCTGTGCTGTCCAACTGGCTCACAGAGTTTTGACGCCTCAGGACGAGCGCTCCATCATTGTGATGCTCGCTAAAATTTCAAATCCAAAGGAACAAAGTAATCAAATGCTCCAAGAAATGAAGTTCAAATGTGGCTCCTCAAATATCCCCTCATGTTAGAGCTGCATGTTTCAGTTTTGAAGTCCATAAATCTCACCCATACTTTCGCCTAAAGTCATTTTTATAACTTTCTGCTGTCCATTCCTTTCTGTCCTGCTCTTCATTCAGCCATGAGGTCACCATGACCCCTTCACATGCTCATGGACTCACGTCTCCTGTTGACTCGTGGTGTTTAAGTCCATTAATATATCAATGGGATTTTGAGTTTTTCTAATTTCTGAAGCAAAAGCTACAGATTAACCTGAGCTTTCTATTCAGCTGTCATGTGTCTTTCAGTGTATATTTACTAATGAATTAGCCCCACAGGTCAGTGAACACATCACGGCAGCATAGGTACTTCATAATCATGATAAAACAGCTCCATCCTGATGTTTCCCAGGATTCCTCTCTGTTCCTTTAAACACCCGCTGCTTATACGCATCTTTCCTGTCAGATAATTGAACCACCAGACAGCGAACAGTTTAAAATAATAGCCAAAAAAATGTAATGTGCTGGATCCAATTACTATTATGTAACAAGCAATTAAACAAAATCTCTGTAAATATTCAGATATTAGTTTTGGAAACATCTTATGTGTCAGTTTGAGCTGCCACAGACGTCACTATCCAGTATCGTGTTAGTGTTCAGATGTAACACATCCTTCGTCCAGACACATCCAAAAAGCTCTCCACTTGAACTCGGTCACTGATCGCTGTGTTTCACACTTGGACGTCTGTACAGTGTAGCAGGACTCTTCCTCTGTCTGGATCAGCAGGCTCACACTGTGTCTGCTGTCTGGGCACTCCCTCTCCCACACCAGCCCACAGTATAAGAGTATCTTTGTGATAGCAGGGTGCATGAACAGACCGATACTGTGGCAGACTGGAGCTCCTGCACTCGCACCACCTCCGGCCTTCTCCTCATGCTTCCTTTCCTTTTTCTGTTTTTCTCCATATTGATTATCAGGCAAAGTCCTGTCTCCTATATTTATTAATGATCAGGCTGTTGAAGTTACACATCAGTACAAATATCAAATATTGATGACAAGGTGACTTTCAAATATCACATGGATGCAGTGTGAAAGAGCAGCTGCTTATCAAATTTTTGCATAAAAATTACAATAAATCTTTCATACAACAGTTGAAAAACAAAACAAATACCCCCACACACCCAGGCCAGATAATCAAATACATTAAAGAGGCAGAGCAACAGACTGAGCTGGTGTGACAGTTTGTGCTAATTTGGGACGACCCTTAATGACCTTCCCTAGCTGTACTCCCTCTTTGTTCAGGAAGTGCTAACTCATGGCTACTGTTTGCCTCTCAGGGATCATTGTGGTGTGTCATTTCCTCACTTTCCTTTTGTCACAGAGGAAGGACAGAGGCCTTTTTTATTGCTTCCAGTTCGTTTCAAACTCTCCAACCACAGGATGTGTGCGAAGTCGAAGGTGCTGGAAAACATATTTTACCATCTCTCGTAGCTGAACTCCCACGAGGGAGACGACAGACGTGAAAATTGTTGTTTTTTTCCATCACATTTACTGGAAAATCCATAATTACTGTGACCAAACGGGTGAATGTAAATACTGGCGCTATCAAAAGCAGTGACATCCACGTCCGTCGCTACAGAGGCCGTCCCCTCTGCATGTCAGTGCAGCCACAGATGCCACGAGTCTCTTTGTCTTTCCTTTCTTGCAGCAGATGCCACGGTGAAAACAAAGGGGCCACAAACGTCCATGTGGATCACCGTCGTTTATGCCGAGCTTGTGGTTCAACTCCAGGCAATAGATTTTCAGATCCAGATGCTGAGCCTGTGGCTGAGGTCTGCGACTCCGTCCAGCAGTGGGAATTATTTCACAACCATATCCTGTCTGCTGTTTGGATGACCCTTCGTGAACTTCCCCTTCTTTTGTGAATGATAGAATAATAGATTGCAGTTAACGATAAAAGCAATGATTATGATTTACGTTGAGACAAGACAGCACTTTAAAGCCAATCGCCCAAAGAGCAGGTAACTAAACAAACACACCAAAACAAAATAAATCTGGGCACATGTGATAGACAGTCCTGGTAAAATGCGCCAAGCCAATAAACTAAGGGGAAACGTGACAGAAATGGAAGGAGATGGAAGTTTTTTCAAGTATTTTTTTAATATAAAATAGAAGGAATGTTTTCATTCTGTTATACATAAAACTTCAGCACAGATTATTGATTAATCATCAAGTCAATCAACAGTAATAATAACAAAGTAACATGATCACACCTCTTCATAATAGCAAATATGCTCAGTGCTATAGCCACGGTTAAGTCGTCAATTACACAGACCTGTCAGTGATTAAGTTCCTGTTGCCAGCCACTAACTGATTCATGGTTTAGCAGTGATTATGGCTCAGGATATTTTCTGGGGAAGTGGATGAGATCTGAGGAGAACATACAACTCATCATGAAACAGAGCACAACAAACAAAGAGATGAAGGCGCTCAAAGCTGTTGGGGACAATTCCCGAAAGCACCAAATTTACTAAAAAAATAAATAAATCTTGAAACAGATGTAAAGTAAAAGTGAGTCAGCTGTGGGGGAGGGGGGGGGATATCTTTGATTCTGGGGAATAATACGTACTGTATGTGGTTTGAGTTACAATTGGCTTAAAACATTCAGTGTGCTGAAATGCTTCAGTTGTGCAGAATTAGATGCATGTCTTTGTGGAGCCATCCAACAAAATGCCCAACTGAGCAGACATGAATCTCGCATTCCTGCTGACGCCTACATTTAGAATAACAGTACAGCCTCGCAGCAAATCAATCAGACGAGAGCCAAGAGCTTTTGTTTTTTTTTTTTCCCTCCACAACTCAAAAACAGACGGCTTTGTTAGCTCTGAGCTGTTCAGGTCTTTAGAGGTCTTTTATATTTTTAGGCTCCAGCTGCTTGAGATCCTTTAATACCACACACAAGACGTGGTGAATACCTGTCTGAGGTGGTTTATTTTCTCAGCTCACCAACAAACCCCCCCAAAAACACCTATAGACGGCAAAGTCATTCTTTTGTGTGTTCAGATTCAAATACTTGCATAAGGCAGCGTTTCTGTGCAGCGGCAGGTTATTTTCAGTCAAAGGAAGCCGTATTGTTTCACAGGTGGTCGCTCCTCGCACCAGCTGAAACAGCTCCGTCCTGAAAACCACGTCTTATGAGATGTGAAATACAGAACGGCGCGACTCGCCACAAATTAACTTCGTCTTTTTTAGATGTGCCTGCAAGCAATTTGTCTGTTTGACTGAAATTCACTGTAAATGTTTTCGAATGTATTTTGAACTGAGTCAGACACAAATGGGCAGCAGCTTGTGGCATCTTTATTTCTGTGGAGCCAGTAATGTAAGACACAAACTGAATGTTGTCTTGTTTTTTAGTGATGATCATTTATCAGACTGCTACTGGCTGCATCTGGCTGCCCGGGGAATCGAACCCAGAGCCTTCATGCTCTGAGGTGACAGTGCTATTGCTTATTTATATCCTTATAATAGGCTGTAATATAATTTTGGGAAGCGCAATATATTTGCAGAATATAATATGTAATAATTTTAGGTCATGCTGGTACATCGTTGGATTGGTGTCTTTCAGTCAGGTTTTGAAAAAGGTCTTTTAATGACTGCAGAAAACCAGATCTGATAACGAGCAGGACAGTGATAGATGTATTTTAGCATCCAGTAGCAGTTGGAGGAACGGTAGTTGTACTATCATGAACTTCTTTTCTATGTAACCTGTGAATGTTTTGGCTTTGATGAAGGTAATACTTCATCTAACAGTTAAATTATATCTGCATATAAAGTCAAAATGAACACTGACATAATGGAGACGTAAGATTAAATGTCAGCACGCCATTACATTATTACATTAACAATGTCACATATTCTGTGTCTGAAATGGGCTCACAGTGCATAAATCCAGGAGGTTTCCATCATGATAAATCTCAGCTTCTGTCGCTGCCGTGGCTTAGAAACCAACCGCTGGTGTAAATGAACCAGCGCCGTGGCAATGGCAGAAACGCTCACGTCTCATCATGAGAGACAAATTGGCCTGATATTTGTTTTGATCTGCAGTGAAAATCCCTCACGTTTACTTCACACATAAAACAAGGCAGAGGACAGAGGACGGAGGCAGCGTGATCCGCTGCCTCTCCAAGTTCAGAGACGGAGAAAGCGCCAAAAACACTGACGGTGCCAAAATACTTTCACCGTGTCGTCATAATCGCTAATATCCATTCATGTGTTGGAGGCTGAAACATTACTTTTAACAGATATAATTAAAGAGCAAATTCCCTCTGCAGTATCCAACAGGGAAATGGGAAAGCAGTCATGCATCGCAAACCATTACTTTGATGGGAGGATTTTCCACATTAATGTAAATGATAGACTGGATAGTGTAATATGAACACCGCAACCTTTCATGTAAAGCTGCGGGACATCTTTGTGGATGGCTGCAAAAAGAGAATACACATATTTACTCCAGCACCTGGAATCCCCACTGTAAAGATTTAATCTAGAAATCAAAGTATAAGAGAAGACAGAGCTCAGCTTTCTCCTCCGGCCAGACATCCATCGTTTCCTGTGCCATCTGGCCCTCGAGCATCAACAGCAGCTTTGTAGGTTGGAACTGAGCGGCAGAATTGGCCCTTTGATTTGGCCTATTTCACGTGCAGCGGCCTGCAACTCGGCCCGTGGGTGTTCCAGAGCACATCACCAGCAGCAGCCGGTGAGATGATGACGATGCAAGGCAGCATAGGTGACCTCACCGCTGTGTGTGAAAGGTCAAAGTGCCTGTGAACAAGCTGAGCGTGTTGTTGAACGGCAGCAGCTGTGTGCAGAGCGACATGGCAGCATCAGCTCAGGCCAAGACTCGGGGGGTGGAGAGTCCAGTGGTGGAAGCCAAGTGAGGTCTGTCTTTAATGAGAAGATCAGGCCTCTTGTCCTGGACTTGGAGCTAATGCGACCCAATGTTAATGCAGCTGACATTAACTCGGATTTTGACCCCTTGTGGCTAAGTGCTAAGTGCTACCAGACCTGTGTTGGATCGCACAGGCTATAGCCTCCCACATGATGTCATCTAACAGCACATAAACCAATTAACACATTGGAAACTCACAGTGTTTATCAGTTCAGTCAGTGGGGAGCGCAGTGCTACCCACAGTAGCTACACCACATGGAGGGAAATTACCACATTAGCTGTTTTTATGTTGTTGCTAATGCACCTCATGTTTGTGATGCTTGTTAAATTTCTCTGAACAAAAAGCTGCTCCACTTCCACACACATACACCTCGACACAACTACACACCACAGTGTGATCAGGAGTGTTTACCTGTCTGGGAGTGTGAGGCTTGTTTGTTTGTTTGTTTGTGTTAGAGAAGAAGTGAGAATGACAGCAACACACACAATAAACGCAAATAAAAGCAAAGAAAAATATGAAGTGATGCGACTGACGGACGTTTTAAAAACCTGTTCTGTCAGTGGCTGTGATTGGTCGGCTGATAAGAGGCCTCTCTTTGAGGACTCAGGTGTTAACAAGCTGTTCACCTCATGAACTCAATCAGCTGTTGACATTTAGAAATTCTCAACCCGAGTCAACACTTCAGCTTTGAGCCAATGCTGCGACGTTAAGGGGAGCGTGTACAGCAGCAGGTATCCTGACTGTAACACTGCTGTACGAACACAGATGTAGGCCAGTGGTTTCCAGCTGTTTTTAGCTTGTGAGGCTTCAAAACTGAGCAAAATGTACAGCGCTTGGCTTCGCTCATCGCTGGTTGTCTAGATATGTCAGGTTCAAACAAAGACTCTTTTTTTTTTCATTTTGTTTTTGCTCTATTCAAATTCGTTTTCCAGAGTAAGAGAAGAGAATATCCAGCAATTTTACTTCTCTGGAGAGACAACTGAAGGACTGTTATTACTTTTAATGCAGCCCTTTATAAGGGGTCTTGGCCCTGAGGTTGGGAACCAGTGATCTGGTTTTTGAGTTCTTGAGAACTAATACTCAAATCATGTCCAGAAAGTGCTGCAGGAAAGAAGTGCAGCCGCTGTCAGAGAGGTGGTGGTGCTGGGAAAACAAACAGAAACAGCTCAGTCATCCATCAAAAGCTGTTAACTTCATGCATCTTTGTCTGCCTGTGCCTTGGACCGAAACACTGGGACAATCAATAGATAGTGATGCAGAGGAGGAGCCGTGTGGGAAGTGACACCTGTATCTAAGATAGTGGGATGTGTGTTTATGTAAACAATGTTTTTCCACTTTTTAGCAGAAACACAACCAGGCACTTCTTGGAAAGTAGCGGGGACACTTGTTTTATCCTTCACCGCAGAGAACTTGAAGATCACACCCACACTAAAACCAACATGCCCTTTCCTTTGAGATGATGTTACGACAATATTTTAAAATGTTTGGCAAATTTTATACCCACTTTTTGTCCAACCAAAGCTTTCTTTTAGACCATCACAGAAACAAAATGTATTCTTCTATTCAGGTCTTTGGCTCCTCGCAGCAGAGTGATACCCTATCCCCTCGTATTTATTGAGATTAAATTGAAGAAATTGTGCAATGTAAACACTGTGGTAGAGGAAGAATTACCATCACACCCGAGGTGGCCCGCGCTGATTGGACAAAGCCCACAAAAAGCCGTTAACAGTCAAAATCAGCCCGGGATTTTTTGGCAAACTGTGCCATCAATCTGATCCATGTAAAAATGTATTTTTGTTGCAATCAGTGAAACTCAATCGGCGTCGTACCCCTGCAGCCAAACTGAAGAGACCCGTTTCATTTGATTTGAGTCAGGTCGGAGCAGAGGATCACATCCCTGCGGTGTGGCACGGGCCCAGCCCTTCACACCCGCCCTCTTCCTGCGTATGGCATGAACCGCATATGAATCAGATTCTGTGCCTGTGAGGCCCTCTGTGTCTGATCTGGGTCAGCAGCACCGTTAACTGTGGCCTGTGTTTACTAACTGGTGCTGGGCCAGGGCACATGTACCCTCCTGCAGAGACACTGAAACACCCACAGTTTGTCTGATCGCACCAATGTAAAGTCTGGATCACTGGGTCTCTAGGTCTAGGTCTGTGGCTTAAGGAACTGGAGTAAGGTACTAAGGTCAACAGGGCTAAAGCTGGACACACACTGTAGATGTTGTTGTTTAACTCCATCTCACACTCTACGAGTAGGCGTAAAGCCAAAGCTCTCGATTTATGTGCTCACATTGTAGGTGTAGACACTGCCCGCCGGCTCCTGGTGACCATCCTGGATATTGACAACTGTCAATAAAGGTTTGTTTGAAAGCTCCAAGGCAGGTTTGTTTAGCAACACTGCAAAGAAGGCAGAAAAATGTGACAGCAGTTCTATATGCTGCATGTAAACCTTTAAAAAGAGCGCTTTTCTCCCGTTTACATCAGTCATGATAGAGGCAGCTGTTGCCACGGCTACACCAACCTGGCCTCCATGTTTTTTAATCCAGCATCGCATTTTCAGACCATTTGTTTGCCACTTAGTGCAGGCAGAGGGAGACAAATGGCACTGACGTTGGAGCAGCTGCTTCAACTGTGCAAGAGCTTCTTGACACTGACCAATCAAAACATGTGATATTTCAGAAATTCATCCGACTGTCTGACGGCTGTGAGAGCAGATGATCGGCCCTCGCTCCCCTCTGCACACTGCATGACACGACAAAGCTGAAATTAGCTTCTAAAATGAATCGTGCAGCTCAAAATTTGGATCAAAAACCTGCTAAAATCACACAGTGTTTGAAACCTTGTCTCGTTCATTTCTAAAAAATACCAATTAGTATTATGAATTTTGAATACTGATATCAAATGTGCTACGTGCTAAACGGTGCATAGGACTTCAGGGTTCACTGGGTCGAAGCTTGCACCGATGTATCATCTGCCAAACATCAGCTGCAGATATTTGTCTGTCGTCTTATCACAGCAGATGAAGCGGTGCAGCGAATGATTGCAGCGTCTGTGGCTCCAGTGATACAACACTTCTCTCTCCTACACGCCGACACACTCAGTGACTCCTTCATTCGCTCACTCACACCCGGGGACTGTTTGGCAAACGTCCCTCCGCCAGCTGACAACCACAGGCCTGTCTCACAGCTCTACTGCCACCCCCCCCACCCCAAAATCTGTTGACTTTACCCACTTTGTTTGGAAAAGAGGAAAAGAGAGCAGTGGGCCAGGGGCCTCCAGAGAGAGAGGGAGAGAGAGAGACGACCCATGCAGCCAAAGGCCTCAGTGAAGCAGCCTGAAGGCCAGCCTCTGTTCCCTGAACCCTCACCCTCACAGCAGAGGTACTGACAGGACAGTGCACAGAGCTGAGGAGCTGGAATCTAATGGAAAAATGCTCAATTAATTTTCCAATGACAGACACAAACATTCATGTTTAACTTGAACCTGCACTAACGGTGCAGTAAGACATGAGAGGAGCACTGACATATTATCACCTTATAAAGTTCATGGGGCAAACGTGTGAGCAAACAGGTGCACTTTCACACAGGGAGCAGGCATAATGGAGCACAAAGCAAGCATCCTGTTGCCATGGTTACCTGTAGTTTAGCAGATGGTATCGATATTAATCAAACAGTCAATCTTTGTTTGTATAGCACTTTTCATAAAGGTCAAAGCAGTTCAAAGGGCTTCATAGATGACACAGAGGGACACACTGACTTTAAATGCTAGATATATGACATATGGCACTGCTTTTCCTGTCTACATCTGGATCCAGTGTGTGTAAATGTCTCAAATATATAGTTCCCAAACAAAGTGGTGTCCCTAATGTGTCTGTTCTGCTAATCCCACAATGCACCGCTTTGAATTGTAACAGTCTGTTTCTCAGAGAAGTGTTAATCACCTTATCTAATCACAACACACACACACACACCTCTCTTTAGTGATGAAGATGAAGTTGATAAAGATCATTTTATGTAGAGTAATTGATTACCAAAGTAAAGACAGTAAAGTAAAGACACAATGTGCAAGTTTCCTGAAAAAATAAAATAAATAAATAAAAATTCCTCACTCTGGCGCCACCCGGTGGCCTGATCAATGATGACACTGGTAAACAACAATGGAGGCTACTACTCACACACACACACACACAGGACACCAACTGTTTCCAGTGGTTCAGCTTTTCTCTATCCAAACAAAACGGGAGTAACTTGAAATACGCTGTGATAACATAAAAATCTGACCTGACGTCATGGTTAGCCTTAGATTCCTTCAACTGTGACAGTCTCAGCTTTCTCTGCACTGACCCCTCATTGTATTTACTCCACTGTTTTGGTCTGTCACGTTTGTTTTTCTACTCTTTCAGACTCCCTCCAAGCTGACCACCTCCAGAGTCTGTTTTCAGAGCTCCAGGGGTTCAGTGCACGTGTGACATTTACATGCTAACACACACTGAGGGGTCTGTTTTTTGGAGGTGTAAATTAGGAGAGTACAGATGAGTGAAGTGAATGGTCTGCATGTTGGTTTGTTTTGGTATTTGACATTATTCAGCACAGGACAGCACCGGGGCGTTAGGTTGTCTCCTCCGTCTTTTATCATGAACATAAACAGAATGTATGGACGTGAAAACGGCCCGGGTACATATTTACCTTAAACTGGCCCAAACAGCAGTGCTGTTCTCAGCCAGAGGTGTTGACGATCTATCTGCACAGTTGTGTGTTACATTTTGCACAGTAGTGAGAGCAGCAGCATCTTCATATATTGAGATGAGTGCTAAAATACTTTCAGTCCCCTCTTTTATTTACACCGAGGCCGGGAAGAAGAATTGTTCCTTCTCTGCTCTGATGGTCAGTGACGGCTGAACAGGCAAGAGTTGCCATTGGGGGGGGGGCTCGGGGGTAATTTGGTCATTTGAGTTTAAATTCATATTTTTTTTAAAAAAAAATTCCACTAATATGTGTTTTTTTTGTTTGTTTGTTTGTTTTTCTTTAATCAAAGGGAGGACACACGTCTCTACACTCTGCAAGGCTGGAAGTTTGTGAGGTGGTGCAACAGGAACGTGGCTGCATCAGGTAAGTTACATTTTACACACAGTCAAATGAGTTGGTTATAATTTATACTTAACTTAAAAAGAAACTGAATTAAAATTGTTGTGAGTTTGTTTGTTTGACTTTATAAGGTCGGAGAACATCTGAGGGTTTTTTTTTTTTACTGTAAATTACTGTATCGTAAACATTTTCTCCCTCATGGTCTTGCTGCAGCATCTACATAGTTCAGGCTTACAGTCATCTATATTTCATGGCATGGCCCTTTAACAGGCTGGGGGGGGGGGGGGGGGGGTTTCTCAGTAGTTAGGAGGGGGGACATCTGTTGATGACAACATGCCAGACACATTGTTATCACCCAGTCCCTTGGATGAGACGGTCCTCCACCAAACAGGAAGTCTGTCAACACTCAGAGAGGGAGGATGAAGCTGCAGCCGGGGGATAGATAGGTGATAAAACAGTAATAAAACCGCAGGAGGAGCTGAGAGATAAATCCATGCAAAGAGAGAAAAGTGAAGGCAAAGGGAAAAGGCCCATAAAGGCCATAATGTTTGCATTAATCTTTGTATATGTGTCATAGAGCGCCACAGAAAGTCCCAGAGCCAGGTATGACAGGCCAGTACTCCTCCTCCACCACCATCCTCAGCACAGCACCACTCTGTCAGGAGCCAAACCCAAAAACCACAGCCTTATTAAAAGTTACATAACAGCTCAACAGATGCTCACTGTGACAGTCCTTTTACTGAGCTCTGCTGCTTCTCTAATAGACACTGATGGATGTCCCTGGAACGGCCGGATCACATGAACACCTCATGACGGAGCACATGTGGGAAATTCACCAAAACCCGGTGCGTCTCCTACATCGCCACATTTTCCACTCTTCATTCAAACCAACCTGCTCCGTCCCAACTTTAAATACCAACGAGCTGCAGTGTCTTTATGCACAGAAATAATTATCAGAGGGCGTTCCAAACGATACCTGATACTGAACAGCTGAGGTGTGTCCTGTCCGGCCTGCCACACTGAAGGAAATGAGCCTTTTAAGCATCAATCAGGAACTGCAGATAAAATCCCAGTCTGCGGCTGAAAACACATGAGGTGGCAGGTGAGGCGGGATGGAGGGGGTTCACTTGGTTTCGGGTTCAAACACCTGCAAATGTGGCTCAGTAAGCACATAAAAGATGAATGGATGTTGATACAGTCTGAACCATCATTTAAACCATGTGAAAATATGAGAGTCAACATTAGGTGGGAGGTTGCTCAAAGACACTGTCCACATTATTTTTTGTTTAATCAAGACCAAAATGTTTTTCAGATATTTTTCTGATACAGCTGTTTTAATAAAGATGCAGTCACCACAGCTAAAGGAAAGTCCCCTAATGGATGCTAAACACCGATTCCAAGAAAATCAGACTAGAGTCAAGTCAAGAGAAGGGCCTAATGTCCACCTTCAGAAAAAGTTGGTTCTTGATGAAATGATCTAATAGTGACTTTTCAGTAGGATGAACATTGTTGATTAGGCAGCAAAGAGAGGCTCATTTAATAAGTACAGTGAATTCCCATGTCCTCAAATTGCATATTTGCTCAGTTCGATACAATCAAGAATGACAAGTATGTATTTATACAACATTATCATTTACAACTGGGGCCGTCTTTATAGGAGGAAATTATAAAACACCCTTGTGAATAGGAACTATACAGTGACTCGGCATCAGAAAGTGTCCAGACAGTCCAACTGGGTTGGGGTTAGCTGGTTAGCATGCTAACTCCAGTATAAAGAAGATGTTAGTTATTCAGTTGTCTAACATAAGGGGAAAGCTGGCTCTTCTCATTTTAAGCCTTTAGAAACGAGCAACAGTTCAGTGCTGCCACAGGTGATAATACACCTACCAGCCACTTGTGGCAGCACTCAACACGCTGCTGCTGCTGCTGCTGCTGCTGCTGCTGCTGCTGCTCAGAACACCTCACAGAAATCACTGGTCAGATCTGAACTCATCCCTTTCATCAGCACAACTCCTGTTGGACTTCCTCTACATCCATCTGGCATCTATTTTATTCCAGCTGATAAGTCTTTTAAGAATATGTACTTCTTCTGCCCAGCATTCATTTGTGTTTCCAACATGTCTGAGTGAGCGTGCATGTGGGCTGCATGTGATTCTCTGTGCTAAGTACTGTACAGGTGGATCATACTCATTCATGGAAGGATAGAGCTGTGTTTGCCAGAGCAGGAAACGTTGATTTGTCCACAAGGTCACCAGACAGGCCTTTTCTCAGAGGAGACAAGGTTCAGCTGAAAAACAGAAATATGCAGAGCCTATGCACCCCACCCCACCCCTGTTTCTGTAGCCCCGGAGCATATCTGATGGTGAAGGGGGTGGTGACGGGGTAGGTGAGGGAGTATCGGACCATAGCTGGCTGAACGGCCCAGACAGAGAGGGGCATTGTATGAGTGGACTCACACAAACCCACACCATCTGACACCCTCCTGCTGCCCCTCGTGCTGCACCTCAACGTCTGGCTTCTCTTCATTACACAAGATAACATTAATTTAATATTAAGTAAACGTGGAAATGAGGCCTCGTTTGATGCGTTTCGCCGTCTTCCTTCTCAGTTTTCCGTATTCTTGAAAAACTTCCCCACATCCTGTCTTTAACTTCACCCTTTGCCTTCTCCACCGCGCTGTGAGTCAGTTTCACTTAACTCTCCCTTCTCCTATGCCACTAAAACAAACAGCTGCTTTTCCAGACCACTGACCTGACTGGATGACACTGTGATTTAATTGTAACCGATCACTTTAATTGGTTTTGGAAATATTTCCTTTCCTGTTTTGGAACACCTGAGCACTGAGAGTACGAGCCCACGGTTCAGACAGACTCCCCAGCGAGTGGAATAAAACAGCACTTTACCTATTTGTTCTTTTCCATCAAGGAGCCCTCAGTGAATTTAGACAGTTAAACTTTGATCTTTGGAAATTCAATATTGAGAATTTATGCAGCCCTTTACAACACTTGGGCTTGGACAGAGAGCCTAGCCTTCAGATTTTATATACAGAAGTCGAGTGCCAGATGATGCAAGATGGACACTGCAAGCCAGTGACAGAAGTGTCTGGCTGATCCCGACAGGATTACATCACGTTGCCTGGCGATCTGTGATCAGCTCGTGATGCACGAGGAATCAAAGAGGAGCTATTTAAAATCTCATCACAAAGCTCTGAGCCATGGGTTTTGGCTTTCCTTGAGTCGGCCATTTAAAACCCACGAAATTTGAAATTATCACATGAACTTAGACCATCGAGGTCTGTCTCCCTCTGAGCAACTGGTTGGTTGACAACCCACTGTCACTTGGGTCTGGAGGTCTGGGCATAAAAATGCAAAAACAAGAATTCAATAATAAATAGCTTCGACAGAAACCATACACATCTGCAGAGAGTTACAAGATATTTTTTCCTTTCATTCCTATGCAAACGACAAATATTTTCCAACCTGCCAACTCTTCAGAGATTCTGGAGGATGTGATTTAAAGACAAGTTGTTTATCATCATCATCATTATATGCAATTGTATAAATAGGCCTGACAATGGCACTAGGAATGACCTTTCTTTAAGCCCACTTTAATCTAAATAAGTTGCCTTTTCGCTCTCACACATGCAAATACACACACATTGGTCTCATTTCACTCCATTTTATTACCTAGTTTGCCAAAAAAGAGCTCTTTGTTAAAGCATAATGATCAAAACCACATTTGATCTTCAAGGCAGGAGTCTTGGAGGCAGATGAGGTTTACTCGGTTGGATGTCTGACTCGAGTTTGGTGCAGGGTAACTAAAAAGTATGAACAATATAATCACTGCAGTGAGGTTGCAAAATCAACAGCAAGTGAGAAATTCCCTCAAGTATCCAAGAACAATTGTAACCCTCCATCTGCAGTCTCTGTAAACAGGAAGACTTTTATAGATTTACTAATCAACAAAATACTTGACATGTAATTGAGCTTATATAATACACTACGGCTGATTATACATAGAAACTACTGATCTATATTTGTCCGGCTTGGGTGTTTCTGTCAACATGAGACTGTAAACCTTGCGGTCTGACCACCATGACTCAGCCACAGACAGTCGCTGCTCACATTTCCTGAAGAAGAAACAGATTGTGAAGATCTCCTGTAAACTGTGCAGTAGATGAGCTGAAATATGTCAGAGTTTCCACAGTCTTCTCTATCGCACTTTGCTCTGGTGGGTTCCTCACACTTTCAGGTTGAGGAGGCTGCTGGACTGAAACAGGCGGCTCAGTGAGGAGGAATGCTGAGGCCTTCCCAGCAATCTCTCTGATGCCTCTCATTTGCATAAAACAATATTTGAATTACGAATATCAAATGAGGCTAACGAACGATGCATACTAATGCAGCATAAATGGCCTCTTTTACAACATGTTGGAGCTTTAGGAAGTCCTTTTAATTAATTCAGTTCAGTAGAAAGGTTATGTAATGTGTGGTCACAAGAGGTGGCAAAGAAAAATAAATGCAGGTGCTCAGAGTTTTGTGATTAATATGAGTGAAATAAAACATTAGTACATTAGAAAAAATAAACTGAATGACGCGTTTAGTGCCAGTTGGACAAAAATAACTTCATCATCACAGCGGGACCACGAAACCAACTCACTGATGATTGAGAGTTTTCCTACTGAATGGGATCCTGTGAGCTGCAGGCGATTTATCCTGCAAGAGTATTTCACAGTCACTGAGACGTTGTATTTTTTCATATTATTTCTTTATATCCATTAATTCAAAGTGTCATCAGGCCATCATTACAGGCTGGTATCAATTAACAAGCCAAATATAACCAAGAGATTGCCCGCTATAACTCTCTATTGATACTGTAACTGCAATGATTTTAGCCCACAACAATACAGATATTGATATTTTAGAATTTAGAAGAAAAACCAAACACAAACTGCCTGTTATTATTATTTTTGGATAGAAACTCATAATGTAACTAATGAGCGCAGATTCGATAATTGTATAATGTACTGAACAGGGCGTTTTCCAGTATGAAGAATAAAGTTGTCAGTGCTCTCTAGTGGACACACTATGAAATAGCAACATCATATGTATGAGCCTATATCTACACACATACTAGTATTTCTGTAATAAGATAATATTGGCCCAAACAAGAGATTTGAACATGTAATGAGTGAAAAACATGTCATTCAGATAGCAACTCTCAACCACGTTTATTTCTGTCTCTTTGCCAACAAGAAAAACCTCAGTACATCATTTTGATCTTTATGAAAGGATAGAGTCTCTGGCATGTTGCACAGACGACTAAACACAAATGTTTACACAAGGAGAAAACTCTTGAAAAGCATCACGTCTGCAAGATTATCCAGGACCCTTTGATGAGCCAACTGAGCAAATTTTACCAACACAGGTTGGATCTCTGAGAAAAGGTTAACAGCGAAATCTGGCAAATAAGCAAAGCTCGGCTTTGAGTTGATTCAAGCACAGACAGAGAAGATTAGACCTGCAGACAGAAAGGGATGAGAGGCAGACATGTCTTCTCAAAGGCCTCCTCAGTGGTACAGGGGCCCAGGCTCCTTCATGTGCTCCATATGAGGATCAGTCAATGTTTGTCCGAGAGGGTATCATGCTGCTACTTTTAAACAAAGTGAGCCACAGTGAGTTGGTGGGTTTTAGTGTAGACAAACTTTACAAAGATGAAACTCATCTAACGAAGTCTTCAGGACAATTTAAAGTTCTTCATTTTCTGCTCTTAACAGGAAATCAAAGATTTGAAAAGGAGCAAAATAGTATTCGATGGATGGCAAAATGCAAGATGAGGAAGTTGAAGATGTGCAAAACTGTTTCCAGGTTTTGAGACTCAGAGAAACATCATCATCAAAAGGGTCTGCTTTGGAGAACGGGGGTGGGTTTTGGGCTTTGATTATGCAAACTTTTGTTGGTCATATCTGGCAACACTTCCAGTCCAGTCCAGTTTGTGTAGGGAACACACAGCCTTCACAGCCAGGAGCGGACCTTATGGCTCCGTCCGCCACCTTCACATTCTCCAGCCTCACACGACCTCTGAACTGTCACTGTCCTCAGTTACATCATGTTTAATCATCAAAAAGGTCGACCTTTCATCGGCTGCTGGTCACAAGTCGATAACTTGTACAGTATAGGCCACATTCCTCTGGGCCTTACCTGGGTAATGTGATCCCCTGACTCCAAAATCCCAGCTCCATGAATGTCACTGATTAAGTCATGTGTTTTCAACCCAAAGACCCATGAGGGCGAAAGTAACATGAGATCTGCCTCGCTGATTAGTGCCACGATAGCTCTCTCTGAGCCCATTCCCCAGTGTTACAGGGGCTTATCAGCAGAACACTCTCATCTTCATGACCAGGAAAGTAATTGTTGGGCTTGCAGTGCCGTTATTATGCAGTTTGTCTGATTTAGTATCTGTGAGCGACAACTGATGCTTTGTATGTGCATGAACATGTGCTTTTTCTTTGCACGTGTGTGAGGAAACAATAAGGAACTGTCACGGTGTGCAATCATGCTGTCAGTCAATCTTGAGTCAGTTAAAGAAAAATTTTAATTATTGTAATTAAAGGATGGACTTACAAGGAAAGATGATTGCACAGGGAGGAATTCGAAGGCTGTAAACAAGCTCTTGAACTTGTTTACTGGTGACGAGAAAAAACAAAATACCAGGATACAGGTATAGCATCGCTGGAATGGATTCACCTTTGAAGTCTGACATTTCAGCACTAATGAAACTGAAATCCATTCAGTTGTTGATTGACACTCAAGTCAAATCCCTTTACCATGAGTCCTTGTAAATACATGACATATTTTCTCACTACAAGTTCCAGGAAAACTGTAAACACTCAATGAGACCATGAATAACTTTTAATTGAGAAAGTATGGATCACCTATCAAATCTTTAAACAACCCCTAAAGTGCTCCGCCAAGCTGTAAGGAGTCCTAACCGATCACATATGTATAATTTAATGGCAGGCTCCAAAGCAGAGAGCAGGAGCTGCAACCTTTCAACAAGCCCATGTCCTGACATCCATTCTTGCATGCTTGGGATAGTTTAGTAATTCACAGCATTAATGGACAGAACGTAACAGGGGTGGGGGGGTGGGGGTCTCGGGGGTCCAGAGGGCAGGAATTTGCTGGTGTTTAAGTCTCATGACCTGAGATACTCTTGCAATAATAACAGAGCGAAAGGCTTTGCACCAGCAGGAATGTAGGGCAGCTAAAGTGTAGGGCGAAAGTGAAGCCAAGTCTGCACCAAGAACTGACTTTATCTCCAACTATGGAGAAAAACAAACCTTTAGGCCATCAGCGCATGCAGCCTCCTATACTGTACATCCCATAGTTACATGTCATTGTTAAGGGACCTCTGGCCGTCAGAGCAGATGCAGAAGTGATGTGATGTACTGAGCTGGGTTGATGGATATAACACGTCTCCCAACTGAAACCAGTTGTTTCTTTTATCCACCACAACCTAAACTGCATGTTTAATATTGTAACCATGACGACCACGATCTTTGCTGAAACATAGGATCCAGAAGTTCAACTGCAATTATTATTGTCACCATGGCAACAAATGTTTGTTAGGCCTGCTGAAGCATGGTTGACACTGATGTGGGTCTTATTAAGGAGTCGGGACAAACTGCCTGGATGCGGGTTTGATGTCATGATTATTATTATTATTTCAGAGCAGCTGAGTCGCTTCTCCAGTTTACGAAGGAAAACAGTGCCTCTATAAAATATGTCATGCATGTCGCACCTGTACACCACTCTAGAAAACTGGGAGAGATATTCTGTGAACAGATTTGCATATCTCTTAGCGGTATGTGCAGTGTTAGCACGGTGCCAGCTATCACTCAACTCGACAGATCGTATCAGGACCACGGCTGCATGAGTGTCTTGTCTCATCAGGTCATCTGACCAAGAGGACAATCCAACAGAAACTTGGCATTTTGTAAAGGATAAGGGTTTAAAGGGAACAGCCAGGTGCTTTCACCACCTCAGCCTGACTTTCTGTCAGTTGACCTTTCCACCCGGTGGGACGGGACCTCGGCATGCTGCAGAGAACGTGATCGCTAAGTGTTTTCTTCTCCTTCACATGGCCCGTGTTGCTGTGCTGAGTGTTATTCCAGCAGCACACAGAGCCACAGGCGGGTTTCTCACATCTGCTCAGCATGTTGCTGTGTTTTCAGTTCCAGTAGTAGGAGGCTGTGCCGTCCTCTGACCAGTAGCTGGAGGTGACGGTGCACAGAGACGAACCAGTATGTGCTGGCAACCTGGTCAGCTGGAGAGGACACAGCCTCAGCCCACACGTTATATACTTCTTCTATTTTTCATCCACACGCTCACACGTCTTGAATCTCCATCCTGAAGAAGTAAAGCCACAGTCTGTTCCTGATATTTCCACGTGGCTCATTGACAGAGCTGTTTAGTTCTGCATGGGAAGTTGTAGCGTGCTCGAGTCATTGTATTCGATGATTGTGCCCCCTCTGCCCTCAGCTGTTTATTCCCTTTATCTCTGCCTTTCAGTACAAATTGTAGTCAGATATTTTTTGTTTAAGTGGCCCGTGATTCATGCTTTCTCCAGGTGCCTCCAATTAGTCCTCATTGCAAATTGCAGGGTGAGTGAAAGAGCATTGGAAATCTCATTTTAGTCCAGCTGTTGTTGGGCTGTACGGTGCTGAGAGAGCAGCAGCAAGGTGGAGGCAGGGCCGGGGAATGTTTGCAGGTCGTCACCCATCAAGTTAATTTGGGATCTTTAATGACACACAGACAATATACAGACAGACAGCTGAAGTCAGTGACGGAGGTTTGTCAGAGTATGTTATATTGGCAGACACTGGAGAAATTCAAGTGACAAAACACACACACACATATACTCACACACTTAGACCACATGGAGAGTAGTGTTTCATGGAGGTGAGACCCCTGATGGTACCACGCTCTGCTTAAAACGTCTGAAGCAATTCAGACATGAATCTTCTTTATTGTTTTTACATGCCACTCTTCACAGAACATCAGCCAGCTGTACATGACAGTCACATAGAACAGAGGCAAAATATGGCTCTTCTTTTCAGGTCAAACACAGGTAAATGGATTTAACTAAGATGTCTACATGTAGGGTTATAAATTATAAACACTTCCGTTTTTTTCTCATTGTTTTCAAGGATCACTTTTAAAAAGAAGTCAGTGGAAAGGTGTACATATGTGACCTTTGATGTCGATGTTTGATGTTTGGACCTTATTTTTTCTAGTATAGTTTAATTCTGACTGTAGTATTTCTATTTCACTGTTTGTATTTGTCTCCTTTGCCACTCTGGACCGTTGGGTGTCTGTATCCATGATTGCGTGCATACATGAGAACATCAGGATGCCACGTTCATCCAAAGCCACATTTAAAGAGGAAAATCCTGACTGGCGAAGCAACAATGACCATCAGTGTCACACACCCCAAAACCCTCTTCCTGTCCTAATTTTAAAAATAAAAAGACTGTTTAGTGTAGTCAGTGGTGCAAATCACCCATACGCTAGTAATGTTTATTCATCCGCTCATACAGTCAGCTGTGTATGATTGTGGAAATTTTACTTCATCTTTCAGAGCAGTGAATGGGACAACTCACCTCCTGTATGGGGCCACTCTTGCATGTCTCCTTTTGGCGTTTAGGTTATGGTCTTGGGATCCTGGGGTTGGCTGACAGGGAGCTACGGGGGGAAGGGGTTAACATGTAAATTACACTGCTCCAGTCAATCACTCAGTGGAGCCCAAGGCAGCCGGGTCATCTTTAGTGAAAACAACCTGTGTGTCTGTGTAGAGGTGTAAGAGATTGATCACATTCAACCAGTTTAGTTGAGTTTAGTTTAGTTTAGTTTGCAAAGCCAGGATGGAAGAGGAGAAGAAATAGCAATATCAGCAATGAAATGAAAACCAAACATCAGCAGTTTATTGCTAAAAATTGGTTATCAGACTGATGTTGATCAGACTGGTTGTAAACAAGCCGGCAGTTGTATGTTGCTACCACTCTGCTGTCAAGGTGAATGTACCTGTAATTTAAGTAACGATCTCTCATCGCACAAGAGGACAGTGAGTGTGTTTAACTACACTGAGTGCAGTAGGTCAAACTTGAACCAAGAGGACGAGGCAGTGACTGACACTGAGTAATAGTTTTGTTTGCCTTCACTTTCTGTTGTAAATAGGTTGACCTGGATGGTTTGTTTACAACCTGTGAGAAGCTCCGAGTGCATGTGTTTGTTAATCTTTTGGACGTTTTTAGTGATTTTGCAGCAATTGGAGATCTCATCAAAATCATAGTTGAGCACAATGTGAAAATAAAGCTTTTAAGGCTGTTATGTCTTAATATAGAGTGTATATATATGTCCTGCTAAACATACCATAGCCTCTCACCCAGGTCAACTTCAACAGAGTCAACCTGTAATCCAAATAGACATGCCCCTTCCAGACATTCCCATCTGAGAGGTCCAGCACATAGATGCATCTATTTCCTGTCAATTTCATGCTCCGAACAACTGAAGCACAGAACATTTCCAAAGACTTCAAGCCAAGATATACATTCAACAAATTCAATCTATTAATCTCTTGCTGAAAAAATATAAATATAAAGAGAGGTTCAGAGCGACCATATGTTCCACCCATACTAAGAAATGTGGTTTGCAGCCTTCAGTGTGAGAGCACTTTATCATCATTTGGTCTGTGCGCATGCCGTGAAGGTACACAAGTGTATTTTTATTGGCCGGGCCTGAGCTTCACATCCTGTATTCAATAGGTTATTGTGGGCGTTTGATAATGTTAAACTCTGCAGCAGCTCTCAGGCTCCAAACAAGCTGTGTTATCATAGAATAATAAGCAGCAAATAAAGTGGAACAGTAGTGTCAAATGGAAAAGTACCAACATGGAACATGTTAACGTAAAAGAGCTTTGACTGGCAGTCCAAGGGTCAGAGGTGAAGTATGAGAGATCCAGGGTCACTATGTGAGAGTCAGCATGCCTGTGATGGTCACAGGGAGGTTTGGCTTTGAGTTATCACTTGTCAGGAGGCGGTCTCGTGTCATGTTTTGATGTTGTGCTGCGGTGTAATTGAATTACTGAAAACTTTTGGCCTTTGTCCTGGTTGTAAACGATAATGGGAGATATCCGCATCCTACAGCACATTTCACGCGCACCTTACTCACGGCATGTAATTCCTCCAACTTCAGAGAAAATGCAGACATCAGAGAAAGGAGCTTATATTGTAAAAGTGTTGCTTTGATCATAAAGCAGGTTACAATACAACACAATTAGGAGAAATAACATCTAACAGCTGTTGAAGTTTTAGCTGTTGAATAATTTTAAGTGATTTATCAAGCAAAAATACCAAACATTCCTCCGTCCTGTCGTCCTAATTGTGAGGCCTTACTGCTTTTCATCGCCCCCTGAAGTGATGAACTGGATTTATCAGAGATGAAGTAAAACAGATAATCCGATGACACCATCTTGGGTTCTTCCCACATGCTTAATAAGATTAATAAGCTGCAGCCATAAAAGGAGTATATTTATATCTGTACCAGCCACTTGGGGGCAGTGCAACAAGTTGTAAACACGACACTGGCATATAGTAATATGAAGTATGAAGTGTGGCAGACATGTTAATGAACAGTTGCTTATTTCAACATCCAGCACGTGTATGTCCAGATGATGAATGTCCAAGTCCAATAGTCACTCTCCTAATAGCTTTGTTTATATCTCCTGGAAATAGCTGGGTATTTAGCTGCTAAATGCTCTGCTACATTCACCAGCAGCTCTCTAATGTGTCTGTCTGCTGTTTGGTTGCAGGCGAGTAGCATAAAAAACATATTTCAGGGCTGAAAACACCCGCACGTTGCTGCTGGAAACGGATCTGCCGAGTGCAGCAGGAGAGAAAGCAGAAGTGTAAAGGCTTCAGGATGTAAACCCAAAACATCCACTAAAAGACATTAAAATGCCCCAGGGGGTTAGGTGATTAATCTCTGAGCTAAATTTGCTTGTTTTGTCTTTTGACCTTTGTATCTGACCTTTTGGGACTGTATGATATAAAACCTGTGGGGTTTACACATCTTCAGACACACTACCTGCTGCTGTTTGATGATCCAGTAGAGATCCACAATCATATCTGCCACCACGTGTGCCACCTGAGCTTTATTTGAGTGCCTCCCCCCGCCCTTATCTCCACCTGACATGTGGCACATACCAGATGGAGCACAGTCATTCTCATTAGTCCAGTTTGGTACCATTAAATTCCTCACATAGCTCCTGCAAAAGTGAGGCTGAACTCAAAATAAAACACCATCCACTGGGCCTCTAAAGACACATACAGTCAACATATATCTTACATACCTGTATCATAATGTAGTGTACAACTGATTTGTATCTGATGCTAAAACACAGTCAAAGAAATAAACAAGCACTTGAGCATGAGCAAACTATGAGCATGTTTATCCCATCTGAGCAGCTGTAAACGTTATAACCTCCAACTATCCATTTGCACCCGCCATAAACCTCAGTATAACAGGTATATTTATCCATTTAGGCTCTTAGACCCAAGAAATGAGGTGATCTAACCCCATAAAAAATCCTCAGGGCCTGTGAGAGAACAAATCAGACCACCTTTTTTATTGCCATGTCTTGTGAGGCAGAGAGACTCCTCTTTCACTCTGTACACTTTGTGACTTTCTCTGCATAAGCCTTGTGGCTTCTTTGGGGATAGAGACTTTGGCAGCGCTGCGCCTGAGTAAAAATCTTTGCGAGACCATCCAAGGTGGACTGGACGACTGGATCCCACAGTCCACTGGCAGCAAACCCTCCCGTCTAGACACTCAGCCAGATGTTCAGCAGCTACAGACACACACTGCCATCTAGTGCTGGGACCAGCTCTCGAAGGAAGATGGAGCTGATACCTTAAGCATCTGTTTGCTGTAAAGGGCCACCTACGTGGAGATCTGTATGTCCCCACTGAGTACAACAAAAGGGATCTGCCTCTCATCCTCACGTGCCTCCCCAGTGAATAAGAGGCTCAAATAAATCAGCACTTCAGCCTGAAATTGCAAACAAACTTGGCAGAAAACAGAACCAGACAGGCTGGATGACAAGTTACTCTTGAGGGATGAAACAAACATGCAGACCTGTGCTTGCCGGTCTTGTGCGGATGTTTTGAAGTGGAGCAGCTTGGTGCGTGTCTTTGGTTTCTTTCTGAATGATTGTGGCTGGTAAAAACCCTCAGTGACAAGAACATCATCTGTTTTAACAAATTTTACAAATAAACCAAAGGCAAACTTTAATTAGATGCAAATCTGAGGATGTCAAAGTGAGCCAGCCTATTTTTTTCCCAGACTGTATTTCTTCTTTGTCTTGAGGAAGCAGAGTTGTGCACAGAGAAACAGAGCTACACATTTAAGAAAAAAGAGTGAGAGAGAGACAGAGAGAGAGAGCGCTGCTGCATGAAATGTGAAAGATTAAATCTGAATCTAAGCAACTTCAATCGAACGATCCCCTGAGGTCGCTGATTATTTGACAAAGTACGGAAACATTCCCACACTGCAGCCACACAGCTGATGCGTGTTAGACATCATTACTTCAGTGAAATTACATCAGCATGTCCACGGCTTGGTGTGCCACGGACACCCGTTGTGCCGCCTCATGAGACGAGGTAGGACGCAGATCAAAGCATCTGCAGAGGATGATGTAAACAGAGACTTGTGCTGAGGGTCAGCTGAGATGCGACTCTGTTGGTTATTAGATGATTCCCTGGGGAACATCGCCCCACGACTGGCGAGCTTGAACACGTGCGGTTGGAGAACTTCAGCCACTGTCCTTGAATCATGTGACAGGAATGCCGGAGTCGCTGCCATCTTTCCCTTCCTGAGATCTCTCTGCCATCCCTTTGATTTTTATTTGGTTTGCAGTTTGTGGACGAGGACCCTGAATCCTTCATCGTGGCAGAGAACCGCCCTGAGAACAGAGATGCTGTGTGTGAAGCGCCTCTCAAAACAGCCTTACATAATGTCAACACAATTACCCACATTAAGCTCCAGTGGCTACAAGTAAATTTTAAGGGCGACATGCCAAATCTTTTTTTCTTTTTTTTTCACCCCCTGATCTGAGGGGCTTTTGAGAAGGGGTGGGGGGCGTGGAGGACAGGAAGAGACAAATTAAGGAGCAAAGTTGATTGGTTTCAGCAAGTTAAGTAGCGTGTCTTCTCCCCCTCCTGATAAAAGAAAGTACCAAATGAGTTTGTTTGTTGGTTGAAGGCCCCGAGGGAAGGAGCTCTGTGCTTCAACTTGTTAATGACTTCCACTGTTTCATAGTTTGAAAAGAGCTTCATGTTGACTTAAGATCCTCATAGATGTGGCTACATGTGCGAGACTTAAAGCTGCTTGTCGGATGGTTGAATAACTTCAAAAAATACGCCCGTCAGCCACAACATTAAAACATGTGACTGGTTTTAATGCTGTGGCTGATCAGTGTATACATATCTGTGCTCTGTTCTAAGAGTTCATTCTGAGTCATTAGTGATTTGATTTCAGGCTCAATTTGTAGTTTGACTTATTTTCTACAGCTGCATGGTCATGGTCATAAAACCAGTCACCTGTCTTGATGTCACGCTGATTGGTGGAGCTGTTGGGCAGTGGCCTTGTTCAATAGCTTTTGTCAGATAGTGTCCTTTTTATATAGTTATTTAGGAGTTCAAAAGTTAAAAAAAATGCATCAGGAATTATATGATGACAATGAAGTTTATATCTCCTTGCACCTTGGCTTGTTAAATACATTAAGTACTTCAAGGTCTCCTGCTGCACTGAAGCTCCAACCTCGTTTCTCACTTGTGAGTCCCTGAGGGAAAGATGAAGTACACCAAAGTTTAAGGAGTGCAAGTACTACTAGGAGTGCAACTGATGACATGAACTGAGAGTAGAGGGAGACAGATGTGTAGTCTTTCCAATGGCATCATTCAGCTCACTTTGACTGATCATCAGCTATTTGGCTAATCAGTTTATTGAAATGAATTGAAGCTAATTCTGATCTGCCAGGTTCATACCAGGTCTCATTAGAATTAGATATTACTACTCCCAAAGTTGCTCTTAATTTCCTTGATGACACAGGTCCATTTGTGTTTGTATGAAGTCATGCTGCTTCTTAACCATAAGCACATCCTGCTAACAGAGACTTATATCACTGAGCCTCTCGTGAATATGAAGGGAATTTTTCTCATAGAAATTCCAGCTTAAATTTTTAACACCCTCAGACTCTAACAAGCCCCCTGTTTTCATCTGGAGGAAGCCTTGTCATACAAATCCTTCCTCGCTAATGTAAATCTCCTAATACTCTTACGGACTTTGTGGGTGGCTGCTTTTGTCTGAGAAAACCAGATTTACGCTCCATGTTTATCTCCGACTGACCTTTTTTTTTTTCTTAGGGAAGATGTTTTGTATCTAAAATGGGAATATCAGAATATACATATTGTTTTGTGCTCCTGCATGATGCTTTTATTCTCTGAAATACAGACGACATGGCCGTCTGACTTGCTGAGGGTTAGACTTAAATTGCATTACTCAGATTACGACAATCAAATTGAACTCAGCTTTAACATAAAACATCTGTATGCTAATTTGTTGCAAAGCAAACCGGTGCACTCTCTAATGGCTAACATGTGCTACAGAGAGACTGCCCTGGTGCTATATGTTACAGAACCACTAGTGTGAAGTGCACAAGGGGCTGTACACAGTATCATGAACACCTGCACAGCCACGACCTCTGTCTGTGCACATCATCTGTGATGTTTCCTTTTTCTTTAACATGAACATAGAAATACAAATGTGTGTAATGTCCTCAGTCTTTTTCACATTTAGAAAAGAAAAGGACACCACAGGAGCCTGGGTCACTCTGAGTCTGCATTAACTTCATAAACATCAAGGTTATTTCAAATCATTTTTCTCCATCATATTGATATTTAGTTTCAGAAAACAAATAGACAACCACAAGACAAATAACAAAATGACCTGAAATAAACAGATCTGTACGTAAAAACTCAGTGTCTTTCAATGAGAGCTTGAATTCCTGTGTGTTGCCAAGGTCACAACAAAGGTTAACCTCAGACTGGTCTTGTTCTTGGAGTCAGAATATTTAGTAACGTGCCTGTAAAAGCAGTGTTGTTTTGATCCACAGCGGTGGATTGACGGTGGTCTAAAATGTGATTTAAATTCTTTAGGCTACCACTGTACAACAAATGTACCAAAGATTTACCAAAATCCAATTGTGCGTCCATCAAAAGCCTGGAACATTTTGTTTGGATGCTGCTCATGCACACCAACAGCCCACTGATTTCAATTTCTCCTCCTTGGGTTTATTTTGATTTGTAACTCCAAGAGCATGTTGGTATGTTTGGGTTGGTACATGCAGCGGCATTCAGATTCTTGGACATGATAAACAGAAACAGCCATCAGGCATTTTCATTTTTGAAGTTGGCTTAGGAACGAGACGGCCACAACTGTGAATTAAGGTTGGCAGGTACATGCCAAAGTAAAGGAAACACACTCAAGTGTTGTTTAGTCTGGTCTTGAACTGCTGTGAAGTCTGTCAGCGTGCTTTGGCACGGTTTCTACAAGATTCACAAACACATTAACACCACTGTCTTTCAGTAGTTTTGTCTGTAATTGTGGAACATGTTGTTTCCGTAACTGCTCCTCAGTCGGGTTGATTCAAAGTTTTCATTTTCACTCAACAGCCACTTGTGCTGCCTGACGGTAGAGACAATATCATCCAGAGAAGATTCCTCCTCAGTCAGGAACGGAAACAGCTCAGCACAAGGCGATGACGGCCATCACTCATAAGCGCTCTGTGTTCTTTGGCGTTTGTGTTTCCTGTAGAGGGTTTTCAAGTGGGCCTGAGACGTGCCAGTCAGTTTTCCTCCAGAGCAGCACAGCCACTCACTGAGCCTCGTGAAATGAAAAGACATTGTGAAAGGGATCTTGTAGATGTTGTAGATGTAAGTCAACATTGTATCTGAGGCAATGGGCTTTGGTAGAGCTTCCTGAAAGCTTCAGCATCCATCCATCCATCCATCCATCCATCCATCCATCCATCCAAGTGTTATTTTTACACTTTGATTTTTGTGCTGAATTACCCAAACAAGGTCCAGCACATCAATTAGTGAGCTTCTAGGTCATGTTGTTATGTTTGGACAGAGCTAGCTGTTTTCCACTAAGCTAACCTCGGCTAACTTGCTGTATGGCTCCAGCTTCAATTAGCTTCCATTATAACTCCTGACAAGGAATACAGCATGGTTTAATATCATTGTCTTTCAGATGATCAGCATACGCAGTAAGCAGCCAAACAGGGTTGGTTCCAAAATTGTCTGAAATGCTGATTTGTGTTTGCAGATGTCTTTGAGTAATCCATTATGAGTGACTGTGGCTGAACAGGTGGTGCAAATATCCCTGCCTAAATATTTCCAAAACAAAGCACCGCCAACAGCAGACAGAAGTCATTTTGGAGAGACGATGCTCAGACAAATTTTGTAGACCTAAATTGTCAATTTTATTTTTGTGATTCAATCTCCACTTAGAGAAGCTGTTTGAGTTTAATGACTGTAAACAATGTCCAGACTTGTTTTACCCGTGAATGATCCAGTCTCAAGGGAAACAATATGAGCGATATTCACATTTAAAAGGTAAACACAGAGTCGAGCAGTTATTTTCTGATCTTCAGTGTGATGTGAAACGAAGGTTGTGCTATACATATCTACAAAGAAATGAAAGTTTTATCTCATCAACAGTGTCCTGGTGAAGATATCAGGATAGGCTCATACTGCAGCAAGCACAATGTGACTTGTATAAAAGGGGGAACATCAGGTGTCCTCCATTGATATCTAGAGTCTTTATGTTTTATCTGTTGTGGGAAAAGAAAGAGGAAAAGTTTGTCTTGGCTGCGTCTTTAATCTGTTGTGTAACTTTAGTTTACTTTCCTTCAGTACACAATGCTGCATTTTGAAGAAGGGACCAGAGTATTTAACAGCAAGATGCATAAAAGATGGATAAACTGTATGGAAAAAACTGGTCAACAGCAGAAATTCAACCTCACGTGTGTCACGACAAACAACTGTTTGCAGGTGTGTGTGTGTGTGTGTGTGTGTGTGTGTGTGCCCTATAAATTCAAAGTCTACTCTGGAAAAGACTGATCTGGCTTATCTGTTTATTTATTTGAAGATCACATGGAGTTTCAGAGGGAAAAAAGTTTGTGTTTACCTTAACTTATCAAAGTGATTGTTTACAGTAGTGATATGTTATAACCAGGTCCCATTTTTCCAAGTAGATATCCCTCCATAGTTGCATTCTTACATTTTATATTTCCTATACTTGAGTCTTTGTCTCCAGGTCCAGGGGAGGAGAGTGAGAGAGTGCAGTTTAGAAAAGAGCCCTGAGTATGTGCCATTTGTTTACCCCCTATCCCCCCAAAGGGGTATTTCCTACAATCATCTGTTGTGGCTGTAATAATCTGAAGATGCAAAATCTTTCATTTTTCACCTTTCACCCCTTTCACCTCAAAAGTCCCAAATCAGACCACGTGCTGACATGTTTTGAAACAGACTGAAATACTGATGCATACAAAAGAGACAGTGTGTATTTCTACTACAGGACACTAGGTGGCGCCATGGCCGCACTAGGAGCTAAAGTTTGGTCGTGTCCAGCAGTCGTCGCTAAAACTCCAGCTTTTCTCTGCCAAAATCAATCCCACAATCCTCGCACACCGGCGGTGTATTCATTTGAATGGTGAAACTGTGAAACGCTAGCAAGCCCTACACAGACAGAGGAGTAAGCGCCTGAGTTTAACCTCGTTGTCACGTTTTGGATTTACATTCACGTGGAGCCCTGAAGACACTTGAGAAAATGAACCGGTTGGTATAAAACTTTAATGTCTAAATGCTGGTAATGATGTCTGAGCCGCCACCTGTGAAGCCATATGTTGCCAGACTTTGGCGGCTAACCTAGCTAGCTCCCAATAGGGGCCCAACTGGTTTACTCTCTACGTCTCCGTGTATCCTTGATAGCCGAGCTAAAGGCTAGCAGTTGAAGCTAACTGTAGGAATACGAGCCAAGAGACGTAACGAAATGCGGTGTTGTGCGCATTCAAACCTCGAGCGTCTCATTTAAGATAGGACACAAAACACATTAGCCCAGTTTTAACCCACATTTAGTGACATTTGTTGATTCTTGTTGTAGCACGGCTAGTTAACGCTGATGCTTATACCGCAGCAGCCAACGCCTTCGTAACTTAAAAGTGTACCCTTTATTGTTTTGTCTGTCTTATTTAAATGTTTGTTTTTGCTCCTTGCTAACCACACTTACTGCACTATAGATAACACGCTGCACAGAGCAGGCCAGCGTGTAAGTTATTAGGCCACGAAAATTGGACTGTGACTTGCTGCAAGTCTTGAAACTGAGATACTGTACCAACCATTGTCCCGCAATTGTTTGTCCAACAGTGTCCCTTATTATGGTAGCTACTGAGGATGTGTGGCAGCGGGAAGTCTTTAAGGTCAACTGGAATAAAACCAATGGCTTTCTGTGATCCTGACAGCATCTTTCTGCTGATAAGAACATGAAGCAGGTAAGGACATGTGGAAGTAGACGAGCACCTTGACTGATTGTGTGAATAATTGTGTAGTTGTCTGTAAAATCCTGGTCACTGTGAAGTTTAGTACAGTACAGTGGTGTTGTGGTGGTAGTAGTAATAGTAGTAGAGATTGCAGTAGTGGCCTCATCCCCTATCCTTTTGTTTTAGGTGGATATTATAAATAAGGAAGATTTAGATAAAGAAAGGTGAGTTTTTGATCCACATCTTGGGATTCATCTAATTATGATCACTCAGTCACAATCTGTGTCCCACAGATCATCATCCCTCTCAGTCACTGGACCATAAAGGCACCTTTTCATAATCATTTTCACTTTGTTTGTGGCTTTGCATTTTTGTTTTTACTGTCCTCCAAAATAAGACAGCTATGCATGTGGTCCATCTTGATTTTCCCTCAGATTTCAAGTGCATTACGGAGTGCGCAGTCCCGGCACAGCGAAGCGATTGTCGTCTTGCAAGAGGAAGGGTGGTCCATTGGTGGAGGTGGGCTTGAAGCTGCACCGAAGAACATCAGATGTAGGCCGTGGCTGTGACCCCGGCATGGCCAACAAAGAAAATGAGCTGACGTGCTCCGATGATGTGCGGGGCATTCACTACAATGACAACTGCGGGCTCCCTGTGAACTTTGCAGAGGCCTCCAAGATGGCAGGGGCCAGCTCTAAGTACAGTGACTTTACTGAGGTGAGATCCACAGTTAGAAAACATGTCATGCACTTTAAAGTTTTTCTGTTGTAGGAAAAACTCATTTTCATGCATCATTTGTCTTTTTGCGCAGCTGTCAAAGGACCATGAAGCTATGACACATGTCCTTTTTGGAAGGAATCTACGACTAAAAGTAGCCCTAACACTATGGCGAAGAAACGCCAGTGAATTAGTGGCCTACTTATTAAGGTATTAAACTGTGTCAGTCAGAATACCATTGTTGACTTTTAAACTTCATGAACACACTTTATATTCAATCATGTGTTTGTTTTCCCAGAATTCAAGACATGGGCGTGCTGCTTGACTGCTTACCTGTCTTAACAAACAAGTGAGTCTCATCTAGGTGTTTGACATATTTTCCCTTTTTACACGTGTTTTTCAACACAAGCATGCAGCAGCATAACCCAGATGTTTGTGTGACGTGACTGTTTTATAAATTTAGGCCATGTAAAACATAGTTGACCTAAACAATGGGCTACATGGATCAAACTTAGTTAACTCAGATCCTGTTTCCTTTGTTTGTTCCTGTCAAACTTTAGCTCACAGATGAAGACACATGTAAACAAGTTAAACGCAAAACTAAGTTGTCATCAATTTAAAAGAACAGAACCAACTATAATCACACATGTATGTTATGTAAGTTATACATCACAGGTTGGATTCTTGTTCCTGTTGCTGCTGTTTTCCTTTGTCTGTCAGAGGCTGATTTGACAGTTTGAACATATTTTGTTGTTTTCCTTTGTGTTTGCTCATAAACACCTCTCTTACTTGTTGCTTTTTTTTTTTTTTACTTGTCTCTAATCAGTCTTCAAACTGAAGCACCATGTTTGTCACTTGGCTGCTGTGTTGACCTCCTGCCCCAAGTGAAAGTGATTCTTGCCAGTAAATACGAAGAGTAAGTGTCACTGAGGAACGTCATGCATGTTTAATCATCTCCATCTCTCTTTGACAGAATTTCTTGAAGTTCTGAGATTAAAGAGAGTGGATTTGCTGATTTAGCCTTGAAGACCAAGCACAACTCATCTAAGCTTTTTTGCCTTTTCTGATGAATGACTGATGAATTGAACCTCGATCTTATGATGTGTTGAAATGTCTTTAAGTCTCAACCAGTAAAACCAGATGCCTTAGAATCAGCACCTCTTAATATTATGAGATAATGCTTGATGCAGTTGTTTAACTGGCTGATCTGCTCTTGACAGACACATCATGGTGGGTTTACACTGGGTTCAATCTGTCATCAAGAAGTGGTGGCCAGAACTTTCAAAGAACGAGAAAAGACTGCGGGACAGTTGTTCAGAAGACAGGTAGGTACCGTAACCTAATAGTCCCTCAATGATGCAACCAAGACTTAAAGGGGAGTTCCAGCTAATTCCAAGCCTTGACTTTGACTGTAAAGAAATCTTTGTCAGTAACTTATCTGGAAATGCTGCTTATGAGCATAATTGAAACTGAACAGGAGGATCCTAAAACCACCAAAATGAAACTCATTTAGATCAAAGTCAGTTGGTTAAAGTTGGTCAAAGTCATGAAAGGGTTGAGTTGAAAATAAACAGAACTGTCCTTGTTTGTTAGGAGTGAGAAATGCCAGTGTCCTCAAGATGGGACACTGTTGATTTGTCTGAAGCCACTTCTGAGGAAAAACTGTGTGACTTTTTGGTTATTAGTGTTTATTTTACCTGATAAGTCCTGTCACTAAATATGCAGTATGACAAACAGAAATGGGTATTTTAGTCTATTCCTTTTCATTTCTGAAGTATTATTATCTGGATGGAGTCATTCTGGATGTGCTTGGTTGTACTACTGCAAAACATGACTTACTCAGAGGAGAGTTCACAGTTAGCTCTGGTCACATCACTGTGTCTTTTCAAATAGGCAAAGTCATAAAGCACCTGTTTAGCAAAACCTTCTAATAATAGCTGTCACAATTTATTTTTGCTTGTCCATCTAGTAATGCAGTCCATATGCAGTAGCTTGTTAACAAAGGAGGTGGTTTTCCTCAGTCACTGTCAGCATTGTTCTCCTCTTTGAATACTGGGAAACGATTTACATGTCTCACATGTGACCTGACGTCTTTTGGTGCCATCATCTTGTAACTTGTACAGTAGAAGATGTTCATTAACTCCATCATTTGTCACTTTTTAATTTTAGTGATATACTTCTGCTTGTACTTATTTTGCAATTCAAAATATGTTAATGTGTAAAAAAACAAAACAAAAAAACATTACACTTGCTGCAGTAGTAATGTTTGTATGTTGACTGCAGGAATATTGAAGTCATGAAGCAGCGGCTGAAGGACTTGTGGAAGGAAGGAGCCCGGCTATGTTTGGTTCCAGGATCTACAGGAGAACTGGCAAAGGTGAGAAGGACAAATATAGAAGTCATCAGGGAGTTATTCATGGTGTCGTAGCTGTGAATTATTAGTTGTTTTTTTTAATCGTATGCAGCAGATCTTGAAATATGAAAATTTCAGTGCCAAGGTTTGTCTGAGTTGCTCATTTGAAGGTTGTTTTTTGAATAGTAATGCTAATTCTGTGCTTCCTCCTGTTGACAACAATAGAGATGACTCAGCACTAATTTGAACAGGTTTTAAAATGAACATCAAGGCACACAGATAGTCGAGACAGAACTTATTTTTACCAGTCTGCACAGGTGCTCCTGCTGTTTATTTTGTGTCCTCTGTTGATTGAGGGTGGACCCCACCAACCACTCCCATCCTAAAAAAAACTGAGCCAACATGAGTAAAGTCAGTGTTGTGGTTCATTTGTTTCCATCTTCACATCCCGGTTCATGCTGAAATAGATCAAGCCATATAAAGAATATTATGATCTCACAGCCATTATTTTTGCCAGTATTACACAGAAAGCCAAATAAACATGGTTTATAGTGGAGGTTCAGCGTAAGAATAATCTGTCTTGTGTTGAGCCCAACAGACTAATCTTGAAAATATGTTTTAGGAGCCCTGTGATTTATTCATTGTTGATAATATGTGAAAACAAAGATTAATTTAATGCATGCAGGATGTCACAGTGACTGTGACAGCGACTAATGTGTTATCTTCACTTCATGTTGCAGGCCATTGAGTCTTATCTGTCACAGCTGCCCTAACAGTTGTCAATGTAGCACTCTGAGGATGTGACCACTACTGCCGGATCATGGCTGTGTTCTGGACTGATAATGCTGCCAGAGAAATGGACTGGTTCATTCTGCCACTTAAACCTCTTACTGGGACTGAACTTGGTAATTCAGACACTCCCTCAGTGAGAGCTGGAGACTCTTGAGGAGGGCTCCGAGAGCCTTCCTGCAAACAAAATAAAATAAATAAAAAGGTAACAGCAAATGACTGCTTCACATTGAAGTGGACCGTCTTTGTGAGGGGCGCATGTTTAGTGCACCTCCATGAAGACTGGGTGTAACGTCGCTCTATGAAGTGCCAAGCTCTTTGTCTCTCACTACATCACTCTTTGCCATGGAATGCAAATGCACTTGTGGATGTAATGAATGCTCCGCTGTTTTGATGTTTTGCGCCTGGATTCTCTGGAAGGAGGAACTTGAATCTGCGACAGTCTTAAGTTATTAGAGCTTGTTTTCAGTTTGCCTCTTCATATGACATTTGACTGTATGATGTAAAGTGTAAAAACAAGTGATTCTTTTAATCTTCTTTTAAATAAATTTGATAAATCAACTTGTTTTTTGTACTTTTTGACACATTTGTGGTGCCAGTGGTTTTGCAAGTAAAATTAATCCAGTCATGGGAGGCTCAGATTATGTTTTAGATGTTGAGACAATTCTCTAAACATAGAACAAACGTATTACAGGAAATGTAAATTTCTTTCAGTGACCTGTTTTTCTGCACGTCATGAAATGTGACCTGATCTCCATCCAAGTCACAAGTATAGACAAACTCAGTGTGCTTAAGTTAATATTGCACAAACATCTACAATCTTTTGTGTCTTTTGTTAGCATACACATTAAACATTACCCAGTGCTGGTGGAGAAAAAAAGTGAGGCCTTGGATTTAACAACTGGTTGAACCTGCTCTGGTAGCAGTCGCTTCTAACAAGCCCCTCCAGTGGCTACCCATCAGCTCTGGACCGTTATTCTGACAGAACTGCTCCAGCCCAGCTGTTATTCTGAGGAGGTCTGGTGTGAACGACTCTGAGATCACTCCACAGCATCTCTACTGGATTTGGGCCTGAGCTCTGGCTGGGTCACTCCTCAGGGTGGATTTTCTTTGTCTGAATTTATTCCACTGTGTATTCAGTTTGATTTGGGCCGTTGTCCATCTGCAGCACTCAACTTCAAGTTTTTCTGTAGGGATGTGATGAATTGTAATGTAGGATATGGCAAAAAAAAAAATTAAAAAATGCAATATTATAGTATTGTGACTAAAGTGTCATGATATTATTGTATTGTGGGTTCCACCCCTAATGAATTTATTCTTTTTGAGTTAAGCAAATGTGTTAAGTTATATAGTGATTGTACTTGTGATCAAAATCTCAACTTTAACAATAAAAATTAGGAATGGTTGCCTATATTCAAAACTAAGCAGGCTATGGACCAACTGACATAAGCCGAGTGTCACTGTCGTTTGTACAATAAAGTTTTTTTTTTTTCGGGGGGGGTAGTGTGACGTCATTTTCCGCAGAGACAGCTGATGCGCCGAGTCCTGCGCTACTTCTCCAAACTGCTCCTGAATACATGTTGACGCGTATATTGTTAAACGTATTTTTAACGCAGTAAAGGTAGCTAACATGTTGCGCAGGGACAGGATACCGCTGCTGTGGGTTTTCGTGCAGGCTGCGGTCGTCGCGGCGTGGTGTTTCGCCGACATGGAAACGGGGCCTGGCGCAGGTGTACCGACACAGCCGAACGGGGATCGCTTCAAAATCGAGGGCCGAGCGGTAGTTACCGGGGTGAAAACACAAGACTGGGTCTCCGCGGCCAGAGTCTTGGTGGAAGGGGAGGAATACGTTGGTTTTTTGAGGTAAGAAACCACCAACGGTTACTCCTGCTAACTAGCTAGCCCGTTAGCCATGCTAGGTAGCATTAGCATAGCCGGCTAGCCTGAACGGCTGGTTGTGTTTCTGCCGCTGCTGTTGGCAGATGGCAGATCCAGCCTGTCCAAACTAATTTACAGCTTAATAACGCTGGATGGAAGTCGTTCCAACTGGGACAACAACATGGCTGTGTCTTCATCGCCGACCTGTCACCGATTTTTGCCTGTCATTTCGCAACAAACTCAGGCCTTCGACACTCGGTAGTAGTTGTTACCAAAACAAACCTCGGCCTGAAGAGTCGTTTGTGTTGTTGCTGTTTTACAGCCTCTGATGTAGCGATATGGAGGCACAGTCACACTACCCGAGTGACGGGTGCTGCTCTCACTTCAATTTAATTTTAAATTTATGATAGATAAAGATAGAAATTGATCGGTAAGGCCAATCGAAGTTCAAGAAAGAGGAACCAAAGAACAGGATGTTAGCTGTCACTTTATTAGATACACCTACCTGAAAGTAATATGGTCTAATACTAAAGGTATTTAATATTTCCCTGTTTTCCCCAAATCTTTTAATGTTTTGTTAAGACTGTGTTACAGAGGTGATGATGCAATTGTATGATCGTTGTTGAACTACCTATGTGGTCCTTATAAATTGGCAATTGCGAGTATTATCAAACGATAGTATACACATACTCACACAAGTTGATACACAAAGTTATAAAATAAATAATGAGGTATTATGACTATGCATTGTTATATGTTACTAAGGTATTTTAATGTGATAATATCTCTCATTATAACTTTAGACCACTGACAGGCTTGACATCATGTACATGTCTGCGACTGCACCAATTCAGTGTTGAAGTTTCACATTTGGAGGATGTAAAAGACACTGAAATGTGTAGTCTTCAAACTGGACATAGTAAAACCTGATGATGTAACATTGGTTGTTTACCCAGCTTCCTACTGTGATAGTTGAGGGTTTTAAAAGCAGTGCACATGTAATTGTCCCTTTCACTGTAATAATCAATAGGGCCTTGATGTCCTAGCAGTTAGAGTTTGGTTGGTTGCTTGACAGTGATTCTAAGGTGATGATTAGTGGCCGATCCAGATAACAATGACCTTCTTTCATGAGGAAGTGCTTTAACCTTTCACCCATATGAAATCAATACATGCAGCTTATTTGATGACTGACAGGTCTTGAGTTTAAAATAGTCTAAATAATGACAGTACTGTCTCTTCTTTCAGGACTGATGGAAGTTTTGCTGTGAATGACGTCCCCTCAGGATCTTACGTTGTGGAAGTCGTCAGCCCGACCTTTAGATTTGAACCAGTGCGTGTTGATATCACATCCAAAGGCAAAATGAGGTGAGAGCCCAACGACAGGCACATAGAAATATCTCTTTTTCAGTTCAGTGAAAAAACAACAACTCTGTTCCTCTGAGGTAATCATGTGTTTTTTCACAGGGCACGTCTTGTGAACTACATTAAGACTTCAGAAGTAATTCGGCAGTCGTATCCTCTCCAAATCAGAGCGAGCGGCATTCACAACTACTTTATGAAGAGAGAAACCTGGGGCTGGACAGACTTCCTTATGAACCCAATGGTAAACACACTGATGGTGCATGTTGGATATATGATGTGTTCTGCTCATATACCTCAGCAGTAGAGGGAGAGGCATGTGTCCAAGAAAAGTGCAGCAGTTCAGATGAGTCCAGGTCTAGGTTTGTGGAAGTCCAGAGTCCTTGGACCAGGAAATGCATGGATTTTCAAAAGCAGTAATAATAATCATTTCTACAAATGATTAACCTAATGGTGCCCGGCCTCACCCTGAGATGTTTCTGACTATCCAAGCATTTGTTTTCAGATTTTGCTTATCAAACAATGTTGTCCCTACTATATTTCATTTGTTTTTTTTACACACTTGTAAAGAAAAGTAGGTCAAAACAGTTAAAGGAAATCCAGAAAATCAGACTTTATTATTGTTATCAGATACGTTCGTCTATTAACTGCATAGTTTGTCTGTGAGTATAGTTTCCTTCATTACCCACCATATAGACACTTGTGTTTAAGATGAATTAGCTGCTTCTGAGTCTCATGTGAGTTTTTTTTTGTTCTTGCAGGTTATGATGATGGTTCTGCCACTGCTGATCATTGTCCTGCTGCCCAAAGTGGTCAACACCAATGACCCAGAGATGAGAAAGGTAAAGAGTCCTTTCTGTGTCAGTGGATTTGACCATGCAGAGGATTTGAATCATTTTTGATGCACTGGGATCAGTTTAATGAAGATTTGTGACACTGGGCAGCACAGATTGTTTTTAATTTCGCCAATCAAAGGAAACTTGTATTAACCTCATGGCAGCCTGTCCTCGTGTTTTCTTTAAAAAGTGTGAATACATTATAACTTTGAGAGGCATGAGTGTAATGAGTCCATTTCACTGCTCTCTCTACAGGAAATGGAGCAGTCCATGAACATGCTGAACCCCAACCCTGAGCTTCCAGACGTCTCTGAGCTCATGACCAAGCTCTTCTCTGGCTCTAAGGGCTCCAGCAAGGCAGGCAGCAGCAGCAAGGGCACCAGGCCAGCTGCCAAGAGGAGGTAGTACTGTACGGCATTATACTGTACTGTACTGGCCACGTCTCCTCAGTCTGCCTAAAGAAGCACGAGTTATGCCATTGAAGCAAGATTTTTAAGTGTCATTTTTCCCCTCTGGGTCTATTGTACAGTTTTCTTTATTAATAGATGTTTTGAGCACATCTTGATTTCTATTAAGCTATTGGAAACTGAGCAAAAAATATATTGTTGTTGTTTTTTTTTCATACTGCACTGATAGAAATTTCTTAATCTGTGTAAAAGCTGTAATTCTTCATTTGCTCTATACTTTCTAAAAGTGGCTCTATTACTCATCATCAATCTTTTCTGTGCTAACCCACTGGTGTGCATTTTTTTCCACTGCTGCTAATTCCACTACCTGAAAGAGATCATATATACATAACTCAGAGATTTTCTCTTTTTTTGGATTTCAGTAATACGACTGTGAATGAAGATGAATTGAATTTTAAAACTGATAAATTCTTGTTTAAAAGCCTAGATCATTAAATTGCAATGGTTATATAATGACTTTTTTTTTTTTTTTTTATTTCAGACCATCTTTTATCATGTTTGAAAGTGAGCACATGGCCTTCTGATTCGCACCGTATGGCCAGGGTTCACATCGTGTACATATGTGCCTAAGGTGTATAAATTATAATTAAAACTACTGGATGGTCAAAGAGTGATAGAGCTATGTGGTTGCTTTCAAGTTTTCTAGAGTGTATCTGGCTTTATTTGAATAAAGCGACAGTAAAGTCCATATTAAAGTCACGATAAAGTGTGTCTGTGATAAATATCGTCAGTTCATGAGAAGTAAGTGGCAACAGGAAACGTTAAATCACATAACTCTAACTCCACTTACTAGGTTTTTTTTCAGCATTTCAGTCAGGTCACATCTTCTGCCTCAGCTGAGGGATGTTTGCTCAGTTGTCATGGAGATGGATTTGCTGACTTGAGCTCAGTAGCTTTTATGATTTTTACTGAAGCGTCAGCTGTAAAACCACAAGGGACCTCCTGAAAGCACTAAATGGACAAAATCATAACAGCTACTGAGCTCATATCTCAAGAGATGATCTCCATGACAACCAAGCAAATCAAACCTACAGATGAAGATGTGTAACGTTGATTCAGTATATGAATCTGTGCGATTTACCAGTGAATGAGAAAAGTTAATCAACTCACTTGTGACTTGTTATTGTTATGTCAAATGATTTCCAATGTGGAAAATCGTGGTCGCGACTCCCAGAGGGTCACGAGATGAATCCTGGGGAGTTGGAGGTGATTACAGGGAAAAGAAAGTTAGAAAATAGACCTCTTTACATGTTATCATGGCACTTTATTTTTAACAAGTCAACTGTTGGAGCAGGTAAATTTATTGGCTCAAAACAAGAAAAGAATCAGATCAGATTCAACATGTTCGATGCTGAAAATATTCATGTTGACCTAAGTGTGATATCTGCCTCTGAATTTGTATTTGACTGGCCATCGTCAGTACACACAGACTCACTTTCACAACACTGCACACACATGGACAATGAGCATGGATCCATTCACAAAGCACTTTTGCCTCTGAGCAGAACAAAAGGCACAGGGGTCAGGAGAGTTACATTTGACATCACATCATCATAAACAACAACATAAAAAGTGCAGTAATTTACAACAGCATCACTCATCCATCGGAGAGACGTGGTGGTTTTCAGGCTTCAAATACCATTTGTCCAAGTTGGGGTTTTTTCTTCTTCTTTACAGTAACATGAATATTGACAATAATAGAGGTGTGATCACATGTCATATTATTATCACTGTGAAACTAATGCACAGAAATGTACAGATTAGCCCTTGATCAAATATCAATAGCAAGAGCCAAGAAAGAAAACAAGAAGAAACATTCACTAAACACTGTTAATATATACTAAGCAATTTACATTTACCATAAGTGAGGTGTAAAATCCAAAAGAGTCAGATGATGATGTGTTCTGTGTCCTCTATATTATGTCCTTTATATACAGTGCGAGTGAGCATTAGAATAAAGGAGGAATGGGTGAGGTTTAAAGGACAGGTTCAGGGTTTTTACAATATGTGCATTAAGACGTTGTTGTTACAAGTTTCTGTAATCAGGAGTAGGAGTTGGGGTAGGAAGGGGGGTTCAAAGTCAGCAGTCCTGTTTTGTGCAAAGAATGTATTTTAAAGTTCACCCACTTGATGTTTTTGGTCCCTAAATGTGTTTTATGAGACTTGGGCTGAAATGTTTACCATGGTTTGAACTCTATAGGGTTATTTAGAGAGAATGGAGATCTCAATGATATGTTTTCTGCCTTTATATGGAGGAGATTAAGGATGTGCATGTGACTCATGCTCTAAATTTGTCGGAATAAGGTCCCTTTATTATATCAGAGAGCAAACAGACTTGGCTGTAACTAAGGAAAAGAACAAAATTATACTCATATGACCTTTAATATGCAGACAGTTTCAGTGTGTATGGACATTCATCATGGTGGCAATGGACAACTGGACATACTCATGAATGTCCAGGCAATGATTTTCTACTCTGTCTGGAAACCTTCTGTGTTTGTTCTGAGTGTTTTTGAGTTAAGAAGCTCGCTGACTAAATATCCTCAAATTTACAACGAAGGTGCCAAATTGTGATGTGCTTTTCTAACACCATGTGACTGCAGTGTTAGTTTGGCTGTGGTGAGTTTGATGCCTTTGATTGAACATAGATTTCTCAGAGATGTTATTGATAACCTGTCATCAGTACTTTCTCTTGATTTGTTAATAGTTGTAACACTGTTAGGGGCCATTAACTAAACATGCACATAGACAAGCTCTTGAAGCTACTTGAGAATGTTGATCAAAATCAAACATTATTGCATTAGTGTTTCTACACTACAACTTTGCACTGGAAAACACAGTGAGTGGACTGATAAATGAAAGTATTCGGCTGCTTTGGAAACGTCCTTTTTTTATCTTTCATTCTTACTTTAACAGTAATAGCTTGGGCTCATCTTTAAAATGCATTTGTGCACAGAATGAGGACTGTAGCTCTGGACACTGAGCTGATGATACCAACCAATACCCAGTACTCAGTCCAGGAAAGGTGTTGGACTCAGGGTGGACAGTTTAAAAAAAGGATAAGAACTGATGCAGTAGAACCAAAGATATCATCTTTAAATCCACATATTGTTCTTTCTGGTCAAACTCTGGCGAGATGAGGAGTGGGCTGACATCACATCCTTCCCAGGAACCCACCCTGTAACCTTGAAACACTGAATGAATGTGTTGGCAGCTTCATTTCTGTAATAATCAAGAGCAGCAGTGTAAGAGCTGCATCAGGCTCAACACATTTTCCACCAACACGCACAAAAAAACCTATAACACAAAAATCACATGCAGCTCTTCATGCTGAAGACGACCACCGACCATTGGAGATATCAACAAAGTCCAGGAGGCAAAAGTCTGCAATGACCTCATCAAGTCATTTTATTGTTGACGTTTGGGTTTTGTCCACACCAGTACAGCTTGTCCTCTCCTCTCCTCCTCCTCCTCCACTGGCAGAGCAGCAGCATGCGGAAGGTCTTCTGGAAGGTCTTGTTGCACAGGGCGTAGCACATGGGGTTGATGGTGCTATTGACGTAGCACAGCCAGTAGCCCAGATGCCAGAGGGACGAGGGGATGCACTCGGTGCAGAAGGTGGAGATGAGCACCATGATGTTGTATGGTGTCCACGTGAGGATGAAGGCCAGGAGGATGGCGCTGAGAGTCTGGGCCGCCTTCTTCTCCTTCACCAGCACCATCCTCTTCCTCTTGGTCATCTGGTTCTTCAGCACCGGGTCCATGGGCTTAGAGGTGGTGGAGGATGAGGATGGGGAGGTGTTTTTGGTGGGCTGCTCCGCCTCCGAGGGACAGGGTGCTGCAGGTGTCGGATTCCCATTTTTACCCTTTGACCCAGGTTTGAACTTATAAGAGATGCACTTTTTACTGGTCTTCTTTTGTGGAGTGGAAAAATACCGATCATCTGTATAATCAGTCACCTGCCCGTTCTTATTACTCTGCCCGCTGCTTTGCTCTTTGAAAGATCCCTGCGGGGTTTCTATTGAAACATGATGCTCCTCCTCCTCAGACGAGGTGTAGCTGTTAAAGGAAGTTATCTGGTCTGCTTTGGCCCACGCGTCGTCTGACCTAGTGGTTGTCTTTGTGGCGTTACTTTGGTTAGACGAGGACCAGGAGGCCTGACTCCGGTCTCTCCTCTCGCCTCTGGTGAAGTGAAAACAGGAGTGAATGATGGTTTTCTGTGGTTTATTTCCCTCTGGAACATTTTCTGTTGCGAGTCCCTGCAGCTCTGCCAGGTCTTTGGTGCGTTTCTGTGTCTCCTTGTAGATCCTACAGTACAGAATAGTCATAACAGAGACTGGGATGTAGAAAGCAGCGATCGCTGTCCCAAATGTGATCACAGGCTCAGTTAAAAACTGGATCTGACACTGATCTCTCTCCTCTTCTTCCTCTTCTCCTGCAAAATATTGCCAGCACAGAATGGGTGGTGCCCAGAGAACGAAAGACACAAGCCACGCAAGGCCTATCATGATGGCAGCTCTCTTTGGTGTCCTCTTTGCCCTGTAAGTCAGCGGCCTGGTGATGGAGAAGTATCTGTCAAAGCTGATGACAAGCAGGTTCATAACTGAAGCATTGCTGGCTACATAATCCACAGCAAGCCAGAGATCACAGGCTAAGTTCCCCAGGGACCAGTAACCCATCAGTATATATGTGGTGTAGAGGTTCATGGACAGCACTCCTATGATGAGGTCAGCGAAGGCCAAACTCAGCAGGTAGTAGTTGTTTACAGTCTTCAGCTGGCTGTTTACCTTGAAGGACAACATCACCAGCACATTGCCGACTATGGTTATCAAGCTGACAATGGCTGACACTGTGGCAATGGTTATAACCTCCCAAAGGCTGTGAGGAGCAGTGTGGACATGTGACGTGTTGCCAAAAGTGCTGTTTGGAGAATCCATGGTGCTGTGTTATCTGTCTGCGCCACTGGTCTGAGGTCAGTATGAAGGGCCCCTCTGTGGCTCCATGTGGAATCAGCAGGTTTCCTGAAATGGAAAGAAAAAGTACTATGAGACAAAACTGCACAGAATTATCATCATTATTATTAATACCATGTCAGGATAAAACATGCATTCACATACAGTAGTAGTATGTTCAGTGTAATTCACTTCTCTTTTTTAGGTGAACATGTTTGTGAGCTGGAACATCGTGTTTCATTTTTGATAGGTTACATATAATATAAATTGCTATTTGAATTGATTAACACACTTAAACAGTTGGCACTTTAGTTATATTTCCAGGCATCAAATTACTACAGAAATAACAACAAATACGCTGGAAATAATATAAAATGTTGCTATTGTTTTTAACATACTTCAAATTTTAAATGCAATTTTGCTGTCCACATCACTGTTATTTGTTAAAACCTAGCAATATATTTTTATTTTAATATTTTTTTAGAATTAAAACAAAACATTAGTTATTCCTGTATTTTTAGTGGAACTTAATTTATATTTTGTTATTTATCGGTTGAATTGTTGAATTATTGTTTATATTTGTATTTTTTTCTCATATCTGGGTACATGTGTGTACTAATGTGTACCGTGTTTCGGTCGAAATCAAAGCCGGAACCACTCATACACCATTTCATCGTAGGACCCATTTCGATGTTGCACCCAGTCTAAACCGCCACTGCTGTGACGTGTTACATGCTAACTCGTCCGGCCACACAGCAGACAGGCAGCAATGGAAGGCAGACCGAGCAGGGGCAGGGGAGGCGGCTGGAGAAGAGGCGGCCGAGGTGGACACAGTGACGGTGACAGCTTCGGCGGTGAACACCGGGGCAGAGGCCGAGGAGGGCACCACCGCGGCCGGGGCAAAAGAGACCACCACCGGGGTCGGGGACGCGGAGGAGGCCCACAGGCAGCAGAGTACCATTACCGGGTGAGAAAGCAAGGGGTACCCGGCACCCCCATACTCCGTCCTGTTATGTCACTTTGCCAAACTGCGTTGAAAAAGTGAATTTAATGTTTTTTGTTTTCCCTCGTCGTGTTAAATAACACTTTGTCAGACTGTTAAACAAAACCTAGTGCGTCATGATGTTTCATTCGTCCTAATTGCCGCTCATTAGAGTGTAATTATTAGCCGGCGGCGCAGCTAATTATCACCAAACTACTGCACAGAGTGATGTAAAAAGCCTCACATACTTATATGTTGTTTAAATGAAGTTATGGCTCTAAAAGCTAACTTAAAGCATCACCATAACCCGGTTCATGACTTTGCATTAAACTTTATGAGGCTGTATGTTCTCTGCTGTTCATTATAGGAACCATGAAGTCTAGAGGGAGACTGAACAGGGTGAAAGCATCACTGGAGGATCATCACTGTGATCAGGCCTCAAGTTGAAATGTCTCCCACAGCACTTTAATGTTACCATAGTACAATGTGGGGCCTTGGATATGACACAACAGGGTTCATCTCTGTGTTTCTTACGCGGATGTTCAGTCAGTCCATGCTCCTGCTATGGTAACTACAGAAATTAGAAGTTGAACAATAGGGGCTCTTTGATTGCATTCATAAAAAAAGTCTCCTTTGGTTCACAGGGGCTTCTTGATTGCAATCATGAAAATCTCCCTTGGTGCATCCATAGCTATCATGTGGTCTCGATGATATTGTTGGGGTGTGGGGTGGGAGGGGCAAATAAGTGTTGTTTTGTTATTTTTGTCTGTGTGTGTGTGTTTGAGTTTTGACATGGCACTGGAAAAGCTGAGCAAAACCCACAGTGACACGTTTGTCAGTCTGCGGGTTTCCATGACAACATCATTATGAGTATTTTTTTGCAGCTATGTGAGAAAACAGGAAGAAGTCAATGACTCTGACAAATTTAACAAGTTCACTTTGGGCACCGTCATTTGTTCTTTGTCGTACAGTGGGACACAACTTTTACCTTTTTACTCTTTTGTTGGATGTAGCCACCATCATGTTGAACAGGAGTGTTCATCAAGTGCTAATGGCCTCTTTACAAAAAAGCCCTTTGAAATGTCACAGCAAAACATGCTGCTTAGATGCTTTGAAATGAGACAAACAAGTCTTTTTTAGAGGATCTGTTATTTCTCTTTATCATGACACCTGTATTTTCAGTATTAATTAATCCCAGTTACTTTTCTGTTGATAGACTGTTGTTTGAAACCTGCTGTTTTGACACCGTCTCATCATCAGGACTGTGGCGTTACATGCTGAAACCTTGTCCTTGTAATAAAAGAGGAAAGGGGAAGATGCTCGAAGTTGTTTTTCTGCAGAATGATGTTATTAACCTTCACTAGAAAAATAATAATAAAAAAATGTCCTCCTCATATCTGCAGTATTCAGCTCCAAGGGTTTTTTGAAGTCACAGTACACGTCACTGATATTCTTGTTCTAAATTCACCTTTGACCTATCTAACTACATCATGGTCTGCAATTAAGGTGCAACTTAACCAGGACGGCGACAAAGAACAGATCAGGGACAAACAGTGCGGGGTGTTACTCATTGTATTTTCCCACCATGTTGTCTTTCAGCATCAAGATGAAAGTGCAGATGTTCAGGAGGAAGACGACAGGACAGAGGTTTTCTCCAGGAGGAAACTGGAGTCAAACTGGGATCGTTATGCAGAGTCAGAGAGACAGGAGCCCGATGATGACACGCCCACTCAGAGGGGAACAGATTACCTCGTTCTGCTGGAGTCAGCAGGTAAGATACGGACACGAAAAAACCTGGAAGAGTTTGTGTTTGTTTTTGTGAACCACACTCATCTCGCCTCGTCAGCTCTCAGCAGGAGTCAAGTGAGGCGTCTGAGCTTTCCAAAACAATTAGACACTCTTTAGAGCTGACTCATCTGGGCTTAGATTTGTGTACATGAATGAGTTTCTTTCACAGGTAGAAAATATAAGTAAACAAAACAACCTACACATAACCAGGAAGGAGTTATTTTCTGAGGTGTAGTGTAGTGGCACCATGAGCACGATAAATAAAACCAATTTGCCCAAAAAAGCTGAAGCGACAAATTCACACTTAGTTGCTGCGTCTCTACTTACGTACTGCCATTTTCACACTGGCTATTTTTTGAGTGCAGAAGTGCATTTGTGTTGCAATTATATCAATGTGCAGTGCACAGTAAGTACCCAGGTGGTGCTCTCACAGTGGTCAGAAAATTGAGTGGACACTTCTTACCCTGAACGGTTGCCATCTTGGCTACGAAGATGATGATGATGAGGAGGAGGTAAAGCCAGTGAGTTTTAAAACATGTGAAAAATAGCAACTGAGGAAGGAGGACGTACTGTCCACTTCACATGACCCGTGGGCGCAGACACAGGAAAGTAAAAGGTTCAAGTCAAGAGAGCAAAGCGGTCGCAGGTAGACGGACGCCACGGTCACATGTTGCAGTCGTCATTTCAGCCACAGTGTTTGATTTAGGGCGAGTACAGTGTTTACACAGTGTACTGTATCTGACTGAAGTTTTGCAGCAGCACATGTGCTATGTTTATATTTGCTGCTCCACCGTGTGGCGTCACTTTACACAAATAGATATACACTTTTATCAGTGATCACTGGATTACAGAGGAGTATTAGGTTTTTGTGTTGACTTTTAATTTGTTTATGAGTGGCGTTCACTGCGTGTCAAATTCTCCACAGAGACTGATTGTGCTTTTCTAAAGTTGTGTCTTCATCCTAATTAGTTAAGAGGAGACGTCTGCTGTCTTCTGGGACTTTAATTGCTCAGTATGGACACTGCTGTCGGATGGCTGCATACACCATCCTTGTTTGTCTTTGTTTGCACATTTCAGCCTCAGTGGTCAGTGTTTTGCCCCCTGGGCCTTTCTACAGCCTCATCCCCGTGTCTGTTGGTACTCCCCCCCCCAGAGGAGCAGGAGGTAGAGAGCTCAGCGTGTCTTATTAGGATCACTTCAAACACAGGACTGATTCAGAGGAAAAAACAGCCTCCGTGTCCGACCGGCACGTTCAAGCTCGTGTCTCTCAGGTTGAGTTAAATAAGGCAGAGTGTTAGTCCCCAAGTCTGTCAGCTGTGCTGCCTGCATTTTTTATGATGTGACAAACTGGGAAGCAGACAGTCTCATTTTAGCAGCTCCCACATGTGCAGTAATTTAGCCAGAGTTACTGGTGTGTGTTTTGAATTCGCTGTCACCGTCGGCTTTGCAGCTGTTGTTATGAAGAGACTCTGCCAGATTTTAGAGGGAGATGCAGCTTCACCAGCCTCTGTGGGCTGAGACGTTGTAGGCGGAGGTAAACATGCCACCATTACAAACTCACACAATAACAGTGATGTGTTTAAATGATTTAACTAGAAACTACAGCATATACATCAGATGTTGTTGAATAAAGACGATCGACGATTAATCAGGGTTTAGTCCAGTTGTGCTCGATGTCGTCTCTGAGCTGCTTCACATCATGAGACAATAAACTTCAGCCTTGGAAAGACACCAACAAAAGAAGATCCTCAAAGCTGTTTTGCTTTTCTAAACCTCAGTAAATCCTCGTGTTCATTCTCTCAGCAGCGTGAAGGTCTGGCCCTGAACTGAAACAGCAGTGACAGGGACAGAGGACGAGACCCCACCCCACCGTTTGAGCCTTTAACGTGTCCTGACTTGACGCTCTACTTTACCGACCTATTTAAGTTTATTCAGTTTCAACGAGCAGCTTCTCTGCTGTGATTTGAACAACTGAGCAAACTGACAAGATACCACACCTCTTCTGACCTGAAACTTCATCCCGCTGCTCTCAGACTTTCATGGCATATTTGTCTCTTTTCTCCTCAGACCTTATTTGTGTCATCTATTTGTAAGCACAGTAGCAACACACAGATACACACACACACACCCCTCGTGGTTTGGGAGTTGGAGTTGAAGGCTGTCCTCTGCATTTATGTCACTCTCAAACTGGGTTCTCACAGCGTCTGTCAACCCTGACAGAGCTGATCTGCACCTCCCTTAAAACTCCTGAGATGTCGGAGCTGAGGAGAAGATCTGACACGCTCTGTGGAGGACTGGAATTGGTCAGTTTAGGCGGCTTGTAGTTTTTTTCTCCGCATGTTTCTGATGCCTTCAGGGTGATGCTGCTGATAATGAGGACGACACAGTGCAGGATGGAGCACAGAGCTACAGTGCAGCCAGGGTGGAGAGCTACTGATTTCAGTTTGTTGGAACTAAGTTAAAAAAGAGTCCCATTCGAGTTACTGGTTGACCTCAGGTTTGTTCGTATTATATTTTAATGAAGCATTATTTTAAAAAGCAGATTATCATATAGTTTAGTTTACGATTGACTGCAACACACATTTTTCATGTGTTCAAATAGACCCAAAGGGATATTTTTCATGTAACCATATTGTTACTGCTGCTTCGGTTTCTAGGCCTTGATCAAACCCAGCTAAGCTGTATGTTGATCACAAGAAAATTAATCCACAATCCTTTTGATAGTAATTAGATTTGTTGATGTTAACCAACATCAATATGAGAATAAAAACAGGTTTGGGTATTATCCTCTTTTTCTGTATCTACTGGGTTTCAAAATGTGGCTGCATCATCGGTGCAAAACTTCCTCTGTTTGGCCTCTGTCTAAAACTAAAGTACATGCTGCATGTGGTGCTGCAGTCAACAGGTTAAATCCTATATTGTTCTCTAAATCAGTGCATCTTTTCCACCTCTTACTTAGATTTGCTCAGTGCAGTCTCTTTATAAGTATCAGCTTTCTGCACCCAGTGCAGTGAGAACACACTGCTGAACACTGGAGTTGAAGCTACAACAATGTGTGAGGCTAGTTGGCCAAAAAAGGTGATTGTGGATCTGATCCTGATGCAGTTCCAACCTGGAGGCATTTATCACAGGACTCGCTGCAGCGCCCGCTCCCTGTAGGAAGCACAACTGTGGCTTCACCTTGTCTCCCTCTCACCCAGTCTCTCCTCATCATGACTGAGTAGGTTTCATAACACACTGCTGCAGGTAGTGGAGCACTTCACTGTGTAAACTGTCTCCACCAATCTCCTCTGGCGTATAAATATAAAACATAATCTAGTGTTGGATCTGAGGCCTTACACTAACACATCAGCCTTGTATTAACGAACAGCGATGATGCTGAGATAAGTGAGTTTCCCTGTTTTATAACTATGGCATATGAACGACCTGGAAAAAAATATATTTTACTGTATTTGCTCATTTTATTTATGTTTTACTTGTTTATGTTTTGGTGAGTTAGTTCTGTCACAGACCTGTTACATCTCTCAGCTTCTTCTAACATTGTGCAGATACAGAAAATATTCAGGTCCTTTAACTTAAACATCCTTTTAAGTCGTATTTTTAAATATAACACTTGATGTATAGGTAAATTTTAAATATACCATAGGTTTATTTTTAAATGCTCTGATATGACCCACAGGGTGAGATTTTTCCCCTGTAGCTCCTACATCAGAATGTGTGACTATCGGACCTGGGTTGTCATGGCTACCGCAATAAACACACAACGGTGCTGTGGCGTACCGATTGTTGCCGTGGTTACTGAAATAAAGGTCATGGAGGCTTGATTTGGTGTAGGCTCTAAAATTACTTTAATTTGGTTTAGGAAAAGATTGTGATTTTGATTAAACCAAGCACTTCCTGAACATTGGATAATCTCTGTTGTCATGGTTACAGCAATAACAACATGGTCAGCTTTTTTTTTTTTTTTTACGCTTAGAAATGACGTTAAACTGCTGGTTTCACATAAAACACTGCCTTTCTGTGTTTTTGTCGACTCATCCATCAGCGCCTTGTCAGCATATATTTTCCTCAGCTCCTGTAATAATTACTATGACCACTAGATGTCACCTAGCAACCTTTGCAGTCTGTGCTATCAACAAAATGTAACTATGGGAGTGGCTTTTTTTTTTTTCCCCCCATGAGGACACTTTATAAAACTTTAAGAAAACTTTTGATTCATCTTTAAAAAGACGTAAGTAGAGCTGTTAGCTACATAAGTCTAAAAACATTTGCATTAAATGAAGATCTACAAGTCCAAGTCAAACTAATATGAACAGTCAATATGTTGTCTAACTCAAAAATGCTGTTAATTTCATGCTAAATTAATCAGTTTTGCTAATGTATGAGTTTGTTTTTAACTCCGTGTGAGTGTTTGGAGCAGTTAACTGTGTTTGTAGGACTCTGTGTGTGTGTTTTTTTTTCTCACGCCATTAGAGAGCTGGAGAGCGCTGAAGCGCCGTGTTGTCTCTCTCCCGTTCTCCTCTAGCGTAAATGCCAGAGGTGCTCTTGTGAGTTGTTTGACTCCCATCTCTTGTCTCTGTTTTTTGCCCACATTGTCAGATTAGTCATGCCATACAGCAAGAGGCTGCTGCTCTCTAGAGGACACTTAATTGTACGTGGGTGGAGATGCTTTCAAGAGTCGTTTTTCTGGCCAATTAAGGTAGCCATGAAATCAGGAATTTGCCACAGAAACCTCCCTTTTCCCCTCGGCTGAAGTTGTTACCGAATACTTATCGTGGAGCTTATATCACCGGCACTTTGTGTATCCAAGGTGTTGAAGTATTCTGTTTGTTTTATTGGCAGGATTGGGCAGGATGTACAGGTCAGGAGGATGCTCAGATGTTATGTATTTCAGAAGAGAAATGGCCCACAGCACTGTTTCTCAACCTTTTGTAATGTATCTAGCAATTCTTTAGAGATTTAAAATCCCAGAGCAGAGAGGTCGAGAGCAGAGCTTTACCTCCGGAGCGGTGGAGGCGGCAGGCGTGAGAGAGATTATGGGCTAATTTTACAACGTTTTAATCAAATAGACACAATGTTTTTCCTACTCCATCCTCTGCCGCAGTACGACGCACTCCTAACAACAAGGATGCTGCCGGTCATGACGGGACACTTCATCTAATAACGCTGCCCTCCAGTGATTTCAGAGCTGAACGGGCCAAAAAACACAAAAGCGTGTAAATATATATGTGAGTGGGTGGTGGTTTGTTTTTCTCTGACCTGACATTTAGGGGCAGGATCGCTGCGTAACAAGCAAATATAACAGAGTTTTTTCTTTAGATAATGTGATGCAACAGAGCGATTTCATTGGTTTCTACACTGTAGTAATTAGGGATGCACAATAACTATCGGTACGGATAATTATTGGCCTGATATTGGCTGATAATTAAAATACAGATAAGTGTTTATAATTAAAGTATATTATAATTAGCTTTCGGTCTGTTTGACCACCATGTTGATTTTTGAAGAGTCATAACTTATTGTTTTTCTTGTGATTACAGCAGTGATCTGATGTGTGTGTGTGTGTGTGTGTGTGTGTGTATGTATGTATGTATGTATGTGTGTGTGTGTGTGTGTGTGTGTGTGTGTGTGTGTATATATATATATATATATATATATATATATATAGCCTTTGTTAACCTTAGGTGTATATGTAAACTGTTAAAAATTATTGGTTATCTGTATCGGCATTTACTGTGCATCCCTAGTCGTAATATTATGAAGAGAAGGTCTAGACCTTCTCTATGTGTAAAGTGCCTTGAGATGACTTATGTTGTGAGTTGGAGCTCTATAAATAAAGTTGGCCTGACTTGACCTCATTTCTGTACATGAATGAAGCAGCTGAGGAAAGGATGGACACCTTCAGTCTGTATGTTACACTTTATAGTATGAGTCAGTCTAGCCTCATGGTGCGTTGGGTTGGTTTACTGCAGGTTTATGCCACAGCAGGTTGAGTTTGTAATTTCTCGTCCAGTGATGGAGAAAGAACAGGTTAAAACGCTGGTGCTCTGTCAGTGTCTCCTCTAACAGTTGTTACCTGTTACATTAGCCTGGTTCACGACCTCTGAGTCTCTGCCCACATCTCAAATTGTCAGCCATTAAAGTGTGAGAGCAAAGTGGAAAATCAAATAACATTTGAGCAACTGTGTGTGTGTGTGCTGTGTCAGAGACAACACAACACGGATAACAAAGAATAACAAAGCTGCTTTTTGACGTTTTAAAGCTTCTTGTGCCTGTGTGTGTCTGAAAAACTGCCAGAAGAAAAACCTGTCATCTATCACCTATGAAATATTGATTTCACATTCACCTCTGAAGTGTGATCAAACACGTGAAACACGAGTTCACTCTCTGTGTAGTTTCAGAGCACATGAATCATGAGAGATGTGTTTATGGTGCTCAGAAAACACTGGTAAACGTGTCTATTTGTCTAATCTAAATTTCCTTTAAAACTGGGCATGGTGAAGATCAGGTGGTATGAGTGAAAGCTCCAGACAGGCGTGTAAACATTTTAAATCTGTCTCAGCATCAATCGAGCCGAGTGTTACTTTCACTTCATTGTGTATTACGTAGTCTGTGTTACTGTGGTGGAAAGAAACTAAGTGACGTCTGAGTACTTCTCCCACCACTGGCGCTGTCATAATGCTACAGTCCATATTATGTCCTATACTTTTTATTCTACTTTTTTTTTTTGCCTAAGCAGCTCTGGTGCAGTTTATATAATGTCCATTTGTATAACTTGACACTGTTTATCTTTCATTTTACATTTTCTTCTGTTTAATGTATCCTGATGTATTTGCTGCTGCGGTGACTCGGTTTTCCCACACTTTCATCTCCCTGCACGGCCAGTATTAGTCTGTCTGCACTGAAAAAAGTAAATGCCCAAAAAGTTAAATCTCCACATTGAATTTGCCATTTCCAAAGACATATTTGGCGCATAATTGAGGGGCGAGGACGTACAGTGGCCGACTGTCTGTTTGCGAAACCTCTACTGTACTCGGTGTGATAAGAAAAAATGGAGCCTGTCAGGGAAATTATGTAAACAGACTGTTTGATTTGAATTGAAGGTCATGTTGATTTCTGTTGTTGTGTAGCCGTGTGGCTTTTATGTAGCACCACTGCTTGTCCAAACATCCCCAAGTGCTTTTAGCATTCATGTGTTTTGATTGACTCTGATTAGCACCTTCTATTAACATTCAAGGGCCAGATTTAGTGTGTCAGGAGGAAAAAAAGACCACGTTTCACCGCTGCAGCTGCTTTTCAAGGATGAAACCTTGGAGCTTTTCATACTCCAAATATTTCAGAATCAGTGCGATTTGTTTTTTTTATCACCTTGAGAACCTCAGTAGGTGTGAACCAGGGAGGGATTCTAGTGAAGTGGTGGCGAATTGATTGAATTGAACCCCATCAATTTGCCTTCTAGCCTAAAGGAATGAATTTCTATCGACTGTTTTTGTGACACAAAGGTGTTTTATTTTGTTTGTTCTCGTCACAGTCTTTGCATTGTTGGGGGTTGATTGTGCTGTTGCCAGGGGTAACACACACACACACACACACACTCACACAATTGTGCAATTTCCTTGTTCTTTGAGTGTGTCCGTTTGTGTGTGCCTGTAAGACTGTGGGGAATTGCTGGGCAGTTATTTTGCATCCTAACATGGCCATCTATCTGTACACATTAACACAGGGATCAATCCTCCTCCCCCGCAGCCGTAGTTTACCGAGGCCGCTAATGGGCACCCATCAAGGCTCAATCATAATGAGACAAAAGGAAATCGCATTAAAGCTTCAGTGATTCGCTGAACTAGATTGACAAACACAAGGACGTTTTCCTAACGGAGATGAATAGTCCCAATCACGCCATTAATTTATATGTTCCTGTGTTGTTATGGATACTTGATTATCCAACGTAGACGGGAGGAGCCTGGCGTCAAAGCAGAGGAATGAGGCCGGTTATGCACTTGTAAAGAGGGTTACAGGTGCTCGCTTAGGTTTACCCTGCGTTTGCTGATGGCGTGAGGCTAAATAAAGCAGCAGGTGGAGCGCAGACACTTTACTGAGATCAGCCCACAGAGGAGAGTCTGCCCACTTTCATCCGCAAATACCTGGGCCATGGTTGGACTGTCAGACGGGGGGGTGCAGATTAGTTTAACAGATTAACTTTTAAGTTTATAAAATGTCAAGGATCACATTTTGTCAGTCAGAGTCACGTCTTCAAATACCTTCTTTTCTTTTGTCAGTTTAGAGTTAGAAGGATTAAGAAGCCTGAACTTCTTAATGTTTGACATTTCTCCTTGAAAAGCAGTAGTTTCTTAATTAGCAGACCCACAGCTGCAGCTATCGGGTATTTCCATCATTGATCAGTTTTTCGATTCATAAGCTGAAGCTTAAATTGCTTGTTTTTTTCCCAACTAACAATCCAATCACATCCAGTTTACTGTAGCGCAGCGATTCTTTGAGTAATCAATCAAAACAATATTAATTGGCCACCATTTTGCTTTTGTTTTTTAAGCAGAAATGTGAGAATTTGCTGATTTTTCTTTGTCTTACATTAAAGTAAACTGAATATTTTAGGGTTAATTTACCAAAACTAAGCTTATAACAATGTCTCTTTGTGGTCTTTGATAGTGATTGACAGCTGGCTGTTGTTTTATAGTCCAAATACATAACATTTTAAGAAGCTAGACCAGGTGATTATTGATTTTCTGACAGTCGAATATTGGCTCGTTGTTTCAGCTCCAGTTCAATTTTTGAAACTTGTTTGGACAAAGCTCTCTGTGTTTATAGCTCCTGGTGTTTAGATGCCAGTCATGTGACCTGTCATCTCCATGGTTTTTAATGAAGCCCTAAATCAGATCATCATATAAACCAACCAGACAATCACACACCAACTTATTTAAACAAATCTAAGATCCAGGATGGATTTAACAACCCGACAGTCCGTACGACATGTACCGCGTATGAACTTTGAAATCTCTGCTGACAACTGATGAACCACAGCACTTGTTCCATGATTCATTAATATATTAACTCGAGCTGCATTTACAATTCAGTCGTAAAAATTTTATAATGTTAGAATTTATAATAAGACGTTACAGAACAGTAAGTGGGGTCAGTTGACAGCTGCTCCTGGGAACTGTTTAATTTCCTGCCATAACAGCCACATCAAACAGAATCCGTACTCACCGACAAAACTCGATCCTCCAGCGTTAAGCGGGCGTTTGGCCAGCGCTTTGATTTGCTCTCTCTTTTTTTTTTTTTTTCCTTTTACTCCTGCCACACTTCTCTCACTGTCTTTCCTCGGCTGTCTTCTTCCCTTTGCTGTCTGGTTTTCCCCCCTCTCACAGCTTCACACCTTCCCTCGCTGGCTCCCTCTTCCCCTCCTCCTCCTCCTCCTTCTCCTCCCCTGCTCCTGCTCCCTGACTTTTTTCCCTCTGAGCTCCTCTCTCCAACGAGGTGAAAAACACACTTGTCAAATACAGGTAGGTCATCACACTGTCTCTCATCCTCACCAGTTGCTAAGTACGAGCCGCTTTGATGCAAACAAGTTTTTCAGCATCCTCTTCCTCCTCCTCCTCCTTGTCGTTGCGGTCGTGGTGGTGTGGTGTGGTATACACGCTGAACGGTCCAAGCTTCTTTCTGGGACACGATGGTACAGGCAACAGCTGTTCACTGTCAGAGTCCATGTGACAGAGCGGCTTAGGTGCCTCGATAGTGCTGTTCAGACCTTTTTTTTTTCCCCCCTTTCACAGAAGTGTGAATTACTGGAAGCGGCTCCTCGTCCTCTTCAGTGACAATGGAGTGAAGATCTCATCAAACCTTTTTCTTCTTCTCACAGGCGACAAACACGCAAGCTCTGCATCTTCTGAGAAATCCAAGAAAGCAGCAAAAATCGCAGCTTCTCACTTCTTTTTTTTCTGCTGCAAAGTTTGAGCAACTCCACTGGCAAGAAAAGCAGGGAAAAAAGATTCAGATCCTCAAGGCTACACAGACTGAAAGACTTTTTGTCCCCCTGCCACCAGGCTCTTGCTTGCTGTGGATGAGAAAGGCTGCTTGAATGCACGGCGCTCTAACATCCTCACCAACACGCAGATTCAACGGTGAGCCACTATTAGCAGAAATTCCCACATGGCCGGAAGCCTCATTCTGTATCAGAGCTCTGAGCAACATGTAAGAGGAGGGAGGCAGAGGTGAGGAGGTGGAAGAGGTGGAGAGGAGTGGGATGAAGCAGAGAGGTGGGGGGAGGAGCCGGAGGAGGAGGAGTCGACGTGGGTGTCAGCAGCAGTTCAGAAGGAGCTGCCTGTTTGCCTTGTGTTGCTTCCAGCTGTGTGTCTTCATCACTCATACGAGTCCTCGAACAGCCTCACACGTCCCACTTCTCAATTGGCTTGGTTTTGCATTTGACCGTGTGCACCCTCTCCAACAGCAGCACTGCTGAAGTCGGTCAGTGGTGATTGGCAGAGTTTAAACTGCATTCAGTCTGCCAGACAATCTCAGCTGCCTCTATCAGCTGTGCCTTTCACTCTGTGTTTTCTCTTTTCCTTTTGCTGTGACCTTACCTGCAGAGATAAGCTTCTTGCTGCAGCTGTAAATATGGAGGGAGTTAACAAAAAGTCTGTCTGTGTGTGTGTGTGTGTGTGTGTGTGTGTGTGTGTTTCATAAGGCGCTGGCTCTGTGAACTGAGAAACAAACTCACTCAGTGGCTGAAATGTGAATTTATTCAATGCAGAGCAGGAAGGAAGGACGTGTGCTGAGTGATCTTAAAAAATCTTTGGACTTGAGTCCATATCTTAAATATATTTTGCAAAAGCTGTAAACAGTTTCTCTTGCCTGCTGGACTCTGGGTCTACTGCCTTTTTTGTGGAGCATCAGTCGGCACCATCAGACCTGTTGTAAACACATCTACCTACAGTAACCTGGGAGCTCATCATCTCATGATGGACTAGTGTCGATTTTAGCAAAACTTAAAAGGTCTATAATTAAAGGTCTATAAGTTTTCTCTGCTGCTGAGCGAGGAGTAATTAGTGATGGTGTTTCTTGCTAAGATGCAACAGTGTATTTACTCGGTATCAGAAAAAGACAAAACTGTCTGACAGGGCTGGAGATGACTGGTTAGCGCGCTAAGTTCAGTGGAAGAAGAGTTAACATTGATGTTGTTTTCTATGGATGAGTGAAGCCCTCAACAACTAAAGAAATCAAGTTTGATGGTTCTGTTAGTGTGGTGGGTTAACAGCTGTTTATGCATGAGAAGAAACTACTCATTTCTCTTCATCAGCTTTCTGCTGTTTATCTGGTCCCAGGTTATAATAACTAAAATAATTGAACCATTCAGAATCTGCTCAGAAGTGCTGGAAAAAAAAAAAAAATCTGATGTTACATAAAGTACAACATGTAACTTGCTGAATCCAGCAGAAACCCTGAGAAATGAGTTCCTTCAGGGATCAGCGTCTCCAGAGTCATGTGCTACTAAAGTAAGTAGTTAGTTGTATGAATATCATAATGAGGAACATGCAAAGGATCAATAACAAGAGATCGATCTCCTATTGACAAGAGGCCAGTGAAGGATAATAGCCCTTTTAACATGCCCAGATAATCCCACCACTCTGAGCCATTTATTTTGACTGTTTATTGTCTTTGGTCAAGAGCCTTTCTTTAGCCTCCTCTCACAAAGCCGAGCAAACTCATTAATGCAGGATATGATTTGGCACGATTACAAGTCTCCACACTTGGAAAAGCTCATCTGTTTCCTGCTTGTTGCTGGGTTGCTGCTCATATCAACAAGCGGTGTCCACTCCAGTGGAGAGGAGCCTGGTGACTGCTGTTGACGCAATGAGACTAACACATTGTCACGTGTTGTGAAACATCATGCCATCAGCACTTGTAAAGACATGAAGCCTCATACAGGTGAGCAGCCGTGATGAGGAGCGTCGATAAATGTTAATAGAAACTGTCGTAAGAGTAAAGATTTCCTGGAGAATCAGCTCTGTCGTAACTACAGCCTGATGATGGTGTCATCTGAAATGTAATTACCATGCTGGATCTACATTGTTCTGATGCTGATGGAGATAATGATGTGGAAAGACGTGGTAGAAAGGCTCAGTAATCTTCATTTCATCCAACAGAGCCATCTCCACTCGAAACCCTCAGCTTCCTGACACATTTACTCTCCATTACAGTGAATTAAAAAACAACACAGTACAGATGGTCATGAGGATAGTCTTGAATTTTTTTAATCAAACAAGGCAGACTGTCCAAACCATGGACTAAATGAAAGAATATAAAAACAACTAGGTCACAATTACTCTTGACCCTGCAACAAAAACATCAGGAGTTGTGATTTCAAAGAGGAACTATGCAAGATTTTGACCTTAATTAAACAGCTTCAAAGTAATTGTGATGGTTAAATGACTTGTTACAGGGAGAACGGAGGCTCTCTGCCTTCCATCTGGGGTCTCTTGGCCAAAAACCAACCTTGTAAGATCAGAGCCTCCGACCCACAAATATACACATCATAAAACGTATGATGTATAACATTATCCACCGCTCCATGGATTTCTTTCTCGCCAGCTTCATTGAAAACAAACACACATGGCTGGGGGTGGTGGGGGAGGGAGGAGGGTTAGGAAAAAAGCCAAAAAAAAGGGACCAGACTTGCATAATTCCCCTTAAATTTGCAGTATCTTGTGTACTGTTTTGAAAGAAAGAAAAACATAGGACAAAAGGAAGCTGTAGAGAATAGTACGAAAACTAAACACAGTCAAAGTTGTGGAGTTCTTTGTGTTGTTTATTTTAATTGGCATGTTAACAACAAAGCTCAGTGCTACTTTGTGTCAATTATCCTTTGGTGCTATACAAATGAAACTGAATTCAAGTGAAATGCATGAAAAATACATGTATTAATCATTACAATTAAATAACAATACAAGGATTAGCATCAAAATAATAATAATAATATGCAAATCTACATGTTACAGTGCCCCCCCCCCCGACACTCCTGGTGATTTGCGTGATGTAATTAGTGCATTTTGGAAATGAGACAGAACAAAGGTATTAGAATTGGAAATAGTTGCCGCTTCATGCAGGTATTATAATATAGGGTTTGGTTTCCGTTGCTCATCATCTTCCTGCTCAGCCTTCAGCCTTGAGGCAATTGAGGCTTTACCATTTATCTCCTTCCTGAAAGGACCACAACTGTTTCATCCTCACTGAGCGATTGAACCGGTTGAGTACATCGACCCACCGCGCGTTTCTTTGATATTTATTTTCTTTCATCTGTATATGTATCTCGCACGTGTTCCCGTGGACCACCAGGCCACAGGGTAGCTATTGATTATCAGGAGAATGGAAATACAAACGGTACAAGATGTGTAATGGATCCCTCAAGGAGTTCATGTAATGACACTCACACATAAATATATATGCGGTGATTGCTGATTTTTACATGTACCAGGCTTCCACCTACACGTTTGGCCTCTGCGACACGTGGTTACTGTTGGTGATAAATTGGAGAGTGACAGAAAACCATCAATTACGAGCTGCATTCATTGACGTAGAGAGAATAACAAACACTGACTTTTCCTCTGTGAATATTGATGTAATGTGCAAGTGAAGCATCAATTGGGTTTTTCTGCTGTGTCTGTCGCAGAGAAACTGGAAGTACATAAGAAGGAGGCTTTACTACCACATGACGTTGGTCACTGCTGCTGTACCCATCACTCTGGCAGGAGTGAAGTGGGCAACGTTGCCAGGATCCATCTCTGTGATGCTGAGGGCTTTCGATATTTTTAGGCTGCCTAGCGGACATCATCACTGGGGCGTCACACTCCTCAGCGTCCCACCTCTATGACACTCAGGCTGGACCGTTGGTAATGAGCGCTGTTGGGGAGAACCAGGTGGAAAATGCCCCTCTTTAGATCCTGTAGACTAATCTATCAGGTCTTTGTAAAAGCAGGTGCTGCTGACCATTGATTTTTCTTGCCCAGGGATCATATACATGCTACAGCGCTATGATAACCTTTGCATCGCAGCCAGTTATTTCAAACGAGTGCGGATTTTGAAAGGAAGAAAGCATATTAGTGATTTAATAGTGTGATTCTCTGCCTCAATTAAAGGTAATTGCTTTGTGTGCTTCACACCTCCCACACTGTGTTGCTTGCCTTGTGGTAAATAACAATTGCGGCGCCGATAATAATGGCACATAAAGCTTCAGACGCGGTAGCTTCCAGAAACGCCTGGTTTGTCATCCTGCTCCTGCCTGAAAGCATTTTTGCATCCAGTGTCAACTCGGGCTGCTCATTAGCTGTGACCAACCGAACGTAACATTTGTCACCAGTCAAATGGTCTTTATTCAAACAAACAACCAAAACCGTATGAACCAGATCCTCAACGAGCTACAACTGCTTTACCACCCGTTATCTAATGATATCTCCTCAGGCAGGATTTTGCAATAAGAGATCAATAGCATTTTGATATGATTTGACGGATGATGCCTCCCTTTGAACTGGCCTCATTACTCAGGTTTGAGAGCGTCTCTCATTTTAAACACCTACCTTTGAATATGGATGTGACCTCAAGCTGCGATGGGAGGAAACAAGATGAATGACAGTAATTTTAAAGCTCCGACTGATTCGCAAGCAAATGACTGTGGGGCATTTGTACCTCACACAGGAAGGTCACGGCTAGACCGTCCTGAGTGAAAATGTATTCACTGCTCTTGTTTTCATCGTCTAGCGTTGTGTTATCGTTTCACGTGGTGATCTATTCATTGACCTGGACCTTGTGACCTCTGTGGTTGCAGAGCGTCTCAGATGTGCGATGCGGGGTGTGTAGATAAAGTTGTTGATGGCTCACGAATCCACGGATCCATCCAACACTTCACTGAATCAAAATGAGATGATTCTTTGCATCAGTGTTGAATTGATTTGAAACTCTATCGACATCTACTCGGTCCCGTCTTCAGTGTCGAGAAATGTCAATGCCACGCTGCTACAGAAAATGTTTCTCTGGGTCTTTTTAATTTCATGATGTTGGTAAAGTGTTGCGAGCTTGTTGACTCAAGGTGATAATTTTCTCTCAGCTTGTGCAGTTGGAGAGGTGCTTCACCTCCTTCACAACTTGTTGATTTTTTATTTTTGACCAAACATAATTTTCTTTAAATTGCAGCGTTTCAGTCAAAAACAATTTGAAACAAAAGTTTGATTCTGTGCACAGATTTTTTTTTAACACAACTTTGTTGAATAATTCCTCTCTTGTCTGAAACGTTGCACAGCAGACCTGTGGCTGACTTTCATTGGATTATATTATCTTACATGATCATACAGTAGATGTATTAATATTGCGTTAGATGGGGTAGAAATGCTTCAGTATGTGTAGAAGGGGAAGTGATGCTTTAGGTTCCAGTGAGACGCTGTGACAGGATCCAGAAAGTCCAGTCGGACTAAGAGCTGGAGATTACTCTGTCAGAAGCAGCTCATATTTCATATGCTGATGGAAATGAAAAGGCTTTGTACCTGTTTTTGAACGGCTGCACTTGAAGGTGCATTGAAGGTCTGATGTTGACGTGCTGCATTCAGATGTTCTTATACAAAATGACAGATATAGAAGCAGATTAAATGGAAAAAAGAGCCAGAGGGAAAAGCTGTATCCTCTCTCACCTCCACATCTGGCGAACAGGGTGTGACCGTCGGATACTTGGTTCAGTCAGATTTTTATTTACAGTCATCTAAAGATTTTAGAAAATACTCTTTACAGTATCATCTAGAGAAATCCAACAGTTCTCCACGAGGAAGGAAAAATGACCTTTGTTAAGGGGACAGAACCAGACACAGACCCCTTCTAAGCCAATGGTAACAAGCAGCTGCGATGGAGGATACTGGTGTCTTTACACAACCAAACAGATTGATTGCATGTGCAAACACGTGTGGAGGCTGGTCAACTAACCGGGCAAACTGAGGGTTGCGTCTCTCAAACGGGCAAAATAGCACGCGCAATCCATTTAGCGTGTTGGCATTGATGAGTATGCAAATATGGGCGTTTCTTCCAGGACGCGCAAAACAGTGGGAGGAATAGATGCAAATAGATTTATTTAGCACACGCAATGTGATCTACCAAACCTGAAACAGATTGCGGTGGCAGTTTTTGTGTCTTTATTTACAGGGTCATTAAAGGAGAGTACAGAGTTGATACATCAAACACTTACAAAGGCTTGGGGATAAAAGAAAGTTTTAAGAAGAGTTTTAAAAGACACTAAGGAGTTGGCCTGTCTTATTTGGATTGGAGGGCTGTTCCACAGTTTGGACGCTCTCACCACGAAGGCTCGGTCACCTTTAGTCACCAGCTGAGACCTTGGAGTGGCTAGTAGAGCTCAAAAATCACTATCTGTTAAAAACAATCCAGCTTCATGTGGCTACAGTTGTTTCATAGGAGCTTTTCAGCAACTCATAAAGTCAGTATCTTTGAGGGCTTCACTATCTGTTTGAAAACAGCACTAAGAGCTTTAATCACCATATTAATAAAAGCTACAGATGACTAAAGAGGAGGACTTCATGCAGCGGTGACTCGTACACACTGTCTGGGTGCAGCCGTGAGCACGATGGATGATCCGCAGCTCTGTATTTGTCTTGTGAGTGTTTCTGTACAGAGTGCAGGTGGCGGCGTGTGCTTTGTGTCCGTATCATGACTCAGCCCCGACAGCCCTGAGTGTCTTCTGATGAATTCGCCACGAGAACAGAGGAACTTTGGATTTTCTGGAGGGAATCCATCAGAGTGGTGGCGGCCGGTCTGGATATCTTGTTTGGATTTCAGCGCTGTGATGTCCTGTCACATTTCATCCGCGCATGACAGAGTGCGTTGAAACATTCGAGTGTTCTTTCAGTTTTGGTGCTCATTCAAGGCGACGCACAGGTCTTTATTTAGCTGCCAGTGGGTGCATTGTTCTTATCTTCCTGTGGCCTTTGAGTGCCTCTTTGTAAATAGAGAGGAAGAAATGCTTTTCCATATTTCAGAAATTTCCTTTTCACAGTTGTTTCAGTTGTTAGACTCTCAGATAAACAGCTAAAGTCCCTCTCTTCCTGATCTATAGGCTGCTGTTCACGCTATTGACGACATTTGTAGCACCATGTTGATCGGTATCAGCTGTTGACTCCTCTACTCAGCTCACCTTTATACCTGAGGCTCCTCGCATCTTTGTAATGAGGGGCCCAGATGTCCCGGCACTCTCAAGCCGATACTTATTTTCAACCACAGGGACCCAACACATGTGATGCTAAAACACAGTCTCATTTTTACCTGATTAACCAGGTGTTTAGCCTCCCCGTCGTCTCGGCGACAGCTGTTGTTGTTCTGAAACGTTATTTGTTTCCTGTGCGGGAGTGATTATTGGGCCCGTGGCTCTAAAGATTGACGTTTGTATTGATTGTGTTTAAAAATCAAATTAGCTGCGTGGTCGACCCATCGGTTCACCGTCAGCTGGTCCGTCCCATTTGTCACTGAACGCGTCACACAGGTCAGTTTGTGCTCCTTCTAATTGTCACTTAATTTGCTCGTCACTGCTGTCGTGTTGGGTTTGTTGTGTCCCCAGCAGCTCTCCACACCGATCCAGAGTGAAGAGGTTTACGCCAGTTGTTATGACGCACAGGACTGACAGGCCAGATGATGACATTTGGATGATGTTTTGGTTATTTACAATATTTAATCACTTAGCTGCCCAGGGTACGGGCCCTTATCGGAGGCTTTACTATAGGGAGGCCTTCACGTCTAACTCCCTCTGGTTTATATTTGCTCATATTTTCATATGAATCCTCCTTATTTTCTGTTTTCCTTCCATTTGCTGTGTTTATTTTTACACATTAGTGACCAGATGCAACAACAAGCTCATTGTTCAGGAGCTCATCTTCCTCGCGGGATGCTCAGCACCTGTTCCTCTTGCTGGGCGTCACCCCCAGTTTCCATGTGCTCCGTCTCTCGCTCCGTTCTGTGTCCACTGTGCACACCGGTGCACTTCGCTCTCATTCAAGTCAATCAGAGCATTTCCACAGTGTGCGCTGCGGCCCGTCTCCGGTCCATCACAGTCTGATGGCGACTGTCCCAGGTGGTGGATTTTTTGTTTGTCTGTTTTTGGGGCCAGCTCTCATTTGTGTGTTTAAACAACACCACGGTGGACTGGCTCATAACTGAGGAAATCCAGTACGTTACGGATATTTGTAAAGAATATTTATCTTATGAGTTTTAATAAATATGCACAAGATTTTGTCTCATCTTTGTCCTCTTCACTCCCCTGTTCAATACTTTGGGTTTATGATCAAATGGCCCTCGAGCCTCATGTGTGGTTCGTATTTAGTGCTAATTAGCAAATGTCAGCATCACTATTGATAAACCTGCCAACTATTTTCACAGTTGATTGACTGTTTGATTTATAAAATGTCAGAAAATTGTCACAGTCACTTTTCACTAAAGTTAAATCTGGCGTCTTTATCTGTCTTTGTGTTTTGCCTGATTAAAAACACAAAGATGTTCATATTGTGACAAAGAGAAAACAAAGAGACATAGAACTCTTGTTTGTTTTTGTGATTCATTGATTAATTTCTATTGCACTGTAGATAAATGTATTGAATTGGTGTTTTTACACTGCTGAACTTCACAGAAGAATATTCCTGTTCATGTGAGGAAACGTTCAGTACAAACTCATATTTCTGTTTGACAGAGCAGCCCCCTTTATTTCCTGAAAACCAGCATCTACTTTTGGCTAATAACGTCTCACAAACAGCTTAATGGGCCAATTACAGTGGACGTCGATATCAGATGTTGGAATATGATTGATTAGATCCCAGGTAGGAAGCGTGTGAGCTGAAGCCTCTTACCTCCAAACAAGCTGCACGCCAGTAAAAGCCTTGCCTAATGAGAGGGAAGGCCTCGAGTGGGTTGGAGCTGCGCTGATATGACTTTGACACAAACACAACAGCCTCGCACAATCACCATTAAAAGTTAAGAGTAAATAGCTTCGGCCCTCTTTATTGTCTCGCCTGGTTTGCTCAGGATTTTAATTGCAATTAGCGCAGACAGTGATTTATCGACTCGTAGTGGGTTTCAGCCCTGTGTCGTGTTAGGCTAATTGGTTTGGTTAAAAAGGCGTGACAGGGAGCACGCTGCAGGCGCCGCGCTTCTCAGAAAGACCATTGGCTTCACCCTAACGCAACTACACGGTTCCCTCAAGTGTTTCTTTTTTTCCTTTGCTTGTTTCATTCCTTCCATCTTCCCTCAGTCTTTCCCTCTTCTTCTTCTTCTTCTTCTTCCGTTTTCCATCTGGTCGTCCCTCTCAGCGCTGCCAAACAATTATCAGATGGGATTTGTCATGATAGTTATAACACTCGATTGCTCTTCAGCGTCCTCCGAGCAGACCTGCTCCCTCTCCTTTCTTATCAGGAGAGGATCTGCCATGACAGCCGGTTTAAAAGAAGTAATCATTCACTAATCACTCTACTGGCAAATAGAGGAGGAAGGAGGACAGAGGGAGAGAGAGAGAGTGTGTGTGTGTATGTGTATGTGTATTCCTCTTCCAGTCACGTAAAATGTCAACATTTCACTGCAGGTGTTAGTGGAGACTGAGCAGCAGGGCTGTTGCTCCTTACACGTCCGTCCTGTTTCTGTTCAGCCGCTCACCGCTCCAACACAGAGGAGGAATCAAGGCCGAGTCCAGAGCGCAGCCTTATACAGCGAGTGCACTGAGCTCTGTGTGTGTGTGTTTGCTGAAGGTGTGGCCTGGTCAACAAGGGCATGTGCATCTGGGATGTTTGTGGTCTGTGTGGCGCTGTCTGCACGGCAGCCAGCACGGTAACAGCGGCATGGTCTGGCAGACAGGACGACAGAGATGTAACAACCAACAACAACAACAACATCAGCAGCAGCAGCAGCAGCACAGGGCACTAATAGGATTATTTATATCTACAGTGTGTTCAGTGCAGATGGACTGTAGGCAGAGGTTCAGCCAACGCTGCGAGAATAACAACTTTTAGTTGCTGTCTGAGGTGGAAATGAGTGGATTCAACTTAAAAACTGACATGAATGCAAAATGACACTGACAGTTTAAAAACTCTAAAATCATTATTATTGTCATTTCTAATAACTGCATCATTAAGCATTACTTAAGCGTCATTAGATACACAATCCATCATCTATACAGCATCGTTCCTGTACTGATACTAAGTTGTCAGTAAGTTATAATCAGTAATAATGTTTAAATCTCAATTAATAAGCTCATCTATAATGTGTTTAATGATATTTTCTTATAAATAATAATAGTGATAAATGATGGATTACATCAATATCAAACCACAGATCAATCAATCAAATACAAACCACAAATATTTTCACATTCACGAAATGAAAATCCAAAAATTGAGTGAAATATTAAAAGTCAAGATGCTTGTAAAGTCGAATCATCAAACCACCAGACGTCTTTGTTTGTTCACTCTGACTGTGGGAGTTTCTCTCTGAGTCATGTTTTAGTAATAATGGCGCTCCAACCATCAGTTATATTCATGACTCATTTTATCTGCTGATTTATTTAAGATGATGAAATGTTAAAAGAAAAAAAAATGTCACAGAGTTAAAATAGAATAAATAAATAAAAATTCTCAGAGGCCACAGAAAAGTCTTCAGATTCACTAGTTTTGATAGAGCAACTTTAAAAATTCATAATTAAACAGAGAAAGATGGAAAAGTTTCTCTTTGGAGCGAATATTTGACACTTTTACTTGATGAATGGCCGAAATAACAACGTTTTCCACTGTTTCATAAACCAGAAAAATTAATGATCAATTATTTTGTAATAAAAAAACAACCCTGCTGCATCCCTGTATAAGTGTTGGTGTTGCCATGAAGGAGGAGGAGGAGGAGGAGGAGGTTAGAGCAGTTACAGTCCTGTCAGTTCATATATGTCTCCACATCTTTTTTTCTTGCCCTTGTCATGTCTACTGACCCCCCCCCTCACTCTGTTTTTCTTTTTGTTTTTTTGTTTTGCTTAAAGATTATTAATTGGAAAAGTTTTTTATTTTCTGTCAATTGGCTGTCTGTCGATTGTAGAGATGACATCACCAGACCTGACCCTGACATTTCACAGTGTCCTGAGCATACCCTGTATATAGGTCCTGAGTACTGCAGTCATATGTTGAGGTCATATGTCATTTTTATTCTTACAAAATGGGCTTGTCAAGCAAACAGACCAACACATTCATAAGAAGTACTCTAGTATTTCCATAGTAAAAGATCAATACTTGGTGTCAGTGTATTGATACTGCCACAAAATATCAGGATGCTGTGCTGTATTGATTATCGTATTGTAACTCAGCTCCAGCGTTTATTCAGCAGAGCCCGAGCTCGTCCTCGGTGGATGTTCACAGAGCTCCGAGGGGATTTAAACCTCACATGTGTTTGGATGAGGAGGAATGAAGAGTACGCTCTGCTCTCTCCTTCATTTTTCATCACTCACTTGCTCACCCCCTTCCCCCTCCTCCAACCCCTCCCCCTCTCTCTATTCTCTGCTTCTCCCTCCCTCGTCTCGTGGAGGTTTCGACAGACGTCTCTGTCATTCTCGCTGGCAGCCGTTGCCATGGTTGTGTCAGTGCCTCCGAAACGACCTGGGATGGTATTTCTAGGGACGTAGATGGGGATGACACCAGGGGCGCTGAGGTGTAGGAGGGAGGCAGTTCACAGGTGTCAGCAGTTCTCTATGCTGGACGTGGACTGAAGGAGACAGAGGAGGAGGAGGAGGAGGAGGATTAGAGTCTGGGCAGATGTTAAACAGAGAAGCAGCAGCCGGAAACAGAGAAAATGAGAGTGAGAGGCTGGAGAGTCTGACTGTTGACACTTTTCAACTGTGTCTTCACCTTGACACAGATTTATTATTTAGGTTTTCTTTTTTTTTTAGGTGTTTATTTCTTTTTGCTGCACAACCTGAAAACAAACTTACAAAGGGAAGAAACCAAGTCATTAAATAATGTGTTTTTATTCTCAAATATATCAACCTGCACTTCTATCAACATCAACACCCTAAACAGAAATATACTGACACATTTGAACACAGTGAATCGGGGCCAATGTGGGTTTAAACAAACAAACTAACATTATTTATTTCATTTTTTTTGTGGTATTAAAAAAAAACAGCAACTCTTAGTCATTTTAAAGAGTTTTAAATCTTAAATTAAAGGTAGATTCTGGAGGTTTGTTTGTTTGTTGCAGTTTGTAAACATTCACACTGACCCCTCCTCTCAGGCTCAACAGTGCAGCCTCCTGCAGCAGCAGCAGCAGCTGTCAGACCTGCAAAGAGAAGGAAATACAGTCCGAGTGAAGCGCTGGAGCTGCGGGCCGATACCTGGCCACCATCGGTAACCAGGACCTAGCGGGGCTAGCAGCCCTCCTTCCCGTGCTGCATGGAACTTCACCTGCTCTGTCATTGGCTGGAGAGAAAACAGCACTCTCCATCCAGAAACGTCTGGCTCACAACAAAACAAAGTAAAAGACCAAAGTACAGGCAGGGGAGGGGGCTCTGCAGACAGTCACCACCACACAGGACTAGAAGCCCATAGGTGGTGATTAAGCCAGATTTCATTTGTAAAAGTCTAGTGTTTATTTTTGAGCCATCACGTCAAGCTGACGTCCCCCTGCTCTCGTCCTCCTTGTAACCTCCATAATGCCTCTATTCATAAATCATCTTTTCTCTGGCTGTCTGACAGCAGGGATGAAGCCCTCCTGCAGCTCCCTTCCTTTTTGACCCCCTTCACTTCCCGTACCGCCAAAGCAATCAAGGACAACTGCAGATGGTGCGAGGGTCCGTGATATAAAGCAGAGGGCAGAGGAACAAAGGGAGAGGCTGCGACTGACTGCGGCTTGTCTGTCAGCTCTCCCACTGACCGTCCATCTGTGTGTGGCACGCTGACCACAGGCCGCTGTGTTCGCCGCTGCACCGATTAAAAGACGCCAGTGTTGCTGTCACACGATCAAAGCTCAGGGTCACTGAGCTGTGATGCAAGAGAATAATACATCAGTGAATCATTTCAGACTGACTTTATACCTCAGTGCCTTTGTGTGGGATGTTTGATTTCCTGTGAAAACTCCAGCTGTGAAAAACCCAGCTGACGTCTACAACTGCACAACATGAAAAAATAAAGAAGTCATATTGTGATTCTACCGGCAGGTGTGTCAGCTGGAATCAGGACTGCACAATACAAATAAAAACTGAACGTGAATGTGACTGAAACTGCAATATGGCAAAGATCAATATCAAAATCACAGGAGCTTTTTTGATCAAGGTAAAATGTGACACACAGTTTTGTTCATCTGTTGAGTGTCGTGTTGCTGCAGAGACAAGTTTATTCACTCAAGATGTAAAGGGACAGATGTGTTTGGTACAAGACCTGAACAGAAATCACATCATCAATTTGATATTTACTGGAGAATCACTGTAACCTCCAGCTCTCGAACACACACACATCTGTTTTATAAATGTTGTGATGTGTTTTTATCAGAGCGAAGAAGCTCCACATGTTCCCTCTGCAGGCGACATGTAACAGTCTCTCTCTCTCTCTGCCACATCTAAAAATATTCAACCACCCTGTTTATTCCAGCCAAAGTGAAGCTGCTGCTGCTGCTGCTCGTCAGTGGAGAAAACCACATCTACAAAATGATGCTCGTCCTCTGAGTGGTGCTTCACACCTGACACAGTGTCCCTGCCGAGCTGCTGCTGTTTTGACTGTGTTTTTACCTCAGTTTTCTCATTTGCACGTCCGCTCCTGTTCCCTCCATCTTTTTAAAAAAATAAATAAATATAACTGCAGCAGCTGCAAACAGCTGTGACAGAGTAAGAGCAGGTCCAGTCTTCACCTGTTGGCTCGGTGCGTCGCTCTGCTGTTCAGCCTCTTCATCACGCGTCCGCGCCGCTTTAACCCTCATTGACAGTTTACACTGAGCTATTGACTGGCTTCCAGAGAAATGTTGGGTTTAAGGTTTCAGACATGTCAGGTGTGTGTGTGTGTGTGTGTCTCCAGCAGCACTGATGTGTCAAACTCTGTTTCTTTATCGTCCTCAGGAGATTCCTTCAGTCAATTCCGCTTTTCAGAAGAGAAAGACTGGGAGATGGACTCATTTACAGCCACTCAGGTAAATCCATACTCCACACAACCTGCACTCAATTTCATCTTTCATGAATTTAACCCACTTCTCCTCAAGCAGGCACAACATCTGGGTTAAAAATGCAGGAGGCAGAAGGAGCTGAAAGTCAGTTGTGATGGTTGTTCATTTTCAGGGCTCAATGTAAAAAATTCCAATAATTGGTTGATCAGCTGATATTCACATATGTTTTGCAGTTGATCCATTAAGAACTGTTCAACATTTTACTGTTTAGCAATAAATCAGTAAATAACTTGTATTATTCAAAATGGCCTCAGTGATGATCTGCAGTCTATGTAAACAAGATCAATAAAAGAAGGACAAAATGTCTTCAATGAATAATCACACATTGTCTTTTCACGAGCCCACATCAGTCCCACTGAGTTGTGTGGGACAAACCGATGTGAAGACGTCATTTCTGAATGAAAACCAGATATTTTTCAGTTCACCTGCAAAGATTGAAGGCAGAAAAAGAGTTCACATGGCGTCTTATCAGCCGACACACTCTGATATGTGTGTGTGAGAAAGACTCAGATCAGCCCATTAAATAATTTCTGGCCTTTGACAGTTCAACACTTTTGGTCCCGACTGAAACATCTCAAAGTGTTGAATAGGTTTGAGGGAGCATTTTGAGGTGATGACGTCTGATGACTTTAATAAACCTCTGACTTTGATCTCAGCAGCAGCAGCAGCAGCAGTGAAAAACATTACAAACGCAGCAAAGTGGCTGAGCTCCACCTCCACATGACTCACTCTGTTTTTAAAAGAGCATAATGCTGGATGCAAAGACGCTGATGTTTCCTGATAGCGAGGTTTCCACCACTCGTCTCTGTCTGTGGATACAAACACAGGCAGATTATAGATCATATACATTATATAAGTCATCCTGATCTGCTGAAGTCAGAGCTGTATTGTTTTTGTAGGATGCACCGACAAGCACTGACCTGCTTTATATGGATCCTTGGAGTTTACATGTTGCTGCCTGTTTGTGACAAACACATTCTCACATCCTGAGATTGAAAAATTCTCCAGATACTTTTCATCTGTTTTGTTATCCTTTTTCTTTTTTTTCTTTCTGTTCAGTGAGCTGAGGCTCTGACTGGTTGGTTAACGGAGCTTCTTTATCCATTAACGGTGAATTGTGGGAGTGGAAATGAGGCTTGTTCACATGGGTCCATCTTCTTGGCTTTATAATTATAATGAGTACATTATACACAGAGTTTCATGTGTTTCGTGTGTCCTGAAAACATGTTTTCTTTGTCTTTGTGCAGACATCGGCTGTGTTCGTGGACCTCCCAGCTCTGGCCCAGACGCTCCAACAGGTTCCTCTTCATCAGAGACTCAACCTGGAGGCTGAGCTGGTTCAGGTAGGATCTCTGATTTCTTTCTGAGGAAAAAAACTCAGAATTTTTGAGAAAAAACTCTGAATTTTTGAGAAAAAAGTCAGAATTTCTGAAAAAAAGTCAAAATTCTGAGAAAAAGTCACATTTTTTGAGAAAAAAGACAGAATTTTGGAGAAAAAGTCACAGTTTTGGAGAAAAAAAAGATCAGAATTTTTGAGAATTTCTGAGGAAAAAAGTCACAATTTCTGAGAAAAATAACAGAATTTTTGAGGAAAAGAAAGCCAGAATTTCTGAGAAAAAGTCAGAATTTGAGAAAAAAAGGTCTGAATTTCTGAAAAATAAACTCAGAATTTCGGAGAAAAAAAGTCAGAATTTCGGAGGAAAAAAGTCAGAATTTCTGAGAATTTCTGAGAGAAAAAGTCAGAATTTTGAGAAAAAGTCAGAATTTTGAGGAAAAAATTCAGAATTTCTGAGAAAAACTCAGAATTTCTGAAAAATTCGTCAAAAATTCTGAGGAAAAAATTGTGACTTTTTTCTCAGAAATTCTGACTTTTTTCTCAGAAATTCTGAAAAATTCTGACTTTTTCTCAAAAATTCTGATTTTTTTTCTCAGAAATTCTGGCTTTTTTTCCAAAAAAAGTCACAATTTTGACTTTTTTAGAATTTCAGAAAATGTGACTTTCTTTTGAAAAAAGTCTGACTTTTTTCTCCAAATTCTGAAATTTTTTCTCAAAATTCTGACTTTTTTCAGAAATTCTGACTTTTTTTTCTCAGAAATTCTCACTAAATTCTGACTTTTTTTGGAAAGAACTCACAATTTTGAGAAAAAAATTCACAATTTTTTTCTCTGAATTTTTAGGGAAAACTAAGTCAGAGTCTTTTTTAAGCAATTTTGGAGAAAAATTGTCTTTTTTTTCTACTTTTTTTCTCAAAAATTCAGATTTTCTTTCTCAAACATTCTGACTTTTTCTCAAATTCTTTTTTTTTTTTCGGATCAAATTTTTGACTTTTTTTCTCAAAAAAAGTCTTACTTTTTTCCTCAAAAATTCTTACTTTTTTCTCTGAAATTCTGACCTCTTTTTCCCTCAAAAATTGTGACTTCTTTTCCCCAAATTCTGCATTTTTTTTCTCCGAAATTCTTACTTTTTTTCTCTGAAATTTTTAAAAATTCTGACTTTTTTTCTAAAAAATTGTGACTTTTTTCTCCAAAATTGTGACTTTTTCTCAAAAATTGTGACTTTTTTCTCCGAGATTCTGACTTTCTTTTCCTCAAAAATTCAGACTTTTTTCTCAAAAATTCTGATTTTTTTTCTCAAAATTCTGAGTTTTTTTCAGAAATTTGAAATTTCTGAATTTTTTTTTCAGAGTTTGACCTTTTTTTTCTCAAAAATTCTGACTTTTTCTCTTAAAAATTCTCAAAAATTCTGAAGCTTTTTTTCTAAGAAATCTTTTAAAAAAAGAGAAAAAAAGTCAAATTTTTAAAAATTTTTGAGAAAAAAGTCAGATTTTTTGAGAATTTCGAAGAAAAGTCAGATTTTTTGAGAATTTCGAAGAAAAAAGTCAGAATTTTGGAAAAAAAAAAAAAAACTCAAATTTTTGACAAAAAAAAGGTCAAAATTCTGATATTTTTCTCAAAAATTCTGACTTTTTTCTCAAATTCTGACTTTTTTTCTCAAAAATTCTGACTTTTTTTCAGAAATTTGGACCTTTTTTTTCTCAAAAATTGTGACTTTTTCTATTAAAAATTCTCAAAAATTCTGACTTTTTTTTTTAAAAAATCTGATTTTAAAAAAAGTCAGAATTTCTGAAAAAAAGTCAGAATTTTTGAGAAAAAAGACAGTAAAAAAGTCACAGTTTTTGAGAAAAAAAGTCAGATTTTTTGAGAATTTTGAGGAAAAAAGTCAGAATTTCTGAGAAAAAAAAAAAAAAAGAAAGCAGAATTTTTGAGAAAAAAAAGGTCAAAATTCTGAATTTTTGAAAAATAAACTCTTAAAAATTCTCAAAAAAGTTCTGACTTTTTTTCTGAGAAATTCTGATTTTTTTCTCTAAAATTCTGAGTTTTTTTCTCTAAAATTCTGAGTTTTTTTCTCTAAAATTCTGATTTTTTTCAGAAATTTGGACCTTTTTTTCTCTCAAAATTCTGACTTTTTTCTCGAGATTCTGATTTTTTTTTCTCAAAATTGTGACTTTTTCTCTTAAAAATTCACAAAAATTCTGATTTTTTTCTCAAAAAAATCTGACTTTTAAAAAAAGTCAAAATTTTTGAATTTTTTGAGAAAAAGTCAGATTTTTTTTTCTCTAAAATTCAGATTTTTTGAGAATTTTGAAGAAAAAAGTTTTCTCTAAAAAAAAACAATTTTTGAGAAAGTGGACCTTTTTTTTTCTCAAAAATTCTGACTTTTTCTCTTAAAAATTCTCAAAAATTCTGACTTTTTTTCTCCAAAATTCTGACTTTTTACTCAAATTCTCACTTTTTTTTTTCAAAAATTCGTACTTTTTTTCTCAAAAATTCTTACTTTTTTCTCTGAAATTCTGACCTCTTTTTCCCTCAAAAATTGTGACTTCTTTTCCCAAATTCTGCATTTTTTTTCTCCGAAATTCTTACTTTTTTTCTCTGAAATTTTTTAAAAATTCTGACTTTTTTTTTTCTCCGAAGATTCTGACTTTGACTTTTTCTCAAAAATTGTGACTTTTTTCTCAAAATTCTGACTTTTTTTCTCAAAAATTCTGACTTTTTTTCTTAAAAATTCTGACTTTTTTTTCAGAAATTTGGACTTTTTTTCTTAAAATTGTGACTTTTTTTCTTAAAAATTATCAAAAATTCTGGACTTTTTTTCTAAAAAATTGTGATTTTAAAATCTGATTTCTGAAAAAAATTCTGAATTTTTTCTCAAAAATTAAATTTTTTTCTCAAAAATTCACTTTTTTGAGAATTTCGAAAAAATTCTGATTTTTTTCAGAATTTCTGAGAAAAAAGTCAGAATTTTTTAAAAAAAAAAAAAAATTCAGAATTTTTAAGAAAAAAGGTCAAATACTGATTTTTTTTCTCAAAAAATTCTGAATTTTCCTCCGAAATTCAGAATTTTTGAGAGAAATTTGGACCTTTTTTTTCTCAGAAATCTGAATTTTTATTAAAAAGTCTCAAAATTCTGACTTTTTTTTCTGAAAAAAATTCTGATTTTTTCAAAAATTCTGAATTTTTCAGAAAAAAAACCTTTTTTTTTCAAAAATTGTGAGAATTTTTCAGAGATTCTGATTTTTTTCTCAAAAATTCTGACTTTTTGAGGAAAAAATTCACAAAAATCAGATTTTTTCTCAAAAAGTCAGAATTTTTTCTCAAAAAGTCTGCCTTTTTTTCAAAAATTCAGAAAAAAAATTCTGAATTTTTTTCTCTAAAATCTGAATTTGGGGAGAATTTTGACCTTTTTTGAGGGAAAAAGAGGTCTTTTTCAGAGAAAAAAGTAAAATTTTGAGAAAAAAAAGTAAAAATTTTTGAAGAAAAAAGTCAGATTTTTTGAGAATTTCGAAGAAAAAAGTCAGAATTTCGGAAAAAAAAAAAAAAAAAACTCAGAATTTTTGAGAAAAAAAAGGTCCGAATTTCTGGGAAAAAAATCAGAATTTCTGAAAAAGAAGGTCAGAATTTTTAAGAAAAAAGGTCAGAATTTTGGAGAAAACAACTCTCACTCAAAAATTTTGAGAAAGAAAATCATAATTTTTGAGAATCGCTGAGAAAAAAATCAGAATTTCAGAGAAAAAAGTCTGAATTGTTGAAAAAAAAAGTCAGAATTTCTGAGAGAAAAAAGTCACAATTTCTGAGGAAAAAACTCAGAATTTCAGAGAAAAAATCTCTGGAATCCTGAGAAAAAAAGAAGAACAGAAGAACATTAAGTGAGAGATGAATTAGCAAGAAATCTGTGTTCATGTCATGGACAAACTCAATATATGGAAGATAAGCACAAATATTGGTGAATTTAGTTTTTTTTAATACCATGTAAAATTTCCAGTCATGTTTACACTCATCCAGATGTTTTCCTCCTTCAGGTCCTGGCTCCAGTGGAGCTGCCCACAGTGACTCCTGCACCTAAACAGCAAATATCCAAAACATCCACATTCACGCCACCGACCACGACTCTGAAAAGTTTCAGCATCAATCAGAAGGTCCCCGTGGCAACCAACCTGGTGTCCACATCAAACTCTGCCAAGCCACCGGAGGATGACGGTGACGAAGAGCTGGACCAGCTGCTCGGTTTACAGAAGTCAGGCTCAGGTGTCGGAGGGAACCAGTGTGTTGGTGTCACAGAAGAATGTGAGTTCATTCCCACAACTTCTGTCTTTCTTCCTTTTTATTTTCCAAGATCGTTTTAGGAAATACACATTTTCACTCTCTTTCCAGAGTTAAGATAAGACAGATAAACGTGAAGCTGCAGCTGCTTAGAGCTGAGAAATATGAAATGTTCTGTTTAATTGTAGTTTAATACCTCTCGTGTAAATTAACAGAGAGCAGGATGGAGTGTGTTAATTAATGAGGTTCAGTGATGCTGGGAGGCAGATTTGTTCCTTTTTGGAGTCTAGTTAGCATCGAGTTTCCAGTCTTTATGCTAAGCTAAAGCTAACCACCTGCTTGATATCTTTTCCTAAAACGTAAAGCTTTTGCTCTAAATTCACCAGACTGATCAAGAATCGAATGAAAATTCGCTCACATGAGAAGATGAGTCTTCACAGCTGTACGGTCTGAGTCTCTCTTGTTCTTTAAATCTGCAGCGTGTGAGGAAATGAAGGCAGCGGCGGCTGCACCGGAGGTGTTGGAAGAGAAGATGGAGGAGGTGAAAGACAAAGATGTCACACCCCCGGAGCCCACCCCTGTCAAACAGGAGATGACAGAGGAGGACCTGGAGGACTGGCTCGACAGCATGATCTCCTGACCACCACTCATCCGGGACTTGAACTTCAACAAAATCACAAACCTTCAGCCTTAAATCCATACCTCACATGCTGAGAGACTGAGCTTCACGTCGGCCTCCACTTCCTGGTTCTGGAGCATAATGACAGAAAATATGTTTGGAGGTGAGGAAACAGTTTGTAAATGCGGTTGTGAAAAGTTGCTATGATGTGAACAGACGAACAACACGTCAGGTTTATTGCGTCAATTAATTTATTCATTTCCTCCCCGTCATTAAAAGAAATGCAGGTTTACCAAAGCTACTACATACATACAAATGGCCATACAACAGCAGTTCACCATCTTGTCGTCAATAAATCCCTGAACCAAGTTTTGTTTTTTTTTTGTTTTGTCGGTTTCCTCTTGTTGTGGGGTTCTTCTTCTACTGTGGAAAGAAGTGCAGGCGGCAGGACACCACAGCTTAGGAACAAAACCAAACTAAGCAACATTTACACGAGGGTCATCTATATTTTATACAACAAATGTTTCTGTGTTTTTAAACTTTTTTTTTTTTGGTTTGTTTTTAATTTAAAAGCCACAAAACTAACTCAAGCTAAATCTGCTTGTAACTAATCCAGAACTAGCACACTGCTTGTGTCAGGAGGGACAAAAATGATTCATTATTTTGATTTTTTTTGTTGTTGCATAGTTTCACTTTTTAAGGCACATCGGCTCTTGATAAACACGTTAAGTGAGTCGTCATCTGGTCCTGGAAGAACCATGTTTGTTTCATCAGACGGATTCGAACCAGCGGTGAAAGGCAGATCAGGTCTCACTCGTTTCTGATGTTAACTGGATCAACATTAGCAGCACACATCCACTCTGTTGGTTTGACAAGTGACACTAACATCCCGGCGTTAAAACTAGAAAATGTGCATATTCAGACATTCAGTCGTCATGCTGTAACCCTCCGCGTGTATCAAATGTCTACACACAACAAATTGTGCAACAGGTTGGGGTTAAGCAAGTGAAAAGGCAATGTGAATCAGAATCAAAAGAAGACTTTTGCATAAAAGAGGCGTCGTGGCAAGTGACGGTTTTTCAGTAACGAGGAAGAGGACTTGGATGCACAAACGTCCACTTATCAGTTGTAAATCTGAAAATTATTTTCTTGAAAGTATCTTTTTTTTTCTTTTTTTCTTTTTTAAATGTGTATTTAAATTCAAAATGAATGATTTTTTTTTCTTCTTCATGTTTTTGCGACACCATGGCAGCAGAGAAAGTCCAGCGAGAGTTCAGGTTGTGTTAACAGGGTGAAGTCAAGTTCATTGTCTCTTTCAGATAGAAGGAAAGTAGAGGGGGGGGCGTTAGGGGCACCAGAAAGAGAAGCTGCTGCTGCCCTACCCCTCCTTGTCACTAACCCAACTGGTCCTCATATTGCTTACGGAAGCAGTCTCCGGTAGGGAAGAAGTCCCAGCATCTCTCCTGGTACATCTTCCACACGTATGACTCCTGAAGGAGCAGAGAAAACAAAACAGCTGGTTGAGATAGTTACAGATGTTGCCTTCATGTGCAAACTATCAGTGTGTTGTTATCAGCTAGAATTAACTAACAATGCTAACAACAACAATACAGAAACTACAGAAACAAACATTCATGGCCACAGAAGAATGAAGCTTTGTGACTTTTTCTCTACAAAGTGGTCGAGTTGGTGAAGGAACGGCAGGAAACACTTGCACGTTCTCTTTTCTTTCAGCTGTGTTTGTGGCATGAGAACAGAGTGAGCACATCAAATAAAAACAACTTGGGTCTCAGGTGCAGGACAATAACAAGTTAATATCAATAAAAAAAAACAAAGTCAAAGGAAACCCACGCATTGCTTCTTCCTCCAGATAAGCTGCACTTACGCAACATTTCAAGTGGGTTGAAATGTTGCACAAGTAAAGCCTGGAGTTGGAGCCAACGTTTGGTTGCTTCTTTGCTTTCTTGATATCGATCAGACATAAATTTGTCATATTGAAGAGAACACACTGCAGCTGAGAACAAGAGTGGAAGCTCAGATATATTTTCTGACACCTACCTGACCCGTGTGCTCAGTCTCGTCCTTGTTAATCAGGTACATCAGGAAGAACCTGCACGTAGGAGGACATGACAGTTGTGACAAATGCTCACAATGAAAAGCAGGACGACATCTGACAAACTGAGTTTGGTGGTTTTGCTGCACTCACAGGTAGTTGGCGAGGTTGTGCTCCTGTAAGGTGTGGGTTTCAAACCCGTGAGGCGTCCGATCAAAGTAGTCATTACCGATGCCGCAGATGAAGCATTTGGTCTGAAAGAGGAGGAGGAAGAGGATGTTAACGTGTAGATACAGAGCAACAGGAGGTCGTTACCTAACACACATCACAGCTTTTACACGTGTAGCTTCATTAACTGTGACAAAGGCTTCGTCCACACTGCTACGTTTCGCTCGTCATTCTCAAACCCTCCTTTCCAAAGATCTCACTTTTTGCCAAAGGTCTTAAATTTAGCACTAGAAAACTTGAATCATGTGGACAAGAGGTGAAACCATATTGAAAGTGATGCACTTAAAATGAAAATGTAATAAAAAAGAAAAAATATTTGTTGTGAATTTAGCAGAAGGAAAAGAAAATGATTTACCATGAAGTCTTAACTCAATGACTGGACGATGTGAACTCTACACCGGCCCATAATAAACTCTGATGACTGATATTGAGTTGTGATTCCAGTGTTTATACAGTCACAGTGACAGGCTTGTTGTAGAGGAACAAGTGTCTCACTGTGATATTACACAGGTAAATATAAAGTGTGTTCAAGTTTTAAATGGGGAAATGAAACACACAGAGTCACAACCAACTATCTTCAGTGCAACAAGCAACAGATGGTCTGAAATCCGCAGAGGCCTGATCTCAGCATCATGGAGTCAGTCTGGGATCAAACACAGGAGACGACCTAAATCCACACAGGAGCTGTGGCCTGGTTTACAGGCTGAGTAAGGTCACACCAAGTATTCATCTGCTTTAGTTTTCTCTGTTTATTAAGTGTCTCTACTTTTAAATACCTGGAGCTGTTGCATAGTTTCATATTATGACAGTGACTCAGGAAGTGAAGCAGAATTCTTTCTCAGCTGATCTCAGACCAGTTCTCAAGTTTCAGGAGTGTAAGAACCGTTATCTTTCTCTTTATATAAAACGGCCTTGTCTCACCTCCATGTCCTCCTTCACCTGCTCCTGCTGGTCTCTCAGCTCACCAAAGGCATCAATGATCAAACCTGGAGGAGGGTACAACAGTCTGTCAGGAGGGGGGGCACTTAAATGCACTATATAATACAGCCATGATCTTTTTTTCCTTGTATAATTTCCACCAGAGCTCAATGACATGGAAAAGGTAAAGGCTGAGCACCCTGAATGATGGCCAGCAGGATGACGATGACGAAGAAGAAGAAGGTGATGTCGAACAGGATGCGGTAGAGCTCGTAGGGGTCTCCAGCCGGGTCCTCCAGCTCGTCTCCAATGCCTCCTCCAGCTCTCACACCGACATACATGTGGAACAAATAGCACTGTGGAGAGAAAAGAAAGAGTGAGGCCACATGTTATTCTGAGGAAATATCTCCTCTGCTGCCTACGAGGAAATGTGTCGAGCCATCTGTTGTTAGAGAAGGTGGTGGTTTCTTTTACTAAGCTATTTTCAATTTGTCTCTTATTTCGTGACTGAGTAAATGTCATGGGGGGGGGGGGGGGCTGGTCGTACCGTCATCATATCATCACACTTCATGTCGGGCTCGTCTTCATCCTCGCTCTTATTGTAGAACTTCCTGAAGAAGTTGAAGGCCACCACAGTGTAGAGATAGACGACCACAGCCAGCAGCCCCACCGTCAACACGAGCTGAAAGGAGACAAGTCATTAAACCCTGGTGCTTTAGCTGCTCCGCAACATTTAACTTGACCTTTTTTGGATTGCCAGTGACAATTTGAGCAGAGCAGAGCAGAAAGAAGCCTCTTAGGAAGAATAAATGACTCCGGCTCCACTTGTTCAAATGTTAATTTCGAGGGTAATTTTTTTTTTCTTTTGCAGAACTGGATAAACATGTCTGTGTTTTCACAGAAGAGCCGTGATGCTTTCAAGGCCTCCCCGGCTGAAAAGAGGATTTCAGGGCAGCTTTTAATCAGTATTCAAAGAGTATGGAGAGACCTTCAGGAAATCAAACTCATGTCATTACAGAACTACTTGATGACCCATCCGTGACCTGTAATTTCCATATGCACATTGTTCACTGTCAGACTCTAAAGCAGCAGCTCCCAACCTCTTTTCTCTCATGTTTTAACTCAAACACTCCTTCAACCACATTCTGAATGATGTTGAACACTGCTGATATTTCATATTTGGATATTATTACAACAGTGTTTAGGTTGATTTGGTGTGGCAAGAACTGGACCTTTCAATCATTAATCTACTTCTTTCAGCCTTTTCAACGTTTATTTTTACTTTTATTTAAGTATTTCAACGCATATTTAAATGCAATTTACATAATTATTCAAACTGTATCCATTCATTAGAGTTTCTTTCTTTTTTTGTTTTTTTTTATCCCCTGACTTGAAAATGATGTAGGTGTCACTTCAATTGAACACATTAACCTATTTATCACAGGGTTTGGGTTATAATTAACCTAAATATTCTAACCCTAACCCCTGAATACTCAGATTTAAATGTATTATTTTGAGCATCTATTTCGGCCATTTATACAAAATATTTTGTTTCTAATCCTTCTAAAATCACAACACACTGTGTTTCTGGTGTCACTGCTGACTCGCAGTTTTAATGGATTTTACAAGTTACTAAAGCTGTGCCTCACTTTTGAAGATTCAATACATTTCTCACAAAATAAAACACTGAATGACTTTCTCCCAACATCCTGAGAAAACCTAGCTGCCTTTTTATTTGTATTTAATAGCTTTAATTCATTTCTCATGACTTTTTATTTCTACATATCCCATGGCCTTGAATGACTGAGCATTTATAGATATCTACTGTTTCCATTTCAAAGCCCCATCTTTTTTTCCAGAGGATAATTTCTTGATTTGATTATGTTGGTGTTCAGCCTGGGTCATCTATCTAACACAGAGCAGTGAAAAGAAGAGTCTGCTCTCAGAAATGTGATGAGATTATAAAAACTTTCAAACTCTGAAGTAAAACTTTACAAAACAGGTAAATGCAACTTTGAAGAAAAATCTTCTCTGCAGTACAAAAGCCTGGTGTGAAGTGATGCTGTTGAATCTCTTCTGTGTAATCTGGCTCCCTCTGCTGGTTGAATTACTCACCTGCTTCCCGTTGTGAGTGACAGAAGACAGGATGGTGCGAAGAGTCTTGAAGCCCATAGCGATGTCCAGCAAATGAGCGGCGAAGAAGAAGTTGTTGAAGTGTCCAAAGATGGACATGGTGGTGTACCAGATCAGATACAGGAAGGACTGCAGGGACAGAGGACCACACATTAGTGTTAGATTGCTCTGCATACCTAACATTTGCCGTTTTCTTGTACACTTTGGCATATTATTGTGACACATGCAGATTTAGATCATTTAAATTGTGTCCATGTGTCATTTGTTGATCTTGAATTACTTAGCCTTTATATTAACTGAATGTTTTACTCTTAACCAACCCCTTGATAAGAACAAAATCATTATTTACCCTTAGTGGTGTGAAGACAAAGTAAACTTACGTTGTCGGTCAAAACCACACCCAGCTTCCAGATGTGGTACTTTGTATCAATGGAGCTCAGCCTGTGGATAAAAAAAAAATGATGTGAGAAGAAGTTGATGTTTTGAGAAGTATAAGATGATCAAGCTGACACTCCAGTTATTCGTTTTAGTTATTTTAGATGTTCAGGTCAGGTAATGCTCAAACCCAGTTGACACATTTCAGTGGTTGTAAATAGTGGCTGTTAATCTGCAAATAGATAAACACGTCCTCCTGCACCTAATGTCATATAAACACATTTAGTTTCACTATTTGTGTCCACAGCCACAGGAGTTCTTACCAGGAGACTAGGGAGGCTTCCCTCTCCACTGTCTCCACCGTGGGGTCGAAGTCAAGAGCACTCTGATCCAGGCCCAAGAGCTCAGCGATGCGCTCAGCTCCATACAGGTCACCATATTTGTTAATCACCTACACACAGAGCAAAGATATAGCAACAGTGAAAAATATATCTGTGTTTTTTTACTCATGTTTCAGGTTTGCAACAGGAATTTATGGCTGACTTAAATTTCTCTATTACCTCAGAGAATATAGAAAAAACACTACAGTTACATGTACTATAATAACAACGCTTTAATACGGATATGTGAAACAAAATCTTATCTAAAAAATGACCCTCCTATGACTCACTGAGAATCTAGACATAAAATTACTCTATATTTACATCTAAGTGGCACATCTCTGTGTCTGGGACATCAGGTAAATCAGCTGTTAAGAGCTTTGAAGGGATCTTAATAACATTTATCATGCACAGCTTCATTAATACAGGTCAGTTACAGTGTCTTACAAAAATATGTGGACTCTCACCTTGCGCTTAATAAACTTGTCCCAGTAGTTGTTGGGGAAAGACCTGCAGAAATAGAGGAAATAGTTAATTCTTTGGTGAGAAAGTTTGCAGGTAATATGTTTTGTAATTTATATATTGTGTTGCTGCACCTAAAGCTCAGTTGCATAGCTATTTTCATTACTGACAGATCTATATTCTTTTTTGAATAAATATGCTCTGGCATCTGTGAGAGTGTTAGAGTGAAAACAGACAATACCCTGATTTGAACCCTGTTTTTGTTGACGATGTTCTCTGCGGGTATGAGATGTGAGGTCATGAAAGTCAACTGAACAGTGTGTAGGCTCTACTTTATGCAGTGCGTCCCGGCTGGGGAGCTAACACTAGCAAAAAGCTGTCTGCAGATATCAGGCTCATGTCTGGGCAGCACAAACAGAGCACATAAATGAATGAGTGAGCAGACTTTCAGTTTCTGCTCTGTATTTTACCAGAGGAGGTGTTAGCAACAACAATCTGTGTTGGTGAGGGGAGAAAAAAAATCCAGATATTTCAAGAAAGGTTGTGAAATAGTCCAGGTGTGTCGTTAAAGCAGCGAGACTTGTGTTAATGCTGTGAATGACTCACGGGGTGTTGATGACGAGTCGATCCCACTGGCCCTTGATGTCATCATCAGATGGCTGCTCAGTGATGTAGAGACCATCAAACTCAAGCTTCCTGGCGATCTCCTTCTCCCTCTTGAACACCACCAGAGGAACCTGTGAGCAAAATGTGAAGCTGGGTCACTAAAGCTGCAGTTTTAATATACACATTTTCAAACAAACTGGTTTTTGGTGTGAAGTGACGCCTATTTGAGCAGCTCAGAGTTTTGTGACCGTACTCGCCTTGAGGCAGTAATATCCGACCACACAGAGGAGCGAGATGACAGTGTGGAATACGGCCAGGAAGCGCAGCGTCGGTAACATGTAGCCAGTGCTCTCCTGAAGCACAAACTCATCCATGTCGAAGAGCGTGTCCTCGTCATCCTCTTCCTCTCCACCCCAACGGTTTTCATCGTCGGTTTCTTCATCACTTTCACCAGTTACCTAAAGAGGAAAACAAACCACATTGACAAATCTACAATCTGAGGTGTCTTACACTTTGTCTTTCAGATTTCCTAATGTACTTTCTTATGTTGTAACTATGTACCTTTTGCTATATTATAATACTACAGTTTTGGCACTCCTCTAATCAGAGTAGCAGGTCTGTCAATCAGTCCAGTAACTCGTGCAGCTCTACTTTGGTTACCTTGTAGAAGAGCAGAATGAAATTGATGGCAAAGCACACAAACAGAGCCAGGAAACGCATGTTGTAGAAGTTACGAGCCAGGTAGTTCTGTAAAGAAACAAGAGACCGGCTGATGACTGCTTTATAATTGACAGATAATTATTAGACGGAAGAAGGAGCCTTGAAAAAAATGATATTGAAGATGTAATCTCAGGTATCAGCTGAAAGAGCAGTGTGTGGTCTCACCAGCATCTTGGTCATGTAGATGTCCAGAGCAGCAAAGATATTGGACATGAAGGCGGGAGCCAGCTCTTTGGGTTGGCTCGATCTGACCTTGGGCTTCTCCTCTGCCACTGGTTCCTTGGCCTCCTCTTCCTTTGGCTTGTCCTCCTTCTCCTGGTTCTCTGTGCTGTATGAGTCACTACAGTTTTTACTTTGCATTTCTTTTTTTTTTTTTTTTTAATTGTGTGATATTTGAGTCACAGTTCTACTCACTCTGCTTTTTCTGGTTCACTCTCAGGAGTTTCAACAGGCTTGGCAGCAGATTTCTGCACAACAGTGTCATACATATCAATGAGCTGTGAGACTGAATGGAAGTGATAATGGAAACAGATGAAGTTGTTGAATATTGACTGCAAACCTTCTTTTGATCAGCAGTGGATGTTTCTGCGCTCAGCTCAGAGACGTCACCCAGGCCAGGCTCCACGTGTTTCCCTCCTTCCTTTTTAGGCATCGCCAGCATCTCCATCATCATGTCCACCTCTGCCATTTCTCCTGGTGGTGCCATGGCGATATCCAAGTTCCCTGTTGACTCTATGGCCTCCACTTTTTCTCCTTCTATCACATCTCCATGGATACCAAACTGGGTTGGGTCAGGCATGTTCCCGAGGATGTCCGTCACCTTCATGTTCTTGGCACCCTCCACCAGGCCACCACCGAACATGGAGGACCAGATGACATGGAAGAAACCAAAGATGAGGCTGTAGATTCCCTTAAAGAAGCCGGTGAAGAGCATCCAGAAGAAGGAGAAGAACCCTGTGATGATCTCCTTGATGGTCAGTTTCTTGATTTTCTTGAACTGCTTGCGTATGTTTTTAACAGAAAACATTTGGCGGACGTGCGCAACCTTATTCTTCACTGCACAACATGCGGTGGTGAAGGCTGAGGCAGACTCCATGGCACCGCCTTCCTCTGCAGACAGCTCATCCAGGATGCTGTGTCCATCCTCTTCTTCCTCCTCCTCAGGTTGTTCGACCTCGTCTGGCTCAGAGATCTGCGAGGCCAGCTGCATCTCAAAGATGGTGTCCTCACAGAAGTTCACAAACATCTCCATCTTCTCGCTCTCTCCACCCTCATTGACCACATCAAAGATGAACTGACGCTTGGACTCCTTGACCTGAGGCTTCTCCCACTGTTCACGGCTCGACTCGCTGATCTCAAAGTAAACCCTCTCGATGCGCTTGGCGCTGCCCATGATTTCAATACGACCCAGGTACGGTTCAAAGTAGCTGAGAACGCTCTCTGCCAGATCCAAGAAGGTGGCAAGTCGAGAGTCGTGTGGCATGTGTTCAGACAGGTTGGTCAGCAGCACTGCCACGTTGAAGCCGATGTCTTTGGCCGGTTCATGGAATCGCTCCACAAACTCCTTGTAATTAAACATGTCGTTCTCATCTGCCTCTGCACACGAGAGCAGGAAATCAATCTCAGACTGGTTGTACTGCTTCTGGCTCTCCATGGACTTCTGGAACTCCTTCTTTGAAATCATGCCCTTAAACTCAGGGTCGTACTCCTTGAAGTTGTCGGAGGTCGTCAGATCCTTCAGTTTGAGGAACATATCAAAGAACTTGAGGATCATCTCAACATTGTTAGAAGACTCCACCAGCGTGTCAACCATCTGCTTTCCAATTGTTCCATTGACAACATTACCTGAGGAGGGAACAGCATTGATTTCAAGAGTAAAACACACATACAAAATGTGTTTATGTTTTCTGTGTGCCCTGTCGCTCATAGTGTTTTTGTTTTTGATTGGCAGCATCAGGCTCTTACCCTCAAGCAGAGACAGCAACATCACCACCATGTCCTTCTGTAAATCCATCAACTCCTTCAACAGCTCAATCTGACTTGCATCCTAAAGGGAGAGAGGAGACATTTTCTTAAAGCTTTACTCTGGGACACCACATTGTTTACATTCCAGTTCATTGCTAATATCTTATCTATAAAGTTAGTATCAAATAAAGTCTTGTTTTAGTTTGGTAAGTTTCATTTAAACCTCTAATTACTTCATTTTACCTGGGATAGCTTCATCTGCATGTTGGCAAATACATGCAAGAAGCCCACTACTGCATCCCACAGTCTGCTGTGAGCCAGACTCTGCTGGTTCCCAATACAAGGGCCCTGAATGAGGACGAGTAGCGACAGATAGTGGTAAAGAAGAGGAAATAACACAATAAATAGTTAAAGTTTCTGCAGATTCAACACTGCTCACTGCTTCATACCTGAATATACTCAGTCAGTGAGTTGAATATCTGCTTGGCTACAGATAAAGCTTTGGAGAAGTTGATTTTTCCTGTATCATCAATGACATCTTTGCCTGAGTAGTACCAGTAGAAGTCACTGATAGATTCCTAAAGAGGAGGATAACATTAGTGAACTGACACAGTTACAATGAAGGTGGTAAGAGTAACAAAGGTGGAGATGGTCTACATTCCTATGACTTTGAATGTGAGTTTTACACACCTGAAGACGGAGCAGATAGTCAACAGTGCTGATAATGATGTTGACTGTGGTTGTGTTTCCAGTTTGGGTTCTCAAGAAGTTCTGGAAATCTGACAGAAACAAGTATCATTCTTATCATCAGTCCTATCATTTCTTTCCTATCCTTTTTATCCTCTTATGGTCCAAAGTTTTATTGTAAAATATTAAAAATGTTGATGAAAATGCATGAATTTAAAATACATAAGAGATGAAACCTCACCTCCGTTGTGGCCCTCACACAGAAGTTGCAAAAACCGGAACAAGTCTTTAGTAAACTCATCATTCTGTAGCACCTTGGAGCCTTGAGAGAAAACACATGTCGGTGAACACAGCAGAAACTTTTACTCAGTGATTTCAGTTTATTTGCTAAGGATGAGGAGGTCTTATAATTTGTGAAACTCCCCTCAGAAGCAATTAATATGAGGCAAGCAGGACAGGTTTCATGTTCAAAACATTTTTGAGGTCCAGTGCCTTTAGATTGCAGGTTCAAAGCTGAATCCAAAGTGCTTTTTGTAAAAATGCTCTAACATATAACAACAGTGAAACACTAGGACATTTCCATAAGCTGGAGGAAGCTTGATAACTTTCACATGCAGGCCAGGATTGGGCCTGTTGAAGGATATCATTTCAGAAAAAAGCATGGCACAGATCTATACAAAATGAGTAAAAAATACATTTCTGTGAGCAGATAAAACCATGTGAAAGTTAGACATCTGTATGAAAACCAGCTTTGTGAAATAGGCCCCAAGTCCAAAGCAAGACAAAGCTTTGCTTAGGCTGTGGAAGAGTCCACAGACCTTCAGTCAAACCCGTGGGAGATGGCACTGATAGCCTCAGGGCAACAGATTTCAGCATCAGTAATAGGTTTTTGCATTAGTAAATGTTAACATGGAGGGAATGGGAACAAATAGCACACAGAAAAAAGGACAGGCAATGGTTTCTGAAGATCAATTTTCTGTGTACACTCTAACAGTCGGCATGCACAGTGTGTCCCTACAGACATCTGGGCATGGGGGAGGAAGAGGCTTGGTACCAAATAAAGCAGGGAATATGGACCACAGATGTGGAGGAGACATTCAAGGTGGAAGCATAGCCATATCAGGATGATCTAAATTTGCTATTTACCCCGCTCAGTGTGGACTGCCATCGATGAGTTTATAAAATGACAGGAAGGAGACAAACAATACACGAAGACATAAGCAAAAAGAGAGGACATTGAGTTACAGTACGAAGAGATATGAATATATTGGCTACGAGTGAAAAACAGAGTCATGCAGTTAAAAAAACAGTTTTAGACGGAAGGGGAAAAAAATCATAGGCCTGGGTCATGTGTCGTATGTTGCGTCTACCGAGATGAGTATCAAATAAGACTTTGGTCATGGTGAAAACTTGATAACGGTAACAGAGACACGAGTAGTAACAGTGAATTGTTAAACACAGAACTTGGTGGAAATGTTTAGCAGAGGGCTGAATGATGAAAAGACGGACATAGTTTGATGTGGAAAGCATAAGGTGGAAGTGTTTTGTTGTAAGTTGGAGTGAGACGTGAGTTCTGGTATTAATGCTGGACCATGTCGTCTGTGACTGCATGTTTTCTGTCTACTCTTCTCTACCTCAATGCCCTCGATGTCACCAGCTAAGAGATGAGGAAGTTTGTCGTTTGTTAAACCCCTGGAGTACAGTGGGCTCCAAAAGTCATCTCAGTGATCTCGGACTTTTACACCCCACCGTATGTGCTAGATAATAGTGTAAGATTTGTATATATTAGGCTCATTCCTGCTTTGTTGGCTACAAAAGACGACATTAAAGACACCACACTGACGACTTCAGTGACTTCAAGACTGTAGCACAAGCAGCAAACTAGTTGTATTAATCAAAATTTACATTTATAGCAATGTAATTTTGATTGTTGTATCTACCGAGGCCATACAGAAAGTAATAATTAGAACTAGCATTTAATCAATGGACTCTGGGGTTAAACAGTTGTCATGGTTCAGCATTAGCTTGATGAGGGGGGGGGGGGGGGTAGAAAATTTTTGTTGACTTGTGAACAAGAGTAAAGTCCGGTGCTTCAACACAAACTTGTGTCAAAAAAGAGAAGTTTAAGAAGAGAAAAAACAGGGAGAATATCACAGCGCGCAGTCGGCATCTCATAAGACTTGTTTTTACTTACTTGAGCCTTCCTCTGTCACCATGCCAAGACCTTCTGCTTTGTTCTGCCTCTCAAATGCGTTCAAGTCCAAGACACTACGGAAGGACATTCCAGAGTAAAATAAAAGCATCTGATGTCTGCGCAGGTTTCCTGTTCTTTTTGCAGCACAGTAATATCACAGTACCTGCACGACTGCATCAGTCCTGACAGACTCTTGAAAAACCCTGCATCTCGTTTCTCTTTCAGGTAATCAAGCATTTTCTGTGATAAGGGACAAAAAAGGCATCAAACACACGTCTGTCAAGACCACATGGTGCGCCATCAGGGGAGCAATCTGCATTGATTCACTAACTTATTAAAAGAATAAACAAAACAAATCAGATTAATAATGGATAATTCTCACCTGTTGAACTTGCACATTGCCTCCATTTAGGATGGAGATTCCCAGTTTGAGGGTGCAGGTCACCATGGGGCCTAGACGACCTGGTGGCAGCAGATTAAAGATTGAAATACTGCAACAATTTCGCACATTCTGCAAAATTAATGTCAATAATCAGGATTTTTTTCCATCATAATATCTTCTAAACATATTCTTGATAGAAGACTGGGCCTCATATGCAGCTATGACTCCCTGTTGAACCACAGGTGATGAAACTGCTTTAAAGTGGCTGAATGGTAACAAGACCACAAAGTGAAAAAATAATTTACTAAAAGTAAAAGCACTAATAATTATTGTTATAGGTAGAAAATAAATGGCTTTAATTAGCTGAAGCCAAAGTGAAACCTCCTCCACAGGTAGCTGGTATCCAACATTAAGCACAAAAGGCCACTAGTCAGCTTGAAGTACCTTTGAAAGAGCAGGAAGGTCTTGATCATTCACTTTAAACTGCCCGGAAAATATTGAGCACAGCATGACTAATGAGGATAATGGGTGATAAGAGTGTAAATTGGCTGCGTAGCTGACTGGAGCACATTATCAGATAATGATTACCTTTACTGGCGCTGATCATCTGCAGCACCATCTCAGCAGCCCCACGGGCGTGCAGCCTCGCCTGCTGATACAGGATCTTCTGCTTTTCCATCTCTTTTTCCTGAAAACACACACACAAAATAATTGGAAAAAGCACATTTTTGATAAATGTGATTAAAAAACTTTCTAACCCTGTGAATGAACCAAAGTACCTCAAATGTCTTTTCTTTCCCTTCTTCCTCTTCTTCTTCTTCTTCATCATCCTCTGCACAGCTCTGAGGACACAAAGGTCCACATTCAAAACTCAAGTTTCATTTTATTGAGGATTTGAGAGTTTAATCAAAATTATTTATCAGTGAACAACATTTCAAAGTCCATTACCTTTGCCATCATGTCTGCATATGCAATATACAAAGGATCTTCTTCCAAGTGACTGAAAAAGGTAAAGTCACACAGCATTACTGTTTGTGTACTGGAACTTTATCCCACAACAAAATTAAAAGCACCCGCCAGACTCACTCTCATGCTTCCTCACCTTCTCTCCGTCAGAGCGTTGTGGCTGAAGTGGAGGATGAGTTGATGGAGAGGGTCAGGCTGGATCTCAGCCACCTCCTCTTCCTCCTCCTCCACAATCTTCATGGGGGTTTTCTGCAGGAGTCCACAGGTGTGAACAGTTACCTCTGCCCAGGTTTGCCCATGTGATCACGTTTCATCATCATCATCCCCAACACAACTTCAACATTTTCTTTTACCTTCACAAACTCACTGATTGGTTTGTGCCCATTCACACGTTGGTCAAAAAACACACGGAAATGAGTCAGTCACATTCAACTAGCACCAGCATGCAGATGAGTTTTTGTCATTTCCTGGTGATCCGTGGAGAGAGGACAAGTTGAGGAAAGTTAAAGAGTGGATGATGCACAGAGTTGGAACCAGTTCCCCAAGACATGCATGTTACAGCAAACAGATGCAAGCAGTAAGCCATTTGGTGATATGACTTGAACATGAAGAATGATCCTGACAGTGAAGGAGCCTCACACTGAGGGACTATCACAACTACACACATCTCTAAGAGTCTAAACTGAGAGATTTGTAGAACAAAACAATAAAAAACAATCTTCTTCCCACCAAGAACAGTTAAATCTGGTATCTGTGATACTGTATCTACAGCTCTCCTTGTTCAATGGCACAGTTTTGGTGTCAATGAATTTGCTGCACATCTGAATACAGAGATCTAATATGAAATGTGGTCTTCACATGACTACGCGAGCATGCCACTGACGTCACGGCCACAAAACGTACTGTAACGTCACCTTCACACTCACACTACAGACTTACAGAGTACAGCGAAAAGACAACTGATGGGTTGGATCCAGATCTGACAGCCAAACAGCTAGTGACAGTCTCCTACTGTAGTGAAAGGCCCTCCTTACCACTGCTGTCAGAAAGGCATAGCCTGCTTTTCTAGAGCTGTGAGTGCCGGAGCTGGCCCTGTGTCTCCTGAGTTGATCATGCAGCCTTTGACCCCTGACGGATCTCTGTTTGAAGGGTTTTGCACGCCTACAGCGGGGGCCCCTGGGCGCTTTAGGTGACATCCCCACTCGGGCGCGCTCCCAAGGCTCGACAGGCGCGGAGCTAAAGAAGCATTCGGCAGACAGGACTGGCAGAGGAGTGCCAACGCAGGGCACGCGGGGCGAGGGCAAGGCGAGCCCAGTACTTACTGCCAGATCCTGAACTAGCTTCTCCTCAAAGGAGTACTCCTCTGCCACTATCCAAAGTCTCTCATAGGCCGGGATGAAGAGGTTGATAGCGCGATGCCTGGGGAGGGGGGAGGTGAGGGGAGGTGGGGAGGAATGGAGGGGAGTGGGGAGGGAGGTACAGTGGCATTAGGGTGGGCTCTGGTGAGTTTTTGGAGGAGACAGGAAGGATAGATGTAGGGGAGGAGGAGGAGGGGGGTTACAGGAAGTGCAGTTCAGGCAGGGTGGTGATTGGTCAATGTGGGACCCACTGGCTCTTCTGACTGGTCACATTTGGAAACTGCAGTTACTTCCCATCGGCTTTGTAAAATTCATTAGAGGAGTACTATGCACACTTTGGGAGGGAGGGGGGTATACAGTTTTCAGGTCAGTTGATCTGTGAAACAATTTGTATTTTTTTCTTGTAATTGTCAAACTGTCACATATTTTCCTTGACAAAAATGTCAGGTAAAAAAAATGTCAGGTAAAAAACAAATCTTTATATCATCAATAATAGCAGGAAACAAAATAACATGAAACAACTTTTTTTTTTATTTAACCAAACATGATGTTGTAAACCATCTAGCCAACTCGTAAAAGTCAAGATTGTATTTAACAGATTTCTCTCTGTCTTTCTTCTTCTCTCCTTTCTTCATTCCTTCTTTCAGGGTTCACTTGAAAATGAAACAAGAGGTCTGCAGCTCGCAGTGTGTTTCCACTTTCCAAATAAGTTTGTTTCCATCAATTCTTGGGCTCATTCTAGCTGACCAATCAGAATCAACAGTGCAGAAACAACTGGTTGCTAGGCAGAGATCGGTCCACAGCCTGGTGGATGGAGGGGGGAAAGGGGGTTGAACAGATGAAGCATTCGCCCCGTAGTTTCACTTTACCGTCAGCAGGGAGAACAGGCGGTCAAAGCTGGAGGCTTTGAATGCCCTTTCCAGCCAAACCTCCCGATAGCCATTCAGGAAGTAATTATTAATTTTGTATCTGAGGGAGGATGAGGTAGTGTTATGCAAAAAAAAACAACACAGAGGAGAGAATGTCATTAGGGAGGTGATGAGGGGTTTACATGGGCACACAATCAAGAAAAAAATACCCCAGCCCCCCACGACTACTTGGTGACTGCTTGTTACATACGGTTAGATTGAGACAAAGCAACGTCTTAACTGGGTTGTTTACAAAGATCATGTCAATATTTAATTATTGACATTGTATATCAGTTCTGTGAGTGATACAGGTGCAAAAGAAAAAGACTCACCTGGGCAGATTGTAGAGTGGAGCCATGCGGAAACATGCCACCACGGCGCGTTTACGCTGTTTGGACAGCAGCTTCTGCCACACACACTTCTTATTCCTCAGAGGCTGCTCCACCTTAGGACCAAGGACATGATGCCACGTTGGAAACAGCAGTGTTGTTACACTAGTGTAAGTGTGAATACTTTTTCATTTGGTTGTTTAGATCAAGTCAACCACAAAATATTAGATCTTCACTTTTGAGGAGCTGCAAGTGGCTCATTGGTTAAGAAACATTATTGTTTAGTGTTTTTTTCAGATGTTTTGTGAATAAGAGAGATTTAAAGTGAAGGCTGTGTTGTGCTACCTGCTCCAGATGAAAAACAGCAGCAGAGATGCTCTGGACACGGCCCACTGTGTGCTCTGAGTCTGTGGGGAGGTCGCTCTTCACCACCACGTCCTTGTATAGGTCCAACTGCCACTGGACGGCTGGGTCATCAGACTACAGCAAAGTAACATTCAATCAAATCAATAATGTAACCACAGTAATGTATACCCAACAGTGCTAAAACTGCTTTAGTGCTCTTGCTGCTGGATTTGAAAAAAAAAAAAAAACAAAGCATCATCTTACCTTGTCCTGGAGATGGAGATTCTGACGCAGATGCTCCTTCACCTCATCATCTGTATCTTTCTACGGAGGGAAGGGTGTTCATTCGTTCAACATAACATAGAAATCATACATTAAAATGCTAAAGTAGTCATCACAGTAGGCTTCAAATAAAACAGAAGCTGAAGTTTTTGTAATGGAAAAGGAAAACTTTGGTCTTGGTGGTTTAACTGCTGTACTTTGATAGAAGATCAGCAATGTTTCACCACAGAAGTTCCAGTGATTTACTTTTTTTTAGAGCCTCAACTTCCAGCTTCATTAAAATCATCAATCAGTGAATCAAATTTTAAGATCTAGAATGACTTGAAATGAGGCTGAGTATGAGCACAAGTAATAAAAGAGAGATTAAATGCAACTCAAAAATATCAATTGTCAGTATCTAGACTCTACCCAGTCATATTTCATCATCTTACCAGGCTGTAGCGAATCTTGGCCAAAGAGATGAGCTCCTGGTCACCTGGGGTGCACATGTTCAGGCCGATGGGCAGCATCTTCTTCAAGGCAGCAACAATCAGAGAGGTTTGGATGGAGTAGTATTCACCACGGCGACGCTTGTGTTTCCTCTCCTGGTCCCCACCTGACTACAGAGAGACAGACATAAAGGTTTGTTCTGCTATATTATTACTGTGGGTTAGAGAATGAAAGGAATCCAGCAGCTTCTGGGTCAAATTTAGTTCATGTGGTTTAATTAATAAATGCTTAATTAAAATTTGCTTTTTTTTTTTTTAAAGCACTTTGGCAATTGAATGTATTCCTCACGTTGCATTTAATATTCATACATTTAAAGTAACACAATAGACACTGTTGTCAGTGATGGATGGATGCTGTTAGAAAGTGTCTTTCACTTTCCCAGCATTAACATTAAGGTGAAACACATACGAGGGAGAGACCCCGCTGCTTCCACTGAAAGATCAAGAGCTGTGAAGGTTTTTCTCCACTGTGAGCGATCATGTCAAAACAACTCAAGAGTGTAAATAAATATGCTGTCCGACTCTGCCAAGACTAATATACAACTGTGCCACAGTGACAGCTACTTGAGTGGCTGCTGGACCGAAGACTGTCGACATCCAGATATATGACCTGACTTTACTATGACAAACCTCTATATGAAACATCAAATGTCATAAACCCTCGATGTGGATTTAAGAGGTGTAAACTCCTCCAGATGATTTGTTGAACACCTCACATCTGCATATTCAAACTGTTCATCAGCACATGTCAGGGAACTGATTAAAAACACAGGAAAAGTGCTTGTGAGGATTTTTTTTCCTTTTCATTTGCAGAGTCTCTGAAATGCAGAAGGATGAGGAGGGCACGTTCAGGGATCCCCTCAGGAAGAATTCACATTGTGCTTTTCTAAAGTGCTGACAAAGTGATGAGAAGAAGAGCAGAGAAGTCCAAATTAAACCCAGAGAGGACTGAGATGTACTCGGCTCCATCTCTTGGGTTCATTACAACTTGACACATCTCATCCAGAGTGAAGAGGGTTGTCTCTGGAGGTAAAGAGTTATTCTTGGAAAGCCACTGAGTTCCTCACCTTTACACAGTACAGTACCATCAGATGTTAAGGGTTTCAATTAAGTTTTTCCTCTTTCCTTTCCTTTTTTTTTTTTTTTTTTTACGTAATGACATTTTTGGGTTTATAGGGCTCAATTTCCGATCCATATGAGGTTCAAGCTGAGAAAACATTTAACGAAATTGATCCTCTCTGTTACATAGTAAAACTGAAGGGAAAAAAATCCTCAATGATATTTTCATTTCAGTGGTTTCTTTAATATTTTCAGGGACAAGAGTGGCCCTCCTCTTTCCTACTGAAGTTGTAAATGATTAAAAATTGTTCACAAATATGAACTCTCCTTTTTTTAAAAAGCCTCACTAATGCTGGTCACTGTAGTTTTTAGCAAATATTACAAACACAGGAGGGGGTAGGGAATATTTTTAGATTTTTATTTTTATATTAAAAGGCCCATTGTTCTGAGGTTCCTGAGTATGTGAAGTAGCACAGTGGTGTTGAATGTGGGGTTGACTCATTTATATGCAATAACACCTAATGTGTTCAACTCACGTTCTGCCTTATCCTATATCTTTACCTTGGACATCTTCGTCTTGCCTTCTCCAGTCAGGAAGCCTAAATTGTTAATCTCGTTCTGAACCACAAAGTTTTGCTCCTCACGCTTGAAGTTCTGCATTAAGAAGAAAGAGAGGATGAATGGGAAACAAATCCTGAAGACGAATAACATCCCATCCAGAACAATATTGTGATATAAACTGTTAAACTTACATGAGACTTGCACCAGAGGATAAAGATCTCAGCCACCATCCTGAAAAGCTCAGTGGAGTCTGCATCTGGCTCCTTCAGCCACCTGGACCTGGAGTGGAGGAAACACACAAACACACTGAGTGATGTATGTCGTGTTACAGCTGTAAAGGAAGCAGAGGACAAAGAAACTCACATCCCATGCAACAATTCACACTTTAAAAACAGCCCTCATCTTAATATCAAGAGGGAAAAAAAGGAGAGAAGGGAGACAGGAGAAGTGAGCGTGTACATCGTACCTGTTGATATCCACATAGCGGATGAGCATGGGGTAGAAAGCATAGAGGTCCCTGCAGAGCACAGCAAACTCATCCAGGATGAGCAGCTCCGCCTCCTGATTGTCACCTTTACTGTCAGCCTTCAGCAGCTCCTCTTCAGCTACAACCTACATTTGCAGGAAACATCAACTCACGTTCATGTTTGGAAATCAATTCATTCATCTCAACGCCCTCACACACACGACCCCTTCCCTTACAATCCCCCTTGGAGATCATCCCATTTCTGCACCCTCTTCCAGCAAGAGGAACAAAGGTATTTTTTACTCTCAGGAGATGCTGTGAATGAGGTAAGTGTTCTCAGATTGGTTCCTCCAACTACTGACAGCTCCATATATACACCACACTACAGGTTCAGCAGATATTAATGGAGCCAGCGAGAAAATCTCTGAGCAGCGGATACAATGTCAAAACTGTAATAACAGGTGCAGTATATTTTAAGATCTCACCTTCACTGTCTTCTTCTTTAGTTTGTCCAGTGTTGGCAGGAAGTGGGTTCTCAGCAGATCTGCTCCAGCCTTGCTGATGATTGGCTGAGAGTAGACTGGAGACAGAGACAATGAAAAAACAAAGGTTTTCAATAATAAATCAGGTGGCTGGAAGGATATCCACCCTGGACTTAGAAAACACAGACACAAGTTTTCCCTGTGTTTCAACTGGCTCTGGTCTAATTGTGTTGTTTGTAAATGTGTTCAAAGTACACTATCCAAATGTGTATTTAAAAAGGGAGAGCATGCCTCAGGCCATGCTCTCCCTCAGCAGCCAATTATGTTATTGGGCTTCCCTTGAACTCCCACTGAAGAATGGACACTAAATATGTAAATGTTTTACAGTTATTATTAGTTCCCACATGGGTCCCCTCATTAAAAGGGGGTTTATGTCACACTTAAGTGTTTTGTTGACCTTACATCTGACTTTTAACTTGTTTATTAATGAGAAAACATAGCGCCTCTGCGTAGAAAAACAGCGCCTCCTGCAGTGTATGTATGCTCCTGAAAACTGATCAATTTGTGAAAACCCATAAAACCCAACATCCCCAAAGAACTCATTATAATTCCTGACTTTGTACATCTGGCATAAAAAAAACACATAATTTGAACAGCGAGAAGCTCAGTTCACATTCATTTTAAAAACCAGCCTTGAGCCTGTCACCTGCAATCCTCTTCATCCAGGGAGCGTCATCAATGCCCAGGTTGTTGTTGAGGATCCTGAGGATATTTCCCAGGATGATGCTGAGGTGCTCTGAGGTCACCATGGTGCAACACTGGGCACCTGGGGGTGAGTTCTCCGGACCTTTCTCCCACCAGTAGGACAGGTAGTTACACAGCATGGGAAGGATCACCTCGATCACCTGCAGTATAGACAGGCAGGTATGACTCACAGAGGAAGCGATCAACAAGAGATCACTGTGTTATTTTTGGCACCAAAGGTTTTGGTGACATTATAAATCCAGAAACATACACCATATCTCCAAGTAATGATGGATTTTAGGTTAAAATTAAATTATATCCTGATGAATTATTTTACATTTCATGAAAATAACACCACTAATATCAAATAAGAATGAAAACATTTAAAGAAGGTTTACTTTTGGGACCAAAATGTAGCCAAACACTAGATCCTGTACTCCCAGAAAAGCAACTCAAACACCTCACACATCCAGCTATTTGTTTACATTCGAGTTTCCCATCTGCCCCTCAGACCTGTGGCATGTCACTGTAGCGAGCACCGGACTCTGAGACATCACTGACGTCTTTCAGGACTCTTTCAAGACTCGGCATCTCTGGACACATCTCCTCCACTGTGTCTGGCATACTGAGGACTGGAAAGAACAAACATCAGCCAAACTGAGAAAGTGTTTCAAGGAAAACCTGGATTTTGAAAACTAGAAGTATATTGACAGAAACATAACAATCAAACTATGAAGGAGGATCGGCTGGAAACTCACTGGCTCTCTCTCGTGGGGTCTTGGTGTTGAAGACTGAGAGTGGGTTGTGGGCGTTCAGGTGGGGCTCCAGGAACGCCACAGGCATGGCTCCCACTAAGGTCGCCAGGCTCTCACCCAGTGCAGGAAGATGCCTGGATATATATATATATATATATATGTATTCAGTGTACATCATGTAGATGTATAATAACTTGCTGTAACATTTAAACGTGTTGGCAAGTACAAATTTGGGGTTTTGTATGAGGACAATTTCCCATTGGCCTCTGGACACTGTTTGCAGGGGTCCACACTGTGTCAGGGTCAATTTAGACGAGGTCAAACCTGTACACTTGTTATTTTCACAGCTCAAGGTGAAAGCATTTCTCTCTTATAACAGTTTTGGGAGGTTTTATTGCCGTGTAACAGCCAGTTAGAGAACAATCACACAGAATTGTGGTTTTAACGAAACCCATTTCACAGCACAGTGTTTCTGTTGCGTCCTCTCCCCTCAGCCATGAAATCCTTTTTTGTTAATGAATTTCCAAAAATATATGTACACACAGTATATACATTTGTTATCCAATTTGGCCAAAAACAAAACCCCCATCTATGTTTTGTAACACATACAGTTTCATAAAATTTGGCACGCAGATCATTGTACGCTTTTTATTATCTAGAGTGCAAGAGCCACCACAAATCACCCGCCGAGTCCTGAGTGTATTTGTCAGAAACATGAGCTAATGAAAGAGCTCCGCAGCCGTATTGTAATTAACAGTGACAAGCATAATGTAGTTTGTGTGTTGCCATTTCACAGTACTTTGATACTAATAAACTCACAGAGCGTGGAAATGACAGCACGTATTCATCATTACCAGAGATTCGTAAACTTAATGAGCAACTACATGTGGAGAAGCAAAAGTCAGTCAAGTTGAAGGAACAACTACCTCTCCACAAAGATGTTCTTTCCTGTTCCCAGAGAGTAGAAGCACGTCAGGATTCGGTAGCAGGACAGCTGAACGTCATTCACTGAAACAACCCCCCCCCCCCAAAAAACATTACACCTTTATCCAGTCATAATCATATGATTATTATGAAAATGTAACAATGACAAGAGGAGAAGAACAAATCAATAACTCAGTCACTCTTTGTTAATTTATTATGATTATTTACGATGACATGACAGAATAAACAAATCGTTTTTATCAATTAAAATGCAAATGCAAGAAGAAGAAGAAGAAGAAGAAGAAGAAGAAGAAGTAGTAGTAAGGTTTTGTATCTGATGCTTCATTTTTGGGAGGTACATTTGGGAATACAAGTCTTATCATACCTTTTATATGTATGAACTTGTGTATTCTTCTCTATTTGTTAGAAAAGGAGAACTTGAAAATGGTGTGTGTGTGTCTGGAGATACAAACTTACACAGCAGGTCCACTCCAAACTCATGTGTCCTGATGTGGTCAAACAGGGCAGTGAGGATGGGCAGCAGTGCCACAGTCACATAGTTGATGCTCTGACTGACGCTCTTCATCTGAGCACGCGACTGCATGAACTTCCCAACTTCAGCATCTCCAACAGCTTCTCCAAGTCCTCCGCTGCGTTCTCAAAGAAAGTCCTGAACCCAGCTTTGACCAGCTCAGCGCCAGACTTCATCACAGTCCTGGATATAAAATAAAATAATCATTATAAAAAAAAAAAAAAACAGTCCAAAAGACTCTGTGCGAGACTTTGTTAGTATTGTTCTTTCTACAGGAAACAAGAGAAATATACTTTTCCTTACCTGGTGTCAAGTGTGTGAGTGAGGATGTCCAGACAGCTCACCATCACTGCTGAGTCACTCCCTGTGAGAGAGACATTTACTGTAGATATATACGAGGAGATTCAAAGCGAAGAGGCACACAAGCACACAGACAGAGGCAGTGCCGACCTTACCAAAGAGAGAAATCCTGTGTCTGACAAGAGCTGCCAGCTTACAGAACAGGCTGGAAAAGACAGACAGTGAGAAAAGAAATGAACATAAAGCTCTAGAGAGAACAAAGAAGAGCTGAAAAAAAGCAAAGCAAAAGAGAGGGAAGGTTTGATGAAAGTATGAAATAGGAATACTATTTATACACTTCAGTGAGGTAACAAAGAGGACGAGAGGAAAACTCTCTAACCAGGAAAAAAAAACATGACAATGGACAAGAACAATAACTGATGATCCAGATTATGGATTGCTTGGGCATGTTACCTGGTGATCATCTCCTTCTCTTTGTTGGAGGCACATCCGCAGCTGCTCAAATTCTTGCTGGGTGTGGACAGGAAGTAAAGACAGTGGTTCTTAAAGGTTTGATCTATCAGAGGAAGCAGCACCTGGAGAGAGAGGAAATGCAGCGATCAGGAGAAAACATCAGCAGAGTGACGTCGTCAATATTTCTGCTGCTTTGTTTGCAAGACGTGTGAAGTGTTAGTGGATTTCCAGACCTTGGCAAAGAACTTGATTTCCTGGTCATGAGGTGATTTGTCCGTCTTCCCACTGGTGGCCATAGCCTCTGGATTAACAGCAAAGTTGAGTGGCAAGGTCATTGTCATGGAAGACTATTCAATCAATGTTCAGGTCCTCCTAGTGCTTAGTGTGTCTGTGTTTAAAATGTCACACACTCACCAAGGTGAGCGATAAACTCCTGGGCAGAGTCGATATATTTCAGCAGCCTCTTGAGGAACTTGAAGGAAAAACGTTTCTCCATTGACGACGAGTCCTGCTCCATGTCCTTCAGACCTCTGAGAGGAAAAGATCATTTCATGTGATCCAATCCATCTTCTTTAAAACGCCATTTTAAAGAGAATAAATCAAGTAAATCTTTAAAACTACTTTGTGCTGTCACAACATTATTATTACATAATTCTACAATAAATGACATGGGAGTGAGTGGAAACCTTGTGATAGCATAGCCACTGATCTGCAGGAACTTGAAGAGCTCCTGGGCCTTTTCTCTGTCTCTGTACTTCTCTTTAGCTGTCAGGGTATCATAGGGCACCAGCAGTGGGTGGGTCCCTCCTCCTGTTAAGTCAAATCAATGTAAAACACATATATTTCACATAAATAATGTCAGAATATACATTCACTCTTCCAGGTTAAACTCAAATGCTCAATGCCTGTTTGCAAACCTTTGCTAATAAGTTCAGTTTTCTTCTTCTTGGCCCAGATGTTGTGGTAATTTTCTGCAACCACCTCCACCATGCCCTGCACCAACACCAGAATGAGTGTGTGTCAACCACTTTGAACAGTTTCATTCTGTCCTTCTGTTTCAGAAAATGAAACTGTAGCTCCTATTGTACGGTACTGACACAGAGCATGTAGGGCAACATTCACCAAGAGACAAATGAAAACCAACCTGTAACTCTCTAGATAAAGTGACATTATGCAGGTCCATCGGAGCAGGACTGAATCCATTAACCTGCAAAGTCAGACAGAGAAACACATCTCAAAATATTAAAAAAAAAAAAAAAAACATAAATAAATTTAGTAGTAAATCTATCTTTGGTCAGAAATACACAGAAAATGGTGTTTTTCAGAGCTGAACAATAAACTTCCAAGACAAATGATTGCAGAGCTGGACACAGACAGCCACAGACAGTCTGACCTTTCAGCTGTAAAAACACTCAGCTGTATCATTAAAACTGCAGCAGCTACTTCCTAGTCCCAAATTTAAATATATATATTTATATTACAAAAAAAAAATACATTTTTGTGATAAATTAAGCTGGATGTTGTTTGAGATGCCATTATTGATTCAACCTATTAGCTCTGCTGCTTTGTGTGTATTACTTTTAGAGGGAAGGGAGTGGCCCTTCCATTTATTTCTTTAATGGAGTCCCATTATAAATGATCTCTGCTGAGCACAGTAGAAAAAACACCAACACCAACAGAGTCTGAGGCTGATTAACACGGGAGGCAAAAACAGCCTTAAGATGCTTGTGAACTGTGTCATTTAAACAAGTATTAAAAAGAAAACTTGTCACAACAATGCTATTACATCAAGTGGATCATAAATCAGGGTTTTACCTGAGACTCGGAGATCTTTCGCTGTTTTTCGCTTTCTCGCTGTTGGAACATGGCTTCTCCCTCCTTGGTCCTCTCAATGTTCCAGCCCATAGCTAACATGCTCTTCAGCGACTCCCTCACTGGCCAGCGGTATGTTTCTCGTTCCTGCATAGTCAACACACAAACGTTTTTTGCCTTGTTTTTGCTTTAAAAGACATATTCAAACATTCTCTGAAGGATGTTTGTGTTCGTTTCCCCCTTTTTCAAGTTTTATTTCAATGCATAGTCACTGACTTAATTTATTCTTGGATTAGGAAATCAATAACAATTCACTCCATTAGATTAAGGAAGGTCAACTGAAACATGGATATTTGTTTTTGACCAGTTTCCTTGTTTTGAAAAAAAAAGGGCACTCTCTAGGCATCAATAGGCTCTGCCTATTGATGCAGTCAACATCATTATTTCTGCCTCTGCCACCGAGGCAAGTTCTTAAATAGGTACAGCTTTCATCCACTAGAAAAGCTTCTCTGTATATTTTCTGCCTTAAAATGATGAAAACAGCTAATACTAGTAGCAGCAGCAGCAGCAGCAGTATGTGTGTCAGTGAGCATGTACCTTCTCACTCAGAGCTTTGTAAGGTTTCAGCAGTGGATGGGTTTTAGCCTGCTCATCCACACTGTCTCCATGTTTCCATCCTGCTGACACCTGCAACACAAGTTAATTACATGTCATTTCAGGTACAGAAAATCACTGGCAGAAACACAAATATCCTATGAGTAAGGTGAACCACCATTACAAGTTATCATCTCATACACAGTTATCATTTCTTCCACCTGTATCTGCTGTATATGAGAAAATATCATTCATCAAATGCTAGCATAAGTGAGGGAGATGTAAAGATCACAGCGGGACTGACCTTGTCTGAGGACCACTTGTCATGGGAATGCTCTGCATATTTGTTGGCAATGTACTCAAGTTTTTCAGGAAGGGAGATACTGGAGAGTGGAGACGATGTTCAAATATTTACTGTCAGATCTTCTTGATCAGGTAAAAGCATAATTTGGATTTCCAGACAAACACTCTCGTAAAACACACAGAATTTAATTAAATAGCTGCTTTTAAACAAAAAGTTAATCCTGGCAAGCTCGTACATTCAGGTTTCAGACGACTGATTAAATACAACATTGTGCCTTAAATCCCCTTGACTCGCCTAAAGAAAGTCAGTGCATATTCAGACCACTCACTTGGCAGTGTTGATGGGGGCGGGGTCAAAGTTACCCTGTGCATCCATCGAGGCCTGTTTCTCCAGTGTGGCCCCAGGACTGGCATCCACAAAGTCAGGAGGCAGGGCTCCAGCGATGGCACACAGGCATGACTTGGCCATTTTGAATAGTTCAGCATCATACTTCTATATAAGAGAAAAGATGCAGCAAAGGGAGGGTTACTGCTTTTTCACATCTCCGAGGACATGTCTGTTTAGATTATTAGATGGATAGACTGAGCAGAGCAAAGCCAAGGAAAAAGAAGGCAAAGGAATGAAAATGAAAGACAGAAAGCTGGAATGGCCTGCACCGAGCGACGGCCTGTCACAGACTGATAAATGATTCATCTGTTTTGGCTTCGCCTCAGCTGCACTGCTCACAAGCACTTCATTGAGCTTTCACTTCACTACCTCTGACTACTGAGAACTTTTCTCTCAGGAGAGTCAGACTCAAGTGTTGAAAACTTGAGATTTTCTGAAAACATTATAAAAAACAGCAGCAATCTTTATGAGAGTTAAAGCTACTGGACAACTAAATGTTTGTTATGCAACACAGAAGGATATAAAGACAATATTGACTTGGATTCCTGACACTTCAAATATATTCTCAGAGGCTACTAGAAAGAGAATACAGAGAGGTGCAACAGCTATCCAAAACGACAAAAATTTTGTTGGCTCATGCACACACTGTTGATTTATCTTCATAAATATTTGTGAAAACATATAGTAGTTTCTGGCTTTACCTTGTGAGACAGGGAGTCAAAGATTCCCCAGAACAGTTTCTTAGTGAGAAGCAGCTCCTCCTCGGAGGCTGTACCAAAGCTGCCCATGCCAGATGGCAGGCAATAGTACTTCCAGTTCTGCTCATAGTGGTTGGTCAGCAGCTAGAGATCAGAGACACAAGACAACATAAACACGTGGGTTAAAATGTGTTTAGTAATCTACTTAACTATCTTTATAAAGGGAAAATACACAATCACATATTTAAGAAATGTTTGGGATGGGTGTTCAACATGCACAAAGAGAGAAGGATTAGAAATTACAAGATGCTTCTGTGATGTGTTATAATTATCCCATAACTCTTTTAACTAATGAATCAAACATGAGTTTGACTACAAACTGTGTTCAGTGTCTCACCCGGAGAGGTATCTTGCAGTATTCAGTGAGCATGGGAACGTCGAACACCAGCCGTCTGAGAAGCTGCTGCATCATGGAGGGACGCAGATGCCTGTGGAAGAGTCGAATAGTTATGTTATCTCACCAGAAAAATACAACATCAGATACTGTGTGGATACTGTGAATCTCCAGCTCCCCTCAAACATTTTCACTCAGCTGAGTCCAGACAAAGCTCGACAGGCCCTTACTTGCAGATAGCCAGCAGACATTCCTCAATGGCATCCCTCTGGGCTTTGGTGAGTGAGCGGCCTTTGGACAACCGGTAGATGGTCTGCAGCGTGGAGTCGACCAGCTGTGTGTAATGCTCTGTGCTGGCAAAGAGATGGGCACAGCGGGTCATCAGAGGGAGCAGGGCTGAGCCGATGTACCTGTTCATGGCCAACGCCGTCTCAGTGGTGCTCAACGCCTCCTGTGGGACAGAGAATAATACATGAGGCACCATAAAGTCTCCACATGTCAAAGTTAATGGAAAGTTGGAGTGAACAAAGGCCTCTGGCTACAGCAGAAAGAAATACTGTCTGGATGGTTGAAAAAAATCTTTTTCTCTGATGTCACTGTTGTTGAAATGTTTGAAAAGGGCACTGAATAGTAATAAGCCTTTAAAAAGTCTTCTGTATGATCTTACAGTTCATGCTCATGAATAATACAAACAAAATGCAGACACACACACAAACATTGGTAAAAACATTTTTCCATAGTTCTGCTACTGGTGCCAAACTCCACAGGGTGGAATAAAATAAGCCCACTCCTCTTCATTCACCAAAAAATGGCAATGACAAACTCAATGTGTTCACTATACATTGATCACCATGACCAGCTGTGACCTCATTAGAGGTTTTACATGACGTCAAAGATAATCCAGTTTTAAACCAATTGCGATGGTGTTTTATGTGCATGCCGCTAACTGTTCCTGAGCAGAAAAAGATGAATTATTCTCAGTGGTTCTGCAGCGATTCTGACGCTGCTACAGGGATTATTACATCACTGAGTACAAGTCAAACATGACAACTGAATGCCGATCGTATTACTCGGGCTCATGAGGATGAGCAGGTGTTTAAACGTTTCTAAGCTGATGATTGTAACAATAATTGTGTTAATGCTTCTGCCAGCTCTGACCCAGTCACAGCGTGGCTTTGTTCAGATCGATGTGCTGAGCAATCAGTGTTCATGTTTGCTGAGATTATCTGCCTCTGTCACTCCTCTAATGAGCAAACTGGAAACCTAAACTTCACTGTGTGCTCTTACTAAGTGACAAAAAAGTTTCAGTCAGAAATATGATTAGCACAGAGAGAGAGAGAGATAGGATGATACAAATTTAACACTTGCCATCAGCTAGAACTTTTAATTTGTGTAATTACAGGCTAAAGAGGATAAAGTGTTCTGTTTAAGGGAAGAGACAGAAATATTTTGGTAGCAGGAGTCTGAAGGTGAAGGCTGGTTAGGGACATGTGGAGAGAGTTATTTAGGACTCACCGTATCCAGGGACGCCGAGGCTCGGAGGTCAGGCAAGAAGCCAACCTCCAACATCTGGAGCAGGAAGCTCTGGTCCTCAATGCCGTACACTCGGTCCAGGAAGAGCACCATGGGGGCCTTGTGATCCGGACAGAAACTGGCCGACATGTCGGGCTCTGTCACTGTGCCATCTGAAGGTTAAACACAGTTTAGAGAGAAAGAGTTTCAAGTTTATGGTGTTGTGATTGAAATGTACTCTTTGGAATAATAAGACAAGGATATAAATAAATGGAAATGAACCAAACGTTACAGGTTATTAAAGGTTGTTACAGGAAATTAAAAGGATTTGTTTTGATAAAAGCGGATGAGAAAATAGATGAAAAGGGAACAAAGGAAAACAACAGAGCTGAGCTAACAACAAATACAGAATCCAATGACACAGTTTTATGAACAAAAGATGCAGAAACATAGAGGCTTGGCTTTAAGAGTGTATTTTAAAGGGACTTGGGGCAGGATTTGTGACAAATTAAACATGCATTTTAAGTTTTTTTTAATGCCAATGGGTGATGAAGTGTTCAAAACCAAAAAGAATGAGCCCACCCACATATCTCTCCATTGCTTTGAACAGGCTGTGTGCTGCATAATGTACTGCAATTCGGAGTCCGAATTTCCCGTGACGTCAGATGACGCTGAGCGCGCGTTCTCGGCGGCTTTTAACTTGGATATGGGCAGAAGACAAGCGCTGTAGTAATGGACTCTGCTACGGTAAACAAATGACCCACAACCACTCAAGGACCCAAGTCCACTGAAAAGTCCCACAAAGAAGAAAACTAAAGTTTTATCAGCGGCATCTCGTCAATCAAAACGCAATTACCCGCCTCAGCTGTCTGTCAGTACTGAGTCTTATTTCTTGATCTTGCCCCAAGTCCTTTTAAGTAAGAGTTTAAAGCAGGCATGGGGAACCTATTCCACAAACAGCCAGTGTAGCTGCAGGTTTTTGTTCCAACCAACCAAGAGCCCACAGTTTGACCAATCAACTGTCTGAAGACTGAGATCAGTTGATTGAATGAGTCCCCATGCCTGGTTTAAAGTGATAAGATGAGGAGGCTTTGACAAAAGCAAAACCTAATGACCTCATTCAAGACACAGATTGCTTTTCATTAGAAACTGTGACAAAGAAAATTGAATATGAAGGTAATTTTCCGGTGTGATAGCTGCTGGGTTTTTTTTCTCGATAGGATGATAAGATGATAAATACAAGCACATTTACAACAAAGCACAAAGTGGATCGATGGTAGAAACGGCTTATAGGTTGAATTTCTCCCATAGTAAAAAACAGAGATGAGAACAGATATGATCTCCTGAATGACTTTTTTAAAATGAATATAATAAAAGATAATAAAATGACATCCATCCATCTGGCAGAGCTGAGATGAATCCAAAAGCTCAGAGATATTGAATTTAGCTGAGTTTTAGCTGCTATGATCTGGAGGTATCTCAGACAGTGGCATCTTGGTTCAGCAGACAGTACTGAATATTTGTTTCTGACATACTGTGGCTTGTTATTGTACATACAACCTAAATTCAAATGTTGGGAACTGTGTTTGAGCACAACTTCAGCTTTGAATACAAACCAAACACCACAGTTCTGTCTTAGATGGAAGATTTTCTGTCTCACTGCTATACGAAGTTCTGCATGCATGACTTCAGGTAGCACCCACAAAGGCCATACCTTTATTAACTACAGGCATTTTGAGGGGGATGCTGATGACGCCCACCAGGTCTGTAGTAGGAACCAGAGAGCGGAGGATGGCTCTGATACGCAGCGCCTCACCTTTACCCGCATTGATAAGCTGTAATAGATGGAAACAGAGAGATTTTCAAAAATGGAAAAGACACTTGTCTTCATTACATCTGATGCTGATGAATATCAATTGCAATCATTTTGTAATTTTGTAAATTATTTTTAATCTGATATTAAGCTATTAAAACAGTCCGTGTGCATATTGTAGGTTGCAGTTCACTATAGCCTCACATGCATCTCTGGAGCACAGCGTCCCAGCAGATCAATGAGAGCTGAGTAGAAGGACATGATGGCGTTGCCCATGTGGATAACTTCTCCTTCTTCCTCACCAGACCTGAGACACACAGAGACAAACCATCATCATCATCTGGTAATAGCTATTCTGTCTTGAATACTGTAAAACCTGCAGATAGTTGAAGAATCTGGGACTGTAATGCAGATTTTAAGAAGCAATTTAAAAATAAATATGGGGAAATTTTCTGTGCATTTATAACAATGGTTTTTGGTAGAATACATGATCTCCTTACAGGCCACTATGATACACATATTGATTTTGCCTGGCCTCCCAATTTCTTTCTCACTTCAGGCAATAACAACATTCCTCCATTAAAATGCAGCCAGTGTATTACAGCCTGTGCATACTAATGCGTGCAGTAAGATACCAGCACTTTCCACAAACTGGCCACATCTTCGATCAATGCCAAGACTGCTACGCTCCCTTCTCTTCAGCCTCCAAAGAGACAACTACATCTGTTAAACTTGTGCCTTAAATGCAATCAAACTGTCTTAAATTCATTATCCCAGAAGTATGCAAATGCATGGATTAAGATTACCATATTTTCCATTGTTTCATGGCTTTTTCTAAAACTTAGCATGAATATTTAGTAAGAGGGGATCAGGCAGATCCCTATAACATCATTTGCATCAGAAATACATAACAGACAATATGTTTTTACATGTGATCAATTGCTGTAAAATCTGGCCTTTATAATTACTTTCCTGTTTAGCTGTTTAGCAAAGCAACTCAGCCAAACTCTGCATCCAAACTGAGCAATAACCCCCAGGTCTTTCCACTAACTTTGTACGAGCCTAGACAAAGTATTAAACTTTCATCTCTTCCCAGTGATGTGTATAGAGCTGCATACAGATGTGGCTATATCAAAGACTTTAATAACTATGAATATTGCTGGTTTAATAGTGCTCAGAAACACAGTGTGAAATCTAATTAAATGTAACAACTAGCACAAAGTCTGAGATAATTAGAGACTTTATCAGTGCTGTCTGCTCAGCTTTCCAGCCACTCAGTGGGATTTTAGTGTTTCTTAATGATCTATATGCTGATTCAGAGGCTTTTTTTTAAACTCAGCCAGAGATAAAACAAAGATATGTTAGAGACTGGTGTGGTTTCCTACGCTGTAGTGACTCCAGCTGGGGTCTTCGGCAGGTCCAGAGCAGGATCCTCTGAGATCTTGATAGCCTCCTTCATGGCAACCAGCAGACCCTGGCCTCCCTCTCCCCTCAGGGCGGGGCCGAAACACTCTGGGCGTCTGATCAGCAGCTTCACCACCACATTGGCATTTTCCTCCACACTCTCCCCTGGTTTACAAGTAGAGCAGGTAAAGGGAAAGGCATTTATAAAAGCGGTGATTAAATAATCCATAAAAAGGACAGGCCAGAGTGAGCTTCAAGGCAGAAACCCTGGACATCATGTCCAGCTCTGTGCAAAAGATCTATATATATTTTTATTCAGGCAAAGCCAACTAACATTTCCACCTGGGCATTTTCTAGTCATGACAACTGGGCACTAACTCAGTTGATCACTCCAGCCAAAGTCTGCAAGCAGATACTGGGATTTCAACCAAATGTGATTTGATTTTTCTATGTATAACTTTAATAACCCTGTCAAGGACATGACACAATACGCCACACATCATGAGATTCATGCAGATAATGTGTATGTGTATGATAGTAGATGATCTCACAAAGCCAGCTTACCGTTGCAGAACACAGCAAACCTCAGGAAGGACAGGTAACGCTCTCCCTCTATTGGGTTCCAACCAAGGTCTGGGTAACCCTTAGCAACCAGTATGGCACAGCTCTGCAGACCACAACCTGCCAGGTATGTCACCACCTACACACACACACAGAATTTTGTTTCACTCTTTGGTGTCATCTTGGACACACGGTCTTTTTGAGTGACATGAGGCCTCCGTTTCTGTCTGGCTTCTATTCCCCACCATCAGTCATTTTTTAATAAGAAATTTGCTCTGTTTTTCAATAATGCAAAGAGATCTGGTAATTATTTTACCTATTCACATCACTCTAACATAACAGAATATAGGCTTACTCAATATAATGTGAAAACTGTACCATGGAAAAGACTGTTAGAATATCAACGAGACCAAATTCATCTTTCCCCCGAGTAGGTGCATCTGCTTTTTGACTAGAAGGCTGTGTCAGTGAACTCATTATCCATAAAACCAAATGGACTCTTCTCTCCTCTCAGCATGTTAAATCTAATAGGTTTCAATTTCACACTTTTACAATCTCTGGAACAGTATTTAACACTTAACTAAGCTATAGTATCACTGATTCATCTGCTACGTCGACAGATACCTTGAGGTCAGCTTCAGTAAACAGAACAGATACTGTCTGGTTATCTAATCAGCCTGAAACCATCAGTATATGTATGGCTGAGCTAAATAGTTACTACAAATACAAGCTTACATTTTTGTTAAAACCTTATATATTTGCTCATAATTGTTAAGTTTTAATGATGAGCATAGTTAATTAAAGGTCAGTTATGGCGTAGTTGTGATCAGTTTTACACTATGTCTATTTCTTTCGCTCCGTTAGTAACCCAGTATCAGTGAGTAATGTTTCTGTTGCTGCGCTGTGATTTAGTGCTGAAGTAACAAACCTTCTCCAGATCAGGCTCCTCCAGGGCCAGAGCCAGGCCGTTGTTGTCCATCACTGAAGACGCTGCCACATCCAGAGGAGTGGAGCCCCGCATGGCTTCAGAAGCTGAGGACAGAGACAGAGTGTCAGGAATCAGAGCCAGAGGGAGTTTCAGTCTAAACAACAGGGGGCAGTCTATCAACATATGCTATTTTCATATTCTCTAATCTCTCTCTTTAAACTTAGCTGGTAGTGTTAAAGTGTTTAAGTGTTTATGATGATACCAGTGATACCAGTTGACATTTCCAGCTGACCTTTGAATAAAGGCTGATTTCTTATTAGAAACAACATCCTGCTTTTAAGCACAGAATAACCCTAACCCCTAACCCCTAACCCTAACCCATCTACTTTAACAGACATTTCTGATTTCTGTTGACTATATGAGCATTAACATTGTATTCAGTGTAGTTTTTAGTGAGCTCTTCTTAAAATAGCCAAATTTAATCAATCCTCTGTGGCTCAGCGTAGACAAACACTCCCTTCCTACATAAATGGTTACACTCCCAATGGGTCCCTGCTCTCAGAATAATATGCACAATGTTTTGGGGCGATTTAGTTTAAAAAGACGATTATAAATTGCTTTCTAATTAGAACTATGTCCTTGATGCAGGCAAACTTCAACATTTAGGACAATGAGCACAAACATTAACCACAGATAGCACAAGGCACAACTCCCAACAGGTTCACATTGACATTGTGTGATTTATGAGCAGGCAAATATCAAAACGTGCTGTTTTGAATTCATCTGTCCTCTTCAGACCATGTGAACCTCTCCTCTTTCAGTCAGGTGCTTTAGTTTACAGCGGCAGCACTTGGAGCCCTGTGACTCATCAGTCCTTCTCTGCATGACTAAATAACCCTCGCCTCCCATTTTCCTCCCTCCCGTTCTTGCTGTCATTCTCTCCCTCTCCCTCCCCATCAGCTGCCTTCTCCTTTGGCCCCTTCATTCTCAAAACCGATACCCTGACATTTTGAATTACGGCCTGTTATTTTTCCTCACCCGCCGCTTGTCATAATATGGGTGATGAGTTTGTGTCCACACTTCAATTAGCCAAGAATTCTTCCAGCAAGCGGCAACCCGTGGTCTCATTTCACATCATTTTGGAAGCAGCAAAAGGGCGATTTTCCATTTCTTACAGTGTGGCAAATACGTGGGGAGCCATTTCAAAATGTCAATGCATCCTTAGAAATACTTTTTTCCAATATTTCTCTCTTGGATTATTCCTCACCAACCTCAGCATTTCAACTAAATCTACTTTTCTCCAGTTTCTCCTTCACATCCCACTTGTTTTCTGTCTTTTGTGCATTTTTAAACCTCACACTCGAAAAGAAAAAGTTGTGAGATGGCCATCAACATATACCAAGGGTGTAAACAGCCTCATCTAGAGAATGGATCAAAGCTCACCCAGTCCGACACTGCTGTTCTCCAGCAGGTAGCTCAGGTGGTCAAACATGGCTTTTTGGTTCTGGCGGCTAATGCGACAGAAGTAGCACAAGAAACGACAACAGCTGGCAACCATCTTGGGGAAAGCAATCTCCTGTGGATGAGGAAATGAAAGCATAAACGTAAAGATGTGTTGGAGTAAAAGTAGACCCTAGGTTATGTACGTGATACTGAAACTCTCTTTATGAAGATGACATCCAAGTGTGCCCCTGTAGAAACGATTGCAATCACTCTGGTGGATTTTAATCAATGTTGATATATCTGTAAATGTCTTATAGTCTATGTTTGGCTGTGTTAAAGGTCTAGGCCTATCAAAAAGCTTGTAATGGAGTCAATAAACAAAAATGTACTTTTTGTTCAGAACACAACAACTGGAAAATCATTTCACCTTTTCGTATCTAATGCCATTACATCTGTGTCACCCTCAGTTGTGTAAGATCTTGTGTGGGTTCAGTCTAAACATAAATCTACAAGTGAAGCCATTTTTCTACATGACAGAGATGAAACTAAACTGTCAGAGGAACAGATAAGATCCCAGTGGGAGGAGAAAAATCTTACCTCCAGCAAATGAGACGGTAAATATACACAGCACAGAAAAGCACACTCAGGACTGTTCAACTTTCAATCATGCCAAATGCATCTAAACGCAGATTTGTCATGGTTTTGAAAATGAAACGGTGTGGTGAGCAGACTGAAAAAAGTAAAGCTGTTACAACACTATTCCTTGATCACATTATCAGCATGAGTCTTGGTTGTGTGATAAAAGTCAAAACTGAAAAATCCATAAACCAAATCAATTGATATTATACAGTACCATGCCATGATTGAGATAACACTACAGATAATCAATAAGAGAGTAAATATTGCAAACCTGATATACATTTACAAGCTGCATTGCTGCCACTTTATATGGCCACAGTAAGTGAACGGCACATATCAAGTGGCAGTAAACTGGTCTGGAATTTATGTCTGAGACGTCGTGATGAGACTGCCAGAGTCAGATGTGAGAGCCTGAATATCTCCCTGAGGTCTGTCTGTCTGAGTTTCAATTCATGCTTGGCACTGGCTGTGGCATTAAATCACACACATCCCATCCAGCTTCTGTCAGCACTGCCCAAAAAGGAGAGGCTTGATAGGGCCTTCATCTCACCCCTTTCGTGCCCACCTATGCCTGGTTCACTCCTCTGTCCTCTCCTTCACCCCTGAGGTTTTTCTGGGTACTAAATTTGTTGCTCTAGGGATCTCTCTGGATAAATTTTACAGTATAAAAAAGTTCAGCCTGTGTCAGGACGTTTGAATCAAACACTCCAAAAACTAAATCCAGGCTCTAGACTATGTCCACTTGGCTAAGATTACAAACATATAGGCAACCATTTTCACAATCTATTAATAGTTTGAGATACTTGACATACGTATAAAAAAAATCCTAACATTAGCTGGCTCCAGGTTTTTAAATCTGATCACTTCCTGCTTTGGCTGCTGAATCTCAAAACAAGAAATTTTAACAGCACCTTTAGATCTTTCTGACATTTTATCAACAAAACAATTAACCAAGACAAATCTGTGGAAGAATCAGCAGAGGAAAGGATTAGTGGTGGCCAGATTAAACTACAAGTCGTGAGCTTTTAAATCAACATGAGCACCTCAAGTCCTAGAGGTGCATCAACAGCTCCTTGGTCCTTTCAGTTGACAGAGATAGTTTAGCAGCATTAGTTTGTATTGACTAAGCAAGGAAGTGTTGCTGAGATGTTGTCGACACTCACCTGTGACTTGTCTCCTCCCAGCACATTGACCATGACCTCCATGACAGTCTCATGCATGCCCAGCACTCTCATCAGGTTGGGGTGTTGGTAGAAAACCTTGTTGTTCATGATGTCACTGGGAACATAAGAAAGTGGTTTATGACAGTTGTGGTATAATTTTAATTCCAAAATGTCAATACACAACACAATGGAAATGCTGCTGGACTGTGGAAATAGGTCAAAGTGAGTTCTAATGTAAAAATGAGGGACAAATGTATGATGGGCATCCATATTTCACATTATAATTTACATTGCTTTAAGAACTTAGAGATATGTTAGTGGATTCATTGCAAGGTATTTCCTTACCCGAGTCCATCAATCATGAGTTTCTCTTCCTCTTTGCCCATACGCACTGCCAGTAGAGACCTGATTTGACCCAGAGATGCCAGCAGGTTAATAGCATCCTGCACGGATGCAGCACTGATGGTGTAGGATTTCTTCATGGCCCGGAGCAGCTCCCCGATCCCATCATACTGCCTCCTCAGCAGGCTGAACATCACCCTGACCAGCTCTGGGTCCTGGATGTGAGAGTCCTGGGCCCAGGTGGTTATGGTCTGGGAGATCAGCTCCTTCAGGTTGGCTGGAGAAGTGAGAAATGAAACATCCACACAGTGAATCATTTCAGAGGCAGGAAATTTGTTCTGTTTTGCTGTTTGATGTTACTGAAGGCTTCACACTCTTATCCTTCAATACATATGGGAATGTGGATATAGAAAGTTGTTGTAGCTTAAATAATCAACAACGTGCAAATAGAGGAACATTATTAAACAGCATCACTGGAGCTTTGTAAGGCAGCAGACTGCACCTCAACTCAATTGGTGTGTGCCACTGCTTTCACAATGCCTTTATGGGCTGTGCAAAATAAAATGTGCCAGTGTTAAATGGCACAAGCACAGTGAAGTAATGTTTTTGGGCTTGCAGTCCTATTGTGCTCTGTATACACACGAGGCACAAACAGACTCAAACACTCAAACACATAAAAGACACATTATCAGAAGGCTAGAGAAGCTAAAATTGGAGCTTATGGAAGATGGAATTACTGCCTGGATTTCTCCTCAACACCAACCAAACCAGCCGGTCCAGGATGGGAGGTCTTCCAACCAGAGACGACATTATTTTTTTAAATATTTTTATATAAAAACAAAACAGCAAAGTGATGTGCTGTGGGCTGCCACAGTGAACTGGGGTGCAATTTCACACCTTCAGACAATGGTTCACTCATTTTAAATATGAAAAACATGTTAGTAATTGTAAAGAAGTAGTTTGCATTTTGTTGCATTGTGGTGCAGTTGCTGTGTATTTTCTTTTTTAGCAACTTCAGTGGAGGTCAAACCAAAGAGTAACTTACATACTTCTTTAACAATGAACATCTAATTTGATTTTGTTTCGAGCCCCCCTCTTCTTACAGATCACCTGCTGGCTCTGAGATATTTTTAGGCTGTCTTGCACACACAGCATGTTTAAAACCTACCCATGTCATTTTCAGTGATGTTTTAAGTCAGGGGATTGGAGGGCTGTTCAAAAGCTGCAGCTTGTGTTTCAGGAAGTAGTTCACGATGGCTTCTGACGTTTGCTTCAGATCATTGTCTAGTTGTAGAAAGATTCACTTTCTTGACTGCTGGGCATTTGCCTCCAGATTTTACTGATATTTAGTGAAATTCATTCTTTCCTCTATTTGCACATTTTTTCCTGTAATACCAGCTGCCACACAACCGAAAAAGCTGAATACATCCACAGCAAACAGGGGCTTGAGGGAATTTTTATATCTATATTATATGTCTGCATTTGTGCATTTCATTACCTCCTTAAAAGGTTGAAAATGACTGTTTACATTACAGGAAAATGTCAGGTCATGGCAGTCTCAGCAATGAATTGAAAACTGATGCGGGTTTCGCTGGTCATAATATACGTTGAATAATTTGATCATAAGTGTCAGGGACCTTATTAGTCATCAGAAGGGATGTGATGGGATTTTCACATTTTTAAATTTCAGACATTCAGCAAACAGCACAATCTGAAATGATGTGTGGTGTGTGAAAAAGCAGAGGAGGCTAAAATCTATGAATTATCTACTTTATCATAAGAGCCAAAAAGGAACCCAAGAGACTTCACAACAGAGTCGTCGTGGCAGAATAAAGGAAAAGACTTTGTGTGATCCAGTTTTTTTTTTTGTTTTTTTTTTAATAAATTGGCAAGAAAAATTGACAACCAAGCAAGAAACGCTTGGCTCAGAAATGTGCGTCAAGCAAAAGGATAGTTTTTCTCAATTTATGAAAGGAGAGGGTTGTAAATCTAGTCGCATAATTTGAAGAGATGACCTTAACGCCTCCGTGCAGACTGATGATGCTGTTGTTTATGCAGTATATCAGAGGAAGGTTTCATATCAGTTAACAATGTACACTGACGTACGACTGTATCTGACAGAACACACAGTTTTGTCCACATATCAAATGTACATTTTTGGATGCTGCATGTAGTGAGTCTGTAAATCTCTCTCCCTCTCTAAATGAGTTAAATATTATTTCAGTTGTCCCTCCACTTCCTGTCAACGCAAAACAAAATCATTAACAATCTTTCCCTGCAGCGTCTAATAAAGATTTACCAAAACAAACAACATTCACTCATCATTTAGTTAATCTTGACTCCAAAATGTTGAAAGCACAGGATAATGATTGAAACCTTTATGCAAAATGCAGCTACTAAAATAGCCATGACTACCTCCTGGAGTAATTAAACTATGACATTATAATGATCACGGCAAAATTACTTTTCCTTGTCCTTCAAACTTTCTTATTCCAGAGGGAGTACAGTGGAAGAAAGACTCTGATTTTGTTTACAGGGTCCGAGGAACAGCTGTGTGCTCTGTTCCCCCGGTGCCTCAGATATGTTTTGCATTTTCAGGAATTACATAGATCCTGCACATTTACAGCAATACAAAGACAGCTATAGAGAGGTGGATGAAAACTAAACTGCAACCAAGGAGGGAAGGTTTTTTTTTCCTCCAGTGGTAAACGCTGGGTGCTGCTCCGCACCTTCGTTTTAAGGTCTCATCAAACTTTAATCTCACAGATGACAGATAACAATAAACCGAGGCACAACTACAGAGGAACTCAGTGACATGGAGTGATAAATGTAGGCTGGGGCTAAATCCTGCACCTCTCCAAACGATAACATTGTTATTCTGAACTCCCAGTGTTTAAGTCAAACAGTCCAACATCTGTAGCAAACAAGGGGTCAGATTTGAGCAGAATCTTAATGAGAGACAAGACAAATACAAAGGGAAGAGAGAGACAGAGCCAGCTGCCTCAAAGGTGACTGTCTCACGGATTCACATCTGCTCTGCTTTGTCTTAAACAGTGGCTCATATGGGAGTCTTCACCAGCACACACACAAAAAACACCCTGAAGGCTAATCTGCAAATGACCACACACAGTCAACATGGTGCCAACTCTAAAAACCTCACTGCTTCAAATAAAATTTTTAGCAAAGCTCCCATTTGTTTCTGTTCATTTACTTATTTATCTGAATCTGCTCAGTCTTTGACTTAAGACTTAAAAGACCAAAAACTGAGAAGCATGTTATCAGCAGACAAAATATGCAACTGCTTCCTTGACAATGAACATCAGACTGAATTTGAGGACAACCAGTTGTCTATGTTATTATAGCTATGAAAATGTAAGACACTATTCTTTACTGAATCGTCTGGCCACAGGATTCTTTCACAGAAAACCACAAAACTCCATCTATTGAGATTAGACTTTGTTTTTTGTAGCTTTAGGAACAAAACTTTCATTTACAGTGACATTTAACAAGCAGCTGAAACAGGTCATGTGGTCATGTGATTAATTTCATTCCCAGGTTTGGAAGATTTGGAGTCAATATTCAGATCTTTCATCAACTATACAGAATTTACACATAATGGCAGCGTAATGCACTGAATGAGGAGCCGCTTGTTTCATTTCATTATACCTGGCTCAATGTGATCTTAATATGATGTAGAGAAGGTAATGCATGTCTATCACAATCATCTTCAATCACCTCAGCTGTCCACTTATAAAGCTTTTCAATAATGCAGGCTAGGTGTTGGAGGCTGGCGTAAGACATTAAAATTTATAGCGGTGCGCCCTTGCAGAGACTGTCCATTAGTCTTCTGTTATTTGGTACAGAACATAACCTGGCTTTCAGCAAAGGGCAGAAGAAAAGAGGAGTGAAGCCGCTGACCCCAGACTGGAGAAAGGAACTTGTTCAACCTGTAGCATGGCAATGACTTATGATTATATTGTTCATGTTTTTGCATTGTTTTGCAATAACAATGTGATGCTTAATGAGAGGTTCAAGGGAAGGTAAAAGGTTTCAGAGAAGGTAATGGCTTATTGTTTTTCTATCAAACTTTCAGATAATGAAAGATTGATGACTCGTGTTGTACTGTACATATACTTTTCTGTCTCTGTGTCGTGTATTCCTCCTGACTCATACAGTATGCTGTCAGCTTACTAAATCATTTCCCTCTTTGCTTTTTAAAAGTCACTTACTGGGAGCAGCCTGTTCGGTCTCTGTGGGTTCCTCCTCCGTCTTCTGAGGTGGACCCTTGATCTTGTAGAGCAGAGCGAGGAGACGGCCTTTTATTGAAGTGTCCTGCTCTTCCTCTTCCTCCTCCACTGGTATTCCTGCAAGGGGAAACTCCCTCTGTTAAACATCATTTCAAGATTTTGTATCAAGTGCTTAAATGTGCACAGAACGAGGGGTACTGGCCTTCAAGAGCAGCTGCATTAACAGGGGCTAAGTGTAGCTAAGTAGTTTCAGACACCAGGTGAGTTGTAGTTTATTATTTCTGATACCTAGCAGGATCCATTTCATTCTAGACTAATGCAGAGAGCTTATGATTTCAAAAACTACTGCTGATCAAACAAACTGTGAGCCGTTTGTATGTGATCATTCATGAACTGAAATCTGAAACATTTGTACCACAGTGCAGTCGCAATTCTTCATGGAAGGAGTTGAGTTCATCCTGGATCTCTTCGGGACAAGGGCAGTCCTCCCCTGCACTGAAATTCAACAGTATGTTGATCTGCAGGAAACAGACAAACAAAATAATAAGATTAGAAGAGCCGAGTGCAGGGAGGTGAACACAAAAAAAAACAGTTTTAGAGGCACAGGGGAGAAAACAAAGAAGGGTGAAAAGATCTTTCACACAAGGCTGTGGACGAAACAATGGATAAAAAAAGAAGATGGCACAGCAGAAAGACAGAGAGGACAGCAACATTATTATTCTGTGTCACACTCAACAGCAGAATTACTCATGTAGTCTCCCGCAGTGAACGCTCACAGGGGCTTTTCAGATACTATCTGTCTGATCAATGCAGACAGAAACAGTCTGGTCTGAAGTGTTTCTCATTAAGTCTAGTGACAAGCAGAAATTAAAGCCTTCAAAGTAATTCTTGATCATCACATGACACAGAAATTCAATTTTTAATGATTAAATATCATAACTAGTAGGAAATCTGCTGCGTGTCACAAGCTAACTATAAAACACTAAATATAAATGAGATGCTTCCGCAGGCTAAGCAAAAGCAGTGACCAGTTTAGGCTACTCTGGTGTCTATTTCTGTCCCTGCTTTTTAATAAACCATGGGAGGAACATACAGCGATCTTGGGAAATGTTGCCTACACTGAACACCTGCTGCTGACCACTACTGCTCATTTTTCGGGAGGGTGTAACTCCAGGTCTGGGTTTACTTTCTGCAACTCTGTGGGGGGAGGGTGCAATAAAACACTATGGACATGAAAGCTTTGCAGTCATGTGGATCTCAACTTGTGGCTGTGTTGTGTGCAAGAGCTTGACTCACCACATAAACCAACCTGCACACAAAACAAAAAAACACAAGTGGGACTCTGTGGCTACTGGGCAGGAAGAGTAATGTTGCACTTTTTCTCTCTGTCTCTCTGCTATGGCTCTGAGACACACTAAAAGACAAATGAACGTTAAATGGAGTCTACTCATTAGGTACAATGATCTGAGCTCCGGGCTCTTTACGGTTATTACACACTGAGCTGAAAAACACTGAAAGCCTATGGACTAAGATCGAGCACAACGAAGATCCAACCACTGCTTCTACGTCTAATATTTACTGTGAATACAAGACAACACAGGGAATCTAGACCAATCACCAAAAAAAAATGTGTCTTGTTTTAAATCTATGTATATTTTGTATGTTATGTGTGTTGTATTTCATGTATATTTTATTATATCTGACAGATCTGTGTTTGTTTTTCAGTGTAAAATGTCTTGCATCTACCTGGCTACACATAAGACTGTGATTTACTTAAATGTCAGCAAAATATCTGATCTTTAGTTTAATAAATGCTAATTATTATCAACCCTAACTTGGGGGCCTTTTGAAGGGTATATTAGTTGTAACCAGAGAAACAACATTTGTTCATTAGTAGTTACCAGAGTAACAACATTAGGGGGGATCCAAATAAACAATAAGGGTTACACAGTCCGGTCTGTCCCTGGACTGACCGTTGCCCAGATGGCACGGCACAAAGAAACTTGAGTCTGACCTCTTTAAAGTTAAGGGGCCAATTGCTTCAACATCTGCTGTGACAGTGAGCAAGCCCTCAGGGGGATATTTTGGTCAGAAAGGTTCAGATAGTACGGACTGCTCAGTCTGCTGGTTTGATTTAGGCTCCAGAGCAGCATCTACACTCTGGTCAAGCTTGTATTTTTGACTTTGTGTTTCTGTTACTGTTTGCGTTTTAATATTTTATAGTTTTCTTTACGAACCTGCACCACATCTCGCAAACTGCTGTCGGGCTGAGCTGCAGATTTGATGGATAACTGATGGCTGTTTTTCACAATTCATACAAAGCTGTAAAATTACTCTCAAAAAAACAAGTTGAACAAAGCATGCTGTAAAATGTAACCTTTGGGTCTAATAACCATCTCCTACACTTAATTGCCAGCTGTTTAACTCTCAATGCACAGCTAATTCGCTTCAAGTTCAATTTAGCCTCACATATGGCCAGCTTTACTGTTTGGTCTACCAGCTGACAATAAAGTTCGAAAACAACTGAAAACTAAAAAGGCACAACAACGAAACCTTCAAAATCTTCTCTTCCCATCTCTGACACTGACAGTTTCAGTCACAGGCATTGATTTCACTCACAGTTTTGCTATAAAATAACATCTTAGAGAACGCTGAACATAAACTACATCTCTACCAGGATGTAAACAATTTCTCATTTGCTTGTCTGGTCCACTTCAGTAACTGTACCTGCTCCTGTGGGGGGGAGCGAAACTCTTTGGTCTTCTTGGCAGTGACGGCAGCAGACATGTTGAGCGCCTGCATCAGCTCATTGTAGCGGAACTTCTGGTTGAACTGCAGCTTGGACACGAAGCTGTCGGAGAACGAGACGATGGACTCGATGCGGTGCCTCAGCTCGCAGTCGCAGAAGTAGTGCAGCAGCTCACACATCTGAGAAGAACAGAAACCACTTGATGAAATCCATTCAAAGAAATTAATTCAGCATCAAGGTTTCTCTTCATCATGCAAGTTGGTTTTTAGTAACTTCTGATATTTACAGTGCTGTGAGCTTTTTCTCATTATTAGAAACATTAGTATTCAGTCACTGCCTTGTTTCGCATTTATTTAGTTGCATTTCAGTAAGAGACAAATCATAAAAGCTCCAAACTACTGACAAATGAGGAACTACTGTACCGAATCAAATGCTGGAAAATAAGATGCGTAATATTTAAATGTAATTAAAATTCTGGCAGAAAAGTGATGAACTCTTTTATTTTTTAAGCAACTCTTTTTAATGTCATGTGTGAAAATCACTGAAATGTGTAAATGTTTTCATCACCTGGCGTTTGACAGACTCGGGCAGTGACTTCTCCAGCAGACCTTTAGCTGGAGATTTACTCTCCTTGGTCTCCTCTTCTCCCGCCTCCACGGCCTTCTCTTCATTCTTGCTCACCTCCTCCTTCTCCCCTGCCTCGGCCCCCTCATCTGCCTTCCCCTCCTCACCTTCCTTGGCTTCTCCGAACACATTGGGGTCAATCAGGAGCAGAATCAGCCTCACCTCCTCGCTGGTTAGGACTCCCATGATTAACAGCGTTCCGATCAGCTTCAGAATAGGGACGAACTGGTACTCGACGCTTCCACCCACTGGGTCTCGGATGTGCGTGCCTCCGCCCTGCACAGCCTCAGCCAGCATGCTGATAGCTTTCTCTTTCAGGATGATCAGAGGAATCTGGGGGCTGTGGAGGTACTGGTGGCGTTTGGTGTTGAGGATGCCGACGGGGGAGAAGTTGGCCCGAGGTTTGAGGGAGGTGCTCAGGCCGACGCCGGGAAGTGAGTGCCGCTTGGACTCATCTGGGAACAGCTTGATGGAGCGTGTCTCATCTGTCACAGGAATGATGAACTCATTGTTCATCATTAGGCGAGCCTCCTTTGCTGTCTCAAGATGGATGCTGGCAATGAGAAGAAGTATCAGAGCAATCACAGATGTCTTCCACCCTTGGCCAGTAAACATATCAGGAAAAAAAAAATTCAGCACTCAAGATTTAGCGTCAAAAAAGATCTTCCCTAAGTGATATAGATGTGCAATTAGTAGGATTTCTGCAGCGCCACAACATAAAATTACCATAATATACTGACAGGGCTGTTGATCAATACTCATGACTCAGCGATTATCCGACTAGCTGCTGAGATGCTGAGCTCTCAGATTCTTTGGGCTTTAATCACAATTTGGAAACGAAACTCTCCACCCACAGAGATGTTAACATCCTCCACTTACAGTAAGAAGTGCATATTCAGTGATATTGAAGGTAAACACTATCTATTAAAAGTAACAGGTGAAGTAATGGATGCTTGAGCCCAGTTAAGAATATCTGTACTTAAAGCTGACATTCACTACAAAAACATCACAGAGGAGGTATAAAGATTTATATGACAAATTCACTCTGTGGTCCTATGGGCTGCTCCATCACTTTCACAGAATATGATGATGAAGCTGGCATTGTAATAACTCCAGCACAGATCATCATGAGATTACAGTATATGATAAGTTGAAATATTGCCAACCTCATTCTCTTCTCTGTGCATGAAAGCGGACACTGTTTAACCACAGCAGAGAAAAGTTTTTTTCTTGAATCAGTGACGGCTACTATCCTCGTCTCATTAATAAATGAAATCCAAAACAAGTAAGTGGCAGTGCAACTAACACACCTGATGAGGACGTCATAGAAGCCCTCTCTCAGCATGCCAGAGAGGTACTGGTTGTCGATGGTGTAGAGGAGCTGTGATTGATCCAGGTGGCTGCAGAGGGCGTGAGCTACGCGGGTGTTTCCCAGGGCACAGAGGGCGCAGTACAGCTTCAGCGTGTGGTAATGGAATTTCCTCAGGTCTTCAAGCTCAGATAACTCCAGGATGTCCAAACACCTGGAGGGCAGACAGGAAAAGGATGAGATAATCGAGAAGCCAGGGGGCCGTTTTTACTGCAGAAGTACATACAAGCACACAAACCAAAAAATCAAAAGTCTCAAAAATCTCTAGTTGTCATTTCATTCATAAATAGTGTATAGAACAGTCTTGATGCACATAATTAACTAAATTATATATGATGAATAGAATAACACATGCAATTAGAAGAGATCATATACTCTAAATTATGGCTTAGAGTACTTCTAAACATATCTTCCGATCAGTTTAATTTTCTCATCTTTCTCACAACATGACAAATGAACAGTATATTTCATACTTGCAACTGGAAGCAAGAGAAGAAATTTATTTACAGACAACACCTGCACTTACAGCACCAGGGGGACTAGTAATCATCTTAATGATTGTGTTGGTAACTGTAATCAATTACCAAGGCCGTCAATGGATAACTTTTCATTTAGTAATGTGTATGAGATGCCCAGGCCAATTGTTCATCATGATTATAAAAACATCAAGGCAGCTCTCCTGGATGCCGTCCTGCCGACCTATAACAATTTTCAGGATAATGTAAGTACAGTGCGAGACAGAGCTAGTGTGAAACATAGAGGTGTGAGTCTGTGTATCAAAATCTCAAATTCCTTCCACCGTTTATCACTGCAGCGCACCTGTTCTCCTCAGGTATATGAACAGCCATCATCTGCAGCGGCTCCAGACACTGGACCACCCAGCCGTGCCTCTCGCTGACCCGAGCTGTCTCCACGTTGAGGAAGGTGTTCGGCATCCGGCTCCACAGCACGGCCACGATGGTCTGCACGTCCAGTCGTGGCGGGCACTGCGGCACTGGATTCCTGTGCTCACTCTTAAATATGGCTGATGAGAGCGGCATAGCATCCTGGGAAGGGAGGGAGCAGAAGGCAAACAGAGAGCAGAGAGAAAAGAGCATATTAATTCAAGGCAAACAATTTCTAACCTGTGGATGAAGCATGTTTAAGGACCCTGAGAGATGCTTGAGCAGAATAATGAAAGTCAACTTCATTAATATTTCATTCCCAAATTTTATTCTTGTATCATCCCAAGTAGTTTATACAAAAAAGTCTTATTACACCACCTATTATTCCCGGTGCAGATGGAGCTTAGTACAAAATTAATGATAACACAAAGGTCCTGTACTGATCAGTGAGTCAAAAAGAGGGTCAGTGTGTGACCTCTGAAGATGTGTGACATGAAATAAATTAATAAAAAGAATCCCCATGCTTATACTACATACTATATTGTATTCACTGTGCGGGAGGTCAAGTGTGTGGTGATGGTTATGAAATAAGTCAAGATAGAGATTAAAGCTGTGTAAAACCACACAACACTTCTATACACTGTCTTATGTTCAGTATTAAAGTAAGGAAAAGAAAAGCAAACCTTGATCTTGACAAATTCAAACTGGAAGAGGTTTGCGCTGGTGGGGCGTACAAACACGGCTGGGAAAAGCTTCGTATTTGGCTCCACCTGAAAATAGAGGAAGCAAAGTTACCCATTTTTCACCAACTTAATTCAGTCTATGTTCACAGCAGATTCATAGAAATACACCAAATAAAAACAAAAAAGTGATGGAAAACTGCAGTATGAAGGCTGTTCAACTGAACCCTGAATGAAATCTGTGATGATTGTCCTTTTATAAATACACTTTCAATACCCAAATCTGCAAAATGCACAAATGTAAGAGGGCATTTAACATCTAAACCTGTGGATTAGCTGGCATTTCAAATGCCAGTTCACTGAGTATTGACAACCATCATGGACAAAAGATTAATACAAAGAGGTGAAATACAACCAGCGCTTTGATGTGGTAACAGGACAAGAAGCTTTTCATCAGGATAAAAGCCTCTCAATCTCCTCAGGGGGCTTTTCTTTTAAAAAAATGCCGATTCATGACTCAAGTCAAGGAGTGAAAAGGAGACGAAAAAAAGGAGACAATAAGAAGAGGAGGAGACTTGGTTGATAGAAGTTTCCCAAGGAATCATTTTGATGTCTAGTCAGGGATTCAATACCATGCGTTAAAAAACTGAAATCAGCGCAACGAGGAAAAGATTACTGAGCAGATGTCTGTCTTTTGTTATGACTCTGGTATTGAGAACAGATGAGAATTCAGCTGTATAATTTCCTTGCTGCCTTTTCTGCGGGTCTAATTTACTGCAGTGCAAATTTGTTTACGCTACCTAGAAGGAAGACAGAAGGGAGAGACCTTTTCAGTGCGTGCAGGCCATATAAATATATCTGAGCGCGTGTCATCTACCCAGAAGATTTATTAGCACAAAACACTCTCAGTCTCTAAATGTAATAGTTATGGAGCTGGGAGCTGTGGAAAAGTAATACAATGCTTTTCTCTATGCTTTTCAGATGGATTGGAAAACAAAATGTGTGCACCATTTGACAGTAGGTATACAAAATAACACACAATCATGACTTGCACATCTATAAGTCTATGAGCCAGACTGCCCTTGAAGCTCTGTGCCCCACCACTGTGCTCTGTTATTCTTATTCACCTGATATGATGTGGGTAGCTCCTTTCCATTGGCAGTAAAAGAGACAAGGCCAGTGGCCAGGTCAATCAAACAGCCGATGTCCAGGTCAGAGTTGGAGCGGTTGGAGGAAGACGGGCCAATTGCGTCTGCTCCACACACCATGTAGCAGTTACTCCTCTGGACGCTGCAGCAAAACAAGTTAGAGGACAAACTTGGCATCCTCCATAAATCCAATGTGAATGTGAAGATCCACTGAGCAACAATGTATTTTCATTATGTGCCACATTCATCGATTCCTGTTGACTTGTGACTTCTCCCTCATTCATATTCATCCTGTTACACACAATGTCTTTGCTTTTCCATTTACTCCACTGAATACTAAAGGAGGAGGAAGACCAGCTGATAAAAAAAGGACGAGTCATGTCTCGTCTTTGCTTCGTCAGCTGAAGAATCAGAGTCATGCTAAGGTCAAATTATGGCTTACTGGAAACTTGTAAGTATACATTTTATTTATTTATTTATTGGGTGCCTGAGATTAATTATGGTGCGTCAATCATTTAATTTGCCTGAACCCCTGCATCTGAAAAAATAAATTGGATGTGATTGTAATATCCTTGACTTCCTTGAGACATCTGCATGATTTGATTTCCTTCTTGTATTGTTTTCATGAATGAACTAAAACACTTGTACGTTCACAGGGAGATTTCTCTTTAATACATGAAGTCTTAACAATGCACGTCGAAGGTAACAATTGTATCGTTATAAAATCATAAACGTGTTTATGAGCAGTATTTGTTCAAAATGTTGACATAAAATTTATTATGCAGATGATCAAAAAAGTTAATTAGATTAGCCATGTTTCATTTACAGAAATTTGCTAGTTCAGAAGAAAGAAGGAGACAAGGAAAAGGAAAAACAGCAAGAATAACATCATAAAACATTTTTGCCTGCAATAGTGTCTGGGTTTCTGCGCAGCCCAAATTGGATTCCCTCACAATACTACCACAGAGCCATTAATACATGTCCCATGTTATTACATCATTTTGCAGCACCCAGCGCATTCTTGGTATAACGACTCAGCCTAATAAGTTTTACTTTGAACTTTGCCTTAAGCGAAACTGGAGAAGTGTTGCAGGGAGGAAGCAAAAAGTGATGCAAGGGAAAGGAGACGTTATTATGAGAAATCTCAAATGTATCAAAAGAAAATCCATTTCTGAAAAACTGTATCCCACAGCATCTTTAGGGGCTCGGTAACAAAAATAAGAGTCACCCTTGTGGCCCATAACTGGTATTCAAACTTAAAGGTGGCACATATTCGAAATTCCCTGATATTCTCTGTTTTCCTTAGAGAACTGAATAAATCTGTTGCTGACTCTCCATCTGTTCTGCACTTTTCTAAATTTCATTTTCACTCAAGGTTTGGGAAAAAAAAAGAAAAGAAAACAGGGAGCTCACCTCTCATGGACTCGGCCCCTCTCATCTCCCAAGGTGACAGTGACCGTTCGCGTCTTGTTGAGGCTGAAGTTCTTGCTGTAGTAGTGATAGTCCGGTGTGACCCAGCCCACCCACACTGAGGCAGGGTCCTGTCCGGCAAACACTCTCACTGAGTGGTAGTACTGCCATTGAAAAGAAGAAAGAGTAGTATAAACGGTAACTCTTGTTGAACAGGGTGACCATTTACAATAAAATTTCTTCAGTTGACATGCATATCTGAAATTTAATGATTTACAGTTGTGATGCTTCCATAGTCAATAGATCCATCTTCTTTTGGAGGATGGCTGTAAAAACAGAAACACAGCAGCAGGTTTGTAGAGAAACAATATTCCATCATTATTCTTCATATTGCAAGCAGAGCAAAAAGTGCAGATTGCTGCTGAGACAATGTCTCGTTGATGTCTGACCTGAGTTTCAGTGATTCCTCCAGTAACTTGTCTGCAGAGTAGAACTCCACAGGCATGCTCAGTCTACAGTAAACCATGTCGTTGTTGCTGTTCTGGGTGCCAAACGTCTTGTGGGTGACCTTGAGACAGGGAGGGCTGTCCACTGTGCCATCGATCCTTGTCACCTGAGGAATTGAGTGAGTCAGAGCGAACCAAAAACCCAAAGGAGTGAAACAACACACACAACACCAAAGTGCCCAGCTGCCTCAGCTGTGCTGTTCATTATGGATACATTTGCATGCATAAATTAAGCCAGCAACTGTTACTACTACTGCTGCTGTGTGGAATTAATTAAAGTCTTTTTCTGGCTTTTTTTTTTCATTCTATCCTTAATGCACATCTTACAGTGCTGATAAATACAGTAAATATATGGAGAAAGAGAGATGGATATGACATGCAACAAAGTTCCCCAGCTGGAACAGAACCAGGGGTGTTGCAGTGAAAATGTATAAATGCAACTAAGCTGGATGCCAGCAGATGATGCTGTTAACATGCAGCCTTAATAATCAGCTGACAGAAAGATGAAAATATCGGAAATACTTTACCTCCACATGCATGTGGTCCAGGGGTATGTTGCAAAAGGTGGGCAGGCGCTTGCTGAACCACATGGTGATCTCCCTTTTCATGTTCACAGCAAAGGGCTCAAAGCCTTCCTGGAGACCACACATGGTGTAGTACTTAAAAGTACTGGCGTCCTTGCCCAGGTTCATACGGCCGATCTGAGACATCCCCATACTGCACACAGGGATGAAACCTGGACAGAGGTAGGGAACATTCTTGGGTTTGCCACATAGCAGGAAAGAAACAGCATAAGAACATACTGGTCTTCTCTGAAGTTTGCCTTGTCAGGCGGTCATAAAAACCTGAACCATTCTGCCCCTTTAGCTCAAAAGTAACTCAGATGTTACTCTAGAACTAATGGTGTAATTCATCTGTTTGCCCTCAAGAGGTACATTTAAATAGTCTGTTGACTTCACACACTCATGTAACCCAAGTATAGTTTGCAAACTGTCTACACAGCAGAATCCATCACATATAAACTATGACAATTAATTTTAATGACTTAGCTTTATTCCTATGCAACTGTCTCCTCTGTCCGGAGGGATGGTTCATTTACAGAGTAATGGGCCAATGCCAATGGACTTCATTAAACTGTACAATAATTAGCATTTTGTACTGTTTTTTTTTTCCTCTGCCTCATGCTAACTGACAAACAAACCCAGTCACACCTCTGGACACACTGTGGTGGAAACACGCACAGAATAAATGAATGAATTAACACTAAAGCTCGTAAGTACAGAGCCCTCACCGTCCTCTGTCTCAAAGTCAGTGAAACAAAGCTCAGAGCCCTTGCTGGTGATCAGGAGCTCTCCATTCAGGGTGAAAATCATGGATTTGTCCTCCATGTTGATCATGCAGCCAACCACGTCACCCTTTTTCCAAGGATGTCCAAAGTAGCGGCTGCCTGCATGCAAACGTCGACCCTATAGAAATACGAAGAAACAAATCTCAGTGTTTATAAACTGACTCATGATGCAATAGTGATCCAATATTTGCAAGATACAAGTTGTCCAATGTTGTCAAAAAACATAAAAACAATCGATGGTCAAATATATGAGCAACTTTTACACAAATATGGTGGACTGATCACAGTAGTCCTACATACAGTATTCCGATAGTTGTGTCCTTCAAAATGCAAAATCTTTCAAATAACTTGTGTCAATCATCTTTAAAAATCAACTACACATTACCCTGTATCCATCGAAAACAAAGGCTTGGTCGTCCACTCCCAGCTCCACGTCAGGTCTGCAGCCGGGTCTGGCCCAGCCGACCCTCATATCACCTCCACTCAGGGCTTCGAACTCAAAATACCACTTCCCTGTTTTCACTGCATATGTCTGCTCTACGCGGAAGAAGCGAATGGTCTCGATGCTCTGATCGTCCACCACATGGACGGCTACAGGGAAAAATATGTGATACTATGACTTACTAAGGATGTTGAGCACATGGGTCTGAACATTTCATTTTAAACTATCTACTAGGCAAGGAATTCATTGTTTATGTGAAATCAGTGGCAGCAACAGGGTCTCACCCTCCTGGTCTGGGGGGTCGATATCATATCCATATCCAACCATAGTCCTGATGGCCTCTCTCAGACTGTCTCTGTTAGACTTCTTAGTGCGTTCGTCCAATAAAGCATATGGCACCAGACGAGGGTTACGTCTGCTTTTCAAATCCTGACACAAACCAAGAAAATAATAATTCAACAGAGGAGGTATGTTAGAGACTATAGACAATTACATATGTACAAATAAAACAAGAAAAGGAATCCAGGAGAGGTTTTCATTGTGAATTGTAATTCATTGTAAGTGTTAAGGTAATCAACATTTCATCACTGTTTACTGTTTTCATTTACCTGCTGGATGCCATAGGTCCATCCTTGTTTAATTCTGTCTTTGGCCCACACGTTGTGTGCATTCTCGGCCAGTTTATCAACTAGAACCTCCTGACCTGCATTCAGTTTCACATCAGAGAGGTCCAGTGGCGCAGGCTTATATCCATTAGACATCATGTAGCTGCAGATAATACAACACAACAAAATGGTGAAGACAGAGGCATCACTTCCACACCACTTCAACACGAGGCAGAATTTTGGTCACATATAACATTAACATTAACAGAATAACAAATTGTATTATTCTTATTTTGGTTTGCACCATAGTAATATTGAAAACAATTCATGTGATATAAATTAGCACATAGCAATGTGTCGTACTCTTTGGGTAGTTTGATTTTCTTCAGATCGTCCTCAGCGTGAATGTTGACCTGGGCAACATGGCATCCCAGTGCCAAGAGGGTCCTGAGGACAAGAGAGAAATATGAATTGGAAAATGAGATAAAGACATAATGATATCAATACTCAAGCCCCATTACACTTTGTTAGAGGACTATGTTTCATCCTCACACCAGCAAAATCCATTGGGAGACTGCTACATTTTTAACACAGGTCATTAGTCACTGATAAATCGCAGTCAATCGATAGAGTAACACACTGAACAGCAGTCAGGCTGTGTGGATCCATGACAGCTGGTAGTAGTATGTAATTGACAAACTCCATACCCGGGTGAAGCTCACTGTAACAGGACATCGCTTCACTGAGCCAAGCCAAATGTTTTTACAGTGAGATGACTCAGTAGTTGGCTCAAATAAGCGTGGGACCCGAGATTTCTGAAAAAATCAATACTGGACTTCACTCAGAAGATGCAAGTCATTACAAGCTCTGCTTTAATCTTAGCCTTAATCTTCTCTCGCACAGCATTCTGCAAGGAGCAGCAGCTATTCCACAAATAGCTAATTGGATTATTTAGCAAACTGCCTGGCCTTACTTTAGTGTTTCGCTGGACATCTGCAGGTTGTAGTTCCTTTCAGTTTCAGGCAGCTTGGTGAAATCCACAAGGCAAGGGTGCTGCCTCTTGTTGTCATCACGAACCTGAAGAGAGCAGCTGGGCATCATCACTGTGCATTTCATCTCACAGCAGCATCAACTACACAACAACAACAACAACAACAACAACAACAACTGGTCTCCTTTTCTTTCTCTCGCTCATCTTCTTTTCTTTTCTATCAATTACTGTTACAGATTTAAAAGGAAACAAGGCCTTGGAAGTAAATATGATTAAACGCGACTTGATATTCAGAAAGTAAAAATACTGAAACAGCAGCTGCATCTCTTTAAAGTGGATGTTGGCGGATTCATATTGGATTGTTTTCCACTTGGACTACCTCAAGCCTCAGGTGTTGATTTTTTAATGAAACTGAGACAAGCCTGAATAAGCTCAGGGAAGAGAGTCGCAGTGGCGAGAGGCTCAGCTGTCTGTGAGAGAGAGTCGACTGTGAGAAATTTACCGCTGCGCCCTGACTCTCAACAAAACGCTGCCAGTGAGCGTTTCTTCTGATAATGAACTACTGTTGACAAAGATTAAAAACAACTGAGGTCCACAAAAGGTATGAGCAATATATGCTAAGGCCAAGCACTCACATGGAAAAAAATGAAGCCATATCCAAATTTATTATCCTCCACTGCCAAGTATCTGTGACTTGTCCAAAGAGGCTTCTTTCTTGGATTCAGTACAACATGACTTTGAGTTCATAAAGGCTTGTTACAGCAAAATTAACTAAAACATTTGGGTCCAAACAGCTGTTGGTATTTAAACTATAGGACCTGGGTGAACCCCCTCCCTCCTCCCTTTAGTGCAGCTCTATCCTAGACTTAATTAATGTGGATGTCATCCTTGTGGAGGGTGAGATGCTCATTAAGTTTGTTAAATGTCCACTGTGGCAAGGGCCTCAGTGGAAATGATTCTATGATAACCACTACAGTACAAAAGAGGCAGAGTGTGTGATTAGACTAACAGTCCATCGGTTCTGCAGTGACCAGGCAGAGTGACTGACAGTGAAGCAATGAGGTAGAGTTAGAGAGAAACAGTGAAGACATGGGGGATTAAAACACCTTCAGGTGTACTGGGGATTAACATCAGTTAACCAGCTGACCCTCAACAACATCTTTGAGCATCCAATTAAAAAATGAACAACGTCCCATCTGACACACAGGCTTAATAATCACAGAATCGCTTGTGTTGCACCACCCAGATTTAACATTACAGACTGTCGTCAACATGGAATATTTTAAGATGTTTTTTAGTTTTATCTCAAAACTAGAAAACGTACATATTTAAATGCGATGTTTTATGTTTGTTATTGTTTGTGGTGAAAAAAGAAACCTCTATTTTCTGCTCTGGTGCATAAGCATCAGTTTATTTTATTATTTCCTGAGCTGTGCTTGCTGATTTCTTACAGCTGAGACACATTAACTTTTGGATGTGCAGTGACATATAAATGTCCAGGTGAAAGACACCAGTTATTTTGTGGTAAATGTCATCCATCCCTCCCATCTAACTTCCTATAGTTCCTTTCCTTTTCAATACAGGAAACCTGTTAGTGAGACTATACTCTACTCGTCTTCCTAAATATTGCTTGGGATATTTAAATACATTTCAGTGATAATTTCTGAGCAGCCTTTAATAGGCTGGTCTTTTTATATTGTTTATCACAATCTTAAAACCACAGTCAAACCCTGAGTACATGAGTTAATGGCACATTAACATGCAATTTAGTGGAGAAGGCTGGGGTTGACCTTTGTCACTCAACATTTCCAGACACACCCAGTGCGTTTTGTATTGAAAGTGGTGGTGAATAGCAGGTTTACCTTGCCGTAGGTCCAGCCCAGTTCAATCTTGTTCATCGCCCACAGTTCATGGATGTTTTCTGCCAGCTTGTCCCGGACATTGTCCAGGTGAGGGGGAAGAACAATCTGCAGAGAGAGAAGGGAAACAGATGGTGCAGTTGGATGATAAAAAATGCAAATGGGCCAACAAATTAAAACTGCTCTATTTTTTTCCTGACTATGCAATTCTTACATTCCTGGGGATTGTGCATACTATCATATTATCTTGGCTTTGTTTAACTGTAAACTACAGAAAAAACAATTCTGCAATTATGCCTCTCAGTCCCTAAAGCCCTGAAAATTATATAAACATAGTAACATAAACTGAATGAAACCCAGTGGTTCAGACTAAAAGATTTATTTTCTTTCATTTTCTCAGAGGAGAAGCCGACAAGCAACAGTGGTGAAGTACAGACCATCATTAATACTGGATGTGACTGGTAAAAACTTTTTGAACTTAGTATCTACACCTGGCAGAGAGACTGGTAGCAGCAGGTGCATGGATGTTATTCCTTTTTGAAACAGAATTCGTAAATCTTATCCTCACCTGGGTGGTATCGACGGGAGTGGGGATGAAGGAAGCCTGAGAGAGGAACTGCGTGGTTCCCAGCAGATCACGGACCCCCTCCAGGTCTCTCTTGTACTCTTTCACAGGCTCCACATGCATCTTCTCTTTGGGCAACAGCGCCTCATAGCATGGAGAGTAACCAGCAGGCGGCAGGAACTTGAAATCTCCATGGCGCCCACCCAACAGAAAACGGACCCTGAGATGAGAAGTTATATAACATTTAATCATGTTACATAACTCTACTCTGACTCTTCACTGTGGGTATGTAAGGAATGTCTTTTTACTTACTTTTTCAACAAACTTTGAAACCAGCACTTTATTTCTACCCAAACACAATGTCAACAAACAGCACTCCATCTCCATCATTACATAATAGCAGGGCTGCAGTAAATGCTCCCAATGGCAGGGATTATTTCCTTTTTTACGCTGGCATCAATTTTTCTTTCTCAAAATCAGTTTGTACTTTGAAACAGATAAAATTAACCTGAGTGAAGTTTTCAAGTTTATTTAACGGTCTCCTAATATTCACTGATTGGAGGTCAAATAAAAAACACTATCAAACCACAATTACATCACATCACACAAGTACTGAAGCAAAAATATAAATAAAACAAGCCTCTCTGTTGGAAATGCCTCTTCATATTGTTTCCTAATTATAAATTCAGAGCCTTACTTGACACCTGCAGAGAAGCTGACCACGGGGAAGAAGAATCCTTCTGTATTGAAGTCCTCGAACATGCCCTGGACAGGCTGCCCGTTGATCCTGAAGGACATGCTGGGAGCGCCCAAATCCAGACAGCAGCTGACCACATCATCTGAGTTCAGCAGGTGCTGGTTAATGGAGGCCACGGCCCTCGGGATTCGACCTGCACAACACAGGGCAGGAAAACAGAGGGACGATAGATGGCTGTTAGAGCTGCAAAGTCATAGTAAATGTAGGGCAGGATGATGGGCGAGGACAAGAGAGGGGAGCAGATATGGGTGATGAGTGCTTTAAAATGGCTGACATGAAATGGATGAGAGGGAGTGATGGGTCTTTCAGTAGATTTAGAAAGGTAGGAAGCTGAAATTGGTGTTATCCTTTCAGGGTGAGCACAGAGACAAGAGGGTATTCAAAGGACTTACAGCCTAATGCACCAAACAAAGAGTTGGACAAATGAATATATACTTCTGACTATGTATCCCCCTTGCATAGGCTTCTCAGTGTTCAAGTGCAGCCCAAGATGTCAGACATGTGAGTCGAAATCCTTAGAGAAAGTATAGTACGTGGAGAAGTGAAAGACAGAACTTCTCAAAGGGAAGAGTCAGACAGAGGTCTGATGGAAAAATTTTATATCAGTGTCGATGCTCTGAAAAAACAACCCACAGAGTGGACAAAGTCCTTCCAAGTCCATTAGACTATCTTTTTGAATTGTACATAAAACATACTTGGGACTGTTTCCCTGCAGTTGTTTGTGTGGACTAGTCAGTTTTCATACAACACAACAACGCTCACATGACATTTTGATTTAAGTGTTGATACACTGTGTTTATGCCAGGGAAGATGAGATGTCATCCTTTTTGAATGGAGCCCCGCCTAGTTTAATCCAGAATATAGAACAACATACATAAATCTGTCATTTGGAAGAAAAAAAAAACATCTCATACCAAGAAACTGTTTGGTTTTAGAAAGCTTTAAATGAAAAGTTAAGAACCACTAAAATTACAATTCTGGTGAAGCTATACAAACACCAGCTGCACCAGATTGGTGATACTGAAATGCCTACCTGACCATAGGTGAAGTCCATCAAAGCTGTAGGAGTATAAGTCATCCCCGACACCATTGCCTCCCCACCCCTCTCCTCCGCCAGGGTACGGAGCGTACCCTTTAGTGTTGGCCCAGCCCACCCTCAGGTGAGTCGGCTCTCCAGTGACAAAGTGGTCCACCTGATCGATCACCAACTCAAAATACCACTTTTTGTACTGAGCTGAACCTTCAGCCATGCCCAGGAAGATGTTTGGTCTCATGCTGGAGGATGAAAACAGAGGATAAAGAAGCTGTTGTGATGCTGTAGTGGTAGGGGCTCTAAGTAAGACAGTTATTAAAGGATATTCTATTGAACCTAAAAGGCACACTTCCTTATTTAGTCCCTAACAGTGGGCCCACTAACCTTCTCCTTAAGCCATTTAAAATGTTAAAAATGTTTGAGCCAATATCTATTTCAAAGTTGATAAATATCAATATATGCATCAACATATTCTTCACCTCTGAACATCATTAACCAGTCGAGTCTGAAGCAGCAGGTCCCTTTTAGGAAGAAGGTTGTCACAGATCAGATTCTGATTGGCTCTCACTGCCACTCCATTACAAACACAGAGAGAACACAACACATCCAGAATCTGAAAAACAAGAGAAAACACTAGGTAAGGCATGTCTATTAGTCTTTTGTTATATGGATCCAAGTGTATTCACTGACCCCAGCATGGGGAATCTGCACCTTCTTTCTCATTTACATTAAGAGCTACTCAATCAGAGTCTCTGTAGGCTGCAAGGCTTGTAGCATAGAGACTGTGGTAAAGTGCTCTCAAGTCGACAGGGCTGTAGACTTCCACCTGTCACTCATGACCAACAGCTGTTGTTTACGAGGATGCCCTTTCATGCCTGTACAATTTACGGAGTAAATATTAAGAGTCTGTGACACTTAATGCTGCATGTAAAACACATGGCTGGAATGACAACAAACACAAAGCAAACACAAGTCATTTAATATGTGGCCTCATTCACAGCCATGACAAACATGTAAATGAACTGAATTAGTTCGTCTGAACTGATATGTACTGGGCTTAGCTTTTGTTGCTGTCACCCTGTAGAGGGGGAGAGAAGGATGTGGAAGCTCAAAAAAAAGGCTAATGTCTGTTTTGTCTTCTGGGATTGCACTTGAACTCAAACAAGAATAAAATGCAAAAAAAAAAAACTCACTCAAATACGATTTGAATTACAGAGAAACCTCGTGAAAATTCCCTGCAGACACATTTACATATAAAAATATTGCTGAAATGGTAAGTGCCATGGGAAGCTTTGTACAAGATATCTGTATTTTGAAGCTAAGTAGGACATATTTTGACATACTGAGGCAAACTTTGAAGTTCTTCATCCTCTCAGCTCTTGAGATAGGAATCTTAAAACTGTCAGCTAGTCCCACACTTTGGTCCGGAGTAAAATATCTCAGCTTTTCAATTCAAAGTATTTCCTAATGACTGATATTATAAGTAAGCCATGCATGATGATAAGTCAGAATTTATTGTTTTAGGTTAATGTAACTTGCTGGAGTTAGCAGCCAAGACTATTTGTTTGGCATGGTGATATTGTTGATCTTGGTATCAATGACAATGTATTTATACTGTCTACTTACAGAAGTCTAAAAGAAATTGAAGTCAGCAACGATTAAATCTGAAAGATACAATCAGCTAATATTTATATTACTGTGCTCATAGTTCTGCCCACCTTGTGGTTGCGTCCATGCTTGTAGAGCAAAGAGATGATGGATTTAATGTGCCCTCTCTGGATGATGTTCAGAGCCTCTGGGCTTTCTACCAAGATACAGTGGAGGACTTCCAGGATTCCTAGAAGGTCACCCAAAATATTTGTTATCATCAGAACAAATCTATATCAAACAGATTAGATCTTAGCCTCAGTCGACCAAATTTCCTCTTTCAACAGAGTGCTCAAAAAGTAGCGTTTCTCATGATACCTGAGGATGATTCCAGTCGCTCCAGTTTGCTGATCAACCAGTCCAAGTTGCGGGAAAACTGGGTGCAGTTGTTCCTGTTACCCCGAATCAGCGAGGCTGAACAAAAGGCAAAGATTTCACAAGGTTTACTGAAAACACACCTAAGCTTTAGCAAATCAGAATCAGAATCAGAATCCTTAATCAATCCCTTGCAGGAAACTGTTAAAAATCATGAATGTGATATGATTAAAGGTGTAAAATCTTATCCAGGCCACTGACAGGAATGGAGGTCGGAGACACCTTTAATGAAAAGCAGTCCACCGTTTTCCTGTGAACATTAAGTCTGACATTTTGTCTGACATCTTTGATCCACAGGTAGATATTAAAATTCATTAAATCCCTCAAACCACCTGACATCTATTTATAATGAAGCCTGTGTGATTGAAAATACATGTGATAGACTCTGAAGCTACAGTGAAGTCATGAATTCTATTCTCTATGAAAAGTTGAGGTGTGTTTCTTTCTGCCATTTCTCTGTCACCGTGGTGACATTAGGCAGCCTCCTTATTACTTTACTGTCTCATTTTTCACCATTAGGATTCAGGGACACAAGACAGATAATACCCATGAAACAATTTAACAGCACTTTATGCTGTAGGAATATTGATGGGTGTTGAATCCTTTTAATTCTGGCTTTTCAGGAAAGCTGTCTTTCAGTATAAAGCATTGGTGCGGCCATGCCACAAGGCAAGGGCAACATTCACTGTGCAGGATGTGAATGTGGAATTAAAAGTCACAGACAAAGAGGAAAACCTGAGGCTACACTGACAACAGATTTCAAATTATGGTTACATTAGCATACATGGTGAAATAGAAGACAGAGGTTTTAGGAATAAAAAATTCCTACAACATATGAATGAAGGAAACCAAATGTGAAACTGTTGGTTTCTGAATCCAGTATCAAAAAACTCATCTCATTAAAAAAAATCCTGCTGGTTCTACGACCAAAACATGGAGATTTTCACATGAATAAATCATATTATATTGATTATAATAATTTGAAGTCTTAACTGCTCCCGAATGTCTACACTGTGACCATAACACCAAGGACTCTTTTTCTATGACCATGGTGATGACCATGCAAATGCAATAATACACTGTAAGATATTGGGTTGGTTATCCCTAAAACAATACAATTATGTGCTCATGAAAACTGAATTTCCTCACGTGCTCATAATTTAATAGGTGAGCTAACCCTGTGGATAAACTCATACTAAATAACGACATTGTATTTTACTTTAAAACACATCAGCAGAGTTATTATGGAGAGCAGAGGAGGTCAGGCCAGCCAAGGGCGCTGCACAATTCATCACACAAAACCCGACTGCCTTTCCATCCTTGTGGGTGACCCCTCCATGGGGAAGGCTAGAGTGTACTCCGCAGAGTGCATTTGTGGGTTTTGGGCGTGTATGTGTAATGTGTGTGTGTGCATGTGGGAGTACATGCTGGGGAGGTGATGATGAATATAAGGGCAGTCAAGGTGAGCCGAGGGGTAGCTGTTGATGGGAAAGCGCCATTGACAGCAAAACAAACTACCCAAGAAAAAAGCTGTCCAAAACAAAACTTTTCAGGGTCAAATCTTTAGTATTCATAACTCAACACTGGCTGAATGACAGAGCGGAATAATGCCAGCACCTGTGATGGCTGGCATTTTGTTAATGATGCCATCATTTCTTCAAATATTCAGCTGGATGCTTTGTAATGTGTCCACACTGCTTTGAGAGTAGGATGTGACCTAGATGGAAGGCAGGGAAGATTACACAAGAAGTATACAAGAAGGCTTTCTGTTTTTGCTTCCCTCTCCTCTCCCTTGTCACAAATAATAACAAATGAATGTCATGTAAAGGGCTGTTAGCAGCTGTGAACTCCAGATGTCACATACAGAAAACAATGGGAGTGAAGGGAGGACATGGAGAAGTTAGGAAATAAGAAAGGAGGAGAGGAGGGTAGAGTGTGTGGAGTGTGAAGTGCGAAGTGTAAAGGCGAAGAGGAGGATTCAGTGAAGACACTGAGGGAAGATTAATACTGCATGTCTACCCAGGGTCAACAGCAGACAGTGCTGACAGAAGATGTGGATATTTCATGTGATCCATCGCTCAGGCCTGCTTACCCAGGAGCTCATAGAGGAGGTTGAGAATGTCCTTCCAGGCAGCGCCCGCCTCCTCCCCAGCCATCTCTCCAAAGTGGGCAGCACTGTTGTAGAGGTTCATTCGGTCAATGCATTTGGACAAGAGGGCCAGCATCCCCTGAGAAAATAAGGAAGCAATGTTACTGGCATAAATAATCTCAGACTCCGCTCAAGACACCAGAAGCATATCCCATAAACTGCCATCTGAACTGAAGTTCAAATATCTCAGCTTCAAATCAACTTGAGCTTGATGCCACCACGTGACCCACTCTCACCTCCTCTTTGAAGAGGTCTTGGCGTTTGATGAGTGAACGGAGAAGACACTGTTTCTCCTCATGCTCCAACTCCGAGTCAGGCTGTTTGAAGTACTCGATCAGATCGTTGAGTGTCTGCAGTACCTCTTCAACGTACCCAGCCACCGCTGTGGACTCGCCCGCTGCAGTGCTGTCCAACGCTCTGGAGGGAAGAATGAGGAAGGTCAAAACCTAACAAAGACTAAACAAGAATTTACACTGTGTTTTGGTTTCATGGTCCCATCATTACTTGATGAAGTTGGTGAAGAGAAACGTGGTGTTGCGGATGATGCGTGCGGCTCGGGACTCCTCATGCTGGCAGCGCTGCAGGATCAGCCCATCATCCATGTGGCCTTCAGAGTGTAGGCAGGCCTAGACCAGGAAGCAGGAATACGCATTTAACTGTCAACATCCTGAATTAAATCTATGTCGCCAACAGGTGGATGATAAACTTTAAAACCCATTTTTCCAGCAAATAAATTTAAAGCAAGACACATAAAGACACCGTAATAATACCCAGGACGTAATGTATACATGAGAGGTGTGTGTCTCCTGTAGCTTGGGTGTCTACATCACCACTGCTCAGTGAAACCTGACTCACTGTAATCAGACAGCATAATCAAGAAGAAGGAGCTGGTGAGAGAATACAAGTGTAGACTGAGCATCACCTCCAACACGTCAGGTGCATTGGCGCATTGCCAAGGCTGCAGAGACTGCCTGGCACCGGCGCGAGGTGGCGTTCAATGTCCCTGGAGACTTGCCCAGTGATGAGCAGTTTGTGTGCCGCCCTAATCCCCCCACGTCTCACCCAAACTAACTGTCACCCTCTGCATGGCCCATTATCACATTTAAATGGGTTGCTACATCATTTACGCTGGACAGGTGGGCGTCGGGGGAGAGGAGCTGTGTCAAGTGTGTCCAGGGTGGACAATGTTTTCAAGTAAGGAGAAAGATCAATATTTGCCTGGGTGGCTGACGTGTTTAAATGGCCATGTAACACACTGGTTTAACTGGGCGTGATTTACTACCTTGTACATAGACTTCGAGGCGCCACAAGAGCAATAGCAAGCGATCCAGACCTTACAGTTAAGATATAGGTGCACTGACGACAGATATGATATACATAGTTATTTATATCACTATGCAAGACCACAGAGATTGATTCTTAAATTCACAACTGGACACTTTCTGTCTGATGAGCTTGCAACATTTACTGAGGACCACAACTTCACCCCCCCCCCCCAACTTCCCTGTCTGTCTCTATCAGAATCAAGGTGAGAAAAATAGTAATGATCCTTTTTCTAACAGTTGCATGGAAATCCATGAGGTTGAGTACACATGAAGGTCAGTGCAATGTGAGCTTCAGAATAAAAGTTTAATTTACCCGTCTTTTCAGAGGTCCGAGGCGAGACGACTTTGCATCAGGCGCCAGGTAAGACAGCCACAGTCCTGTCGCCATGTGCATGATGAAGCAGACGGAGTCTCCATACTTGATCTCTGGTACTCCCATGCCATCGATGTCCCTCTTTGGGCCTGTGTCACCCTTTTCCTATAGTGGTCACATTGAGAGGCACAAACCCACACACAGAAAGGAAGCACATGCACACACAGACACACAGGCATGAAAATGAGACAAATGAAGATATATTGTGATTAGATAATAATCAGAGAGGCAGGTTGAGGAGAGTGCATTCATTGCTCTGCCGGGAGGTTGCCGCCAGCCTCATTAGCTCTGCTACATTTCTGGCTCAGGAGAGATGGAGCAATGCAGCCAATTGCAGTCGACAGCTAGTAGCAGGAACATATTAATGCCAATGTTCAACATGACAAAGTACTGACCTTTTTAGCTACAGGAACCAACTGCTACTAGGTTGCGTATAAAAAGCGTGGAAGGAGAGAGTTTCAATGTACTACAGTATTTTTATTTTTCTAAAACAACATGAAACCCCAGTAATCCTAAAAAGCTGGTGGGTCCTGCGGGAATAGTGATTACTGAGGGCAATTACACTTTGTTGTCAGGCGTGAGATGGGTTAGAAAATTGAAGCGTCAGAAGTGGACAGCTCTCAGGGGGATTTTATACTGTACCTGTTGTAGATAAAAAGGATATCTACAGGGACACAATGGTGCTCTGAAGGTGACTCATGGCATTGTGCTGTTTATGTGGCTGCAGCTCTTCCAGGGCAGGATAATACTGTAGGATTACTTAGGCAACAAAAAGTAAATCCAGGGAATCAACTGTAGAGATGTTCAAATAAAGGCATTAGCCTGTTGTACTGGGATTTATCCAGGTCTAATTTTGATAGACAACAGAGGAGGAAATAATTGCCTCATTTTACATTAAAATTATTATGACTCAACAAGACAGCAAGAAGTCAAGTCACCTGCATCGAAACTGCACAATCTACAAGTAAACAGAACATATCTGAGCTTCAGTGAATTATCTATTTTCAGTCTGAATTTCAAGTAAGCCATGTGCCCCTGTCTCCTTTCTCAGAGTTATTTTTGGCATCGAGACTTTATTTTTGGAATGCATGCTATTAAAACAGAAGAACTGAAACACCCTCAGAGTGAGGGAGAGAGAGTTCAAAAGAAAAAGGATGGATAATTAGGAGAAAGAAAGATGCAAAGGCAAATGAAGAACACAAAGATGATACCCTGAAATCCCTCCAATGGATTACATTGAATCTTAATACTGTAGTTGTGATAAAAGTGTCCCATCCCTTCCTAATTGAAAATGGCTATAACCCAGCCAGCAGCAATTAAGCCAGTTGACAACATGAATGCTTGCTCCAGCATTTACAGTGCTGTCTACTCAGCAGCTGTGAAAAGGTCAATTTGTGGTGGCGAGCCATGAGCTCACTGAGAGTTTACAGCCCCATCTCAGGAGTCTGTGATGAAGTGGTCAGATATTTTGAATCCTCTTTTAATGAGGTAAGTCGACCAAGAGCATTTATTTACATTAACACCCAGGGGCAGCTTTCTGGTGATGTCTGCCTTGCTCAAAGGGCACATCAGTGCTGGCTATAAAAATAGAATAATTAAATTACAGCAGTATAGGGATAGAGAGCACTAACCTTGGAGATCCTGAAGCAGAAGGCAGTGGCTGTGGTGTCAGACATTTCTCGGTCCTGCAGGACTAGTCCACGGTCCTCAGTCAGGGCCAGGTAATGGCCAGTAGAGAGGTGACGTAGCCTGAAGGGCTGGCCCCACCGGATGTGGCTACCGCTCCAACTAAACACAGAGTGACACAAACTTTAGATACAACACGAGACTCACAGGACCGCATTCAAGGTCTTTTTAATGGTACAGTAAAGTTCCTGTTTATATACAGTAACTGTGGACCAGACGTCCTTCTTTTTTGTTTGAAGTCACACTGGCAACGCTATTTCAAAAATAAAACATAACTACAGCTGGGGCAAGTACATAAGTAAGAAAGAAATTTGCTTTTACAGATGCAGTAACAAAAGTACTGTTAAAAATTCCTCCCTGAGCTGAAGAGGGAGAACGTGTGCCTCAACAGATGCACCTGCGCCATTTCAAGGTGTACAGACTCTGACAGGCAGTCCCAGTGAGAGCTGGCAGACGATGCCAGTGGGGGGGGTTGCGTGGGTGGCCAGTTAAAGAAAGGAAAGAGAGGAAGAAGAAGCGAGAGGAGCATAGACACACAGACAGAAGTAGACTGAAAGGGATGGTAAACAGAAGCTCACTCTCTGAAGGACTCTGCCAACTAATTTGTGGTGACAGCTCAGAGCAGAGGGAGGTGAGGATTGTACATCACCTACAGTACTGAAGCTGTAACATTCACATATAAAGAACCAACCCTTTTTATTCTTCACGGAGAGATCCCACTGGAAAAAGACAACTTCCCGGTTGTATTTCTGAGAGAAAGCTATATCAGGATTTCTACGTTATTGACTGTATTTTATTCAGCATGTGTATGTGTGTATTTGAGTCTGATCTCACCTGATCCTGAGAGGCTCCAGTCTCCACAGGGATCGGGCCCTAGACGCTCCCTTACCCGCCTCGTAGTTGACGATCCTGCAGGCAAAAAGACGGGGGGGGGGGCTGCTGTTATTTCTGAGTCTTTCAAGTCACAGTGGAAATAAAATACCTTCAAGAGTTCCTACTAACTGCTGCTGCTGCTGCTCTGGCACAGGGAGCACCAACACTCCTAAAGCATTTGGACAAGAAGTTCTTCCATGGTTGATTGACATCTTGCAGTATATTCTATTTACCTCTCCTTGATCATTTATTTATTAATTTACACAGGAGCTACGAGCCATATATTGTTGTTGCAATGTAATTTTTTCAGAAGTACCTTAATCCATGTTTGAACAACACTTGGGCCCTGAGTGACTGTTCCAGAAAAACACAGCATCTCTCTTTTTATTATCTCTAAAAGTACTTCCTGAGTTGTTGTTCAGACTTTTTAAATACTGACTTCCTGGTCACAGCACATCTTGGCTAATATTTAATTTAATTACTGAGCTCCAGTAATTACTACCCACTAACCTCTGCTCCTCCTCGTTCTTGTCCGCTCCAGGGATAGTCAAGCTCTCATCATGCCCATGACAAAGACGCATCACATGTCCACCAATTAAATACCCTAGTAGGACAAAAAACAGAGGGATATTTTTACTTATTGTATTCTTATTCTTCTTATTTCTTCTTTGATTATGCAGAAATTCTTCATCATTGGTTTATGGTTGTTCTCAATGACACAGTGCAAACATGTAAATGTAAAGACTACAACCTAAAAATCTTAAATGATGTGAGTTTTTTGAAAGCTGGTTTTCTCTGGAAATAATGTAATGTGAGCTCTTGTCTTAACTCTGATGACTTTTTCCCTATCATTTACATATGCAGAGGATTATTCGATGTTAGAGAGCCACAAAATTTGACAACATTTAAAAAAAATCTATTTAAATGGATAAAAGTGGATAAAACACAGCTGTTACTGTGGTTGCTGCTGTCATGAACTTGCCTACAGCCATGTTGCCTGAGGAGCAGGTCGGCTGGACGTTCCACAGAGTCTGCATGAAGGAGGCATCCACCTGGATGTTGCCATTGGAGATAGAGAGGTGCTGCAAGAGAGGGGCAGGTTACACAGGGCTTCAGACAGGAGGGTGGAGACAGCGAGTAAAGCAGTTGTGTTTACAGGAGGGAAATATAGATAAACACTGAGATTCAGCAATTCTGCACAAAAGTGCGAAATGTCCCAGATTTGGCATTTTAAAAGAGATTAAAAAAAAACTTGTCTGTCCTCTTGGGCTGCAGTGTTATAACACTGTGGGCTAAAAACCACTGCTGCATCAGTGTTTTTCTTTGCAGCAATGTACAGATAAAACTCCACAATAATTCCCTCCAGCAGAATCTCTTGGAGTGGCTCCCATTTTCCTACAGGCTGGGTTCAGAGGCGAGTGGAAGCTTTAAATGATCCTGGCCTTCAGCTACTGTACATCATCCACATCCAAGATCTGATGTGCTGATTGGCTAAAATATGTAAAAACTGCACAGCATACCCAGGATTTCAGTGTAATTTTTCTTACATGTTGACATATGTTGTGCATGCAACCACCGAGTGGATTATGTTGTGTATAGCCTAACTTTTTGCTCATTTTTTCCCACTGTCCTGATATTTGGGCATCACTTGAACACTAGACGCAGCACAAAAGGAAACTGCTGACACAGTTCAGCCAAACTGGACACAAAGAGACATAGCAACAAACGCCCCCACGCCCTACAAAGACAGTCTGTGATTGTTCACAGTAATTGAACACTGATTACTTTTGCCCGATTCTCTGCATGCCATTCTTCAACAGCTGATTTTTTCTGTCGGGCCAAATCAGGTGAAGATTTCCCATTGGAAAAGATGAAAGTCTGGCTCTTGGCCAGTTTTTCTTTAATTGCACATTTCCCTCCCTGAGGGGCCAGGGCAGCCACTGGAAGCTAGTGCTCCTCACTCCTCTATGCCTGACACGTCTCTGCCCCTCCCTTTTGCCATTCCTCTCTGCCTCTTCTTCTCCCTCTCACTTCTCCCTCGAAAATCCCCCCTCTCCTCTCTCTTCACCAAGTAAGTTAATTGAGGTCGGGTGTATAGCCATGCATAAGGGAGACAGCATTAACTCTAAGCTCATCAGTCAGATGGATGCCTTCCCAAAAATAATTTTTAAAAAGAAAATGCACAGGGGGGCTTTACAGGTAATCAGATTTCCATTACAGATAGCTGAATAAAGTTTTAAGGTTCTCTCCTTGAATTGCCTTGTCACTCTGAAGTTGGCTGGAGTGAGACGGCTATCAGAACTATCTGACAGCTATGAAAGTTTGCAAAGTGCCTTTTGAGACAGACAGTGAACCAAAGCAGATAACTCCAGCTATGTGGGGCTAATAACCTGGAGAAATAACAACCCTCCCTTTTCACATTTAGTGCATAGTTCAATTCTCGGTGCAAGTTTACAGGCAGTCAATTTTATTTGGCATAAAAATATTTCGCAGCCCAAAAATAACAACGACAAGGTGAATAAGGTGAGAACTGACAAGGAAACCTGAGAAAGGAAAATACACTCTGCATCAGGAACAAGAGACTGCATCTGATGTGTCCAAATATTCAAAAGAAAACCCCTGAAACTGAATGGATGCCTGCTGATTATGTAAAAATTGTGTGAGCTGCAATTAAACCAACATCTTTTAAAACCGCAGCTGCTCTCTGTAGTGTGATGCGGATGAGTCTCAAATTTACTAAGAGTTAACGATGGAAGGACTTGATTTTCGCAAGTCAGAAAAAAATATATTAATAATTACCAATTCCACATATGCTTTTTTCAGCTTGTAACCTTTTATTTCTTCACTTTTATGATTAATCATGTATTTTCTCTTCTCCCACTAAATGTGGGTGTATTTGTTGGCCGGGTTAACAAGCTGCTGCTATATTTGCTGGGCTAAATAAAGTATTATTAAATTGAATATACATCTTCCATACAAAAACAGCACCAGAGTTTCAGTGTCACTGAAGAACAAACTGTACAGGATTAGTGCAAACAAAAAAAAAAAAAAAAGAACTTAACCTTGTCATTTTCTTCTCAGTTACAGGTCAGTTCTGGTCTTTTGTATTCAGAAGGTAACTTGACCTACCAGGTATCTCTCTGTTGACACGCTGACAAGAATCAGGTCGTCTCCGATGCGGACTTTCTCTCCCTCAGATCTCTGCTTGGATGCAGGGTGGATGGTCCACCAACAGGCTTCACCTGCAGACACAAAATGAAGATATTATTGATTGATTGGTGATAAAGCAGAAAAAAAACATTAGACCACATCTGCTGTCCATCATCGTCATATGTGTAATTTCAGAGAGTCCTGACTCCTGACTTGTCCATATAACTTTAGTAGCAAAAAGCATAAGGACGTCCATCATCCAAAAATGACTGGAGGAGTAATTGAAGAATCATTCCACTTGACGAATGCCCTGAAGCAGCCCTGAAAGTCAAATGTCAAATGTAGCATTACTGTGCACACCCAGCAAATGTGCAGTTATACTACTTCTCCCATGGGCATTGATTCCAACTCAAGGTTAGGTTGACCTGAAATGGCTATTCAGAAAATCCAATTAAAGGCAACAAAAACCCAAAGTGAACCCTGTTAGTGACACTGTACCTATTGAATCTTCTTGTAGTCCGACATCAACGAGAGCTTGTCTGTAAGAGACCTTGATGTCTTCAAACAGGTCAAGTACTGGCAAGCGAAAAATAAAATTAGTGTTACAAATGAGTGTTGCCTTGTGTTAAAACTAAACATTTGTCTCATGGAAGTTTGCTGATTTCTTATAACGGTATAATTACTTACCATACCACTGAAGGAGTGACGTAGGAGGATGGCATGACCGTAGAGCAGGGTCCGATGTCCACCGCCTTGACCCGCCTGCCGGGAAACAAAGGTAACAGATGATTTTGATGTCCTAACATCCTTGTTTTCTGGACCTGGTCAGGTAAACTGTATGGAACTGAAAGGATCAAGTATTGTTTAGTTTGGACGACCTCCATTCCAAGTGCAAGCATACCACAGACAAAGACGGAGGAAGGGAAACACAAAAAAAAAAAAAACTACACACACTACACAGTCAAAGAAACCAACAAACACAAACATGTATACTCATTAGACAGCTTGCCCATTCTTATGACAAACAGTAACGGTGCTGCACAGTTGCAAAATGCCTGAGGAAATGTGAGAGAATAGTTGAGCAACAAAGAATGAAAATGAGATTTTTTTTTCATCAATATGATGAATAAAGAAAATTCTACTTACCCTTTTAATCAACCTCTAGCAGCAGAAGAAAAAAGAAATATACCATAAGCACTGACATCTACGTCATCTCTGTAACAGCACTTTCCATTTGGGTGGATGGATAAAACCTACAAATATTTAACTGTGAAGACTGTAACGTGATTTCCATTATGAGGGTAAAAATATATTTTGCTAGTTTATAGAAAGTTTTGTTTTTATTCAGTCTAAACTTAACTGGATTAATAATAAATAATAAATTAATAACAATTCAGCCAGACCTGTGATAGTGTTGCCCATACTGTACAGTATATACTTGTAAGAGATTCTCATTCTCTCAGTGGAAATATATTATTAAGGCGATACACAGACTCTTATAGCCTGCAGTTAATTCAGGGTGTCGGGTCTGTATGATTTGACTAGTGGTAAATAAACATTTCCCCTCATGAAACAGCTGGGACACTGCTCACCACTGTGTCATAAACTGCAGTGTTTATCCAACAAGCAAAACATGGAGGCTATCCTCTTTCTTGTTCAGTTGTCAGGGTTAATTTGTGTGTTTTCTCGTGGGGTCACATTCAAAATGACCTAAAGGGAACTCCCAACTGTCCCTCGCACAAGACCCTAAGCCAATTCTCCCTTGGCTACTAGTCTCTCCCAGCTAGCTTGCATAAGACAGACAAAAAAGGAAACTGGGGGTTCGATCAAAAGAAAAATGGGAAGAGTATCCAGCAACAGCTGGGAGTGCAGGAGGGGGTGCAGAGATAGAGCCAGCCTGTATTTCAGGCCTGCTGTCATGCTGACACATCACTGCCAGGAACTGTGACCTTTGGTTTGTTGCTCCTCCAGTTGTAAGTACTGTATCCTAAAGAGCTTGGAGTGAATTTGTGTTAAACACAGAGACAGAGAAAATGTGCAGATGTGTCTCTATGCATTCAGGTGTGTTAGGGGAGGAGGTGTAAGCTGTATCTTAATAGATTATCTATGTTTTTATTAATATGGGTTCATTAGTGAATATTTACTTTTTAGTCAAGAGGAAATAGCTAGACAGCAATATTGATCCTGTGCCATGGTAAATAGTTGGCTTTACACTACATGCTAATAGCCCAGAGCACAGCTTGACTTTACAACTAAATGGAATAGTTAGCTTTAGCATTACTAGCACTAGTACACTACTATAGGCCAGCATAGCCCTGGGTGGCTTAGCTATCTGAAGACACCAATTACAGGCTTTTGATGGCAAATTGTTGCTGATTGTTAGTACAGTAAAGAAAACCACCATGGGGCATATGACGATTGATTTTTTAAAAATTGGAGAGTTTAACAAGTGTATGTTGTAATAACATGCTAATTTATGCACAACAAGATGGCAAACTCGACATTTATATCCGGAAAATTATACGCCAATTTGAAATGCATAAGTCTGTATTTGACTGTCCTACTTCAGATCATGATCATAATATAAAACCACGATTCTACTGCTAGTTTGTTTTGTTAACTTACTTCACATCCCTGGGACACCGGCGCTAATTCTCCCGGACGGTCACTAGCTGCTTTTACATGGGTCCAAAAATCCTATTTATAATCGGATTAATAAATCAATCAGATTCAAAATGTCTCATGTAAACATTTTAGCGGATCCGATTTAATTTCCGATCGGATTGAAAGAGGAAGTCTACGCCGCCTGATAATCAGCTTGATGCCGCAATAAACGGCTGCATAGAGTGGATGATTCATTCTGCGCAAAATGGACAATCGTTGAGACGAACTATATCTCCTGATGATAACTAACTGTTGAGACCGTAGAGCCGCAAATAAATGCAAAAACAACTAAATAAGCGTCCTCAACAAAACAGGACGTGGATCGATTGCTCTAAGTGCAAACACGGAAGTGCACCTCTTCTTCTCTTGCACCTTTGTGGGTAGTGGGAGTGACACCTCCTGCGCATGTCAATGAAACTATATAATCACATACAATCTTTTGATGTCAATGAAACTATGATTGTATGTGGATCGCTTTATTTAGGGTTCATGTATACAGATCAAACAAGATTCATTTAATCCGATTGTTTTCAATCAGATGGCTAACTGCCGCTACGTGCTGGGAAGCTCGCGGTCAGCTTCCGCTAAACGTCGGTCTTGTTCTGTCAACAGTGAGGCTGCACCAGAGCGATTGGCTACGCTACAACACACCCAACGATCGCATTTTTTTTAATCAATATTTTAGGCTCTAATATTAATTAAATTGATGAATATTTCTTTACCAAGTTTTCTAGATAATATTACATAAACAGCAAACTTCTTCCTTTTTTTTAAGAATCGGGACAGGGACCGGAAGTAGGTGGTGCCGTGCTGTCAGTCCGTCAAGTTAAAGGTGGCAGCTCGTTTTGGTTTTACAGATCTATTAGTAGTTTGTTAAACCGAATTCGTGATAAGGATATGCTTTTTCCGGCGTGTCCATGGATGTACTGACAACTACCACCGGATTACTTAATTTTTCAAGACAACTTTGAAGCAGGATGTTTCCAAGGTAAGTTCTGTCTGGAAAGAAACAGTGTTTTTTCAGTGATTTCTAAACCAGTTGATGGGATTTTTATCATAATTTAAAATGCTGATCATAAAATATATGATCGATGATTTATATTATTTATATTTATATTATTTATTTATATTATTAAAATTCTATGAAGAGTTGTTGTTGTTGCCTGCTGTCTCCTGGCAGAGCCATTATATCAAACCATGACTAAGTAATTTACCTCAATGTAGAATAGCCTTCACATGGGGAAAGGCACCTTAATCCATCTTTTAAGGCCATGTAGAAAAGATTTATGCCAGACACATTAGCTAAGCACCAAATGAAATATTGGTTCACTCACTCACTGACCCGTCCTTCAAATCATCTGGATAATAAGGCAGAGATTGTGCAGCATTTGCTTTAAATTTACCTAATTACAACACCACATCAAAATATGATATTATGTAATATATGACAGTTGCAGATAGTTAAGATCAACAAAGAAATACCAACCATATACTAAACTTTGCTCAACACCAGTGCATGTGAAGTTCAGAGTCTAAAATCAAAAACTGATTTCAGGACATTTCCTCATGTCAATACCCTTAAATTTAACTGATGTTAGAGACCAAACCCAGAGAAAACAGAGCAACACACCCAAACCACAAAGTGAGTTTTCTTCCATCGTGTGGGCTTTCTGATCCTTTCATTTAGATTAAATTATATGAGTTATCAGAGCGCATTCCTACTTTAAAAGTTGATAATGATGTATATTTATGCATTTTTAACAGGGCACATGTTAGGTGGTATAATATGGCTTTAGTTTATTACATTAAAAGCAACAAAAAGGTTAGTGAATGCTTTGGAGCAAATTAGATGCATCACTTGAAAGTGCTTGCAAACAAAGTAGTCTTCAATGAGGCCAAGCAAAATATTTAACTCATGTGCACAAGGTGAGAGCACCAATGGATGTCTATTTCGAGATTGTCAAGTGTTAAAGTTCAGAGACAGCTGTGACAAGCTAATTGATTGTCCCTAGACTGGCTGAGGAAAGGGGAATGTGTCGAGCTATGGTGAGGTGAAAGCTTAATTTACTATCCTGGGGGAGTCGGCACAGAAATAAATGTCTTCCAATATCCATTTGTACAATATGTGGTGAGGTGGAAAAATTGTAATGTACTGCCATTAGCTTAATATCTCCCTACAATGTAGGTCCTGTCATACACGTATAAACTAAATGCTGTACGAGCTCTAAATGCAGCTTTTATGACAATCAAGAAATAGGCGTCATTTCAAGTGAAAGTGACGGACGTTAAATCCTTTCGTTGGGCAGTCAGTACATCTGTCATGCACACTGACAACATGATGGATGAATGAACTGATGGACCTACCCATTTTTCATGGTCAGCGCTCTATTAACACACAAATACAGATGAAAAGAACGTGTTATTTGGATGTACGGCAGTCAATTACACAAATCTCAGAGTAACAATAGAGAGAAATGGGCCCTTACTGCAGAGAGGAAGAGGAGGGTGATTTATTAGCCTTGCTACCAGAGAGTTTGTATTCCAGCCAACATCATGTTGTCTTGCCAGACAAGGCCAGCCAACAATGTTGCTCTGTTGAGCACAATACAAATCTGCTACCCAGGCTAATAACAATGCAGGCCTGAATCTCCAGTGGAGAGGACCCAAGCGGTATACAAAATAAGACACTTAAAGAACCATCTATGCCAGAGGGCTATGTTGTGCATGAAAGTACAGGGGTAGCCAGAGCAGCCTAGCACTGCACATATTTTGGGACTATCTTGCATCTTTTCTATTTCAGTTTCACCTTGCAATCATCATCACAATGCTGTTCAGTGCTTGGGCTTCTCTAATAGCTACATCTGTACTGCACAATGATTCATTCATGCTACCATAGCTTTGTCATCTCTGTTCCAAGAATACTAGTGGTCTGTCCTAAGTTTTAGTTGAATTCAGGAATGCTCTCAAAGTAAACAAAGACCATTTGTATCCAATAGGAACAGCGATGAAAAGAAAAAAAACAAACACCACGACTGAGACACAACTTATTGTATATGTAAACTTAATCCATTTGAGATTTAAGCGCTGTTTTCTCTTTGTTTTTCCCAAAACATGTTCAGAGGAAAGTGCCAGGAATTTCATCCAAATGAGGGGCACTGAGGGCCTTTCCATCTCTTGACCCATCCTTATGGCTCCATAGCTGTAAGTGCTTGGTGATGAGATTAAATGACACATGAAATGACTCTATTAGAGCACAGCAGCACCAGTGAATATGAACATCTGACACGGGTTTACGGAGTAGACGCAGCCCGCCGGATGGCTTCACTGCTGTCGATGACACCCCCGTGTCACTGGAGGGAATCTCCCTGATCAAAGATTACTTACCTGCTCTAATAAACATCCCAAGTGAAGTGAAGCAGAGCCCTGAGGAAGGGGCTCGCACACTGTTGTGCGTAAATCAAAAGAGTGCAGGGCCAGGAGAGGAGGCGGTCCTGAATGCAGCAGATAATTCCCTCCCTTTTCGTGGACCCCTGATGACCTTTCATTTTCTGAGCCTTCTGATCTTTTCTTTTTTTTTTTTTTTTTGCAAAACAGGAGGACGTTACAGAGAATGACAAGAGACAGCTTCTGTTTAGGATTCGATTACAGATCTCTGTGTTAAAGTAGTTCAGCCCATTGTCAGGTCTGTCTGCCTGCTCTAAATCCCACTGGGATCCAATCCAACCTACCTATTGATTTTTAACATTATCACTTATCTGAGTCAGAGTTTCCAGCAAACAGTTTTAAGTATGGGCAAAAATAATTAACTGTTAACCCTGACATTCATATTAATTATGTTATTATAGGGTGCCTGTTTCTGGTTGTATTTATTCCATCCAAACTCACTGTAATGGCCAAGGCAACTTATATCTGCAGGTTCCAGGTGAGGCAAGAAGCATGTACTGTACATATGAGTTGTTTTCATCTTAAAATGTTTTATTACAGTTGCATCTATTGAACAAATATTAATGACTAGCCTCCACAAAGTGATGCTGGACCTATATTTTATTTCCCAATCTGATATCTAAAGGGCACGTTTCCATCTGGAAGGGTTGTATTTATGAGAAGCCTTAAAAAAAAGCAGTTGAATACACCAGGTTAGGGTAAACAGCTAAAGCGTCATGGTTTGACTTGGCCTTGATTTGATGTCCTCAAAAAACCCTTGAAATGTTTCCAGCCTTTGTAAACAGATTCAGGGCATTTGTTCCCCCACTGCTGTGACTGCCGTGCCAGTGAGGGAGTCCATTCAATAAATATCCCTTCAGCTAAAATTACAATAACAAGAAAACAGTTCTATTACCCTTTATAGATCATAGTACATAGAAATACAGAGTTAAAACTTCTAACTTCAACTTGACTCAAGGGCATGTTGTGCTGCTGGTAGACTACAGATTGGTTTGTGTACAAGAGTGTGCATGTGTGTGTTCAGTATACAAGTGTTTGTGTGAGCAGGACAGGGAGAGGCGGGGCGTATCAGTGGGAAGAAGGTAGGTACTCACCCCTTCGCTGTTCTGCCCAGTGTTAGCCAGCATCTCCTGCAGGGCCCGCACTGACAGGGACTGCTCCAACACAAAGTTACAAATACACAGGTCCGGAGGAACATACTGCAGGGTGGAGGGAAAGATGGGCAAGGGAGGAGAGAGGAGGGAGAGGGGAGAAGGAGTGGAGGACAAGGGGACAGAGGAGAAGAAACAGTTTGAATTTGAAGTGGCAATGACAGACTCCTCTCCTGGGCACAAAACAATGTGCCAGTGATTTATTCTCCTTGAAATCCCCTCACTGATCTCTAAGAGGAAAATACTAGACCTCAACCTTTCTACAGCTGTTCTATTGAAGAGTCCGGAGCAAAAATGGATTGAGCAATGCAGTTTATAAACACATTTTTATGAACCCCACTGACATTGTAAAAGTTGACAGCTGAACAGACTGATGGACTGTGACATGCAGGCAGTGAGTGACCGATGAAATTTGCAGTGTCAAGTCTAAAATAGCACCCAACTGAGGCCTATGATGGCCCAGTAAAGAAATATATCATTACACATTTTGTATGTTTTTATCCATCTGAAAGAAATGAATTATATAGATTTCATAGCAACAGCAAAATTTCAACATGTGCACACACATATTTACGTGTGTAACATTTCGTCTCATATTTAATGAATATTTCCATTGCAGTAATTGGATACCGTTTTAACTGCAGGGCCTGATCTGAGACAAGAGACCAAGTGAAATGATTAAACTGCTCAGGGAGGAGTGGTGCTCATAAATAATTCTGATGACTTCCAACTTCTCTGCCATCCTGGTGTGCAGCTAACGAGTGGCTGGGGATTATGAGGAGGGCTGTCAAAAGGCGTTCGGCCTGCAACTGCAGTGACCGATAATTAGTGTGGGTCGGCCGTACTCCTCAGCACCTAGGGCAACTGTCGCTCTGTGCTGTAACAGGCTGCAGATTTGTCCTCTGCTTCTGTGCAAACTGTTTATGTTTGTGTGTAAACTTTGAAACGAGGGGATGATAGTGAGGTGTATTTTATTGGGATGCAATGAAGGGACGGTAACTTAGGTTTCTCAAAGAGCCAGTGCATACTGAGGAGATGATGCAGAAGAATATAAAGTATATTGTGGCCTATATTTCAAATCATCATTTTGGTCATTAAAAAACAAGGCATCTGGGATTATATAATACGTCATGTTAATTAGTTTCTTCTTTAAAGCAGTTCAGAGACCTGGGACCGCCTCATTAATCGCGTCCGCTTTTCAGAGTATGAAAAATGTATTCACTGAGTGATATGCTAGATGGCACTGTTGACTGTGAACATCACACTGCTGACATGGCATATAAACAACATGTAAACAAACACACAGTCATATTGTGTCCTCACCCCATTATCCTCTCAGTATGATTTACTACGTACTTATCGTAATTTATCTCCCATTTCAAAACAATAGCCAACGTCATACAACATGCATCACTGTCCATCTCTACCCGACACACACAAGGGGTGATTTAAGGTGCTGGGCGCCTGCCCTGACTCCGTAACACAACCTGCCGACCCTTGAACTCTGCAGTGAAGTGAGAAATGTGAGCAGAGGGGAGGGCTGCTGGGTGATAATGAGGATGGCACTGCTCTGTAACTCAACACAAACATGCAAGGGAACCTCCAGCAACCACTGTGAGTGTGTGTGTATGTGTGTGTGTGTGTGTGTGTCCACTTCTTTGTGCTATAACTCCCAGCCTGCAAGCAGATGCTGTCCACTCTGATATTCATCATTTAATTGCATTTACACCGTGATAAGATTTTGCCACTGACCAAAAAACAAAAACTATAATGGGAAAAGGCATTGATAATGGGCTGGCAGCCCCAAAATCTATTTATCTCACCACATAACTCGAGCGAGGGCCAGAGTCATATTTACTTTTGCCTTCAAGCGGATGAAACATGACAAGACGCAGCTACACCTGTGGTGTCATACGACCTTCTACAGTGATAACTCGCAACCTGCTGCAGACCTTACACCTCTTATGAATTATTCACTGACAATTTTCCAATTATCATACTTCTTCCAGGGTTGGGCAGACATACTGCACATTCTGCCATGTCTTTGAATAGAAAAGACTGTCTCCATGGTCACACTGACCTTTGAGAAAGTCTAATTTTTTCCACACTCTACGGGGAGCCTGAGACAGTACAGTGATATAAGCTGTAAAAATAAGTAAAATGATCCTTCAAAAGATCAAGCAATTTGACATTCCATAGTATTACAAAATGTGCAGGCTATGCAAAGGAGATAAAAAAAAAAGGGAGATAAAGAGATTTCCTCCATCTACTGTCATCTGCTGTTCCCATTAATCCCATTAGCTCCCACTTGTTCCCCAACAAACAGCCATGTAAGCAGAAATGAAAAGGATCATAAAATCATAAAGTCAGGTGATATTCCAGAGATTTCTTAGCGTCATCAAAACCGATGAAAAGACCAAATCAAACAATGAAGTGACCCCACTGTCTAAGTAGCCAGTGCCTGATGGAGCTTATTTCTCTCTCCTATAGACCATTACTGTTGTCAAAAAAAACACATCAGTGAGCCACAGCCTCACACTGAGTAACACATTCCTTCATTACGTTGAACATGGACACAGCAGGTTATTTTGAGCTCATCCCACATGTGCCATTCTGATGCTGTTAATACCAAAACACCGCCAACACATTTTTGCAGAGAGGTCTTCCCCAACGCAATTTTCAATGAGTCTTCATCATCACAAAAAGAGGGACAGCACAACAACAATGGAATATGTTGTTATAGTTTATCATATGTGGAACAATGCAAACACTCACAATTGTTCTTCAATTGAACCTAATGACTCCATGTTTCACTCTCTCCACCTCCAGCAGTGGCAGGCGGCCAGGCTTCATTAGAGTCTGGGAAACGAGGTGTCAACACCTGAGATCAGCCAGCAGATGACGGCCCGTCCCCACGTGCCGTATACCCTCGACACTCGGCCACATTTCAAACCCAAGGAGGTCCAGAGCACTGTCACCGGTACCAAGGTGAAAGGAGATATGTGTTTGTGACCGGCTGTCTAGTGAGCTCTGCAGGTGTAGCTGAACAACAGCTCCAGGTGGGTGAGCAAAAACATGCCTTGCTATTCCACATCTTTCACAGTCTTAATGCTCAGTGGCCCAATTTAAAAAATGGCTTTAACAGCTCATAAAAACATCCAAACCTGGCAGTGGAAAGTTTTACGGTTGTAGCAAGGGTGAACCCAAAACCAAAAGAGTATCTGCATCATCACTATGAATAAATCTGCTGCATTTCTCTTCCATGTACATCTGCAATACTGACTGACAGTGAACTCCCCATCGAAACGTTTCAGAAATATCTCTGAAAATACTGTGACTAATGATGCACAAAATGATATACAATGACTATGTTCCTATTTAGAAACAGATTCTCCAGAGCCGAAGCAGTGCCTCATTTCAGCATGCCTTTTTTTTTTTCCTTTGAAGACCATACAGTACGTCTTGTCAAAAAAAAAATTAATGAGACGTGTAACAGAGTACTGACAGCGCTGTTGTGTTGTTACATCACCACAGATGGAAAGATGCAAATTCACATCATTCAGTCACAATGAGAACCATCACTTCTCTAACAATAAGGCGACACAAGTGGTGACAACCAGAGTCTGCACATCATGTTTGTTGTTCTTTGTTGTTTCGTCTGTCCGGACACCATGACCGACCACTGGGAAGCACCGGTGCAGAAACAAATGCAATATCCCTAACTGACCCCCATAAAGACTGTCAGTGGTGTTTGTTGGGCTTCTGGCCACGTTGAAAACACCACAGCAGGAGCCGAAGCTGGTTGGCTGCAGCAGTGGGGGTGTGTTTTTCTCTCTGCACCCATTTTGAGATTGTTTTTTTTTTTTTTTTTTTAAACCTAATTAGGCATAGTTTACACAGCAGAACCTGTACTTTCTAATTCAACCCCATTATTAGACAGGGCAGCTCATCGCAATAAGAGCAGGTGGACGGGAAGGAGGATAAACAGATGGGTTTCAGTCAGTGTTTCTTTGATTTACACTGTTTTTCCGTAAGAGAGGCTGCCAAGGAGCAAAACTGGACTGCAGACTATATTTGGATGCAATGTTATTTCATGCATCTACTTAACTATGCAGGAGAAACATTTTTTCAAACGAGGATAGGATTAATTGTTGAAGGATCCAATTACTGGGAGATGTACCAGTAATAATTTTTTTTAGAAAGGACACAAATAAAACACGTGCTAATAGATCCAACTTCTTGGTCCTTTCATACTTGGTCTAAATTAACATCACCATCGTGCAGATTAAGGAAATTCATCCACTTATCATTTGGATTACACAATGAATGAGACCAGATGTCTAGTTTTCACAAAATTAAAAGTCTGAGCATTCTTATCTGGGTCAGTTTCAAGAAGCTTAATAAGCTGCACTTAGTTAATTACATTTCACAGATTTTTGCTGTACATGATATTAGCTGTTGCAAATCCATATTTCATTATCTTATCAAAAGAGCAGCTGTCCTGTATCAGCATGGTGGGTGTCCACTTATTACCAACCAGGGATACTCATGCCACATGGGGTACCTCTGCAGTAGCTAGTAACACATCGAAAACTAGGGAGTGGCTAATTAGAAAAAAAATGCACCACTATGACTAGATTTAGTGCTCACATTTAGTCATCGCACATACATGTTTACATTGTTACAGTTACACGTGGCTTAGTGAGTGGAGAAGAGTTGAAATAGGTGGCTAAAGGTGATGAATCAGTGGTTGAAACAGCTAAAAGTAATAGATAAACAATTAAAATAGCAAGGCTATATGGCTGAAATGGATAAGAGTCCACTGAAAGTAAACAGCTCTAATAGCTAAACATAGGCTAAGAAGGAGCTACCGGAGCTCATCTGATAAGGCTGTGGATTCACAAAGACAAAAAAGGTCAGGAACCACTGCACCAACACATAGAAAATGTAAAGAAAAGTCAGCCACATTTTCAGCTTGAAAGACAGTGGTCGACACTGGCTGTCAGCTGAGACAACCATCTCCAGAGTACTGCCCCATCTTAAAGGTCATATTCTTCTATAGTTGCCAGATTCAAGCTTCAGCTTGTCATTTTTTTCACATGATGTCTGTGGCAACTTTAAAAAGCTGACTGTCGTCCTCACCTTAGCTTCCGATGTGGGTTCCAGGTAACATATGCGGTTTCCTAGTCCCTCAGCGGCCAGGCAGAACTTGCGATGCTCCTTCTGGATGGTGGCCACACTTTGGAGCACCACCTCATCATCCTGCCAGAGAAGAGAGGAGCATTAAAGCCAAGTATATTCACCAGTGACCTATCCAAAATAAACAAGACAGATAGAAAATAATCTATACTGGCTTGATTTTGTTGTTTCCTCTGCTTCCCTGTTTTGAAATTCAAATGTTGCTTATTTAAATACCAGAGTGACATAAAAGATAAACCTTTAGATTTCATGTTGTAGGTTTGGGGTTGACTGGGTAGCCTCAAATTCAGCCATCATATTATAATATGAATGTGCCAAGAGGAGTAAGGTCCATCACAGTAAAAACACTGCTTATAGGAAGAGAGTTAATGGTGGCGATATTCTTGTCATGTTTTGATAAGTGAAATAACACCTCCTCAGTGGATGACAGGATGGAAAATAAATAAAAAGTGCACAAGATGCTCTCGCAGGGAATGAAAGGAAAGCAAAAGGACACGTCTTGTTGACAAATTAGGAAAAAAACAACCACTTCAGAGGCTAAAAAGAAGAGAGCAAAAAAAAACTGCATTAATCAATAGCACTGAGGGCAGTCCAGCCTTGAGTAATATCATTTCTAAACCTGTTACACAGACTTTGGTATCTGTGTGGGAGAGATGAAGACCTCTATTCAATCAGTGCAACCAATAAATGAACATCTGTATCTGTCAGGGCAGAGAGGTTCAAGCTCTAGTTGGCAACACACACACACACATACACAGATATTGATTTGTTTGTGTGAGTGAGTGTGTAGGGTGTGTGGTCTGTGTATGTCTCCTGCCAGCTCACGTCCCACACTAATCTGAGCTGATGGTTGCCATGGTTCTGGCTCCCACCTCCTTCACTGCACAGTATTAATTCAATAGATTTAGATACAGGCTGCACACAGCACCCACAGACTTAGGAGGCAAGATAACGGACCCTGACAGTGTTTCAAAGAAAGATACTCTGAAACAAACCTAGACAGTGTTACGGGAGCTGCAATGTGAACGCCACCGTGTGATGAAAATTTAATTTAAGAGGGTCTTCCAGCCTTTCAGTGCACTGCATTATACCGTCAGACATTCACCACCACTTGGATGCAATTGGAAACGAGAGATAATATCTCCTGCGAAGAATCGAGGGGAGTTAGGACATATTTTTCTGTTCTTTCTGTTCAAACAGACACTTAAGTCATTCTCAGTGTTTCATAGTTCTTGAAGATGCTCCATTGTGTGTTGGCGTTGCACCACAAATTAGATCTTCAGTCTTGTGGGAGTTGCTCAGAATCAAAGCGGCACTGAGTGGACAGTCTTCATCAACAGCAGCAAGACAATCTAAATTAATTAACCAACACTATGAAACTGTTGTTGTGAAGTTGAGGGATAGACACAAGTGATGTTGAACAAAAAACAAATCACTAGCGGCTGTAAGAGAAGTGCAAGGGACTCTGGTAATTAATACCATGTTTCAGACGTTGAACTTGATGGATAAACACATCAAGGTTAAAGGAGCATTTTTTACAGACGCTAATCAGAACAGAAGTTAATTAGAGAAGAATGAAAAGGATATGTTGTTGAATATTTGGAAAACACCAACACGCCTCTGTTAAAGATGTTGTATATTTTGGTGTGTTTGTGCTGCAGGGCAATAAACATCCATCTTGAACTACTTTTAATGGATAAACCGAAGCACAGTGGATTTAAATGTCATGGTGGAGTAAATGAAGAGCAGAACTGGCACAACAGTCCATACCAGCAGCACTTTAAATACCCCACCAACCCAACTTTGCGCTTCAGGGTGGGTGATTAGTGATCGCAGAAAGTATCGGTGTTGGCTCTGAATCACTGCCACAGCTTTCCCGGTAGTTTTGTGATAGCTTGTTGTTCCAGCTCACAGACAGGGAAACTCAATATGGCCACAGGATGACCGGAGACTTGTCACCTCTTTAAAATCAAGTCAATATACCACTTTCTTTACAGCTGTTTGGGATACTGGTGGCCTTGGCATCAGGTCCTGGCACCATTACCTCACTGACATACTGTGTCTACATGTGTACGTACTGGACCACACCTTTCTTAAGGCTCGTGAGCAGACATAATATATGGTTGAGCATTAGTTGAATCTGGTACAGAGAGGTGTTGATTCAACTGTGCTGCTCTTTCGAAGGATGTACTTTATAGTGCTGTTGAGTTGCATTGAATTATACTGACAGGTGTTACTACTGTATTATTTTGCCCACCATGTTTATAGCAGCGAGGGTAGACGAGATCAATATTCAACAGCAGCACGAACACACCTCTAAGACAGTTGGAACAAATACTGAACATTATAACCTTCATGAGCAAAAGGTTTATTATAGGACTCTATTACACTGCATTTCTTCCAGTTAGACAACAAACTCTGTATTCTGACTCTACATTCATGCATACTTGAATTCGAAAGTGGGCAACCACACAGGAAAGCTCAAATGGTCAAATATTGATTTTTTTTTTTTCTCCTCACTGTGCAGCTTCAGAACCAGAAGTGGTCAGAGTTGCACTGGGGATCAAAACACTACATAGACTGGATGCCATCCAGTCATCTGAGCAGTGTGAGGCGATGGGAGGAAGAGCAGAATGGATGATAATGCCAACGTCGTTCTAAATAAATACAGCCACAAGAGACGCCGTTTATGGGGCCATTTGATGTCAAGGGTGAACACAAAGTGGCTTTCGCTCATAAAAGTCTAATCGTTATGATCAGACCTCAAAAACTAATGAAACGCCCATTTGAATCCACAGCCAAGACACTTTATTAAGACACTTTCTGTCACTCTCCGCGCCCATGACTTGATCCCAGGCCAGAGAATCTAGTGAATCCAAGGCAAAGTGATCCGCGCAGCAGCAGTGTGACCATCTGCTAGACAGCTAAGGAGCAGCATCAGTACTATGTATAGGGTCCTGGCCTGTGGCAGGAGGAGGTGAGTGAGGGTTGGGTGGCTGCTTCACCCAGCTTCCAAGTGTAGAGCGGGAACTTGACCCTGCCCTCTCCCAACCCCGACCCCACCCATTCTCACTAGCCCTTGATATCCTGCAGAACCAACGTTTCTAAACTAAAAATCCAAAGTTTTTCTTGAACGACCACTGGCTCTATTGGACGTAAAAACTGCCCCTCTGAAAAAAACTCCTAAACATTTCACCAGCCGTGGTCTCTTTTCCTTTCCCCTATGCCTTTGCTCACCAAGCACTGTGTGCCTTAACAGACAGGGACAGGTGTGTTTCTGTGTGTGCGCCCCGATGCATCCAGCAGCCGAAACCCGAGAACTCCCGATGCTCCAGCGTGCCAAATAAACTCCCACAACTCACCCGGCACTGCCACCAATGTGAACTTGAGAAAAGGTGAATCTGTTCAATCCCTCAGCGCTGCTATTTTGACACACATGCTTTGCACATGCTCAGTAGGAGATCCCCAGGCAAGCTTTGAGAAGAAGTAAAGGCAGACGGGTGATTAAAAACTGAACAAAACAAAGTCAATTCCAGCACGTTTGTCCCCTTGTTCACACTGTGTCAGTGTGTAGGCTGTCTAAATAGCTCTGACCACTCAGGAGTCATGTTTCTCATAAATGTCAGGCGAGGTGCTAAGTACAGGTTGAGCTACATGTTTTTAGTGAAGCTTAGCTTAGCAACATGGTAGATGCAGTGTAGATGTGTGAAGGAGGATAACCTGCTAAGCTGGACAGGGGCTGACGACATTACCAATCAGAGCACTGAGATTCAATGCCTGACATTTGTTTCAGCCGTACAAGAGCCTGCTGTGAAATAAATAGACTTTTCTTTTTATCCCAAGCTGTGAACACATCACAACTAACACATCTAAAGAGTCTTTGCGTTCACAGGTGATCTGTCAAAACATGAGCACCTAAATTAACTTCCAGCCTAATGGTAAATTTTTAAACACCCTGTGGAGCCTAGGAGACGAGCGAAACGCCGGCCGTGTGGAAAAAAAAAAATGATTAAAAGGCATAGGAGAAGCTGACAAAGTGCAGAACTGAAACAGATGAGGATGTAAACAGGAAACAGAGAGAGACAGAGGAGGAATGAATAACTCACTTTTTTTGTGTGTGTGTGTGTGTGTGGGGGGGGGGGGGGGGCACAACATTTGACATTTGAGAGCTCCCTATATGATGCAATACAGTTCAACAGCAGCACAGACTGCAGCCTCCAAAATGATCACACAGTTGAACCAGCACGTCTCTAAAACATTTTCTATAAAACTGAAGATTAATAAATGTATCACTCATTACAGAGCTAGTTAGACATGTATACTCAATAAGCTCACATCCTGCCAACAGAGTGTGTTTTATAAATCAGGACACCTTGAAGGTAGAAATAATCTTATTGGTTGAATGATGGCTAATGGGAAGCTCCACAGTATATTTATGGTTAATGAATCAGCTGTGGATGCACCTGCAGCTATTCACAGACATAAAGTGCAAAAGACAGCCTTTGTTTATATGTTTCATCTTTATGCTTAATTGTTGCCTGATTGGATCTGTAATTAAGATAAACTCAAGAATCTAAGGTTAAGTGCTGAAACTGTTCACTGTTCAAGTCGAGTTTGACATTTTCACAGCAAGAATTCATGAGGTGATTTCATAGGTCACACTGATCCATATCATTTTGTGACAGAGGAAAGGCAGAAGTCAACATTTGGAGCAGCCACCAACTCTTTATATCTATATAAATATTGGTTCCAGATCAGTTTGTTTCAATACAGTCACTGAGATAGTATATTATATTATATTACATATCTGAGCTGCAATCATCTGATCAGGTAACTTACTGACAAATGGATCAAACGCAAATATATTATTAATCAATTTATTGTTTGGAGTTAATTGACTGAGTTAATTGATAACTGTTGAAAATGAGAACTGTGTGACACAGGATCTCCTATTCCTGATTGAGTTAAAAACAAAAAAAACATAAGCATAAATTTCACTGTTAGAGGAAGAAAGAAACAGGTTCAGTAAAGATTTCCCCACAGCAATATGACTGATGTGCACTGTTGCTATCCAGAGCAGCTAACGCAAAGTGCAAACTGGAGGCCTCCATCATTGTTACTCCTAATCAGTGATGGGGAAATGTCATGATTATTTTTTAGCTCCATTGTTCCCAGAAGTCATTCTTCACAATTACACATTCAGCTGCTGCTGCTGCTGCTGCTGCTGCTGCTGCTGCTGCTGCTGCTGCGTCTGCGAGGAAGACGACAGGAAGTGAGTGCAGGAGAGTAGGACACAGGCAGATGGAGAGATTATATCCATTCACTCAAAAAGTTTTAAACCTCCATAGAAACTCTCCATCCTCCCCCGCACAATAACAACTCATAATCTTATTCACTCTGTGTTTAAGCATTAATAGCAGTTACACTGGGGCCATTCAGTGTTTTCGACAAAAACCAGACTGCTCTCCATTGTAACTGATTAATGAGGGGTTTGGATTAACAGGATCTAGAGCCACGTTTTTCTTTCCAAGCTGCAATTTAGGCCCAAAACACAAAGAACATGAGCTGAACATGGAGCTGCTGTCTGCGCTGCCTCAGCAGGAGAAGCCACTATTCAGGTCACTTTGGGTAAATTATTCATTTAGTCATATTTTATATGAACAAACAGCTTCACGGAGCCTCCGTACACCTTATTACACATAATGACATTGATGTGTGGTTTTCCTGTATGCAAATTCGACAGTTATTGCAGCTTAAATAGAACAACACTACAAACAGGAAGTACATGTTGTCCGGAGAGGGACTGAAGGACACATAAGTAAACTGCTTTGCCGTCATCCTGTCTGTTACTCGCTCACTGCTCAACTTTTGTAGTCTGAGAGGTGACACTTGCTGTGTAGCTCTTCAAGGGTTTGAGTTTGATTTAAGATTAACTTTTCAGATTAGATAGATGTACATAATGTGATTTTAAAGCTTTTTGAAAGCTTGTTAAATGACAATATTGTGTATACTGGTTGAAGGTTATGTAATTGAAGAATGCAACATCTTGACCTCATATCAGTGTAGTTTTGAAGTAGTTTGGGATGTTCTGCAGGTGAACATACAGCCTGAGAGTTATTTTTCAGAAGATCTTTATGGTATATGTAGATTTTATATAATAATAACTGTTTTAAACGCTCTCAGAATAGCAGAACTATCCCTGCTCCAGGAGTCACACACAGATTTGTAAAGATGTTTAAGTTATCATGTGTGTAGGTGTGCATATCCAAGTGCGTGTGCATATCTGAGACCCCTCATAATGGGTCAACATGAATAATGCAGTCACCATCTGAGCTCTGTATTTAAAAAATGAAATACTATTCTACATTCAAGCTCAAGTTTTGCCCCGTAGTGCACCGCCACGGATCACAGACTCTGAGATTTATATGGTGTTCTTAGAACAAATTGGATTTTCTTGGCTTAGTTTGTATGCATATTGCTTTAGAGCGGCTTCAAAATAATAGGAGCCTCCATGCACGCAAGGCTGAGGCGTCCACCTCAGCAGAAGCGCTCAGAAATGAGGGTCCTCTGGTCAGGGACGGAGCTGAAGTCCATCATCCTGTCTGATGAGACAGAGCGGACACAGGCGAGATGTAGTGGGGTGTGAAGAGGGAGAGGGGATTGTGTGTGTGTGTGTGTGTGTGTGTGAGTGAGAGAGAGAGAGAGAGAGTCCAGACAGAAAGAGAAGTGCAGAGATAAGGTGAAGTGAAGACATTCACCTGAGGCAAATCTAAGTCTCCTTTTCTCCTTCTCTAAGCTCTCAGCTCCTGACCCGGGCCAACAGTTGTCTCACTCTCCATCCTGTCAGTGCTCTGTGTGTGTGTGTCCAACTTTGATGCACACTTAAGTTGATTTGAGCCCTCATGCTGCAAAATCCTCAGACGGCATCTACGCAATAAGGCAAGCACTTCTTTTTTCTTTCCTTCCTCTGAGCAGATTTCACAGAGGTCATATTTTCATTGCTCAGACACAGAAGAGCTGAGGGTCAGTGGAGGACTTGACAAGATAAATGCAATGAGCATTTCAGAGTATCACACAATGCATCAGCAGCAGAGTGTGACAAGGTAAACCTTCCTCTGCAGAAGCAGCACTGGAAAGTGTTTCCAGATCTGCCCAGCTACAAGATGTCATCTTTTGGTGCCATGGTTGGACGCACACTGCAGATATCAGGGGGGGGGGGTTACTGAAAATCTGAAAATGAGGGAATTATTTTCAAAATGACAAAAACAAAGTCATGTTTTTCCTGAACTGAAAAGATCTTAAATCCCATCCTGTCAGAAAGTAATTTAAAGGGGATCAGTAAGTCAAACAAAAGATTGTCTTATTTATTTATTTACTTTAAAGTTATTTTGGGGCCAACAACAATAAATTATTTTTTCGCAGTAAAATGCGTGTGAAAAATTTGGTGTGAAAGTGACCGAGCAGCTGATTCTCACTCATTCTCTTTCATTATTACTATGACGTGCCCTTTAGCAAGGCACTCAGCACCAGCTCTGTTCAGTCACTGTATAACAAAGAGTTATGGTTGAAGGTGCTTTCATGGTCAGCACTGTTCCAACAAAAAACTTGGCTTCAAATCTATAATCGATCATTTATAATTTAAAAAACAACCACAGTGTATCAAATGATATTGTGAAAGTCATGTTTTGTATTGAAACTATCACATGACTCTGCAGCTCCCTTCACCTTTATAGCACATGTCAGCTTATTGCATCAGCAGTTCAGTTCACTCCCTGCTTTAGTGGTTATTTAGCAGCACCATGGCCCTAGATTTCCCACAAACATTGGTAGAGACCAAAAGCAGAGCTAAAAGAGATGGATTATTTGACTTCCATTCACCAGGTGGTGAGAAACACAACGCCAACTGAATGATATTGTTACCTTTATAGTTCGCTGCATTATTAAAGGGCCAAAAACAATAGTATTTGGCCTCAAGAAGAAAACCTTAATGGCTGGAGAGCTGATAACAAACTGAACCATGTTGGCTTTAAATGAAAATGAACCGAGTGACCTGAGGGACACTTTAAAACGCTAAGAGGCTGCACCTTTTTCAGTCCTCGGTTGATTAATGAAGGTAATTATTTAAGTTTAAAGTCCCCACACACTGCTGCTCCTGCTCCTGCTCCTCTTTAGATTCTACAACTAACTCTGCCTGCACCTGCACAACAACATACCACACAACATTTCCTGCTGAAACTGAAATATCAATAGGCTAAATATAGGAGTTATATACATTTGTATTATTGCTGGTCAGAGGAAACATACAATAGGAATATAACATTGCTAAGTCTGTACATTTAGAGCCACTAATTCAAATAAGGTATTGATTTTGACTGCATAATGCATTCACAGTCATCTACAGTCTTTGTGTTTGTGAGACAGCAAAAACAGGCTGTAACTACGGCCAATTAAGGATGTATGTGGAGTATGATTCAATTTTACAGTATTGTTATGAATGAGCACTGCAGGGACAGTAAGGACAAACCTGAGGCCACACAGTAGCTTAAATGACAAAAAGCCTTGTCCTGCCTGCTGCATAATTTATGTGTATTTTATAAGCCTTAGAAGCCAGTTCAAGGTTGAAGATGGAGAATAATGCAAAGATAAAAGACAAGTCGTCTTTCTGGGAAACATAATGAAGTTGACCTTTTCTCCAGGTAGAAGCAGCCAGAGATGAATAAAAACATTTCCAGTTGTTCTGATTCACTCTTTATTCCATCAACTGGATGTATTTTATACAATACATTTCAGTACGACTCCAAAGCAGCGTGGATCAGATGAAACACTTGATGATCAATTAGTCTGTCATCTAACTATGCATTAAAACCCATAACATCCAATTTGTGAATGAAAAGCACCGAGGCCCAGATTGTGATGTTGGGTGCAACCACCTCTACGTCAAAGCTGTGTAGATGATGATGATGATGGTGATGATGATGCCAACCTGCCGCCTCACTGTCCTTCAGTACTGATGACTGAAAGAGCCGCAGCTGCCAGAGAACACTCTGTTGCATTGGCACCACGGCCTGCTCAATCAATACACAGGAAATCCTTCACATTCAATTTAGATCAAGCCGAGCGAGGTTCACCTTTGGTTGCAGGACAACGCTGTCTCTCTCTCTCTCTCACAGTGCTCACTATAAGGAGGAAAACTCTGCAAGGGCATCAACTAGTGCAATTTATAGTAAAAAGCTGCACTCTGGAGTGATGGCTCAGTGACTCAGAGACAGATTTTTTCTTTTCACAAAGACATTACGAGTCCATTGTGCTCCTTACTTTTGATTATTCCAGTGGTGGCAGCTCAGAGCCAGAGTCAGGAGAGTGAAGATATGAGCTCATTTTCCAGCAATCCCAAAAAACCATTTGCTTGGATTCATCCTTACCACAACAATTGTCTCTCCTTATGCCTGAGTGATTGATATAAATGTGCTCTGGGAGACATGCAACACCACCACAATGATACACAGTGACTCGTGTGAAAGAGAAAGCCCCAAAACATAATACTAAATGGTTCATTTGGTCAGCTGCTATTTCCAAGGATAAAATCAGACATACAAGTTAAAATTTTAAGTCAATGTGAACCAGAAAAAAGAGACATTTACATGACACCTGTCTGCTGATGGATATAGTGTGATATGATCCAAAGAACAAGATCGGCCTCTAAAAAGGACCTTAAGGTGAGACGGTTCTCCTACAATCCACTACTAAAAAAGAATAATTATGTTCAGGCAGCTGAGGACACGTGTTAAATATTAAAAATGTCATCTCTAGCTCCTTCTGTGAGAAGGTCTTCCAACCGCAGCTACAGTACAGCCTCTCTGCAATGGCACTTCATTAGCAGTGAACAGAATGATAATATAATTGCACATTATGTTGTAGGAGGCAGGAGGAGGAGACAGGACAGAGATATTGTAGCTTATCATTGTGATATTCAGCTCCTTTGGTTTTGTTTCTGTTAATCAGCTTTTCAATGCATGCCAAATGTTATTACAGTCTGCCTCCTGGCTATCACACACACATATATATATATATGCAATATCTATTTGAGTGGCAGTTGACATCAAGTCGGGGCTGCCATGGGGTTTTTGTTTTTAGCTATCTTCGTCTTTGCTGACACTCGACTCCACTCTTGTCACTCCTCATCAAACATTCAGCTGATTAATCAATTAAAAAATGTATCTAAACCCACAGTCGACATGTTGACACTATTCATCTTCATTAGATCTGGTTTAAGATCCAAACCTATGATCTCTTAGGATTAAGTTTCAGATTACCATGACAGTGACCTCACAGACGTGTAATGATCGAAAATGCCACATATAAAACTTTAAGAAAAACTTGTTTTTTTTTGTGCTTGGTTTGAAACCAAACCAAGCACATAAATCTCTTAAGTAATCACATCTGTCAGTTCCCAGCACACTACAAATCGCCCCCCTACAGTTCTACAACATTGGTTTGTCTAATATATTTGACAGTTAAATGCAGCACTTGAAGCCCTCCTGACACCGTCCATTACTTTGACATATTAAGCTTCAGAAAATGCTGTATATTGCTGTGTGGTATCAAGTATTTGGTTTCTAAATGCTACTTTATCCCTATAAAAATGGTGTTAAAGTGTTACTGGTCTTGTGCTGCCCCAACTCAAGCACTTCCCCTGGTGCAGTTTAGTGCCAGAGGGGCAGAGCTGTATGTGCTTGTGGAAGCATCATCTTTAAAAAGGCTAAATTTAAACCCCCAGAGTCCTTGCCTTGGTATGCAGGAGGGCTTCCAGAACAACATAAACTCCAAATAAGCCCAGAGGAGTTAGTGGTGGCCTGTAGGCCTCAATCACCTGGTTTCAAAAGGTGCAACATTGGCTCGCTTGGCAAATAGTGTTTAATAAATGAATACTCCAATCAGGTATAAACCTAACATCCCTAAAAAGGTACAATTGACAAGTAGTCAGTTATTATGATTACCAGTAAACCTATAAAAGGGTCCTAATATGCAACTGAGAGCTGTCCTGTGATACTGTCCTGGATTAAAATTAAAAAGTCGTCACTTGAATTATTAATTCAAGACAAAATGGAATAAAGAAGCATCAGTTGTACAGCATGGTGGAGGTAATTAGAGAACTGTGGGTGTGAGAGAGAAAAGGAATAAGTACGATCAGATCATAGTTCATTCTGACATAATCCTATTTGGCCTCTTAATATACACTAATTAGCAAAGCCCATAAAGGCCTGTTGGATGACGACTAACCAGTGTGTTTGGCAAATGCAAAACACACCATCTCAGGTAACGTTAATTAAATGTAAACTTCCTCTAAATCAAATGAAAAAACCAGGGCAGATGTGCTCATGTAATCCAATCCTTTATGTGTTGTTAGCTTTGGGGGAAGATTTAAAGGGATCAAGAAATAAGACTCAATACTGACACGACGGCCGTTGCGGGTAATTGGGTTTTGTTTGACGAGATGCCACTGATAAAACTTTTGTTTTCTTCTTTGTGGGACTTTTCAGTGGACTTTGTGTGGTGGTAGCAGAGTCCATTACTACCGCGCTTGTCTTCTTCCCGTATCCAAGCCGAAAGCCGTCGAGAATGCGCATTCAGCATCATCTGACTGCAGAACTGCATCGATCACCGATCACCGATCACCGATCACCGATCACCGATCACCGATCACCCATTGGTATTAAAAAAACTTAAAATGCATGTCTAATTTTTCACAAATCCTGCCCCAAGTCCCTTTAAAAGGGGAAAAAAAAGACAGACACAAGCCTCCAAACTCTTGAGATGTTAAATATCACCTGATTGACCTGCCATGCCTACTTAAGGTTGTTTTGATCAGTTGCTATGATTGGCCTTTTGGCAGAGGAGGTTGAAGCAAAGATTCAATTTAGGCCTGAACACATTAAAATTCTTGTCCTGTGCAACATCATTGTTTCACAGAGGAACGCACAGTGGATATGCTACAATACACCAGATGAAGCAGGTGACTGCACCTCATTATCTGATGGCACTGCAATTAAGAGTTCTTTATATTACAGCCGTTAGCAAACTAAGCTAATTTCCTGCATACTCAGTCTGAGTCCTGCATAAATTAAATCCAGAACAACGTTGTTGTCGTCGTTGTGCTGTGCAGAACAAGCCAAAACTGAGCACAGATCATTTTTCTGGAGATGAATCAAGCAGCATTCGCTTGGCTCACGTTATAAAAACTCTCTTTGTTACTGTTTCACACGTACATGAAGAAGAATGACAATAAACAACTTCAAACTACCAGGACAGAGGAGGGAAAAAGCTCGAGTGTGCGACTATAAAGTTACAGAGGGGAACTGCTGTCAGGAGAGGTGTGACATTTTCCTCCTCTCGGCTGCTTTTCGTTGCCGTTTCTCTTTGACAGAGAAGCTCCCGTCGCTGCCAGCTTTCCCAGTGTTACACATCAACAGCAAGGAGAGAGGAGCACTGGAACTGATCCACCATGTCTGGACCTTTGTCACCACCTGACAGCCAGATCATATGCCAGGGTCATTTTAAGGATGCACCCCTCTACATATCAAACTAGACTTAGACCCACAGCTGCACACGCCACCAGAAACCAACCTTTCACTGTAATTTCCTTTCAAAACTCAAATAAAATGTCAATAAACAACGCTATAAATCCAGCTGGGGGACAAAATCTATGAAACTAGTTCGACTCCGTCCTCCACGCAACACTTCCCAGTTGTACACAGGCTAATTCCATATATTCAACAGATCGTGATATTCATGTATTTCAATTAGCACTCTTATATTAGGGTTTCCTCTGAGGGTGTGCCTCTCTCACCACTGAGGTTTGATAACAAGGCCCTGTGGACCCTCAGGGGAAGCCCCCCTACCCCCCCCTCTCAAATCGCTGTTGTCATCAGATAACCAGGATGCCATTGTGACAGTTGAATCTGAGAGGCATGGTTCAGGCTATCTCTGGCGTCACAAATAGTGGGAGCTGTTAAGTGCAGGGTCCCACTTGCCAAACCCTCGGGGGGGGGGGGGGCTTATGTATGGATTTACAATATTGTTTATGAATGTACATCGACATCTCAGCCACAAGACACCATTATGATGTATCAGTTTCAGCTCAAGTGAATGGACGTCAATGAAAAAACCAAACGAACTGGACCTGCACTGACAGCTCCTACCAGCACGTTTCCAAGTTTGAATTCATTTACAGATCCCTTCAGCCATCTTACAAATTAAGACTAGTCTCACTTGTCATGAGTATAAAATCGTCTGCGTCTTCTCAAAGCTTGAGAGAAAAACCCAGATAGTATGCCATCAGCTTGAGACTGTTAACACAAAGCCTGCACTACAAGTAAACTGAGCAGCGTTCAAAACGATGTGGGCGTCAACCAGGAGAGCAGAGTCAAATGACAGAAGATGTCAAGTTGCATCATGGGAAATGTAGGACCCAGGGTTCTGAGCGTGTGACTCATACTATCAGGACTTAAAAGTGAGAGACTTTGGGCTCTACTGCTTTGATCTGCAGCCAAACTTATGGAAATAACTGGATACCCCCAGAGGTTTCTCTACGACTCCAGACAGCCATTGGTTTCCATGTCTTTCTGTATGACAAACTTAGGTGATCGCTAACTTTGTTTTTCAATGTGTGCAGTACATGACCTCAATACCATTTTGATGAGCAACAATGCAGACGTGATGTTGTGTTGGATTGGATGGACAACACAGCTCAAGCAATTTCCATTCGCAGGTCTAGACTCACAGTAGAAATGTTTCCAGAACTGGACATAACATGCAAAACCACTCATTTTCAGACAGCAACAGATTCAATCAAGCAAAAACAAACAAACAGGTGGAGAAGTTAAAGATCTATGGAGGTTAGATGAGTTGACCCAGAGATCTGCAGGTGTTTTTCAATCACACCAGAAATGAAGCCAATTAGAAGGTGAATTCAACCTAAAGGTTACAATAGGCTCAAACCAGCACATATGTCTCTAAGGGGGGGGGGGGGGGGGTAAATATTAAAGTCTTATTGATTAATGTGTGGTAGGCTACAGAACCAGGTATCGACTAGCCCCTGCTGTGCTCACTGCCTGAGTCATTATACCGGGTCTTATTGTTGCTCCCCGTGCAACACCTGAGCCACACAGGGCTTCACGAGGCAGGAGAGCAGCAGAAGATTACGTGCGCGGTCAAGCAACCGCGAGAGATATTCCCTCCACACTAACATACAAGCTGTCATATCATTTACAAGGAGGATAACTGCTGTGCATAACCACATGAACCAGTGGCACCGTAAGCAATCTGCGTCAAACAACTAAAATAGTAATCGCAGGGGCTGCATGGCGTGAGGGTGAGCACAACTTATTGGAAGTCGTGTCCCCGGGGAGGAAATGCATTCATAAAAAAGTAAAAAAAAAAAAAAAAAAACAGTGCAGTGTATGATTATCATCCCGAGAGGGAGAAAACATACACACAGCAATCACAGAGCGAGGAGGGGTGTTACATGACAGGGGGTATGTGATATGACATAGCGTTAAGTCATTTTTGCCCTTGCACCTGCAGACAGGAGACTCATTGGGATTCGTCACATCAGAGCAGAGACTCCTGTCGACAGGTGCGCCGTGGCCGCGGGGCGCAGCGCGCGACCTGCGACAACTTCCAAACGATAAAAAAAAATAATGATGATCAAAAACCAAATCAATCAATCATGCAGGATCAAAGCCAAAAGATCAGCCCCCTGCTGAAACTTCCACATCAATCCAAGTTGGATCGGTGATTTATTTTTTTGAGTTAATTGACGACCTGTCTGTCTGTCTGTCTGTCCAAGCGATTACTGACTGAGCCGCAGCCCCGCAACGAGGAAATGGTCTTTACTTACAGTTCTCAAGAACTGGATCTCATCTTCCCCTTCTCCGCCCTCAGCCATGGCTGTGAAGGAGCCTGCTCAGACTCTGGAAGCCACCACTGACTGCCGGCAGAAACGCGATGCTGTGCCTCTCAAGCCGATATTAGCATAGAGCTCATCCACAGCCATATAGGGCAGCCCGGCGGAGCCCCCCTCCCCTACCCCCCACCACAACCACCTCCACCACCGCCCGCCCCTCCTTCCTCTCTCTCTCTCTCCTCGACTTCCACTCCCACCTACCTACCCCCTCATCCGCCCCCCACCCCCCACCCCCTTCCCTGAGACCAGACGCCAGCAGCAGCAGCAGCAGCAGTGCGGTCCAGCGGACGGATGGAGCCGGGCCATCAGAGCTCCCGGTGATGGTGATGCTGCTGCTGCTTGCCCGCTCAGGATGATGGTGATGATGATGATGGTGGTCGTGGTGGTTTTGGTGATGAAGTGAAAGTAGCAGTCCACTACTTTTTGAAATGTTTGCCGTTAACCCCCTCGTCTGTCAATTGAGTCAGCAGTTTTTGAGGACTCCCAGTCCTGACAGTGATGCACGGTGCTCAGGAGGTGGATTTGAAAGGCAGCACTGGGGCTGAATGTAAAGTTTGTTTTTTTGTTTTTTTGTGTTATTGTCTTTGAATGGCTCTGTCTCTCTATAGTCTGCACCCACCACAGTGCAAATCCACCTCACCTCACCCCCCCCTCACCCATGCACCAGACAGACACTTCGCCCTGCAGACTGCAGACAGGTGTGATCCCATGCAGTCCACAGAAATCATCTGTATGATCTCAGTCTTGGTGAATCTGAGGAGACAGCTTTCATTTTCTCAACTTTGGATTTCTTTTCTTTTCTTTTCTTTCTTTCTTTTTTTCTTCAATAACACCTGCTACCTGCTTACATACTCACCTGTTTATCCAATTGTGTGAGAAGCAGTGGAGAATCAGGCTGCAGCTGCATCAGTGTACAGTCATTGTCATTGTGGATTAGGCAGAAAAACAGGAACTTGTTTATAAGTTCATAATCAAACTTTATAACATTAGCATTCTGTATGGATGTGCAATAATCACCAACCAACCACTGGATAGATCATACAGGGCCTGTTCATTACAGCTTCTACTCAGTGTGTTTTGGAAAAAGAGCTGCTCATGAATTCTAATGTCATCCTTGAGCCTTCAAATTATGCATCTGTCATAATGTCAGTTCCTATAGGTAGCAAAGCCTCATTGTTAATTAATTACTAATTAAGGTTCACGTCGTGTCACTCACTGATAAGGAGGCAGATGAGAAAAGCCAGCAGCAGGAAGGAGATCATGTTCGCTGTCAAAGACTTTACTGACACCTAGTGGTCAGTTGGTGAATTGTCAGTGCAGCTGCAGAGTAAGACAGCAAATCTATATGTCTGACTATTTGGATTTCAATAACTACATTTCAACCTTATCACTTATTAAGACCTTAGGCCATGCTTTCTATTTCTACATGCATATGTTTAAATAAAAAGACCATGATGTTTACTAATGCTGGACTCCTGATCCGGTGGTGGTCTAATGAGTAATCTCCTTGTCCTAAAGATGTCATTGTTGTTGTGGTTTCAATGACATTAACAGCTGTTTGTTTTCCTTATTAACGTCTGTAATCCGTCACAGACAGCTGGCCTCGTAGGTCAGATCATCTCGGTGCACTCACTGACCAGCGTGCAGCTCAGCATGGTGCACAGCATGGCCTAAATAGAGTTCATGGTCAGAGTAGGGCTGGAGGGCAGATGTGTGACTTACTGTACACCATCCAGTTTAGCATATTGATTAGCACTCAGATTGAACCCACGGCTTTGACTCTCAGTGATCACAGTCAGTCATGCAGTTTATCATCTACAGTAGCCTACACTTACTAAAGCACTTAACTCAGTGTTTCTGTTTTCCACTACTGTATGTTTCAATTACTTTATGGATACTTTATATATTAGAAGTTTAAAACAGTAATGAAACAGTAATCAGTACAGGACCTGCTGTGTTGTTATTTTCATCACTGATTCAAGCATATTGTTGTTGGGATCCTTTGGTAAGACAGTTGACTTCAAAGCAAATCTGTTTTAACAACTGATCTATTAGACATTTTAGATATATGATGCAATAAATATGTTTACAAGTAAACATGAGTGATGCAAAACTCATGACGAGAAGATTAAAATGATAAATCTAAAGCCTCACTGAGCCTATGGCCGTCTGTGTGTTTGAGCCCCTCGGGAGCTACCTGACAGTTCTGATGGGATTACCCGTCGTGACCTTTATCCAATGAGCCAATAGGAATCGTTCGAGTTTCCCCCCCGACGCCGCTGATTGGATGAGGCTCCTGTCAGTCGCGTCAGTGGGCGGGCATTTGTCTCAGCTGTCACCTGAACGTGGCTGTGAGCGACAGAGCTGCGACCTGCTGCTGCTGTTGCTGCTGCAGATGCTGCTGTTGGAGAGATGCGACAGTTTCAAGTAAGTTAAAGTTTAAAGTGTTTGTGTTTCTTTTTGTTCTTTTAATACATATGTGCTGAAGTCTCCACAGAGTAAGTGGGATATAAGAACTTCACAAACATGATTGATGACATGTTTATTCTGCTTTATCAAGTCGTTTCAAGACGTTAGAAAAACAAACTTTGTGAAGTCTTGTGCATGGACAGTGGTGTTAATCATATAGAAATGAGAAGTTATGAACTGTAGAAGCTGGTAGAAGTTGGTGATCCAGGTTGAGGAGCTGCAGATGAGCTTCTTTTCACGTGTCTCCAGTGAACTGATTATTCCCTGAAATTGCATTTGAGTTACATAACTGGTAAACAAGGTTAAGACGGTTGCATGCCGTCCTGACTGAAACTTTTATAAGTTTATGATGCACTGGTGCAGGGCTAAGGGGGGGGGGGGGGGATCACATTTCCCCCAAATTTAAGGTAATTTATTCAAAGTCCAGAAGACCAGAATTCAAACACATTTTTTGACACAGGACGAAGAGAATCAGCAGATCTGAATTTTTCCTTTGGGCCAGTAATACTCAGTAGGATTTTGCTTGGATGCACTGTCTTTTTTTTTTCATTGAAGGGAACAAAAGTACTGAGGTGAGGTCCCATGACAATGAAAGAGGATAGTAGAATCTAAACCAAGCACAACAGCAGATGAAGACAATGAAGTAAAGCAACAAAACATAAAAAACAATCTCAGCATCTCAGTCTGTTTTCCATCAAGTTAAGGTTGAGCTGTGTGCAGATGTCTGTTTGAAACATGTATGAATAAAATTTTCTTTTTTGTGGTTTTCAGAGGTTTTAACCCCCCCCCACAAAAAAGAACTCCAAAGAATCCATTCATGCTTCAAGAGAACCATCACCTGCTTTATCTATGGTAATCAAACAACATCATGGAGAGCACTCACACCACCTTAAGCCTCTACACCACCATCAGAGAGAGCAGCTGTATGAGCCCAGCCCTCTCCCTCTGCAGGGGCCCATCTTCCCCCTCTAAAGCCCCTGTCAGCCTCCAACTAACCTCTGACTGTGAGGAGGAGGAGGAGGGTCCAGCTGAAACAGTAAAACGGGGTCAAGCCAATGGATTCGGCCTTACAGACTTTAAAGAAACTCTCAAAGCATTGGACGACTCGTCTGAGATCCACTGGCTGACAGAGCTGTTGCCGTTGTGTTTGGAGTGCCAGGCCTTCATGAGCATGGGAAACCAACAGGGCACGAAACTGAAGATGAACTGTCATACCTATGCAGAGAGTCGGGATACTTTACCTAAATCACCAAGACTCCACATCCCTCGGAAGAGAAGGAGAAGAGCAGACGGGCTAGTTTCCACCAGCACCCCTCACCACAACTTCAAGATGACACCTGGGGCTCTTCGGATTCCTTCGAGAGCAAGGACGCTGACAAAGCTTCGGATGACGAGCTCTCCTACTTATGAAGAGTGGGACTTTGGGGCAGAAAGGGCAATCACCTGCACCCCTGCTACCAGGAGAAAGAAAGCTACAGGGAAAGAAAGAGAAGATAAAAGTCAGGCAACACAGGAGTTAAAGCCAGTGTGGGAACAAAGTTGCCTGGTGCTTCATCAGAAAATGCTCCTCGATCTTACAGCAAAAGAGGTCCTTTCTTTCCTGGAAAGGATTTTCCTGTGAAAAATGAATGTGCTGCTGACTCAGACACAGACCTTTCTGAGTATGACAATGAGATGTTCCCACAGTCTAGTCAGGACCCATTAAAATCTCTAATCACCCAGTCAGCAAGTGAGAAACATGAGGAAAAGAAGGCAGAAGTTGGGGAGGTGAGCTTCCCTCGCTGGTGGTTTGAGGAGTTTGGGGAGAGGACAGCAGCACGGCGAGTAATGGGCAAAATTGAGGAGGTTGAAGGAATCATACAAAGAGTGAGTCTCACCAGTTCAGACTGGATCAATGAAGGTAGTGAAAGCGGTGATGAACCTCTGTCTATCCCAGATGGAAATGTTGATGAGGATCAGGTCCTGCAGCAGACATGCAGCCCTGAATACAGCACTGACTCCCTGGTTGAAGAGCTTCATCTCCTGGGTGAAGCTCTGAGCCAGAGCCTCCAGCAGGCCCTGATGATGGAGGGAGGTGGTAAAGTGGAGATTGAAGCCTTCACAGAGGACGAACAGAGGATGACTTTTTGTGAGCAGAGCCCAAAAGGATCAGAAAGCAGCCCTCTGAATCTACAATCACATCCTTACCAATTCATCTTCAGTTCCTCAACGCTGCCAAACAATTCGTCACCCTCTCTGTCGGCTGGTGGAGAAACCTCCCCCGTACCGTCACCGTCTCTGTCTGCAATCCTGGATGCTTCTCCAAGAGCATCCAGCAGCTTTGAAGGCATGTCCCCGATTCTGTCGCCCTCAGTCATGTCCACGCTGTCCAACCCTGGGCCCAGCCACCGCTCTCTCTGCTTGCCTCTGAACTTTACTCAGCAGCACTACAAAGAAGAAGAAGACTTCTCCAGGACTCACAGAGTCTGGACAAAGTCAGCAGAAGACGGTTTATTCTCTCAGGGGGCTGGAGGCTGTGGGAGTGCCATCACAGTCACTGGTGTGACAGAAAAGGGTCAGAGGAACCCAAAGAGGAAGTTGACGTGGGCGAACAACCGGCTGGGTGAGCAGAATCAGATGCAGACGAACAGATGCAGCAATGAGACAGAGGCCAGCGATGACTATCTGCTCTCCTCAGGTAAAAACTGCTCATCACATCATCACAGAAACAGCTGTTAACAAATCATTTAGTCTCAGCTTTCAGTTTATCTCATTGTGAAACTTTGGTCCACTGGAAACATTTAGTTAGAAAGCAAAGGGTAATTGAGATTTGTCTAGTTTAATGCACATTCATATGCATGTGATGGAGACTGTTTTTGCACACATTTGCTATTTAGTGGTCGATATTCTGTTCAAATCCTTCAACATAAAACTGTGGCATTATGTCAGCTGTATAGCTCATCCCTCAGTCAAGTCAAACTGACTGACCTCTTAAAACTAAACTTGGGTATTTGAAATTTACAGGTGGCACAGAAGTATCAACACAACATTTAAATTGTAATGTAAATGTAATGTAAATTTTCTAAGCACAAGCAGCTGCACAATAATGTCATCCAGAAACAATTTGATCTGCTTGGCAAACTTTGAATGCCAGCTTTACAGCTTTTTAAAAGAACTATGGACACATTTGGTCAAAAGCTTTGGGTCCAGGTAAAGTCAGCTCCTAATGAAATGGTGTAAATAACTTTAAATGTACAGAAAACAGTTAAGGCATCTTTTCTATTGTATCTTGGATCAATATGAAGTTACAGAAGCTCTGTTTGTGTCCAGAGTCACTGTGCTTGACACTGTCATGCAGGAACTTGTGAGATATTTTAAAGGATTTTGCAGCATGTCTGAGACACTGATCAACAATCTCTCAGCACTGATTTACAGATGCTGCTGTGCCTCCACCTTGTTAAGCATGCTACACGTGCTTCATGGCCATTTAGCATATGGCGGATTAAGATGGTTGAGTTAAAATGCCTGTAGAGAGTTTTCAGAGTAACAGGGTGGAAAGTGTGTGCGTGTGTGTGTGTGTGTGTGTGTGTGTGTGTGTGTTTGTGTGTGTGCGCGCGCATAACAGCGTGACATTGACTTTTTAGTGGTTGGTTAGTGAAGTGAACAGAGAAGGAGGAGGAGGAGGAGGAGGAAGAGCAGACGGGCTCAGAGCTGGTGCACGCTGGGTCCAGACTGTCAGACTGCGGCCTCCCCGGGTCGATGAACACAGACACACACTTTCTATTAATGCAGCAGCTGGATCAGATGTGAAGGATGTGTGGTAGTCTGTAGATGATGACTCCCTGCTGGTTTGACTTTCCACTGTGTGTGTGTATGTGTGTGGTGTGTTTGCCCAGGCATGAAGTACAAGCTGCACCTGATGAGGGTCCTCTCATAGTAGTTGAACTGTTTCCTTTTTAAGAACAGAAATAGCATTACTCTGTGTGTGTGTGTGTGTGTGTGTGTGTGATCACATGGCCCATGAGAATTGACCATGTAGGATTTTTTTTACTTGCTGTGCCACTTATTTAATGGTACTCCTATGGTACAGTGTAGAGCTCCTCCATCAACTCCTTTTTTAATATCAGTATCTGTCTGTCTGTGTGTCGCTCTTGAGACACATTTAGTTTTCAACAGTATCTTATGAGATGTGTAAAGGAAGTGAACAATGGAGGAAATATTGTCAGAACATATCTGTATCAATCTCCGAAATAACCTAGTTTATATCAGGAGCTGGAAGATGATATTCAACACACTGTGCATGTTACTGTCTGACTGTGGAACAGGCAGCTTCGCAGGGAAAACAAACTGTAACTGCTGTATTTCCTCATAAACACATCTGCAGCAGCAGAATCTGGCTCGACGACGACTCCTCAGTCTCAGTCTGTGCAGCAGGACGCCGGCCGTCCAAACTGGATCAACGCTCTGAGCTCTGTGACACACAACAAATCACTGGAGGACGACGATCAGAGCGAGAAGAAGAAAGACATCAGAGCCTTCAGAGGGTTATTCTCAGAATCCAGAGCTCTGTTGAATGTGGTCAAACCGAGGACAGATAACACATTTCCATAAGCTCTTTAATCTGGCTCTGAGAGCCGTTATGTGTCCACTGGAAGTTACACAACCGACTTCTCTGTTGGCTCTTTTATCTGAAACGATAATGACAGATTTACTGTGGAAGAGCTCACGGAAGCAGAAACACTCTTCTCCTCTCAAGGTTGAGCTGCCTTTTTTTCACCCCCATCTGCTGCTGGCGAGATGTTCGTTTAGCAAAATGCACCCAATTATTTATACGTCCAGACACATGTCCAAACATTTTCTGTGTGATCATTACATCTACTAGTTTTCCAGTTAGCACAGTTGGCAGCAGGTGTCACCATTGCAACATCATGCACCAATCACCAACCTTTCAGCAAATATTGGCAGAACAATACCTGTAATCAAACTGCATGTTGTTTTGTATTTACTCTATAAGATTTGTCGATAATAAACTTCAGTAACAGCCTATCAGTCGTACAATGACTGAACGGTAACTATTTTATTTTTAAGTGCAACATGTTTAATAGCATTGGGGCTAATAACAATAGAAGAGAGCTGTTGGTTTCCCATAACTGCTACTACAGGGGTCCATAATGCACACTGACAGGTCATATGTATGACTGTAGTTATGTTAGTTGGAGCATGGCGGCACAGTGGTGGTGCAGTGTTTAGCACTGTTGCCTCACAGCAAGAGGATTTGAACCCACCGGCTGCGGCCCTTCTGTGTGGAGTTTGCATGTTCTCCCTGTGCATGTGTGGGTTCTCTCTGGGAACTCTGGCTTCTTCCCACAGACTAAAGACATGCAGGTGAGGTTAACTGGTGACTCTAAATTGCCCATAGGTGTGAATGGTTGTCTGTATATGTTAGCCCTGTGATTAACTGGTGACCTGTCCAGTGTGTACCCTGCCTCTCGCCCCATGTCAGCTGAGATATGCTCCAGCTCCCCCATGACCCTAGTGAGGATAAGTAGTAGAGAAGATGAATGAATCTTGGAGCATTTACTTCCTCCAGGTGACTGAGGATCATTTAGTTGAAGAATTTAGGTCATTGTAAAACTATTGGAGGCTTAAAGAGGAGTATGATTAAAAGAAAGAAGACGACACATCCAAAAAAATGACAGAACGCATCAGTCATAAATCTTCCACAAGTATCATATTATATTCACATTAAAAACTGATCACAGCAATCAACAGGTGCTTTTTTATTATGACAATTAGTAATCATCACTCACAAGCGATAGCAATAAATCAGTGTGTGATGACCGGGGTGGTGGAGGTTGTTTTGTTTTCCTCCTGAACTAAATGAAGCTTTGGGGAGAGATTTAGCTCTGTTGTTGCTGTTTTATATCCTCACTGAGGCTCTAAAGTGTAACACACTGGATTTATTATGGAGCTGGAGAATCAATCAGCCTTTTAAAGAACTCACTGTTGATTAATTTTGCTCTAAGTTTGTTGAAAGCCAAGTTTACAGACAAAGCTCTGAACAGCTCCCTGAAGCCCCTGATGCTGTGACACGGTGACATTGAAAAACACCTGCACCTCACAGCGTTTGATGCCACAGTGATGACGACTCAGCTCTGATCGTGATTGGACACGTTCTCCTTCTCCTTCTCCCCCCTGCAGATGAGGCGCTCCGGAGACAGGAGGAGATCTGGCAGCAGGAGGTCGAGGAGACTCTCTCCTTGTGTCGGTCACTCTCTCATCCATCCAGACCAAAGCACGTCGACTTCTTACGCATCACTGCTCCTGAGGATGACATCACTGATACGCCTCCACTCACACCCCTCCTCCTCAGGGAGTTTAGGGTGAGTACCATCTCTCCCCTCTCGTTCATACTGTCTAGACTGGCGGTGGGTTTTAAATATTTACTACCATCACATTAAAGGTTTTCATCTCATTTCCTGCTGAGCATGATGAACTAACCTGCAGCTGCTTCGGGGTCACTGACAAACACCATGTTATGATGTTTACCACTGTCAACTCACACATCACAAGGTCCTGGGTGAGACAGTCATTGTAGATTATGGTGGAGTTTGCATCATAATGTCACCTGCAGGTCATGGTGAGTTCTGCCAAAAATATTAATAACACAAAAATTCTGGAGTTGAAAAATAATACATGCATTACAGATATTTTGGCTTTCTTCCAAACTCCATGCCATCGTCTGATCTTGAACACAACATTGAAAATCAGTTAAAATGAACCTGGAACTTTATTTTGCACATGTGGTTATGGAAAAGTTACTTACAATATTCATTCATTTTATGGCTGCTGTGTATAATCAACACTGGGAACCATATCTAAGTATCCTGAAGCTCCTCTTCTTTTTTGTTCCAATAATGCTGAGTCATCATGACTTTGACTTTCATGTATTTTGCATCATCACAGTGGTTTCTGGGTCTCTTGGGACTTTTGCTTCATGGTCATGTAGGTGCAGGTTCAAAACAGTGACCTCACAGCACCGGTGCTGTACAACGTACAAAGAGTGCTGTGTTCCCCACGGTTACATAACACAATGGACTTAATGCAGCTCTGTAGATGCATTGTATGAGCGATGGTATCTGTATAGGTATGACTGAGTGCCTCTATTACTGCTTTTTATATCCTTGCCCCCCCCGTCAACAAATCAGACCATGTGATGAGAGTTGTGTTTGACATATTACATGAGAAATATAGTAGGATAATGAAAAGAATAGTGTCACAATAGTACTAATTCAATTATAAATACAAACATGTTTCATGTGATCCATAGTATGTCACACAACACGATTGAAAAAGGGAAAGAAAGCAGAGCGAAGTTAAGAAAGAGCAAAATAAATGTTTTATATCAATTAAAAATACTGTATAATTGGGAAGAAATTCAAAGTTTGGAAAAGAAACAATGGAAAGAAAAAGGCAGAGGGTTAATTATCTTCCCTAATCACCTTTTGATTAGCTTGAGATTTTAAATTTCAGGCCACATCATCAATTTCAAAGTTTAACTGTAATTTCAAGACAATTTGTAAACCTTCACAGCTTAATATGATGGAGAATCCATTTTATTATTACAAATTAACATCTCATGGGGTTGTACTGTTCCCATGCACATGCCCATGTTGTGTGCATGGGACAGGATTGAATGTCCTCTGAGGTGGGACAAATTGAACAGATACAATCACATCAAGTGTCTGTATAGTGGAGCTCGAGAAAGACATTGAATTGGACACATGAAATAAAATCCATTTTTAATGTGGCCACAGTAAATTACAGCCTGGTGATCTATAAATCCAGCACATGTTTGTTTCTGCTGCCGAATGCTGGATACAGTCCAGTGTGTCCATTCAGAAAAGTGGTGTGTGTGTGTGTGCGTGCTCTAAGTCTAATGCTATTTCATGGGATTATCTGGATTCATTCTTATTACATAAACACAGCTCACATAAAGGCCACAGTGTCCCTCCCTGGGAACGTAAAAGCACTTTATTAGTATTCATAAGATTTAAGTGTAGCCGGTTAAGACGCCACTGTAGTGTTCAGCCTCGTTTCTGTGCACAATACTTTTCAGAGAAAGTTACACAGTGTAATGAGACACAGTACAAGTGTTACCTGTCACTTACCTGCTGGCTGTGATAAGATGAAAGCAAACAAGGGTGGAACCAGAGAGCTAAGAATAACACAGATGTGAAACAATGAAGGAGGACGTTTACGCTGGAGGCTCTTTTTTTTTTTTTTTATTCAGAAATCTATGAACAAAGCCTTTTATTCTGGGTCAGAAATTCAGAAACACACTTTGAAGTTTCAGGCAGCAGCTTGAAACAGAGCAGAAGGAGCCTCCAGTCAAAGTCTGTGTCTTTCTCCTGTCTGTTCTCTTTGCTCGTAGTCATCATGAAAAAAGTAATATATATATATATTTTCCTGTTTTCATATAGATGTCATCATCTTAACTTTTATATATTTACTTGAAATTAGTTTAACTTTATTCTTCAGGTTTTATTCCCATATTTTCCCCCTTACATCATGACACAATAGGTAGTACCTTTATTTTGAAAAGCAATTCATTCATCAATGTTCTTCTTGGTGAATAGCTGTTTTCCACCATTTTGTAGTAAATCTTCTCTTCTTTTGCACTGATGTGTCACCAACCTGTACATAATATAATATGATTACTAACTGTGCACTTAAGATTTAGTTTGTTTATGTTGAACTCAAAAACATAGAAAAGCCTGGTGAGTGTACCTGCAGAGCAACTTTCATGCACAGAGGAAAATCAAAGTACTTAACATATTATATTAAAACAATAAAATACAAACTAATTGAAAGCAAAAGTGCTAAACAAGTAAACAACTTTTATTTTGACAGTCAATGCACAGACTATAAGGAGTGTGTGTTAGATTGTATGTGAGCTGATCAGCTGTGGTGTAGGTGGGGTTAGACCTAAGACGTTCAGATTAGCCGGGTGTTGCTCAGTGCCTTCAGGGGGAGCTGAGACCTCTCTGTCGCTGTGGATTTACAGGCCAAAACGTTTAACAAGTGATTCTTGGCAAGGCCTATTTACCCTCCTTCAGCTCTGGGTGTGGCGCCCCCCTCCATCTGTTCTGGGTGGCTTCCTTTGCCTTATGGCTCACGGATCTGTCAGGGTGTTGTCACAAACAGTGGCTGAAGACGCCATCTGCTTCCAATTACACTTTGACAATCTGCAGGACGACGTCCAAGGTGCTGCTCTGTAAACTGTAACAGCAGGTTTAAGCAGAGCTGGAAAGAGAAGGAGGCAGACTTTGGAAGCTGAAAGCCCCGGACCTGGACTTGGATCTGACTTTAGTGTAACTGAGGTTGAGCTGAGTCACTGCAGCCGGCACAGTCATGGAGCCTTGGAAACATCCACTTTTCCATTACTTTGTGGATTTCTCCTCCGTCATTGGCTGCTCTGACAGACTGACTAACAACAGCTTCCAGTTTTAGGTTTGGAAAATTAGCTCTCTGGTAAGACATGAAGGAGCTGCTGAAAACAGTGAGAGGATACATTTATGTCTTTTCGACAAACTGGAGCGGAAACAGGTTGGACTTTCAGAAATAATTATCCGACTTTTTTTTTGGACTTGCATGCATTTACCGATCGTAAGCAGAAGCTGCATTATCCAAATTGCATGCCATACAGATGCCAAAACACCACTTACACCTCTTCACACTGCATTTTTCAGAAGCTAGATAACACAACGTCCCACTTAAGCCTCAGATACAAGCCGTGCAAACAGCAACCACAATGCTGATGTTGTGGGGAAAGCTTCTAATAACTTTCTGCTCCCTCTAACCTGGATGATTTTACCACTTTCTCTGTGAGCAACTGTGACTTGTGGAAAATGGAGGAGCAAAAAGCCTTTCTGAAATTTTTCAGGACCCTGTCAGATGAGCAAAATGTGGACATAATGCAGGATGAGCTGGGTTTTGATCTGAAGAAAAATGGGGGCATGAACTTGAAAGATGCTCTTGGGCATCCTGCAGATCCTTTATTTTATCTTATATTGCCTCGTGAAGGGGAGAAGACGACCTCTAACACAATGGGAGTCGTAACTGTGAGAGAAGAAGGATGTGACTCAGACAAAACAGAGCATGAGAAGAATAACTTTAGCCCAACAGAGCAGCACAGCAAGGATGCAAACACTGACGACGACATCTCAGAGGAAGAGACCGTTACAACAAATCATGACCAGAATAAGATGTCAGACAATGGTTGGAACACATCAGAGGAGACACTGGATTATTGTGCCTTGAATGCATCTCTGCAGCCAAAATGTCAACACACTTCAACTCACTGTATCGTACCAAACGGTGTCAAGAAGGAGGATGATGAAGAAAAAGCTCATGAGAATAATCAAAATACAGATTTACAGGAGCATTTTGTCACAAATCCTGAGGAGTCTGCCAAAACCAAACATGAACTGATTACAGTGACCGAGACAGGACCCACTGGTGAAGAAGAGACTGAACCAACCATGGAGGAACCAAAGGAGCCGTCCTGCTCTGAAAATGATGATGATGATGATGATGATGATGATGATAATGATGATGATAATGATGATGATGATGATGATGATGATGATGATGATGATGATAAAGAGGATGTTAATGGTGCAGAGGAGGAAAAGATACCAGATTTGAAAGATGTAAATCCTGAATCCTCCACTCAACTTCACCAACTTCCTCTTAGTCCAAAACATAATTCAATGAATATTTCCATAACATCAGCAGCTGCAGCCAACAACCCTCCGCCTGGATCCACCTTCACCAGAGCCACCTTCTCCCCAGTGTCACCCACGGACAAGCAGATCCAGCTGCCGGCCCTCTTCAGCGGCCTGAAGGTCCTGAGGAAGACGGTGGTGGGACCCGAGCCCGACACCCTGATCAAACCTCCATCTCAAGAAGCAAAGGGGGCCGTTGTCTCTGAGAAGCAGGGGGACATGAAGGGTCAGGGGGGCTTCCTGGACCAGATCTCCCAGTTTCTGAATCGGGAGAAGAAAGAGGAGAATAAGGAGATGGAGGCCGAGAGAGAGGAGGATGAAACTGGAGCGATGAATGAGAGTGATGAAAGTCAAGAAAGTCCTGAGAAGGAAACCCTGGAGGAGGACGTCGAAGCTTCAGGGGCATTTGATTCTGCAAAACCACCAGTGTCCAGTGCTGAGGCAGCGTTTGATGCCTTCAAGGCTTTTTTCACCCCAAAGCCTCTGAAGAAGGACCCATCAGATAAAGTGGATCTGGAAGCAGTGAGGAAGAAGATAAGAAGTGAAAAAGATGTGTTGAGAGCCCTGTTTGAGAGAACATCCAACAAGACGCCAGAGAAAATGGAATCAGATGGCAAAGTAGGCATCATGGTATCAAACAGCAGCATCAGGCCGTATGTTCATAGATTGTATCTAAGTGATTCGTGTTGAACTTTGGACCTTGTGGAAGACACCCATTATTCTGCCACTTTAATTTAATGTGCTTTACCTTTCAAATACCTTCTCCCACCCTTAAGATGAGTTATACCGACCGTTTCAACATTTTCAGTTGATAGGCAACAAAAGAAGGAACCTTTTATTTTGGGTAAATTACTCATATGCACAACTGTGGGCGTACAGAAAAAGGTTAAGTATATCAAGCAAAGGTTTAGAGCAAGTCATTGGTATGTTGTTAATATTTTAAATCTCTGTTGCTGATCTTTTTCACTCTAGTCAGAGGCTTCCACGCCAGGAGAAGGAGAAGAACGAACTCCTGGTCGTCTACAAGCCGTCTGGCCGCCGCTCAAGGAGGAAAAAGTCGGGCTCAAGTACACAGAAGCAGGTACTGGCTGATTATTTTATGTTGATGTTTGGTCAATACGCATCTTTACTTGCTTCAGACTGTATTACAGGACAGGACAGGACAAGCAAACAGAGCAGGAAAACTCAAACATCTCAGTCACTCATAGTATTTGTAATTTGATAGTCTGTTATTAAAGCGGAGCTGGTGTCTCCATGATGACAGGAAGTTGTTCTCCAACAAATTCACTCCATGACTCTATGTCCCTACCTGACTGACTATGTCAAACACTGCGGTCTGAATATTCATGTTATAGACAGAGGTGTTTGCTGCATGACATCATGTGGTAGATTTGATATCAAGCTCCAGTGGTAAAGTAAACACAGCTCCACCCTGTGTGTCCACAGTGTGTGAGACTCTGTCTCCAGTGTGTGAAAGCATTTACTAGACTGCACACTTATGGCTGCTGTCCATATCTTCTTCTGAGAAAGTGATTTGAGACTTTTATAGGTGAAACCACTCTGTTTGTGACTGAAACATTTTTAACTCTGTTGCCACCCAGTGGTGAAAAAAAAGTTAATGCAAATGCACATTTAATACACCTGGAAAGTATATTAAATGTTAAATAAAAACAAATATAAGACAGATTTTAACTCATATAGCCCAGTATTTGCCTTGAGGAGCCTCACAGTCTGCACATCACATGATCATCCATCATCTGCCTTCAATTTGAATAAGGGAAAACTCCCTAAAGGAGCAGTCATCCTGCTTCAAGCTGCTACTTCCTCAAGGTACATCAACCAGGTTTAAGGCAGCAGTTTCACAAAGACATAATTTGACAGAAACTCAAAGTCTCCAAAGACTCCAGCTCTCTTTGTCTACATCAGTCACATGACTGACTGAGTAGACAATATTTTAAACCCCTGCAGCAGAGCAAGCTTTTATCATGTTGTTCCACACATCTGTTTTTCTTGATGATTTGTCACCAAGAGAAACTGAGTCTCAGACCAGAGTGTCATGAAAAGGTTATGCATTAAAACAAAGTTAACACAGAGCCAAGACAAAGTACTAGAGATCCAATAACAGGGATCCCTGCTTATTTTGACTTGTATGAAAACTACATGGGGCTGGCAAATGTGATGGCAGTCTGAGATATTTATACAGGACATGACTGTTTGAGCAGGGATTATGAACTACTTCCCTGAAGGTGACAGGAACTATATGTGACCATTTCAGTCATCTATCAGTCATATAGTTTATATTTTATATTTATAGCTCATCTCATACATATAAAATTAAGAAATCACAAATGTACAAATACATAAAACAATAAAATGGATGAGATAAAACACACATACAATAACCACCCTAGATAAATGTTTGCTTAAAGGGCTTGCTCAGGATGGCACCTGCAGTCATTAAGCTGAGGTCTGGATATTGTTGTTGACACACGAAGCTCTTCCGCCTTCAACTGATGAAGTCACTTCACACTGTTTTTAGACCTAGCGTGTCCCGAACACAGCCACAGCATGTCCTCACACACCCCTCAGCCTCGGCCTTTGTGGTAAAACACTCGATTTGTTCTGCAAAATTAGTTCCAGCTCTCGAGTGTCTCACTGTCGTTGTAATTTGTTTGTCTGTGGCCTGCGCCCGGGCCACATCGTTAACGTGTCTGCCGAGGTAAAGAAAGCACCGCAGCTGAAATAATGAACATGTGTTGTGGTGCAGGAACCAACACAAAGACATTGTTTTTTTCTCCTCCTCAGAGCATCAGGCTGCGCTGTTGCAGCTGAAGAGAGAATGCAAAGAGGAGCTGGAGAAGTTACAGGTGAGTACGAAGCATCGAGAGGAAGAGGTTTCACAAGCAGGCACCACCAGCTTCCATGTGTGATTCAGGAAGCAAATAGAGTCACAACTGGGAAATGTGTTAAATACCAAGTATGTTTATATGTTTCTCTGATACCTTACAACCATTCTGATTTTGACTAGTTTGGAGTTTGCATGTTCTTTCGTGCAGGTTCTCTCCGGCCTCCTCCCACAGACCAAAGACATGCCCACTCCCATGGGAGTGTCAGTGGTTGTCTGTTTGCATATGTTAGCCCTGTGATTGATTCAATTATTCACTAATAATCTTTAGATTCACTGAAGTAGACCATGTGATGTGGTGCTAATTCAAACAGGGGGAGTGTTCAATTGGTACATTTCCAATGCATTTCATTAATTAAAGAAAAATTGGCATCTGTTCGTCCAGACATATTAACAAATTGAAGAGACGAGCAGGAAATTCAGCATGAAGAATACATTTTCCAGCAATACAGTGAATCAGATTAATGACCTGGGTTTATATTAAGCTTTTTCCCCACAATTAGCAACACACTTATTGGGGATTATTCTGAAATTAATCCAGCATTACAGACAGGTTTTTGGAGATGTTATAAGTTTTTTTTTAACTCCAGTAATTCAAGCTTATTTCTGTGGTTTTAAAGTGAGGCTGAGGTCTAACCAGTGCTACTTTCAGGACGACTATGGTCGGGAACTCTTCAGACTCCGGGTGGAAAACGAGGACAACGTCGTCCGTCTGGCCGAGCTGCAGGCCAGACTGTCCCAGGCTGGGACCCAGCGTCGAGGGAAACTCCGAGATGTCGCCGTGTCCACTGAAGATGATTCGGTGCGCAGATCTTTCCGCACTGTCTGCATCCAGACGGACAGGGAGACCTTCGTTAAGACTCCAGAGAAGGACAGAGAAGGGACAGGGAGGACGTGCACCAGTCCACAGCAGCAGAGGGTCACCCCTAAAAAGCTGGACCTGGCCTCTGTTGGCCTCGGCCTGGCCAATCAGAGGGACGACACAGTGTCCTCCTCTTCATGTCCTCCTCCGGGAGTGTCACTACCTCCACAACAACCTCCTGCTCCTTCTCAGGCAGGGCTACCAGTTCATCCAGACAATCTCCCTCCTCCTCCACCTCCACCTCCACCTCCACCTCCACCTCCTCCTCCTCCACTCTGTCAGTCAACACCCCAGCATCATATGCAGACAGTGAATGGGCCTCCACCTCCTCCACCTCCACCACCTCCTCCATCCATGCCAGGCTTAGCTCCCCCACCTCCCCCTCCTCCAGGTGGGAGAATCTTGTTGGATAAACCTCCAAGGAAACCAATGGTGGAGCCGTCCAGACCCATGAAGCCTCTGTACTGGACCAGAATCCAGGTCCAGGACAACAAGTAGGTTCACATCCAAAGGACAGTTACTCCCAACTATATTGGAAATGTAGTATTGCTTTCACACAGGGTGATGCTGTTTTCTTTTAAAGTTTAATTATGTAGCTAATATTTAAATGATGAGACTTCATCTGCTTCATTACTATGTCAGTATTGTATTACACTGAAGTTTGCTGAGTTGTGCTTTTGTCTCCAATAGCAACAACACACTGTGGAACATTTTAGAGGAACCAAACATAATAAACACTCAAGAGTTTGAGGATCTCTTCGCCAAAACCACCACACAGACCAAGAGGAAGCCGCTGGCAGAGGCCTACGAGAAGAAAGCCAAAGTCAGGAAGGTAAGATGGAGAATACAACTACAACATCATACAAAACTGCCGTCAGCTTATGTATGTGTTTTCTGAAGCAACAGATTATTATTGGAGAGGAGAGAGGACGTGTCAGTTTGTAGTGCAGGTGAGCGAGATACAATCTGACTTTTGTCCACTTGAGGGCGTTAAAGCCATTTTATTTACAGACACCAAATTACAACAACACAAATCCAGACACAGGTATGATATTCAGGCTATTTTATATGATTTTTCTCTCCTGTCTCTTTGTATTAGTATATTTTTATGTTTTGTTTCTGATCTGTCACAGTTTTTACCTGCAGTAAAGGCGTTCATGCTACACGTGGTGTGCTACAAGATTATTTCTGTAGCGTCTCTTAATCACAAAGGAAATTCAAAATACATGACACGTGGATATATTGAAACACTCCAGAGCAAGAAATTAAAATGCAATGAAACAAAAAGACACAAAACAGGAGCTCATTTGTTTGTTTGTGTCGCTCTTTACTCTGTTTTCTCTTTGTGGTCACTAATGCATGAAGTGCTAATGCAGCACGGTGAAGCCTATTATGACCTTGGTTTGTTTTGCTCCATCATCACACAACAGAGTCTACTAATGACCCACTAATGGTTTCTAGTGGCAAGGTGACCATGGTAACAGTGTGTGTGTGTGTGTGTTTTAGATCATTAAGCTGCTGGACGGTAAACGCTCTCAGGCTGTGGGCATCCTCATCTCAAGCCTCCACCTGGAGATGAAAGATATACAACAAGGTGAGTTTCATATATCCAGCTGTGTCGCCATGGAAACCGCTATGGTCTAAGGTAATTTTCCTGTCAGTTCCTGGCAGCAACTGGACCTGAATGTGGACCCACTGAAAAGACTGTAGGATATGATTTTGTAGTAAAAGAACCTGTATAGACACATCTTAAGTGTATGTGTTGAACAGCAATTAAAGTTACACTATTTGTTATACATTTTTCAAAATAAAAGTCCGGTTTCAAGCATCAAAATACACTAAACCTGTTCACCATGTTACTCCAACTAATCATTTTCTTGATTAATTGATTCATTGTTTGGTGAAATAGTGAAAAATGCTATCATTTCTTTAAACCTGAAGTGTGACATGAATTTTCAGGATGGAGGTTGTTCCAGCTGTTTCTTTTGTAGCTCTGAAGCCATTTCCATTTCTTAAATCCCCACTTCTTTTCCCGTATTTACTTTAAGTATTTGAACTATCATGAGATTGACCATTGAAACCTCAGTGTGTATATGAGCAAACATACATCATCTTGTCTGTTTTATAAGAGAGGGGTTACAGTAAATCACTAAATGAGTGTTATCCCCCGTCTGTCTGGGAGCTTGAACCTGCAGCCTTCATGTGTAAATGCTGAGGTCACCACGGCTCCCTGAACATCACCCTTGTTTAACCTTAACCCCGGCGTCACACTGAACTTACCCTGTATTTCACTCTGAATGTGAGCTGCTGGTGAATTTGAAGTAGGATTAAAGGCTGAAACACTCACCACAATGTCAGCAAGACGGTTACAGGGAGACAATCTGCACTGCTAATCCCAAACACTGAAGACTTTGTAGAGCCAACGGTGGGCCGGAGTTCCCCAGAGAGAGGACAGCGGTGGTGCTCATGTTCATGTTTCTCTGGGATCTGAACTTTGTTTTCTCTTTACTTTTTTATTTATTTTTAATAAACCAGAGCCAGAAACATCAGAGAGACATTAAAGGTCTTCAGCTACTGTTAGTTATAGGCTAGTCTCACTCATTCCCATTAAATCCTGTTGTTCACTGCATTGGTTCCATTTATCTGTCAAATTAAATAGGTTATAATATAACAGTCATTTCTATGGGTGTTACTGCTGTGGATTCTCCATAAGACGCCTTTACAGGAACTTTCATTTGTGTTTTTTAAGTATAGACACATAACATGAACAAACATTTAGTTAAAGATCCATTAAATTGGGTTATTATTAATAATATGAGATGGAGATGTGGAGGACATTTAGTTTTACAGGTTTTACAGTGGCGTCAGTTAAATCCATACCACTGAGGAATGTCCTGATTAACCAAACTCCACACCGTGGCGCAGCCATTAGGTGATGAGACGTTTAAATTGTTTGCACTGAACGACATTGCCATCTCTGGAGCCACTTTTCTAACTTGGCTAAAACTAATTGTTTGTGCTCTTTGGAGGATGAAACAAGAAAAACAGTCTGTACACATAAAAAACCTCCAAAGTAACATGCTGATTTATCAGTTGGCCTCTAGCAAGTGGTCGTGTTTCCTTTTTCTGTTCAGTGCTGTGTTAAGTTGTTCACTTTAAAAGAATATTTTGGACTAAAAGTACCTAAAGGCCTTGTCTTTGTTCTGTTACCATCTGACTTCCAGCTGTACTGACTGTGGACCACACTGTGGTGGACCTGGAGACTATTGAAGCACTGTATGAAAATGTAAGTGTGACCGCAAACTTCACGGTGGTGAAAATCTGTCAGAGGAGCAGCATCAGAGCAACAGCAGCAATTATGAACCTGTTTATTAACTTGTTGTCAGAGAGCTCAGCCTGAGGAGCTGGAGAAGATCAAGAAACACTACGAGACGTCAGAGGAGGACGACATTAAACTCCTGGACAAACCTGAACAGTCAGTATTTCCCGTGTTTTTAACCACCCAGTACCCTCTCTGCCAATGTGAGAAATGTTATGAGGGTCGATTCATTGTTGACTCTGACAGTGATGTTTTCTCACTGGTGTGCTGCAGGTTTCTGTATGAACTCTCTCGGATCCCGGACTTCGCCAGAAGAGCTCACTGCATCATCTTCCAGTCGGCATTCATCGACGGGATCGCATCCATCCAGCGCAAACTCATCACAGTTTCGTGTGTCTGTGAGGTAGGAGAGGAGTGAACCTATTCATCATCTCCTTTTACCAGGCTGATATCTGTTTAGATTTGAGGTGTTGAGATGTTGATCACTCTGCATTTGTGTGTTGTGTCTTGAGGCTCTTCTGGAGAGCAATGGAGTGAAGGAGGTGATGGGGCTGGTGTTGGCTCTGGGGAACCACATGAACGGAGGCAACAGGACCAGAGGTCAGGCTGATGGCTTCGGTCTGGAGATTCTGCCTAAACTGAAGGATGTCAAGAGCAGGGTGAGGACTTCATCACTGTGGTTTCTGTCTGATGTGAAAAAGAGGAATCTGGCTAGATTAGGTGGAGAGAGCGATGGAGATGGAGATGGAGCTGGCATCATGAGTCCATGAGTAAATACTGTGATGAGGACTGTGGTTACACCTCTGAGCTCTCAGGTGGGAATCTGTGACACAGTTAGATAAAAAGCAAAATACAAGACACAAGTGTTCACCTACTTATTTGTGAATGCCGTGGGCCATGAGTTAGAAAAGGTGATTTGATTTACAGCATGCGTGTCTTTTTCTAGACAGTATGTTGATGCTGTGGGTTTTAACTTGCTCTTTATACTGAAAGTAAAGGTTGTTGTCCTGTTTTCTTCCAGGACAATCGTATCAGCCTGGTGGACTATGTGGTGTCGTATTACCTGCACAATGTGGACAAGGTATTGATTTAAAAACATGAAAACTGTGCTGACACAGAGTTGACTTTGAAAATAGTGCTTTAACAAAAACATTCACTTACTGGCTTTTTAACTGCAGATGGAGTTTAGTAAAAAAAAAAAAAAAAAAAAAAAATTTGGTTTGTTTTGATGCTGTGCATTGAGCCAGGTAGGAGGTGAGACTACACTACACAGCAGCACACAGTACGTCTCTGAGATTATTAGCCTGAGTTACAGTAATCTCAGTGGTGAGTTCCTCAGTGCTTCATGTTGGTGGGTCACAGTCCAGCAGGCAAACACAGGGAAACAGAAAACAAGGACGCCAGTGGAAACATGTTGCTGTTGGACCTGAGCTCAGTATGAACAGGAGGAGCGATTACAGCAAGGAAAACCTATTTTAATATGTTTATACATGTGTGCACCTGACCACAGAAACTGTCCTTTAATGTGCACCATCAGTAGTTAGAAGTGGAAAAAGCTTTCATCAGCTCTGTTTCAACTTTCTTCACTTTACTGTGTTTCCAACAGTTACAGTAAATCTCCTTCGCTGGTTTAGTGGTTTAATGGTTTAATGTTTTGTGTGACTGTGTCCCACCAGGACGCCGGCTCAGACAGGAGCATGTTCCCTCTCCCCGAACCTCAGGACGTCTTCCTGGCCGCACAGGTGAAGTTTGATGACCTCAGCAGAGACCTGCGACAGCTGGGACGAGATCTAACAAGTATGTGACGTCAATACTGCAAGTTTTTTCTCTCCCAGCTCCTGCAGAGAAATTAATACCAATACTCTGGGCCCACTCCTGCTGGAAGACTGCTCCATACACACACACACACACACACACACACACCCCATCCAAGCCATTAGCTCGGTGCTCTGAGCAGCCCGACATCCATGTGACTGGGTGACCGGAATAGCCTCGCCTTGTGGTCATTTTGTTGTGTGTTTTTGTTTGAAAACCTCAGCCATGCCTGTGTAACTCTATCACTGTGATTTTGTGTTGCTCTCGAGAGGCTCCCACAGACCAGACTGAAACCTCGGCCCGGTCTGGCATCGTTTTTCCTCAGACACCCTTCAGCCCCCTCCCCCCACCTCCCAACTTCAACAGCTCACCACCCTGGTTTCCCATCGCTGGCCCCAGCAGCCATTGAGGAACTGTTTATACTTAGGGGGCTAAAGGCCTGCTTCTTTGACCAGACTCCAGTTAGCGAAAGCCCCAGAACAAAAGATTTCCTCTCGTCTTTCTTATTCTTCCTGACTGTTCTCTTCTCTCCCTAAGTGTGCCCATATGACGCCATTCGGCATGCCAGCCAGTCAAACCAGACAAGTCACGCCAAGGACAATGCTGACATGTATATGATTGTGACTGAGTGCATTGTTGTATCCCTATGTATACATGTGTTTTTGCCTGCACTGTGCGCTGTATGCGCGTGTGCTCAGAGACTAGCAGGAGTCTGTGCTGCTGATACAGCCCTGGCGCCTCTCAGATCCAGCTACTAATCCTTGTGCCCATCAGATCTCCCATCGTTGTGCCTTTGTGCCCATGTCGCCAGCACAGGGGAGAGACCATAGCTTCCCACTTATGTAATCTCCAGACTTGCAGTATCTGCGGTATCTCTGCACAGACCTCTGCAGAGACGCATGGATCCTTAACCTGCTCGGGCTGTATCACCTGGGCTCCAGTGTGGCCCCCAGATATGTGCCACAGATAGCTTTCTTTACCTCTCAACACAGCTTTGTCTTATCGGCCCGTCTACCCAAACCACCGTGCAATCTGGATCGCCCGTCGCAGGTTCCTTTTGTTCTGCCTGTTTGAACCGCCCTCATGCCTGGTTTGAAGCTCTGCTGCTGCCGTCCTTCACTCTCCTTGTGTTTTCTGTTTGGTCGCTACCAAACGTCTCACAACACAGTTAAAGGGAGATAAGTTAGTCTTAAGTCATCCATGTTGGCTGTTCAGGGAAATGACATCCAAAGACTGTGTCTCATTAAAAAGACTTCATATTAACTTAAACACTATAGAAAGTTTAAACGAATTAGTTTGGAGTTCATTTTTCAGCCCTATTTAGCTGCTTCATCATCTTCTATATTTAATGACAGAGTGAAAAGTGTCTCAGTGGCTGGATAGGACCCTTGAAGTCTGGTGCACATGTTCTTATTAACTATATTCTGCTGAGAATGAACCATAATATCCTCAGAGCTGCTTAGAGCACTGAGCCTCACACAGCTCATAAAGGAGTCCAACTAAGTCAACTAAGTTAGACTCCTTTATTCTTCATGATCTGATTATTAATACAATTCATATTCATTACCTCTGCTCTGCCTATATAACATTATTTTATTTACATGACCAGATATGAACTCATTAAGGTAGAGCAGGTTTCAATATCTATAATTAGCCTCAGTCAGGATTTGCCAAACTTTTCTATGTCAAGTCTGGGCACAAACTCCTTATTTGATTTATTATTTTGATAATGCAATAATAATAATTAGATTTGCACCAGTCAGGTCTTTCCTTGGCTTGTCTGGTTTTGTAGCACTAATTAGCTAAGTGCGAGTAAAACAAGCTACTTAACACTAGTTTATGATGATTGATGTTTTTTACTGGCAGAATATGATGAATAAGATTTAAATATGATATGAAATACATTTCATGATATTTCACATTAAATATTGATTTTTATATTTTTTATTAAATAGCGTTTTTCCTCGCCTTCCTCCTGATGTGCTCAGGACCTGTGATTTCAGTCTTGGCACATTTACACTGCTCTGAAATAAGGATGATAAAGACCGAAGATTAACTGCACATCACGGTGACTGGAGTGATGCTGCGATGATTTATGATGTGACCAATCCTAAACACTTTGAGAGCTCCTGAGGAGAGCGTGTCTCCATCAGCGTGAGACCAAATCACTGCCTCAGTGCAGTTTGGTGTAATTTCAGCACCACACTCCTCCTCATCAGCCGGCTCTTGTTTATGTGACGCTCCAAAACGCTCTTCAGCCTGAAGTAAGCAAACTCTCGTCAGGCGCAGGAGGCAGACAAAAGAGAGAGAAAGGCTCAACACACAATGCAGAGAGGGAGATAGAGAGAGAGAGAAAGAGAGAGAGAGAGAGAGATACCCGCCTCCACAGTTTACACAAATCCCGAATGAAAACAGTATTCTTTTGTAATCTTATCTGGGAGATGTTGATCGAGCGTCGGGGGCGAGGGGGGTGGAGGGGTCGGAGGGGAGGGGAGGGGGGCCTCTATTATGACTGGCTCTGCAGACTGGCTCCTCTGATCCACTGATTGGACGCAGAGCAACGTGGAGCCGCAGACTGGCAGAGGAAGAGAGGGAGAGAGAGAGAGGGAGCGGAGTCAGCGTCAGCAGTCGCCATCTCTGGGTGAATCTCAATAAGTGGTATCTGAACAGGAAGTTGTGCTGATAACCTCCTGCTCAGGCACAGGTGGAGATAGTTTAACCCAGGACTCTGTCGTCTCTCTCTGAATTTCTGCTCTCTGTTCTGGTCGTTCCTGCAATTTCTATATTTCAATGTAAAGAAAAAGTGACTTATACATTTAAATGTACCGGATGCAAAATGAAGGAGAGGTTCATTCACAAATTTAACACTCCTTAGAACAGATGACATTAAAAGCTGTCTGTTCTTTTGATGTGGTTTTTTTGCACTCCATTTCCCAGGTTTCACTTGCCCATGCCATCTTCTTTCCTGGGATTTCTGATTTTGAAGTGTGTGTCCTGTCTGTGATGACTGATACACACAGATTAACAGTCGATTGTTTTGCTGCTTCTCTCTTCCAGCATGTGAGAAGGACGTTCAGAGGGTTTGTTTGGACTCTCCTGAAGAACACCTGCAGCCGTTCAAAGACAAGATGGAGGCTTTTGTCCTCACTGGTGAGTTCAAGAGTCACACACACAGTGGAGTCAGAAACTTCAGGTCAGTCGTTTGGGCAGATTTGTGTTTTGTCTTGGCAGCACTAAGGGAAGTTGTGCATATATTTATTTTGACATGTCTTCTCTCCCAGGAAAGCAAAAACAAACAGATCAGACTGAGTTTTATCCAAGTTACATTTAGGATTTTCACATTTTTGTTGATGATTATTTCAAGTAAGGAGATTAAAGTATTATTTATTATCTTTGTGAGTGTGTATACAGTTCTGAGTTTACTTCAGTTCAATAATGAAAGAACTCCCTCTGGAGAAATAACAACAACACAGTATGTTCAGACTTCTGAACCAGTTTCACTTCACTTTCACTTTCCCCATTATAGTAAATGAGTCCTTAGTCTCCAGGAGTCAGATAAATGTGCTCCTCATTCTCGTACTGCCCTGAAAATGTCCCCGTTCCTTTCTCATGCAGTGTCTTTGGTATCTGTGTGTGTGTGAGCGAGGGAGATAGAGCGGATTCAGAGTAAAGGCTAGACACTCAGATAAGGATCAGACAGATTTGGCAGTGACTGAGGCTCCTGCCTGAGACACACAGGCTCTGGGTCTCAGGGACTCTTTCATTGCAAAAACATATTCTTTCAGCCTACTGGGCCTCATCGTGCTCATCATGCTGGAAGAGTTTTATATATTTATGAGCCATCACAACGCCTCCTGCAGCAGAGAAGAGACTCACATGCAAAAACCCCAAATGTCTCTGAAAGAGCGGTGACACTTACTGTCCATCGAATGGATCTATCAAAGGTTGTTTTCCTGATCTCTTCTGTCCAATTTTGTTCAATTTGCTGTAAAAACATTACAACCAACTGGACTGGACAGGAATTCAACTTTGAATGTGTCACTGGGAACATGTGACGTCAGTTATTAAGATTAAAAGCAGCGCATGTAAAATAAAACATGTTTCAGGACATTTTCAAGACAAGAATCACTTGGCTTTCTTTTTGTTGTGACAGGCTCGGGCTATGTGTCCAGTCATTCCACATGCATGACATTTTTCCTTTTTGAACCGGCAATCCTCAGGTGCATGCTTCCCCTTGCAGCGGTAACAAGTCCTTTCCTTCTCAACACTGGCCCGGTTCTCTCTCTTTGGTCCTTGGGTGTCTGATCCTCCACTCCGCACGGCATTACATGGTATAGCTCCAGCTTTCATCTGCAAATCCTGCACATTTCTGTTTGCAGACTCCATGGCTTGGACTAAAGACAGAGCACTTTCAAAACTAAGATTGGCCTCTGCCAACAATCTTCTTTGCATGCGGTCATCATTTATCCCACATACAAGCCTGTCCCTTAACATCTGTGGAAGTGTCTCTCGATAATTACAGTCTTGGGCTAATTTTCTTAATTCAGCCACATACTTAGCAACAGATTCTGTAGGCCTTCTGATACGGGAATCAAATTTAAACCTCTGTACAATTTCACTTGGTTTGGGATTAAAGTGGTTCTTTAACAAAGTGACCAACTGTGCAAAAGTCTTCTCTCCAGGTTTTTCAGGGCTGAGGAGGTTTCTCATCAAACTATAAGTTTGTGCTCCCACCACACTGAGCAATATGGACTTTTTTTTTCTTCATCATCAATATCATTTGCAGTGAAGAAATGTTCCACTATTTCACAGTATTCCTCCCAGGCTTGCACTTTGGCTTCAAATGGTGGCAGGGATCCAATCATTGCCATTTCACCTCACCATGCGGCCTTCCCCTCTCCACCAAGTCCTTTGTTCCCTTGGGTTCCTCCCAAACATCCACTTCCTTGATTCTTCCTCAGCTGTCCGAATGCAGCCCCTCTCTAGTTTATCCTCGTCGCCAATATAACATTGTGGCTCCAGTAATGAGTCAGGACAACAGAATTCTTTAGGCTTACTTTTACTCAAGCCAGCAGAGACAGACACATAGGGGCACACGGCACAAGACAAAGGCTCTTCCTCTTATAGACTGCCTAAAGGGTGGAGTAACCACCCATGGAGGCTAGAGCTCCCCCTAGGTACTATAGCAACAAATTGTAACGAGGTAAATCACACTGAAAGATAAATGTAATCATAAAAACATGTAATATATAATATATAAATGAGTAGGTGTAAGTTGCATTTTCTGGGTTAAAGTAAAAACTGTGATGGTTTGCTGTTGTGGCTCTAAGTCCCACAACATTACAGGGAGGCAGACGCAGGTAGTAATGTACCTGTTATTTTGTCGTAATGGCGTTGCAGTTTGAAAGTGGCAACAAGAATGGTCCCATTGTTGAACAACTCACCGTGTAACTGCCGCCTGATGGTCGTCTGGCTCCATCTGACAAGGTCGTCATCATGTCACAGCTCCTCTGTATTTACATCCACAGACTCTACACAGGGATTATTATGACTCTTTAAAGTATAATCTGCCTTTTTTGGGGGGGGGGATTGGGGATCGGACTACAACTAAATGATTTCCTTGTCTTGTGTCTTTGCAGCGCGAAAAGAACATGCAGAGGCTTCCTATCGGCTGATGACTGTGCAAAAAAGGTCAGAGACTTACGTCATGTGGACAGTTTGTCCTTTTTCTGAATTCCAACACGTGATGTCTGACATTAAAAACTCAGCAGGATTCAGTTGATGGATGGAAATACTGCAGATAGAAACTCTGAACACATTTTGATATCCCTGGAAAAGCAAAAAAAAAAAAAAAAAAACAGAAACCAGCAGCTATGATGGAGTTGCTATAAATTTTTATTCTCAGGCTGTTGGAACCATTTTGTTTCTGAATGAGCCAATGAATCAAAATCATTGCGTCCTGCCTCATAAACTAAACACATCATGCTCAGTTTTCAGGACCTGGTTCTGTATTTTGGACTGAGGCCGAGGATGGGGGAGAAGGAGGTGACCGCCGCTCACTTCTTCATGCTCTGGTTTGAGTTTTGTGCCGACTTCAAAGCCAGGTGGAAGAAGGAGAACAAGAACATCTCTAAAGAGAGGTAAGTGCTGCCTGCGTGCACTTCATTAGGAACACCTGTTCACCTGTTTGTTTACGCAGTTATCTAATCAGCCAATCACGTGGCAGTAGAAATTCATGCAGATACAAGTCAGGAACTTTCCTTAATGGTCACTTCAAATATCAGAATGATGAAAAAACGTCATCTGAGTGGTGTGATCGTTAGTGCTGGTTGGAGTATTTATATCTACAGAGAGCGGTGCCAAAAATAAAGAAGAACATCAAGTGCGCATCAGTTTCTGCAGGTGGAAACACTTTGGTTAATGAGGTGGAGGAGCAACAACAGCTGACGACCATGTCGGTTTTCCTCTCCTGTCATCTGAAGCAACCGCAAAACTCACAGAAGATGGCTGAAAATATTTTGCCTGATTTGATGGATCTGGATTTCTGCTGAGGCAGCAAATGGTCACAATTAACCATCAACAGCATGAATCCATCAACCCAACACCAGTCCAGGCCAGCGGTTATGGTGGTGGTGGTGTAACGATGTTGCAAATGTTTTCCTGGCACAGTCTTGTCCTCTTAATACCAGTCAGTCATGGTTTGAATACTACAGCCTTTCTTAGTGTTGCTGCACAATGTAAATCCCTTAAAAGTCACAGTTTACCATCTTATAACATAATGAACCATGTCACAAAGCAAAGGTTGCCTCAAACCGGTTTTGAATGAATGTGACATTGAGGTCAGTGAACTTCAGTGGCCTTCACAGTCTCCAGATATGAATCCAGATGGACATCTTGAAGATGTTGTGGGACAGGAGACAGACAGCCTTGGTGAGCAGCTGTCAGATCTGTAGGGATGATGTGATATAAACACAGAGTGAAGAGAGAATAGGGAGAAAATGTCTTGTGGCATCCAGGACATGAAATACTGAGGTTATACTGAGGAGGTGTGTGTTAAATGTATTTTAATAACTCATGAAAAAGTTATGAATTCATAACCTAACTCAAGTGAGACTGATGAAGCAGTAAAGAGTAAAACGAGTTCCTTCTCAAATTCGAATGTGAATGTCAGATGCTGCAACATTAACGATGTGGTTTCGTTGCTGCTGCAGGTTGAAGGAGGCTCAGTTGTCGGTGAAGAGAATCACAGGGGAGAAGAAAGTGGAGACAAGAAAGATCAACCCCAACAGCCTGGTGAGACGGGATTCATACAAACCCAGAAACACATGAGCAGGCAATGCAAAAAAAAAAAAAAAAAAAAACACGAACAAGCACTCAGCAAGAATTTCACAATCAGCCTCTGTGGTTCTGCTTAGAAAGAACTGGTGCAAAGAATCTCTGCGGTGATCTTGTCTAATACTGATCATATTTTTTGTTCCCGGCAGAAAGAACGACTGCGTCAGAAAGAAGCCAACATGTCTCCGACTTAGGAGACTTGAAAGACTCAAATCTCTAACATCAGGGTCATTGCAGCCACATGACTCCTCCATCACTCCCTGTCAGGATCAGACTGGATCATAACACCAGACCAACATTTCCTTGGTAAACCTTTCCACCTTTTTTTTTAATTTGCCTGTTTTTCTTTTTCTTAAATTTCCATGAGATACTTGTATGCATCAGCTGACGGCCGGATGTTATATCATTTTCATTTTCCTACCTGAATTGTATTTTAATTTAAAAGACTGAAACAATCTGTAGAGATCAGAGAACGCTTCATCTGTGTCTAGACTCTTCTATCGCTCTTATATTTTGCATTGATTCTAATGTATAGTTAAAAATCCTTTACCATATTTTTCCACAAATAAAAAAAAATCACTGATCAGAACCAAAAAGAACTGTTGTAAAAGCTTTAAAATGTTTTATTTACAAGCAACATTACAATACATGATACACATATTATACACATTGGTAAAATGAAGTGGCATTTAGCAGTGCAGGTCGTTTCCAAAAAAAAAAAAAAAAAAAAAACCTCCACTTTTCCATCCCACACAGTGGAAACAATCAAAGCATCCAAGTCCTTTGAAGATGTGTCCTCTTACATTTCCCACTAAGTCTTGCACATCCACCAGCCTGTATGTCTACCAGAAATAAGACATGATGAAGAATTTAGCTTAAAAAACAAGCACTTTGGCACTCAAGGTCGTGAAGTGACTACAACCACACACTTCAGCCTTTAAAACCAACTGTCAACGAACCCCAGAAATCTGCTAACACACACGAGTAATGACTGAGAAGTGACTAGATATTTGTTCAGTGTGATAAATTGGTAATTGCAGCCAGGTCAGACTATCACATGGCACCTGAACCAACCACCTATGGTTTAGGGTTTGGGTGAATGGGTCAGAGTCCTCTGTAGGCTCAGGAAGTTCCTCAATACTTTATTCTCATGTGTCCAAGCAACTTCCCCATTTTTTATTTTGCTAAATCAGCTCTTTTTCCTCCTCAGAAGAGAGTATCATCTGCCAGCACGTGTCAGGTTTCCGTCTAATCCGTATCTATGGTTGTGCAGCGGCACTGCTTTACGCGCTGCACCCGTTTCTTCCTCGTGCTCGGCGTCTGTCCCGGGCAGAAGAGGGTGTAGGTGACGGTGCTGAAGGTCTTGGGTTTGCAGGCAGAGCAGGACTCGAAGGCGTTTCCGTCCTGGTAAATGTGCCGCGGGATGTAGAAGGAGTTGCACTGTCCGTAGCAGAACCGGTTGATGATGGTGCGGCTCAGGCAGCCCTCCTCGCGGATGGTCTGCTTCAGCGGCTGTGTCTTGCACCAGTCCAGCCGCAGGTAGCGACGCTCCGTGACGTGCAGCGCCTCCTGACTGGACTCCAGCACCTCGTCGGTGGAGGTTACGGTCCCCGGGCCGCGGGAAATGAGTCCACCGATGGGAGGCTGAAGACATCTCTCCGATTCGTTGGGGTTGTACTTGTTTGGATGAGGTAAAGCGCTTTGAAAGGTCGCAGCATCTGTTCTCCTCAGCGGGGGGAGCAGCAGCAGCACCAGAACCACCGCAGAGATCAACACTGATGGGGTCCTCATGGTTTTAACCTGATAGGAAAACAGCATACAAATCAGTCATCCATGGAGAGCTTTTACGCACAGCTTTTACGCACGAATTACGCACCAGCATTTCCACCAAAAACACAATCTGAACATGATAAATAGTTGATAAAACAGATCAAACAACATCAGTAAAACTAAACTGACTTACCTGTTGCTTTAAACTCCTCTCAGTAAACAGCCTTTATCCAGTCATACAGTTTACAGCCTGTTTCTTCTCCAGCTCCTGCTTCCTCTCCAGTGGCCTCATGAATGACACACTGAGGGGTTTTTCTAAACTGTCTTGAGTTTCAGAGCTCCAGGAGAACACGCCCCCAAACCCTGATCCTGTCTTTATCTGTCTGAAGAGGAGGGAAGGGGGGAACAAATCCTCCTCCAAAACTTGTTGTTTTTTTTCAATGCAGATAAATCGTTTATTTGACTTCACAGAACAAAAACAGAACACAAACATATTTGGCTGAAGATGAAATGATCCGAGACAGATTCCTGCTGCGCCTGTGGAGACTCATGTTTACTGCAGTGAAGTGAACAGATACAAGCCAGAGTAATCTCTTAAAATATTTCCCATGCTACAGTCGAGTCACGAGCCTCCCTTACATGACAAAGCAAAGCTGATTTATCCATAATTAACGTTTAAGAATATGGTGATTGATATAAGATACTGAATCTTCGCTTAAAGACACAGAGGTGATTAACTGCTCATATCAAGACATACAAAAATCAAACTCCAGAGTGTGAGTAAATCCATCTTTTTACAGTCATAATAATAAGAATAATAACAGCTCTGATTCAACATTCCTCCAAAGTGACACATCTTTATACAACTTCCTCTTATAATACAGCTGTAGATATACTAGGGAAGGACTTAACACCATATATTCTTGTATTTTAGGTCAAATCTTAGGCAACGTGACCATTTTACACTCGTTAAAATTAGAAAAAGTAAAAGCACACTGGCTCCATTGTTGGGTTATTCTGATCAGATATGTGTGGTAGAAACCGATTTGACCTTTTTTCAGTATCACTCTTTTTCAAGCTGCAAAGTGTTCAAAGTTCTTCACCTTCAAAAGAGCGGCTGTCAAACGAAACCCAAACACAAAGACCGACCGGCTTGTTGTTTATAGAGCTTTGATCTTCAGAAACAACATGGAGGTTGGGTTGTGGGTTGATTTTTGGAGAGATATTTTTTCTGAGGTCGTTTCAGAGGTAAAAAAAAAAAAAAAAAAAAAGACAAAAATTCACTTGTACCAGATTCTCGAATAATAATATTTGCTAGTTTCCCAGTTTTCTGTCATTATAAACTCAGCATTTTGGGCTTTCAGGGAACAAAGTGGATCATTTTGTGAATAATCGCTTAAGTTAAAGAAAACAGTTGTCAGACCCCCTGATAATTAAAGTATGTGTTGTTTACTTCCACCATTGAATAATATGACCTTGCTGAAGGTTTTGTTGTGCGTATGAAGATGGAGGACTCAGTGAAGCTTTGCCCATCGTGACAGCTGAGTGTCGCTGTTCCTACAAAATCCTTCAACTTTGTTTCTATTGGTCTCTGATTAAAACGTCTACTTACATGATATGTTGTGCCAATTAGTAAATAAGATCTGGACTAATCAATATCTTAGCATTACCTTTAAATTATTTCATATTGTTCACCTTATCTTTACTATTTCTTGTTTCAAAGTCACGGCTCCTCAGACAAAATGCCAAAAAATATATGGTGTTAAAAACTTTCATTTCAGCGTATACTTTAACATTACAGTGTGTGCTGCAGGTGCAGCAGTTTAGGTTGTGGATTTGGTGGTGGCAGAGACAGTTGGTGCTTCGTCCTCCTCCTCTTCCTCAGAGAAGTGAGGAACAGATTTCTTGGCGACCACGTTGTCCAGCCTCTGGCCCATTAAATATGGGTTGACACTCTGTGGATGAAGGGGAGGGGAGAGAGGGGGGACAGAAACACGAGTGTAAACATTAAGTCTTCACATCTAGATGAGTGAGTTTAAGAGGACATCGGCCTCTTCGGGGGTAAACCTCAGTGTTGGTGATGTGGTTTCTCAGATTTAATCCTACGCAGCAAGAATGAAAAAGACAAGCATGAAACACTATACCCTTTTTCTTCTCTTCGGTCCTCCCTTCAGTTTTTGGTACAAAAGCTCCTTGTTCTGAGAGGAAAAGCAGAAAAAAGTACATTTCCAGACATTAAATCATGTATCTGTTGTTTTACAGCCGATCCCTTTGTTCCTAAATTACTGTTTCATTGCTTGAAATGACCTCTTAAAGGGATAAATATTCTCAATGGGTCAGACCTGTGGACAGACTTTAGACAAATCTTCCATCTTCCAATATTAATGCAGTAGGAGTCTTACTGTACATGTTTTAATCTGTATGTGTGCACCTGACCCAATGTCTCTGGTGTACTCGATTTGCAGGGGAAGAAAACTGGAGAATCAGCAGATCATTCAAACATCTTAAAGGTTTCCACCTTTAAAATTTGCTGCTTTATCACTGTACTCACCCACTTCGCCAGAGCCGGGTAGTCGTGCTCTGGGTCAAAGAGGTGCTGGTGTTTCTGAAACTCTCTGCTGAAGTCGGCTGTGTCCGGAGCGTTTTCCAAGCACCCGTCTGCCGCTGCGAAATATGAGGAGATGCAAACAGAAAAGAGAGAAGATCCATCACCTTGAACGTTCGATCAGTGAAAAAGAGCTCCATGTTTTGTCTCAGAAAGTTATGTCCAAAAACAGCATAATGGAAATTAAGTCACATTAAACTGCCAGTGCAGTGATGCTGGAGATAATTAACTTTATCCTGCTGCTTTTACTGACGTTAGTTTGTTAAAAAAAAAAAAAAAAAACAAAACAGAGGGAGTTCCCACCCGTCTTTCCCAGGGGACATGGGTTTGGGGGGTCTGGGTATCCGTGATCATCACTGAAGTCTTTGGGAACGTTGTCTCCGGTCAGCTCAGCCACAATGTTTGGGATGTTTCCATAGGGGCCAAGGTGCTGAAGCCCTTCATGAGCACCACCTAGTGGAGGGAAACAAACACTACAATGACCACAAACACAACATCAGCCACAGGAGCACAACATCAGAACATTTATCCTAGAGTCTGAGAGTACTTTCTTTACTTCTTATGATGTGTGAGTGTTTAATAGCAGAATTTCCAGAACTACCTCAGCTCTCCGTGACCTGATTAGCTCTGTGCAGAAAGATAATTTGGCCCAAATACTGAAAAACTGAAGCTCAATTCTTCAAATATCTTATGAAACAACAACACGTGTAAAATAGTAGATAAATGTCAAATAATCGCCTAAAATGAAAAGTGTCTTAATCCACATTTTGGAGGACGGCTTTAGTCTCACAAGGATATGAAATGTAAAGTGGAGGGTTAACGTGTCTTTTCTATGTATTTACATCCATACTCACCCTGGATGCTCTGAGGCCCGACGATGTTAGTGGCCTGGTGGGCGGGATACTCCACCCTGGGCCGAGCGATGCCCAGCTGCTCCATGACGCCGTGCAGGAGGCGCTGGATGTCGGCCTCGGACACCTGGTCCGCCGTGCGAGGGCTGCGTGCTGGAGCTCTGCCGAGCTGCAGCCACAGGAGGAGACCGAGCAGAGATAACCGCACCGCCGAGCCCATGTCTGTCATCTGCCGGTAGTAAAAAACACACATCAGACTGAACCGTGGAAAAAAGGATGGACAGACGTGTGGTCATGTGCAAACACAGCTGATAATTAGATAATAGATATAGAGGGTGGTGTCATCTATCATTAGTCTATATGCATAATAGAAACCATAGATTATAATCTATTGTATATGAACTGCATGAAGCCAATGTGCGACACTCACTCAGTAAACAACAGAGCCATTAGGCTAACGCTGAGGGAAATAGTCTATAAATAGCCTGCACGATTTAGCTACTTAACAGAAAACACCACATTTCACAATAAAAGATGCGTTTACGGACATTTAGTTGATGATATACTTGATTTTATTTCCAACAGTGATCAAAATAAGTGATCAAAAAAAGAATCTGTTTATTTGCTTCTTACCGTGGTGATGATGGAGGGACCTGCTGACTGCACGAGACCTCTGTCAAGCTGCTCGTATAGTAGGCCTGCATTTCCGGTTTCCAAAATAAAATGTTACTTCACAAACCACAGTTAAAATAAACACTTAAACTGACCATCAATTTTCAATCAATATTAATCCGGCTAATCTTAACGTCACGTCAGTATCGTGTAGTTTTCAGATATTACATTTGCTGGAATGAGAAGTTGTGGGTTTATTTTGAAGGAAAATACCGAGTTTCCGGTGTTGTCGTTGATGTTATTATGCAACCTTGCAGGAGAGCAATATCCGTCTCGCTTCACGGTTCAGATGCAGTTGCTGGGAAACCAAAAAGAAACCCCTCCATTCTCATTGGCTGCAGGGATAATTACTTGTACACCCCCCACAGGAGGAAGTCTGAGCATGAGACACACACACACATTGTGACTACTCATCATATAATAAATAATAATAATAATCACTGTTGTCCGTTTGGAAAAAGTTGAAGTATTTATTCACTTGATATAAAAGTATGACAAACCTTCAGCCATACAAATTACATGCATTAAATAAATAGTCAAATACATAAATACATTAAAATGCAAAGCGCTGAAATGTAACTTCAACAATTTGATCTAAGGTCAAGAAAAAAAAAAATTCTAAACCACCTTTCTGAACACCATCAGGTCTATCAGCGATCACTCACAACATTTTATGATATTACATCAGAGTGATGAGCGTCTTCTCCAGGGCGTGAGCTGCAGTTTCCCCACAGCGGTGAGCACAGGTGAGCCGTCTGCTTCCTGCTGCCCTCTGGTCAGTCTGGGGAAAAATCCCAAGTGCGTATCTCTGCAAACAACAACAACAAGGACACAAAGGTGATAAAAACGACACCAGATGATGTGTCTATTTGTCATCTTGTGAAGCATCCAATCCATACTTAATTATTCACCTTCTTTGTCTCTCTTGTGGCGTCTTGCATGCCTCTTTGCAAACAGGGGCGGAACAATTCAATAAATCTGTTTCAGGTTTGAAACTTTGTTCTGTAATTGATATAAGTTTGATTATATTTGGTAAATAACATTTATAAAATCCTGGTTATTACAACCTGCATCAGTTTTTCCTCATGTTGAGTTCACCTGCACATGGCACACACGTCCTGAACAGCTGGACGTTGGGGAAAGTCTCCAGGCCGAGGCTTCTCCTCAGGGTCTGTCTGTGTACTGCCCGATGTCTGGACTCTGGGCTCTGCTCAGAGACAGCAGGTGTGACCTTTGACCTTCCCTCAATCCATGGTGCCATCTTAACAGACCTCATCACTGCGTTTTTAAGAAAATGTAAATAGCACACAGGAGGTGGACAAAGCTGCATTTCAATCTTAATTTTCCTTACTTACCTTTGAAGCTGTGTCTCTTCCTGTGTCCTTTCTTTGAACCCACTTGTCTGGGAAAATGAAAGTGCATCAGAAACTCCATACTGTCCATGACAGTCTTGGGAATCACACCTGGTAAAAAAAAAAAAAGAAAAGAAAGAAAGAAAGTGAAGATCATACTGTAACTTAGCCCTATTTACTGTTCCACACATGAAACACAGGACAAGTGGTTATATTACCGAATAGATGAGGATTTTCAATGAAGGTGCGAAGGACGAGAACTCTGAGCTCAAGTCTGCTCTCAGACATCTCAGTCTTGTTGGGAGGAGGCAGGAGACACGGAGCAAAGACTGTGGCCAGGTTGGAGCTGGTCATCAAGTTTTCATTGCATCTGACAGCAGAAAAACACATGAGATTGTTTGTACGCATCATTATGAGGAGTTGGAGAAACCTGGATGAAGAAGATCCAACACTTTTAACCCAGGAAGACAAGCAATCTATATAGTTTCCAGACTTTTCAATTGTTGTGTGTTCTTTCTTCCAAAAAAAAATACTTGATTCTTGATTTTTATATTTGCTTTAGTGACTCCATGTCCCTACCTCTGAGACACTTTGGACAGGAAGTTGAACAGGTAGTGCAGACAGGAGGAGTTCCTGGCAGGTAACAGACAGGACAGCAGCTGCAGGGCTGCTGTCCTGTCCTGCTCGTTGGACAGCGCCTGGGCCTTGAGCAGAGCTGCGTGGAGCTCGGTGGGAAACAACGGCTCCGGCAGCTCCCTGCAAAACTGTTTGATGAGAGTGGCCACGTCGTAGGGGAGGGCTGTGGACACACGGTCCTCTCCAGCATTTAGCTTGGCCTGAATCAGACACAAGATTGTTGTATTTGTGTGCATCAGTCGTAGCAGCTTATAATAGGTTATATTAAGAAAACTAAACACAAAGGTCAGAGTCTCACCCTGAGCGTCTTGATGCGAGGAAGTGAGCCTGGTTTCCTGAACAGACCCACAGTCCCAGCTCGCTCCAGAAGAAATGAGCAAGCATCCACCAAGAAACTGAGAAATCACAATCACGCTTTCAAACCCACAAAGTTCATCTCTGGAATTTTTAAGTCTTTTTTAAAGTTTTCCAGACTCGCTGGCTCAACTCACCAGGGTACGAGGCCAAACTCTGGGATGTACTTCCTGGGTACGTTTTCCAGAGGAATCCCAAAAATCTTTGCACCACTGATGAACAGTCTCTCCTTTTTCTTCTCCATGCTCTTCGCAGTTATCCCGTACAGGACTTGAAGATGAAACCGAATCACGTTACTGTCTGTGACCTTCATGACCTCAGATTTAAAAACAACAACGACAACAAAAAACACGTTCAACAGCCGTCCACTGACACTGTAAACTGTTTGAATCACTGATGAATGAAGGAGGCTGGCTTCATTATTCTCATCCATATCACCTGTGGCACAGGAAGTGAGTTCTGTGGGGAAAAGTGGTGCATTCAAGTGACTCCACAAAGGTGGTAGATGTGAGTTTCCAATGTAACTTCAGAGTTCAGGTGGAGTAACATCAGTTTCTCAGGTTGTTGAAAGACTTTTGTGAGATTACGTCCTCTATATTCACCCTCAAACTAAAAGCAGACAAGTTTCTTTACATTTTTACCTTGAAGCCTCATAAATCTGTATTTGCCACAGCAGAAAATAGAAAAAAATGAACTTTGCAAATGCATTTTTCCTTTCGTTTGTGCTCTCTGTAACACATAGTCAGCTACATGGACCAAACTTCATATTGCTCTTAATAGTCTTAGTGTTGCTGAGGGTTTTGACCTCTGATTACAATTTAATTCCCGCAATCTTCATTCACAAATGTTGATGTAATAACAAATCAAATGTTCGTGTTAGGAAGACTGAACCTCATATAAAAGGTAGCCATTTAACCCAGTATCATGCTGTGCTGATGATCCATTTCAGGATATGTTCATTCAGTGTGTGCTGCCTGTATAAGGGCTCATACAGACTCAAATGCTCCAGATTACTGTTAAAAGCAACTATTTTTATTACAACAGAACATGTATATACAGCAAAAGGTACAGTAGAAACAGAGATATGGAGGGAGAGCTGGAGTGGTTGTTGTGGGGGGTTGTGTTGTCGTGGGTTGGAGATTTAGAAGCACTTCCTGTGGACGATGGAGGGACCTGCCTCGTCGTACTCCTGCTTGCTGATCCACATCTGCTGGAAGGTGGACAGAGAAGCCAGGATGGAGCCGCCGATCCAGACGGAGTATTTCCTCTCAGGGGGAGCGATGATCTGAAGAGATACAGGTGAGACACACAGGTTGGTACGAGGATAATAATTTACATCATATTCAAACGGATTTAACCTTTCAGAGCTGGTCATTGAGGGCTCACCTTGATCTTCATGGTGCTGGGGGCCAGGGCGGTGATCTCCTTCTGCATACGGTCAGCAATACCAGGGTACATGGTGGTACCACCGGACAGCACATTGTTGGCATACAGGTCCTTACGGATGTCAATGTCGCACTTCATGATGCTGTTGTAGGCGGTCTCATGGATACCAGCAGACTCCATACCTGGGCAGGTGAGATGGAAAAAGGTGAGTGCTCATACTTCTGACAGTAACTATGTCTCTGTTTATTATCAAGTAATTCTTGTATTATCTGAGCCTTTCTGTTTGAACAGGAAATAAAATCCCACATTGACCACTAGGTGGAGTAATGGCACATGGCCTGCTACAGAGCCATCACTTTATAGGTGAAATATAATCACATATAAATATGACTTGCAGAAGGAGGGTGTTCACACAGAGAAACCCCAGCAGCTGTCATGACTCACCGATGAAGGAAGGCTGGAACAGGGTCTCGGGGCAGCGGAAACGCTCGTTGCCGATGGTGATGACCTGACCGTCGGGCAGCTCGTAGCTCTTCTCCAGGGAGGAGGAGGAGGCGGCGGTGGCCATCTCGTTCTCAAAGTCCAGAGCAACATAGCACAGCTTCTCCTTGATGTCGCGCACGATCTCACGCTCGGCTGGAGGGAGGACATTGCACAGTTCAGTCCACCAGTCTCGTGTGAGACACAGACACAAGCAGAAGTATTTTTCCACTTCCTGTCTTACCGGTGGTGACGAAGGAGTAGCCACGCTCAGTCAGGATCTTCATCAGGTAGTCAGTCAGGTCGCGACCAGCCAGATCCAGACGCATGATGGCGTGGGGCAGAGCATAACCCTCATAGATGGGCACGTTGTGGGTCACACCATCACCAGAGTCCAGCACAATACCTGTCCAGAGAAACACAGCAGTTTGTCAGATCACAACAGCATTTTTGTTTTAATGGACTTTCAGCGTTGCACAGTCCTTAGGTGGAGGCTCACCAGTGGTACGACCGGAGGCGTACAGGGACAGCACAGCCTGGATGGCCACATACATGGCAGGGACGTTGAAGGTCTCAAACATGATCTGGGTCATCTTCTCCCTGTTGGCCTTGGGGTTGAGGGGGGCCTCAGTCAGCAGGGTGGGGTGCTCCTCTGGGGCCACGCGGAGCTCGTTGTAGAAGGTGTGGTGCCAGATCTGTAATGGATGATGAGTTTTAGTGGATACAGCAGTATCTAAGTATAGGAAAACCACTGCATCCAAGTGCCTCCAATTCTAACCTTCTCCATGTCGTCCCAGTTGGTGATGATGCCGTGCTCGATGGGATACTTCAGAGTCAGGATACCCCTCTTGCTCTGGGCTTCGTCTCCCACATAGCTGTCCTTCTGACCCATACCCACCATCACACCCTGAGGGCAAAACAGACACATGTCAGAATCTCAAAGAACGAAACAGACAGCCAAGACTCTTGTGTTTTACAAACTTCAGTATTCCTACCTGGTGACGGGGGCGTCCAACAATGGATGGGAAGACAGCACGGGGAGCGTCATCACCGGCGAATCCAGCCTTGACCAGGCCAGAGCCGTTGTCGCACACAAGGGCGGTGGTCTCGTCGTCGTCGCACATGTTTGGTTTTTTTTGGGTTGGCCTTCTGCACGAGACACAACATAGAAACACAAGGAAAGGTTAAGCTTGTGAAAGTCATAGAAAGTTTGAGTCACTCAAAACTTGAAGCTCTTTTGAAGATTTATAAGAAGGTAAGAAGGTTGTACTTTGAGAGGATGTAAGACCGCTGTCCTGTTTAGACGTGTGATGTTTCCATCTCAGGTCTACAGGGAGGATGATTTCACCTGAACAAACACCGCCACACAGTGCTGAGTAACAATCTATCACTATGTCCAGAATGGAGACACCTCTGAGCGCTCTAATCTCCTCTCTGAGTGTCACAGCTGCCCAAAAAGCCAAAACGGGACATGGCTCGACCCCCGTCTACACACACACTCACGCATCTATTTTCAGCCTCGGGACCCTTGTCAACCCCCTTTGCCCCCCGCCCCCCCTCCCCTGAGTCCCATCGTTAAGCTGGAGCCAGTTAACAGCTGAGGTGGTGTGTCTTTTGACAAGTGGTCTGGGTCTCTCCTCAGCTGTCACCACATAGAAGAGTCCTCTGTTTGGAGCCAGACCATGTGTGTGGATCCTTCGAGGATCTCTGGCCAAAGCCTGCATCCCAGGTGGCAGCCCCCCCTCCCCCCACAAACAGGCTTCTCTATTCAAATCAACACCTGTAAGTACAACTTAAATGGCTGTTGTAGCATTTGTACAAACAACCGTTTTCTTGGCGATCAGCCATAAAACTGTGGATGAGACTGATGAAGCAGGAAGACTCAGCCCTGCAGATCAATCAGTGCTACCCAAACTGTGATGTTACTTCTGTATAAACCTCTACAGACTGTCCTAACTAAGATATCAGACCAATATAATTTTATTTTTTTATTTTTTATCAGCTTTTGCAAATCAGTGCCGATGTGAGTGACCTTCTACCATGACCAGAGCTCAGCTACAAACGCTTTAAATATCACTTCGTAAGCATCTTATTATTATTCATTAGCTTCAATTGAACATAAATCCTTATAGGCATGGTCTCGTCATTCTAGCACAGTCCAACAGGATAAAAATAAGAGCAATTCTTGAAAAAAGGTATGAATGTATCGCTGTCAAGAGTCCATCTGCATCCTAGGCTTTTCTTTCTCAGTTTAAAAAGCTGCTTCTGAGGCAGAGAAATGATTTTAAATATTCCTCTGACTTTTGTTTAATGAGAGAAGTCTCAATGAGATTAAAAATCTCCTCTAGACTTCCATTAGTTCAGCTTCCTGTGGTATAAATGATGTTTTCATACCTGCAAATTAAGCTCTGGTCAAATGTTGTTGTTCATGATAGTTAAATGGTCAGCTGTACCTACAATGTTGGTTTTTGCCTTTACTTTAGGTAAGACCCCTCTGGATTGATCTAACCTGCTTCAGAGATGTAAGCACTCCACAGTGAGCATCCTTACACACCGACAGGTTATTTCCTTATCTGTGGAGTGCAGGTCAGTTAATGAACCTAGAAGACATGTCCATATAATGCAGTAATCAGAACAGTTCAACATCACTGACTTCCCTCCCTCTCTTAGATTAAGGTTTCATCCCTCTGCCAGCAACACATCACCTACTCTGATCACCGTAACCCAATCAACTCCAAACTGTGAAGAAAATATATCCACATTGCAGCAGTGATATCTCCTACAGCAGCAGCAGCAGCAGCAGTCTACTCATCCTCCCTACTCCCTGGGTTCCACAAACCCAACGACTGAAAGGCAGCAACAAGCACAAGACTGCAGAGGAACTCACCAAGTTGTAACCACAAGACTGGAATTTCCACTGGGACAAAGGGCGAGGGTGCGAGGTGGTCCTTAAATACATCCTGGTGTCCTGAGGCCGGGGGCCGGTGGGCGGGCTCAAGAGTTCACACAAGCCCAAATTAAGTGCTGCTCAGCAAAATGGTTTGGTAAAGTGGATCCCGTGTCAGGGGACACCACCAAACTGGAGAAAAGTTGCCTTGGAGATAAAAGGTAACAGACGGAAGTGAGGAGAAATGAGAAGTTTTATCAAGACTTCAGCCAGGATGGATGAAAAAAGGGTTGATGGATGATAATCATGTTAACAGTTAGATGATAATTGAACTGACCCACGAGCTGATTAATACCTTCAAATTACATTATTGACTTTTGAGACACATACATGACTTGCACATCAAAATGTTGTATGACCACAGTATGTTATTGGCATATTAGTTCTCAATTGATTCATGTGTATCAACAACAATCAAATTGAGCTCTTTAAAGCAGCTTATATCCTTTGAATTCAAGATGACAAAGAGATTGGGGCATGTTTAACTTTTGGGACACCATTAACTGTGATATCATCACATGTAAGTTCAGATTTATGCAGCATCTTTCCTCCACTCATACTTTATGGAGTTGCCCTTCAAGGCCCTAAGGATGAGTTAATATGACTAAGCTCAAACAGGGCACTGGGGATGTGTGTGATCACCAGGGTAGGAAGGTAATCTGAGATCTTGTCTGAGCGATCTGGTTAAGGAGCCGTCTAAGGGGACCTGCCAGCGTCATGCCATGAGACAGCTGAGAGGCAACGTTGTAAAAAAGGTAGTGGGGGGGGGGGGTGGTGGTGGTGGTGGTGGTGGTGGGATGGAGCTAAGGCCAGTGCCCAGACCTCCAGCAGACGACAGATCCCCGGGACAGCCTGTGCAGGGAGCGACAAGCGGCCGTTCTCAGCTCTGATTGGCTCCAGTGTCTCCTTTTAGGGAAATGGAGTGTAACAGGTGCCAGAGGCTGCGTGTGGCTGCAGACCCAGGGTAGGATGACGAGTGGCTCAGGCTCCTTATTCGTCACCTTGCACTGCCCCCACAGCACCTACAACCCCATGCTGGAGCCCTATCAGGCCACTGTGTGAGTGCAGCAAGAATGTAAATACCCCCCCACACCATCAACACTTTGAAATATTCCATTTGTAGCCATGTGCTGTAATGTACCTCAGAGAGAGACGCTACTAACCTACTTGTCTATTTCTATTCCAGGCCTTTACATAACAGAGACCTGAGTTACCTTCAAATCATGTCTCTTGGCATTTTGACAATATTTCCTAACATCATTGGTTAATGTTTAATTGCTGATGTAATACCAAGATACAGTGGTCAAACAAACAGGAAACTTCATACTAAAAAGATTGAAATCTAGTCCAATAAACTAAAACAGCTTAAATTTACCTCAACTTTATGTGTACAACACAAAGACTCAAGACTTTTTTGGATAGCAAGGAAGTGTGTTTAAATTGACTTCTGAATAAAATCAGAATTCAACTTCCAAGCGTTTTTGATATTAAAGAGTGTATAATGTATCACCTGTGATCTCAAACAAGTCTGTGCAATCAGCTCACTGAGGGAAAGAGTAATGGACATGTGACCTGTGCTGATGTTATGGATGCCACTGCGGATTATGTGCAGTAAAATGAGATCTCTGTTGTTTTGACCACAGTAAAGCCTCCATACGGCAGTAGAGACAGTGAGGGAACAGAGTCAGTCCCTCCGTTTTCTTTGGCCTTAGATGTTCTGCAAAAACAGTCAGTACAGAGTCCAGAATCTGAACTACAAACACATAATAATCACTACATTCACTTCCTTGTCATTACGACCAAGTTATTGATCCTGACCCTACTTGGTACGTGCTTGTTTTACCTTCCAAGTTTGGTAGCATTGATGCCATTGAACTAATTAAGTCGATAAGTGCTGAAATTGTTGCCACATTCAGTAACAGAACAACCTCTGCACATTGTTGAGCAGAAAGTATGAGGGACATCCCATCAGTGGTTGGGTGAAGCCGGTGCTGTGTTTTGTCAACATCTCCCCTCAAGTCAAAGAATCACTTTTTGGCAGAGTGCTATCTTTATCACCAGGTCTTTATCAGGATAAAGCAGATTGGTCTTAAATGGGTCATGGTTTTGAGGGACATTCATCCTTATAAGGGTATGTAGGAAGCACACGGTTTGTCTGTCTTGACAGCTGCCCACTCTCCACCCCCCACACACCCCCCCTGCCCCCTCCAACACACACACTGCAGCAGCTGTTACCAACAACTGCTTCTTTACAGTCAGTCCACCTATGACAGAGGCTTGTTTACTGTTTGTAGGACATGATTTTTGCAGAAGCAAAAGGCCGAGGTTGCATTTAAGAAAGAACTGCATGAAGAAACCAAGCTGGTGCATCTTCTGCAAAGATTTCTGCACGTAACATCTGTGACTAAAAGGTTTACAGTGGAAGATACTGGTGAGCCCATAGCACCTCCATGCTGGTCTGTTTCTATTCTGAACAGTATTGTTGTACAAGAGGCATTGCTTTCGAGCTTGGTGCTCACCGCAGTGGATGATTACTGATACCAAAACTTTGGCACACAGAGGAGTGAATTATGGAAAACAGCCACTGACAATGAACAATATCCTATTCTTGGTTCCACAGTGCCGCCCTTGGCACCAACAGGCGTTATCATAGCGTGCCACATGCCTGTTGTAAACAGCTGATGGCTTCTGCAGTGTTAGAGATACTACATCGCTAGACATGTTAATCAGAGTGATCACATCAGGAGCTATTTTCTAGAAAGTCTAGAGGTTTTGAAAGAGGATAGTGTGTGAAAAGCGGAGCTGTAAATTTCCATTACAAGTGCAAATGTGTCATCACCAAAAAATGTCTTTATGAGAACAGTGCCAGAAATTTTGTTTGTTAACACTGCCTTAAATTTGCTTATTGAAGAATTGCGACCCAACTACTACCTGGCTAACAATATACTGTACAACGATATACTGTTTGTGACCATATAATAAATCTAAAAAGTTAATATTGCATGCATGCAGGTTAATGAAAATCTCACATCCCCCAATCTTTTTGAGAAAACTGTGCAACTGTCTGGTTTGTAACAGACCCATCAGTATTTCATGGTACAAGATATCAGGAAATGCAAGACATGCAACAGCTGCCTGAATGAAGCACACTGATTAAAAAAAAAAACAATGGGCCAATTTAATTTTAGGGGTTTACTATACATGGCAAGAACCTAACAGTCACCACCGCAGCAGCTCTCTGGTATCGCTCTGCTTTGAATATATGACAGGGTGTGTTTTACTGATTGCTGAGACCTGTGTTGAGCAGACACCATCAAGTACTGTGGGCAGTTTCTCAGATAGTGTCAGCTCTATAAATATATGGGGTGCTTTGAAAGTTTCCATGTCAGTACTTCATTGTCCTGTGCCACAGTAGGGTTATACACACTCACAGGTGTCTGTGGTTTGTGTGATTTGTAGGTGACATGACATTATAATTGTAGTGGCATTAGAGGGATCTGAGACATTGCATTTGTGGAACCTGTATGCGGTCTGTCTCATCAAGAGGACTTTATATAGAAGTATATGTATAATCTACAACACCGTATTAAGAGAAAAAAAACTGAAACTTTAGCATTCCTTCTCCAGATTTATTGACTATGGCATTCTGGTAGTGTGGCTATGGGTTGGGGTACACCATATGGGCCTCAGCAGAAAAACTGTGGCACACAATTGATGAAAGACTAATACTATCAACATCCAAGTAGGACTTAACGGCGCGTTTCGAAATTTATCCGCTGAGCCATGGCAACTGAGTGAGCCCATAGCAACCCGGGAGAGTCCATAGCAACGGCCAAGTTCTTCCTGTCAACAATGTAGCTAAACTGTTAGCTAGTTGAACACGTCTTTCAGAGATAACTTAACTATCTCTAGGCTACAAGAACTTGAATTTTTCCTAACACTAAATCATCGCCTTTCTTAAAATGGGGGATAAAAAGCAACGGACTCATCCCAAACGTATTTTCATCAGCGAAGTCGACGCGTATTCCTCCAGGCACATCGCTAAGGTAGAAGTATGGATAAGTTTGTGCTGTATGTACGTGAGCAGTCATTAGCCAGTATACAGTAACGTGTTTGTCCCACTTCAATAGTTTTTATCGACGTGCATAGCCGGGGGGCCTCAGAGGATGAGGAGGCAGAGACTCCAGCCCCCACTCAAGGTGAACCTGCTTTCCACGTAGTGGGGACTGTGTCTTCCTCCAACAACGAGAAGACAGGTTTCCTACTGGAGCGATATACAGTGAGTCTAAGTAAATAAAAGCGTGTAAAACACCGAGATTTTCCCGTTTGCATTCACAAAATCATTGCTTTTTTGCTTTCAAGCCTCACAAATGCAACAGGTTACATGTACTACAATATATGATCCCAAACATAGGATCTGAATACTTGTTGCTTTTCAGCTTTAAATTATGTCTATTTCTGGGTAATGTGATTAATAAAAGATCAAACTGTTTGCTAGTCATCCACGCGGGATGAGCTCCTTGAACGTCTACTGGAGTGTGATGTGGTTGTGTACAACATCTCAGAAAATGCAACCCAGCAGCTGATTGAAGAGGCAACATGGGCAATCACAGGTAAGGGAATGAAGGCAGGCTTATTATTTTGTGGGATGGCTTCAGCATATCAATCTCTTGCAGTTAAGAGATGATATAATTCAACAATGTGACCAAAATGTAGGTTCAATTTCTGCCTCCCCATTTCTTTTCCTCCTGGTTTTACCAACAGCCCTTCATGCTCAGTTGGAAAACTTCAAGTCTCGGAAAATGTTCATCTTAGTCTCAACGGTGATGACCTGGGCCATGACCAAGCCACAGAATCCAGTGAGCCTGAATAAAATTAAGGGAAGCTTTTGTCTTTTCCTGTGCAGCAACCAGTGTGATTAACATTTCTCTTTTCAGGTGGAAACAGATGTTCTGCTAACAGAAGAAGACTTCAGAAAAAGAAGGCCACATCCTGCTTTCAGAAACCACAACAATCTGGAGAAACTTGTCCTCAAATTGGGGAAAGAGGTAAGTAAATTATGATACTGAGAATATTTCAGCACAACCATAGCAAATGAGGGCATCATAATATTTAAGTGCAGTCATAGTTCCCTCAAAGACAAACACTGGAAGATGTTTGTGAACCATATTGATTCAGTTGTCCCTTGATTTCACATTTTATAGAAAAAGTCCAAACTTACCGGGTATGTTGTCGCGAGTGGTCTTCAGTACGGAAAGGGGGAGAATCTGTTTCACTACTTTTTCAAGGTAAATATGAACACAATAATGATGATATGACATTATACACTGTGTGCTGCATGCACAGTTTGCAATATCTTTATTTTCAACAGGTGTCTTGGTTGATGCAGTTTCCAGAAGTTCCTGTGTTTGGACAGGGCACAAACTGTATTCCCATGATTCACGTATATGACCTTGCAGGGTAATTTTTTTTTTTCATTAATGCTATTCATTAAAGACAGCTTCACTTTTTTCTCCTTTTTTGTATCTTGTGCTAAAATCATCTGAATTCAAGTTTCCCCCATCCGTCTACACCCCATTATGATGAAGTGCAAACAATATTTAAAAAATGTCTATAGAGGTCTAAGGTTTGTATAGAGTTGAATTGGCTGTCCCTTTTTTCAGAGTGATCCAAAACATCGCTGAACTCAGGCCAAAGTCAAAGTACATCCTTGCTGTTGACGATTCTAAGAACACATTGGAGGATATTGTAAAGGTAAGCTTGTTATGATTGTAGCAGGTACATCCATAAAAAATTATCAACACATTTGTAGTATATACAGTGAGCTCCGGTGTTACAGTGCTGTGAGACTGATCGAACGACAAAATGACAAATAATTCACAAAAATCTCTCTCTCTGACTCTTAACAAGATGATAAGTGAGACACTAGGGCCAGGAAAAATTAACAAACTACCAGAGCAGGAAGCTATCACCATGAGGGCATTTAAGGTAAAATTGAGCATCTTTCTTATGTTAAATAAGTTGCTCTGCATTCTTTGTATATTTTGTTTTTTGTCAGTATTCAGTATTAAACAAATCGTGAAATGTGTGGGTATCTATTCAGCCAGAGGAGCTGGAGTACCTTAGTGTCGGCCTCCGCCTGGATCCTTTCATCATCAAAGACTCATTCAACCTACAATGGACTTCTGGGTCCGGGATGGTTGAGAACATGGAGAGCATTGTGCAGGAATACAAGGACACCAGGCAGCTTCTTGTGAGTGTTGAAGTCATTCAGATGAGGAAAAGTCTCAGACACGTTTGGTTTGATTCTCATTTGAGCTTGATGTACACAAGGCTTCAGATTAGTCACTGAAGGGAATGAGTGTTTTTTTTATTCAGATCATTTCTGTTAACCCTAACCCTAACCAGTAAATCCAGGTGATAAATGCTATTTTGATATCAGTGGAAAGCTGCCATGATGCATTCATGAGCCAGATGTTTTTTTTCCTCATCTTTGTAGCCCATCAGAATCTGCGTGGTTGGACCACCATCTGTGGGTAAAACCACAGTTTCAGAGAAGCTCTGCAATCATTACCAGATACACCACATCAAGATCAAAGAGGTCATTGAGGAAAAGATTACACAACTGGTTAGTGGAAGCCAAAAGTTTGACTTTGACAGATAGAATTTCTCTCATTGTTTTTCACTGACATACAGCTGAAGGAAATATACTGCCCTCTTGTGGAGCTTTCTCTCTGAAAACAGGAGATGCAGATGTGATTTAAAATGTGTACAGTAAATCTTCTTTATGTCACAGAAGGAGAGAGTGAATGGAGGTGACCTTGAACAGGTCAGTGAAGAGGAATCAGCTGCTGCACGGGAACAGCTGGAAAAGTTTAACAGAAGCATGGAAATGAATAGAGGTTAGTCATGAAAGCCCAGAGAAACTCCACCAGCGTTCCTCGGTGTCAGCATACCACATAGTTGTTTCATTTTAGTTCATTGACACCATTTAGACACTTTGGATTGCACGGTGTCATGCTAATTAACCAGTACTCTGATCCATCAGGTCGACTGGAAGATTATCTGGTTTTTGATATTTTGCAAGAAAAACTCAATTCAAGGCCGTGTAGGAACCAAGGATTTGTTCTTGATGGCTTCCCTAAGACCTATGAGCAAGCCAAGATCATTTTCACGGGCAAGTTTCATTCAATAATCTAATTACTGTTTTCCTCTTGGTAGTATATATTACCCACATGTGTGTGATGTTCTTTTATTGTTTAGATGAGGACACAGAGAACCAGGAATCGATGGTCAAAACTCCTGCGTACAACAAAAAGATCACTCCAGGTCAACTGAATACTTCATTACAAACTAATAAGAGTTGGATCTTAGCCTCAAAACCAATTTATTAAGCCAAAATGTGTTATCCTGTGTGTTTATGCTTTGCAGATCATGTTATTGCCTTAGAAGCATCTGATGATTTCCTGACAAAAAGAGTACAAGAGCTTCCAGAAAATGTTGCAGAGAAACTGCGCTACACCCAAGACGAATTTCTCCCTCGCCTGATGAGATACAGACAACTCAGCACTGATGATGAAACCCTGCTGGACTACTTTGATGAGCTGGAGATTCACCCAGAGCATATTGGTACTTTCCTCAAGCCTGAATCCTACATATCAGGGGAATAATGGGATTTAGACAAACGTGAAAGAAAAATGAGTGCAGAGTGCATGTATTCATGGAAGGACATATTTCACGAGAGTTTGGTGCTGTGTGTACCTGTGTTTCTGTGTTTATTTGTGTGTTGTTCCCTTCCAGAGGTCACTACAGATGATCCAGAGTACCGAGAGGTCATAAAAAAAATCACAGAGATGGTTGGGGTTCCCAAGAACTATGGCCTGATTCCAGAGGAGCAGGAGGAGGAGGACAGGAAGAAAGAAGAGGAAAAGAAGCAGAAACTGTCCGCAGATGCTGCGGAGAAGAAACGCAGGAATGAGGCTGCGCTGGCAGAGATGGCTGCTCAGTACGAGGAGTGGGTAAGATGACTGTGCTGTTCACAGATCACAAAGATGGGCTCTGATTCAATGTCATTCAGTTGTGGGTTAAGCAGCACTAGAGTCCAAGAGAGCAAATAAAACTAATGATGCATGTTACCATCATTTCATTTAGTTTTTCCTTTCTCAGCAGAAGAATTTGTCTGAGGTGAGGAGGCAGGAGCTCGAGCTGCTGGAGGCTCACTCTCTTCCACTGAGGAACTACCTGATGAAGTATGTGATGCCCTCACTCACTGAGGCCATGTCGGAGTGCTGCAAGATCAAACCAGAGGACCCCGTCGACTTCTTGGTGCTCCTCAGTGTTTATATTGAACTAAACCATCTTTGTCACATCAGTGAACTCATACAACAGTTACTTACTAAATATTGTGTTTTGTTTTTGCAGGCTGAATATCTTCTGCGGCACAACGAGGAAGATTAGAAAGTCTGTTTCATGAGGTGATATTCATTTCTAACATCTGAGGGTGTGTGTAATCTACAATAATAATAATCAAGTGATGATAGTACCAGAAATGGTAAGATAGATTGTACTTTTTGTTTCATCTTCCTATCATTCAAGTACTTGATGTGTCTGATATTTACCCACATTAATGACTGGAAGGTCACACTTCATGCTTGGTTGAGCCTTTGTTGTTATATACATGTTTGCCTGAAGCCAAGAGAGAGAGAGAGAGATGACACTGATATTATCTGGCAGTGAAAAAACTTTCTTTATAAAACAAGAACAAAACACAAACAGTTCTCCACAGTGAGTCATTTCAGTTATTATGTAGAGGCCCTGGTCCGTTCCTAAGTTCTCACCAGTGGATTATGTAATGCTTTTCTTTTCTTTATCAGCTATATGACATCTATTAATAGAAGCAACTTTGTGTGTTGCCAGGTTGTGGAAAGAATCTCTGGCTGTTGAAACATTTATAATTGAAGTAATTGAAAATGCTCATGCACTTTTCACCTCTTAATGAGCCACCAGATCAGTTATTAATGTTAATAGAGCGACACAACTTTCCACTTTCCACTTAACATCAGTGTAAAAAATCAGTCATTTACAGCCACTGATAAAATGTCAATGATAAATTCTTTTATAATAATCTAAAATTCACTGCTGTAAATTGTCTTGATGACCTGCAGCCCTTTTCAGAAGGTCAGAGGTCAAAGGTCAAAAACACAATTGAAGGTTCCATTAGGTAACGTAAAAAGGCAGTATCCTGTGAGGGGAGGATTAAGATTGGCTACAGTGGTTTGTCAAAACTTTGCAACCCAAAAGCACTTCTCAACAATGGCTTAAAAATCATAAAACAGCAGTAAAACATTTGGTAACTACTAAAGAGGAGGCTGGAGTGCAATGGTCACAACCACAGCAGCCAAAGTGGAAAATAAATCTTTTCATTGGCTCTTTTGCCAAGTCAGGAAAGTCTGCACAGGGTATAAAGTAAAATGAATTGTTTCACCCAGGAGGGTTTCTGGAGGAATTACATCATCATTGATTATCAGTATAAATGGACTAAAACTGCATTTAAAGCACATTCGATATCCAACAAACAAAATACCACACTAGAGTATTAAAAATCTTCTTGGTTCAGGACCTGGTTCAGTGATTGTGAGCTCTGTCTATAGTTTAGCCAGGTTTCCACTCATTACAGATCAGAGCCTCCATCTGGTCTGTGACTCAGCTCCCACTGAGTTGTACAGTCAGAGCTTACTGGAAGTAGCATGTCGACACTGGTCCTACTCCAGCAAAGATGTAAACATGACAATCCTCACGGAGACTCTCTTATTTTGAACCACTTAATAGCTGCATTTGTTGGAGATGGTTCAAAAAAATGTACATTTTTTTTTTACGTTGTCTGAACTGAAACGTAGATAATGAAAAGAGAGGCTGATACCTTGTGGGATGTATATTTATAAGAAATCTGATAATTATTTCAACCGTGAAAAAGTCAAATAAGGAAAACAAAACTGAGAATTTGAATCAAGAGGATAACTGTGCAATGGTCAAATTAGTTAGCAAGGATTCATTGTGCATGCAGTTATACAGAAATGCACAACTCAGTCTTTCAACACTAGATGGCACAGGAATTCTTTCTGGAGAAAACAGAGCTTGGACTGAGGTGTTTAAATTTGCATTTTTTTTCTCACTTCCAGCCAAAGTCAGGGGAGTGCTCCTGATATTAAATGCGCTGCATTGCATCTGTGCTAACCAAATGAGTCTGGCTGTGGCGAGGGGCCTTTGTTCTAATGTGGCTGTAAAATGCATCGTAAAATAAGAATGTGTCGCTCCTGTTTGTTGTGGATTATTGAAGTTATTAAGGTCAAGAGTGGTGTCTGGAGTTTGCTTTGTAGTTTGTTTGTGACTGAAAAACTATGAAATCCACCATCTAAACAGACACTGTCTGCAGTATATGGAAAATAAATCACGTGATTACACTTCCTTTTTCTATCTACTTGTCTGTACCACCGTAAAGTGCTGTTATAGTTACTTACCATTACAGCCGTATGCAAAACATTCAAGTCTTCATTATTCATACTGTGAGACCACATCCACACAAACCTTGAGTTTTTTTTTCTTAAAGAGTAGCACCAGACTGTAAAAGTGTTATTATCTTTTCCTATGTTGAGTTATTTCCAGATTACCTGCGGAGCATGTACGTCTTTGCATAGTAGCAACTAGAAACCATCAAGACCCCGCATGGCTCATCCACACAGGTGTTTTCTGTTATACTTACATTAGGCCTGCTCTGCTCGGAAATAAGTGAAAACACCTGTGTAGGTGTGAGCGAGGGCCTGTGAGTGAGTTGAACACTGAGAATTTTTATTTCAGGCCTCGTATTATTTGCTACAGCAGTTTACATAGTGAACGAGGCTGGATTAACCTCCAAGGGGCCCCTGGGGGCAGAGGTTTGCTGTCGAGCCCCTGTTGACCTTGTCTGTGTCAGTTTTTAGTATTTCCACAGCGACCCACAAAGCAACAAGTTGGCTACTCTAGACCAGAAATGAGAAGGTCATCACCTGACAGAAAATGACTTGATGGCCATTTTAATATTACCAGAGAAACAATGTTATGGCGTTTACTGTGTTGTAAAAACACAGTTTACATTAGCATTGTTGAATCTTGTCATTGTGCAGGCACCATAAAGGGGAAACAGGGAAGCGAGAAATCCAAAAAGACAGTCACAAGATGACAAGAGGACAGGCAATGATGTGATAAATTGACTGTCACTCGCTATTTTTGTTATAGGTCAGTAATTTAGTCATGTACTGTATGTTGTTAATCTGTCTATCATCATGTCTCTGTGTGGTCCAAAGTGTAGGGTGAAAGAATTAGTCGGTACACTCTCTTTAATGTGTGTGACAGTGATTGGGGCGAGTTCTGCAGTTCACTGGCGTGGGACACTGTAATTTGCAGGAGGGCAAAGGGTCGACCCAATCAACCACAATAAAAAGTGTTGGCAGTGACTGTGAGAGCCCCAGTGGTCTGGCAGAACAAGTTACTTCCCCTGCAGGGAGCCGGTCCAGCTCTGTCACTGACATTTAATTTCATATTTATGGGAGAGAAATGACGAGATGTTCTGGCCAAATACCCACGGTTCCCATACTTCATAACCTCAATGCATGTACGTGCCTTTACTGGCCTCCAAAGTCAGACCACCCCTTTCTTATTTCCTGTATGTTACTGCTGTAAGAGGAGGATGTTATTCTGCCTATTAAGAGCTATTTTTTCCACCATGCACTGCTGCAGTGTAGATGTTGGAATTGTTGATTTAGCCAAGTCTATAGTCAGTAAAGGTAGAAGATTGATGTCCTCCGATCTAAACAACCATATACTAGTCAATATGACTCTAAGGTGTGTGTCTGAAAACAGTGCCCCTCTATGGACACATATGACCTCAGTTGTCATGGTAAAGACACTAAACACAGTACTGTAGTGAGAGCCGTCCTATACCGATCAACACAGCCCTGATGGCTTGATTAGGTTTAAGGAGGAGATATTGATTATGTATCTTCTGAGAAAGAGGAGAGAGAGGTTGTAGACTGCAAATTCCATGCCTTTTCCCCAAAAGTTTTCTTCTTCATCATGTTTGGCTGGTCAGGCATGAACCGTAGGCTACACTGCCCCCACAGTTTGTTTGTGGTACTGTTACATTTGACCTGTATCCGTATGCATTTAATGGCAAAGTACATAAATGAGCCTCTATACTGCATCTGCTGTCATAATAACTACGGCCACTAGATGTCGCCTGGTAACAAAACGTAACTATGGGTCATACATAATCTGCTTCTTTCCTACAGGAGGACAGTTACCAACACAAATATTTCTTTGCTTGTTTGCGACTGACAGGTATCAGTTTGAGCAGCTGCATCCTGAAGTGAAAACTAATATCCGTAGGCAGTCGGTCCATCTGGCACCACAGAAAGGTTGCTGAGACTTTGCTGTAAATAGCTGGTGCTGTATTTGTATTTATCTGGAAAGCGTGAGTCATCATCCTACATGCCTCAGCTTCCTAGAAGAAGAAGAAGAAGAATATAACCCCCCTCCCGCCCCGCCTAGCTGCTTACATAAGGGCATTCGATTGGCTAATGAATTCCATCCACCAGTTTCTTTTAATAACATTATGACACATTGTCAATATGTCTAGGGATACCTGGAGCACCCCTCCCTCCAAAATAAATCAAACAGTAAATAAATAAGAAAAAAAGAAAACATATCTTCAGTAATGCTCTCTAAATCCCTCATTGGTGACAGCCAGAGGTCACTGTCTGGTCTCGCTGTGTGGCTGCTGTCCAGTGGAAAACCTCTCATCCAGGATGCCAGAAATAGTAAAGTAGTGAAGACTTTCACCTGAACAAGCGAAGAAGAAAGGTTTCATTCTGTGGTGCAGGGCGTCGTCTCGACCAGACCAAGTACAGAACTTTTATGGTAGAAATAAAGTCCTCTGTCCTTGACCTTTTTTAAAGTGCCTGTCTTACATAATGCATCTTAATAATGAGCATTTTCCCCTCCATGCATCATAATTTTTTCCTTTAGTGTAGCATTAAATATATTTTTATTTTTATTCTCATTGATGTGAGTGCCATCTTTATGCACGAGATATATACTGTCACCTTCATCTATACTGTAGTACATCCTCCACCTACAGCACACACAGATCACTTATGCAAAAGAAAAGGGAACAGTAAAATTACCCATGGTGCCAAATGGTCTGCACATAGCTTGTGTGTGTGTTAGGGAGAGTAGGGGAGAGTCAGTGTGAGGTCTGTGGTGGTCTCAGTTTGCCATTTGTTGTTTTATTCACAATAACCTCTACCACCCTTGCAGTGGTCTCCGTCTCTCTTGGTACACACACACAGAGTCATGATGGAAATAGCATGCGCTGGTGGTAACCCCAACATCTGCTGGTGGTTGCAAATGTTAAGGGAGGACCACACACACACATGGCCCTAAGTGGACACTGAACCGTGTCAGTGTTTCTCATTGTGATAACACACACACACACACACAGACGCACACACATGCCATAGATGCCACAAGTAGCCCTGCATATCTTGTCTTCACACATCAAGGAGGAAATCATTCATTCTGACCCCATGTGTTGAGCAGATTGACCTAACACACACCAGAACATGGTGTCGCATGCTTTGAAACACATATATGCGTGTGTGTGAGACATGCTTCATTGTGCATGCAAACCAGCCACGCATCGGGAGCACGAAAGGTCAACCCTCATTTGTTTTAACCAGTATATTGTATCTGTGTGTTTCTAGTCAAGATTTCTTTTTCTCAAACTTTCATCAGTGACACTTTTCAACTTTTCACTGCAGCGCATCTTCCTGCCCAGTGGCTTCTTTCTCCATGTTTACTCACTTCACTTCCAGTCGTTTTTTTGGTCCCACTTTTGAAAATTTATGATGAGACGACAAAGTAATTAAGAGCGCACGGCTAACACATACCAGGTGATGTTCTGCAATGAAGTTCTTTGCAATGTTTTTTTCCTCTTACCATGTGCATTCCTGCTGTTCAGTCTGGCTTGCGTTTGTGTATTTGTGCATGTTCGCCTGGAGTCGTGACTCTTTCATAACATATTTATGGACTTTACCGTAAGAGTGGCTGGTGATGCTGTGCAAAAACATGGCTCCAACCCTCTGACCTTTGGGGGCTGAAAACTGTGGCCAACATTTGCTTTAATCATGTAAAGAGTGTCAGTTGGAGTGGAGGAAGTGTCAGCAGTTTAGCTCACGGCTTCTCCAGGGGTAAACAGACCCTTTCAATCAATCACAGATATCTGAATGGCTTCCCAATGCTAATGGGAGCCAGGTCCTGTGAGTCTGTACGAGGAATGTTTGGACAGCAAGGACCAAGTTCAAATATGAAGGAACATGTGATGCGTGACGCAGCACTGAAAGAATTTCCTGCAGAAAAAGGTGCAGTTTGGCTTTTCATCAGTCGTTCTGTACAGTAGACTCTCAGTGGATATCCATCATCCGGGGGTATAAGGGTCCTCTGGATAAGAGCACTTTGAGCTCTTAAGAATGAAGACTTAGGCCTTAATACCCCTCAAATAGATTTCCCAAACAAGAGACATCCAACTGCATCCACAGGTCGATCTTGTGCCTTTAACTGTGTTTACATGAGTGTGTGTGTAAAAATGTGTTGTGTAGGTGGGTGGATGCGTGAGCGTGCATGTTTGCGACATTATGAACATCCCATAATTATCGCTCATTGCCTTGGAGACCCCCGACTCCTACAAGCCCGCAGTCACAGAGTCGCTATCACAACACATGAGGCCCCGTTCATTTACAGCCTCACCATAATCTGCTCCCCATGGAAATAATTATCTGTGCTGAAATGGATTTGTTTACGTTGACAGGCTCTAGTTAGTCTCATTTCATGGTGTCTTCTCTGCACCCAAAAATACTCCAACCTTGTGTAGTCCATCGTAAATTGACACTAACACCACATCTGGTTCCACTATAGATTATATGCAGTAGGTCACTGCACACAAATAAACACACAGAGGAGAAAATACAGCATGTTTCACAAGCAAGAGGCCACACACTGAAAACAATGCAAGGTTCCTGACTCTAACCTTAACCCTGATGTGTTGAAGCTCAGAGTGGGCTGCTCTGCCATCACCGAGAGGAGAGGAGGGTCTCGTCACAACGGATGAAATGAGCCGGAGCTCCAAATCAACCTCCTTATTGTTCAGCAGAATGAAATCAGCAGCTTGGCTTGGACAGGAAGCGTGAAGGGCAGCCAGGCCGTCCCACTATCTGTCTGGCATCAGCAGCAGCAGCAGCAGGAGCAGCCAAGTGGCATTTGTAGTGCTCAACTGCAGCATCAGTGAGCGCATACAGGCCTCAGTGAGCCCTGAGGAGAACATATGTTTCAGTCAGTCGCTATTCGACTGCTTAATGGCAGCATAGCTTTGTCACAAAGTACTTAAGTGAGTTTGTAACACAATTTCTGGTCCCAGTGTTTTAATTGATACTGGTGACAGTTTGGGAACATATAAGACCTGAGCAGGTGAAGCACCATGGCCATGTCAGGGTTTGCAGTGCAACATATGTCTGATCCCTGGAGGAAGTTCAAACTCTGTTTGTTGAACTTGAGCATCATTAGTTTTCCAGCTCTAATTTGTTGCAAAGACGTGAGGTGATGAAAGTATTTGATCAGTCAGTTGATTAGTTGTGTGTATGACATGTCCTTGAACCCCTTTGTGGTTCAGAGCTGCTGCTTGATGAAGTATCATGAACTCTGAAAGACTTATTACATCACATAATAAATTCAGTTTTTATATTCCCCTGCTTGTGCAAGTGAAACCATGGGAAGTATTACAGCGTGGAGGAGACATAAGGCAGGGTACTGAGCCTGGCTGCACAACATAACGCAAAGGAGAGGTTATTTAAATATGTAATGGCCTACATCCCTGCTCTGTCAGAGCTGCTGCGACTCATTTGATATAAAACAGAGAGCAGAGAGAAAGAGCGGAGTGAAGCGTCTGAAAGCAGCAGTTTCCACTTGGAGCAGCTGGAATTGTGTTATTCTAAACACAGGGAGGGAAATGAAGAGAGGATTTTATACTGCAGCTCCTCCCAGACACACTGGGTGAGGGTTAACCAAGGGTCTGACTGTGTGTCTGTACAGGCTCATGTGCTGGGTGCAGCTCTCTAAGAGAAATATACCATATAAATCTGTGAATCTATCCATTGAGTGATATCAGAAATGTAAGACTTGCTGTCTAATCAGTGTTTCAATCTGGTCAATCACACAAGTAAGATTTATTTACAAGACTGTCCTCCAGTCATTTATGCAGCAGATTATGCCCTACAGTTACATTTTGTTTTCAGGCGACATCTAGTGGCAGAGTGGAGAAGTGCAGTGACGCAGGTAGAATCTGGTTGGGGTGAAACACTTGGAGCTTGGAGACCAAACATCATGCACGATAAAGAACATTTTTATTACATTTATTACAGAAAAAAAGTGGAATGAGGTGATGAAATGAACTGGTATCGTTTCTTCTTGCATCATCACAATAGAACCAGAAATCCCTGATCTCTGGTAAAAACTCGCAGAACTGCTTTTGACCGTTTGCCGATGAGCACTGGAGTTTGCAGTCTGTCAGAGTTTTATGGCTAAAATTTACAGATGATGGCGAAGTTGAAGAGAAATCAGTTCAACCTCAGTTACCAAATTGCTGGTTTTTAATGTGGAGAAGCTGTCATGAGTCATCCTCCCAGTCACCACAGCTGTCTCCCATGTGGGTCCTGCATGACTCGAGCACAACTTGGCCTGTTACGACAAACAGGAAAAAGCAATGAGAGAAATCCCACCAACCAACAACAAGACCACCATCCTGTTGGTGCTTAATTGCAATGATCATAACCAGAACTCTGAGTTTTAACTATTTGGTTCATATTGGTTGTTTAGAAGATGATGATGATGATGAAGAAGAAGAGGACTGGTAAATGCAGCTCATAAACAAAAACATCTCAGATTGCTAAAAGAGGGGATCAGAGGAACAAACATCCACCTTAGGACAAAATCCCAAGTTTACAGAAAAGCAGCAGATAAACCAAACACATGAGGGACTTTGATCCACTTTTAAACCTATTTGTGGCATCATTGATCCAGTATGAGAGACACGTTTTGCAAGATGAGGCTTTAGATTGTTGGACTTTTTATTTCGCTGTTGATGAAATCACTGTAAAACTAAAATAACAAAGTTAATTACAATATTCTCTCTTGAATTGCGGTCGTTTCTTTGTTTACATGAGGAATATTTTTATTGGTATGTTTAAGAAAACCACACGGTCCTTGTGTAACGTTCTGATTTACGCCTCTGACTCATTGCTCATTATGATTTCTTGACAGGCCTCAGAACAAGGAAGAAGCGTTTATTGGAATTAGCTAATACAAAAATAGTGATTTTAACTGAACCGTTTCATATGAGCCAATTCAAGACGTGATGGATCAAAGTGCCAGAAATAAAACTGTAGGGAAACAAATGGGCCAGTGTTCTGCAGTGGGTGACTGCAGACTAATCTTCCTCATTTGGCTGCAGATTCACTCCAAACTCCAAACACGTGGTTATGATAATACAAGACCTCATTTTTTCCCCCCCTGTCCGCTGCCATGCAAAGCAAACAAACATATAATACTTTAATGTAGTATTAAAGGTTCGGCTCCTTATTGAAATGGCTGGAGCGTCTGGAGGAAGCTGTTCTGCAGGCGAGTCATTTTCCTCTGATGGAGCAAAACAGTCCTAGAGAGAGAGGATTAAGAACTGGGCCGCTGGTCAAGGTAAACAGGTGTGTGACGTGAAAACTGCAAATGTGTATTTTCGTGCGCATTATGCATGATGTTTATTGTGCTTTTATGTCGTTTTTTTTCCTCCATCATATCAATCTGTCCACACACAGGTGTACATACTGTACATTGTATATCTTATTATGTATGGAGGATTCAGTTAACTAGACACTCAGCGTCTGAAATCTGGCAAAAGTAAACAGGAGCAAGGCAGCAGCAGCTCTCAAACAGGAAGGCGTCCCACCACTGAGGTTTCAACATGGTGTGGAGCGTGGCAGCAGGCCAGGCCAGACACTGGTGCTTCATGCTGCTGCTGCACTTTCACAGTTCACTGAGACATTCAAGTCATAGTTTGGGGTTATTTGACATAGGGGTTGTGTGAGGTAGCTGCTGTGGACGAGGACAGCAGAATACATACTCATACCTCAGCCACTTATACATAGCTTTACCGAGCTTCCTTATACAGCTCACAGCTCCTCCGAGGCTCAGCTATTAACATTTCTCTTTAATTAACGGATGAAAAAACTATATGGTCAACCCACCAACTCCTTAGCATATCTAAAACCAAGAGTGATACCAGTCTAATTCGAAGCAAATAAGCTGATTTCCCAAAATGTTGGACAATCCCTTCAATTTTCGTTCTTGGGATCCTGTGTAACCAATGGAAGGAAGCGACCTGCCCATGTGTTGTGTTATACATCAGAAAACTTCTTCAAGTGCTAAGATCAGATTGAAGTTGGCTCTGCGCAGCATGATGTCATTATTGCTCTGGACATGGACACCATGATGGAGGACCTGGTCAAGTTCCTGGTTGAGAACCTGGAGGAGGAGACTCACATCCTTCCTGCTTTACACCCATGGACCTTTGATCGACGTGCTGAACCAGATTTGCTTTACTTCCCTTTAGCCGATCTCCTCTGGTAGAAGGCCATATCCAGCCCATGTATTTGAGACCGAAAAACATCAAGTTTTATCATTTGCACTGCTCTGACATGATAAATCGATGACCAGGCCCACTTCCTTTTTCCCAGCTTCAGGCAGAGACCTCCGCAGGACCTCAGCAGAGACAAGGTCAGGGTTCAGGCGGCTCCTCCTGTGTCTGTCGTGATTTCTGCAGACGCTCCCGTGCCTTCCACCGGGCCTGCAGCTCTCCCACCCTCCGCGCTGCTGGGGTTGCTGCCAAAAGAAATAGTGCCTCCAGCTGGATTACTCAGGAGGTTCGAAAGGTCTGTGGAGGCCTTTCTTCAGGTTCAAGGCAGAGCTGCTTGTAACTTTAGACAATACAGACCCTCATAAAACGACAAAGCACAAAAGGCCAGTGTGCCGTTGGCCCGCGTTCCTGACTCGACTTTGACAACAGCAACCAACCACGAATCAAGAGTTACCTCCTCCTATACTCTATCCCATGCACCACACACGCCTGAGCAACACTGATGAGAGGTTAATACAGCTAACCCAATAGCAAATATTCAATCCAACCCAATCCACACACAATTAACCACATGCAGAAAGACGTGTAGCAGTCTGTTTATTTTGAGATTTCCTTGCTGACTCACTTTGCACAGTGCAGCAGGTGCGATCCCAGTCCTCACACACATACAGAGTGAAAGTTACCTGAGCCAGAGTGAAAGGCCAAGTGTGTTTTTACAGCTGTCTACGTAATGAGCACTTTCGGGGCCTGTCAAGTCAACGGTTAGCTAACGTCTCAAATTGTGTGTGTGTACGTGTGCCTATATGTACTTAATGTGAGTGTGTGTTTGGGTGTTGGTGCTGGTTAGGTAATGTCTCCCTGTGCCACCTCCCACTCCAGGCACATTTAATGTTTTTTTGACTGAGATTATACAACGTGACATTAGAATTAAAGAGACAGAGAGCTGGGAGAGATAATGACATTTAAAAGAGGAACATTGAGAGAAATCATTTATTTTATCCCCATGGAGATCAGCAAACTTAAAGAAGAGATAAGATTTACAAAAGATCAGCACAAAGCTGTTATATCAATTAGTGGCACAGATGTTACAAAGGTGAAGGGCTCAGCTGCCAGCGCTGTCGATCTTAATCATCACATAAGCAGTTCATGACTTTTAAGACTGAGCATGTCCATCAAAAAACATAGTCAGGTCATACAGCTGTGTGACATTCATCATTAGAGGCTGTGACTTGGAAAAAAAAAGGCTTTTGAGGTGACACTGATGTTTTCTTTCTGTTGAACACGTAACTAAGCAACATCATCCTTTTATAAGTCACTGCAGCAATACAGATGTGTCACAGAGAAAATTGAGGCGATTTATTACATTCACTGGCATGGAAGAGGGAAATGCTGCGTTCAGGTGATGTTGTCACTGTGTTTGAATTTTGACCAGGTATGTTCCACTTCTCATTTATGGAGCTTCATCATTTTCAGTGATGTGATAACGGGTGGTTGTGCTGGACGTTTTTAGTGCTTGTCTTCAGTGTATTTGTGTATTCACATACAAGATGTAAAGGCAAACTCCTGCATGGAAATTACTTTCCTGGGCATGTATCCAATATCGCCATGCAAAAATCGCAAATACCCACCACAGGGTCAGGGTATAATTGAGTAAAAGGCTGTCTGTCACGAGGAGAGGGAGACAAAATAATTGTTTAATGGTTTTGGGATGACTGTTCACAGTCTGTCCAGAATGATATTCCCAGCATTGCACTTGTTTATAGACACAAAAAATGACAGAAGTTGAGTTGAGTGACCAAAATTCAGCATCAGAGCATCTACTGCCAACGTCAGCTTGATGTAGAACACAGACGGGAGCTGATGTTGATAATTTTAATACATGTTTTTTGCCAACGCTGCCTTGACATATAAAATACAGATGTTCTTGTGGTGTGCAAAACACATCGTTTGCGAAACATCTGCTAAATATGTTCTAAACATTAAATTAGTCCACATTGGCGTCAAAGGAAACTTAACGACTGTCCGATGTTGCAGTCGTTAGCGTGCAACAGCTTTCTGACATTACATGCATATGTCTGGCTTGGAGAGGTGAGACAGAGAAAGTCCAAACATCATTTATTTACTCACTTTCTCACCGCTGGACATTTGCATGAAATAGTTCTGATAATTGGTTTGCAAAAAGTCTGTTGGTCTTGTATGGCGCTGACTGGGAATCACCAAAGTGAGTGTGATTTATCATCTGGAAACCATGAATGTGTGTAAAACCTGCTGCCAGTCTGTTCAGTAGATGCAGCTGAAGCAAAGTAAAGATTGAGGATCGCCCGAGTGACTCTGGGCCACAGTGGTGAACTGACAGACCAACATTTCCACCCAACTGTCTAAACAAAACCCCCTCCGCAATGAAATCTGAATTACAGTCTGAAGGAGGATTGTTTTTTAATTGCAGACACCCATGCGATCCCTCGCTCGCATTCAAGCCATGTGCGGGCATGACATCACAGCGCTGAGTCAGCAGAAAGCAGCGGTCCTGTGTGGCACGTTAAGGCAACAAAACCATTACCCTGTTACAGCACATCACAGCTACTCAATCCACTTCACAGCCAATCAGCCCCGAGGTGTTCATGTGGAGAGAGGGAGCGAGTGCTACATCCCATCGTTAATGACTAACAGACAGAATAGCAGGTAAATTATAAAGTTAGAGCTTTCAGCCTGTTGGGGTGAGAAAACTGCACATATATGAAATCTGGGGGGTGTGGGGGGGTTATTCCGCCAGGAGAAAGTTGGACCTGGAAGAGGTTGACGAAAGCACATCTGGCTGCGGGGTTTATGCTGGCTGGATCGGGTGTTTTTCACCACAGCTATAGCACGCCACGCCGTCCTTTCACACTTCACACCTCACTTCCTTTGCCATAGCAGAAAGCATGCTCTTTGTCCATGTTGGAGATTTTTTTTTTTTTTTATACACCAACTCGCTTCTGTTTCAGTTTCACAAAATGATACCATAGAACTCAAAGGCTGCAGGAAAAGACGCCGCTGCTTTTCTCAGTCACCGCAAATCCTTGTCATCTCTCATCTCTCAGCTCTTGATGAGCATCTGTGGTGCTTTTCTTGTCAAGGCCGTGTGTTTACAAGAGTCTAGGATTAGAGATGCTGAGCCACTATAATAAGTAGGAAAACAATAATTATGCTCTTCCAAAAAAAATCCCCCTCCTGTGACCTCTGGCGATATTAAAGTTCTCAAATATACCTTGCAAGTAAGCATGCGGTGTACAGGGCAAACCAAAATTAACAAGTGCTTCCTGCCAGTTTAAACAGGCCTCGGTCCCCTGCCCCCTTTTCCCACATTACTCAAGTGAACCTTAGTTTGATTGTGGCTGACTGACGACGTGAAATGTGAATCACTGAGTGTTGATGTTACTGATGTGAAGGTTTAGATGGTGCTGAGGTTAAAAGACCAAATAATAACGCAGGTTAAGGATCTTTTGTCTCGTGTGTCAGCCCTTTTGCGTCAGCTTTGGTAAGTAACAGGAGCGTGAGCGTGCCTAAAATTTCTTTTCAGTATAATGCGAAGACATCTGCAGCGTTTCTGTGACTAACATTTTATCCAGCAGACACAGATCCATGCAAGAGTCCTAGGAGCAAATGTCTCAAAACAACATCTGTTTAAGTTCAAGTGACAAAGCCTTCTAGCAGCTGCAGTAACTATGATGGGAGTAAAAAAGGAAGTCAGATGATGGTATTACAGAGCAACAGAGTCAGAGCAGGAAGGAGGTTATGGAGTCACAGTGGTGCCGTGAAAAAACAGTCAATTAATAATTATGGAAAAGTAAAGACGAATAATTGTGAGAATTGATCTGTTGCTTCATTTGGTGTTAAACATTCAAAGGCCTCTCCTGTCTGCAGGTTTTCATTGTTGCATGTTTAGGTAGCTGTACAGCTTTGTGTCTATGTGTATAGTGAGGGTGGATGAATGTATGGACTAAAAAGCATTTCTGTCAATCACTGGTTATTGATTACATCCCTCTGCCCTCTCTTTCGCTCTCATTCTGTTATGTTCTTCCATGTGTGTCTGTGTGCTGGATGTGGTGACATCTGTGGTACTGTGCCCTGCTAATTTGTCTTGCAACAGCTTAACAGTCCTGGTGATTTATGGCTCCGCATGTGGAAATATTTGTCTGCTGGAGGTCTCACTCACCCACAGGGGAGAAGCAGAGAATTGGTGCTCGTCAGATTGAAGGATTTCTAGAAGGAGAACACGACATAAGCGAATCAGACAGAAGGAGGAATCGACCATATTTTCTTGCTTCGGGGTCCTGAGGTGAGAACAGCGCGTGATTTGGAGCAAATGTTCCATGCTAATAACTAAGAGCCATAGGGGCTTAAGGAATAAGGGATTTGGGTGGATTCTTAAAGGAAGTTTTTGTTGGAGATCAGTTTCCCAACATCCCACAAGGCCTGTCATGTTCCAGCCCCGTGAAAGAGAGAACTGCTCTGAAAGTATCATCAGCAGGAGATCGGGGGCTGTAGCCACAAGCTGCTGCAGGAGGGTTATCAGCAGCTTTCTGCAACAACACATCTGCACAAATCCGTGTCACATATTAATATCACAGATGGTGATTTTCAGTGAGTCATGCCATCTTGATGTGAATTTTTGTGTTTCCTGTGCTTTTCTATACTCTGTGAACCGCAACATGTAGATTACAGGCCACATTTTTGGTGGAATACCTATATTAAAACAACAGGGTAAACCAAGACAGTCGAAGATCTTTGAGGCTGTGGTTGCAGACCTCAAAAATTTTACAGGAGGGGTTGACATGTGTTTTGAATTAATGACAAAACCACTCCCTTTCCCTTCACAGGGCCACAACAGCCGCCTGGTTTGGTACAGTAAGATACTCACAAGGGAGACTGTTCAAAAAAAAAAAAAAAAAAAAGCATTTATTGAAGTTCGATGCAAACCAGTCGCATTTCATTACAACACACAGGTTTATACAAAAATAACGTTTCCCTTTTAGAAAAGCCTTTTTAATGAGATATAAATGATTATTCATGTGTGTATCATAAGACCCCAACCCCCAAACTTTTTTTTTGGTTGCAGGAAAACAAACTGCTACTTTGGTACCAGCATGGTTGAATACTTTCCATTAACTCTTTAGCCTTCGTAACTGTTAAAAGAGTAGTTCAACCTTTTCTGAAGAGTTTGATGAGAGGATTGATACCGCTCTCATGTTGGTGAATAAAGTTCAAGGCTAGAGTTGGGGGCAGTTAGCTTAGCTTAGCATAAAAACTGGAAACAAAGGGAAACAGAAACTCTCAGTTTGTGTTTTTAGCTGTTTCCCTTGGTTTCCAACCTTTATGCTAAGCTAGGCTAAACACCTCCAGGCTCCAGCTCCATTCTGCTGCTTAACTTTGTCAAATACAGATCATAAAATTGTCAGTTTTGCCCAGTATGTGTAAAAAGTTCTCAGAGAACCTGCTCTGAAAAGCCTAAATAAAAGCGATCCAACCTTTGATTTTTAGACTTTAAAGTGCTATCCACCAGAAAAGGCTATGTCAAAATGTCATTTTTTCTCCCATGCCCATATAGCAGTGCATGGATGTCAACCTTTGAGTTGGGAAAATACCACTTTAGTCCAAATCTGTGGTTAACAACCCAATTTCAGATCATTATACCCTGTGAGGTTTTGGTGGCCTGACAACAACCTTAAACACATTCTTTACTTCCAGTACATTCAACTAGGCAAGGTTTCCAAATTTAACAGGATTTGTTTTTATTCCTCTATTCTTATTAATCTCATCATCTACGGTAAGTTTTTTATCCTGGTGAAAACACATTCTGTATTTTGCTACTTGTATATGGACAAACAGGTGTGAAAGTCTGTTGTATTTGGATCTAATACAAGAAAAGACCCATCAACATTCATAACAATATGAGATCCATGTGTTGTATGAAGACCACAACAATGTAATAGTCTGTAATATAGTCTGTGGTAGCAGTCCGTGGTTCATTTCATGTGGTCGTGTTATTGTCGTTTTTCAAACCCCAACTCCAGTTCGATTTGTGGCATTAGTTCATCAAGTTCTCCGTTGACTTGGACAATCCCATACAAGTGGACTATTGCGTCTCCAGTCACAATGGATGTCATTACTTCAGTTTGTATCAGATTCTTCATGGTCTTTGTTCTGGACAGATCATCACTAGTCTATGTTTCTGTCCATGTCTCTACTGCCTCTTGGACCCAGCAGCAGGACCCACGGCCTGCTGCTGGGTGTTGACCCGGTCATGGGGATACGGCAGCCCTGGAGGTCCAGGGGTTCCTGGTGGTCCAGGTGGCCCTGCTGGCCCTGGTTTTCCCCTTGGTCCTGTTGGCCCAACGATGCCTGGTAGTCCTGCCTGACCCTGGATCCCTGGAGGCCCTGAAGGTCCTTGGATTCCATCTTTACCAGAGGGGCCCATGTCACCCTTCTGGCCCCTCTCACCACGTGGCCCTGGTGTACCGAGGGATCCTTTAGCTCCTTTGACCCCTAATGCTCCTTTATTGCCACTGGGACCCGGTTCACCCGGTGCTCCTTTGGGCCCAAGAGACCCTTTCTCTCCAGCGGATCCTCTGCCTCCTATGGGGCCTCGGTCACCTTTGCTCCCAGTCAGTCCCATGGGCCCCTTTGGACCGGTTTCACCACGATTCCCTTTAGGCCCTGGTGGTCCAGGAGCACCTGTTGGTAATAGACCGTGAGATGAAGTTAAAAAGTACTGGATGAGACTTTATCCTTCCATGACATAATATTCACTATATACCTTTTAGTATTGTGAAGTTCTTGATGAGCTGAGTATGGTGAACGTCCACAAGTTTCATCTCCTCCATCACCATGGACAGGTTCCTGACGTCCACATCCAGTCGGACATTTAACAACATGTTCTGCTGCCTCAGCGTGTCGGCTAAGTGGAGGAGCAACAAGACTGTGTTGTTCAGGTTCTGCAGAAAGTATGTGAGGGTGCAGAGAAGAAGCAGAAGAAGAAAACCATGTGGTAAGGAGGAAAGAGCAGGAGGATAATGAGGAGATAAAGAAGAGAAGTAGAGGTCAGTAAGATGAAACACAAGTGTCACACGATCAGTGGGTGTACTTTGACATAGATCATTGTTTGGATTGCAGCAGCTGTTAAGTGTTTGGCCTTTGTACTGTTCTTGATCAATAGCAACGATTTTTGTCCCTATCAATCATTTATATCCAAAAACATGGGTCGAAAATGTTTCAAGACTGTTGACTGTCAGAAATATGTTCATTCTTGGTTCTTCTGTTGTTACTACCTGTAGATCCTCTGTGTGTCTGCTCATGCGGCTCTGGCAGGATGAGCTCTCAATGTTGATGTATTTGTACATGGACTGGACGTGAGTGACGGTGGCGTTGATGCTTGAGGAGACTGTGTCGATCTCCATCTCAATGGAGTTCAGACGACCATCCAGGGCGGAGAAACGCTCACCTGTGCGGTTCTCATAGTACCTGAAGAGAAAGGTTGAGGGTCAAGGGTTAAGACAGGGATTAGGGATGAAAGGTTGAAGGAAGTCAATGTAGTACAGTGCTCTTGTAATTATAATTGTACAAATTTGTATGTGTGTTACTTGGAATGATAGTGAAGGTCGTGCATGTTCTCCTCGTGTTCATCCATGAAAGATGTTGCATTATCGAGCTGCATCTGCAGGTTCATCACCTGGAAAACGCATAGACACATGTTGTACCTCTCTTCCCTTCTCTCTTTATCGTTACAGGTATGAAAATATACATTGGTTCTCATTCTATGGCCACACACACCTGCTGAGTTAGGTCATAGTACACCTCAGTGGACATGGCAATCCTCTGGTGATCTGCTATGATGTTGTTTTGGAGGAAGCGTACGGTTTGCATGGTGCTGCTCGAGTTGGATTTGATGGCGCTCAGGACTCGGCTGTAGTTCTGCCAGTCGCTGGTCAACTTCTGAAGGACCAGAGTCTCCTCGTCTGCTTTTCTCTGCAGGGCGTCTATCCACATCGTACTGGAGAGGAGAGGGAAATGCAGAACATGAAAATACTTTTTTTAATTGTCCAGTGACTCAACAACTATTTCATGTTTGTAGTTTTGTGCAGACAGTTTATGTTTCCCTGAAATGCTTTTTTGTGTTGTTGTTTTATACAGGAAATAATGAGGTATAAATACAGTTTCTTGTAAACTAATCATGCACACATTGCAAAAGAATATCACCCCCTCAAATCCAATCAAACCCACTCAGTCACATTTCAGATTTATATCAGCATTATGTGTCCCAGCTGTGCCTTTTCAAACAGGAGATCCCAGTTGTTTTTCTTACTGTACTTTGCCTTCATAAATAATGGTTTGCATATGTGGATTGTAAAATAAATTGCAGTTGTAGCTATGAAGCTGGCTTCTTGCGTGCTCTCAGCCATTGATAACGTTCCCATTCAGCCAGTGCACTGAAAGTTAATAAACACGTGATAAAGTTCGAGGGAAATGATTATAATCTGAAGGGCGCCTGCATGTTTGATTGGAGATTGTGCTGATAATGACTCAGCTAAAAATGTGCTCATGATCATATAAAGAAATCTGAAAGCAAAGTGTATCACACAGTCGATGCCGACATGTAGCTTAAGTATAACACTGTACATATGATGTGCATGTGAGATCCTCGTTCACCTGAGAGCCACTGTAGTGTTGACTTGCTGTGCCGTGGCTTTGATGTCATACTGATCCTCAGTCATGGTTTTCATCTTCTCTTCAGTTTCCTCGATCACATCCTTCCAGCCCTCCACTCGGTCCATGTATCTTTCCAATGACTGGTTGAGCAGTTTGATTGACATGATGTGGTTTTGCATGTCACGCATCAGCCGGCTGCTGGTGGTCCGTAGGGTGGCCTGGGCCTGGGAGGCCTGGTCCAGGACCTGGTGCGAGGGACAACGATCAGAGGTGGTGCTTTTCTGTGGTTTATTTTTATTAGAAAGTGAATATCATTGGGTTGTGGACAGTTGTTTGATGTTGTCTTTGTCTCTCAGGACGTACCTGCTCCTGTCCCAGTATCATCCTCTGGATGTCTTCAAACTCTTTCTTCAGCCTGCTGATCTCTTCACTGTACAGAGTCACATCCAGACAGCCCGAACAGTTAGAGGTGGAGCTCAGGTCTGAGAGAGGGGAGGAGCAGGGGAGGAGGATAATGAGGAGTATGGGTAAAAAAAAAAAAAAAAGTCATAGATGACAGTGTATGTTGTACATCAAAGCCTCTGGTAACCATGTGTGTTTTTGAAAAAAATCTTTTGAGCTCCCATGACATCACGATCTGGACGACTTTATGCTTCATGAATTACCTTAAAAAAACAAGGTGCAGAGTGCACAGAGTTTACAAAGCCAGGAGCATTTGAGTGAATGGGAACTTTACTAAATTTAACTAAGTCATTAAGTGGCTGCAAGCGTCCAAGTTTCCACGGTCCATGGTGAACTTATCCGTGTCCTCAAAAAACAAGGACATGAGTCCTCGAGGTGTCCAAAGAGAACAAACAAGTATAAACAATGAACAACAACAACTCAAAGTATACTACAGGTTTTTATGATTGATATTAATATTATGAATAATATCAGAAAGCATCCGTGCTCATGTTCTGTCCACATTGTAAACACTAATCATGCTCTGTTGCTCTTGCTCATAAGCTCATAGTTACATTAGTATAAGACATAAACAATTTGCAAGTCAATCCAGCTGCTTTACCGTCTATTCCTTGCTGAACTCTGCTGATCTTCTTGTGATAGATGGACTCTTCTTCAGACAGACTGTCAACCCTCCTAAACACTGGAGACACAGAGAGGTTGATAAGGTTAAGAGAAAATAGTCTGGAATTTAAACACAATATTGTTCCAGATGTTATGATTGGTACTTCAGTACAGAAATGAGACGACACTGGAAATTAAACCATTGGCCTTAAGCAGAAAAACATCAGCGACATATAGAAGATGGTCCTAAAGGCTACTGAGTGGACGCAGATATGATTAACATCAGCAGTACCTTGGTGTTAACAGGAAATAGGAAGTATTTAAAGGAGCAAAAACAGGAAATTGTCATTTAAGCCCTGATATCAAAACACATTATGTTTTCATTAGCTAACAAACTCTGATGGATGGTGGTTTGGCCAGCTGGATATGTCCCGCTGCCCCAACATATTTCCCATGAGAGCAACAACCATTTAGTGAGTGTGAGTGCAAGTCTGCATAAAGTGTCTTTGCAGACTTTTTCAGCCCCCTATTCCTGGACTCAGGGGACTCGTGCAGGTCTGATCCACAGTGTGTTTGCATATAAAAATACTTCCACATGCTTCCTGCACAGATTGCCTGCTCTACTGCATTAGCTGCTGTGACAATGATGCTAAACATGGTTCACACTACATTTTGTGTATACATGCATTGCCAGTAGTGTATATTTTCAAATATTTTGTATGCAGTGAGTTGACATGTGTGTATTTCACTCCAGATATGCCTCATGCAGTGATGCACAGAGCTAAAAATGTGTTGCTTCGGTCCAAACTTGTCACCTCACAGATCTTTGCAGAGGAAAGTATTTGTTGTAAAACAGATGTTTCCTCGGGGAATGGAAAATCAAAGATTGGTGTTTTTCTTTGAGCACATGCACAGTTTGGGAGTTACAGCCAAGTGCAATATTCTCTCTGTTGATACTAAGTTGTTCGGTGCTTTGGTGTCGTACAGCTGGGCTGTAATTTGAGAAAAACATAAGCTAAGCTCTGTTTCTATGTATAAAAGCGTTACGAAATGCTGACATGCCATGTGCTGTTTATAAATGCCTGTTGGCACATCTGACGGTTCGTAAATGCTGATTTGCGTTTGGAACGAATCATCTAAATCTAACTGTGATGTAATGTGTTTATTTACATTTAAACAAAACCACAATCTTCCCCTAAGTGTAACCAGAGAGCTTTTGTTTCCCAAACCTAACCACAGCTCCGAGACCCAGTTACCTCCTGCGACTCTGATGCAAGTTATAAATGAAGCACTTGATTCGTTCTAAAAAACATGTTGCCCCTGAACACAAGCCAGCTGGTGATTGTTTCACCACCACACCACCACGTAATGAAGAAAACTGTTTAGTAATAATTGAACTTCATCTCCAAGAAACAGGTTTCATGTGTGTGTTACTCAGCCCGTGTACAAAGGACATGGATGTAATTAATCTAGACATACACACAAGTCACAGTTGTGTTAGCAACACATTCGCCTCAGACAACTGGCTCTGTACAATGACTACATGCTGGTCTCAAATATATCACAGTCACAGAAAGCTTTAGGAAATGGAGCACCTAACCAACGAGGGGATTTATGGGCAAAACGTTGTACTTAATGTTTTTTGGCAACAGATTTGACAAAGTGGTGGATGTGACAGACCTCAGTGAACATGTAGCTACAGTATGCCGACATATTTCCCACACAACAATCCTGGAGCAACACCAGACTTTTATTACCCTTCTGTGCATATGTATGTGAATACAACCTTAAACAGTATGCCTGTATGTTTGTTATGTGTGTGTGTCTGTTGTGTGGATTTTGCATCACTCTTCCATGTCTCACTCTCTGAGATCTGAGGTCCCAGGGTGGTAGTTAAAGATGAAGATTTATGGCTTTGAAACCCAATAAAAAAAGTCACGTTAATGTGAAAAGCATCTGTTGGTGTGGAGCAGCTGTCAGGTAAAACATGGCACACAGGAGCCAGGACCTCATTCATTTGATCTATGGGAGTTAAATGGACCTTGTTTTATTGAGACAAGCACACACACAGACACACACACATCCAAGTCTGACCTTTTCCTATTACAAACCTACCAGCCGACGTTCGTTTCAAACCTCCTGCAAACTTTCCTTAAAAAATGTGCAAGTATTTTTTCCATACACTGCTAATTGAATATCTAATGCCATTTTCATTTCCGCTTTAGGCTGCAAGTCAAACTGAGCTCACCAAGTGATGCCAGCACTGCCACGGTGATGATGAGGAACACAACGAACCCGTAAAGGACTTTGACAGCGAGCTGAAGTGAGTGGCTCTGCTGGCACCTCACACAGCCTCCTCTGGTTCGACCTGGACACACAATGAATACACGTGAGAGGTGAGAGGGTAACTGAGCAAAATATGATGTATAAGCAACCAAAAAAACAAAACTCACTGATTTATCAGAAGAAATGGGGGGGGGGGATGCAAATAAGATCATTACATTGTGTGAAGCCACATTGAAATGTCAAACTCAGGCATTCACACTCAAGCTGTGTGTGAACACACATGGCCTGTGTGTGCATAACATGTCACTGTCGATACAAATGGCTTGGTTTGTTGTTGTTAGACTTGTGCGCATGTGTATGTGACCCTCACCTCTAAAAGAAGGCATTTCCTCCTCCTCTCCAGTGAAGTCCTCCTCTGGAAAACAAGACGAGAGAAACATGCAAACATGACAATATGAAACAACACAAACTGGACTTTTTGAAATTCTTACCATCATGACGATTCAAACTATCTTAAATTCTTAAAACAGGGCTCATGCAAAGAATTGCAATCAATATGGCATGGGTTTAACCAGTCATGGTTGAGTCACAGCCCTTAATTGTAATTCTGTAAAGACATAATGGGCTATCATTGCTATAATGCCACATTTATGTCACATGGGATGGATTGCAGATATAACTCCAGATCATTGTGCAATCTAGAGCTAATCTAGAAGTGATAAGGTAATTTTGCATCAAAATTACAGCCCAACATCCATCAAACTGAGGTTTAATTACCTACATTTGCTTGGTCTCCAGAGTCTCCTATTTATAGCTGCAATTTGCATGTCAATGTTCAAGTTGTTTTCAAGTCATGAAGTGGTAATTTTAAGATGGATTAACGCCAGACTCATTTACCACTCCCTACCAAACTGTGTAGTGTGTCAGTGTCAGTCCGTGTACAGTGAACTGGTTGACACATTGATCATTACCTTTGAAAAGCTGGTTTTCATATCCACCATAGTTGTCTGCCAACAGAAGAGAGAGAAAGGTTACAAAACGTTAGAAGAGCTGAACTGACTGAAACAAATTGTACTGCAGCCACCAACAAGTTTTATTACTTTTGTCGTAAATCACACAAAGCAGTTGCCTCACAGCCCCCCCCCCCCCAGTGTGTTTGGTATGAGTCTGTCGTCTCAGAGAAGTACAACAAAAAAATGCCTGTTTTTGTTCAGTGGTGCAAAGTATGAAGCTTTGTGAGAGACGTGCCTAGGGAGGTTGTCAACACACACTGAAAGGCTTTAAACAGACAAAGTCAGCATGACAGAATATAACCAGAGGACTTAATAACCCAAGCAAAGACAGTTTACTTTAAAGTCTCAGAATACACTCGACGTCATGTTTTTATAACTGTATGTAACAGCAGAGTCTATACAACATGTCATCTTAACTGTACACCACCCAAAGCCCACACCTGAGGGCCTGCAGTCATGGAGCTTGATGTCGGGAAACGGAAACACTCAGGGAGGTGCTTTCTGAAGGAAAAGTGACCAGGGACTCACTCAGATGCAGAAAAACGTGGGTTTGTCAGCTTGTTGACAAGCTGAAGAGAGACAGTTGGATGTGTTCCTGTGTTGATGCTGCAGCCTTTAAGTTAACACTGTCAGACTGAGATGTCAGGCTGCCATGATGTAATGTATGTGGACATATTGAAGACTGACTTTGTCTCAGCACCTGAATATACTTGATTTCACAGTTATCGTGGAAAATGTGTCCACTGACTCCAGACAGATGTGGTGTAATTTAAACGACTAGTTCGCTGGAGGAAAAATCTGCTGCAGCAGTTTTTCTTGTTGCATTCACTGCCTGGCATCGGCTGCTTAGCCTCCATCTGACCACTAACATCATATAATCTGATCATATAATCTGATTTTATCATGTAATCTAATTCACACTGCCAAGAGGAGAAACATCACTTGTTGCAGCAGGTGCACGAAATCTAGGTATGGGCACTTCACAATTCCCCCTAGTGGCTGCAGTGGGGACTTCTGAGACTAAAACCACTAGACCAGGGCTGGGGAACCATGTGCCATGGAGAGCCATGTGTATGCAGGTTTTCCTTCCAACCAAAGACTTCAACAGGTGATTTCACTGATTAACACACCTTGAGCCACAGAGGTGTGTTAATCAGTGAAATCACCTGCACTAGACAATAAGTATGCATTATATGTGTGCACGTGCATCTGATCCAGGTTTTCTTCTGGAGACATGTCCTTTGTGTTGGGAGTATTTGCACGACTAAATGTGAGCTCTCAAGGCCACTGTATTTGTCTTAGTGGAGTAATTCTCAGTACAAGTGATGCATTTGTGAAGACTATATGTTGAAATACTGTTTGTTTAGTGGCGAAGCTGTAAGTGTGGGTTAACTAGTTTACAGTTCATTCTGAGCTGTCAGAATATATATTTATATATATATATATATATTTTATTTTGTTTTATTCCATGTCTTTCTGAAACTAAAATGTCTGCTGTGGTTAACCACATAATCAACTCAACACAGAGAGAAGTCTGGACTCTGATGGAGAGAGAGCCAGAGAAAAATAGTTTGAGAGGTCATGAAGCTGGTGTTAGCACCACATGATGTTCGATGAAGACCTGATCTACATCTATAAACTTACACAAAGTTGTTCTAGTAAATAACAGGGTTCAAGCTGTGTGATGGTTTGATGATGACACAACTACCATCAGGTTTAGGTTTTAATCTCAGGTTTTCCACAAGTGGTTTGACTTAAACCACAGAAAGAAAACATACCTCCACAAACAGTGTTAGTAAAATGCATTTTTTTGCTAGAACAAACTTGACTTGCAAACGTCACCATGAGGCAAATGTTTATGTGAGTCACTGCCTGGTGGAACAGCTGAGGTCAGGTCTGGGTGGACAAGTCACAAAACACTGAGGCTGACATAATGATGGAGGGAGGAGAGGTGGAGAGAGGAGAGGTGAAGGTAATCATATGCAAAAAAAAAACTAAGACTGCAATAAGGAAAGTGCATCAAAAATAGAAAGGTGCAGCAGAAATGTCAGCTGATGCTCTGAAGTTGTCAAAACATCACAGAAAGATCTGCACAGACTCTTCCAGGGTCAGACAGACTGATTTATCTAGTATTAAGTACTGAGGGAGCAGCGGGGTTGTGTAGGGTTGTGGTATCACAATAACACAACACTATGTGGAGTTTTACTCAGCTTTCCCACCCTGATTAAAACACATTTCTGTGGGAAAAGCGAATTCTTGTCATTTCTTGGACTTCTGTGGCATGAAAATAGTTAGATCCAGATGTTTGACTGTCAGCACATAATTTCTAACTAAAAGCTGGAATTCTAAAACATCACAATCAATAACCTCCATCAAATATGTCCATTGGCCCCTTGGTTATATTTCCCCTTCGTCCCTCTCTCCTTGCTGCTCTTCTTCTCTCCCTCTCTCATCGTGTTTTTCAAACTCTCTGTGGAAAAACCCCCTCGTTTCTGTCTCGTTAGCGAGGAAGTCGACCCGTCCAACACACACACAGCAGAACTGAGCTGATCTGACAGCAGCACGACACGGCTCCATCAGGTCATACCTATACAGCCAGGTCATGGCAAAACATGGTGGAACTACTTAATATGTGTTTGGTTCAGTCTATGAACCTAAAATACACTTTGGTCTGAGTTCATTCTCTGTCCACAATCAAATGAGTCAGTTATTTTATGTATTATATTATTAAAACTTTTTGCTCTGGAACTAAAACCCAAACCGACAGTCTGGGCCCTTAAAGGATCTAAATATGATGTATGTATGTACGATGTATGATAAATGTCCTATGTTACATGCTTAAGGTTTGGCAAACACGTGGTTAAGAATAAGGAAACTTGTGGTCACAGTTAATGCAGCAGTGATTAATTAAAAGATCTGTGATGATGGGAAACAAACCCTGATCACAAGCCTGAAACTCAGACCCACCTACATGCCAACCTCATCTCCCCCCGACCCTCACTCTCCATCTCACTACTTAAAGGGAACACCATTCCCTATAGGGCGGTGAATCTAAACCACTGATCTGGAAAGACAGCATGGGGAGTGGGTGTTAAGATTATGAGGTTAATGTGATTGGAAGAAATTACTTAAAATGTGCAGTAAATTTCAATATTTTAAATGAATACATCAAGGCCAGGTGTGTTATTAAGATAGATGTACTTTGCCTGTAGCCTGTGAACTAAATGAATCTAATTAGACCAGGCTGTTCAGTTGTTTACCCAGACTGAGAGGGAGACAGTGGATGGAAATGTTTGGTTGCAGCTAGTGTGCACTTAGCTGTAAGAAGAAGTAAATATATATAAACAGCAAGGGTGTGTATTTACTAGAGAGGAGTGAGCTAAAGAAAATCCAACTCAACTAAACATTTCCAACAGTCTTCTCCAATCCTCAACAGACAGAAATTCAATAAAAACACAACAAGGTCAAGGAAATGACCATCTCTTCATAATTTGCCTGGAAAACTCTTTCTGACAAACCATATCATACGGCTGTTAAATTCTGTTTTGACAACTGGTCCCTTTGTTTTGCAATTAACTGGAGAGCAGCTGACCACTCGGCTCCGCTGGTCAAGGTTGCTGAACTGAAAATAAACTGCTGCTCTCTGCAAAATACCATTAAATTGCTTTGATTTTTAATAGTTCGTGCTCTGGGCCGTGTCGAACTGAACACAAATAAGAATAATAGGACTGGTGAGATGAGAATAGCACCTCGTGGGCATAAGTATGTGGATACCAAAACATCACACTTTTCCACCATTAGTCAAACTTTTGTAGTTGGAGTTCAACTTTATCCCAATGTTCAAATTCTTTCCACGACAAGAAAACAAGATCTTTACGGACCTTATGTCAGAATGAAACAGGAAACCCTTCCATAAACCATAAACTGGATCATGATTTCCCTCAGTTTGGAGCAAAGGATTGATATCCTGATCCTGGGTGTCCACACCCTTGTAGCCATTGTGTAACTCTATATACCAACATTTTCCTGATGTGAACAACCTAGCTGACTGGTGTGGTACAACCTTTGGGCACACAGCAGGTTTGATCTTACCTGCAATCACCCCAACTTTCCAGTCACCTGATTCCCCACTTGCTCACCTGTTCCCCATTCCCTCATTAGTTCCCTCAGTGTTTATGCCACCTACTACCAGCCACTCTTGCCTGTTCATTGCATGGTTGTCCATATGCACAGGTTGTACTCATCAGGCTGAAGGACAAAAGTCATGAACAGTTAAGAGTAAACTGGACAAATTCGACTCAAGCCTGAAGCATAAGAATAGAAAAATGTTCTTACATGCATCTCCAACATCTTGTCTCTACAAAGCTTTATTAACTCACCACAAAATCGTCAAGGCAATGTTACAATGACCAGCCACCACACCTATGAAAATATCAATCAGAGGACATGAGGCAGACATGTTACAGGCTGCTTTACAGAGCTTTTCCAACCACTTCCATAAGGATACATGTACAAGCGATTGTATATAGGTATCAATTACAGAATTAAACACAAGGTTACAGGCGAGTGACTGCAGGGCTTTAAGGTAAACTATGTCAAGTTACAAAAATAAATGTAATAAATATCAGGATGTTGCTCTACAACCACGTGGAGTCAATCAGCAGCCTCCTCCTCCCTCCGTCCTCTTTCACCATCAGACCTTTGTGAACGCAGCACCAGGCCTTTGCTTGAGTCAGCTAACCATCAGCGCCACTTTATGTTTGTGGTTAATCTGTGGTTTATACTCTCGGCAGGTTTTGGACTTTCCAAACCCCTTCCCCACCCTCACCCTCTCTCCATCACCCCATTTGCTTTCGACAGAGGATTGTGCAAAGTGTTATCCTTGGTGAGTAACATACCCTCACTTTCCTCACACCTCACAAGGTACACAATGTGACGTCCTCATTAAGACTCAGCTTCATAAGAGTTTGACCAGAAAGTCCTCCTTAAATCCCAGCCTTAAATAAAACCAGGAGTCATGGGCCTTACTCCAGACCAGAGTGGAGGTCTTGACCACAACCTCATCAGGCCAAACGAGTCCCTCCCCAAAATCTCTGGCCTCATCCAAGTCATTTAGGTACACTCTGACAAGAATGTGTGGTCTGCTTACCAAACTGTTAACGCCTGGTATGTGTTGCTGCAGCCTGCAGAGCTGAAGTTATAGACAAGCCATTACAAGGGAATGCCTCTTTTTTTGTGGCCTGGCAGTGAAACGGGAGATTTTCAGAGTCACAATCCCATAAACGCATCATGTTTTCTCTGGACTAAACCGCTTTGGATAGCCAAGCTGAGACACACTCACAAGCCTGGTTGGGTTTACAGGGCTCTGAGGCCAAAGGGTGTGTACAATACTGTCTTCACTTGCCCTCAGATTTCACATGATCATCGTAGATAAACTTTCCACAGAGATAGAGATAGATGACTTATCGGCTACGGGTGACACTGTGTTTATACATTAATTTGGACCAGTTTTCTGCACTAAAACACAGAAACCATTTCTTCTTGATGGCCCTGTAATCGGCTTAGCTCGTAAATGGTTATTTATTGAATTACAAAGAGATGCACGACAAAAACTAGTTCTTATGTTACTATTGTCACTAATTGTCATCAGTTACAGACTGATATATAATAAATTAGTTAACAGGTTCAAAATAGGAAGATTTTAGTTTAACAAAAGTTACACAGTCAACCTGAAATCACAGCTTTAGCCTCTTGGCATTAATGTCCAGATAGCATCAGCTAGGCTGGCCAGAGGAGTCAACAACAGTCAGTCAAGTGAATTGAAGTGCCAAAACATCTATATAATATGGAAATAAAACCAGTATAAACACAGAGCTCCCTCTCACCATAACAATAACACATCTATCTTTTTAAAAACGTATCCAGTTCCTGCACATTCAACATTTCCATGTGTATAGTTTTAGTGTAAAAACAGGGGGAAAGTCCAGCAGAAACATTAAGATACGCCAAGTGAGAAAAATAAATCAAGAAGTGCACGGTGGATCCAGTAGGAAGGAGGTGATATGACACTGGGATAGGCCCGTTCTCCTCTCAGTGCTGTGACTCTCAGCTGAAGCTGCTGCCACAGCAGAAAAGAAGAACAAGAAAAAACTGTCTTCCTTCACTCACTCTTTCCTTGTCCTTTGCCAGCTATACACCTGTCTCCTAACCTCCCCCCTTCTCCACTGCCTTCCTCTTCTCCGCGCCCCCTCCTCCTCCTCCTCCTCCTCCACCACCTCTTCCTCCAGCCCTGGTAGGAATGTATGAGGCAGCATGTTTTGTTCTGGTCGGTCTGGGTTGAACTCGTTTTCAGCAAGACTGGAAACCACATTAACAGACCTCCTGCGCTGTTTGGCTGAGAGATGTCCCGTGTATGTTCTTGGAGTTAATTTGCTGTGTCATCCCAAGGTTTATGGCAACTTCACTCGACATAAAAAACTGCACCAAAGTGGAAAAAAAAAAAAAATCCACATAAAAGCAGCTGATCTAACTCTCTTAAGATTATATTTCATTTTGGGCAGATGACTTTCATTTAATTTAGTTGATAAGCAGTTAGCATGACAGGCTAAGTAAATTTTGATTATCTTTCTTGTATGGCAAGAAGATCACTTACAACGTTGGTTAGGTGTCATATAAAAACAACTTTGCATTTTTAGCTAGCAACCATCAATTTTAGCTAGCCGATTTTAGCTAGGTAGCTAAATAAACAAACATTAGCCTGAGAAAGTGGTTAGAAATGCTGTCAGCTGACTTTATATTGCTTCTCACTGACTTTCTGGTTCTTGTTTCAACAAAGTAAGAAGCCAGTAAAGGTTTTTTTTTTAAATTATACATTAGATGGCTTTGCACTTGACCACATCAAAAGACTGAGGCTAATAGAGCTAACAAGTCAAGCCGACATGTATGCTAATGCTAAGTAGAGAAATAGCATTTTTCTTGTATTGCAGGGTGAAGCTAATGTAGGATAATGAATAAATGTGAGTAGACTACATCAAATTTAACATTACAATAGATTTCGCTGAAGGATGGGAGGTCATTATGACTGAATAATTTGTTTGGTAGGTTAGTTAGGCCTATATGATCAACAATCACTAAAAGGGAAGGGGTTAAACAAAGTGGTGTCCATGGACTCCTAGAGATCCTCAGAGGGGTTCCTGGAGGTCCCTGGCAAAAAGAAGTGAATAACTTATAAACACAATGACAATGAGTCTGTGAATTAATGGGTTTTATATACTGTCTGTAATAAAAGATTTACTCCCAAAATCCTTAGGAGATGTGAGACCCTGGGCCAAAAGTTCATCAAATGGGGGCACATGGTCTAATCTCCGTTACATCACAGAAACCGACACAATCCAGACAAGCAGGCATCACATCACTGAACACATTCACAAGACTGGCACGTGATCAGGGGGAAGTGGAGCGCTGAAGTACAACAACAACACTCGCCGCTCAGCAAATTAGGAAATCGCAGCTTAACGCCTCCAAGTTTAGACACATTACTGTACTGTTATATTTCAGTGCTAAATGATAATAAATACAGGTCAAAACCCATCATGTGCCAATTTGTGTCAGCATTTCTCAACGTCTTTTCAAGCTGTAAACCCACATGTGGAATTTCTTTCTGCTTCATTACATCCCCTCTCTGTTATCCTCTCTTACTGTTTCCTCTCATCTCTGTCAGCCTTTCACTTCTCTCACTGTACGTCTGGGAAACATGTATGAGCCTCCGCACTGGCAGCTCTCCTTTCATGTGCCCAGATTCAAATGTTATGTTTTCATTCTTGATCGTTTAAAAAGGGGATATTAAGTCAATCTGCGGCAGGCTGGCAGGGTTAGGGAAAATTTTATGTTTTATGAAACAGGGCTGTGGTGTGCACGCACACACGTATAGAGACTTAAAGCTGACTGATCAAAGTCTCACGTCCAAGAACAACAAGCCGACACTTTCTCAGGATCCACTCATCCAAGTTTCTGGTCAGATGAGAAACATATGTGGTCGCCGGTGCCCTGTGCAGGTGCTTGCCTCCATGCCACCGTGACAGATACAGTTCCTGGCTGCACTTTAAAGTATTTTTCACATAAGAAAATGCAGCTAGTTATTAGTAAGAGGTGTTTTTTATGCATTAAAAGGGAAAAGCAGGAAGTGGTAAAGAGATTTTTCTACCTTTCATGATTCCTGGCTCAGGATTCTTGCATTAAAAAAAAAAAACTTGTCCAGTTTGCTGAAGCTCAGATTGATGATGGTGGTGGTGATGCCGCAGTCTTGTCCAGGAATATCAAAGGTTGTCAGCAATTTACCTTTGAGCTGTCAGCAAAATCACTCCTGCAACATTTTCCCCACTTGTCTCCAAATTTCCCAAGAAATGAGAAGGTCCCAAAAAATGAAGTGACTTCCACAGCTTTAAAAATGGAGAGGAAGACCTCAGGGTGAAGCCACACAGGATGTCAGCCCATAAGGGCAAAGGTGTGCACAGATGATCTCAAGTGTTCTTGTGAGTGTATCAGTGCTAAAGGAAGCTGGACAAAGGTCCTCTATGTATTGGACATGTGTGTTTGCCTGCAGCAGCTCTCTGGCATCACCCCTCTCCCATCCAGAGCCTGAGAAAACTAAACCTCCTCAGACAGAAACCATGTGCAAGTTTAGAGAAGGAGGGAGGGATAGAGGAGGAGGAGGAGGAGAGGGAGGAAGAGGGGCAAAAAAGAAAGAGCAAAGCAGTGAGAGAGATGGGTGGGGAACAAAGAAACTGGAAAATGAGGGAGGGACTGGAAAAGGGACAGGATTAAAAAAAAAAAAAAGAGGTAGGGAGGGAGGGAGGGTCTCTGTGTTTTGTTGAAAGTTGGTTTTGTGGCCGGGGCTAATTGCTAACAAATGTCTGAACATTGTGGAGTGAGCACCTTGAATATCTCGTGGCCTTGGCCTGTGAGACAGGAAAATATGCCCTGTGAACACGCACCTACACACACACACGGTAACACACATGTCAAAGCTATAATCCCTCTCTGGCACCAGCTCGCAGTCTTCTCGGCTTGCTCCCGCTAACCCCCCCCCCCCCGACTACCAGCGTGTAAGACTAACAGCAGGTGTAATTCCCTCATCAACACACACATCCAGCTGACGAGGCAGCTCCAGTGGATGTCTGGCATCCTCGTTTTTCAGCTCCTTTATTTCCTCTCCTACGCTCAGTGATGTTTTAACACGGTGTGATACCGCAACATAACATATTATGGGTATTTTTATGTCCGTTCAAAAGATGTGAGGACAACTCAGCTGCTCAGTTGACTGCTCCAATAACAACTTATAATACTAACATTGATAAATACATATTCAGCAGAGTATCAGAAAGAAAAAAAACGAGCTCTCTAATTAATGGTTGTCAAATAGTTGTGACTTATTAGTCAGTAAATATATCATAATAATAATAGGCCATGACCTTTTGACCCCATCCCTTAACCTAGAGGAATCTGTTTACCAGTCTAAACATGAGGTGACACATAAAAGTTTTTGTACAGTACAGTAGTAATGTGCACATACAGCATAACATCAGGTAATTATTTTATTTTTTTTTTTATAAAATGCATGAATAAATGACATTGCATACTGTATGCACACTAGCAACTTAGATCTTTCTCATACAACTACCATGGGAAATTGTGCATATCCATCCATTCACTGGCTATAGCATTTCTTCATGCTTGGTCACTGGGGGGCTCACATGCAGAGATACACAGACAATGTATAGCTTATTTAATGTGCATGTCTATGGCCTGTAGGAGGAAGCTGAAGAACCTGGAGAGAACCCACACAGATACAGGGAGAACATGCAAGCTCCACCCAGAAAGGCACCAGGCCCAGGGTTTGATCCCAAAACCTTCTTGTTCTAAGGTGACAGTGCTAACCACTTTCTCATGTAACCTCCCATAATGCAGAAAATTAGTAACATATTCATGTCAAAATGACCCATTACACCATATATCTTACATTTGTCATTTTATGAAAGTAGAGCTCTTATTCAGTGGTAAGAGCTACAAAGATTTGTCCCCAGTGATAAAAACAACATTACAGTCTCTTCATGCAAACGGCTAATATGAAGTTATTTACAGTATCAGGGCACAAAAAGGAGCTGACGTAATGTTCGACCAATTAAGACACTCTGTTTGGACAGAGTGTTCCCAGAATCAGAGCTCCTGGTACCCTGAAGGACATTCCTCACTGTGATTACTACTTTACTCCAACCAGGACATTTCAGTGCTCCCAGATTGTTGTGTGTGTGTGTGTGTGTGTGTGTGTGTGATTGCAGTGCATCACCATTGCAAACATAATCAGAGCAAAACTAAGTGCCCTTTTGAGTTTTACTTTTACATCCCTGGACGGTTTATAAGCCACGGACTTCTTCTTCTTGAGGAAGTTAAACCAAAGTGACCCTGATGCTCCAGTTTGTAAAAAAAAAATCAATCCATGACGGAATTTAATGACCAATATTGCTTTAACGGTCTTTGATCATGAAGCCACCAGCCTTTGATTAGAATGTGAAGTTTCTTAATCAGCTCAGTCCGTGCACATTCCAATGCACTCACACATCTGCACACTCACACAGAAACACAATTTCCTCCAAATTGATACCAGAATCATCCGAGTGTTTGAAGTTCATCTGTGGCCTGTCAGCCCTGCATCGTTCAGTACCACCAGTGGGTCCAATTAAGCCTGGTGATAATTATGTTTCATGTTGGAGGCCAAGCAGAGCATCTCATTCAGAGCTTGCCATGTGTTTCCATGTGTGGAAATTGATGCCAATAGTTGAGGATTGGCTGCAGAGCCACGTACATGGTTTCAGTTGAAATGTTGGCCAATTGAACACCAGAGGAGCTCGGCACAGGACACACACACACACTGTGGACTCGTTGGGCTGACCGTGTGTCGACTAGTATTTCTAGTGATTTTGAAAAAACAAAGATGTAATGACGTTGTCCAACCTCTGATTGCAAACATCACAATCTCTGCTGTTTCTGATAAAATACCTTATATCTGTTTATTATTTGAAGCTGTCGTGTTCCTGTAGCTCGATATCTGTAACTATACCCAAGTCTTAAAGGTCCAATCTGATGATAAAGCATGTCTGAGTTCCTTATTAATACTGTGAAAGTATCAAAGCCTCAGTCCACTCAGAAATGCACACCGTCTGTATTCAGTTGTATTCAGAAACTGAGCTTCCTGTAACTATGTGATGTCATAACAAGCTGTAACCACTCTCAGCCACGCCCACCTGGACCAACCATCCAGTTTTGCATGATTCGGTTGTATCGATCAATTTGTCATATCAATCAGAAAACAGTCAATCAATTAGATCAGAGTCTCAGAGCCTCGTCTCTTCTGATTGGCTCTGGCCTCTTGTTAACAAAGCTCCTTGGAGAAGCCTGAGAAAGTCAGTGTAAAACAACACTGAGATAGTTTTTGGTTTTTTAAAACCATAAATACGTCTTCTAATGGATCAACACTAAAACACTGAAACATCATACTTCTCACAGCATCTTTAAGTAATGTTCCTATTGTGAATGACCTGTAATAAAAGAGTGATGAGGCTGTAAATATTCTCCCCCGACAGCTATGTGTTCTTTTGCAACAGCGTCCATCTTGGTTTGATGAAGCTCGATCCAGAGTTTGCTCTGACACAAACAAGTCTCCAGAGGAAGAGCAGTAAGTAAGAACAGATGGCAGACACATATAACAATACATAACAATAGAATAATATAGAAATGAACATCGAGCTCCCAGTGTCACTTGAACAGATTCCTTTAATAGATTAAATCAGCTAAAGCTGCCGTCATGCAAACAGCTGTTTCATGACGGATGCTGCGTCCGGACTGACTGGGATTTCATATGTGGAGGCCATATTGGAGGGAGTACAGACAGACAGATATTTTTACAAGCTCTTACTCATATTTATTGCTTCTACAGTTCCTCCATAACTATTTTCTTTACACAGATGTTCTGCTCACTGTTCTTTACTGAGTTTAGTGCCAGTGTCACTCTACAAACAGGCTCAAACTAACTTGGTGTGGTGGATTAAAAACAACACAGGATCCTTGTCAACAACCAGAGAACATACTGTAATGGAAGAGGTGGATAAACTCTCACTGAAGTAAACAAATGCATTTGTTTAGTCCTGTAAACAGAGACCTGGATGTACTACCTTGGGAAAGCAACAAGTAAGGGTTAGAATAGTACATGAATAACATGTAGTAAAGACAATTAAAAAGCCATAGTACAGTTCATCATGGGGCCATGGTGCAGATTGACAGCGTTTACTGGCATCTGGTGAGCGCTGAGCCTCATAAAATACTTTAATCACACAGTGTTAAGACCTCGGTGGAGGAGCGTTAGTAAGAATGACACTCCTGCCACCTAGTGTCACATTTGTGTTTCACACTGATGGAGAAAGCAGCCAAACACCTGGTAGAGCATTAAGGACCACATGTGGTCGACAGTAAACAGATACATGAAAAGAAACCAAAGTTTAAAACTTCGCTGTCTGTGGTGGGATTATGGAAACACATGTGTCCTGAAATAAACTAAAAGTTTTATACAAGTAGACAATGTTAATAAAAAAAAGAAGCGTCTAACCCCTGGTGTGATGTTTGGCTTAGAGATCCCTCAAAAACATGATCTACTTGATCCAGTAGAATGAAATTAAAACCTGCAGCTCAAGTGGGAAAATTGATTCTTTAGGGAGTCAAGTTTGTGCATGAAAGAAACAATGTGGAGACAAGGTTAAAGGGTCAGTGTTGCAGGTTTTGTTGTATCTGTCCTGGTTCTTCCTGTTCCCCTCTGACCAGACATGAACTCTTCACCTCTCTTAAACTCCTCATGTAAGAAACAGTAAAGGTAAAGCAAGGTAAAGAAAAGTCTCTAGAGGTTCAACAGTATGGTTTTATCATGAAAGATAACAGGAATTTCATCACATTTCATATCTTTTCTCAATGATACAACATTTTATTCACTTCAATATTTTATCTGCAGTGGTTTTTCTACTGCTTTTATGTCTTTGGGGTCAGGAGGGGGTCATAGTGAAATCTGACGAGAGACATGAAGAGTGAAAACCTCTTAAGAGTTGGGTTCAATTCTCAGGAAACTTGATGGATTTTGAAGTTTGACTCTTCCACAGGACAAAAAAATGAAATACCATAGGAAGGTTTTGATGAAGTCTAATGTGAGGAAAGGAGAAAGTCAAAGGCTCAAAGAGAGTTCAAGTGTGTCTGGACAAACAGCTCAGGTTGTCAGGGGACCACTTTGCTTCAGTCCTCAGGGCCTGCACAGATAATAAACACTCAATGGTTATATCAAATACTGATTAAGTGTCTGTTCACAGCTGTCTCTGAGTGTGCTTGGAGGTTTTCAGGATGTGGGCCTGATACTTATTAGGCTCACTGAAATTTGAAGTCAATTGACCCTGAGGTTCAAATGCTCAAAAAAATAACAACTTCAGAAGTGTGTGAAGTTTCGAGGTGGTGGTTCTAGTCCTCTGTGAATTTCCAAGTGCAACATTCAGATGAAAGAGATGAGCATCAAGTGTTTATGACCTGAAAAGACGGCCCAGAGGATCTGAGTACATGAGGATCAGAAAGTTTTATAATCCAAACACCCAAAGTGAGGGCCGAAGAGAGAGAAGCTCCCAGTGCAATCAGTAACATTAGCAATGTGTGTGTGTGTGTGTGTGTGTGTGTGTGTTTGTATATGTGATTTACTGGAAGATCCATCCCCTATGATGCAGCCCTTCAGCAATAATAATAATTTATTTGACAGGGACATCCGACCTGACTCACCGGCCACACAATTTTGAGTGTGTGTGTATGTGTGTATCTGTGTGTGCATGCATGTGTGTGTGTGTGTGTGTGTGTGTGTGTGTGTGTACATGCTTTAACTCCTCTGTGTTCTCCTCTCTGGTGTTTAGATTCCTGTAACCTTTCTTCTTACTCACTCTTACGGAAACTGTTGCGTGTTCAAACAAGTTGCCCTTTTCAGTCAAAACATGGAGAAGCTCAAGAAAACACAACAACTCATAAACCAGAGAGGCTCTAACTAGTTCTGCTGTGTCTTTGATTCATCGCAACTAAGTTGTTGTTTGTTTTTTAGTCATCATAAGTATGATGCCGTTATCATTTTGTCCTACAGTGGGAGCATATAATGACAGTGGACAGGCTGTGCAGTGGATATGATAAATCAAAAACATCTGAACATTTAACTGAGTGGTTCGAACATTTTGCATAGAAAAATCATTGTTTTGTGTCTTTTCGTGGTTGTTTTGCATGTTTTATTGTTGCTTTGCTTCTTTGGTTGTTTGCATGTCTTTTATGACCAGGGGTCCTGCAACATTGTGAGCTTCTGGTGCAGTACATAACATACATAACATACAAAGGAAGCTCTCATTGTACAAACTGTGTGATCATTTATGACTTTTGAATTCTGCAAGTCATTTGTGTTGTATTTCTGCCTTTATACTTCTTTTTCCTCTATGTTGTGCATCTGCAGAGAAACAATGACTATAATGTGGTAAAACTGGTCAATTCGTAATGTGCAGACAAGGAAATGTGAAAGTGCACTTATTAAATGTTGAGTCACGGTCCGGATGAATCAAATGTTTGTCTTTCTGCACAGCAGCTCTGAGTGCCTCTGCCAATAAATTACAAAACTTCTGGAAAAGTCCTCAGACTCAGAAAGTGTCAAGTCATGCACAGTTAAACACCACAGCAACAGGAAAACTCACCCTGACTTCAAAATAAAAGCTCAAGGTTTCCCCCCATTTTCCTTCTGAAACCAGTAGTTTTTACTTTTTTATTTCCATGACTCTTTTTAAAAACTTGTTTGTTTGCTTTTTGTAATAAACGTGATAACAAAGGTCATCGAGCTCTAACCTTAAGAATCTTTCCTTACCATTGCGTTACCATACAAAAACAAAATGATAACTTTAACTGTGTATTTACTATTGTTACTTTGACAATAAAGGTCCAATATGGCTGGTACGTTCTTACTGGTTTTATTCAAAGGAACAGACTTGATTGGTGGTTCAGTTTGGATGAACTAAAGGAGTAAAAGTCCTGCATTTAAAATCCTGTTTAAGAAACATTTTAGGTGTAGGTGCTGTTTTATCAGCTCATGGTGATAACAAGTAGGTAAATGAGCGAACAACAATCCTACAGACAGCAACAACAATGACATGTTTTTCTTGTACATAGGCTACAAGAAAAAGTGACTACGAGGAGTTTTGGAAAGCGGAAGTGTTTGCACACCACATGCGCCCCGCGCGCACCGTCGCAAACTGGTCGCAAATGAGCGAGGTAGCCAGAGCAAGCTGTGGGAGATTTGAAGACCGAACCAGACAGCTTTGACCGAGCGGTGGCCACCGACGAGCTGGTTACTGTACGCAGACAGGTTTTACTTTTAGTAACGTTTTTTACTCTGACTCTTCTGTCAAATGACTCCGGTAGTCTCTGTCTGCGCATGCGCGTAGTCGGTTGCCGTAAATCGCGCTGTCTTTCCCAGGAAATGCTGGGAGAGTCAACCACTAAATAATAATATCAAAATAACTACAAATATAAAACGATATATTTATCGAAAATGGACACATAAACAAGTGTGGGTAATGTAGATCCATCCACATTAATATGAGACTCTTTTATAACCAAAAACAAACTTCACGGGGTATCTTTAATTCACCATTGGGAACAGTTCCCATGATAAATTACATTAAAACTGATGCATCAATGTGTAAACAGCCTTTTGAGCACCTATGATTCTGGCTTTTGTCTATTTTATTTTATTCTGAAGGGTGAGACAGGACGTGCGGTTTGTCGGTCTCAGCACTTTGACAGTAGCGTGCCTGCTCAGTGAATCACGTTATCTGCACCGTCCCCGTTATCCAACGGGTATAAATAGGCGCAGCAGAGGCACGGAGGCAGCTTCAGACAGTCTGGAGTCTCAGGAAACAAACTGAGGTGAGTCGCATGCAGGAGCTGATGTTGTGTTTGTGTTTGAGTCTGTGCTTCTTGATGCTCTCAGAGAAACCACCTCTGTATGTGCAGCTCTTATTGTGTGTGGTAGTTTTATTAGAGCAGAATAGTGCAACATCCTGCATTTTTGGTTTCACAAAAAAATGTCATCCTGTAAATATTCAAACCTCTTATTTAGCTCCTTGATTTGCACTGTTTTTTATTTTAAATGTTGGTCTGTGAAGTTGTTTTTGCCAGTGCAGAAATGCTGACCTAATGCTGTAGGTGTTGTTTGTATTGCTTACTCATGGGTGTGACCTCCATCTCTGGATCAAAACAACTGGATTAGGGTAAATGACATCACGACATTGTGGTTGGCTCACTTGAACACACACATCACTGTTTGTTGTTGATGCAAATTTTAAGTCATGTGCTACATTTTAACCTCACCTGTTCTTCAGATGTAGCAGAAGATGTTAAAACAACACAGGTATAGATATTTTGGGGGATTTTAGTAGATTTTCTGTTTCAGATCTGGCCTGAATTTAGCAGAAGTGAATCCTCTGGGTGCAAAGAAAATCCCCAAACACTTTAAAATGAGGCCAAATGTTCTGGTGTCCTGTTCGTTGTAAATGGAGCTGAGATGATCCAGATCACTTAATTGCTCTTTCTTCTTCTTCTTCTTCTTCTTCTGGCTTTGGGAAAGACTTTAATGAAGATTTCTCACTTCTAACACAGAAAATTATATGAATGAAAAATAAATTTGCTTTGGGAAGTTGTGCATAAATTACACAAACACATGCACTGCATTACCTTGAGCTGTGTTAACATGATACTGTATAAAAATAGAGTCATGATTATTGATTAATCAAAGTGTTATTTTCAGTGAGACCGGGAAAAACAGGAAGTTTAATGTCTGAGACTGAAGGACATGCAAAAGGTTTTATTCAAAAAGGACTTAAACTATTGATTAATTATCAAAATTGCTGTTCTAGTGATCAACTCATTAATTAACTGATTCATTAATACAATAACTAGAACAAGATGTGATTATATATTATCACATGCCAAGGAAAACAAAATAGGTTTAGTTGTGACAACGTGTCTGATGCAGATGGGAAGATATTATTCACCAGGAAAAACAGAAATAGGTCTTTAATCTGTATCACAGTGTGGCGGCGGCGGCGACGACGTGATGCAGATCTCTGTCTCTCACTTCATCAGTCAGAGGCTGAACTTTCTGGAAGGCCTCGTCGTCCACATCTGGAGCAGAGGCCTGTTGTACAGTTTGCATTCTTTCTGTTGTGCAACCGGGATCCCTGCAGCTGCTATTCAACAAATAACCGGCAAATCGTCTCTGCTTCTCATTCCCATTTATTTCCGTTTCTCTGTGTTATTGTCTGATTGCCTGTTTACAAACCCTCCACGTCCTGACCTGCTGGGTTTAAGCGAGAGGTATATTATCATCACATGAATAATGACCTCGTTGTGTGTGAGCGACTCTGAAGTGTTAAACTCAGGAACACATGAGCTCATATAGAGCGGAGAAAGTGGGACGTTTACTTAGCTCCCGGGTGGGCGTTCAGTCCTGCTGCGTTTGGGAACAGCCAGTGACATTTTTCAGATTAAAATAACGAACAGAGATGAGAACAGACACCAGGAACTCTTTATGGTCGGTTTACCAATGAGAAAGCCACTGTTGTATTTGCATTTGGTTGAATAGTGCAGCCAAAGGTGCAGAAGGGCAAAAAGGGGGTGGGGGAATGGGCTATGGTGATGGTGGATTTCATTTAAAAGTCATAAATCTTTGGTGAAATTTATAGGAGAACTGATGCAGTTGCTTGTTTCCATAGGAACAGGAGACAGTGACTGTGCATGAGAGTGAGTGGAGGAGATGAACAAATAGATCAGGAGCGTGAACACAGCAAATGACTACAACATCAAGGTTATTTAACAACATTGTTAAGACATGTTGTCATAGCAACTTACAACAAATGCAACTGCTTCACTTATATTTACTTTTTACAACCACGGACCAGGGTGTTTTCTCATGTTAAAATGTTACTTTCTCACCACAAGGTCCTCTTACTGGAAGTTATCTGGAGCTTTCAGCTACAGTTTAGTATGTTTAGTTGTTTTATGTGTGGACTTTGGTTGATGAGTTCACAGGTGGATGAAAACTAAACAACCATCTACACAAGGCAACGAGGAACGTCACCAGACAAGTGTTTTTGAGGTCGAACCTTCAAATCCCAGTTTGACTGATGTCATTAGTCTGGTGGGCAGAGGCCGGTCTACTGGTGCATTGAGCTGCGTCTGTAGAGGAAAATGAGAGATTAACGTTTGGCGGCAGAAACAATGAACAGAGATTAGAGTCACACACAGAGAGATTTGTACGGCCTCGGAAAGACTGCACAGAGAGGAGAGAGAGAGGATCAGTCCATCTGTCTGAGTCCAGTCAGTGAGGAGGAGGAGGAGGAGGAAGAGAAGAAACCAAATGCTATAGTCTCTCTCTGTTGAATCTATCATTGTTGAACACAGGAGCAGCTGACCGAGCTCACGTCACAAAGAAAGGGCCTGCTGTTCTCTTTATGTAATTCCCCTGAAAGACACAGTCAAAGTCACAGGAAACACTGATCTGGGGTCAGAGTCTGGTGGTCACGTCCTTGCAAAATGTGACTTTGAATTATTTATCAGTATTGACCGGTATGACTATTTTTATATTCTGCAGAAAACTGCTGAGCGAGTGTGCTCAATTTCTCCTGCGTAGCTCTTTAACTGCTGTCCACAGTCTGTGTGTTTGTGTGTATGTGTCGCCCCCTGGTGGAGCAGCAGGGACATTACAACAACATGAGGAGGCTCAGACTGAACAACCCCTCATGTGTCTCATGTGTTTCTTCCAGGTTTTCTCTCATCATTGCCTGCTGGCCCTGTCAGAGTCAGAGAGGATGTTAATGATGATGATGATGATGATGAAGAAGAAGGGGCTGAAGTCCCTGGCTGTGGTCGCCCTCGTCCTGGCCTCGGCTAACTGCATCCTCCCTCCTTCGAAGGAAGATCTGACCCGTGAGTGTCTCTGTTCTATTTCTTGACACTTTTATATGAGCTCAACACTGGTGTTTCTAGTGTGGAGGAGTTTTTAATCTATCTCTGAGGTCTCTACTTCAGTGTGTTCTTCAATTTAAGATGAAGGCTGAGTGAACATGCAAGGTGACAGAAAAATGACCTCAAAGTCAGAAATGAGCAGAGGTTGGAGAACGACTGATGTTAATGTCTGTCTGTGCAGAGCTCTCCCTGCAGGGGGAGAAGTATCTGGATAAACAGATCGAAAACGCCATCAACGGAGTGAAGGAGATGAAGAGCGTGATGCAGAAATCCTCAGAGGATCACAAGAAGTTCCTGGAAACCCTGGAGAAAACCAAGGAGCAGAAAGACGTACGTTATATCACTGTCACATGTTTTCTTCATACAGTCGGTTGGTAGGAGTTAAAATATGAGTCACTGAGGAAAAAACAAAACAAAACAAAGGAGGTTATTTTTTATCCAGTGGAGCTGACAAAACCATTGTAGCACAGTTAATATGCTTTTAAAATCACTGCACAGCACTACGCCCAGTAGTTTATACCAGAATCCAGATGTTTTATCTGTTATTTTGTTGTGTGGAAGTGAAAAGTGAAATGAGAAACAGCTGGAAAGTTTCCGGACAGGACAGAGAATCAAAAGAAAAGACTGAATATCTTTAAAAATATCTTTAAAAACTTTTTTCAAACTTATATTTAGTCTTGAGCTTCATTTATATAACATCATACAAAGGTTTAAAAAGACGGGTCCCGAGCCACTGTTCGAATATTTTCAGAGTTTACAAAGTTTGGGAGCTACAGCCTCACAATCACAGTCTCCTGTAGTTTTCACTGTGGACCAGAGCTCTCTAAGTGATCACAAGAGTGTGTCCTACAGGATGTGGGACACAGTGATAATAAACTAACAGTGACTGCAGAGTGTTTGAGGATGGTTTCCATGTTTAACCGCAGGAGGCCATGCGTAAGGCTCAGGAGATGGAGGCCAAGCTGGAGCAGGAGGAGGAGGTTTGTAACGAGACCATGAAGGCTCTGTGGGAGGAGTGTAAGCCCTGTCTGAAGAACACCTGCGTCAAATACTACTCCAGGACCTGCAGCAGTGGATCAGGACTGGTGGGACGCCAGGTGAGACACACATGTCCACATGCTAGACATCAAATGAGGAGTTGATACTGTGTACGATTTAAAAGGAGATCGGTGGTGTGTCCTCTGCAGCTGGAGGAGGTGCTGAACAGGACGTCTCCGTTCTCCATCTGGATCAACGGGGAGAAGATCGATGTCCTGGAGCAGGAGGGACACAGACAGAACAGAGAGTTCAGGCAGCTGGAGGAGAAGTACTCGGAGATGGCTGACGGCGTGGACAGTATTTATTCAGACACCAGGAAGGTACAGAGCGACTCCAGACTCCCTCAGTGTTCAGTTTTTCAGAGTGATGTGTTGTATCTGAACCTGGACCACAGCCATCAGCTCTGTCCCTCTGTCTTCTTCCTCTTCCTCAGGTGGCTGAACAGGGAAGCTTCTGGCCCTTCATGGCTCCCGGTTTCTTTCTCGGCCCTAACCAGAGGCGCGTGACTCGCTCTCTTTTCAACAATCCTTTCCACGGCTTCCAGAATCTGTTCTCCCCCATGATGGGAATGGGCAGGAACTTCTTTGGATCCATGGACTCCATGATGGACATCGACACGGACGTTGCTCCCAATGAGGGTACGATTTCTGACCTAAGATGAGAGCTCAGCCACAGGCCCCAGATAAAAGATACATCAAAGACTTTAAAGTATCTTAATAACTATTTTTAACACTGCTACAAAATAAAAGCCAAAATATCAGCCATATTTAGTCTCATGCCTGTTCACAGAGTTTAATGTCTTAACATCATGTGAGGTTTCAAAGTGACATGAGAGCTGAAATGAAGACAAAACTGTTTTCAAATATTGTGTTTGCCTTCAGACGGCAGCGTGAACGAGGACGTGGTCATCACCAGACCTTTCGGTAACGGGAGGATGACCTGCAGGGAGATTCGACGCAACTCCGCCGGCTGCATCAAGTTCCGCGACGAGTGTCAGAAGTGCAAAGACATCCAACACATCGGTGAGATTGCTCTCTGGTGACATGGTCCTACTTTGTCAAATATCATCATGGATCCAAGATGTAAACATGGGACATTAGAAACATGTTGTATAGGACAGTCATTCACTTATGTAAAATGTCATAAAACAAATAATAACAACCTTTTAAAAAGTCTGGCTGTGTCTCTCTGACAGGAAACAGGGAGGGGAAACCTGAACGAGATCCAATTATATGACAACTGAAGCTCATTGGACCTCCATGATGATGATGATGATGATGATGATGATGTTTTTCCTTCACAGACTGCTCAGGAAATAAACCTCTGGAGAGCCCCCTGAAGCAGGAGCTGGAGCAGGCCCTGGCAATGGCCGAGCGTTTCACTCAGATGTACAACTCCCAGCTGCAGAGGTTCGAGGAGGACATGTTCAACACCTCCTCCATCCTGGACCTGTTCAACAGGCAGTTTGGCTGGGTGTCCTCTCTGGCAAACATCACCAACAGCAGGGACGGCATCTTCCGCGTTGAGACGGTAAATCTCCTGTTGTCTTCTTATTCAGTCCCTGTCCCCAAATGTGGCCACAAACAAACCAACCAGAACACAGCTACAAGCTGATCAATCAGAACAGGGTCCTAAATCCAACCATCAGAACACAGCCATGGAGCCAACCAATCAGGATGGACAGGATCAGATGTAGCGTCACAGGATGAGCTGAACCCCCTCCCCCCCTGTGCTACAGGTCATCTGCAAGGACAGCGAGGAGAAGCAACCAGGTGAGGAGAAAGAACCCGGAGAGACGGACGTGTCCGTGCAGCTCTTCGACTCTCCTCCCATGAACTTCACGGTGCCGGGCGACATCCCTTGGACCGACCCCAAGTTCTCCGAGGTTGTGGCCCAGGAGGCTCTGGACCGCTACAAGGAAACCAGTGTGTGAGTGTCAAATAGGTCTCATTTAAAGGAACAGTCCCACAGTTTGGGAAATACAGTTCATCCCCTCATATCTTTTCTTACTGTCACTTCATCTGCTCAATGAAAAATCATGATATTACATTGTCACCTTATTGTCACCTTATTGTATTTTTCTCTGATGTCACTTTCTCTCTCTTTTTCCACAGTGTGCTCAAATAAATTCAGAGTTGGATTTGCTCAAGGAAATGTTCTGGATTCATTGAAACACACCTGAAAAGAAAGAAACAACAGCCTGAAGCTGATCCCGATCTTGTTGTAACCCCCCCCCCCCAAAGTCCTGCTTTTGCAAATGACCCAGTTTAAACTCAGAGATTTATATTGTTACATTAGAGCTGTTTGTCCTGCTGTAAGAGAAGATATTAAATAGATAACTGGTCTGACTGGTGTCTGTTGTTCCTCCAGCACTGGGCCTCTTATAAAACCTGGTTTACTCTCTTCTCCCCTCTCTCTCAGCCTTTCTAACCCTTATACTAGATTAATTTCTCTGGAACAATTTCATTGAGCAATAAATTGATTTGCTGCAACAAATGTATAAATTCAGGCTGTTTCAGTGGCTTTAATGACCTGATCGAGCCCTCGACAGATCTCCGATAAGTCTGACCTGAGTTGGTTGAAGAGGTTGCTGGAGGCTGGAGTTGAAGTCGCTGATTGGAGAGAGAAAATTTGGTTAAAACAGACGTTGATCGTTCAGGATCGCTTTAATAAGTCCCCCTGTAAAAACAAACAAACAAAAAAAACAGCCTAGCAATGAAGCAATACATAGAGATTTAATAAAACCTGCTCAAACCTGCTGTGTCTCTTTACTGTGAGCCTGTGTCTGGACTCTCGAGGTGACTGAAACATGTAAGAGTAATTAACAGCTTTGTCAAATAAAACATTTCAGAAAATATATTACAGTGCACTTGCACCATATTTTAAGAATGTCATAACTGTGTTTGTTGTGTAAATGTTCCTCGGCTTATTTAATAGTCTCAACACCTAGAGAAGTTAAGGAAAACAAGATGGACAAACATTCACATTAGTGTGATTTAACTGTCTTCATATTAAACATGTGTTTGGTTTATCAGTTATAAAGTGGTGCATTTCCTATTATTTTAGCCATTACTCTAACTGGGAAACACAAATAAAGTTAGGTGAACGCCTGGAGTTGTGGCAAAAGTTTGTGCAAATGACTTTTCTTTTCCTTTTTCTTGTTTGAAGTTTAAGGCAGAACTGCAACACCTTCAGACACTAATATGAGTCTTTCTCCAAATGTTAACACACAGATACTAAAAGTTCAATAACCCCCTCGTCTGTCCGTTCCTGATTTAGAAAATCTTCACCCGCTCTTCCTGCAGATCTCTTCAGATATTTTTAGACTTGTCTTGCTCACACAGCTTGTTCCTGTGCCCACAGATTGTCAGTGGTGTGTTCAGGTCAGAGGACTGTCTGTGAGCGACGTTCAAGAGCTTCAGTTTGTTTCTGAAAGGAGCTCATGGTGGATTTTGATGCAGAGTTTACTCACATTCAGCAGAATCCGTTCAACAGTGGTGGCTACACAACCTGTGCATTGACCTCTCAGGGCCACCATACTTTTTGGGTGAATATTATCGTACATCAGTTGGAGTTAGCACCATAAACTGCTTCACCTTCCTTAGTCCTCCAATGTTTTTCTTTTATACTTACAAGTCAAAGTTTAGGAAACATTTTCTTAAATCTTACAAAGAGCTGAGCGGTTTTTCATATAAACGAAAAAGTCACAGACAAAAACAGAGTTTAAAATATTGTGCCGTTTTTATTTTTGTGTAAAAATCACACAGCTGCTAGTTGACTCTGCAGAGATACAGTACATCCATGCAGTTAAACATCTAGGATCCCACAGCCAAGAGAGAAGGAATTAAATAGAATATTCTTTCGCTGTTAGTCAGCAATTAATGCAAATTTACATATGAGTCCAAAAGTGTGTATCATATACAATATACAACACAGATCTGGGAGCAAATAGCATTCAAAATCCCATCAAAGACTTTGTTAACGACTGATTGCTTCTGCCTGCCTGGATTGCCTTTTGGGTTTTGGGGGATGAGGAGGGAGCTATTGTGCTAGCAAACATAAATCAATCCCACGTGAAGGTGTTTAATAGGGTTTTAAATGGTATTAGTTCCAGGTCTGGAAACAATATAACACACATACACGCACACACACACGCACACACACACACACACACACACACAAACCAAGTACACCATCGTCCTCAACAGCAGAAAAAAGAAGGCGAGCCTTGATACGACAAGGAAAAGAGGTCAGTCAGCCACCGTGGAAACCTGAACGCCAGTCGGGGGAGTAAGGCTTTAGAAGACAGATTGTTCACCAACACACAGGAAGCTCCAGGGACAAAACACTTACATTAAAAAAAAAATTCACCAAACAAGACAGGATATTTTAGGGAACTGGCACAAAAGAAAAAGAAAAAAAAAACAAAAACAAAAGAAAGTTTCCAGGTTTTACTGACGAAATAAAACGAGTGGTTCGATTTTTTTTCATCTTAAAGCATCTTTTTTTTTTTAATACACGTGAAAGACAAAACAAACAACATGCAGGTTAAAAGAAAGCAAAGGTAAAGGTAGTAAGTAACAAATAAAAGTAGAAAAGAAATGAGGAGGCGGCGGGGGGGTGGGGGTGGGGGTTAAAGTTCAAAGTGCTGTTGGGTCATTCAGGTCTCCCACTCTGTTTGACTGGTCTCTGTCTGAAGTCCTGTTTAAGCTTCATCTTGCAGATTTCGGGTGAAACTGCCCTGATGAAAAAAACAAACAGAAAACAAAAACACTGATCTGGAGTTTACGTCCCGCTGGAGCCGAGAGCGGGGAGGAAGTGGACTGCTCATCAGTACGAAAACAAAAACAAAAGAAAAAGGCAAAAAATGAATCACAAACATACAGTAGATGTTTTTTTTCTGGAAGATCTACGATACAAAAACCAGATTATTACTGTTCACACAGTTGCTACTATCATAGTACAAACAGCTAAGTATAGTTGGTCTGTGGAGATGTATCGCCCGTACTTTGCATAGTGCCAACTGCCCAGGTGGAGAATCAATAAATCTGTATCAACTCTTTATCTGCACCATCGGTTTTCATCTGCACACGTGTGTTTTTGCTGAGCGGGAAAAAAGCTTCTTCGTCTTCATCAGCAACACAACATTTCTTCATCAACGCCGCGTCCTGCAGTCGAGCAGCTGGAAAAAAAATCTTCAAAACCCTTCAAGTCTGCGAATGTCTCTTTTTTTTTTCGACCACACGATTTCCCGCCATCCAGGTGAGACTTTAAAAAAAATAACCTCAGGAAACAAGAGTGAAGAGGTTTTTAAAGGGAAAAGCTGAAATGTTGAACCACAGCGATGTTTAAAAAAAAAAAAAACTGTGGGAAGGTGAAATGAAGTTGCATGTTTTTTCTTTTCTCCTTTAAAAACACAGCTCAAGTCGAGGTGAGAGCACAGAGTGAGAGTTCAGTCATTTGGCATTAAAGTTAACGCATTCAGTCACATCAATCCCCAAAACACTGTAACAGTAAAGGAAAAACAAAAAACAGACAACAACACATCCATTTGTCATGTCACAACACCACACACACACACACTCATATGTAGACTTCAAGGGGCAGTAAGAAGATGGATGTGGGCTGAAATCAATCAATGTCACAGGATGAGTCGAAAAAAAAAAAAGCCTTCACCATGATGATGACGACGCCACTGAAGGCGTCACAAAGACACACAAAGACACACAACAGTCCTGTCTGTAGGTAGCCAGGGAAACCCACCACACCAAACCAAACCCCAACAGCCAATTTTGTCGGGCAGACGTGGCTTCCTGCTGCTGCAGACACTTCCTACACTCTTCAAAACCTCTGTTATGTTAATTTAACGTAATACTTTTATTTTGAAAACGGCGGAGAGCCTATGAGACATTGAGGAGGCAGAGAGCTGATATTTAAAGCAGAGATGTTTCCCATCACAGTCGTCCAGCCGATGAGCAAGAAGACAAGGAGTTCAATATTTGGGGAATTTGTTTTATTCACTTTGGATGGAAAACTTCTAGCATGTAACACGCTTAAATCCACAGATAATTAAACACTGTGTTGATTAGTGAATTTTAGAGATGGTAGGTAACTTTTTTTTTTAGCTTTGAGAGATGTTTCCAGTCTTTATGCTAAGCTAGGCTAAGTTCAGATCTAATACGATCTTCTCATCTCACTTTTGAAAAGACGGCGTATGAGGATACTTCAGGGTCGTCACTTTAAATGTGTCTGATTTTTTAACATTTGGTGTGGCAGAGTCTGTAACCCCAGGAGAGAGTAAACATACTGGTGCTACCCTCTAGTTAGTTTCTCAACAGGAACACAAATACACAACCAGTCGTACAAACATATGACTCACACACTCCGCCTTCCTTCTTCAGTCACTCAGAGAGTAAAGTAAATCAGACGCCAGCGTTCGCAGCGTCTCGTCTGCTTCTCCAAACCGTTTCTCAGTTCACCGTCGTCCTCACCTTCACCTCTCTTCAGAGAAAACATGAAAAGTGCCAGTTTGTAAGACCCCGCCCACTCCTCTCCTGCCCCTCACGCTCCCATCACCTCCTCCTCCCCTCTGGGTTAAGACTGTGCTCTCAGGTCCGTCCAGGTTGTTGATTGATGATCAGGTGATTGAGCATGAGAGTTTTAACGGAGCGCCCCGCAGCAGGTCCGAGCCTCCAGGGAAAAGCCGGGATGAGGGAAGGAAGAAGGGAAGGGTGGGAGGAGGGAGGGATGAAGGGATGGAGGGGGGAGTCCCACCGAGGCCAACAGCCTTGCGTTGGATGAACTACAGCCGAGTTTTTTTTTTCCTCCGCATGTTGGTTAAAGATGAGAGAAAGGTCTGAGCTGCTCCAGCTGGACTTCCAGAGATATCCTCTCCTCCAGCAGGTCCTGGAAGATGACGAGTTATGAGTGATTTTTATTTTTACACCAGGAAGAAGAGTCAGAATGAAAACACAGAAAGACATTTCCTCTGTACCTTCAGCTGTTGCTGCAGTTCGCTGTTCAGTCTTGCCAACACTGTGTTTGTCTCCTTGTTTCTTCTGATTGAAGCTTGAATTGCCTTCTTGTCCTTTCCTACTGACCTGAAGTCACACACAAACACACACCCAGTGTTTACTTAAACATCATACACACAATTAAGTATTTACATTAAACAACACTCCTCAGAGTCTCATTAATCACTCCTGGGCTACCTGGGGATGGAGGGCTGAGTGGCCAGGACAGCAGCTATGACGTTTGACTTTTGTGGACCATGCTGCTCGTCCTCCGGCCGCAGCTCATCCTCAGATTTCAACCTCCGACGTACGGGTTTAGGAGGAGGAGCTAGAGGACCGGACGAACCTTTGGCCTGACGGGAGCAAATAAAACAACACATGTGACTGAGTAGGAAAAGCTTTCAGTTGTTTATATGTTGTTCCCCCCTGTAAAAAGTTAATAATTATCAAATGGACAATTGTTTTGATCCAGATGTGACACCGCATCTTTTTCACTTTTCACATATGACTCAGTGAAGTGTAATGACCAGGAATCAGGGATCAGATGATGTTCAGAGGATGTTAAACCTACAGAGTTGACAGTAGTTGAGGTTCTCTCGTCTGCTTGGCCGTCGCTCTTCACTGATCTCAAAGGGCCGGCTCCCTCTGGCGCCTTATCCACCTGTGGGCACAAAACCAGTAGCATGTCAGACTCTGAACTGTTAAACAGCCTCCCAGATACAGAAATAGAACAAATGAACAAATGGTACAAACAGAAATGAGTGCATAAAGAGGCTATATTTGTGTTCTCTGCTGCTCAACATGGGCTTTTTTCTTGACAAGAGCTCCAGCCATCATTACATTAACAGTATTAGAGGTTATAGTGCACCCTCTTAGCCGTCTATAGGGCAAACTGGAGCTTACTGTCCAGCAGCACCTGGGCTAGAAGGTTAGCATGCTAACTCCAGCAGGACATAAGGAGTAAAGTAAGTAAGTAAAGTTGATTTATATAGCATCTATCACAGAAAGAGTCACAAGGTGCTGTACAGGTTATGATGCATGTTATGTGGGTGATTTGGATCAGGTATAAAAACCTTTACACTGGCTTTTTCTGACTCAGTGTTTGAATCGTGACTCTTTATTGTGAAACCGCTGATCATAAACCAGTAATTAAAAAAAAGGCAGATGTGAGAGAGCCTGTGTGGAGCTGCCTTCACGGTGTTGGTTGGGTGGTTCTTGTTGCGTGGTCAAGTAACAAAACTCATCTGGCTCTGAAAGTATTTGTTGAATATCTACCACAAACACCAGCTGACCAGCGGGTCAGAGCTTACCTGTCCCGCTTCGCTGTGTTTGTCGACCTCGGGCAGACTGGAGGGCTGCTCAGAGGCAGCAAACGCCTGAAACTGGCTGAAGTCGGCAAAGTTGGGCTGCTGAGGAATCTGCTGGGGGGAGGTGGTGGTGAGCACGGCCCCACCCCCTGGTACAGCCTCTGCATCCACACGATGGCCGGTGTGTGGCACTGACGTCTGTGGAGAAGAGATGGGAGAGCTTCTATCACTGAGCACAGCGTTACTCATGTTAAAACTGACAAAAAGTCAGCTCAGTGTTTGTCTGACCTGAGTTGGCAGCGGTCGAGGAGGCACAGCGGGCGGGTACGCTATCGTAGAGGGCTGCGGTTGTCCAGTGGCTGAGGTGGCGGCGAAGGTTCGGTTCATGTCCAGAGACGAGGAGCGGGAGTGAGAGGGGTGAGGGCGAGGGGGAGGCGGAGGAGGGGCGACCACCTTCAGAGCCTCCGGAGACGTACCCGACTGAGACCTGAACACAAAACATGAATCCCTCTGGGATTAAAAAGCTCAAAAAGACAAAGATCTGCAAGACAACCTACGACACTCCTGACGATGTGATAACAGTGAGAGAAAATATATCCAATATAAAACTGTGATTTATCTGTTAATCTGCAGATTTCTTTTGATTGATTGATCAATTACTTGGTTTAAGAAATGAATCAAACAAATCATTTCAGCTCTGAACATGAGCATAAACAAAGAGAGAGATTGTGAGAGAATATGAGAGCTACTGACCTTTGTCTTGTGATTGGCTCCTGGTCTGACGTGAAGGAGTCTGAACTACTATAACCATCACCTCCATGGAAGCAAACACACACTTTGTTAACATCCTGACTGATGTGATTTATATAACATGACAGGAACTGATTTATGGTGATGAAAATACACCTGTTTTACTACATATATACACATAGCTTTGATTCAGTGTGCACTCTCTCGTGCTATAGAGACCGTCCTTTACTCACCTACAGTGTTAGCGGCAACAAACTTCATGGAGGCAGGTAGTTTGGCTTCTTCTGACAGTTCTGGGGGTTTGGCGAGCAGAGGACTGGTTGGGTGGTTGTGGTCTGAAAGTCAGAGGGAATGACAGGGGAAAAGTGTTGAGTCCATGGATCATGGATAATAACAGGTGACAGTCGCAGCATCACTTTGACCACTGCGTGTTAATGGCTAAAAAAGTGCAGTTTGATCATGTTTAATGACAGTTTCCATTTATTGAGAACAAATGGCAGTCCTTTTAGGGTGTCATTATCTTTCCAGTGTTGCAGACTCAGTCAAACACATGGTGTGTATGTATTATAACAGTTTAAACCACAACCGTCAGTGAGGTGAAGCTCCTAACATATAATGATACAAACTGATTACACAGTCTTTTATTCAATTATAAATGAGGATGGTGACAGTGAGGCATGAAGTCAGAGGGCTTCTCACCACTGCCTGTTCTCTTCAGCTCCATCTCCTGCATGTGGATCTTACTGGGTGTCATTCGGATGGGAACCGGGTGGACGATGGCTGTGTCCTGGAGGACGGAGACAAAAGGTAACAGGGTGAGACGAGCAGGTTTATGAAGGGAGACAGACGAGGTTCATGGACGGGGGAGTTGAGGAGTTGGCTCTATCTCCATCATAAGTTCACTGGGGCTGACAAGCCACAGCCCTGATGAGTGTATCTATGTAAATATATACAGAATGTTCCCATTGGAGTTTCATTGTGATACAAGCAGCATCAACAGTTGAGGAAAGTTGGTCTCCTGTGTGGAGGGCGGTGGTCTTATGTAAGTGCCATCAAGTAGAAATCTGAAGTACTGGTACTTGAGTTGTTCCATTTTATCTCATTCATTTTAATACAAAAGGAAAGATTTTACTTTAATTGACCATCAGTCACTTGATTAGGGTTACTACATCATATGCACATTTAAACTTCACACACTAACTATATGATGACCTTACATTAAACTGCCCAACAACATATAAAATTGTTCGAATCATCAATATACACCATTGAAATACTTTCCTGTTTTGCATCATAAACACTTATTTTTAATACATTTACAGTATTTACCAGCGAGACATTTTCAACACAGGACACGACAGTAGAGCTGCTTTTTAATCAGCTAAAAGATTAGGATGTTTCCTCCCCCACATCATGAGCCTCTTAGGAAAGTATCTAGCCGTGATATTTCCACAAAAAAGTCAGATCATCAATTTATCGTTAAGGGGGAAAAAAAGTAGTGGCTATAAATGAAAGGATCTGTCATTGTTTAGGTTCTGCTCGGTGATTTTTACTTTGGGATTTCTGCCCAGAATTGCTGAGCACCTAAAGCAATTTAAAAAAAAGATGCACACTCTTGCAAATTGTGGTTGTCAATGTCGCACTTTTCATCACATTAATTGTGCAGAGCCATTCCAGAGCCAGTTATTGCTGGAAGGAGAAAAAATTCTGCCTGAGAGACAGAAAAAAAAAATGACAAAGTACTTGGACAGTTCAACAGCTCACACGCACATTTTTAAAAAAAATACTTAGCACTAGTGATTGGTGGATGTCACTGTAGGAAACAAAAGGTGATGCCCAACAGAAGCTAAGCCAGCCAAATCACAACACACGCTATCCACTGCTGATGCAGCGGACTGCATTTGGAAAGAACATCATGCACAGACAGAGTGACAGAGTGACAGAGAGAGAGAGTGACAGATACAGAGAGAGGGAGGGAGAGGAAGAAAGAGAGAGAGATCCAGAGAGGGTTAATGTCTGTCCATTAATGGTGAAACCATGCATACTAAGTGATTGACTTACAGGGTCAGCTGGTGCAATGTTAGAGTCAAATTGGGTCAGAGTTTGTGAGCTGGAGGAGCGCTCGCTAAACGTCTCCCACTGCTGCAGGAGACAGGACAGACAGTGAGAAAAAACATGTCAGTCAGCCAGTGCAGTGACATCACACAATTACATCATCAAGTCTGAGCCACGGCCGCCCGCACAATGCGACATCATCACCAGCCGTCGACATGATTCGACCTGGTTGACGTGACATCATCAGTCGGCGTGGGGGAAACTAAAACAGAACAGACATCGCTGACGATCGCCGCCGCGGTCCGAGAAGTGAGAGAGGAGCTGGTGAATTATCAGTAATTATGTTTTTGATGATGAAGAGGATGGAGTGGCGATCAATTCAATGGTGGATGGATAAAGAAAAGGTCGCCTGATTAACCATGGGCGATTATTTCAGATGAATCAAGTGCAAACACAAGCAAAAGCCAACAGACATGGGAGCTCACAGTATGTTTGACACTACAGTAAGTGATGATTGTGTGTGTGTGTGTGTGTGTGTATGTGGGAACCTCATTGCTCTGGTTCATCTCTGGCCAGGCCTGGTTGAGTGAAGGCATCGAGGGAGACTTGTTGGGGGTCACCTCCACCGGGGAGCCCGAGTATCCGACATCAGCGGCCGGCTCCGGGACCTCTGTGGAAATAAAATCAGACACGAGACAGATTCATCTATGTGCTGTATGTGAGCCTCAGATATTTAACACAAATTAATAATAATTATTACTAGTTACTGAGAATCACTTTGTTTTAGTAGCATAAAATATTCTGGTTATGCAGTTCTCTCCAATTGGACATACTATATAAATTAAACTTATCACCACAGCTCTGTTATAGGTAAAAAAAAAAAAAACATCTTTTTTGGACTAAAAAAGATAAACATTTTGTTAACTTCTTATTTTGGCTGAAAGTGACAGGACAGTCAGGGAGAGAGGAGATGGCACACAGCAAAGGGCTGTAGGCTGGAGTCAACCACACAGCTGCTGCAAATTAGGACTAATTAAAGCTAAGTGCTACATGATCTACCAGCTGAAAGAATAATTTGACAACTTGGGAAATGTATTAATTCACTTTGATGCCAGAAGTCAGAAAAGATGGATGACCCCACTCTGTAATATGAAGCTACCACCAGCAGGCAATTAGCTTAGCTCAGTTTAGCTTAGCTTGTTGGGAAATGGCTAAAGTGACTCTGTGAAAAGGAAACTTAACTCTCCAACCAGCACCACAGCAGCTCCCTAATCCTAATTCACATGGTGCAGTGTTTATTAAAACCTTATAGGAAACAAGATGTAAAGGTGACATGGTATGGCTTCATGGACTGGGAACAGTGGCTTCAGACTTGAGAAAGAAATAATGGTAGTATTAGTTTTCTCATCTAAAAGATTGTCAATAAAGAAAATAAAGACTCCTTGAAACACAGGTGGATTTGGTGCTGAATCTGCTGCAGAAAAAACAATGTTTCACTTTATCTATTTTATATTTCTCTGATATCTTAATATTAAACAGCAGCAGTTTTACAAACAGCCATTTTGGCCGTGGTGTGCTAAAAAAACAACGATAAACAAACACTCTGCAGTTATTACATTTGTCCAAACACAGCTAAAAGGATGAAACGTGAAACACCACCAACAGTTTTTGTTTTTGTTTCTGCCCCAGAGAATACAGCATCGTGTGTGTTGTTTACTCTGCTGTTCTGCCATTATCTAAACTATATTAACAAGTTAATACTGTTATTGTCTCTCAGCTGCTCCCACGAGGCCTCACCACAGCAGATCAACCATCAGTATATTTGATTTGGCAAAGGTTTTACACCAGATGCTGCTTCCTGACAACCTCATCATGCTTAATAAACATGCTAATAATGGCTCTCAGCTAATGAGGGGACGTCATGTTATAAAAAGGCAGCAGCACATGGGGCTCCATCATGGAGAGCTCAGCACAGCTACAACCAAAACACAGACAGCTTCTGCTCACTGCAGTGCTGTCACCTGACAGGTTTTATGAGACCTGAGTTTGAGAAATTAGGAGAGGGAGCAACAGAGAGAGAGAGTGAATGAGTGTGTGTGTGTGTACCTGCTGAGTCATCCAGGTCAATCAGCTTTGGCATCAGGCTCTCAGGCAGCTTCTCAGGGAGGTCATAGCCATTCTTCCTCGCCACAACCAGGTGGAAAGCAGCACAGAACTCGTCCAGGGTCAGTGCTCCGTCTTTATCAAAGTCTGACAGCTCCCTTCAAAACAAAAACAGACACACACATTACAAATCTGCAAGCCTGCAGTCCTGACTAAACACATCTCAGCTGCCATAGAACCTGCAGCACAGAGCTCATTCAACCCAGGATCTGGTTTGTAAAGATGACATTATTTATACCAATAAGTCATTTTCTTCTTTTATTATTTCCGCTGTATGTGGTGAGAGCATGAACCTGCACAAGCTCCATCATACTAGTAGTGACGAGTCCTGCTGAAAACAAGCTGTGACAACTGAAATTAAGGTTTTACTCCTACGCAAACGAGCCTGCAAGAACGGTAATGTGAGCTGACAACTGGTTTTTGATATGTAGTAATTAAATGTGTAATTATGCAGGAGCATGTTCTTCCCCTTCAAAACAAAGGCAGGTTGGTAGACTGGAGCACTGGATCGTCCTGCTCAGGCTTTACCAGCTCAGGAGTTACGAAACTGAGTCATAGATCAACTGTTACTATATGCTGATGTCAACCAGTTAAATAAAAGGTGCACAGATGTTCACAATACAATAAATCTCTTCAAAACTGCCCGACTGTGAACTCACCAAATATGTGACAGCTCTAAAATCGGTAGTTTTGATTTGGTGAAGAACTCTTTAGCAGCTGAACCTAGAAACAGAAAGTAAACGATTCAGTCGGTTCATATTTGACATCGACCTTGTGCCACATGTGTGTGTTTTTTTTGTGTTTGTGCCTTCCTACCAGGTATGAAGCCAGTGAGGTCCGGCTGTATGGTTTTGAACTGGTTAATATAATACTGTCTCTGCTCGTCCGTGATCTTCCACGGATCATCGTAGCCGCTGGACTGTCGCTGGATCTCGTTGGTTGTCGCTGCCGAGGCCACTGTTCGTATCGTTGTGCTTTCCTGTGTGCAAAATCAGATGTTAAGAAGGTGAAGCAGGTTTGGATGAAACTCATTTCCATTTCAGAGGGCACGATACTTTCACTTTCACCTTTAAGAGCCTTGGAGGGTTTTTTATTTATTTAACAAGATTTCAGTTTCATTAAACCAAAGCCTCCACATGATCCTGAGAACCTGGACCAGTAGGACGGACCAGACCGTCATCAGATCCCAACTTCTGAGTAAAACATGTTATTTAGCTCTGAATGACAATTTCACAAATGAAATAACATGATCTCAGAAGCTGAAACGCAGCACAATGTCTAAAATTAGCGACTGGTTTACAGGGGCCTTTCACAGTGTCTTGATTCGCCTGAGCAGTGTCACACAAGCTGTGTGAGATTCTACCTCACAGCTCTGGCAGACGCAGCTCTGATCTGAAACGCTGGTTCATGTCTGAAGTGCCACTGTGGCTTGTACAATGCCTCATGCTTAATGTTGTCATTGTGTCTTTTCATCTAATGAAAGAGGCTGATGATATTTACCATCATGATCATAATAAGCCACTCATAACCTCCTAATCAATTACTTATTATATCATCTCGTGTAGCTCACAGCTATAAATGGCTATAAACACACGTCTCATCAATGTTGCGTTGTGTGACAGATATGATGCCTTTCTGTAATTGAAAATAAAGCCCTGATATTGATTCAGCATTATAACAAATGGTGATAATGCTGAAAATTGGCCTGGTTTTCTTCTAGATGAAGAGCAGGTTTTCTTGCATTGACTGTTTATTGTCATGTGTTTTTGTCTGTGACGCTGAGACTGTGGATGAAGCTTTAGTTTCCCCACCTGGACTGACGAGGGATGCATGGCTGGGAGCGTGCTGGATGGCGGGGTGTCTGCTGTAAAACTGACCCAACTTTCCTGACCTGGAGGGGGAGGCGAGTGGGACGACCACATGCCATCACCAGACACCGGACCTGGAGGGAAGAGCAATTTAGTCATATCCAAAGCACACAACTAACGGCCATTTTCTTGGTTAATCAATTAAATATTTTGTCCATAAAATGTCAAATATTCTGGTAAAATTTTTCAAAAGCCTAAAGAAACCAACTTTGAGACCATCAGTCCAAACATGTGAAGTTTACTCTCATGTATGACAAAGAAAAGGAAACAGCAGATGTTCCATTTGTTTTTATATTTATTCAGCAAATTTTCAATTGATATTTTCACAATACTCTTTTCTTGTGATTTTGTCCCTGACCACACATCTTGTGCTGACTAAAGTAGGACATGTTGTCATGTGGTGTCCACTTTGTTCCCCTAATGACTAACTGCAGTAACTGCCTTTCTCAGCAAACATCATTAAGAGTGTGTACAAGCTGCGAACACACACACACACACACACAAATACAGTCTGCTTCCTCACTACAATCAAAACCAGTGCCAACTTTTTTTTTTAAATCATGAATGTTTTGTTATCTCCTGTGCTCCACAGAGACTGAAAAGCTGCCTGATTCTTTTGTCGTAGCCAAAGAATTAAAGGTGTTCATATTTAATTTACTGTCATCAACTTAAAAAAGTTCTCCTCTCCCACTAAAAAGAAGCTATTATTATTCAACTGTTCCTATCAGGACTACATCTCTGATTTCATTTCTCATCGTGAATGACTCAATTAAATACCTTTTCAATGAATGTGTTATTGTTGGGCTCAGGAAACATCAAGAAATGGCAAAAAAAGAAAGAGTGTCATCTGCAGGCATCTAGACTCAACAGACAGAAAATCTGAATCAAACGTCTAACACAGCCTACTCTCCAGACTAAAATCTGAATATGAATCCTTTTTTTGCCAAAGTAACGATAAATAACAAACTTAACAACACTAAAAACAGAGCATACTGACACCATACCTGGAAAATGCTGACGCACCCAATGACCAGTGCAAACAGAACTGACCCACAGCTGAACTAAACTCAGTAATAACACAGTGAATATGGCTGTTATTAAGAAACTACCGCTGAGCATCAGCAGGTGAGAGGATGTTACCTGTTTGTGGTTCTCTGAACTGCGTCCACACGGCTCCAGTTGCTGCCGCCACCACCGGCTGTCTGTCTGCGTTCCCTCCGCTGTGCTGCCGCTTGTGTTTCCTCCAGGAGTGAGGGGAGGTAGGGGGAGACTGGTGAGGGGAAACCACCGGGGACGTCGGCTCGGGCTGGTAATGGACAGAAATACAAATCAAACACATGAAATGCATATTAAGATATAAATAAGAGAGGGTTTCAGTAAACACAAAGCCCGGTTTGAATTACAACAAGCAGCCGTGCGATTCATCTTATTCGTTTTATCTGACACACACTGAAGTAACAGAAACTGCTGTTTGCTGTGTCACCACCGCTGTCTTATTATGAACTTTCGATCTTGAACATGCCACATCCGAGCCGAGTCAAGGCCAGTTAAAACTACCACAAATGCGTTCCTTCATCTGATATGGGATGTTCACGCAACCGCAAAGTGAGCATTTCACAACAGATGAAAATAGATAAGAGCTGAGGAAGAAGTCTATATAACTGAGAGGCAAAGAGAAAGCAGCAGCAAAAAAAAGACACAGGAAATGCAGCAGTTTTCCAGTAGCATATCTCTAGTAGCTGCTGCTTTTCGGCTGTGGCAGGAAATCAAATGTGTGTAAGATGCTGCCCAAAAGACAGTCAATAGAAACGTCCATAATGAATGCAGTTGTTGCAGAAGTAACATTGGGAAAAGAAAGCAACTTCAAGCCTGAACCCATACCGTCATTTGCTGTGTGTATACATAAAGGATTTATGGATTAAAAGGTAAGAAACAGAGCATATTTACACAGGATAAGAGTATAACACACCTGTGGTTCTATGCTGGGTGCCAGGGGCTGGATGACCTCGTGGACAGGGAGTGAAGTGGAGGGTGGGGGAACTTTCTTGTTCTGGTGTCCCCTGCCTGGTGGTCTGGGTATTACTGCAGTGGCAGAGGCTGGGTACAGACCCTGGCTGTCTGTGTCCTGGTACAGCGCAGCGTGCCTGGCCTCCGCCTCGTTCTTCCCCACAACGAACCTGGGCAGTGGCAGGTCTTTGACTGGGGAGACAGAAATCCATTCAGAGGATCAGAGGAAAGATTAGTCTCATATTGATTTCAGGAAAGAAGTTTGAAGATGAAAAAGTCCCCCCAGTTTCTTTCCCTACATTTCCCAGAATCCTTAGTGAAAGAGCAGGGAGTTTTAGCAACCAGCTGTGGTTTATAGGTGCACAAAGTGACAGCTGTATAATGATAACAGCGTGACAGTGTGTCCCTTTCGGAGTGACAAGGGCTGCTTCCTCAAAATGAACAAATGCTGAACTCTGGTCTGTTACAGATACAGCTGCTGCAGTAAATGGTGTGTTTGTGTTTTCTACTGTGGATCTGTACGATGCTGAACGTCAGAGCGAAAGAATGAAAACGGAAAAGACCAGCTACTTTTTCTGCCACACGAGTAACAACAAAACTTGGAACTTTTTCTGCAAAACAAATGATAAAAACAGGGATAGAACAATGACAGTAAAACTAGTAAAGCTAATAAATATGATAAAACAGATATATTGACGAAAGATATAAAACATACCAATAAATGAATGACTGCTCTACTGGACTCTTTAATTGATGCAGACATGACAAATCCTCAGTGGTCTCTGGAGGACAAACTCTACTCTATTTTCAATAAGCCAATAGTGTCTAAATGATTAATAACATGAGTGTTACTTCATGATTAGCTGCAGCCCTGAAACTCGTTGAACATAGATGTACATTCACAAGTGAAAATTAATTTATCTTTGACCCAGTGATGGGCATGTCCTATTACAGTCAACAGCAGACATGTGGGTTCTGCTCAGCTGAAAGAGCCAGTGTGTGTTGGCCACAGACCTTAATGCATGCAGCAGAAAACACAGGAACAATATGCACAACTGAGCAAACAACAACTGAATCAACGTTGTACACATATTCAACATGCATTGCTTCTGGATTCACTCCATTCACCCCTGAAGCTTTAGCCCCTGAAATGGTTTAATCTGACTTCAATGCTGTATCTCAGCGTGGCCGAGGTGACTTCACAGTTTTTTTTACAGCACAAAGAAAACAAACACTCTTCACCAACGTTATCTACAATTAACTGTGTCAACCTTAAAGAGAGAAAGCTCTTTAAAGTTGAAACATACCCACATGCAATAACCACGGCAGTGTACATCATGTCCATTTTTGCTATAAGGAAGTGGCTGGTCTCTGTGGTTCCTTTTATTTTTTTTATCAAATTATGAAATCCTTCCCACAACTTCATGTTGCAATATATCAGACGAAAACAAGTAACTTCATGTAGTAGAGGAGAGGAAACCTCTCTGTGTGTATTTTCAGATAAGTCACACCAAAGGCAACAACAAAAAAAAAATGCAATTCTGCAGTTAAACCCTCGAGGGTTTACACAACAAACTCTATTTGGTTAAGAAAGTGGCAGAGGCTGCACAAACACAGGGCAACTGCTACCTGCAGATCTGGTGGTGACGGCATTAGTGTGTGAAATAAGATGTTTTTATCCAAAGTGATTCATATTTTTACCCCACATTTAAGCAGCACGCCAGGGTTGGTCAGCAGCACATGGACCAGAGGAGCTGGGGACCAAACCTCCAACTCTGTGATTAATGACTCACTCATTAAAACACATATGCTGTGTCCACTGATAGCATTTATTTTGTGTGTAGCCCATCTTTGACTCTGGTCTAGTAAAAAACAAACACACAAACAAAAAAAAACAAAACACTGCTTTCTTTGGAGCTCTGAAACATTCATGTGCAAATCTTCAAATCAATGAATCAGAGAGAGTTCATCCAGTTAAGCATCAGTAAATCCAGTAACTGGCTTATTTAAATAATTCATGTGAACAACCTCGTCAGTCTGTCTGAGCATATTAGATATATTTAAAAATCTAAAACATAAAAGCCCTCTGACTCCTGCTCCATGATCTCCACAAAATTCAATAAGTTATGTGATGTAAACAAAGATTTTAATGAAAGATAAAAGTCCAGTGGAAGCTGCCAGAAAACCTCATGTCCTGTTATGTGTTGGTATTTTTAGTGATATATATCTTCAGAGGCGCAAAACACCAGCATCTGTGATTGAATTCACTCATGGACTCACCCGAGTTGAGGCTTTCCACCCTCAGGGGCAGACCGGACTGGGCAATGGCTATGAGCTTGAGAGCAATGTAGAACTGGCTCCTCCCGAAGTGACCCAGGCGAGTAGCTCCACATAGCTCTGTGATCTAAACCCACACACAAGGACAGGGAGGAACAGTTAACAACATTGTGTTCAACTGGAGCTCTCATATGAACCTTTACTGATAAAGAGACAGACGGGGGGGGGGTCGTCGTCGTCTCTCACACAGTTTAGACTTTCACATTTTCACACATTTAAACGAGACACAAGTCACAAGCAACAGTGAAAACATTGAACATGTCGCCCTGAAGACCAAAGACTTCCACACCATGTAAATTATGCAAACACTCAAAACTCTAAAGGCATTCTGCGGCGCAGTTTATCTGCTTTTATGCCACATACGTCACAAAAATCAACACGAGCAAGAGTCTAATCTACTGGCAGATGTTCACTGGGTCTCACGGGTAATAAGCCTGATTATCACATATTGTGTCGACTTGGTGTGATCATGTGCAAAAATAGTAGCTTGACAGAAAATAGAAAATGTCTGAAATGTGGACACAGAGACAGAGAGAAAACATTTTCTAGTGACAGTGCATAATAGTGGGGTTACATGTTTGATATGTGGGCACTAGAGAAAACAGTGGATGATTCATACGCAGGGAGTTAAACTTCCTAACATTTGGATGACTCCTTAGGTGTGAGTCCGTCAGCACAGTGAGCAACACCGACAACCCAACACAGCTGACTGATCCCTTTATTGCTGACAAAGAACTTATTCTGAGTATGAATGGATACAAAGCACCAGTCACTTTTTTCTCAGCCTGTTACAACACGACATGGGAGCTGTGTGCGTCTCGCAGGCCACAGCAGCAGCATTGGGTGCACAATTTGAAAGTGGAGGATTACAACACTGCCTAATTCTTCCACCACACAGCTCCCCTTGTTGACCTTGAAAAGGATGCTGACTCACAAACTGCAAATATTGGCCTGCTGAGAGACCTGAAATCACAAGAATGGAGCTTGCTGCTGTTTAACTGGCAACTCATAACTCACAGTGAGCAGACTGAGCAGGGAAGGTCTGAGTGGGATTATTCATGGTGAAGCTACAACACGAATATCAGGGATATGACGAGAGACACGTAAAACAGAGGCTCAGCACATTTGTACAAAGTCTGTGTAAGAGACAGACTCTTCTGTCATGCCTTTTTGGGGCAGTCAATGTTAAGTAACAACTTCTATGAATCAAATCTACAAATGGAGGCTGGGTCTGCATTTCCAACATGTCTGTCAGCTCAACCCTGTAACGCACAAAAAAAGCAGATGTTGATGGAGTGGAGAGACAGGAAAGAGTGGGTAGTAATCTGAAGCAAAGAGCTGCTGGGGACATGATTTACTACAGTATGTCGTTATTTAACATAAACCTATGAGGAGAACAGACACAACAGCTTCTGTTAAATGTATAATATGTTCATTTGAGGTACAGTTTTCAAACTAAGCCTCACTGTGTGACTTGGCTGCCTACTCTCTTTGGCTAAAGGCTAACACTAGCCAGAAGAAGGTGTGTCTCTTTTGCTGCGCAGCATTGCTAACCACCGAGGCTAGCGATAGCTTTCCTGGCTGACAGGTCAGCTCTGACAGCCGGGCAAGTTTGCAAAATATCCCCTCACAGCTGTACGTTTCGTGGCCGGCATCACGGTCTATTGATAACACTTTGAAAGCTGGCAGTCGCTACCGCTAGCTTACCTGCAGGACAACTTCGCTGGGTAGCTGGGCCGCCCGGAAAAGGTCAAGAACTCTCCCGTTGGAAGCCACTTTTTTCGTGTTGTCCGTGTCGCAGTAAACGAACAAATCCGAGTAATATTTCTGCTCGACATCACTCAACGTTAGACTTTCCATCGTAGTACTAATCGGACCTGAAAACCAGACTAGTTGGCTGTTGATTAGCCCTTAGCCAATGGCTGGGGCAGGATCCAAAAAATGGGCGAGACTTCAGGATCCCAACTTAGCTAGCGTTAGTGCACTAGCTAGCGTAGAGGTTAGCAGGGATAATAATGTTCACAACGCGCTGGGTCAACTTGTTGTCGTCTGATCCCGCTCCCTGCGAAGGTCCCTAATACTGTCTGCGGACAAAGAGAGCCGATCCCCACTTCACGATTCAAATAGGGGAAGCTTTCATGCAGTTAATCACTTAGTTAACTTGTTGGGCCAGCCAAGCCAAGCAGCCAACAGCTGGCTAGTAGAGCGGCGAGCTAACAGCTACCTTGATTCAAAGTCAGTGGCACTAACGTTATGCTAACTGGCGAGTCGCTCAGTCGGGGACAACTACCGCGTTATTTTCACGCTATATCACTTCTTCTCCCTTGAAACCGCAACGGGACGGCGTTTCTGCGTTTCGCTGGGGACGAATTCCTCTGCGGTGCCGTTAGACGTAAAGTTTCAGGGTCTCTGGGTTCCTTCCTCCACTGATCATAGCCGCCATTCCTACCACCAGCGTCAAGCTACTCAGAGCCAACGAACGACTTCCGGCGCGACTTCTTCAAATTAAAAGACCTATTCACGGTCTCATACACACTAAAAGTAAAGCGTGTTTATGTTTCTCTCTATGGTTTGTGACTGGAACTCAGCCTTTAACGTGACGGACAAGGCCGGGGACACAGCGAAGTGAGGGACCAGGTCGGGGACACAAGGCCCCAATTCCAGATGCTGTGATATAGGACCAGGACCATGGGGCCGGGACAGTGCGGGAACCGGGACCAGGACCACCAGAACCGGCATCGAACCAGTCCCGGAACGCGGGACCGGTACCGGGACCAGAACCTGTATCGAAATCGGCACCGGGGCCGGGACCGGGACCAGAACCGGGACCGGGACCAGAACCGGGATCGAACCAGTCCCGGAACGCGGGACCGGTACCGGGACCAGAACCGGGACCGGGACCAGAACCGGAACCGGTACCAGGACAATACCGGAAACCGGACGTTACTGGAACCGGGAGCAGAACCATGACCGGGACCGGGACCGGGACCGGGACCGGGACCAGAACCGGCATCGAACCAGTCCCGGAACGCGGGACCGGTACCGGGACCAGAACCTGTATCGAAATCGGCACCGGGGCCGGGACCGGGACCAGAACCGGGATCGAACCACTCCCGGAACGCGGGACCGGTACCGGGACCAGAACCGGTACCGGGACCAGAACCTATATCGAAATCGGTACCGGGACCGGGACCGGGACCAGGACCAGAACCGGGATCGGGACCAGGATCGTGAAAGTCAGTGTCGGTACTGACTAAAAGCGAGGGGACATAAACTGACTTCACGATGTGACAATGGGACACTGTGCTGAGCTTCTTGATGCTGCAGATGTTCTATCAGTCTGTGGTGGCACGTGTTTTATTTCCTGCTGCAGTCTGCTGGGGAGGAAGTTTGGGGGAAAAAAGCAGGCAAAAAGGCTGGACAAGCTTGTTAAGAAAGCTGGCTCTGTGATTAGAGTAAAGATGGACTCTCTGGGGGAAGTGGTGGAGAGATACACAATGAGGATGATGGAGGCCATCCTGAACAACACGGATCAACCACTTCATAAGATGGATCAAAGAAGCAGCAGTGGTGGACGGCTCCTATCTCTTCCTTGCAGGACAGACAGCCATATACAGTACAGTCCAAGGCCCTTCCGCCTCTCAGGGCCTGGACCTTGAATGACTTAAACAACGTCAGCTGTAAGTGAGTGAGTGTGAGAGCCAGAAAGGGACAGGACCAGGCCCAGGACATAAACTGACTTGATGATGTGACAATGGGACACTCACACACTTCACATGAACGAGCCTAAGACATATACAGTTTGTTGTATGAACTAATCTATTAATCAGCTGATCATTTAATAATAATGAAACTCCCATGAATAATCTGGGTCAGTGGAGCCCCAGCAGCAATTGTTTTCCCTGAGACCCCCCAGGAGGTTAACCCTGCCAATAACCTCCACATATGAAGTGAGAAGGTTTTAACCGAGATGTTTTAAATAAAACACGAATCATAACAGGAGAATCTTCTGGTAATTGGTAAAGATTATAAAAATAACACTAAGCTTTCATTCTGAAGTGCAACACTTTCAACTTCCGGTCTGATTTCCTGACACTAGTGTCTAGCTTGATGTCGCGCGACGTCACTGGGCTACGGTCCGAATCAGCGCGAGCTTACTTAGCTTGTAGGGACCCGGATGAGTGATTTCAAAATAAAAGATGCGCCAAATCCATGACTTCGATTTCATAGATATTATGAAGATTTTCCTGGAAATAAAAAATAATAAAGACACAAAACTTTGTAGTGTTCAGGTTAGTCTGGAACAATGACCTTTTGTTGTCTTTTGGTGGTCCAGACACTTTAATTTCAATTAGCTAATCTGATTCTTGAACATCTCTTACAGTCTACTAAGGCCTACTATGCTATGGGGTGAAAAGGGAATATGAATATATATTGTTCCCAGATAAACAATTATAATATGCATTGCTGTAACTCTTTCAGTAATCAATTACTGTTTGCAAAAGTGACATCTGCCCTTGAACACAACCCTGAATAATAACCAGTTTTATCAATTTATACGATTATACAATACATTTAAAGAAGTTGACACAAATACAAACAAAACACAGAGTGATGAGAGGAGCCTTCATTAAAGGCTGTGTCAGCCTCTTGGGTCTGACTAGAAAAGGTAAAACCTTTGGGCAGAGGCAGAAAACAAACACAGGACACACATCCTACCTTTTCTTTGCCATATAGGGCCAGTGCCTCTTAAAGTATCCGCGATGAATTCAAGAGCTTTAATGGTGCCTTCAAAGGCTATGGGAAAGTTTGAAACATATCAAAGAACACAAGACAATAAGAACAGAAATGTCATATTTTGACACCTTGCTGCTTCGTCTAAAATGCAACTACTTGATCATAAGTATTTTTTGAAATATTGGTGCATGTGTGGGTTAGAGAGAGTGATAGTTTCAACCTAGCGTCTCACTGGGTGTATGTATCAACATATTTAAGATTTTATTTGTGTGTATGAACTTTTTTCATTGACACAAGCAGCAACGTGAAGATGTACATACGGACACGCGGCATAAGTGAGTTATGTGCCACTTCATGGCGTGATTTCTGAACTCAACATATGAGGGATTTCTATTTCCCAAGCTTACCCTGAACGTAGCATCATTCTCCAGCAGTGGTGCCGACTCACTTGAAACTCGTCCATCACCTCATTCTTGGCGAAATAAATTAGAAGAACCAAGGTAATGTAAATGTCTTCGAGTTATTCTCATATTGAATTTGATTTATTGTGTTTTAGTGTTGTTTTGTTTTTACCACCACACATTAATCGATCTCACTGACTCCCGGGTCCTCCCTCAGCAGATCGTTTGGCTAGAAGCTAACGTTACCGGCGAGCTCGTCTGCTACTAAATAGAAAATCTCCTGTTGTGTCCGAAGTCATGAAAAAACATTACAGAGCTGTAAACATGAATCCGCACAAATTGTTTAATCCCTCTAATTAAAATGTACGAATTACAATAAGTATTTGCGCCTCATTGTGGCTAGCTCTGAGTGCTAATCCTCTATTTCCGCATTAATAGTTCAGCCTATTCGTGTTGTAGCATGTAACGTTCAATTGCAGCACAGTCAATTGTCCTGTTAAATGTAGTATCTGTGTATGATTGTCTATAATCGATGGATGGGAAAGATGAAAGACGCATTTGCATCACCTCCCCAGTCATAATTCCCCATTTCCTTTTCAAGGAGTAAGTCTCAGTTCAAGACTCCATTCAATAATCGATCAAATTTGTGTTTGCTTTATTGATATTTATAAGTATGTCGCCGAGGGATTAAAAATGAAGATTTATTCTCATGTAATATCCTCTTTAGGAGTATTCGGCATACAGTAGATCTCCATGAAGCTCTATTTGACGTAAATCAATGCTCCTACAATCACTAGACATTAAACGTGGCTTCCCTTATGTCGGGTAGGAAAATTGAGTATTCAATGGAAACAAACTCTACTTGTTGGATTAACTGAAGCCGATTTAAGGGATGAGTCATCATGAGTAAGATCCCACAGTTAAGAAAGTATTTACTGCTTGGTTAAAGAAACAAAACATTTAAATAACAAAGAGTCTGACTTGGTGACCCTCCCAGTTTTCACTGCCCCCACCTCATAAATTGTATTGAAACTTTAAAGAAGCCAGAGGACTTTTCAAGCTTAATGTGTTTTCATTAAATTGTTAATCTTTTTGTTTCCCCCCCCTCCAGCTACAATGAACGTCTCTCACGAGGTCAACCTGCTGGTGGAGGAGATTCAGCGTCTCGGCAGCAAAAGTGAGTCCCGGGCTTAAACTTTGTGTTGGACACATTGTTTCTGTGTACACCAAGTACTCGCCATAACAAACAGTCATGTGATGTCGATCAGTTCTTCTTGCTCACCACCACGCTGAATGCTGGACACATCACATTACACAACATTTCACTGGATGCTATTGATCAATTAGTTGTAGAAAGTAATTTAGCAGGTTAATCTAATATGACAGTAACATATAAAGTAATTAATTAACTAATTACATTTCTTTTAACAGATAATTTCCCACAAGCCGAACAACAACAGCTGTTATTTGGTGTCACTACAAACCTACACTACAGACCAATCCCAAATCATTAATTTCAATGATAATCATAAGGATTATGATTAAACGCTGGAGGATTGTCAGGAAATCAACCTTCTTTGTCTTTTTTTGAATTTCCATTTCAGATGCTGACGGTAAAACCACGGTGAAGTTTGGAGTGTTGTTTAACGACGACCGCTGTGCCAATATCTTCGAGGCGCTGGTCGGCACCCTGAAGGCCGCCAAGAAGAAGAAGGTGATCGACTTCCAGGGCGAGTTGCTTCTGCAGGGCGTCCACGACAACGTTGACATCATCCTGCTCCAAGAATGAGGGAGAGATCTGGACCAGGCGGCCTTCAAGTAACCGTGGGGTCTCACTGGATCCTCCCAAATACTGAGCTTCTGTAGTGCACCGGCTTGTCACTGAGCTTGTTTTCAATCATCTTCCTCCATGTTTAAGGCTCAGTATTTGACCTCAAACACAATGACCGAACTGATTTGACCCGACAGTATGTTAACATACGCAGCTGGCATGTCTGCGTACAATCTCTTTTGATTTCACTGTGCCAAATTTTAGGATTTTTTTTAGGGTTTTCATCGGCTGACCGACAGCCCCCATCAGTAGTCACAGGTGACATGGAAGAGTGGCGTTTCTCTGTTTCTCAGGCGCTGCCATTTTATCAACCACGGGTCTGAAATGCCATTTTGATACACTTTTAAGACTATAATCATACAAATCAGGAATGTAACTGTTTCTTTAGCACATTCATTTGGGTAGTTGTTGTTAATTTTTGGGAAAAGAAAGGACAGTACAGTATAAGTATCACAACCAAATGCCTCTCCTGATGGTATCAGTGTGATAATAATGGACTTGCAGGGCAGATGGTGATTAGATTTAGCAACTTTAACAGACTTCTTCTTTAAAGGTCTAATTGGTGCACTCTGGTCTTTACAAATGGTTTGTAATAGACACTTGTTTTAAAGCTGCACTAGCAAATTCTCCCTTTATCAGCCTGAAGCAGCAGTGGGAGTTACAGCTAAGACATTATTGCCCTAAAATCCTGCATTTTATCATGCATTTTTTTAATGTATCAATCTAGTGCTGCTTTAAAACAATGTACGCTGTGTGTCGACCAACAGTATCACCAAATGGGCCGTTCCATTTATTGTTTACATGAGCCATTTATACTACCTCTTGTGGACTTTTTAAAAAAAGACGGTATTAGACCTGTGCTTTTTGGAAACATAACAACAATTCCTTCTCAGAAACTACAGAGACTAGTGCAAGTGCATTTTAACTATGACTTTTGCACCTTTTTGTACTCGTTGCAATGTCCAAGAGTAGTTTTTATTCCATCTTTTTATATGTGGTCAATGATGAATTTTCTCTGCTAAAACAAAATCCAGAACTTGCCTTTTCATAGGAAGTAGTTGATGAGCAAAATGGCGAATGTATTTCTCGTGCAGTTTTTATCGATCTATCGTTATGGGATGATTGGTGCCAAATGCAAAAGATGAATTTGTAGTGATTCTCAGGACCAAACGCAACCAAAATATGTTAAATAACTGTCCTATGGCTTCAAATTAGATGTCTTAGTCATGACACAAGATGTTGTTTTATAGTTTCATTCATGTTTTTGTTGATTCTTTTTAATTTGTGCACTTTTTTTTTTATTTTGTACTGGAGGTCCAATGAAACTGCATATCAGGTGTGACAACTCTGTTTCGTTTCCCACTATCTCAAAACCTCAAAATTCAAAGACAAACATATCTGAAGACCAATTACCATTGCTGATTGTGAATATGGAGGCCCAAAGGGGACAGAATTGAATAAACAAAGCAAACACTATGAAATATTCATATGAATTTATGCAGACAATATATGTAATAAAACAAAGAAATGTGGAATAATCTAATTAAAAATAAACATGTCAGAAATATGAAATCTTATATTATCTTTGTTCTGTCCACAATAGCATTTCATATCATTTTTTTTTCAAATTATATTTCCATTTTTATTGTAAAATGACCATTTCATTTCATAGTGCCATTTTTCATTTAGTGCAGTATTTACCTTTCACTCAAGACCATATAGACAGAACTGCTGAAATTAATAATAAAAATAGCCTCAATAAAGTCAATAAAGTTTCATATTCATGTTGAGCAAACTTGTATTCTATATCTCATCATATATTGGGTCATCTTCATGTCAACATCCACTGTTATTTGCTTCTTACAGTGATAAGAGGCAAGTTATCAAACTTATGGAGCAACACCTGGTCTGCAGGTTTCATGTGTCCCATGTCATTTGCTGTTGTATCAACTGAGCTAGACCTTGTAGATTGAGGAGCTGGTTGCAGCTGGTGGAAGCTTGACTTCATATATCCTTTTCTCAAAAGTATGAGAGACAATTCACTTGATTGTTCTCTTAACAGTGTGTGTTGCATGGATGGACCAATAATGTGGTGAAACCAGGAGAGTGAGCTTGAGCATACTTTAATTATGAATGAAACGGAAACATAGCCTAGAAAATATAATCATAATCATTCTCAGTAAACTGATGGGCGAATTAGATGTCGGTAACAGCTGTGGATAATAATGTAGAGAAGCAAGAGAGAGAGGAAGAAACATGCTGCTTGCATCACATTCATTTTGGGTTTTAAGATGATCCAGCTTAAGTTGCGTTCACTGTGTCTCCCTATTGCGAGTTTCGGCTAAGGTGCAACTCACAAGTCAGCATTAAGCAAGAGGAGAAAGTTTTGATTAGAGCGGTGCCAATACCTCGAGCCATTTCTGTGAACTGATGGGATGCCTGCATGATGTGTTCAAGTGCGTCATTATGGTCTTTTGTATTTGCAATAACACATTCCTGAAAGAACAGACCTGTCTGTTACTGTGGAATACACTCAGAAGAATAAAGTCTCCAGACTTAAAGCCTTTGGCCTACATTGTGTTTTTTTCTAATATACCCTGATCTCAAAACAGGCTTGGGCTGCAGTGTGTCGATTTGTTGGGGACATCAAAAACTGGCAATCTTGGGAAAGACAACAAGCGCATGTTATGCTAATTTAATCAGAAAAGCTGGCACTCAACAGCACTGCAATCACAGTTTGTGTAATTGTTTTTAAGGGTCATCATGGTGTGTTTACTGCAAGAACATTGTGGTGAAATGCAAACAACTTGACATTTCTTGGTGTGGTGGGTGTAAGCTGAACTAGAGAAGTAATTGTAAACCACGTTTAAACAATACTCAATAAGCAGCCTTAAATTGTTTACTTTTTTGTGTTTCTCTTAAATTTAGATATCATAAAATGTATTAGGTACTTTCTGACACATGCAGTAAAAGGCACCAGGTACTTCCCAAGGATTTGAATCGATTAGAATATTGTATTTCGCTAATTTGCAAGTCCAAGCTACATGCAGTCCCTGAGAAAAATCTATCATGTTCATTTACAGTAGGTAGGAGACAGGATGTGAAAGTCAGTCTTGAAATATCACCACCCAGGCTGATAAAATATCTGCTGTCACAAGTGCTAAATAAGACAGTGATACCTCCCCCACAGGTATGTGGCGCTGAGCTTTACTCTCATCAACTTTATATTCCCAGTCTGTTGGTGCGTTGAAGGACTGTGGGAATATCTGACACCACAGATTTCAGTAACCTGAACGACTGCAGGACGGTCCACATGCAAAAACTGAACTTCTGTTGAACAGTTACATTGCCATTAATGAACTAAAAGAAATACTAAAACCTGAAAAAGGAAATGCCTCATTGGTATGTGTGAACCCGTTTTGTGCCTTATTATGATGGTCAGGAAAAAAAAAGTTAATTAAGAGACCAAGGTAATACAACTTGATCAATTGTTAAGAAATAGTGCTGTATTTCACATATATAAATAAAGGTGATTCTAAAAACAAGATTAATGTAACCCTCATAATCAAAATATAAAGGAGTTAGGGTTAGTGAGAAAATGAGAAATACATCCTGTTCATAATAAATAAATACATTTTTTTTCTCCAAAATATATTTATCTTATAATCATATGAAAAGACTTAGCGTGGAAAAGAAAATTGAAACGCTTAATCGATTAGTAGGTGCTGGATCAACTGATGGAAGCGTTCGAAGCGATAAATTCCGTGCTTTCCCACAGCTCCCAAACGCAGCCTAAGTCTTTGACAGCCAATGGCAGGGGGCGGGTCCCGTGACGTCAGAGGGTGGAAGAAAACAGCAGAGCAGGAATCAAAACAAGAGACGGACACGCCTTCGCTCTTAGAGGTTAAAGCAGCTTCTTCGTTTAAACTGCTGCTGTCAGAGCTGCACGAAAACGCGCCGCTCGTCCACGAGGAGACTTCACAACAATACTGAGAGAAAAAAAAAACACTGCACAACAACAACAACAACAACAACAAAAAACAAACACGAGAGCCCGGTGCAGAAATGGAGTCCACAGAAATGTCAGACAGCGTTGACAGCAGCAGCAGCAGCAGCCGCTGATAGAGGTCGAAAATAACACTTGACATCCGAATCGTGTACAATGCCCAACCAGAAGAACAACAAGGGAAAGAAAAGCAAACGCACTAACAGTAGCGGAGATGAGCAGGAAAATGGAGCCTGTGCGGCCGCAACAGGAGGCGCGGCCGCGGCGGCTGCACCCAGAAACGAGCGCTCGAGCGGTAAGAGAGGAAACGGACAAAGATGTAGTGAAGTTTGGTGATGTGATGCTGTCTTCCTGCCGGGGGGAGCTCTGTCCTGTCTGTGCGACTGTGACATACATGCACTGCGACGTTGCTAATGTCTCTACTTCCTCCCCAACCACACTCACACACCTCTGCACTTTTATTTCCTACCTGGAGCAGCGCAGCCAAACTTCGAGCAGAAATGTTGACGTTTTAATTGTTCCTCGATTATCAAGGCTGCACACGGTCGATCACGACGTACGGCCTTGTATGAATGAGTGTCTTTGTGGTTGGTTTTCGGTGTTATTGTAAAGCAGCGACTGTAGTTAGTAGCAAACTGCATTGAAATCTCGCCGTGGTGTGGTTGCTTCACACTGATTTTTTTTTTTTTCCACGAGCAGTGTGGTTTGTTTTGGTGCTAAGACTCTGGGAGCAGAAGGTGAAGAAGTTGAAATATTATTTCAGGAAGTGTTGCTTGTTGTGTCAGATACAAGCCGAATTGTACAGCAGCTATTCCCGCGTCGTAAAACGTCTTTAGAGATCCGTTAACTCTTGTCAACACTCCTTAAAGCTGAGATTCATAAAATTGTCAATTTTGTCAATGGAGTTTGGCGCGTCGAGCTCCTCCTGTTAAAAAATGGTTAATGCCTATAAAAATACTACTCCTTATTGACTATTGTGCAATCGATGAGTCTAAATGACTCCATGCTGCACTGCTTTGTTAATAAACGGAAGATAGGTCTTGTGTTGAGTGTGCAGGCCTCAGCTGTCTTCCTGACGCGCACCTTGTCCACACAGTATTTGGTTGTGGCCTTCCTCCTCGTCCTCCTCCTCCTCCTCCTCATCCTCCTCCTCCTCCACAGTCATACTGACACCTCACCGCTTGTCTGCGCACTCAAGTCCAACTTCATCCCACACAGACTTACAGTAGTCACCCTGATGCAGCCTTCGTGCCCTCTCACTAATGCTGTAAATATGATTTACAGCAGACTGCATTTGTAAAATCACTTTACACCACCTACACCTCTAGATACAGTGCTGCATTTTAGACCTAGGAGTTAAACTGAATCTATTTATTGTACTGTAAGAGCCTGCTGTAAGAGTGCACTCATCTTATTTCACTGTTGAATTCAATGGAAACCCAAATTACATATGTTTCTTCTGCAGTGAACAATTGGTTGCTTGACTGAAAGAAAACTAATGGGCAACTAATTCATTAATTGCTTGTCACTTATCAACCAAAATGCCAAACACTTAATGGTTGCAGCTTGTCAACTTCCTGCTTTTCATTGTCTTGGCACCACAGTAAAGTCAATTATATTTGAATTCTGTTGTTTATTTTGATTGGACTGACCAACAATGAATCAATTACATACAATGAGTAAAGTACGTTCACATTGACTTTCCCCGACAGTAAAATAAGTAAAGTGCATTGTTGAATCAACTCTTACAAAATATCTGCGTTTTCCATTTCTGTGTCCAAACCAGATTCATTTGTGGTGACGTCTGAACACAGTTTAGCACTTTATCAACAAAGTGATGCAACTGAGCTAAAAATGCACCTCTATTGTGCACTGACTTAGACAGATATATATAAAAATCACTGACACTGTGTACCGGAAAAGGAAGGAGGAAACTATTCTCCCCACACACGCCCACGGCGTATTATCATGAGCTGAGACTGTGTGGCCACATTTGCTTGATACACATCCAGACTTGACAATTGGCAGAGCTTGAATAGAGCTGCTCACAGGCTGCGACGGCCCAGTTGGATTGTATTTAAATTGGTGCCAACGAGGCGAACGGACACTGGAATCAGTCTTTTCACATTTTTATCTGGTTTTGTGCCGTTGCCTTGTGATGACGATCATTTTGTTAATGTAATTTATGATTGGAGACGCGCTGCTGTCATGGTGCTCTTGTCCATGTAAATCGGTGCTGAAGGTATTATTCTGCTCTTTAATTAAGCAGTCTAATTACAGAAAATAACATCTTAGGGCTGCAAACAACTATTGCTTTGATTACTGATTAATCTGCACATTATTATTTTCTCAATTAACAGATTAATTGTTTGGTCTGCAAAGTGTCGAAGTGACATATTCATGTGTTATTCTATCAACAGCCCCAAAAATATCACTGAATATTCAGTTTCCAATCATAAAAGATGAAGAACAGCAGCACGTCCGCACATCTGAGAAGCTCTAACTGTCAGATCTTTGGCATTTTTGCTCAAAATATGATAATAATTATAAACAAAAGTCACTTCAGGCAAAATTCAACAACTTTCCTGGTTCCAGCTTCTTTGATATATCTCTGTTTTATATCAGTGTTTACTCTTTGTCTCTGGGTTTCAGGACATTTTCAAACAAAACAAGTATTTTGACCTCGTGATACTGGCCCTGGTTTTACTCAACCAATTGATTTATTGATTGCTTATTCGCAGCACTGAAATATAAACTTGTCAATGGATTAAACAGAAGAAAAGCATCCGCTCTGACTGACTCAGTCACATGTGTTATCAAATATCTGCATGGAAACGATTATCTCACATCTAAAGGAAACTGAGGGACAAAGACTAAACAATTAATTGATTCAATGAGGAAATAAAAGAAGATTCAGATTAATTGATGATCATAATTACATTTTAATGTCTGTTTCATCTCCATGCCCCTCCTCCATCTCCCCTTGTCTTTAACTCTCAGAGGTCCAGTGTGCGACTCCTCTGGGCTGCAGCCTCAGCCGGGCCATCGACCTGGAGAAGGACGACTACCAGCGGGTGCTCTGCAACAACGAGCTCTGTCCTTATGGCAACTGGATGCACCTGCAGTGTTTCTACGAGTGGGAGAGCTCCATCCTCGTCCAGTTCAACTGCATCGGCCGCGCTCGCTCCTGGAACGAGAAGCAATGCCGGCAGAACATGTGGACCAAGAAGGGCTACGACCTGGCCTTCAGGTTCTGCTCCTGCCGCTGCGGCCAGGGACACCTGAAGAAAGACACCGACTGGTACCAGGTGAAGCGCATGCAGGACGAACGCAAGAAGAAGCCACCTGAGAGGAGCTCAGGCAGGACGGGGTCCAGCGGAGGGGCTGGAGGGCCAGGGGATGGGCTTTTTGAGGAGCCGAAGAAAAGTAAGGTGCCTGGAGGAGCAGGAGCAGGAGGAGGAGGAGGAGGGAAACTCTCCCACAGAGCCTCCAGTCAGGAGTTACCTCGTAGACAATCAGTGGACCGACAGAACTCCTCAGAGAGAGCAGCAGCAGCAGGAGCTGCAGCAGCAGCAGGAGCAGCTGCAGGAGGAGGAGGACAGGCTGCAGGAGGAGCCTTTTCTCAGAAATCCCCCTGCGACTCCCCAGGACAATCTCCTCCAACCGGCTTCTCCTTTTCCCCCACTGCTGCTGTGGGACCAGGAGGTGGAGCAGCAGGTCTGAGGGGGTCCCGTCAGCTGGGGGAGTTCCTCAAATCAGCCGTCCACATGGACCCGCAGAGGAAACACCTCCTGGTCGGGGGAGGCCTCGGGAGGGGAGGTGGCTGCTCGCTGGGTGCTGCCTCCGGCGGCGGAGCTGTCGGTTCCCACCTCGACCCTGGGTCAGTCCTCCCCCTGTCTCTGTCCCTCGCCCTCCCGCTCCACCACCGCCTCACCTCCGGCAGCGTGGCTGACGGCACCCACTCTCACCCGGTGCAGTTCCTGAGGAGGCTGGACCTCTCGGAGCTCCTCACCCACATCCCTCGACATAAACTCAACACCTACCACGTCCGCATGGAGGACGATGCTCAGGCCGGACAGGGGGAGGAGCTGCGCAGGTAAAGCCACAGGACAAAGTAGATGATGATGTAAAACTGATTCATTCTTTGTAATGGTTTTAATGCAACTCATAATTTTAGAGTGGATTCTCCAAAAACACACATCAGTGACAAAGAACACACACGCCCTAATGCTAAAGTTAATGATCGCCTGCCTCCCCCAACACAGTGGAGCATTTAGCTGCTAGAAAGTCCTAACACTGAATACTAAATGCAAATTTTGCTTCTTGACTCCTGGATGTATAGATAAGCCGCTGTTTGTAAACCAGTTCAGCACATTATTGCTGCTATTAAAGCCAATAAACAGCATTAAAACCAACCAAACCCAGACCAAAACCATCATATACCTGTCAACTGTAAATCATCTCATCAGTTCACGACTCATCAGATGAAGCTCAGCCTTAAATACACCTCAGCAAGGAGACGTACCGATGGCCTTGTCGTTATGTGTTGTGTTCGTGCAGGTTCATCCTGTCGGCCCTCAGCGCGAGCCAGAGGAACATGGTCAACTGTGCGCTGTGCCACCGGGCGCTGCCTGTGTTCGAACAGTTTCCTCTGGTGGACGGGACTCTGTTCCTCAGCCCCTCTCGTCACGACGAGATCGAGTACGACGTCCCCTGTCACCTCCAAGGTCAGAGCCGCTCTCAAGACCTAAGAGTAGGTCTCGCATAATATGAACAAAACCACATCTTCTCTGTGTTGAAGTCACATATTATTGAAGTAGTACTACTAGTAGTACTACTAATAATAGTAATGATGATAACAATACTACTAAAAATCATCAAAGATGAAGCAATAAAACAATAATAAGAGGATTATAGGGCTGCGATAAGACATCACTGTCCTACATATAAGAAACCATAAACAGAAATCATATACACAGTCATATGTGTGTTTTGCGTTGAGACACTGACAGTTGCGGCCCCCAGAAAATAGATCAACAAAAACAAGCAAACACTGTTGTCAGGCTCTGTGTCCTGCTCAGCGGAAGAGCACAGATAAACCATTAACATGTTATTTTGCTCTTCTCTGATATTCACTTTCATGAGGCGTCTTTGATGTGGCGGCCCGTGAGCTTTGATATGTATTCGCCTTGATGTGCAGCAGTGTGAAAGGTTGATTTATTTAGTGTTTTGTGCTTTGGAGTCGCAATCAATATAAACATTGGAAAGTGGTTGAATTGTGCCAGAGTTAAAAGTTAGGTTTGATGCTGCAGCTGAAAGAAAATGTAACACACCAGCACACCATAATCATGACTGTTGTGGCCGGTTTGTACACCAGCCGACAGAGTACACTGTGGGCTGGTGCAGATTTTATAGCTGATTTCCACGTGTGGTATTTTTTACCCACTGAGAGCCAATTCACAGAAGTTGAAGAGAGCTGAGAAAGTTTTGTTTGCTATTTTCTAGACTGATATTAAGGAACTGAAATCACATGAAAGGACAAATGTGGCATGATGGTAGTCTCATACGTCACTGGGTGGAGTTTTGTTTCCTTTAGAAACTGTTTTATTTAGTTTAATATAAAGTGAGGTGTGACGAGATGCAGCGCAGGACTTGTTTATTTCCTGCCTGATGAACTGACTGTTCTGACCACTTGTTGACTTGTCATTTAACTTCATGGCTGATTGTGTTGCTTTGTTTCTAACAGGCAGGTTAATGCACCTGTACGCCATCTGTGTGGACTGTCTAGAAGGCGTCCACAAGATCGTCTGCATCAAGTGCAAGTCACGCTGGGACGGGAGCTGGCATCAACTGGGCACCATGTACACCTACGACATACTGGCTGCTTCGCCTTGTTGCCAGGTAGAAATGTTATTTATTTTGTGTCACACAGAAGAGCAGTGAGTTTTTTTAGACCAAAAACCTAAAGAGTTGTGGCAGCAGAACAAGCTGTAAACTCTGGTCAGTGAACGTTGCACGATGTGTAAGTACGCAGCAGTTTACACAGCTTCATTAAGTGATGGTATATCAGTTCTGGGTTGACGGCTTGTTCTCCTGCCAGTGGGAGAGCTGCAGGTCCCACAAGGCTTTGACAACCAGCCAGTAGCTGCCAACACTCTTCTTGTTCTCAAAAGTTGTTTGGCTGCTCAGATTTTAGCACTACATGTCTGTTCCCAGTTTAGCTCTTCAGAAAACAGTGATGAAGGATACCAACTGATGGGAGATGGAAGAAAAAAGTCTGAATACGTATATGTGCATATATTGAATTTATAGATAACATTTAAATAAACATATACAGAAATTAACAGTAAATGCTTATCTACATAAGTTGAATAGTAAATAAATATATATTTATACATGCAAGTTTAATAAAACACCTGCCTACCTACATTCAGACTTTTGGACCCGCTGTTTATAATATACATTATATCTTACATACAATGTTACATGTACTGACAGGATCCTGTAAACTGACCTGTGTCCCTCAGGCTCGTCTCAACTGTAAGCACTGTGGGAAGCCAGTGGTGGACGTCCGAGTGGGGATGCAGTATTTCTCCGAGTACAGCAACGTCCAGCAGTGCCCTCACTGCGGCAACCTGGACTATCACTTTGTTAAACCCTTCTCCTCCTACAAAGTACTCGAGGCTTATTGACAAATGTTGTTCATGCATGCTAGTTAAGCTGCTTCTGTTCTCGTTGTTTTGTTTTGTTTTTCTAACACAATCTAGGAGAGATTTTATTTTTTGGGGCCTTAAGATGGTTTGAGTTCCCTCTTTTTTTTGGTTTCTTTTTTACGTATAGGAAAAATATGATTCTAGTTTTAAAGAATAAATGAATAAATAAAAGTTCCAGGACAGTATCTCTGCTGAAAGGCGTCGACAGAGTGTGGAAGTGACACTTGAGTCGAACAAACACATCTATCTGTGACAAGTGAATGTATCTGTATCAGCCAAATTTGCTTTTATTTTTTATTTTTTACCAAAAACGTAAATATGAATCTCGAATAAAGCAGAGAAAGATAAACACTGGTGGTGGCCTGTTGTGTTGTTCACATCTGAAACACGTGGACACAATAACATGGGGCCTGGTTGGTAAGAGTCACTGCTTCTTTCTCCATGTTTTCACATTTAATATCTTGCCTCACATATAAAAACTAATTACTTACATGAAGCTGTAATTTGTAAATTACTTTTTAAGAGAAGTAACTAGTAACTGGAGCCAAATACTAATTTTCTGTAACTTGCCCAGCACTGGTGGTAACTAGACATTTAGGTGATTATTGGCCATAATACATGTATTAGAAACAGATACAGTGTTCAGACATAAGGCACCATTCATTCATATAAAATGAAACAATGCTGTGAACTTTGTGAAAAACCTCCACAGTGGTTTTGCATCACATTTTGACATTCAAGCACAGAGACGTCTTCTTGTTTCAATTTTAATTTCCATCAGATCGCTGCTCTGTCGACACCTCTGCTTTGTCCGTGGCAGCAACAGGTGATGTGCCGCTCTGTGCGGCCTTTGAGCGAGAAGCGGCGGGCCTCGATGCCGCATTGTTGTCCTTTCCCATTTTTGCGAGATCCTTTGCCGAGGGCGCACGGACGATGCACATGGCGGTCCGACCATCACGTATGACTTGTGGAGGGGAAACAAATCCAAACATGACCTCCATTTGTTTTACCATCTGCTCCAAAGTTTTGTCCTGTAGTAATATAGAGAGAAAACAGATGATGACACATCTCTTTCCCCCCCTTGTTTCCTGTCACATCCCTCATGTCCCCTTTAAATCAAACAAAAAACAAAACAAAACTGTGTGCTCTTCCTCACCAGGTTGACTTCAGTGTTGTTGTGTCCTGATCGCAGAGTAATCCTTACATGGTGCTTCTTCTCCAACCAGCTCTCCACTTGTTTCAGCTTGGTGCTGAGGTCATGTGTCGCGATGCCAGTTGAAAAGCTGAGCTCCTTCACCTGCACAGCAGCTGTGGAGAAAGTACAGTCGGCTCCATTTTACATGTCTGTAATGTAATCACAGAGCTCTGATAGAAATGGCTGTTGCTGACAGCTGTAAGTCCTGCCAACAGCTACAGTGATAAGGTTTCACTTGTGGCGGAGATAATCAACAGGTTTTTCCTGGGCAAACCTTCAGAAATATATTTTCCTCTGAAAAACAATAAGAAGGTCCTATTTATTGACAGCTGGACACATTAAAGGAACAAAATCCAGCAATTCAGTTTTATACTTCCTTCAAGTTGTGGGACTGACAGAATGAATAGTCCATCCAAATTAATCAATGATCAATAAACATTTTCACAAACAAAGATTTTGAATACTGATCAACTGATTAATGAAAACATTTGGCAAATAATCAGCAGATCAGATCCTGACTTTCAGTCGTAAGCATGGGCGAAACACCAGAAAAACTGGATCCTGCATTTCCACAATGCACGTCTTCATTTGTTCTCACCTGAGAGCTCTTTTTATTTGTGTCTGTTTTTACATGTTTTTGTTTCACCTTGTAACAAGCTATAAAAATCAAATAATTCTCCTAAATAACTTCTTTAGAGATAGATTCCTGCATCTTTTCAACTCCACAACCACATTTCTGTTACAAATCTAAAGTGCCCTGACACCACATACCTGGTTTTGCTTTCTGTTTCTCCCGCTGTTTCAGATTCTCTTGGTAAATCTGTTTGCCCGTCATGAACTTGTAGACCGGAGGGTCTTTGTGAGCATCGAACAGGACCAATTTCAGACCCTGCTCATCCATCTTTCGGATCACAGACGCTCGATGCATGGTGCCCAGGTCCTCGCCTGTCTCACTTATCAACTGTATCATTCTCTCTGGGATCTTGTGGCCAATGTTGCTGAATGTGGGCACAGCACTGGGGTTTGCTTCTTCTTCTTTGGTGCAGGCGTCTGCTGTGTGTCATTTGCTGCTGTGGAGAATGGAGACCGGCTCCAGGAGACAACAATGATGTTTGATCTGTCTGTGCCATTTAGAAACTTTGATGCAGATGTCCGGCAGCCAGGACTGACGCCGCACGCAGTCCTCGCTGCATGGTTTAGCACCCACCTCATGCAACCTGCAGACATACCTAAAATAATAAGAGAGGGACAGGTGTGATTATGTGAATAAGCATTTATTTCCCAGACTGTTATTAGAGGGTAAAACCTGATATTTCAAAACAATACATGGATGTAAACTTAATCTATACATGATTATCATTATTGATTTAGCAGTTTTAGTTGTCACCTCACTGTACCAGCCTCCATTCAAATATTATCCAGTTAAAGATACTTAAGTTATGTGTCAATGCTCAGACCACACAGGCTACATTTAAAGACATTTCTCAAATAGTCAAGGTCTGCTCTTTAACTCGGGATACATCACACTTAGTTCACTAGTTACACTTAACAGTTTTACCCTTGTATTTCACCATGCTTGCTTTTCCTGTCATTCTCATTATTGCGCGTGCGGTTGGGAGACTCGGTGTACAGGCGACAGTAACCAGAGCACATTCAGCGCCTATAGGCGTAATGAAGTGAAATATCAACCCTAATGTTATGCCGAATTGATTAGAAATCGATTATAATTGATTATATATATTACAGATTGCAATTGGGGCTTCTTAGGGTTTATGGAAACAAGGTCAGTTAAAATTAGATGAACCCCTCGGTGTGATTGTCACTTTGCACAAAATGATCCGGATCAGTCCTTCACGCGCTAACTTGCTCTGCCATTTTCACACACATTGACCCCCCGGGATAGAAACAGAGATGCGGCTACAGGTGGTCAAGCTACAGATAAGCACCAGTCACGTATCAGTAAATAAATCCCCCGAGTTGTGGTGTTTTATTTACTCACTGTAGGTCAACGTCGGTTGCTCATTCTCTCAGCCGCCGCAGGGTGACTGCTGTGTCCACTTCCGCCATGTTCTTCTTCGCTTCCATATTTTTCGCCGTGTGCAGATGCGTGAAAAGCACTGTGCTGCCCTCTAGGGGACAAAGATGGACATTGGTCATTCATATATTAAACGGAACTGCATGATGAAGAGGACTATTTCAATACAAACTGTCACTGAACCAGAACATTTAGTGGTGGAGTCACTTGTTGTTGTGATGTTTGTGGTAAATCACGTATTGTATATGTTACAAGTACTGAAATACTGAACAGCTGGATATGTGCATTCAAAAGTTTAGAGACCTCTAAAGGTTATAGTGCATTTTAGGAGCATTCTGAAAGCTGAATATCCCTAACTTTTTGAGTACTGTGCACTTCACTCCACACCAACAATAGTTTTACACATTTCAACATATGCATTGTTAACATCAGCAATGCATGTTCAGCCCAGAGTTATGCTGAATTGTTTTGCATTGCAGAGTAGCACCAGTATCACCACCTCACAAGTTTGTTTTTTTTCAGGAAGTGTGAATTTGCAACCCCCCCCCCCCCCTTTTTTTTTTTTTTTGTTGTTGTTGTTGCAATGGGCAGTTATGCAAACACATTGCATCAACATAGGCCCTCTGAATGAATTCCTCAGCTCTGCTGTTCAGTGCTGTGGTGACATTCATCTAGAGAGGAGTAAGAACTGAGATACTCGGGTCCTCTCTGGCTGGAGACACTACTCATCAAGACTTTATGTCATCAAATAAACATGACACAAAAGAGCTGGATGACATGGATTTGGGTGGCGGTCTTTCTGTGGACTCCCTCTGTGTCTCTAAACAAGTGCAAAAGATTCGTCCTGGTAAGAACTGTGCAATTTCAAACAGCTACATGTTTATCACATTTGTATTCCTCTCTAATGGATATAGGCATTTTTTTGGTTTATTGTTTTGAGAACGAAAATAGTAAAAATCAGAAACTCTGATCTGAAAAGATTTTGTTCTAAGACTATGGGATTTTTATTTGTTGTCTGATATGATAAGTGTGTTTTTGCTACAGGAAATAATGAATAGGTTTGAAAACCTCTGGAAATGCCTTCGCAAAGACATTGTTTTCGTTGCTGATACCTTCACTAGCTTCATTGATAACACCAGCCAAATTTGGCAGTCAGAGCAAAAGTATAACATAATGTTTCTCCAGAGAAACTCCTTTAACCGTGAGTACAGCATGCTCATTATACACACTCATAACTGGATTTTGTTTTTAATTTTCCTTTACTTTAAATATACCTCAACCTGTGTGTCTGTTTTTATTAAACAGCGGCACTAAAAAAAACTGGCCTCAAATGGAGATAAAGGATGATGCGTACATTCTGTACATTTCTGAAAAGTTTCTTAAGTGGAATCATCAGCGGTACGTCCTGTATGGGGAGAACTGCACACCTCCATTGGAAGAGCAAGGTGATGTCACATGACTGTATATTACATTTTATTTTTTTATTTGAATGTCACAAATTTAAGTTGCATGCTTTACCATATAGCAAAACTAAGGCCGCTCTGTCTTTGTTTTCCAGATGAAGCCACTAACGGTAAGCTCCTATCCTATAATGTTAAATGATCTAAATATAACTGTACCTGCATTTTTGAGTAAGCAAATACTTTTTTTTTTAACCAAACCTAAGGAGGGCAGCTGTTTTTATGTCACCAAGTCTACATTGTGTTTCTTCTTTATTTTGGATGGATGCCACAGTATATTCTGTTTCCATTAACAGGTTCTTGCCAGAAGAGACGCTTGGATAAATCCCAATGTAAAAAAAATCATTATGATGAACACTTCTGCAGCAATCACAGTGAGTCCTCTTTGAATGTGGCGTGTGTGTCAAAAAGTCTTATGAATAAAACAAAAACTTATTAATTAGACTGTCAGAAGTGAAAATGGTGAAGTAGTAGGTGAAAGTAGTCTAGCTCACACTTTTTAACACAAAGACACTTCAACACTAAAAATAAGATCTCCCCTTTTTTTCAGGTCAAATGATCAGGGACAGATTTGTCATCAACATTACAGCAACAGAGGCAAACTGTATCAGCTGTTACACCCCTGTCAAAAAGATTGACACCAACATTGTTCTGAATACAACATTTCAAGATGACGGCAACAAAATTGACCCTGCAAAAGCTAGGTAGGCTGTTTGGAGATGGAAGCACGCTAACAATATATTTGTTAGCTTGATTTCCCTAGTTCAGTAAAGACTGAAAGTCGCTGTCCAAGAAATAGTTAAAGCGTTTACTTATCATGCAGTGACAAATTTAATATATTTTCAGATTCAGTGAGTTAACTAGTGAACTTCAGAGCATCAATCAGGTGTAATTTTTTTTTGGCTGTGACTGCTTTGCCCTGCCTCTGGTCTTTACGCTATAGCTAAGCTAAGCTAAGCTAAGCTAAGCGAAGGTAAGTTAAGCTAGGCGAAGGTAAGCTAAGCTAAGCGAAGGTAAATTAAGCTAGGCGAAGGTAAGTTAAGCTGGCTACACTAAGCTAATCAAGTTCCCTCTCCAGGTCCATACCTTTTCCCCCCAGGTCCATACTTAATAAACAGACAAGAGGGTGGTATTGATCTTCTCATATAATAGAGTTTCTCCATTCACCAGGGGTCGCCTGTGATAACCGCCAAGGCCGCGCCGAGCTAACGCATAATAACTCCACTTAACGATTGCTGACCTTATGCTGCTTAATGTTATATATATATATATATATATATATATATATATATATATATATATATATATATATATATATATGTAAGTATTGTTTTGTGGGGCTTTTTGCCTTTTTAATTGATTGGATAGTTGAGAGAGGCAGGAAATGGGGAGGCAGAGAGAGGGGGGATGAAATGCTTCAAAGATGGCGCAGGAAATGCAGTACGTGAACAATGTTAGTTGTGTTGGAGGTAGAAAAATATTTACAAACAGTGTGACTGCATCCTTAGACAAGAAAGCAAGTATATGCGCTTATCATAATGTTGAACAATTCCTCTAAATGCTGAGATTGAAACTGCAGGTATTAAAAAAATGTGCTGGAGAATACCTCATATCTATGAATATTTTTTCATCTATCAACAGTGTATTAATGGAGGACATGGCGAGGCTTGCGTCCTCCTCCAATGAGAGTACAATTGCAGTGTCTGCAGGAGAAGGAGTCACGGGTGTCTTGCAAAAGACTGAACCTCTCGACCCTGAGGAAGTCTCCTTTGCTTATTCACAGCCAACTGATGACTTACAGGTGTGTCCTTTCCTCTATTACCACCGTCACGCATGTACATGTCAGCAAAATAACTATAATGCTCTTTCCTGCAGATCATACAAGACAAACAACTTCTGCCTGACTATTTAAGATCAATTACAGTGTCAAAAGAAGCTTTTGAAAAAGCTGTAAGTGCAAATATCAGCGAACCATTTGTAGCTGTTTTCCGTTTCTTGAATATGGGTCAGGTAAGAAGATTTCCCTTTAACTTATGGATACATCTCACAGATGTCATTATGTCGATAGTTTGTGCTGAGCCCCCCTTTTTTTTTTTTACAGGATGAGCAGAATAGCAATGTTTTAGGGGATGAAGTTGTAGCAGTTGAAATGGGAAGAACCATCAAAAATCTCACAGACACGATAAACATCAATTTTCTGGAAACTGATTTTGTAAGTTAAAAAAAGAGAAAAGTTTATAATCAATTGTGCATTATCTGTATTATTTGAGTGCAGATTTTTTAGTCCAGCTCTGTTGTTTTGTTGACAGGTAGGAACTCCACATTGCAATTCCTGGGACGGTAAAGGTATGTAAGCCAGAGCTGGACATTGTGTAAGCACGATCACTGGAACATTAAAAGGCAGAAACATCATTAATTCATTTGTCCTCTGCAGCTTTAAGACAAAATGATTATATGTGTTCAATAAAGAAATCTTGTGGGAGGGCTGATACTCATGTCTTTGGTATGTTCCTCACCCGTGAACCCTGCAGTTTCTGCTCTTATCTCTTATCATAGGTAGTCGACCTAATTGGACTGATGAAGGATGTGAAACAGTGACAACTGGAAGAAACATAACGTGCCGGTGCTCACATCTGACGTTCTTTGCTATCTTATTGGTGCAACTTCTTTTGTAATATCTGGACTTTATACTGAGCTCACCCCTTTAATTCCCAGTGCAATACAAATATCAGCTGTCTGAGTTTAAATCTTCTCCTCAATATCAACTTTTCCCCTCTGTATTGATCACAAACTACCCTGATAACCAGTGCAAATGCACTTGACAAAGTGTTGTTTTTTTTCATACTCCTTTGCAGACTCCTCCAGAGGAAATCTCAAGTTCTGATCTGAACACTCTGACCATCATCACCCAAGCTGGCTGTGGCATATCCATGTTCTTTCTCGGCATAGTCCTCTTCATGCACTGTCTTTTAAGGTAACAACATTATATTATCCCCACTGGCCGCCACCAAAGAGCAGCTTCCGTAATGTTAGTTGAGTGGCTGTAGACACCAGACATTCATAATTTCTTTGCAAATTCAGCAGAACTCCTCAGACACCATAACTAGATATTCGTCGTTCCTGCAAAATTAGTGCGACCACATTCGATGACACATTTTCCGTCGCTCTGCACAGATCATTGCTCTGATTGGTTAAGGTCTATCCAGTTGTTTTGCTCTTGTTTTGCTGAGGTCATATGGGGAGATCGAAATATTCAGTGACATGCAGGTCATAACAGAACACAGTGGTTGATGTGATGAATGTCACGTAACATGAAAATATCCACAGTAGGAAAATGAGGATTGAATAGGAGCTTCATTGTATGAGAGGCTATGTTAAAAAACAAAACAAAACTGCTCACCCACTGAATGTCTTATGCAAATAGGTCAACATTACATCGCTTCCTATGAATGGTCACAGGATTTTTTTGATGTCATTACTCTGCCAGCGTTGACAAACATCGTACAAAGGCAGAAAGAAGGGAAGATAATCCTCTGTATGTACAGTACCTGTAGGATTATGTCGTATGTAAATAAATATTACGGATAAAGATCAGAGTTTGATTAGATTTTACAACCAAAGTTGGCATCATTTAGGTGCAGGTTCATTCATTCATTCATTCATTCATTCATTCCCCTTTATTTAGACTCAGAAATATACTGAGGTAGAAACCTTGAATATAATTTAGCCGAGCAAAAAGACATTTTACCGTAAATGCATCTGTGATCCTCAAATAACATATCCAAGTAGATTAGGGATAAAATAAAGAGTGAAGTAAAGGTAATAAAAGATCAAATTAGAAACAAATTAAAAGCCATTTTATAGCAAATCGAGTCAGTTGGAGGTAAAAGAAGATAAAATTAGGGATTCAAGTTGCCCTAATGAAAAAACTGAGGTAAGCTTCAGATCGTTCTGCATGATATTCCAAGTTGGAGGCGCGCGGTATGAAAAACTGGAATTTCCAAGTTCAGTAAAAACAGCTGGCTGAAAGCAGCTCCTCCGAGCGTGTTTGATAAGAGCACCTATGGTGTATGGTCTGTTTCCATTATCATGAAAAAATATTTTTCTATTAGCATTTGTTACTCTGTTGTACCTCTCCTCACAGGAAGGGCAAGGCCACTAAAGCCACAAGGATCCTGATCCACTTGGTGCTGGCTATGTTCTTTCTTAACTTCACTTTCTTGACCAACAACTTTGTCGCAAAAACAAAGAATGATGTGGGCTGCAAGATCATGGCAGCGCTCATGCACTACTTCATGTTGGCCACGTTGACTTTGTTCGCTGTACAGGCCTTCCACATCTGCTTACAGCTGTACAAGGGTGGCAGAATTGACATCCACCATTACATTCTCAAAGTCTCCATCATCAGCTGGGGTAAGTTGTGCGATGCGATACGATAAGAATTACTTTGTCAGGGACAAAAGGGAAATCCATTTGTCTGGCAGATCTTCTTGTCTGACGGTGGACAAGACAAGCAGTCCAGTGTAAGGTCCAACTGGGAAATATTCTGGGAATTTTGAGGCCAATGCTAATAGCAGTATCGGGGAGCAAAAAACTATAAAGTAACTGATTAATTAGCTGATAATACTCATGTTTACTGACATAACGTGTGATCAGATCATTTGGCTGATTAACCGGTTAGGTTGCAGTTCAGTGGGCAGCAGCTTGTTGTTCATTTCCTGTCTCCATTTCCAGTAATACCCAGTATAATTGCGGTTGTCCTGTTCAGCACTGGGAAATATGGTGAACAAGTCATCTACACTGACAGTGTTGAAGACAACGTGGCCATGTGAGTCAGCACATTTTGATGTCCCTGATTTTCATATTCCACAGTCAACAATATCATGTATTGTACTGTATTGACGTATCCAAAGGTGCTGGATAACGGACGTTGATATCCACTACTTCGTCAACATAAGCTACTATGCTCTGGTCTTCCTCTTCACCTTCACTACCTTCATCATCACACTGTCGTGGCTCCATTGCCTCAAGAGATCCAAGAGTGGCTCTGTTCAGGCAAAAAGGAACGGCATTAGTATCATAACCATTATGGGATTGTCCTGCATGCTGGGTATCACGTGGGGTTTTGCCTTCTTTGCCTATGGTGTCCTCCGAATGCCTGCCACCTACATTTTCACAGTCCTCAATTCTTTTCAAGGTATCTACATCTGATATGATCTATAGATTATAACCAATAATCTGTCAGTTTATCTCAAATTAATGTGTTTTACAGGATTAAGCTGCCAATAAGAATTGTTTTGGTTATTATGTGTTATGTTATATGGAATGGACTGCTCATAGCAACAGTCACAGTGAAATATCATCTGACTGTAGATAACAAACCTTTGTTGAGCCTCTCATGTCATATTTGCATTATCTCCAAACGAACCAAATGAATGCATTTGATACTCTGTAACTCCAGGATGTTTATTTGAGCATTACATAAACAAATTTTACTCATTTGAACCAGATCAAAATATAGGGTATTTTCCTCTTCTGTTTTCTGTTGATGGCATTTTACTGCATTGAAATCTAAAAGGCAAACCAAATCAACATATTCAATTTAAAAAAAAGAGAGAATATAGAGATAAACCTGTCCCTGTGTGTGACCATGTGTCTTTATTTGGCAGGTTTCTTCTTGTTCATCTACTACCACTTCACCAGCCACTCAAAGGAGACAGACACTGCTGTGGAGGCCAACACAGAGTCAAGCTCCACCACTCAAAAAACAGGTCTTGATATCTTTGAGAACCCCTACAACAATCCTCCAGCCCAGGAAAAAAAGTGAGATGAGGGCTGATCATGACAAAGAGTTGACGTGTGGTTTGAAAACAGGCCACAAACAAGTGCAAAGAATTAACAGCAGAGTACTAACGTATAATTTTGTAATATAGCACTGCAATGCCATGCTTATTTCCTGACATCCATCCATCCATCTTCTTCCGCTTATCAATAATTATTAGTATCTTGGGAAATTATACTAATTTGACAGTTGTGATGAAAGGCCAAGAACGGGATGAATGTGAGGAATCATTAAGTTTCCTTTCAAGCAAGACACAAGTAATGCTAAACTATGAAGACAGATGAGCAACGTGAGGAAATACGAATCCTTTATTCTTATGTATTCACACTGACATTTAAATACACATTAAGCATTAATATACTACATTTTCTTATGTAGACGCAGGTTTTAAACTCAGAGATAATGGTACATTTTTACAGTAAGAGAACTTCTGCTTCCTTGAGAGCTTTTTCCATTTCAGCAGCCTCCAGACAAAAGTTCTCTCTTTCCTGCATCATGTGCTCTCGTGCTTTGGTCAAGTCTGTCATTGTTGCTTGGATTTCCTGCAAGTGTGTAAAACAAAACAGGAGAAATGAAAAAAAATAAAACATAAATATATAAACAAATAATTTCTAACACTTCGCAGAAATTAACTTTGACTCACCTCTAGCCGAGCACGTTGCTGTGATGCAGTATCACCAAATGTCCTTAATTCATTCAGCAGGTCGGCAGAGACACTCTGAAATAGGGACAAGGAAAGATGTGTTGACTGGAAGGTTTTGTCTATAAGAACCAAAACTCTTTGTGTGTGAAGTACTTTATATTAATAGCTTTCATTTATACATATATATTCCAGGTTTAAGTTTTTTGTGGGGTTTGGACTCAAACGTACTTTTAAGTGTGGTTAAGAATAAATAAGACATGATTGTAAATATATATCACATCACATAAGGTTGAACAAATAAAGTATATGTACCATAGCTTCTTTTCTTTGATCTTCATTTTGCTGTGCAGCTTCTCCGACCCTTTCTCCTAAAACTGAGAATGAAAATGTTTTCATGTTAACCCACCACTAAAATTGTGCTGACAAAAAAAAAACCTTTTGAAACTATGGATACTTATTTACCTGGGTCGATTTTTGCTGCAACTAGGAGAACATGGCAGTCCTTCAGCTGTTTCTGTACCTCTGTATTCTCCTTTTCAAGGTCACTGAACTGCAGCTCCAACTCAGCGACCCTTTGCTGGAGCAGATGAAGGAATTTAGTCAAGCAAATTTTAATAGCAAAGAGTGCAGTAATAGCAATTTAATAACAATAGTGAAAAAAAGAAAAATGTATGCTGTATAACTGAATGTATTTTACCAGAAGCCAAACTAGTTATTATAACAATTACTTCCTATACCTGTGTCTCCGTGAGGTTTTTCTGCAGCTCCTCATTGACAGTCATCAAATGCTGATTTTGCTCCTTGAGCTCTGCCTGTTGACCGTACCTGGTGATGACCCTATGAAAGAGTTCAACATAAAGGTGTAAAAACAAGACTGACGTACATTGCTTGATCTAGATATGCAGCATAATAATGTATGACTTACCCTTTGTGACTTTTAGGAGCAACATTTTTTCTGAAAGACAAAATTGAAAATCTGTTAACTCTGTATCTCTAGTTGTGAAATGAAGACATGGAGTCTGGGACATCAGATGTAGGTTTTTGATGATTTAGGTTGAAGAATACCAGAGAGATTTAAGGTTGTGAAGATCTGATCCTAAGACCAAGTTTCTATGTAGCACCCACACTTAATGTACCTTTTTATTTCTCTTCTTGTCTTTATTGTGTGGCTGTGGCAGCTAAAATTCAGTAATATTTTTGTGTTAAGAGAAAAATAAACCCTATGGATCATGTTTACTAGCCAATAGAGTTGAACCATGCCATATAAGAATATAAAGCACATTAAGTGAGACAGACTGGCATTACATTCTGTATATGTTAGTAACTGTCTATGTCATTTGTACATGTGAGAATATGTTTCTTACCTTTGAACATTTTCTTTTTGAGGTCTGAGGATACCATCAGATTTTTGAGCAGCATTTGCTGTGGCAGATACAGCTGCTGTAAGACCTGTTTTCTTCAGTTCAGCAGGTAACTGCCCACCTGGAAAACAGGTACTTATGTTCAGGCATCTGGCATCAGCTTTGACTTTATTAAAAAAAAAAATAAAAAAAATAATAATCCCACTGCTCACCTCTGGGAATTTTTGATGACATGTTTCTTCTTGTTATGCCAGAGATGACAGACCACCTTTTCTGCAAAATAATGTCTTTAAGTGACTTTAGAGCAGGAGTGGGCTGCTATTCCACAAAGGGCCGGTGTGGCTGCAGGTTTTCTTTCCAACCAAGCAGCAGCACACCAGACTTGACTCATTTAATCAACTGAGCTCAGTCTTCAGACAGTTGATTGGTCAAACTGTTTGCTTTTGTTAGGTTGGAGCAAAAACCTGCAGCCCCACCGGCCCTTTGCGGAATAGCAGCCCACTCCTGCTTTAGAGCTACGTCTAACCTGGACATCTTTACCAAACCACATGTTTAACTATAAGTTAGCTAGTTACGCTCCTTTCTGCTTATATTTACTGTCAAGATTCAGTCATTCGGCCATGGTTTGCTAAGGCCTGTATATTTGCTGTTACACGGTTTATAGAAATAAACATATTTTTGAACGGAGATTAATGCGATTTTCTCATTCAGTAGAGGAATACAAACAGATTGACACGTCCCACTTTAGCTAGAGCTAATACTTTAGCAATTTAGTTTAAACTAAGCCTTCATCATAACCTACATCTGCTTAGATATGCGATATAGTCACGTAACATATCAATCCTTACCTTTATGGATACGTTCAATGTGAGATTTGTCAACAGTCAACACAGAGCCACAGCAATTTTAAAAACGTCCCGCCCTCTGTGGTCAATTCCGGTTTGGTTACGTTATTTCCTGTACAAATAAAGCACATTTACTACACCCGTGTCGTCAAATTAAAGTATATATCACTTCTGAAACGTTATATTTTGCTTTATACACAATATTTTGTCGATTTTATTTTGGTACAGAGGCCGAAATCAACCGAAAAACCTCACAGGACGTCGTCGAGGGGTCGGTCGCAGTGCGCGTGCGCGGGGGCGGCTAAATTCAAAACTGTAGACGTTAGCATCGACGGCTCGTTGACGTTAGCTCCAGTGTGCAGGGTTATACATCGACCCAGCTCAACTAAGCGAAATGTAGAGAGTTTTAAATAGTCGGAAGGTAATAACAAAGCAGTATCGCTTGTAAAACTCGAGGGATTAGTTCGTAACGACTACAAGGTATGGCCTGTTATTTTTCTTGGGTGTTCCGTTGTGTTTTTTGTTCATATTGTGAATAGCGAGCTAATATGTTAGCTAACCTAAACTAAAGCGCTCTTTAAATTGATGTTTTGTTCTTCTTTCTTGTTGTTCTTGCCAGCGGTGGCAGTAATGTTAAGAGGTTTTCTGCTCTCAGTGAGGGCCACTATGAACTCATTAACAATTTTAGGTTGGTATGTTTTGCAGTGGGGTCGCTAGCGTTTGTTGACAAGGGTGAATCTGAAACCATATGCACCTAACGTCTCCACAAAAAGCATATCACTACTGTTAGTAAACGCCCCACGTTTTCCTATTATCATTGTGGCACAATTACTTCATTATCAGAGAATGAATGATAGACACATTTTAATTTCTGCAATAACCAAGCTTTACATTACTTTTAAAGAACAGTGTTTGTCAAGTGACTCAGAGAATAAGATGGCTCTTTAGTATTAATTTGGTGCTCTAGACATGGCTCAGTGTAATATGCCAAGTTTAGGCAAATGTTGCATAGCACTACTGTGCAAAAGTTTAGGCACCAAAAGCACAGTGATTATGCTTGAAAAATTATAAAATGAGTGTAATTGTAAAAATGAGCTTAACCTGTGATTTACTGAACTAAAGTCTTGTTTTCATGCTTTTGAAGTTGAAGATGGAGCCCCAGGAGCCAGCAAAAAATGAGTGAGTCAAAGTTATGTTATAGGAAGAAACCTGTCTACAAACTCTATAAACTATCTATAAACTAAAGGCCATGCTATTCACATGTGACTGGAGTCATTTAACAGGCATGTCCTTGTTTTATGTTATTTTACAGGGAAAGCGGTGGATTCTCGAGGCGGCGCATATCCTCGGTCAGAACTAGAGAGAATTAGGCAAACAACACGTACATTTTTATACTTAATCTATATCATTCTGAATTCTTGTTTTTCTTTTTCTTTTTTTGCCCAGATTTTAAAAGCACCACGGAAATCAGCCAGATTCCCTGACCCAGAGCAACAGGAAAATGTGGTACATGAAATTGTTGGACTTAAGTGTTGTACCCGATAATCATCTTTAAGCGTACATAACCTTTTTCTATATTCTTTACTTTGGTTAAGGTGGAATGTGCCAGACCTGTGGAGAAAAGGAATTCAAGAAGAGTCAGTTTTGCACCTGCCAACGATGTTCTTCTGTTTTCAAAGTGAGACACTAGTTGAACTAAAGTCATTTCATCCTTCATATACAAATACATTGTTATTCGATCCCAATTAATACTTTGAATTTACAGGGATGTGAAAAATGCTTCTCCTGTCCGAAGTCCTTTACAAGAGTTAATGACAGCAAGTATGTCATGTAGTAATATTTACACATGCATCTCTTTTTTTATGTATTTAAACACCTTTGTAATATTTGCCTTGTTATTTTTGTAGCAGGAGCAGCAGCTGCAACCACACAGAACAGGTAAGGTGTTTTGATTCTTTCAAGCTCTATTTGAGAGTAATGTAGATAATAATTTGAATTGGTCTTAACAATATCAATGTCTTATTATACAAGGGTCCAGGTGGCGGTTACTGAAGATGGGACAAAACAGATCATGGGTAAGGCTATTCATTATATTTTTGTTGTTTGTTTTTTACTTAAAATGAATTATTAAATGCTTAGACAACTTGTTACTTGCAATTGCTGAACTCAAATCTCCAAATTTAGGTATGGCGACCCTTTTGAATGCCCCTCTACATTCTTCTCAACAGGATAAGGTATGTTTGAAGTCACTGTGCGTTGTAGCTTTTCTGTTTTATTTGCTATTGTTGTTGAATTTCTTTGTCATATTAACATTTCTTATATTATTATAATGCTTACATCACAGCATTTCCTCGAAAACCTGATATTTAGTGACTGTTGACTGACATAAAGTAACTTAACCTCCCCAGGTCACCTTTGATAGAAGGGAAGACTTTGGGGAAAAAACAGTGATGTTCTCTACAGATGAAGCCTTCATGGACATGACCCACAGTCACACTATAAACATTGCCAATGATGCAGATATTGCAGATATTTCCCTCCATAACTATGATGTTTTTCCCACTGGTGGAGAAAAAACTGTAATGTTCACTGCTGGTGATGCATCCATGGATATGACCTTGAGTCGTTCTTTCAGTGTCACAAATTCACTACCCACTGGCAGAAACATGGACTTAAGTGTCGAGAAGAGAAACATATCCTCATCAGTGCCTAGATTGGATCCAGGATTTGAGGACTTTCTCGCAAGTATCTCTAAACCCAGTGGTCCCTCCTCTTTAACTGCTGCTGAGACAAACAGCTCTCTTGCCCACATTAAAACACAAAAAACTGTTGTGGACAAAGAGAATCAGATTCCACCTTCAGTTTTGGCTACGACGAGGAAGTCATTAAACACATCGCGGAGGACTGGAGAGTCATCTTATGGAAGTGTGCTCTGTCCAGAAGCTGATGTTAGCATGGATATGACTGAAGCTCAAACAGGTCGCATTATTGGATTCACCAGTGAAGATGATCCTTTTCAGTGTCTTCTTCCGCCACAAGGCATGTACACCCAGTCTGATATAAGAGTGTCACAAACCACTGAGATGATGAAGACTAAACATCAACAGAGCAGTGAAACACTGGGATATTCTGAACCCAAAGGTACTGAAGTTTTCAGTAATTAAATATGTGATTAATGAGTTAATTCTTTCAGTCCTACTGTGCATCTTGTTTTGATACTTAGCATTTTCTTCAATGATGGTATAATTACATAATATCTGTTTTAATTTCCATGTTCAGGTGTGGCTCCCTTGAAGAATCCCTCTCTACATGTTTCTCATCCAAAACACAATGTGAGCTTTATTGTTAATTTACTTCAGAAAATGAATCCTTGAACGTAAACATCACCAAGTAGTATATGTAACATTGTTTGCTTAGTGAGTATGTGGTAATAAAGTGCCTTTTCTTCTTCAGGTCAACTCTAATACAAGAGATGAATGCAGAGAGAAAACGATAATGTTCTCTGTGGATGATGACTTCATGGACATGACTCAGAGTCACACTGTTAACATTGCCCATGGTCCATTAGCTCCTCGGCAAATGTCAACTGATGGCTTGGATACTGGATTTAAAGGCTTCCTTTCAAGTCTGTCTAAACCAAATGGCCACACTGTGGCTGAAAAAATGGTGCCACCCACTGCAGGATCATTTAAAGCTGCTATCAATACAAACGGCCCCTCTCCCAGCTTAAAACACCAAGGGCCGATGTGAGTACAGATAAGCAATCTCTTACTACAAGCTGGAGCTCTGGAGAGTCATCTGTTGGAGGTGCAGCCTGTCCCGAAAATGACATGAGCATGGATATGACTGAAACGCAAACAGGTCGCATCATTGGAGTCACTGGCTCAGATAATCCTTTTCAGTTTCTTTTACCCACACAAGACATGTACCCCCACAGTGAAAGTTTGAAGAAAGCAGAGATGACTTCAGGACAGAAGAGCAGTCAAACACTGGGATCATCTAACCGTATAGGTATGGAAACCATTAAGCCTCTGTTTTATTTGAGTTGGAGTAACCAACATGAAATCCAAAAACACAACTTAGAATCTGGTTGTTTAATTCTCTGTATTCATATTAGGTATGGAAACCTCAGTGAACCTATCTTCAAAACCAAAGGTGCAAAGACATCAGGTGGGCTGTCTTACTATTTACTTACTTAAATTAAGTTTTATTTATTTATGGAGAGTGAATCATAATACACCGTACTTGCACTGAATACACACTGTATTGTAAAGTTAAATTCTCATAGCTGTAGCTTTGGCTTGTATCAGTTTATGAGTAAAGCAGGAAAGTGATTGCATTTTGTTATTTCTTTTTAGATTCATTCACTGATTTTTTTTCCCCCTTTACCAACAGGACAAGTTTGATACTGAAGATGACTACAGAGAGAAAACAGTGAGGTTTTCTGCAGATGATGCCTGTATGGATGTGACTCGAAGTCACACCGTCAACATTGCCACCGATGTCAAACTGCAGTTGCCCCCAAATCTGGGCTTTTCACCTTACAAAGAGAAAACAGTGAGATTCAATGCAAACGATGCAGCCATGGACATGACTGAGTGTCTCACTGTAAACATAGACAGTAACTTGGCATCAGATTCAGTTTGCCCTGTGAAGAATCAAGAAAGTGAGAAATTCGGTCCACTTAGAGACAGATCCTCATCAGCGCTCAGTTTAGATCAAGGATTTAATAACGTCCATACAGGTCTCTCAAAACCAAGTGACCTTAGCATTGATCCTGTGATTGCAAGAATGACACCAAAGGCTGCATCATCCTCCAACATTAGAGACTCATTAAACTGCGTCCAAATCTGTCCTGAAGATGACGTAAGCATGGATATGACTGAGGCTCAGACAGGCAAGATTTTAGAAATGTCAGATACAGATTATCTTCATTTGCACCTTCCCTCACAAGACATGAACTACCAACATGGTAACTTGAAGAAAGCAGAGATGACTTCACAACTGCAGAGCACTGAAGTACTTGGATCAACTCATTGTAAAGGTATGGAGACAACAAACCTTAAAGATTGTTTTGACTCAGATCAACCGTTGACAAAAACCTAGAAAATTATAAATGAGCCAGACTTCTGGGACATTGATGAGAGTGAGACCATAAATGTAACATTTGAAGTAAGTTACTGTTTTGAGAATGTGAATTACTATTGATGATGATTTATTTTGATAAAGCAGCTGAAGAGATTGTATTAAATGACACGGTTTCATAGTTGAACTGAAATTTTTTTCATGTCCACATTTAGGTATGGACAACTCACTGAAGACGTCTTCACTGACAAAAATACAAAGACATAAGGTAAATTTTAACATTTTGATAGTTGCTAAAAAGTATTGATTCTTGCAAAGACTGTTTGTTGGTCAAGTCAGTCTAACAGTTTCAAGAGATGATAATATGTCTTCATTATATTTTCATCTTATTCTGCTTCCAAAAATCCATAATTAGTCATAAATCCTAATAGCTGTATTCCCTTTTGTGCTACATTGAAAAGAGTGCACGAGAGCATGTTGCATGTTTTGTCTTTTGTGCACCTGGAGCAGTGAAAAGCATATGAATTTTAATTTTTGTCACTGTCTCCTTCAGGTCAAGTTTGATGCTGAAGACGACTGCAGAGAGAGAACTGTGAGGTTCTCTGCAGAGGATGCAGCTATGGATGTGACACAAAGTCACACAGTCAACATTGCCACTCATTTCGTACCACGGACACACCCAACTTTGGACCCTTTACCTGCATGTGGAGAGAAGACAGTGAGGTTCACTGCAGACAATGCCTGTATGGATGTGACACGAAGTTACACTGTAAACATTGCAAGTCATTTGGGACCACAAGGACATCAAAATATGGACTTTTTACCTACCTGTGGTGAGAAGACAGTGAGATTCTCTGCAAACGATGCAGCTATGGATGTGACACGAAGTCACACTGTAAACATAGCTTCCATCTCTGAGCTGAAATCGCACCAAAATCCTGACCCTCTCCCCAAATGTGGTGAGAAAACAGTGAGGTTCAATGCAAACGATGCAGCTATGGATATGACCCAGAGTCACACTGTAAACATCGCCTCCATCTCTGAGCTGAAATCGCACCAAAATGCTGACCCTCCGCCCCCATGTGGTGAGAGAACAGTGAGGTTCTCTGCAAATGATGCAGCTATGGATGTGACACGGAGTCACACTGTAAACATCGCCTCTGCCTCTGAGCTGAAATCACATCAAAATGCCGACCCTCTGCCTTCATGTGGTGAGAAAACCCTGAGGTTCAATGCAAATGATGCAGCTATGGATGTGACACAGAGTCACACTGTAAACATTGCAAGTAATATGGGACCTGGGTTGGAACAAAATTTGGACTTTTTACCTACTTGTGTTGTGAAGACAGCACCGGTCAGTGCAGGTGACACAGGCAAGGATATGAGACGGAGTCGCACCGTTAACATTGCAAGTCATTTGGGGCCACAGCCACACCAAAATGTGGACTTCATATCTGCTTGTGGTGAGAAAACAGCAAGGTTCAATTCAAATGATGGCGCTATGGATATGACCCAATGTCTCACTGTAAATATTGCCAGCAATTCGGAAGAAGATTCAGTTCTTCCATGCCGTGAGTCAAACATATCGTCCACTCATAGAAATGCAGATTTATCTTTAACTTTGAATAGAGAAGAAAGAAACAGATCCTCGTCAGTACACAACCTTGATCCAGGATGGAAACACTCCCAGTCCAAGATGAGTGACCCATGGACCAATCCTGTGATCACCAAAACAGTTACTCCAGCAGCAACATACCCTACAGAAAGTGTAAATAAGAATGGCTACCTTGACCAGCTCCAAATGCAGAAGCCTGATATGTATACTGAAAAAGCAGCTCCAGCTTTTGTTCCAGACACTGCAGAGACACCCCAATATGAAGCCATGACAGACTGTGCAGAAAACAATGTCAGCATGGATATGACTGAAGCTCAAACAGGCCACATTTTGGAGCAACTCTGCACAGAGGAAGTTGCTCCATGTCATTCTTCAACACAGGATACCTACACTAAGTCTGACCAATTGAAGCAAACAGAGCTAACTTCTCAACTGAGCAGTGAAGCACTGGGTTCATCCAGTCCTAATGGTGTGGAAATCACAAACTATCCAGATTCTTCTGAATCAAATGAAATTGACACCTGGAGACAAGCCGAACCTCAGAAGATGGAAAGTCCTCCCAGTGGTATTTACCAAGATCCTGATCTGTTGCGTTCACGGAAATCCAGACGAATTAGTTTAGCTGATATCCAGTCGAAAGTAAGGCGGTTGAGCCACATGATCAATACAGCTCCAGATACTGTGGCCATAGAAAGCTGTGTAGCTTTGGCTCAGTCGGACAACGACTTAGACAAAAACCCAAAAGAAGAAGCCAAAACCTTGCCTGTAGAGGAGCCTGAACCTGCAGAGGGTTTGGTAAATAGTCAAGATAATACACAAGCTCAGTATCTCACACAAGAAGAGGAAGAAGTAGCCTCTTCTGCTACTACTACTCCTTTCAACTTGAAGACTAAACACCTTATGTCAAGACTCTCAGTGGGAGGTTTTAAACCGAAACTCCCTCAGAGGAGCAAACCTGATGATCCGAAGAAGACGAGTTCTGTGGGAGAGCACACAAAAACGATAACTGTCAACATTACTGATCAGATGAGTAATTTTGACAATGACGTGAGTGACATTTATGATGAGGAGCTTGGAAGTTATGAAGACATGTCTGAAACACTGGACACAAGGAGTCCACAGAGAGTCACAGAAAAAGCGAGTCATTCTCAGGAGTCTGGCATGGATGAGGTTTTAGAGAAAGGCGTTTCTGAAGAAGACCTCATTAGTGCTGTCCATGGAAAAAAGAGACCATTGGCAAGTGATGACAGTAATATGGAGGATGAGAAGAGAATGAAAACATCCACTGAGAAGACCACAGACTTTGGTGAAATGGTAAGTCAAATTAATGGCAGGTCAGTGTTTAAAGTGCACCATATTACATTACATTTTTATGCAGCATGTTCACATTCTGTCTCTCTCTCGCTTTTTTTTCCTGTTTTTTGTGTTGTATGTTTTATTTTGCTAGGAATTACAATCTCATTTGGTGGAGTGTGATGGGAACATGAGCACAGCTCCTAACACGACCACACACACTACTGATTGCTCCAGCAGCAGTCACACAGCCAGTGTCAGGTGTGAAGCTACATTTGAATCAAGTAAGTGCTTATTATGGTCTCATGTGGATGAATATCCTAATTTCTCCTATCCATGTTTTTCTGACATGATCATACTTGTTTTGATACACTTGTTTGTGTAGTTTGAGTTTAAGAAATACATTTCCTTATTTTGCAGCTTTGAAACACAGCTTGTTTGAATCCCAGCTCGAAGACTACGCAAGTGATGTGCAAAAGGTATTTTTCTGGCATGTTTGACAAGTCTGTCACTGAAGGTCTAAGCTCTTAATGCCAGTTATTTAATTCTCTTCAATGTTTTGATTACAGAAATTGGATGATGGCACCATCACAGTGCTGGAGTTCTTTAAACTCTTCAACATAGACTTTGTCATCCATAATCCTCGGCAAAGTGTCCTTCCTGGCAGAGTAGGTTCATCTGTATTCATTTTAGAAAATTCTTTTTATTTAAAAAAACTAAATGTTGTGGCATGACTTTTTATTTTGTGTTTGTAGCTTTTGTCAGACACAGATCGCACTCCGATGGATTTATTAAAAGACAGGCACATCAGCCGCCCTAAACAGATGGTGTACGAGACAAATGTCCAGAACCTCACAGAAAAGGTGGAAGGGTAAGCATCCATCACTTTAATTTACCAGTGTACCGGTAATTACTGAATTAACCTGGGCATGGCATAGGTAGGCTATACCAGTTCAGAAGGTCAGAGTAACATTTAAAGTTATCTTTGGAAACTCAGCTTAAACAACTAGCCTGTTGTATCTACAGGTTGAAGGTGCGAATGCGGGACCTTGACAAACCCCTGAAGATTGTTAATGGACCTTTGTGGGAAGAGATGAGATACTCTTCAGAGAAAGAGGTATTAATAGATGAACCCTCATTTGGAGTACAGTTGCAGTATTTAAAAAAAAATACATGTTATGTGTAATAACAATGAGAATCGTCTTATCTTATTTTGACCCTCATTGTTTGAATCCACAGCTCAAATCTTTTGGTGCGAAACTAAAAGAGAGAAACAATTTCTTCAGAAAGACGAGCAAAGCTCAGTCTCATGAAATGAAGGAGGATCTGTACTCAAATCTTGTGCAGGCTAATCTGGTAAGAGTCATCACAGAGATATTTAATAACAACACCACTGGAGACTGATGTCACTATCGGAGGTCATTTTAATTTTTAATCTTTTTCAGGGGGAGCAGCAGAAGTTGAGAGGAACAATTGAGCAAGCAGATGAAATGATAAAAAGTCTGGATGACTGCATTTCTGAATTAGAAGCAGGTATAACTACTGTGGAGAAAAGACCCGTGGTTCTCCACTTTATGATAATTATTCACCTGTACAGTTTTTCTAAATGTAATGTTGTCTGTTCTTCTCTCCCTGCAGAACTCGCTGCAGTCGAAGAAAATGGCTCTAAAGACAAACCAAGTCTGAAATCACAGCAGGAAGGTAAATTAAGTTGATTGTTTTAATTTTTCGTTTTATTTTATGCAAGCTTGAACCAGCTATTAAGGGTTTTTTCTTACTTTGTTTTTCAACAGAAATGAAGAAAGTCACTGAAGCTTTAGCTGACAGTGAAAGGTGAGTTGAGCGCATTGATAAGGATCTTTTTCACGTGACACTGGTTTCTGAATCTTCTCTTTGTTCCTGCCACAGGCAAATATCTGAATTGGAGAGGAAGCAGAATTTGAATAAACTGAAGAAGGTGAAAGCTGAAACAAGGAACCTTGAGAGCCATGTTACCATACTGCATATGTAGGTTTAAATACAAACATTATGAAACTCTGACTTTCATTACCATTTTCATCCTTGTGTTTTCTGTTATTCTTTTCAATCCCTCCTCCTTAATGAGCCCCTTAGGTTATTTCACTCTTTTCTCTTTTTTTGGCTTTATAATTTGCACATAAATAATTTCACGTTGATACCTGTTCGTTCTTTACCCCAGGTTGAACGAATGGAAGTTTGTAGAGGAGGAGGACAACTGCACAGCCTACACTTTTCTCCACGACACCATGCATCTACAGTTGGTGTATGAAAAATGCAAAGGTGAATGATTTTTAAAAAATCATTATTTAAGAAACTCCCTATTGATTACAAACCAACATATTTGTTTTTTCATGTAATACAATTGTTTTCTCTTTTTTTACTGTTTTTAAAGGAAAAGATGCTGATAATCAGTCTGAGAGGAAAATATGTCACATCAACTTCAATCTCCAAATGGATGGTGAGGAAAAAAAACTAATATGGCATGAGTTGATATGAGTCACCTCTTCCACACCCTAATCATATTTCGTAAATCGTCCAGTCTTTCTTTTGACATTGTAAGTATGGAGGACGTAGCTGTAACCAGTCATTTATGGAAATTACTTTGTTTTCCACCTAGATGAGAGGTCACAGTGCCATGCCCGCCTCGTCCACAAACTGCTCTCTCAGTACATTGAGAGTGAAACATCATGGGTGGAGAAGTATCCAACAAGTAGGCATGTCCCAAAGGTATGCTGAAACACAGGAACAGCATATTCCACTCATTAAATTCAGTCACATTTTAAATTCACAGCCAGGTTTATGAAAGATGTTAATGTTCATCTGTATGTTGCACTTGACACTGAGAATATTTATATTGATTAAAGTTGATATTTTATTTAAATTCAGCCATATTCAGTGTTACTATGCTGTTGCCGTGGTGGAAATAACGCTGAACAGTTAAGTCAGACCGATCTTTCCTCTGACGGCTTTTATCTGTGGTTGTGTGCAGCTGCTCCACGACGTCGGCCTGGTGGTGGGTCGCTGTCGTCTGCTGGGAGAAGAGCTGCGTCTGCTGAAAATGTGGGGAGGTCTGCGGCTCGACATCCTGAACATCAGCTGTGTCGACACTCAGTAAGACTTTTTCCTCTTGAAAGATAACTTACCTGTTAGCAGTATTTAAAAATTAACAGTCAGGATTTGAATCCATGATAATATCAGGCCCATTTTGATTTGAAGCGCCACAATTTCCCTGTTTGAGTCCAAAGATAACCAAATGGCCTCATGTCACACAAAGAAGATTTACATTCAGGCTTAAATTGAGTTACTAATTTTAGTTTTCACAATGATTGTGTAATATCATGTTTTCTTCCTGCAGAGTGCACATTGTCTTCAGCAGTCTCAAGAAACGTTCCAAGTTTGAGGTGGTTTTCTCTGTCAGTCTGATCAACCACCTCTGTGTCCTGCAAGTAGAGAGCTTTAAAAACTTCATTGGAAGCTCTGAGTAAGTATGGCCCAGGTGTGGATAACAAATGTAGGACACTTTATTGGTTAATTTGTAATGTTTATATCCTGAAGGGACACGTGTTGATGATAATAATATTAGAGCTACACCACACTGTTTTTAAGGTCAAGAAAGAACAAAAGGACTCAAAATAACATTTGATATTTTGTTGGATTTGCAGGATCAAACAGATTGAAGAGATCGTGGCGTCATTCAGTCCAACAAAGAACCTCTTGACAAGAGATGTCAAAAAGATTCATGATAATCTGCTGCGTTGAAACCAGGAATACATTCTGTATCAAAAACAAAAGATTTGCAATTCTGTCCGCTGGTTGTTTTTGGTTGCTTGTTTGTTGTAATACAATTGTGCCCAGTAATGATTCACATTTTGCAACATAACATCCAAAAAAGAACAAGATTTATAGTCAGACTGCCCGAGTACACCAAGTGACATCAGGTTTATGTAGTTCTGGTATTTCATGTTGTTTTAGCAATATTATCAAGTTGATAATTGATAAATTGGCTTACTTTACGTGTTACAGAGGCTTTAGGATTTTGGCTTTGTGATAATGACCATTTGGAATATGAAACACAGTTGTCTTACATTCAGACAGAGCAGCTTGTCCTGGGCTGTCACGTCCACATGGTCAACACTTTACTGTGTCTCGTTGTCCTTGCAGGTGCATTTGTCCAAATACACGTATGCATGCAGAAAGCTGTATGTCTCGCACATTATTGTATCTCTGTGCAGAACTGAACATATGTAAATACATTTCACCTTATTTTCTTATTTTCTTTGTTGTAAATCAGCTTTTTTAATCTCTTTCAAATTCTTAAGGAAAACTTTGTATGTCAGTCATTAGAAAACAAGACATGTAAAAAAATTTTGTACTCAGGATCCCATTAAAAATATGTTTACTCCTCTTTTTTTGTCATCTTTTTTATGGATGAGGGAATCCATTTTCTATTTGTGTAACACAACATAAACAATATTTTGTCCATCATTAAAAGATAGAAATCCTGTGTTGAGAACTTGGCTGTACTTTTATTTTTGAGCAACTGAGGCATCCAGTCAGTAACAGACCTTCAGCCTCTCCCTCTGCCGGACACCGGAGTCCCCACTGAGGAGAGACGCAAGCCGCTCCGGTGCAATACCTGTCCGCGTGCAGGTGCTCCCGGCCAGGTGTTTCGTAACCCAATCCCAATCACAAAAGCAATCACTCCGCGGAGACTTTGGGATTTCGCCCAGTCCCTGTTAAATGTGGTAATGTCAGTCTTATGTGTCGCAACGGGGGCAGGACGAGGACGAAGCCGCTAAAACATGAATATTTCTGGGCGTGGCTTTTAAATGACGATTGTTTACAACGAAATCGACAATATACGCATCTTTTGTAAATGACACGTGACACCTGGGCGTACGCTGATTGTTTTTTTTTTACACCAGGATCTACACCAGATACTTAATAAGGACTTCCTCACCTGTGATCATCAGGTAGGTAGGTAGGTAGGTAGGTCACCCCCACCACCCTGTAGGTGTGTTTGTATTGATGGGCGGGGCCATGACAACTCTGCCTGCCGGGGATCAATCAAAACACCTGGGGAGAGCTTGGTTATGAGTCGAGAAGGACACGGTGTGAACGTGTTACCTGAAAATGAGGATACCACTGACGACGTGTTTATTGCTAACACTCGGACTAACACATCCAGTTCACATGTCGGTAAGTCAGTTAAATGCCGGATAAACTCGTATATAGGCACCTATAGCCTTCATATATACGTGTAGTGCTTGCGTCAGGCCCGGTGCTGCACCTTCTTCATTTCCTGAAGTGAGCCGAGGTTTATTTTTGAATCACCGAAGGAAGCGAGTTTCGATCAATATGTGAACTTATCGATTATTGAGACCTGAATTCTATTTATAATTTGAAACTTTATTAAGTTTTAGTTTCAGTCACCTTAAAATAATGTAGCTGGAGTTGTCAAGTTTGCTCATTGCTTGTTCATGACTATTTTATTTCTTTGATAAACTCATTAGAGACTTATCAGTGGCTGTAACAGTGATGATCCAAGCAGCCTAAAAAACAACACTGTTCACTGAGACTTGAAGTTATCACAGACGGTCAGAGCAGACAGCACACTTCCTATATTTTGTGGATTGTGCACCTTGTACTCCTTCTCCTTTTGGGCTTTTTGGTGGAGATAATACTGGGGCATAAACCTGTTTGAAGAAGGGGTTTCTTGCATTATTGCGTAGGGGAAGTGTATAAATGAAAGAACTCATAACAAGTAAAAGTTTGTAGTTGTTTCCCAAAAAAAAGCACATTTCCTTATGCAGACCTGGTCCTATTGTTTCCCATCGTATATCATTTAATCAGGTTCATTCTTTTATTATCACTGATGCAGAGACATCTGTGCAGTAAATGTGCTTTTCTGCACGGTCGAGTTAGAGACTGTTCAAAGACTGTTCCTCACAAAACAGTGAGTGGATAAAAAACTACAATATGAGATATACTTAATATTGTGTATCACAGATTCATTGCATTCAAAATCTTGTGATTAAAGTCCATGAGTATGAAGTATTTTACAGTAGAAGTACAGATTTCTTTCAGACCATTAGTTTAGCTTCTCGGAGCTCAAGGTGACATCTTCACACATAATTTGCTTGATAGAAAATCAAAATAGCTGAAAATTGATTTTCTGTTAATATACATTAATGGATAAATTAACCATCATTGATGAGGTCTTGAAGTGACTTTGCCCGTCTGTCAACATCTTGTTGCTGCACCTGTTCAATAACAACTTAGTAATGATGTGGCTGGTTATCGCCAATTATCACTCATCCATTATTGCTGCCTTATAACGTGTCTAATGGTAGTTGGTAAACATCGTTAATGTGCACATTTACACCTGGGAAGCACATGGTAAGATCCAGGAAGTAGGTCACCTGAGGGCAAATATGATACACAAATGATTCCTCCCTGGCACTTGACGTGCTTCTTGCTTTGCAAAACTTTTAATCTGAGTTACATTTTACCCATGACATCCTTTTATTGGTGATAAAAGTGTGATCACTCGCGTCATTATGGGTTGGTCAGCCACAGTGTGCTTTTAGATATTGTGTTGATTCAATGGGACTTTGTATCTAGGACATGATTCATTTCTTCTATTGCCCTAACAAGGAATGTACCTTCATAACCTTTTGTTTACATAACAACAGTGAAGGAGTGAAGTTACTCTGAATTTTGAATATCCTCATTTTTTTTCTCCATGAAATCAGATTTCTGCTGCTCCTGAAGAGGGATTAGTGTTCGACCTGGATGATTCTGGTTCTGAATCTGGATCTGGTTCAGGGCACTGGTCAGACCTTGGTAATGCTTGTTACCCCGTTCAATGACAATAGTAATATTGATTTACAGAGCATAACAATCACATGATCAGTTCAGAATATATTGTTTATCTCACCAGGTGAAACTGCAAACAATGTGGAATCCACCAACATCAACAGCAGGATGTTTGACTCTGCGCTCTGGCCTAAAAAGGACTCAGAAGAAGGATATGTCATTTTGGAAAATGGCAAGAGCTACTTGTCAAGCGAGGGAGTGGTTGCAGGTACTTTATTGTTTGTTTTATTTTTGTTGGATTTTACAAAGTGATACACTTTGAATTGTAACTGAGCAATTTTCCTTCACAGCTATTATTGGGGGATCAGCGTTTGGAGTGATGAGCGCAATAATATTAGCAATAGCCATCTACGTGTGGCACAACAAAGTCATTGAAGGATGCTTTCTGGGCGATACGGAACAAGTCATCTAACTGTCCAGTGCGCTCATTTTAAAAACTCTCGCCATCATTGAAGATGCTGTTTTCCCTCAGTGCTGCTAAAAATGTATTTTTCCTCAGATGACAGAGCTGCATGGGGATGTCAGTTGTTCTTGCATTTAATGCAAATGTCTCTGTTGTTTATTTATAATTTATTTATTGATATGATAGAAGATGAAATTAATTTGATGACAACTTGGTTGTGTATGTTTTACAAAGCTTTGACATTGCTGCAGCTCTGTAGAGGACACTGAGGCCATGTCTCTCAGGATAATGGTCGGTACCATAATTGAAATGTAAATGTAAAAAGAAAAAAAATTGCTTTATTTGACCATTTTTTTTCACAAATTATGAATTTTTTGTAGAATTCAAAGAAAATTAGTCTTAGACGTTAGTTGGACTTCTTCAAATTGTACCTTAAAATGATCAAATACACACTGTAGCATGTACATGGTGATGTATAACAGTGTCACAGTGTAACTGATGAGATTGTTAATGGATAAATTTCATGCAGCTGCTTGAGTTTCAGGTTCATGTTCGTGGTTTGTTGTCACACTGTAAAAAGTTTTATATTACATGTAAAACTTCAGTGTTTGTTGTGGAAAAGACCTGCTGACACGACGAAACTCATTTTAGGTTGTATCATTTACAGTGATTAGGTAATGATGATCAGCTGCTACAGTTTAACACATTATGTTGCCTAGGTACTGTATGCCCTGAAATAATGTTTGCTATTTTTGTATTGTACAATCATTAATAATGATTACAAAAACATTTCAATTCACTTCATTGTTTTTTTATTTTTATGTGCAATATGGAAAGTGTCTTGCTGGTATAGGTAGAAAAAACAGCAGTATTAAATTCTGGTATCTGTTGATGAGCACATTTCCAGCTGTCAGAATCAGTTTTGTGAATATCAAGATAAAATTCACATGGCTCACTGGTGAAATGAACACTAGTCTATGAATTTGTCAAAAAAAATTACCACCGAGATCTGGGAAACTGGGAAATAAAGATCATTTTAGAAAATAAAGTAACAATTTCACTTTGTTGGTTTATTGTCATATTTGTACGGAGGAACAGCCATTAAACTAAGTCCAACTTCGCATCTTTAAATATCTCCATGCGTCCCACTGGTGGAACCTGCTGTCAGTCAAAGCTGAGTCTGGCCCCGCCTCTTCCGCCCTGTCAGAGCGTTTGTTTTTTATCCGCGGTGTCGCGCAGCTCGTCGCGGGGGAAGTGGTGGGCGTTCCTGCGTGTTCGCTAGCTCACTGTTGATACCGCACTGAGAGGCATTTTCGTCGTCCACGACCAGCGACTCTCCCGATGTTTCTCCCTACGCTTGTAGAGGACATGCATCATTTTAAGCCCAGTCGAGACAGACTGTACACCACCAGGTGTTGCGGATGTTGCCATGTCCGAACGGGGACCATCATCCTGGGAACATGGTACATGGTACGTAAAATGGTTGATGAAGCGTTAGCTTGTTAGCGGAAGTCACCACTGCCAGTATCAGTTGGGTTAACTTCGCCAAAGTAGAATGTAAAGAAACTAAATATTAACCAGGTGGTATTAACAGCTTCTGGGGACGTATAAAGATGATAACTACAAACCCCTATATGAGCTAAGTGTCACTTTAGATTATTTTTAGTCAGTCGTTACATGTCGAGTTAACGGTCATAGAGCGTAACATTAGCTTTAGCCTGCTATCGTTTCTGGGTTGAATAAATGCGTCCGGCCACACTCTCAAAACCTTTTATTACGGTTATAAACTCTATAATAGATCATAGCTATATGTTATTTCTCAGCTAGGTGGGGATTAAAAATCATAAAAGATTATTTGATATTTGACGTTTGTAGCAGAGGAGCTAGCCAATCCGGACCGACTGGCTAACGGTTGTCAAATAACAACAGAAGTTTCAGCGCAGAGGTCCGCTGTAACAGTCATTTCTATGAACAGCACGCAGACTTAAATAAATTATTCTCCAAGTCATTTAGGTTACGACGTGACTGCAGGTGTTTTTCATAGTTATCAAATTTAAGCATCTGACTGTTGACTGTCGCGGTCCTAGGCACATTTTGTCCCTGCAGCTCCTGTAAAATCACAGCTGGATTAATCCCCTTCTCGTTTCCCCACATCACGTAACAGATGTTTCAGTTTTTTCTTGTGTTTTCAAATCCTGGTCAGTTTTTTTTTTTTTTTGAGCGCTTGTTTTTTGCCAGATGGGCAAAATGTGAAAAAAAAAAAAAAAAAAAAAAAGTAGCTGTATCCCAGCTTGTTTCCATTGACATTTCAACTTAATATTAGAATAACACCCAGATAAACATGTGAAGTCATCAGATGCTAGTTGTTCCCAAGATTAATATTGCTTAAATCTCCCAATTTTTTTTTTAAAACACTCCTTTTGTTCCTGTGTGTTTGTTATTATTGTTTGAAGTCGTGAGGAGGAACCAGTATCGTAACACTTGTTTTGAACACTAACTTTTAAAAAGGTCTATAAACTTTATTAGGCCGTGGTTAAGATAGTTGCAAAGTACAATCACTGATAGATAAGCCTTCAGTTTAATTGTGGTTCTGACAAGGCTGATTCTCCGTAAGACAAGTCTCTGTGCAGTGGTTTAGATTGTGTGATAGATAAAGCGTTTCTCTCATATACTTTCACTGGAACACAAGTGTGTGATTGGCACACTCAGTTTTACATGTAATTTTATTTTGTCTTTTGATAAATAACCACAGTTGATCTCATCAGCACTGTCTTTCTTCTTTCTGAGAATAAACACAAGTGACTCTTCCATTGTACAATACTTTTCTGCAGTAAAACCCACCCTGCAGGGTCGATCATGCGGTTTTGTACTGTGTCTTATTATATAGGATGTTGAAGGCATCTTAAGTTTCACTTCTCAAAAGTTAGCTTCAAATGTCATCATTTTGCGTCATTAACTATTCCCAGCAGAGCAAACATGTTTCATTTCCTTACTTCCAGTTATCTATTGGCTTCACTTTGTTATTTTAATTTATTTTTCAGTAATAGCCGTTTCTTGTGAAGGCAGAGCGTCCTTTAGTCCTGGAGTGGTTCCCCCTCATGACAGTGTCCCCACACGATGATAAAGCAAATTTAACTAAAAGGGTGATGAATTGTTTACTGGAGTATTTGTTTAAACAAGCTTAAACCTCCCACTTCCTGTCTTCAGGTAGTCAACCTGTTGATGGGCATCCTGCTCACCGTAGCTGTGACCCACCCAGAGAACGTGCCCACCATCGACTTGCAATATGAGGTCATCGACCATTACTTTGCCTCCAACAGGATGTCTGGTAAGCTGTGCAGTCTACATAAGAACTACAAGAAAGGCTTGATCAATGCATTGCAAAAAGACATTTTATTTTGTGAAACAGTTTAGATAATCGATCAATCATTCATTCATGATATTCTTGTTAGGAATACATCTGGATGCAGCTTTGCCCGTGTGAGGATTTGTTGGCTTTCTTTGCACAACTTTATACAACTGTAAACTGAATATCTGGATTTTACTGGGAAAAGCAATACATTAAATAATGCCAGCAAAGACTCGGGGAAAGTGTGAAGATTATAGAGAAAATGATTTCATTAATTATTGGAGAAAATGGCCTGTAGAATAATCAGTAATTAAACTGTCAGTTCTTCTCCTTCTTTAATCAAACACAACTCATTCGGTTATACTCGGCCTTTGAATTCCCCTGTGTCATTGTGGTAATTAATGAATCTGCAAATGATAGTGATGCACTTGATAAATTACTAATTGAAACCACTGAATAGATATATTTCCTGAGTGTATTTTTCAGTACGGCCTACATGTGATTCATCTTCCAAAGGGAGTGCAACAACTCCCTAGTGACTGTTGAACAAAACTACTCACGAGGACAACAGGACACCGCTGTGCTGTTTACATGCCGTCGCAAAATGTTGTCATTGGTGTGGTGCCACTGGTGTCGAATCTTGGTATTTCCTCTTCGTTGTTTTCTGTTTGTATGTGCCGGGGCAGAGCTGGCAGCACAGCGAGCTTTCTTTCTTTGTAGTTGGGTGTTCTTTTGAAGGTTGGCCTTGTGAAGGCTTCTTCATTTTTCTGAAACAGTGACTCAGCGGGATGGGAGGGGAAATAACCGTGGCGGGGTGACCTACCCACAGCAGGCTCATGCCAGCACACAGGGCAGCGGAGGTTGTTCACAGCCTCACAGCAGAGACAATGTTAGCATTCAGACTGGTTAAGATGTCATTACTGCTGACTTCGTTAGCCTGCACTCATTTTATTCCACATTCCTGGTCATGTCTGAAAGTTATTGATTAGTTAATTGAGAAAAGAACAAACAGATTTTTCTAAATCAAGCTCTTCATATTTATCATCAGAGTTTAACCCTGTGTGAATTGTGTTTTCAGTGTCTTAGAGGTGAGTCCTTGTTCCGCTTGAGCTGCTGAGCAAGAGAGAGTTGTGTCTTCACCGCACGGCTGCAGCAGCTTTCTCATAAGCAACAGGCAGAACAATTTGAGGAAGTGAGCAACAGAGTGATGGAGGGGAACGAGGATATGAAAGACAGGCCTTTTAATTATCTCAGACTGAGTTTCATTGCAGCAGTGAAGGAGAGGCTTAATGCTCCCTGTGCTCTGTGGCCTTTAAAGAGTTGACTGGAAGAGGAGCCCCCGAGGCTGTTTGAGTTGCACTGTATGCAAATCACAGCTGCATCAGAGAGCACAGACAAACATCCATTCATCCACACTCGCCATACATTTACATTTCATATTGAAGGCGAAAGCTGCAATGAGATGATCAATGCAATCTGTACCTGTATGTGGTGATTTGATCTGTTGTCACTTTGTCTCATGCAGAGAATGCCTGTGTTGGATTTGCCATCTCTCTGCTGATGCTCACTATCAGCGCCATGATGGTGTACGGAGCCATTACTGTAAGTGTGTACTATAGATGGAGCCTTTTTTCATATAATACTCTCTTTAGACAGCAGGCGCTTCCTTTAAAGGACTGTCACGGTTTCTTATGTAAATCTATAATCCAAAAATATGCTGCATCAAGGAGCATTGCTTTCAAGTTGTGTAATAATAGCACCAGACTAAGTAACAGGAAATGCCGAAGCGCGCACCCTCCTCTTTTTTTAACTACAGTGCATTTTAGCAGACTGTCGTAATGAATCTTGCTGCAGTGGGGGTGCAGCGCTCGATGCTATGTTCTCACTGACTTTCATCTTCACCTCACAGGCCTGCCTGATGGCATCAAGACTTACAGGTTTGGTAGCCTTTTGATGTGGGCCAGCATCATGCAGCAAATGTAGCAGATACCCTGTACAGTATAGCGCGGCGGTGCGGAGCCGCTGTTGTGTAGCTTCCTAGTGAAGTCCCCCTCAAAGTTTGAATCATGGTTATTGCAGCCAAAGATCTGCACGACTGCTTTATAATGTAGATTTTGTGTCAAGGCTGGAATATCCTGAGCTCCTGGTAGAAAATCACCCTGTATCCCCTGTAGAGTTTTTGGTGACGTGATGATGTAAAAGGACCCTCTGTTGATTTTCAACCTTCTCTCTGTATTTGTTTCATTTTAGCCAACATGCACATTTACAGAGTCAGCTCTCCCTCTTCCCGTGGGCAGGCTGTTTCCATTTATCCCAAACCACATCTGAAGGTGCAGTCACTGCCTGAGCAGCAGGAAAAATGTTTTCAACCTAAGAATACTCAACATTTAAGACATTTCTTGCTTCATACTGAGCTCGTCATCAGATGTCAAAGTTAGAATATGTAACTTTTCCACATGATCTGATCTCATCTGTCGGTCGAGTCATATCCCCGTTACACATGTTTTGGCAGATGTGGTTAAAAATGACTTTTTTAAATCCAATTTTAAAACAATACATTTTTAGGTCTGATATTTTTTAACTATCAGTTTTAACCGGTTGAAGGATTTTATTCGACAGACATGAAGGAATCCTCCTGTTGATTGTTTTGATTGTAAGACCCCTAGTGGCAGAAAGTTACTGTGCTCTTGATAAAAACCTGCCCACATGGAAGGATGTTAAATTAAGACGAATGTGGAGAGATGAGGTTGAAAACAAAAAGCAGTGGATTCTTTTTTTCTTAAATCAGGTCTCCCAAGTTGTCCAGTCACTGTTTTCCATGTTTTTTCTGATGTCTGGTCTCTGATTTCTTCAGCACCGTGATGGATGGCTGATCCCGTTCTTCTGCTACCAGCTCTTTGACTTTGCCCTGAGCTGCCTGGTGGCCATCAGCTCCCTCACCTACCTGCCCAGGATCAAGGACTACCTGGACCAGCTGGTCAGTCCCAGCAGCCCACACTGTTAAATAATCAATCAATCTGTTTAGTTGGAGTTAAGTTATATCTGATATTTCTACATATTCACAAATTGTGATCATCTTCAAAAGGAAACTTTTGAAGAGGAAAAAGTAAACGAGTTGCTAACTAGCCTGTTTACCGTGTTAACTTTGCTAACTACGTTGTTTCCTCAGCCTCAGGTCCTCATAGCAATCAGGTTTTTTGCTTATTAATTCAGCAGTAGTCGCTGATGGTGATGTGAGCTGAATTAGTGTAAAGAGTTTTATTGATTATCTGACGTTGTTGTTTTCCTCCTCAGCCGGACTTCCCCTACAAAGACAACCTCCTGTCTCTGGACTCCAGCTGCCTGCTGCTCTTTGTGTTGGTCTTCTTCGCCTTCCTCATCATCCTCAAGGTGAACTGAGTGGTCATTCACGGTTGAGTCTGGTTTATGCAGCGTGTGGGTTTGTTTTATATATGAAAAGGATGTTATCGAATGTTCATACTTAAATGAGAAAACTATTAATGAATTGTCTAGTTCAGTAAAGGGGTCCAGTGTATAGTTGTCATATTCATGTGCATCTGCTGTATGAAACATGTAGAAATGGAAAAACTACAACCTGACTCTAAACATCCAGATGCAATCTGATCTGTGCTCTGCAGGCTTACTTGATCAACTGTGTGTGGAACTGCTACAAGTACATCAACAACAGGAACATGCCAGAGATTGCTGTCTACCCCGCCTTTGAGACCCCTCCCCAGGTAAAGGAGCTACCTGTGATAACCCTCTGACTGACCCCAAGAGCTTTGATGAGCGGTTAGCATGAGGCAAACATATGTAGATGGAGCAGTATGTAATACTTGAGTAAAGCCAGCAGGTGGCATCCTGTCCACATGGTGACAGTCTGGACAGCGGCTTCATTGTGCAGATGAGAGTTCATCAAACTTTACTTTAGTGGGTATTGATAATAACTGTAGTTTGTTAATCTGCAGTGAAGTACAAATGTGTATCAGTGTGTCAACGCCGCTTTATGATCTGTGCGCATCCTACAGAAACATCACTGTTGAATCTTTCATGTTAACATTCACATCTTTTTCTTTCTTTCTTCTCTAGTACATCCTGCCCACCTATGAGATGGCCATGAAGATGCCAGAGAAGGAGCCACCTCCTCCTTACATGCCCGCTTAAGCACCAGCACCGGTTGTTGCCAAGACACGCACACACATGCACACACGCACACACACCCATCATATGCATTCCTACATTCCCTCCCTAAACCTTTCTGAGCCCCATTTACACCCCACCATCCCCTCACCTCCCCTTACCCTCCTTTTCCTCCCTCCCCCCCGCCCGACCCACTGTGTATGTTGAAGGCCACTGAAGACGCGTTGTTCAACCCGACCCGGCCCGCTGTGTTTCTATAGAGTGTCTATAGGGGTGTGAGAGGAGACAGGTGGGAAAGACTGAGGTCTGTGTGAAATAAATAAATGAATGAATGAATGAATGTGATGAGTAAAAAGCAATGGAAGCTACCAGCCCATTTCCTCTCTGGCCTTTTTTATGTCTTAGTAAAAGGGATACATGTGACGATTTAAATTGCTTGAAATGCTCTCATCAATCCAGCACCATCCTATCTATAGATTGATATATGAAGTGTAAAAAAAAAAAAAACTATTATGACAATCCAGTTAATTATAGCTCTTATTGTACAATTGTGTTTTGATTTTTTTCCCTAATGGTTAATATCTAGACTATTCGTTCGCAGTCTTGAATGGAGTCTGTAGCTCTTTTTTGTCTGTTATTTATTTAGCCTTGCTGTGGTTCAGTTCACGCAACCCCCCCCCCTTTCCCCCCCTCCCTCTGACATTTTCATCACTCTCTGCCGCCCTGATGTGTTAGCAAAGCTAGTGATTAGTTTTCCAGCTGAGTCTGACAGAAACAGCAGAGGGCACTGACGGTGGGTCGATGCCTCTTTGTCTCTTTGTCACCTCAAGTCTGCAGCAAACAGCTAGTCTTGTAAACATGAGTAGTTGCATGCTTATCAAACACACCAACCTCCCCCACGTCCCATTACTTTACTGGTTATATGATTTTATCCTAGTGAAAACACGTTTGACTTCAATAAACATTTCAGAACATTTACATCTCCGGTTGACTCTTTTGTTCACGTCAGATCTGCTGAAGTAAATTCAGTCAGGAGATTAACAGTAAACATTTACAGCACACTCAAACTTCGACTTCAGTTACTTCGGTTCATGCAGAAATAAAAATGTTCAGTTTCTTATCATGGCGGTTCAAGGACTTTTCATCCACATTAGCTGGAATAGACCTATTCTGATCATTTTAACTTCTGCTTCGAATAAAACACATTGAAACTTCAACTCTAGTGTCATCGGGAAGTGAGAATGAAAACTATGCAAGTATCGGCCACCATGCACTTTCAATAGAAATTCCTAGTAATTATTTGGGTCATATAAAATGCAGTGTAGGTGGAATTAGCCCTGTCTGATACAAAGCATGGCTGTTAGACCTTTAATTTGAAATTAACATCCCTCCTTGTTTGCACACAGTCCCCTTGTTTCTCCTTCATACAATTCATATATATATATTTTGTTCAGCTATTTTATAATATCCAGAGATTCGTTTTGTTTGTTTGCTGTATGTGTGTGTGTGCGTGTGTGTGTGCGGTATTTAGAAACATTTTGAGACCGTTTCCTGTTTCTGGTGGAGTTGTCACATCTCTGAGTGGTACTAGGGAAACTCGACCTCTGTATTTCTTAAATCTTGGCTTCAACCTCGATCACAATGAGGAAATCGGCTTTCTGTAAAAAAAAAAAATAAGGGGGGGGGGACATCTATCAAGTTATAAATCTCCCCAGACTGTTCTGATTAGGACAGATTATTTAAATCTTTCTGCATAAAGTCCTCCACATACCATTGTTTACCTTGGCATGCAGGTCATGTCCCACCACTGGATTGGGTGGACACTTTGACGTGTTGCACCGAGAGCTCCTCATATGAGGAGGCAGTCAGACCCCTGCTGAGCCGAGCAGCAGGACCCTCAGAGACAGAGAGCAGCAGACACTGGACAGACCACCGGAGGACTCTTGTGTGCAGATACGATGAAGTCTTTCCCCTGGAGCCTCTTCTACTGCGCTTCCCTGCTGCTGTCTGATGTACTGGGCACATACCACCACGGTGCAGGGGACCCTCACCTGATAGCTGCACAAAGCTACGCTCAAACCAGGAATAATGGTCGGCCTCCCACAAGGACCCTGAATCCATCAAGTAAGTTTTACTGAAGCCTCAAAATACTTTGTTTACTCTTCCTGAAGGAAAGTTTCAGCTGGTAGTTTCTAGCACAGCTGGAAGACATTCAGTAAAATGACTAATACAGTGACAAAAGTACAGAGGCAAGTACAGATGCTCGTTAGTTGGTTCAGTATTTCTATTCTACTCATTTCCTCTATTCGACTACAGAGAAGTACTGCACTTTTTACTCCACTCACTTTAATTGATAGTTTTCCTGGTTCTTTTTCCAAGTCAGTCTGTGCAGTAAAGAACATTTCTTTTATAAAGTTTGGACTCAATTCTCAAATAAAAAGTAAAATTAATTTTTTTTGGCTCCCATCTCGATATCTAGATTAGACTCAAAGTCACAAGTCCATTAGAGACATTTCCTCTCAATCCAATAATAGCATCAATCACAGCGGGCTGTTTTTTCTGCAGATCAAGTGCTTGTACTTTGATACTTTAAGTACATTTAGGCGATAATACTTATGCAGGATTTTGGGTGCAAAACTTTCATTGTGTTGCAACTTTAACTTATGTCACAGATTTTTGTTCAGCATCTGTGCTCAAGTAAAGTTCGAAGGTTTAACAGCAAACTAGGAAGCACCATAAAGTAGAAAAATGTCCTCTGACTGTATATTCATTTTACAAAATAATACTGTATATGATACATGCATTGTATGTAGAAGCAGCAATTTGATGCAGTTCTTACTTAGACCTCTTTACGTGCTGTTTTGCGTTTAGAATATTATCCTGTTAAAAAACCTGCAGTGGAGTAAAAAGTTCAGTATTTTCCTTTGTAATGTTAAGTTATGAGGCAGAAATGCTGAAGTAAAGGTGAATATACCTGTACTTGTTTACATTTAAACATAGCAAGAGGAGATATTTTGTCTTTTGATAATCTAACCAACAGTATAACAACAAAATTTTATACTTTTCACAAGCACAACATTGCATGAAATCTAAATTTTTCACTGGGGGTTTCACAACTAGGTGGCTGAATGTACACTCATGCTTTAACTAATCATTTGTCTGTGCTCCTGAGAAAAGCAAACGTCATTGTTGTCTGTTTCACACCAACTTTCTACACAGTTGTCTTACACACAGCTCTCCTGTTTGCCGCCTTTCAACCTACTAATGTTCTCTATCACTTTTCCTTTCTGGTGGCCCTGTAGTTCACAGAAGTGACTACACGTATAGAGGAGGGTATCACTACCACTACCAGCCACCAAGGATCCCTCCACCGGTAGTGTATCGACCTGTTCCTCTATCTCCACCAGTGACTTACCACAGACCCCCAGCCCCCATGCCACCTTATCACCACAGGTTCACAGGGCATGTGGCACCTCAAACGCACCACATATACAAAGGTCTATCTCCACCTCTAGTTTACCATCCACACCACAGGGTCAAAGGCCCGTTTCATCATAAATTTAAGGGTCCTTGTCCCATAAAATCAGACCCCACGGTACCGACACCCCCTGTGGTAGTACCCCTCCCTATCATCCTCCCAACTTCGCCGGCGCCAACACTGCCACCAACCCTCCCTGCAACTACAGTGGCACCGCTGACAACCATCATGCCGGTGTTGGTGACCACAGAGCCACCAGTGGAGACCACCACTCCTGTGACGCTACCGGTCAGTACCCAAAGCGGCTCCATCACCACCATCAGTCCTGTGGAGACAGGTAGAATATTACCAGTCAGGTTTTGCATCCCATGATAAAAAAAAATAATGCTCCTCAATGCTTTTCAGGTCAGATCGTTTGGTTTTGATTCAGAAACTAGCAACAATATACAAATTTTCCTTCTGGCTGAGAGTTAGATGAAATATTTGATGCCACTCTTGTATCCGTCTGTGAAATAAACCTAAAGTCACCATGTAGTTAGCTTAGCTTAACAAAATGGCAGAGCCTAGCTCCATCCAAAGTCAAAGTCAACCTACCAGCTAACATCTGGAAACACTGCCTGTACCTTAGGTGTTCAAGCATCACATAATCTTTGAATATAGAACAGTGAAGTTCGGTCAGATCCAGTTTTCTTGTGTTGAGTACGCTGCCATTCAGGCCACAGTGAAGAGTGAAGTAAAGTGAAGAGACTTCCTGGTTAAATAGAGGTTAAATACCTAGAATAAAGATATACAAGAGTGGTATCAATGCATAAGCTGAGTTCACACTTTAGTGGTATTTTACTTTGAAAATCAGGTCGGATGATGTTAAACCACCTATGTGTAGTTTTGTGTACTGTATGTGTAAGTGGTTGGTCAGGCAGGGCTCCTAACACTGTCTCCATCTCTAGGTGTGATGTCACTTTTTATGTGTGGGCATCAAGCATCCTTTTCATTCAGGGCCATGAGATGAAAGGATCAGATCAACGAGAAGTCTCTGAGGGACTGTTGAAACACTGAAATGATGCGCAGTATGTGTCTTATACAGGCATACTACATCATTTCAGCAGAAACCTTTATCTTCACGCTGTGGTGATGCAAGAACATGCCCTGTGTTGTTGTGCATCCCAAAGTTGTTGTGTCTCTGTCACAGTGAAGGTTCAATCCGATAGTTTACATGTTTCTGTCTGAATGATGAACTGAGTGTTAAATGGACTTAATCCTGCCATGGTTTCGTTGATCACCAGAGACAGACTCTCAGTGCAGGAGCCGCATCCTGGACCTGGTCTTCATCATCGACAGCTCTCGCAGCGTTCGTCCTGGTGAGTTTGAGAAGGTCAAAATCTTCCTGGCCGACATGGTCGACACTCTGGATGTGGGCTCGGAGGCCACCAGAGTGGCCGTGGTCAACTACGCCAGCACTGTGAAGATAGAGTTCCTGCTCAAAGACCACTTCAACAAGCCTGACATGAAGAAAGCCATCACCCGCATCGAGCCCTTGGCCGCGGGTACCATGACCGGCCTCGCCATCAAAACCGCAGTGAACGAGGCCTTCACCGAGCAGTCTGGAGCCCGGCCTCGCTCTAGGAACATCGCCAAGGTGGCCATCATTGTGACAGACGGGAGGCCTCAAGACCAAGTGGAGGAAGTGTCCGCAACGGCCCGGGCCTCAGGCATCGAGATCTACGCTGTTGGGGTGGACCGTGCTGATATGCGCTCCCTGCAGCAGATGGCCAGCATCCCTCTGGAGGACCACGTCTTCTACGTGGAGACATACGGCGTCATTGAGAAGCTCACCTCCAAGTTCAGGGAGACGCTGTGTGGTAGGACAAAGAGGAGCCGGCGAGACCTTTACCCACCATTAACCCTGGTTCTAGTCCCTCAGTAAGGGGCACCTACAGTCTTCAGGGGGTTGTTTCAGTTTGTGGATCATTTACACTGTTATTGGTGAATTATAAACTTTGAAATCAGCATACGCCCTCAACCCCCACATGGACTGCAGATGTCGGCACTAGAACCTGCTTGTAGCTGCAAAGCTAAACCCATGTAAAGTCTTGGGGCCCTGCAAACCCTAAACTTACAGCTTCTTTTTTTTTTTTTAAAGCAAAAAAATATAAATGGTGATCATTAGTAACTTGTTCTGTAATCAAAGCATCATTGTAGATAACTTTACATCTAACTCTTTTTTATTTGAAATATTTAAAGGTACAGTAGAGCCTCATTTTCCAAATCAAAGACCCAGAATGAAATGAATCTAATTTCAATCTTAAAACTTGTCACTAACTGTATAGAGTTTTTTGCTGATATTACTCTGTTCAACGACTTGGACTAATGAGATACTGCTGTAGACTTGTTGTTTTTTTCCATGTTGTTGTCTGATGTTCGTCTTCTTGTCCAGCTCAGTTATAAAATCATGTGTCACTGTAACTGTCATAACTGTTGCACTTCAGGGTTGTGTGATTTGACCTGTGTGACCCTCAGCTCTTCAGATGACCTTGGCTGAGATGCGGTGACATGTGATCAAGTACACACAAACATGAATGTTTATATTGGCAGCATTATGTCCGACAGTAGACTGTTATGCTAGCACATGAAGCTGTGCTCATTCTGCCATCTTGACAGCTCCATCCTAAATCTGGCTCATTCCAGGTCTGGACCCCTGCGCCATGGGACACGGCTGTGAACACATCTGTGTCAACAGCAACGCCTCCTATTACTGCAAGTGCCGGACTGGTTATATCTTGAATGCAGACAAGAAAACCTGTTCCCTGAAACGTAAGAGCACATTGTATGGATTTCTAGCTGCGAGCTAAAAGTGTATGTGTTTTAAGATCACTGTGCATAACATTTTGGATATATGTTGAATAATTATCTAAGAATGTGGATTATTTAACACACACACATGCTATCTGTTACACTGTTGTGATATTTGCTCTCTCTTGGCCCAAGCGGTGAAGGTGGAGGTGGTGGAGGATCCCTGTAAATGTGAAGCCAGGCTGGCTTTCCAAAAGCAGACGCAGGCGGCCATCCAGCAGCTCACAGCCAAGCATATCCTTTGTGTTGTTTCAGATGGAGGACACTTTATTATAAACAGCCCCAGTTACACGTTTCACTGAGCCAACAGCTGCCAGTTATCCCTACACTGCTGGGATTTGTTATTGTAATATGAATTAACAGGGTGTCTTGTGTATTTTTTAAGAGAGAGCATGTCTCATCTTGCTGTAGATGTGCCTGTGAGTGAGTTTCCTTGACTGACCTCACTAGCCGATGTATCTGGGAGAATAGAGCGTCTGGAGAACATGGTGGGCCGAGCTTAAAGCTGGACACAGGGGTGAGTGTTGGCAGCTTTCTTTTTTACTCTGGGGCGAAACCCACCTCACAGTTTGACCTCGTGTTTATTTACTCTCTGCAGCAGCAGCTAACTGGTTTGTTTCCTGTCAGCAGCAGCAGCAGCAGCAGAACCGTGGACTCACTGCAACATCCACATCTGCTTCCTGTCGTCTGCTTCCACCCATCACTTTACTGCACATCCTCCAACCACAGACCAAGTGAAGCTGTGATTCATACACCGGTATCCCTCATGTTACTCACTGTTGCTGCGGACTGTTACTCAACAACACCCACTGTTCGTCCGGAAGTTGTTTTTTTTTGTTTTTTTTTAATCAACATTAAATGCAATGTATTGAAACTGCTGTAAAAGCTACTTATAATGTTTTTCTCAATACTTATATGATCATGGTGTGATGTTAAATAACCAAAGAAAATGAGTTATTACTTTCACTTTTTTCCTCTGTACTGTACTATGACTGTCTTGTGTCCAGTTTGTACAAAGATACATATTGTATATAGTAGTTGTTTGTGAAAATGGATTAAAATTGGATTAAATAGAATAATTACTTTATGCTCTGAGGCAGCCAGAATGCAAAAGGTTATACCTCATCAATATTTTGCATTTTTTTTCTTCATTATATATATATATCCATATATATATATATATATATATATATATATATATATATATATATATATATATATATATATATATATATATATATATATATATGTTGTTGAATCCCATGAGGTGACATATAATATTTGTTAAAATCTATGAATGTAATAAAACACAAATTGGACAATAAAATAATCATACAGAAGTTTGCAGTTCGCTTCTTTTGTCTTTATAATCTGGAGAGTAACACTGATAATATTATATGTAAAATGACACTTTCACCAGGTTTTATAATGACACTATGAGATGAAATGAAAACACCGATCCTGGATTAGATTTACACAAAGAGTCTGTAGAGGCTGAATCCACCAGACTGTGAAATCTACTATATACTGTAGACATACACAAGTGAGAACAAAAAATAGTTTATAAGTGTCAAAAACATGGTTTTATTTCATGAGGATTCGTTCTGCATGATTACAATCAATTTGAATCCATTAACTATTTAATTCATGATCCACTCATTTTGAATCTTTTCTATGTTGAGTTATGATAAGTTTACATCATTAAAGATGAACAAGTAAATTCACATCAGTAAAAAACAACTACAACAACAGATCATTATGATAAATCAGATTTCTGTCTATTCTATGTTTATACAACCTTATCAATCATCCGTCTATAAATCATTAATGACAACTGACATATCACTGAACTCGATGTGTAGATACAGAGGAGACACTGCATCACATGCTCCTGTGAAACTGTAAGTATCTGTGACATGTATGTATTTCTGTGTCAATATAGAAAGATAAACATGACTGTACAGCGCTGACATTTCTCTTTACAATGTGCTATAATTCACTCCAACCTCTCAAAAACTGTCAGACCATTTTGATACATGGGCTCAGGGCAAAATCATTACATAAGCCCCCGACTGTTTGTACTCAGAAACACAAGGCCAAAGACAAACATAAAGCTGGATTAAAGTCTAAAATGAACCCATGGCAGAACTGTGCTGACACTATTTTAATTATTGTGACTTCACCTTTCTTTTTGTGTCCTGTTATCACCATCACTTCTTCTTCTTTTTTTTTTTTTACACCCCTGTTTCCAGTAAAACAACAGACAGGGGTCCTGATGTTTCCTCTGGAATGAGCCGGCTTGTTTGCCTGAAACAGGGCTGACAACAGAGCTCCTCTGTCTGCGACGTCTGTGTGAGGTTGGAGAGTCAACATGCCAACGTTTACCTCTATGTCTGGTTTGGACCCCTCTCCTTCCCTTCCTTTAACCCGACAGCTGTTTTATGTTTGTTTGCTATTTCACTGGGCTTTCATGGCTACCACACACACGCAGGCGGTCAGAGAGGTGAGCCCATCGGTGTTTCAGATGAATGGGATTCACACGCCTTCGAGAAGTGGAAAAGACACGTTAAGTTCAGTGCAGTGTTTCCCTGTTGAAAAGATTTAAGGGAGAGAAGCTGAGGATAAACTTCAACCTTCAACAATATCTCAGAAATATCTGACTTGTTCATTATAATGTATTTCTGTCTGTATACATGCTAACAAATGTCAATACTATGCTGAGAAACAATAACCTCACTGAGATACACTGATGTTCTAGGAAATACACTTATTCTCTTCTTCTGCAGAAAGAAAACAATGATGTTTCCCAAAATGTCAAACTATTCCTTTATTGTGTTGTTTCCAGTTGTCAGCTGTGGTTTTCACCCACTAAAAATACTTTTATCATGGAAAAAATTCGTTTTTTTATATCAATAGATTCAATTTAACACATTTTTAAAAGTTTCCTGCTTCTTCAAATTGAAATACCTGGGTCTGTGGAGGAGGAGGAGGAGGAGGAGGAGGAGGAGGAGGACCCCCCTGAATGAAGGTGTGTGTGATGGATGTCTGTCCTGGTTCTGCCAGACCAAAGTGGACTTTAATACTTTCTGCTAATTCTCTCAGCAAACAGCAACATTTAGAGCGCTAAGAGAAACAGCGGCTTCGAGGACACTGAACATAACAGTCACTGCTTCATGTACATACGTACATGATTCCCCTGCCAACATAAACCTGTGCTATAATTCACTTTTATATTTATCCAGGTTATTTTTATTGACCAACAGGAAGAAGCCTGGCACAGCTTGGCTATGTATTGTATTGTTGACCTATTTCCACAGGCTGTATGTTATTGCCATTTTCTCAGTAGTGTCAAAAGCCAGAGGTCTGTGGCTCCGGGTCAAACTGGTCTCCATTTGATCTGTGTCAACTCGGCCACGCAGTCTGGTGATAAATGGGCCGCAAAAAGGGAAGTGCACGGCTCCTGACTGACCTTTGTTTCCTCAAGGTGACATTCTTCACCAGGACAGTTGACTTCCTCACCTGGGAGATGGTCTGAGAATTTCTCACCAGTTTACTTATGGGATGGCCTACTTGTTGTGTATTTATTTAGTCCATGCTGTCGTGCAACAGGTGTGACAGATGTGTCGGTCTGTTACAGTTCCTTGTTTTTGTTTCAGGGGGAAAACCTCCACCTCTTTTACATTAGCATGATACAAAAATTACATCTAAACATTAATCAGCTACAGACTGGATCTCATGTTAATATTTCAGGCTCGTACAACTTTATTTACCCTGTCTCCTTTACCATCTCTACTGGTAAATTTCACATAAACGTCATCTCATGTACATTCAGTGCCTTGTTTTAATGGGATTTGAGACAAGTCTGCCATCTGCTGTTTGAGGAAATATTTGAAACATCAAAAAATCAAATGTGTGCACCCACTTTGAAATAATCCACTTATTTTGGGCCATTTGGTTTTGGCACACTGGAGCTGAATCTTCCATTAATAGTAAATGTACCCTTTGATCTGAGATGAACATTTATTATTACAAATAATTTCAAAAATACACGTGTGCACAGTGAAACATACATAAATATAACAGTATAAGTTTTATTCATACAATATCAAATAATGAATTGAGATAACAAACAGATAGAAAAATAAAGTCAGTATAAATAGCTAAAGGTCACAGAGGAAAAGAGAGCCCTGGTAAGCCCCGCCCCCTTACGACACAGTAAAACGTGATTGGACGTGCTCTGGGTTACGTCACATCCGTGGCAAAAAAAAGAAAACACGACAAACTAATGTTTGTGTGAGTAACTACGAAGCCTCACAGAAACCTGTCAATGGAGGAAGACAATTCCCAAATGCTTCAACTTGCCAACTCTGAGTTTAATAGGAAGAATTTCCCAGAGGCAGAGGAGCTGTACACACAGTTTATCTCTTCCTGCTTAAAGTCCAGGTACTCGTCTTTTCATGAAGAAAGCGAGTTAGCTAACAGTGAGTTTGCTAACGGTCGCGCGACCGTTGCTTGTTTCTAGCTAACATTTAGCTAACGTTAATTCGTTTTCTCTCTGTCAAACCTGTCATTAAACTACACTGACTCATTGTAATAAAACTGAGCTGAGGCCGTGTCATGTTTTCACAGGGCTTGTGAAGCCGGTGATTTGGCCACTGCTTATAACAACCGAGGGCAGATAAAGTACCTCCGGGTGGACTTTCATGAAGCAATAGAAGATTACAGCTCTGCGATAGAGGCCGACTGTCAGTTTGAAATCCCTTTCTACAACAGAGGACTCATCCACTATAGACTAGGTAAGAACAGACACTTTGTGGCCTGATAACAGGGAACTGCACTAGTATTAGTGAACCACACAGAGTGAAATGAACGACTTTCGCTGAGGCCTTTCATAATATATGTCTAATATATGATGTGTCCAAATCAAACTCGTTATTTTGTCTCAAGAGGAGATAAACTGCAGCCACAGGCAGGTGACAAATTAAAGGCTAAAATGAGAGCATGAGGGGTACTGAACAGTTTAGTCAATGCAATGACTATGAAATGATTTGAGTCACTTGAAATTAGCTGCATTGTCACAACTTCTCAACCTTGTTGACATATTATTCAGTTCCTCCACCAGAAGTGTTTCCCCCTCCATCATAGTTACAGACACTGGCACGTGTATATATTTACCATCTGTAAGTAACCTGAACGTGTATTCAGAATAGAGACACATTCATGAAGGAAAGAAATGGTAAAAGCATTTGACGAACCACCGCTCAAGTGTGTGTAGTAATAGGATTGCAGTGGAGGTAAAAGGAGAAGCTTGTCCTGAGTATGTGAAAGAAGAGCAGTGAACTCTGTTGAACTTTACCAGATAAACTTCTGTAATTATTAATAAAAACAGAATCAGTGTTAAAACCAATAGTCATGTCCTTCCTTTAATGGTTGACCATGAGCACAATGAGGACACTAGATGGAGCTGTAATCCAGACAATTGCCATCCCTTCTGCTCATGCTGCCTAGAGAATGAAACTGCTGGCTCTAAAGCAGCCAGTCTGGCAGTGCATCACATGTCATAAACTTATACACATTTTCTATTTGTTGCATAATCTTACAGGTTTTTTTGACAATGCCAAGAGTGACTTCCAGCAAGCATTAAAGCTCAATCCAGAGTTTGAGGATGCCAAAGTGAGTCTGCAACAAACACTTCTGGACCAGCAGGAGAAGATAAACAGAGGATACTGACACACATCATAACTACAGAGTTCAGATTTTATATTTTTTTTTTTGTTATATGTGTCACACAAACCCTATAAAGCTTTTTGCACAAACAAATGCACAGCTAAAAACCGGATAGCTGCAAAATGCAAAATCATTTGCTGTTTGTTCTCATAAAAGGAAGGAGACATCCCACTGGATCAGGCGCGACGCCAGTATGGATTTTTGATAAGCAGAGCATCGATGATTCCTTTGCTGCAACGACTCAAGACTTTCAGCTGGATAAAAAGTGTAATGATCTCATAAATGAAAGTATATCACTGTATAAGTCTGTGAGTGGACGGTGCAGACTGATCGACCCGGGCGCACCAGGTGAAACGATGAATCTGGGGTTTTACTGTCAGTAATAAAAGTTAGTGCACCATCGTGGAGACACTGGACGGTTCGTTTATGACCATAATCAAGAGTTAATTAATGAAGAGTCTCAACTGAAAAGGAAAAACATGATGTGTGTCTTTCCATAAGTTGATACATGGTTTTAAACAATGGGAAATATAAAAATGTCTTTGCTACTTTACTACAATAAAAACAAAACACTACATGTTTCTGATTCATGCTTGTTTATTTGCACATATGCAGGTTTATAGTGTATCACTCTGATCTTGCCCACAGGGAGTGAGACAGGTGTGGGATCACTGATGAGCCTCACCTGTGCACTGTGATCAGGTGATATAAGAAACACCTGGTGGAGGCCCAGTAAAGCAGTCAGCCACTTGGGAGCTGGTTTGTAAGTGGGGCTTGCTGGGGTTTCAGTGCCAAGCTCTGACAGTGGTTTGATTCCTGTATATGTTTTCTGTTTGGCTGTGAGTGGACTGTAACATGAGGAAACTTGAACACATGTATGTTCATTGTCTTGTGTCTCTCTCTTTTTAATCATGTTCTTCCAGCATTTTTCAAGAGTATCTGATTGATGTCCTTTTGTTTTTAAGTTTCTTATGGAACTTGGTGGCTGCATTGATCATCTCTGGTCAAGCAAGGCCAAATGTGAAGCTCAATTCACAGTCAAGTAAGTTTAATTGATGTTAAACCACTTCATGACAGCTGAAGACAGTTTACACACTTTGCCTGACCACTGTGTTTCTCTAACCAGGCAGTGGTTTAAGGTCAGACTGTGTGGGTAATCTAATGAGGCTGTCGTTGGACAAAGCTCTCGCAGTGGGGAACCAGCTCGAGGTGGAAGCAATCAGTGAGTATAAGCTCCGCTAATTGTGAGCAGATTGCTTCATCACTGAGAGAAGCGATCCCTGACATGTTTGTCTCTCCTCCCCAGATGGCACCCAGCACATTTTGCTAACGCCAAGCCTGGCTGCTCAGTGTGGCTACAGCATGGAGTCTGACCCATGGGGTAACACCAGAATCTACACATCTCTGATGGGCTGCTATGTGGATAACAAAGTATGTTAAGGGCCACATTTTTAAATGATCTTGGCATTGTTATGCAAACAGTAGTCTACAGTTTTGTCTGTGTATGGGGGGGAAAAGTAAAGATTTTTGGGTGCCATTGATGATTTTTTTTTTTTTTTTTTCAATTCATTTGATTGGCCACATTTTCTAAATTCAGTATTCAGAATTGGTCTCTAAAATGTCATAAAATGCTGAAATGATCAATGGAATTTCTAAACCAGATATAAAATATTTAAATATTTAAAAAAAAAAAACAGAGTCAATAAATCCTCAAACTGGAGACGCGTTGTTATTATAAATTTCCAATATTCTAACAATTTATGTATGAAACTTCTCACATGCTATATTTCCTGTAACAATGTGTTAATTTACAGGAAGATACAACATTTAATGTTGGGCTGAGGCTCCAAATGCACAGCCAGAGTCCATCAGATGTGACCAGTCATGACGTGACTCAGACATGCAGCTACACTCGGTGGGCCTCCAGAGAGGTTCTCTGCGACAGGAACTACATGGAAGTGGGTTACTGTGGCACAATTACACAACACCTGTCATCAGCCACTGCAGCTGTGTATAAATCTGGTATTTTCTTTTTTTCTTTTTTATTTTTTTATCATTAGGTGTCAACCCGCATGACTACACCTGATGCTAATGCTAAGGGGCAGACTCAGGATGTTCAAGATAACTCCAAGCTCAACACCATTCCTGAGGTATGTTGCTTACAAAATCCTCACAGTAGCAAAGATGCAGACTTCAGGTGATGAGAAGAATTATGTGTGGTATGTCTGGGTTTCTTTTCTCAGGCATCAGGTGCAACACATGGTGTCTGGAAGATGACCTTTTTCACTCCAGAACCAATAACGATGGTGCTGAGGGAGGCCGAACAAGCCGGCTATGCTACCATGACTACCTCAAGCCGTCTGGTTATGCGAAGCCCGTACAACACGGCAGAAACTTATTCTGAGGATGTAAGCAACCACACAACTTCTCCTGTGTTCATTTATTTTCTGCATCATTATGAATGGCATTGTTGCTGTAACACCACTTCTAGGTGGCTGGAGTCCCCATGGAGGTTTTCAGGGCCAGTGTTTACTACAGGGCACCACATGGTTTGAGTGTTGTGAACTTGGCCGCTGCCTGTCCCACAGGTGAGTCTCACACCAATGTGCAGCAGAGATTTTAAGTCAGTGAAAATACAGTTTATTGATTGGCTGTGTTATTAACAGGCGGTGTCCTCTTCACTGATGATGTCATCTCTTGGCACGTACCTCGCCGTGTGACCCCACTGATTGATAGCAGCTTTAAAATCGTCGAAATGCACATGGGAATCAACGGGCAGAGGCTAGATAAATCTCAGATGGCCACACAGGGGTACATGCTATCTGCAACAGATTTCCACATCGTTATCGAAATCCCAGTGGGCTCACCTGACGGTTACTACAAGGTTGGGAAGTGTGTGTGTGTGTGTGTGTGGTTTACCATGCAGGAGTTCAGGTCACTATTCCATTTGCATGTTTTATTAAAATGCCATGAATAATTGCAGAGCCATGCCCCAGATTACCAGTACCACATCACCTACAGTGTGGAGCCCATGCTTGAGGTGCTGTGGAGGGCAGATAACCAAGATGACACTAGATATAAGGTTTTGTTCCCCATTACCACCCCTCTGATGCCCAAACCTCCCCAGGCCACAGACAGTAAGTCCCTCCTTTTTTTTTTTTTTTTTTTTTTTTTTTTTTTGACTTTGAAAATTAAGCTCTGTGGAAAAAGTGTAGATCTTCCATGTTGTGCTCCACAGATACTGTCCCTGAGGACAAGATGTTCAGCGTTCACTTGGGGGCTTTTCTTCATGACGTGGAGCTCAAGAACATCACCTTTTCCACTGGGGTTCTCACTGTTGAGGAATGCCATGCCAGAGGTTTTATTGTCCAGGAGCATGGCCTCCCTGATGGACTGAAGAGCTTCTCCCTGCAAGTGCCCTTTGATGCTGATGTTGTCCTGAAACATGTATGACATGACACTTGAATAGCAGCATTTCTCTTGTACAGCTCAGTGGTTAAGTCAGCGGTTGTGCTCTTCATTCATGACCTGAACTTTCTTAATCCTGCAGAATCCCGAACCCTTGGTTACAGTCTACTTCCTTCCTTTGGTGTTTGGGTTTTTCATTCTGCCCGAGGAGACTCCTTTTGCCCACTCAGTGGATTTGGAGGCATCTCTGCAGGATGTTGGTGAGACCTTCTTAATCATGTTTGTTTTTTTTCTTCCAGAATTAATTTAAAAACTGAAATTTGCAGCATAGAAACTCTACAGTCAGATGTTTGATCTCTCCCCCTCAGTGCTGCCCACCATCACTGGCACCTGTGACCAGAATGTGTTTTATATCAGTGTGAAATATGGGAGTCAAGGCTCCAATTTCCAAACCATGGTTGGTACTCAGCAGCTCACCCCTGAGCTGGGAGAGGTCTACAACTTCAAAGAAAATGGCACACACTTCCACCTCGTGGTGCCATACCAGGCTAAGGCCATTAGGTTTGAGGTAGGTCATGTACAGGGTTTACACACAGGCTTAAATCCATCTGCACCAGATAACTTCACTCCCTCCTTTTGCAGCTGATTACCTCCGATTCAGTCAGAGCCAGACTTGACATTCTGCTATGGGATCCAGACAACAACTGGCTGCTTGGTGATTTCTATTTGGCCTGCAGTTTCCCCTTGACAACAACTAGTAAGATTATTTTCTTTATTGAAGGCAAATGCCTTTTGTCCTCTCACTATGACAATGGCTTTAAAAAAAAAAAAACTCTGGTGTCTTTGCTTTGCTGTTAAACATCTCCATAGCCTGCTACCCGAATGGAACCATAACCGCTCTGGCTGTAAAGGTGGAATCTGTCCCCAATCTTGAACCGGGTTTGCTGACGCTGAAAGACAAATCATGCAAGCCAGCGTTCAGCGACGATCGATTTGCCTTTTTCTCCTTCAGTGCTGATTCCTGCGGGACCACTAGAACAGTCAGTCACCAAACCCTAATTACACTAATTGGTGCCTTTGGTGAATGTATTAATGCTGCCTCATCTATTCCTTCTTTTTTCTTAGTTCTTTGATCACTACATGCTGTATGAGAATGAGATTGGCTTGCTTTACCACAAAGGCAACAAAGGAGTAGCCTACACATCACCTGTTGATCCTGAATACAGGTAGAGTGAGCAGATTGTTTGTCATGTGACTTGATTCTCGGGTCTTAGGCCTATAAACTTATGTTTTCTCTCGTAGGCAAACGATTTCCTGCTACTATGTTGTCAACGAGACCCAGACAGTTGCATTCAGCTACAAACCAAGGAGCAGTAACCCAGCAGCAGAGATCGGGACGGGACACCTTATTGTACAAATGAGGCTAGCCCAAGGTCAGACCAAAGGGACAGGGTTTGAGTTATTGGCACAAAGTTTGGCATATTGACAACATTAAGACATGACTTGTTCCTCAAATGGGAATCTCCTCCTCCAGATTCATCATATGAACACTTCTATGAAGCAGAAAATTATCCAGTGGTAAAGTACCTGAGAGAGCCTCTGTATTTTGAGGTGGAGCTGATGCATTCGACTGACCCCCGTCTGGAGCTCATCTTGGAGAACTGCTGGGCAACTCTTCATGAGGACAGGACATCACTGCCCAGCTGGGACATCATTGTGGACACGTAATATGCAGCACAACTTGAGTCTGAATTTCAAAGACTGCAATGATGGCACTGATGGCTTTTTTTTTTTCTCTCCATCAGCTGTGAGAACCATGATGATAGCTATGTCACCATCTTTCATCCTGTTGTGGGTGACGCCAGAGATGCTGTTTCATCCCACTTTAAACGCTTCTCTGTGAAGATGTTCACCTTCACTAAAGATGACGAGGTTCTCAAAGATGAGGTAAATGTCCTCAATGTTCAATCCACAGCACAGGAACCAGATGCATGAAGCCGTCCTGCCTAAATCCTTCTGTTTGTTCACAGATCTATGTCCACTGTGATGTGGTGGTTTGTGACAAAACCAGCCAAACCCATGGAGCCTGCAGAGGCCAGTGTCTGCATGGTACAAGCACTAATAACCATAGACATCAAGGGATAAAAGGACTAAAAAGAGGTAAGTGTTCACATGTTATGGACAATCTATTCAATCTAGATCTAAAACCTGTGACTTGTCTCATTTCCAGAGCAAAGAAGTACAGATGTGAGCAACCAGCGACAGCTCTCATCGGGACCTATTCTACTGACCACTTAAGACTTCTAAATAAATGTTTCTTAAAAAACTTTGTTGTTTTTCTTTACCTCTAAGCTTATCATATCATGTCATCTGTCTTGCTGCACAGCCAGTCAGAGTCCTGGTGAATCTGAGGTCTGTGTGACCTTGATTACTGTACCCAGTGTTCCTGTTCCTTTTTTGGATGAGGTGCTGCAGTTTGGATGGATCAACAATAGGTGACATAAGTATACAAATGAATTTGCAGCTCCAAGAGGCTGTATTAGATTCCTTCAGAAGATTAATGTCACTATGCTATGGATTCCCTGTAGTGCATGAAGTTTCACCTCAGAGGTTTTGATTGCTTCTGGAAATTTCTGCCACCAAATCAATGAGCAATGCAACCAAATAAATGTAATGTTCAGATTCTTTCCAAAAGTGATATTCTTCTTGCCCTAATCTTGATTCCTCTGATGTGGAACTGGTTACGCCTAATGGTCTGTAATGGAAATGTTGGTGTGGTCTGCCCTATCAGGAGTGAGAGAGTATGGGGAGTGGTTGAAAAAATGTGCTGATTTTGTTTTAAACAATGGTCCAGGATGGATCGGAGAACAGTTAAAAATCAGTTTTATCTGACAATGTCCCTTTGACCATACACTGGGGGAAATCTTTTCTCTGTATTAAGGCCAGACATCTCTTTAAATCTGGTTTCAGTGTCTGACTTCCAAAAATGTTCTGGCTTTTATGTGAAATTAAGATTCACTCACTGACAATTTTCAGTCGCTATCTTAACTTTTAAGACATCTTCAAATTGACCTTTAAAATAATACATAAATCCTCTAAGACTCAAAGTATGTGGCGTCAAGTTTGTTCTAAGGTCAGACCACAAGTTTTAAACTACACTTAGTTACTGATGGTTGGATAAGGTTCACTACAGCAAGAGTCTGGTCCATTTTCTATAACTAGCTCTGTGAGGGAGACAGGGGCCAGGTGCGGGCCATGTGCATGGCCAAACCCAAGGCCACACTTTCTCTGGCTGTCTGAGGAAGATGGGTAGTTTCTTCTTCTGAGGGTTCTCCATGCATTTGCAACATACTAGCCATGAGTGGGTCTCAAACCCCAGTCCCAATCACATGGTTCACTTGAGCTGTGTTGGGTTCTCTTTTAAAAGTTTACCTCAGTTTTCATTGTATATTTTGTATTTCACTTGTAAACTTGCTAAGCCCCTAGCTAATGTTAAAGATCTAGTTAAAGTGTCACTGGAATGAACCTCTTCCAAAAACAATTTCAGTGAGACCACATCTCATTAAAACCTAAAGCAAACAATTCAGTCTGCACACTAATGAGGTACCATTATGAAGGTCAGCTTTCCAAATTGAATATCACCTCTCCATTGCAAGGGTAATATTTCCAAGAAGACAATACCTAGTGTGAACTCTTGTAAAAAAAACTTTATTTTAGGACTGGTAGCTTATAAATATGGGTCCTGATGACAGCTGTTTGAAACTGTGTCCATCTGAAACGGCACGTCTTTGACCTGCAAAGGAGAAAAAGCAAATCATAGCCAAATCTCACTGAACAGATTGATTGGACACCTTTGAATAAAAAACACAAATAGAGATAGGCAGCCTTTCTGCTAGACAGAGATCTCAATGCATGACATACCCTACCTTTTAGTCTGTTTTCCTTTGAACACTGCCCATTACAAACTCCACCCAGAGGATTTCTCGCATCACAGATCACCACATCACAGTGGACGAAGAGCTGAAAGGTATGAACAGATATGACATGTACGTGTTTCATATAATCACTTTTTCATATGTGAACCATGAGTATTTCCTATATTTGAAATTACCTGTCGACTCAAGTTATCTTCATCTTCAGCAAAGGCAAACATCTGAACCTCAAAACGTTTGAAGTGAGAAGGATGCTGCACTCTGGCATCGACCCAGACAGGATGAAACACCACCTGGTATGGGTCGACTGGGTTTGCACAGCTGAAACACAAGAGTTTGACATTTTTATGAAATGGATTTACTGTTTGTTGTACTTTTAAAAAAAAAAAAAAAAAAAAAAAAAAAAAGGTAGAGTCTGGGGTTTTTGCTCAAAAATAAAATTTTTGGTCTTTTGCTTTGTTTGGTTGTGCACGGGGACGTTTCCGGGTGAAGAGTCGCTGTTTTCTCTCCAGCCAATCACAGAGCAGGTGAAGTTCCGTGCAGCACGAGGAGGGCTGCTAGCCCCGCTAGCTGTCCCGGATGTTAACTAGCAGCGAATGCTATCCGCCACGGCTAACACCCGCTAACTCGACGCTAACTTCCGCCAGCGGTAGCGGCGAGCATGCGTCGCTACCACGCGCTTCCCAGCTCACCACAGCGGCTCTCCTACTCGTCGCAGCGTAGCCCTCAAGGCTCCCGTTACCGGTGACGGCCAGGTATCGCCCCGCGGCTCCAGCGCTTCACTCGGTATTTCCTTTTCTTTCCAGTCTTGACAACTGTTACTCTTACTGTCAGGGGCAGGAGGCGTGCACAGTTGAGCGCGAAAGGAGGGGGGCAATTTCAATGTTTTGTTTGCAAACTGCAACGACCAAACCTCCAGACTCTACCTTTAACTCTCCAAACCTGGGTTTTTCCCGCATTTCTCACCCTTGGACATGAGCACCACATACTAATACAGATCCAAATCCCCACTCGGTTACCCATTGATGATGAGGCTCCATCTGGGTTTGGAGGTCCTGTCATCATTCAGAGTCGCCCAGCAGTTCTCCAGCTCCAGTGATATTTTGGGATTTGTAGACCTCATCAGCTCAAACTCAAAATACAGTGGCTGTTGTAAATACTTAGCAACTGGGTAGTCCTCAGCTCTGTGAAATGTGCTGAACGAGTCATCTGAGTGAACAGAGGAAGAGCATATTATTACGGATTAAGACTGTAGAGTCAAACGTGCCAGGTTTGCCATTAGATGATTGGGTTTCAAAGTGCTTCAGTGAACTTGTCAGAAGTTCAATTACTTGACACCCTCAGTTCAAAATCAGTTGGAGAGGTCGACAGAGTCAGTTTACCAAGTTAGGAATATCCCAGTTGATATTTTACAACTTTTTCAATTTGTGCAGAGTTGGATTAGAAATCCATTGGAGCTTCCAAGTTGCATCATATTTAAAGTCAGAAGTGAGTTGTATGACATGACGAAGCATTTGAAAAAGTTAAGGGATAGAAAATTATGTTAGTATTGATGTTGGGAAACCAGTGTAAACACATTAACTTACCTGTAGCCAGTCTCATTGCAACTTGCAGCTCGCCTTTCGCATCTTTAGCGTATGGTTCACTCCTCCGAGGTCTGGTGTGGAAGGCTACTGCACGAGTCGTGTTGATGTCATAGTAACAGGAAACCTTCAACCTGAGTAAAAAGCGTGTGACAGACTGAAAAATGTTTTCAAATTTATGAATCTCCACATTAGATTTACATTCGATCATCCAAATATGAGCCAGTTTACTCCAAGAAAACAGGTGACATTTCATCAAAAGAGTTGCACATTGATAATTTCAGTTCTGTGTTAGAGATGTTTAAGATACTCACTCATACTCAGGCTCTTCTGATTTTGGGTCCTTCATCTTTTCAAGTTCATCTGGTAGAGATATTTCATTTTCATACAGCATCATGTTGGGAAAAAACTAAGAAAACCAAAAAAAAAAAAAGGTGAAAAGGAAAATTTAAATTAAGATGGTCAATCTTGGTGTAAAAAAAAAAAAGATGCATTGGTGCGCCTTACCTTCCTTGTCGTTCCGCAGGAGTTCCCAGTGAAGATGAAGTAAGCGTATCGCTCGTCGCTGTAGGAGGGGCCACAGCTGGTGTCTCTGAGGGTGAGCTGACTGGGGTCCAGACTGGGAACCGACTCCAGTTTCACAGCCAGAGCTGTGATGGTTCCATTAGGGAAACACTCTGAGAAGAGGACGATCATCAGTAAGTATGTGTTGTGTGTTTTCTGAGTAAAGACAAGTGTAATTTTCTTCAAAACAAACCAGTCAATGTTGAGGGGAAATTGCAAGCCAAAGAGAAGTCTTCGATATTTTTGTTGGTTTCTGGATCCCTCAGAACCACGTCAAGTCTGGTCCTGATGGACGATGACTCGACAGCCTGAAAAGCACAAGAGTTTAAGTAGTAAAGTAAACATATATCTCTGTACTGATATCAAGATCCCAGACAACCGGTTGTGATCTTACCTCAAACACAATGTCAGGGGCTGAAAACGGCACCACCAAGCTCATGTGTGTGCCATTCTCCATGAAACTGTACTGTTGAGCCAGACCAGGGGTCAACATCTGTTTACCCACCACGGTGTAAAAGTTGAAACCCTGGGTCCCATATTTTACAAGGACATAGAAGTGTTCATAATCGCATCCACCAGAGATAGCAGGAGGAACTACGAAAACAGATTTTAAAAGAGATTGAACAGATCCTAGTTAATGAGGATGCCTTTTAGTGGTTCATGTTTATCACACTGGCAAGACAGACCGACCGATTACGCAATGGAGCGACACAGAAATGTTTGGGTTTGTCTTGTAAGCCCTATGGTTGTGGACACAATATTTCAGTGTGGTAAATGTAGTTTTGAATACATCCATTATGTCAGAGTACGGACCTGTGTCTACCAATTTAGCTTCCAGATAAGTCGTGAGAGAGAATGGAGCAAAGTCTGGCAGGACCAGCAGGCCAAAGGTCAGGTGAAGAGAGTACACCGTAGCCCCCGGTTCTCTCTGTTGGAAAATGGAAGGAAAAAAAAAAAGAGCAACCAAAATGTATAAAACCCACATAATATCTCCAAATCCCATGTTGCAGTTAAAGCGTACCATTTGTAACACGACCGGGTCTGTGAAGGGCACTTCAAGTGTGAAGACCTTCGAGCTGCCATTAGGGGACATGTGCTCAAGGACGTTAAAGCCTCTGGTGCTGCAGTCTGCTACGGACAAAACCTCAGAGGGGAAGGTAATGTTCATTAGTGCCACATCTGAGCCGAAAGGCCCGAGCAGCACCTTAAATACCCGCTCCCCTGGAACAGTGTCTGTGAGGAAGAAGGGTGGAAAAGCAATGAAGGCAGCTTGCAATGGATTAATAATCACAAAGCACTGAAATTACAAGACTCACTGTCAATAACTTGTGGAGGTCGAGGCAGCAGTGGTGTGGTGATGGGGAGGAGGACTTTGTATCTAGTGTCTTCATGAGTGGTGTCTTCAGCCCAGAGCATCTCGACCATTGGCTCAATTGTGTAAGAAGTGAGGTATTGATCATTCTGGACGTGACTCTGTGAAAAAAGTTGTGACATTATGTGAATTAAATAAGTTTGACTTTACCTTAGAGATCTTTTCAGTTGCACAGATAACAGATTATTCTCCCTCTCAAATCTGGAGTAAGATTTAAAAAACACTATAAATGTTCATGTACCACCGACCTTATAGTAACCGCCAACGGCCCCGACAGGAATTTCGACAATGATATGCCTGTCGTCGATGAACAAAGAGTATTGTCTGGCAGCCATCTCAGCAGCATCCAGTCTCTGGCCGTCTATGCCCATGTGCACCTCCAACAGTCTGAACTGTCCAGACGAAATGAGCGGGTCGATGTGCTTGGGCAGGTACCAGGTGATTGTGGTCGGAGTAAAGAAAACGCTGCCTGGACAGAAGGAATTAACATCAAGAGGGGTAAAATATAAAAACTGGTAGTGGCAGATCTTGAAAGCCATAATCAGAATTTCAGGGACAATGGAAGTTGTGAGTTCAAGTCCACTCTCCTCAGACAGTTTTGACTCAATGCCAATAGAAAAGTTAACTCGATTGCCATTCTCTCAATCAAGTAAAGAGGGCGGGTTCCAGAAATGTCGAACAAAGTTAAACACTAATCAGCACCACCCACGTTCACCTTGTTTAAATGCTGACTAAACCCCTTCTACGATGCCAGAAATCTCCAATCGGACATGATCCTATTGTTCTGACCGATGGCCCCATTTATAGTTCTCCAAATATTTTCCTTACCCTCTTGAGCTGGACAGGCAGCTGCTGCATCGATTTGAGTCGCCAGCCACTTCTTTTCAAAGATGACAGATGCTTTGAGCACCAACATAGGCACTCCTGCTACCTGCAGGGGTGAGAGCATGATGTGTAAATGCTTTTGTTTAGTTCATTTAACACCTTAATGGCATGATAGATACCCATGCATAATGCTGGAACAAAGGATTATCTGAAGGCCAAGAGTATCTGGGTAATTTAACACAGTGCAGAATGTAAATGAGAAAGTAGCCTACCGGCGTATTTATCTGTGCCAGCTGGATTTGAGACAAAGCAATTCATTTAAAAAGGCAGTTTGATCACATTGTGTGATCTAAATATTGGAAGGCTGGAAGTAGTAAGTAATAAGTCATCCAATAGGCTACAAGTAATTTCACCAGAGCCTGCCTGAGGGGGTGAGATGTGAAGTCAGACTTGTTTAAAAATGTAGTGAGCTCAACTCACGCTCTGGGTGTAAGTTTCAGGTGCAGTCATGGGGCTTCGCAGAACGAGCCTTGAAGGAGTGTTTGCCATCCCATAACCGCTTCTCTGGGCCTCAACCACTGTCATCATCTTTTCCACAGGAGTGGAGAACACAAGTGTTGTGATCCTGAATCCGGCATCAATGGACGTTTTCTGTGAGGCAAGTATGAAGAAATGTCATCTTCCCAGGAAGAAAATGTTCCCAGAATATAAATAAATATATATAAATATAAAAATACTAAATTAGCTCATCTAACCTCTGCAGCTCGTCGAGGATCACCAAACTTTGTGTTAGCCCCTGGGAGGGGATTTCCAGGCACAGCATAATCATCTGGAGCTGCCCTTTGCACAGACACCTAAGAAAGGAGGCTGCTCGGTAAGTGATCATCCATCTCTCCCTCTCCCCTCTATAGTGACTTCACATGTACCAGCCTTGATACTTATATGGGACATAAAGCCACTTATCATACAGACTGGAACACGACCCCTGAGAGTCCTGCAGTGTTCACTTGCCTCCATATAGTTGCGGCTACAGACAATTTCCCTGGAGGCCCAGGCAGGGTAGTGGCAGGTTTCAGCCACCTGGTACACCTCATCTTCAACCACCTGGTTCCCATGCATTCGAAGGCTCAGCGTCGTTGTGAATGCTTTATCTTCCTACAAACCCACAGACGGGGAACTTCAGCACCACATTAGGACACATTAGATTCTGCTTGACAGAAATTTAATCTCCAGTCTTGTTACCGCATTTTGAGCAAAACAGTTTTGAATGGAGGCGTAAATTATGGTGTTCCCCAGCTGGCCTGTCTTTATGCTGAAGCCACACTGAGACGCTAAATGCGGTGTAAGTTCGACAGCAGTGTCATCTGAGGAGGGAGGAGGAAGGTGGTTAGAGAAAATGTGAGAGTCAAAAAAAAACCCCACCAATATTCAGAATTGCTCACTTATGACAACAGCAACTTCAAGAAGCTTTCCTCCAAGTGGACCAACATCCACACGCATGACGTTCCCCAGACATTTTGAGTCGATACCTGGGATTAAAGATTTACATTACAAACAGTATTGTTGAAAAACTGCATGCTAGCAACCGACTTTCAACGTGTTTGAATACAGATGGACAAAAACATACTTATAGATGGCTTCTTCTGAGCCGCTGTGTGTACCACAGCTATCAAGAGAGTGATCCACCTGAAAGAGATTCAGTCATTGTCAAAGAAACCAAATCTAAAACTGCAAAACATCTGGAAATTGATAAGAACAAACACTACAAACCCCAATCCAGATAAATAACCCATGGCAAACCGGTAACCCTTAAAGAGCTCCCTCTGCTTCTGCAGCTTTTATTGAAGCTTGTGTTGGGAATAAACTCCACAGGCCTTGAGGGAGGTTCCTCCGGAAGAAATAGGCTACAGCCACACACAGGTGGCTCCTGTTACAGCCTGATGGAGATAATTGAGTGTCCTGTGATCTGGACTGAACTGAATCTCATGCACCAAAAGGGAGGTTTTTGATTTCAGTTCCAGTTCAGTACATTTTATTGTAACTTTAAGATCCTGTAATTGTGCATACACAGCATAATATAGATGCACTAATGTAGAAGTTTAATCCAACAGATAAAAATGTAACTTCTATGTTCCACCACACTGAACCTGCACCACATCTAAAATTATGATCTGAAAAGTATATTTCCCCCAATGAGACACAAAAATGTTAAAATGCCACATTAATTTCAGGACTGGTACAGAAATAGTCCACACCACTGGCAGGGTTTGGAGCTTTTCGGAAAGAGGAATTACTTTTCTGCCGTAAGCAGAGGATGTTTTTTATTGAGGTAATAAAAAGATAGAGAGCGCTCTCAGCGAGGGCACAGAGGTTAGATGGCAGAACTTATCACCTTGTCTCACACATTACAAATTATCAGCTGTGTTTGGTTTGAAACCGCGTGGTTGTATCTGCTCTCTCATCTGCTGTTACGATAAAGGTATGTTGTATTTGGCTTTTGCTGCCAGATGCAGTGTTACTGCCTGGTTTTTGGCAGTTGGCCTGCGAGCAGTGCTTTTTCACAGAGGATTGAAATGTCAGTGTGTGATTTTTTTATTTTCTTTCCTCCTCCCTCCAGCATGCAGACAAGCTGTGGTCAGCTGACTTTAGTTGCAGGACAGTTTCAGTTAAAAACAAAGCAGGTGCATTTGTTTTGTTTTTTCCTGATGAACATTAAACATGACTTCAGTAGGTAGTGGGTGGAGGAGCCCTGACAGGAGGAAGCTCTGTGGTCTTTTAGAGGTTAGATATCACAACTGAACTCTAGCTGCCTTCAGAGATGTTACACATAAAACCACTGTAATATTACAGTAGGGTGTTTCTACATATGTGCAGTCTCCCTCCCCCTCTCCCTGCCCTCTCTCCTCTCCTCCTCTCTCCTCCTCTCTTGCCCCTCCCTGTTCCCTGTAAAAGGGAACAAACTGCTGCCGTGCGGCTGTCCTGCCTTCAGCTCTTCTTGTCCTGTCCGTGAAGATGGAGCACCGCGCTCCCTCCCTCCGCTGACTCGCTGTTTGCAGCTACAAATGTGAAAACTAAAACAACCAGATAAAAGTTATTTTCATGGAAAGAACGGCTCCAAGTGCAGGTAAGCTGTTGTTTTATGTTTTTTTAATTCAGCTTCAGAAACAGACTTAAGTAGCCCATAAGTATCTGACTTATTTGCAAAAAGGGTTTGATGCAAAAAAAAAAGTTAGATCTCTATTTTATACAAATTTAATACATTTTTTACAGTGTGCATGCAAACTAGCAGACTGGTTTGTTCATAGAAGACTGGGAAATGCCCACAGAACAATACAGAGATGTACACATACTGGATACGGTCAGTCCTTGGTATAATGTGCAGGTTCAGTTTCAACTTGTTGCCTCTCATTTCCTCTGAGTTAGTCTAGTCCGCTCTGTAATTTGATTCTTCTGGTGATAATCCTGCTCTTGAGCCCTTCAAGAAGTGACAGCACCTCACGCCTCTTCACTCACTCCAGCACAAGCCATTTCCTGTGTGTGCTAATATTGATTTTTTTTTCCCCTTCAGAGGACTAATGTGTTCTACAAACTGTGCTGGCAAATATGTCTTGATACTCATCCGACCACATAAATGTACCTCTCACGATCCTGACTGTGGATGTTTGTAGTTCATTTTCTTGTCATAAAGAAATCAATAAACTGATTGACAGACTTCTTTTTGTTCTTCTAATGTCTCTGCATGGTTCATCAGGACCATGGGGTATGGGCAAATCCTCCACCAACGTGGGAATGAGGAGGACCAGGTCCACATCAACGTGGGAGGAGTACGACATGAAGTGGATCCTGACATGCTGCTCCGCTTCCCTCACACACGTCTGGCTCGCCTCCTCCGCTGTCAAAGTGAGGCGGCGATCCTTGAGCTGTGTGACGACTACAGTCCGGCTGAGAGGGAGTACTACTTCGACAGGAATCCCCGGGTTTTCCTCTGTGTGCTCAACTTCTACCACACCGGACGTATCCACATGATGGAAGAGCTGTGTGTTTACTCCTTTAGCCAGGAGATCGAGTACTGGGGCATCCAGGAGCTCCACCTGAGCCCCTGCTGTAGCAACTGGTACCACGAGAGGAAGGAGTACATCGAGGACAGAGACTGGGACATCAGGAGCGACGACCAGCAGCAGCCGAGCTTTGACTCATCTTTTGAGGAGCTCTCTGCTCTCGATAAGGATTTGGCCAAGTTCAAAGGTGCCTGGTGTGCAGAAGTGAGGAGCTACGTTTGGCTCAGGCTGGAGGATCCAGGTCACTCCAGAGCCTCCAAAATCATCGCCGTGGCCTCCCTCAGCGTGGTCTTGACCTCTATTGTTGCCATGTGTGTCCACAGCATGCCTGAGTTCCAGCGTGTGGATGACAACGAGAGGCCCATCGAGGACCCGGTCCTGGCCAACTTGGAGGTGATCTGCATCATCTGCTTCTCTGCTGAGTTCATCATCAGGCTGATTGTCGCACCCTCCCGCAGGAAGTTCCTCGGAAATCCCTTGAACATCATAGACGTTGCTTCCATATTGCCATTTTATGCCACTTTGGCTCTGGAGACGGCCGACGAGGAGGTGGCCGAGGAGAATGAGGATCTAGAGAATGTGGGGAAAGTGGTGCAGGTTCTGCGTCTCATGAGGGTTCTCCGAATCCTCAAACTGGCTCGTCACTCCATCGGGTTGCGAGCGCTGGGAGCCACCGTTCGCCACAGCTACCACGAGGTGGGTCTTCTTCTTCTCTTCCTCTCGGTGGGGATCTCCATCTTTTCTGCCCTCATCTACTTCGCAGAGAAGGAGGAGGAGGAAACAGATTTGGGGACCATCCCTTCAGGTTGGTGGTGGGCAACCATCACCATGACCACAGTCGGTTATGGCGACACGTGCCCAGTGACACTAGCAGGGAAGATAGTGGCCACCTTGTGTATCATCTGTGGCCTGTTAGTGGTGGCGCTGCCCATCACCATCATCTTTAATAAGTTCTCAAAGTACTATCAAAGAAACAAAGCTATGGAGGGACAATGTATCACAAAGCCTGAAAGACAGGACCCAGAACTCCCCTATTACAACATCAGAGACTTGTTCGCAGAGAGCGTGTATCCCTTCATTGGAGGTATCGCCTTCAGGAACAGTGAGAGCAGTGCAGGGGACGATACAGATGCCTCCAGTCTCCAGGACATAGAGGTGTATGATAATGACACTTGTGAAAATGGGGCAGCCAAATGAGATCTCTGCCGTTTCACCAAGTGTCGCTCTCTTTATGACTGCAAGTCACTCCGTGCCTCTCAGGGCAGAGCGCTCCATCACTGACCCTGACTTCCTTCACTGTCTTCCTCCTGCAATTTGACAGAGAAATATAATGGCCATGATTTTTTTTTTTTTTTTAAATTCGTTTTTTTTTTTTTTTTTTTACAAGGGAATAGCTTGTGAAATATACAGCCTCGCTAAAACCAGGACGCCCAAAGGGAATTATCCGATCCTTGCTCAGAGGTTTGAAAGCCCATTTTCTGCTTGAGAAAACTGCAATGATGCATGTAGGAGGCCATAATGTTAATGTTTTTCAAAGTAATGTCCTGTATTGATTTGTCTGAGAGTTCGGCAAATACAAAAGTCTAGAATGACAGCAACACCGTGAGATGTTTTTGAAAACGGCATAATAGATCTCTAAGTTGACTGATGTTGCACAGTCTGCATGAACAAAAAATAAACCTAATATAAATAGTTGCGTAGATTTATGCAGTGTCACTGATGCTGACGAAGAGAGGCTGCACATCTCTCTCAGAGCACTGTGGGAAAGCACTGACATGCCAGATTATTGTTGTTGAATTTCTTTTTGTTATGGACAGTTGTGTTGGCATGCTGGGTGACCCTGGGGGGGGTCACTCATGTTGACATGTAATAAAAACTCAGTGAATCAGAAGAAATATGCTTCTCATTTGTCACTGGGTGTACAGTAAATCGAAAAAAAGAGGTTTAAATTTATGTCGACTGCTTTTATTTATCACTAAGATCATCAGGCCATGTGCAGTTTTCCACATTGTTTGTATCTCTGGCTACATTGACTCTAAAATCTACGTGGGAATAATCATTAACAACATCTTTCCTTCTTTCTTTCATGGTGAAATGTGCTGAAAATATAAGGGGAACTTTCTTTACCTACCCAGTCCTGTCCTTTTCATGGATTTCCTGTCCTGTGCTGTCACTGCCGGTTGAATGAACATCTGTCCTATAGAGCCAGAGATGCAAAAAATCATTCCTCTGCAGGGGTCTCACAAGTGCTCCTGCAGTCGACTAGAAGCATCTTTTCTCGAAGATAACATGTACTTGTCCTTGAAACAAACAAACAAACAAAAAAAAAGCAGTGTTACATGAACCATTTATTTTCTGGCTGGATTTAAAGTTCAGGTGGTTTCTTATTTTACCGGCTGAATTTTATGGCAAAACAAACCTATAAAAAAAAATGGCATTAAACGCTGCAGCTGGTGATACACGGTTCTTACTTTACTGCAGGGTGTGTAAAGGTTAACTGCAGACTAACATGAACAGATTAGCCTACTACTCACTGATTATTTGTTGATAGTTGTAAATGAGTTTCGATTTACTGGGCTTCAGGTGTGAATCACATAGGAGATTAGCATATTGCTTCGCCCACACTTTCTGTGTGTTAATTTTGTCAGCTGCCATTTATTGTGATGGGAGAGAACTGGCGCCAACATGCATTGATTTCAAAGGTAGAGCACATTTAATGCTATACGCCCACATCACAGTGCATGGATTAAACTGGCCAAAATATGCAAAGAGAAATCAGCAGGTTCTATCAGACGAACAAATGAGCAGGAAATTATATTGAGTTATTATAATTATGTATATGTGAGAGATCACAGATGGACGATGCTTCATTTTAAGTGCTTACAAGCCAGATAGATTAGGAAACAAAATGACAAAATAAAAATGTAGGTAGTGAGGGAGCAGCGCTTGAGGCACTGCTGGATTAAAGTGTAAACAGAAGTGTAAAGATGAACTATGGGTGCCATGAAATGATAATGGGTGCAGATGACGATCATTAGGGCTGCCAGACTGACACTTTGACTAATGCTGTTACATTAAATGCCCCAAAAACACCTTTATTAGAATAAAAGACTGATACAGAACTACAGAAAGCTGTAACTTTCACTCACAGGGTATCGTTTGTGAGGTAAAAACAAGAGTGTTGGTGAAAAACAACATCTCCATCGCTTTTTACTGAGACGTTGAGTTTTGAGTTTAAAGACTCTCGGGGAAAATCTGTAATTTTATTTGTGTGGTCGGTGATGATATGATGTCTTTGTGCTGAAGGATCTACCACACGTGATTGCTGATGGCGATCTACCACCTCCACCACCACCAGCAGCACCACCAGCAACAGATAATGATGTTTCAGCGTTCCTCATCATTACTCTCAGCCTCGTGACTGGAAGCTGTTGCTTCTGTTGAGGGAAGTGGATTTCAATATTCTGTCACTTTGCTGCCGGCAAGAATGCATTCACTTATTGAGCTTATGTCAGGCTGTGTATTTTTTTTATTTCCCATAATTTTCCACAGCTGCCGGTGCCTCCGACATCTGACTTCCCAAAACTTTATTACGAGGGTTGTTGTAGTTGTTACAGTTGGTTTGTTATTCATAGTCTGCAGTATAGGCTGTACCTGAGGGGGGGGGGGGGGCTTAAAGGAAATACAATGTACCACGCTATCCTCAATCTTCAAAGTGAAATATGACATACACATGTGTATCTTGTCTCTACATAGCCATTTCCTCTGTACGAGTCTTCAGAAAATCCTACATGTTTTACATCACCTCTACGGCCCACAGTGGGATGGGTGAACGCAATGTATTGCATAGAGTTAGGGAACAACTATGGGTCACAGGGGGGGCTCACAGTTTATTTATGCCCCAGTCCTCCATGCAGGTTCATCCAGCCCTGCTGTGTTCTGTAGACATGTCATTAATCTGTCACCTGCGCTGTGTGTACTTAACAAAAGAGAAATGTACTTATTACAGGTGTGGCTTTAACTCTGTATCATACTGTGGCCATACAGGATGTGAAGGACATCGGTCAGGTTGTTGTTAATGCACAGAAGAAGAAGAAGAGAAAAAAAAAAAAAAGCCAATTACCTGTTAAGGTCACAGCAAGCGTGTCAGCACAAATGTCACTGTGGAAGAGTTATGTTTCAAAATTCCCCTTTAGGCCTTTTTCTGTCCTAATGAAACAACAACCTTCATTACATTAAGGCTGGGGTGAAGGTTCCTCCCACAGTTGTTCTGCTGGGTCAAATGAAGTCCTAATCCGAGCTGACTGCATGTGGTGGAGCATTGAAGTACCAGGATAAAAGGTGTCACTGAACAATTGAATTCCTGTCAGAAAGACTGTGGTCAGTTTCGCAAGTAGGAAGTAAAAACAAATCGATATACGTTGTTTAAGCAGCTTTTCCTTTTCTTTTCTTTTTTTTTTTTTGCTTTATTTTTTTAGACTTATCTTTGTAATCACTGGCCAGGACTTTGATGCTGATTTGAAGTGAGTTGTCTGGGTGCAGTGATGTTTCTTAGTTCTGCACCGTTGCCAGGAGGGGATACTTCTGCAGAGTCTGCTCGACATTAATATTAAACAAAAGTCACTGCAGAAAATGATGGAGCGACCTGACTGTGGCAGACTTTCACACTGCTCATGTGTGCAGTCTTTGTTGGTAGCCTATTGAAGAGGTGGGGGGAAAAAATCTTTCCTTGAAAACTCTGACATTTGTTTGCAGGTGAGAGTATGAACTCAGTATATTACACAAAGCCTAAGGGGCCGTAAAGGCATTTGTCCCTGAACCTCACACATCAGGAAAAGGTCACTGTGTGCTGTGATGAATGTGCAAAAGGGAAATTGGACTGCTGTAGTTGGTCGCACCATGCTTTGTGTAAGCTTAAACTTTGCTTGGTCACAACATTGGTGTTGCAAGTAGATTTTAATTGCATCACGCAAACAACCACTTACAAAATGTACACCTACAAGATGGCAGTGTTGCAGAGTCTCTAAAACTAACATGAGCACTACCTTGTTGAAATCTGCACACTACAGAAGTGAGTATAGTGTAGGATACTACATGAAATGCCTACTAACGTAAGGGTCTGAATTGAGACAGAGGATGTTCCTCATCTTCTCCTGTGCAGGAATACTGACAGAGAAACACATTTTCACCACACACACACACACACACACCAGAGCTTTCACTGAAGTTAGTTATCATTAAATATTAACACAACAACACATGAACAGCCTTCTGTAGAGTCGTTACATAGCTAACGAAGCTAGCCTGCATGACCCATTTACACTGAAACACAACAAGGGTTTTATAGTAAATAGTTAGTTGACATCTGATTTGATTTTTGATCAGAGTGGTATTTGATATAAATGTTTTCTGTGAAGTTTTTGAATTACACTTCATATAAAAACAACATATATCACCGCACATTATGAAACATTATGCTAGGTTAGCATGACAAGATGTTTCCACTTACTCTACACTGAATACTACTGAGCACATAGAAATCCTGTAAAACAAAGTACCAGCCAAATGTACAAAGTACTTGCTATTTCAACGTACTGTAGTGCATTATTAGCTGCTGGCTTTACATGCAAACCTAGTGTTTACAAATGAGTGAATGAAACCCAATCTAACTGATAAGCTTCATCAACAACGTTTGATGAACAATTATAAAAATGTATTATGTGCTGGGCGGTAATCTACCCATCCACCCACATGCTTCGACATTTATCACAATAATGATGCACGTCGAAAAAGAAAATACTTGTTTCTACGTTGGGGGAGAAACAGTTTTGCTGTTTCTATTAGCCTCTGTAGCTAATTTATTATTTTTATTATGATGTGATCACAGTCATTACATGGTACAGCTCACCACAGAGTAGAGCCATATCACTTTCACTCAGCCATTACCAGCAGCTGTGTGGTTTCAGCTCAGGGTCAGATATAACAACGAAGCCACTTTGTTTATATTTGGAGCCTGTTTTTTTTTTTTTTTTTTCCTTAAATGCAGGTTTATTACTCTGAAGCTAGATGGATATTGTTATTGTTCATGACCATAACCATAAATTACAGACAAAAAGTATAACTTTTTTTGTCTGGGCAACACATAAATCTTCTATAACTCAGTCAGGCGTAACCCTTTTATGTTTGTTTACATTTATACACTGTGTAAAAGCCTTGAGTTAGTAGACTTATCCTCTAAACTGCCTGTTCCTCTGCATCTCAACAAACCAACAAAAGTGTGTAAGCGCCATTGCATATTAATAGATTAAAAAAAACACACAGTATTTATTAATTTAATGTTTATTTTTGTAGCAACAAGATCGTGGACCAACGCCACATACCACAGCATTTATAGCCCAAGCTAGCCTGCAACGCCTGTCCCTAAATGGATCCTTATATAAATACACAACTACGAGGAAAAACCCCTGGCTCAGACGTCAGTACAACACAAACACCATACAGTGGTTATACAAACATGACTACAAGACCAGTCTCCCCTGGAAATGAATGTAAAATCTGTTCAATTATCCTCCATTAAGCTTTAAATTTAATGGGTCAAACAAAGGAAAACCACAATAGATCAATCAACTGGAGTCAATATGGCCATTACAAGTGGATTTAATTACTGAAAAATGAAAAATCTATTATTAGAAATCACAGGATTCACATCTCAATTGTCCCAGTTTGACCAAAAAAAAATGAACTAGCTAGGGCCAAACTCACTTTCACCTCACCTTGGACATTGCAGGGTGACTTATCCGATTAAAGAACAAGGGAAGACTGGAGCATTTCAATTAGGCTCTTTGGGTACGCCTATTGTCCACCATTACAGTCATGCCCTGGAAACCCTCAGCAAATTACGAAGGCAGAGATAAGCAGATAATCCAGCGTCCCATGTGTGGCCTGGTATCTCTCTCACAGGGAGATGGGTTGAGGCCTTTACACTGCCTGACCTCAGTCCTCTTCTCTCAGTACAACAACTCCGGTTCACTCCCCTCACAGCAGAATCAGCTCCACTGGGACTGCGGTGGTATTTGCCTTTGCAGACAGATACAGTTCCTGGTTGTTTTGGACAGGTTACATGAGGTTACAGCCTCAACACTGCAGGGCTGCAACACCCAAGATTACACGCAGTAAGAAGACACTGTAATGCTCAGATTTACTTGTCATTTAAAACTGTGCTATTGGTTATCAGTGATGACTAAACAACACATTACTCCCCTGACAATATCCTACATATATCCAATGTGTGGCGTTGTGACATTAATGGAAGACTATATATAATATCCTAGATGTTTTATGCATCATTATAGACACGGTTGTTTTGTTTTTTTGGGAGGGAACATTTGGATCTTTATTGGATTTAAGATGAAGCTTCAGGTGTCAGAACAATGTTTTATGGGCACAGCAGTTTGAATTGATTGACCTACAAACAGGCTGCTGCTAAATTTTTCTTTGGCAGAAAACTCCTCTAACCTGGTCTGTTATTTTTCTTCCAGTAAGTGACCGTTGGATGCAAACAACTGTATCAACAGTACTTTTGCTGCACACTTGAACACTGTGCAGTATCTCCTACATGGAGTGGTCTTGCTCCTGTGCACAGGGATTTCCTGCCACTATCTCTGGAAACAGCTGAAATGAACACTGCACATTTACTTCTCCTCACTTAACACTTATGGGGCATTTTATTGACGTTGTCCTGCTTCATTATTAACTCCAGTAAACACAGTGTATTTATGAGCAAATAGTGTTAATTATTGCATTTTTTTGTCTCCACAGCAGGTGCAAGGAGAAGAGGTGTGACATACTTGTTGACAGAGTTTCTGAGATACTGTATCTCTCACTGTTAATCACAGACTCTCAAGCATTATATGAGTTGAATTTACATTTCATTAATGTGTTTCAGAATGACAGACTGAGCCGGGCCAGGCACGGCCCGAGTAAAGATGAAGGGGATAGGATGACAAATGTCGAGTATACGCTGCTGCGGCTCTTAGCTCAGATGATGAACTGATGCACTCGCTATCCATGGAGAGTTGCAATGGAGAGAGCAAGGATTTAATGGAGGCAGTAAAAGAGGGCAGGAGGGCTCCAAGTCCTGCTAATGAATCAGAGGAAGGGAGGAGAAGGAGAGAGGGAGTGAGCAGAGGAGGGATGGGCCAGTGAAAGACAAGAGGACAAAAACACTACATGTAGCTAAAACTGTGACTGTCTCCAGTACACACACGTTCTCTGCTGTAACACACCTGCGATTAATGTTGAAGACAGTCGGCCCTTTAAGTTTTTACTGGAAGCAACTGTGAAACTGAAAATACTGGACGTCAACTTCACTGACTGTGAGTACAAACAGATGAAATACCATACAGCAAAAAAAAAAAAAAAGGGGGAAGCTTTATTATTGAAGGCAAGGCGAGGTTATTTGTATAAACACAGCATCATAACAACATCCTCCCCCCTTAAACCCGACTGAGGGAAAACTCCCAACAAAAGCAGGGAAAAAGTGACAAATCCTAAAGGTATTCAATCACTGAGATATTTTTAGAAGTTGTAACCATGTGTTTAGCAGTTACACAGTTTATCAACTCTTTGCATAATTGTCATTGTCAAGTCCCATGTGTTGTCTCTTGTGATTACCTGATGTGTCTCACCTGTGTGGACAGCCCCAGCTGTGTCTCGTTTCCTTGTGTAGTCAACCTCAGTGTTCTCCCTTTGTATCTGTCAGGTCATCTGTGTCGTATTCCTTGTTTATGCCTGTGTTTTGTCCTGCATTTCATCCCCCATGTTGCTGCTCTGTGTACCTGAGTTTCCTGCCTGTTTTTGCTCCACCACACCTGTTCTTACCTGAGTCTGCTTTGGGTCAGTTTGGGAAAAAAGAAACCGTTAAATCAGTTACAATTCACAAATCAACAGCAGTTATAAAAGTTGTGAAGTTGAAGACAACTGGATTTCTTTTCAGTTCTTCTGAAGAAGCTGTGAGAAAAAAAAAAAGCACCTACTTGATCATGGTAAAACCCACGAGGCTGAGCTTTAAACTTAATGCATCATGCCTTTTTTTTTTTTAAACCTCAGCTGCAGGTTTTATGGTCATTTGATATTACCTCCTGTGCTGTGTGATGCATGTGCTCTATAATTGTGTCCACTCAGCCTTTTAGAGCATTAATAAATGTGTGTGATTAAAGATCAATGAGAACCTAAGGCTTTATTAAATTCTGTTTTACCTGCAGTTCACTTGGCTTTATGCAACACGTTCTTAATTTATGTCAAATGGCCTGTTTTATTGATATCGCGTCGTTGCCATTTGTCCTCGCTGCAGGATCTGGAGTGAATGACAATGGAGAGTTTTTGGCAGCACCAACAGGGGAGTTACATCCATCAAATAAATTTAATAAAGATGGCACTGAAATTACCATCACAGCCTTTGATCCCTGAGGAGGTGCTTTAAAATTGTGAAAAAAAAGAAAAGAAAAAAAAAGAACAGACAGTTTAGTGATTAAAAAAGAAAATGTGTGAAAGAAACAGGCCTTCTGTCATTGAGCGATAAATGTGGCTCTATGAAGACAATCTGCAAATCACATGGCAACAATGTGGAAGTGAGTGAAACTGACGACTTTAATGGTGACAAACCATGTGTGTGTGTGTTGCCAAGGTAACAATGGTGAATCAAGGCAAAGTCGTCCCCATTAGGCCTACCTCCAAAAAAAAAAAACCCTGAAAACAGGTTGACCTCCTCCTCACGGGGTCACCACCACCCTCCCTCCCTCCCTCCAACATTAATTTACAACCGGCCTTTAATTTTTTTTATTTTCATTTTTTCACACAGACTCCTATGACACATCGGCCTCTCAAGGTTGCTTTGCCCCGGTGTGTCAGTATCAGTCACAAGCAGCGCTGCTTTGCGTTGTCGATTTGACATTAAAATGGAAATCGACTTTGCTGTGCTGTGAGACCAGAAGCACTTAACAAAGCTCTGAAGACATTATTCGCTGAGTAATTGGCTGCTGCATTGCTAAGCGTTATTGTGCCCCAGCGATTGCTTTGATTAGTCCGAGATGACCTTGTAGATAATTGATGAGTGATTTTTTTTTTTTTTAATTTGCTGGGTGATTAAAACTGCTACAAATTTGTAAGTACGTCCAGATACTATGAGCAGTTTCAATTCCTTCCTCTCTAATTCTGCTCATTTCACGTGCACCTGTTTCCACTTTCATTTGATTAGCTCTTACATGTGATAACTGGAAGCAGTGCGGCCATTTTAAAATAAAGGCGACCATCCGGGGCTGCTGTTCTGGTCTGGTGAGCCATAAAATTATTTTTTGGGGGGGATCTTGCCAAGGTGATAAATCAGATCATTTGGGGGCATTTTGGCTGCATTTTCTTGAGATACAGCCCCAGATATGGAAGCAGTAACTTCTGCACTGTTGTCAGCGAACTATTGATTTACATTTCTTTGATTAATGTAATCAATTTATCTTGGTTTCTAATGCAATTTTTCCCCCAGACTTCAGCAAAGTGAAATGCATAAGCATAAAGAGAGGTGACCCTGATTCCCCCTTTAATCTCATATATTCACTCACAGGTTACAGGAGTATTTTCATATTCTTTCCTTGTGATCAGCATCCTACAGAACTGCTGCTCATTATTGCCCAGTGAGTTATATCATGTCTTTAATCAGCGGGAGAATACATTTGAAGAAGGTGTTGGGGTTGTTCTGAACAGTCCCCACTTCATCCTCATGACATATTACATAACATGTTTCCAAAATCCACACACCATTACAAACTCTCTGAGGATCTCTGAGGCCCCTGCAGAGTGACCGCAGTTGTTTATGTTGGAGTCCAGATATGTCGACGTTATTGGAGTTGTCAGTTCAATTCAAATAGGAGCTGAACATGAGTCTGTGTAATGGACAGCGACAGTGTATTTATCCGAATATGTAAACAGAGAAAGCACTCTTGGAGGGAGCAATTGTCTTGTCCAATAACACGCGGGGTGCGAAATGTGGACACGGAGCAGAGGCTGACAATAACAGGTTTCTGTTCAGGTCATTAGGAGACAATAAGTCTGATTTACATTGTTCCCAGGCAGCAGGGAAAATGTTGCTATTGATTGGAAGTACAATAAAGTGGACGAGAAAGGGAAGATTTATGTGGCGACGTCTTCATTTCTGCATGTAAATGTGTGTCTAAACAACAAACTGAGCACTGTTTAGAAGCAGAGCATTGATGTGTCAGTAAATCTCTGCTGTCGACGTCCTGCCTCTAAGTAAAGGTGAAAACTGCAATTCACGACTTTCTGTGTCTTTTGTCTTTTAGACTGATGCCGCTCAAGGTACTGAAGCTTTTCAGACCAAAAGTTTTGCTGCAGTTTTCTAAATCAGTTTAATGCTGTTGCAGCTGAGTGTGACATGTTTTCTCCCTGTTCACATTTATTGATTCATTGATTGATTAAGCTCTAGAGATGCAACTAACAACGACCAGTCAATCTCAGGCATGCAGTGGTCAGTTTGTTTGTATTTGCAGCCCGTTAACAAAGTGTAATTGTTAAAAGCAAACTTTCCTTTTAATAATTCAGGCCTGTTTAGTATGAAAATCACCTCCCTGACAGGTGGGAAACTTTAAAAACGAAGCAGATACATCCACGTCAACACGAAACTTGGGGTGCAATCCTATTCTCAGGGAGTGATGAGGTCAGAGCCTTGACACCGAACTCCATGATCATAATGTAGAAGTGGCTTTCAACACAGCCAGTGTTTTTCTATCTATGTTCGGTCTGTTCTGTCAGTGACGATCCTCTCTGATAAAAGATAAGGTAAAATGCCTATATGCAGTTTCAATCATTTGTGATGTAATGCTAAAACCTGCAGTTAATGACTAATGGTAAAGATGTCGGAGGCGAACTGAGGAAAGCCCCTGTGAGAAATAGCAGCAGTCCCTCATCGAAGCCCCATCATGCAGCTCTGAGTACAGCTTGTTCACTAATGGAGCTCTGGCTGCCTGCCTGGATCGATCACCGGGCCATAAGGCTGAAGAATTCCCAATTTCAACAAATCAGGACCCAAACTGTGGTTTACGTCTCGACTGATGCAGACTGACACTCCATCATGCCAGGACACGTGAGGCCTGCTGAGTCGTGGTGGTGGTGGTGTTTGTGTTTGTGCTGGTGTTGGTGTGTGTGGAGGTAAAACAGACGGACGGGGCAGGCAAACACAGGGCAAACAGAGAGCAGTGAATCACACAGATAAATCAGAACATCGCGGTCACTACATCACCTCCTCTCTGAGAGGAGAAGGCTGCATGTTGATGACTTTGTGATGGATGACTGACTCAATTTCCATCAGATCTGATGATGGATCACAGCAACAGTGAACAGGACGCTGGCCAAGCTAAAGTGTCAGCTCAGGGGTTTGAAGGAAACATCCTCGCACTGAATGAAAACATGCTGATGTGGTTTATGTATATCAACTGGAGCTCCAGTGATGCGTTCGACCGTCCTCGGGGTTATTTATCACATTTTCCACTAAACAAATGTATATATAAAATGTCCTAAAAATGGATGTGATTGTAACGTCGTTTATCTCGTGGTTAATTCAGAATACATTACAGCCTGATTTACACAAACAGAGATGTAGTGGAGGGTAAACCCACCTGCACTCTGCTGAACCAACACTGTTTTATTTGCCGAGATGAAATACCTTTCATTTTAAAGAGATGCAAGTTATAAGGACAGGGCCTGTTGAGCACAGTGAATTAATGCTTTACTGGCAGTGTGGTGGCGGATAAATCCATGATGATAATCAGCTGGAGGTCGACTGCCTGGGAAAGACAAGTTTATGTTTAGGACACATTTCATACACAAATTCAAAGTGTTGCTCATCATGAATTAAGGGCATTAAATAACAAGACTAAAGGCAGGAGAACTGTTTCAAGAGGTGGGGGGTCATGTCGCTCCAGAGCCCCCCCACACACACCTTTCTGACAAAGTAAAGCTGAGGCTGATGGGAATTTCGGCAATAGGCTCCTACCACTGGACACAAAGTAAAGGATGGGAAATGACTGACAGCACCATCTCCCATGTCAGTCCATCTAAGAACGGTAAAGATGTGGTGTGTGTGTGTGTGTGTGTGTGTGGAAGCTGGGGGTTGGCTGTGTTTTCTCGGCAGAGGCTGGGCGTGGTTCTCAAGTGGAGGAGCCGGCTGCTGCACACCTGGGATAGATCATCATCAGGAGCAGTATAAAGAGCCTGGCTTCCTGTGGGCGCACTGCCACATCGGCCTGTGAACTACGCAATGAAGTTACCTGTGACTTCAACTGAACTTACCTGTGTTTCCTGTTCCCATGCCACTGCACTGCCCAGCCCAGTCTCCACACTCTCCTGCTTGTGCCGTTAACCCTGCTTCATCCAAGACCATCCACGTCCCCTGTGTCTCAGCTCCTTGGCCAGCCTGCCTCCATCCACCCCCTCTCACCCCCAGTTTGCCTTCTGCCCCAGTAAACTGGTGTTTGACTCTCACCTACGTTTTATTGTGTGCATGTGGGTCCAGAGCACAAACTAGACACAACGAAAGACTTCATGGTGGAAAAGTCTGAGGATTAACAAAGGCAGGATGCGTCCACTGGGGAACATGAATAAGAGAAACGTTTGTGCCAAGCAATAGTTTTTAAGACATTTAGTTTTGGACCACAGTGGTGAACCAGCAGGTTAAAAAGCCATCTCTAGAGCCAACAAAACAACAGACTATCCATCTGTCACTTAATGAGGTGTCAAACATTTACTGCCTCCTCCAGCACCTACAAGACAACACTTAAAATTAAAATGCACCACAAGGTCAACACTCAATGCAAATGTGATTTTGTTATGCTTTTTTTTCTTCTTTTTTCTTTGCCCATTTCTAGTGAAGCGCCGCAGTTTTATTGCAGCATAAGCAGAATATAACGTCCTTGTGTAGAGAGATTGCTTTGATAGAGCGGGGACTCGGGGAAGGATGGGCCAGAAGCTCTTGTTCTCTCATGGGAAGATGGCAGGACTCAGGAAATGAGGACTGAATTGAGAGCACTTACAGTAGAGAGGGAGTGCATTTGGCACGGCTGCAGACGCCTCCTCTTTCACTCACGGATAATTTCATATTTCAGCGAGGTGCAAGGTCCCGAGTTGCCTGTTCTGCAAAGTCAAAACAAAGGACGCATCTCCTGTAATAAACAGTGAGTGACTTTATTGACCAAGGATGGTTCCAGCTTCACCCTAATATTTGCTGAGTGACTTAAATTATCTGGCGTCGCGATATTCAGGCTAGATTAATCCCTCGTTCCCTTACCCTTCACAGCTGGTGGCTGCATCATATCGTTTAAATGTCAAGAAGCCCTCTCGCCGCAGCCTGTACGGGGGGTGATTGATACATTTGCGGCCTAAGGTGGAAGAAGATGAGTTATAAAGCTCTTAAAGTTAATAACTCATCTTCGTCTTCAGCAGCCCACTTCTTCCACCTGCTGTGAAAAGGGATACCCTCCCCCTAAGTGATGCCATTATGGGCAAAGAGGCCTTGCTATGGTGGCCCTGATGGGTCAACACAATGGTAAAAATAACAACATGAATGTAATTCATGATGTGGCTTTTACACCCGTGTTGTTGCCATTTCATTTGTTTTATGGCTTTTGCATTTGTGCTGCCCCCTCTGGGCCACCATACTTGAGACTTGAGACCATCACTCAAAGAACTGAACTGTATGTGCATGTAAAAAGCTGTATACTATTGTAAAGATGTCACTACTTAAGGGATGGTTTGACATGTTGAGAAATTCTGCTTATTCTCTTCCTTAATGACGAAGCTGATACCAGTCTAGTGGTGATGTGTATATAAAGCTACAGCCAAGAGATGATTGGCTTAGCTTAGCAGAAAGACTGAAAACATGCAGGAAGAGCTCGTCATGTCATATCTCAAACTCTAAACTCACCATCTCCTAGTTTTTACATCATATGTGGAGGTATCCGTCTTAGATCGACAGCCTAAAATAAATCTATACCTTCAAGCTGCTCTCGAGAGGCCTTGATAGACCTGATACCCTCTACTCTGACGACTGGGGGGAAAAGAGCCTCGTCACTCAAAAGCAGAGACAACACGTCACAACGTATCTTGAGGGGCAAGATATATTATGTTTTCATTAAAATGAGAAGCAGAAGCAGCTCTCACAGAACATGCCAGTGTCAGTCACACCTCGTATTTCTGAGGCATGGCATCCTGACTCTGCACTGGAGATGAATGGACCGTAGTGGAGGCCTATTTGCATAACGGTGAGAGAGCAACTGCTGAGTTCAGCTAAAATAGTGACAGATGGCTTTAATTCCATTAAGTGAGCTGCTGTGTATGGACAGAGTAGCTGCTGATCTACAGCGCCGGGCTCCTTTTTTTTATGCTCGCTGCACCGGACTTGACTGTAAAACGCTGGAGAGCTGTTGATAAGGATGACAGACAGATAACCAATCAAAGCAGGAGGAGGTGTCACGGTTCAAGAGGTCAACCCACGCAGATTACATCCCTCAAGGCCATTGAACACACATTGAAATTGAGTTGAGAGGTTTGTCAGTTATATGGCCGCTGTAGTCATTACATGAGGTGATTCTGCTTCGGCATCAAGGACAGCTGGATGTAAGCAATGCTGCAGAGATCATGAGCGTTACATACAGCAGAAGGGGCTCAGAGGAAGTTAAAGAGAAGCAGCATCTTTATTTCATTTTTATTTGACTGAAGGTTTTCAGCTCGAAGGCTGTAAATGTGCCAGATCCGAATGATTTCAGCAAAGTGACGGAAATGAATCAAGACCAGTTACCTGTTCCTCCTCACTGTGTACTTATACTGTCTACTTACTACATACTACGTACTTATACTTCAACAGGAAATGATGACAGTCAATTAAACCTAAGATTTTCCAATAAAACAACAACTTTAGATCAGTCAGGAGCCATTCATAAAGCCAAATTTTGGATCTGCCAGATAGGATTCATCTCGCCTATAAAACTTCTGTAAATTATTTATGAACCACTAACACACTTGGCTCATGTGTAGCTGTGCTGCATCTCCTCAGGGAGAGTTTAGTGGTGCTGCAGCCTCACCCTGGTGAGTGTGTGTGAGTGTGTGTGTGTATCTGTTTGTTTTCAATTGATTTCCAATTGTTTTGATCAAAACTATCGATGCGTCTGTCTCTACCAGATCTGCGTCACTTCTAAAGGACAGACAGGATTGTATGAATATGTTTAAAAATAGACATGGACACGCACACGCACACACACACACACGCACACGCTGTCCATTTAATTTCTTTTTTTTTTTTAACATCATTTGTGAGATCATTTTCTCTCCTAACACGTCCCCGTCGCTGCCTCGGCTTCTTACAACGGGGACGACATTGACCTTCAACCTCACAGGTCACATCCAGAAAATGACCAGTTTTACAGCTGAGTGACTGAACATAAATAATCGTATTTAAAGTCCCATAAATCTTCCCACTATAACTACCTCAGGGCTTGGTGCTGAGCTGGGGGGGGGGGGGGGGGGATGATACGACTCTGATTTAACTTGTTATACGTTACAGTTTGCAGTCGTCATCCCTGATCATTTGATATTGCTTCAAGTGCTTCTTAATACAAATTCAAGCCAGTAACACAGTTAACAAATAAACCCACTGCGATGTCTTGAGAAATTACATTTGCTTATGTATATTTCTTCTTTGCATCAGATGTAACCACAGTGCCACTGGAGAAGAATTATTGATCTTCCAGGCATTTAGTGACATTGATCCAGCGTTTCGCCCTCGTCTCCCTCACTCCACACCAGTCTGCCCCTGTAATGTCTTTATCCTCTCCTCCAATCCTAACCTGTTTTTACTGTGTCCATGTAGCTGGGGTTTCTAATAGGACCTCATTACCCATAGGCCCAGTGCTCAGGAAAGACATCTGATCATCTGATTATTCATCAAAAGCCCAGGGACAAAGAAGCGGACTTATTAATGACGCAACTGAATACACAACCACACTGTCAGCTATAGATGTAGACATGTCGAATGAGCTGCCAAACCTTTAAAGTGACAGCCCTATGTTTCCAAACCTGTTCACTTTATTTGGTAAAGAAAAGTGCTGAACTAAGATTACAGGTTGGCTCAGAGGAGGTGGAGGATTGTTGTGAAGTTTTCCTTCATATTCATGAGAAAAATGAAAGTAACAGTCCAGTTCCGCTGTGGTTAGTAATGTCGAAAGGGATAGTAATGGTCCATTAGTCCACCACTGTGGTATGGACTGATGTAGCCTTAACAATTATGGGATGTGTTGCCATGAACTTTATTCAGACGTTAATGGTTCGCCTTGTAGCAGTTACCGGCCTTTTCTGACTCACTTCAATATCATTAAAGCTGGCATCATACATCTGACCCCATCACAACACTTAAGGCAAATAATGCATCCTCTATTTTAATGATAAAGATCGCTCAGAGCTGAACTGGAAACAGGAGAAACATGTCGGAAACTTTTCTGCCAACAAATCATTTTCAGAAAACAGCACAATTATGGTAAAAAAGAAAAAAAGCCCATAACTTATTTGTTAAAAAATGTATGAAAACTCCTTACATTGCCCTTTAAGATACATTAAACTATAAACTGTCACATTGCAGTACCTTTGGGGGCCACTAGGGCAACAGTCCACATGTGGATAACCACTGTCCCAGAGGATGAATCATGACCTTTGACCCCCTGTATTTGAGTGGACCCACTGCAGACCAGTGGATCCAGACTTTGACGTAGCTACAAAACTTTTATTTAACTCCTGGATTTTCTGTTAGCGCCATCATCAGGTCACAGTTTTATTTTCTCCAAAATTGAAAGTGTTCCCATCAGCCTGAGCTGCACTACATATACTACCTGTTCAACATGAGCATGTTAGGTCAGTTGGCTCGGAGCTCCACAGCCTCAGAAGTCACCAGCTGTGACTCTTGAGTTCAGCTTCATAATTTGAAACTGACATCACAGTGTCATTAAAAACTGGAGTCACATAAAGAAGCAGATTTTCCATTTGTTCTCGTCTTGGCTCGAGAAGCAGCTACACGTGTGTGCAGAGCTTGGCTTCTCCAGCTGCAGTGAAGAGAAGGTAGATGAGCTGTCAGAGTCCAACTTGTCAGTGATGAGTGGGAGACAGAAACAGGGCCACTTTGTCCTCTCTGATCTCAGGGCAACAAGCCTTGCCTCTCATCTCCTGAGGGCAACAAGCTACAGCTGCCTTTGCTGAGCACATCTTAAAATGGCTGAGTTATGTCAGCACTGATCAATGCCAAATTTCATCACACAACAGAACCCCTCTGTATGGATGAGTCGGCTCTCTGGCACTTAATCTGAAAATGACAGGTTTGTGGAGCCCGTCTCGCATACTGAAACTGAGCCATGTTGTATTTTATTGTGGAGGATCTTTTCATGCTGAGCAGATACAGATGTGTCAGAGGCCGACAGCGTTTCAACCAGGAAGATTCAACATCTTGATTTTAAGAGATGACGTGAAAAATGGATCCTGACAAAATCCATAAAGAATATCAGTGTGTAAATCCACATAAACCACAACATTTCCATTTATCGCCACAGTATCTCTGCACCATGAACCCACACTGCCCCCTGCTGGCCAGATAATATCTTACACTCACACACTGAGAAAATCGCAACTTGTTCAGAACAGTAGAGATTTTAATAAACTTTTCAATTCATATTGCAGCCGACATGATTAGTTTTTATATTACCAAAATCATTGAAAAATGCAGTATCATAAATATATGGCAATCTCATATATACTTTTTTGTACATACTCATTTCAAAAAGGTCCCTTAGTTGCAAAAGTAAAGTGTACAACCAGCCAAGTGTACAACTGTGACGGGAATCTAAAAAATTCAGCACAGTATTTTCCTAAGGAAAAAGATTTTAAATACAAACTCTTATTTTTATTTAAAAGGGCTTTGACTATAAAGTGAGAAATTGCTTTGATCTTGGTGTTTTATTGCTAAAGAGACGTCCTGATCATCTAATGGAGTCCGTTCATTGGAAAAAGTAAAACATTTTGACGTGTTCAATTAAATAATGGGTATAAAAAGGCAACGTTGGCAAAAGCAGAAGCGTACAGTATAAGTGCATTTACAAAAAAATAAACTTCCTCTGGATATTTAAAAGATACAAAAAGGTGAAAATCTGGAGTGTGACTGCCAGGCTCAACGGTGTAAAGCTGAATAACGGTCGAACGGCTTCAGCCAAAGAAAGGAGTGTGAAGATTAACAGGAAGATTTTAAAGGTGTTTGTCTTGTGCTTCTGTCTGAGGCCCAGTATGCCGTTTATTCCCTTACCTCCCTGATTCAATCTCTTCACCCTCCATTTACCCATCAATCCATCTCCTCATTGATTTTCCTCCCTGTTTATTTTGTTCTCTCAGTGCCAGTCTTCATCGTCGTCATCTTCTCCCTCAGACGACTCTTCGTGGCTATCGATGTCCGCCTGCCCTGTTACTCCATTCCCATTTCCTCCCAGATGTCCTGCTGATGATCCTGTTGCTGCCGCCGCTGCCGCTGCTGCAGCGGCCGCCGCCTTCCTGGCCCGAGCTTGAGCTGCTGCCTGCTCCTCTTCCTCCTTCTGACGCAGTGCTGCGGCCTTCTTCTCCTGCTCGGCGTGACTCTTCATGTGGGCGCTTCGACTCTTCACTTTGTAAAACACCCTAAATTACAGGAAAGGAAAATTACGCAACATTACACAGCCGTCTGTAACGCGCAGCAGCACGTGTGTGATTTCTACATCTGTTAAACTTAACTGCAGAGAAGCAATGAATCTTAATGACATGTGAATCATCTACTAATGCTCCAAAACTAGTTAAACTACAATGGAAAATCCCCAGTAAAATTACTTTTACATCAACGTGTAATATAAAACCTGTTTGATAATTATCACTTTAGTTTTTTTTAAAAAGGAGACATATGATGCTGTTCCATATTTTAGAACATCCTTACAATGTTATAATGTCATATGTCCATGCTGAACCTCTGCAAAGTTGCACAACATGAGCTACAGGGGTCCTGCTTTAATCCACCAACCAGATTTCACATGGTTTCCAGTCTCTCTGAACGCTCATTAACAAGATCTCTGCAAGATTTGTGCAAAACCTGACGTCAGGTTTTACCGTCCAATTAGGACGAACGTCCAACCTGCAAGGGATCTGCCCAAAACATGGCCATGACACCCACCCCCCCCCACCGGCATCTATACAGAAAAATGCAACTGTTTTCCTTCCCCAAAGAAGATGAAATCCATAGGTCAGACTCAGGGTCCGACACGTACGGACGCACCTCGTAGCTGGCCATATTTGTAAAGCCGAGCAGTGTGTATTTAACAACGCAAGGTAAACAAGCCTCCACTGAGAAAAGAGAACAAGAAAATCAGCCCCATGCTGATATTATTTATTCTATAAACCTGATGAAACAGAAATTCTCAATATATAATCAAACTATTTCCACTTTTTCTATTGTAACATTTTTCACTTCACTGTCATTCATCATGTAAACTAACTTGACCAACAGGACTTAACTCCCACTTAGTAATCACAGCAGTATTAAGACACGTGTTCACCCCCCTGTGATGAGTTATAAATGAGAACACAGTAAATCTCTGCCGACATGTTCATACCTGCCACATTTCTTGCACGGAAACACTGCATCTGGATCCTGCGGGGGCTTCACCGGCGGTTTGCTCTTCTTCGCTGCGGGCTCGGCCCGAGGCCTGTGAGCTGGTGTCGGATGATGAGGCTCCTCTTTGATCACCAGGACCGTCCCTGCCTGGAGAAAATCAATATATCAGTTAGGAACAACAACAACAACAACAACAACATAGTTTTGAGTAATTATGTGAATTATGAATATTTTCTTGTTCAACATTTGAGTTTCGGATCATTGATTGTGCAAAATAAGCCACGTGAGAAGATTTTTCACCAGTTTATGGTGGTACTGATATAATCTCTAATGTATATATCAATATAATAATAATAATAATAATAATAATAATAATAATAATAATAATAATAATAATAATACATAGTTAAACACTTACATAGTCATGAGCCTGTAGTGACTGCGCGACCCTGGCCCGCTGGCTGCTGTCAAGGCTTTGGTCAAAAGAGACATCCTTCTTGTCATTGGCATCCGTCTCTCCGTGAGTCAGCTTTGACTGCTGTGAACTCTGTAATGAATCAGACCAGTGCACAGATATTAGTGGAGATGTATTTCAAAATGTCCTATTTCAACATTTTCAAGGCTGAAAATGAACAGTTATTCGGCCTCTAGACAAGAAATGAATCCATTAGTTTGACTCTACCTTTACGTCCACCACGGCCTCCGCATGCTTCTCCACAGGTGAGTCTGGGGGTCCGAAGGTTAAAATCCCGTTGCGACCGATCTTCACTTGTTTCTTGTACGTATAATAAAACTCTACACACTGAGCCACAGTCTTGGTCTGTACCTTTAAAACAAAACCAGTCCAACACACAGACAGATTCATGCTTTCATTCATCCACATGTGTACAAGGTGCACCACGTTTCTGTGCAGAAGATTCAAGTGTAAACACAATTCACTCATGTGATCAGAATGATACTGATAGTGTTCATGTTTTTTTTCAAATCAAAACCACATTTCCCATAAATCCAGTTACTTCCTGTCTCAAAGAGGATGTGACCATTATGTTGAATTTTCCTCTTGTTTGCGCTTTGAGGTTTTAGCTTCATCTTGACAGCAAAGTTGCCGATTCATGTTTGTAATCATGCACATTTTTTAGATACAAATCTGACACTAACAATCCAGTAATGATTGAAAATCTTCATTTTGATGCTCAGATTTGATGAGTTACTATGCCAACGTCTCATAAAACAGTAAAACAGTAATATCCACAGAAAACAGTAAATTAATTCTGATGTATTTTTAGGTTTATCTGTGATGACTCGTCACTGTATGTGCTGCTGAAAGTAACAGGCCTACCAGTTTCTGCACCATGAAGAAGTCCTTCCTATAAGCAGAGATCCCCTTATTGAAGTAGCGCTTCTCTTCTGCGGTCCAGCTGTCGGAGCCTGTGAGTTAATTCAGATGCACTATGATTTAATCTGTTCTCAGGAGAATGAGGAAACACTTTGAGATAAAAAACACAGTAAAAAGACAGGAAAGGGAAGAGATAAAGGTGATCAGGAAATCTGTTAGGAGTTGATAGAGGTGATAAGCACCCACTGGCCACTTTATTAGGTACACCTGTTCAACTGCTCATTAATGCAAATGTGTAAAATGCCAATTACATGGTAGAAACAGGCTTAAGACAGATCCGCTGAAGTTCAACCTGGGCATCAGCAGCACAAGACCACACCATGCTTGTGAACTGAGAACAGGAAACTGAGGCTAAAGTTCTCACCAGGAACAAAAGTGGACAATAGAGGACTGGAAAAATGTTGCCTAGTCTGATGAATCTCGAAGTCAGAATTTGACATAAACAACATTAAGGTGTGGACCTGTGTGTCAAGACCCAGGCTGGCGGTGGTGCACTGGTGTGGGAGATATTTTCTTTGGACCACAGCCTTCCTGAGTGTGTTGTTGCTGACCATGTCCATTTGCCCTTTATGACCACAGTGTACCATCTTCTCATGACTACTTGAACATAAATGTGCATCAACTGTGTGAAGGTGTCAGGTGAATATGGATGAAGACCTCTGAGGGTCCAACTCAGTGGTAGCAAGGTGTACCTAATAAAGTGGACAGTGGGTCGATATGTGTTTCATTTAAAGCGAACACTGACCTGAGTAGTGATAACCTGCCAGGTGATGGTCTCTGGGGAAAACTGGGTCCTGAAGCATCAGACGTTCCAGTGTTACCTTGAAATCAGCATCACAGAGAGTAAATCATTCATTAACAATGTCACTGTTCAGCACAAACTAAACTTCAATAAGTCGATCAACTTGTACTTACAAGGAAATCACCTCCACATTCATGTAAACAGTGCAAAACCAGCTCCTGGTTGGTTCCTCCACCTCTGAGCACACTGCAGCAGGCCATGTTCATCAAATCCTCCACTGGGAGCAAAGAGAGAAAGGGAGAGAGAGACAGTGACAAAAAAGCTCATAGAAAACAAGTGACACCACAACCACCGGATGGGATGTGAAGTGAGACACTAACAGCACTCTTGGTCACCGTGTTTCAGGTGGGAGTTTTCCACAGGGACCCAAACCAAGTCAGCTTTGTGCTGGTCAAACTGGGAGGAGGCCTGATCCTGCATATCTGGAATCTCTGCCTGGTAATGCTGCCCAATATTGATACGGCTGCATAGGAAAAAAAAAAGAGCAGAAATCAGAGACAGGAAACTAGTTTAAAAAAAACAAAACAAGCCAGTTTGGATGTCAGTTTAAGGTGGTACTCACGGCTCCAGGCTAACTGGTGTGGCATCAGAGATTAGTGGCAGGACAGGAGGTGTGATTTCTGAACTCGCTGAAAAACCCAAACAAAAAAAAAGTTCTTATACTTGATCTAAGAAAACAAACCTCAGTTTTCAAATTAACCTGTGACTGTAGCTACAGGACACTTACTGGAGCGCAACAGGCTGCGTGTCGCAGACTTGGGAGTCGGCGGCGGAGGCAGGATTTGGTTGCTCACGGCTATGTTGGCCATTAAGGTGGAGAAATAGAGTCCCGAGCCCTCACGCACGGGGGAGAGGATGGGTGGAGGTGTGTAGGGAGGGAGGGTGAGGGGGTTGTCTGGCAGACGGACCGGGGAGCGCAGGTTGCTCTGGAAAGTGGAGATGCTGGAGTAGACAGATGGAGGGATGAAGGTGGATGGCTTGGGAGGAGGGATGATGAGAGGCTCCGGTCGAGGCCGGCGCTTAAATTTGGTTTTTCCATCCTCGTCCAGACTCGAGTCGTTTTCACCGTCCTGGAGAAAAGACGGATCAAAGTGATTCAAGGGAAATGATGTAATAAAAGCTGTTTTCAGTTACTCTCAAACCAAACATTTCTAACTGCTGCTTCTTACTATGGCAAACCATGAGGGGCTTTTATCATGAAGCCGTAACAGGAAATGCAACGTATTAGAGCGCTGTTGCATTTATATCTAACCTCATTTTGTGGTGTATTATATTTGCACAAACACCAAAACAACCAGGACTGAAATTGAAAAGATTATATACTGATCACTTTATTAGGAACACGCATGTATCCGCTTATTTGTGCAATTGTCTAATCAGCCAATCATGTGGCAGCAGTGTAATTAATGAAGTCATGCTTACACAACAGGTCAGGAGCTTCTGTTAATCTTTACATCAGACATCAGAATGAAGCCGAGCAACAAATCTCAGTGCCCCTTTTTTCTTTTGGTGGTGCTAAACGGGACAGTCCGAGTCTCTCTGAGGCTCCTGGAATCTAACACACAACGATCACTAGACTTTATGGACGGGCTACAACAATGGACAAGAACAGAAATCTGAGGCTGCAGTGGACACTGACTCACTAACTCTGGTCAGTTGGAGACACAGATGGTAGAGACAGGCTGCTGCTGGTGGTGGTTTTTCTGGCACACTTCGAACCATTTAATAGCAGTTAATTACGGTTTGAATGCTACAGCCCATCTGAGTAATGCAAACCACGATCTTTATGGTTTGGACAGAGCAGCTTAGTGTTGCCAGGAGACTGGAAACAAAAAATGTATGGTGATGATGTTTTTGTCAACGTGGATTAGGATCTGTTGTTGAGTCCATGACATGAAGAACAGAAGCAGTGAAACTACACCCAGTGTTCCTATTAAAGTGCTCAGTGAGTGCAACAGACACTTCACCTGGAACAGAACACCTTCAGCTGAACTGTCACTGTCACTGGTCTTCATGTCCTATTGTAAATCTAGACGCATGTTGGATCCACAAACATTATCACCTCCTTTAATGTTTTCTGCCAGTGGGGGAAATGAGTGTTTGATCACCTGCTGATTTTCGCCCTTATTTCACTTGATCAAATGTAAACTAATTTATAAGCTTTATATGATGATATTATTTCTGGATGTTTTGTCGACATTCTGCCTCTTTCTGTTAAATAAACTATAGACCATCCATTTCTTTGTGTGGGAGCAAACCTACAAAATCAGCAGGGGATCAAATACTTATTTTCCCCATAAAAACCACAAAAGTATAGGATCCCATTGCTACATCAAGCTTCACTCTTGCCCTAGTGTGGAAACAGTAGTGTAACAAAATTTGGTCAAACTTTGGTAAAAAGTTGATGAGTCACACTATCGTCTAACCCACACCCTACATACCAGTTATTAGTCAGAGCCTCAGCAGCAGATCTGATGCTCCTCACTGGATATTTTCTAAATTATCAAAGGACGGCTTCTGTGAGCATGACCTTTGAGGCTGCTGGTGTAACTAGGTGGGATTAGTGTTAATGTTGACAATGAAGCTGCTTCCACTAATTTCAGCCTGACTGGGAGGGCTTCATTGCGCTAACCTGACCAAAACTCTCAGTCATGGAGTTTCTGAGCGATCGCCGACGGGCCACGATGACGGAGGGCTTGCGGTCAGACTGTGGTCCCGTGGGTCTCTCGCCCTGGCCGAGCCGTCCCTGAGCCCAGCTGCCCTGAGAATCTACCTGGCTCCTGTGCACCGGCACAGACACGGGGATAACCAGAGGCACCATGGTGGCCTGTCTGCCTGAGGGACCGTCTTCCTGCTGAGGCACAAAAAGAGAAAAGAAAGGACGGTGGGAGGATGAGGAGAAATGAGACCATCACTGGGGAATTGGGGAAGTAGCAGGGAAATGGAAAAGGGACTGAGATATAAAAAAGAGGAAGATGGGGTGAGTCCACATGGTCGTCTACACATAATGGCTCATTTTCAGATCACCTACTACATTCATTTTCATCTTCACTGAAATTCACACGCTGTATGTTTGTGATACTGTGATTAATTGTTCAAACTACAGACCCCCCCCCCCCCAAAAAAAAACATCTTCAACCACCTTGTTACACAAAGACAACTGCTGGATAACAATGAAAAACTGTAAAACGTGCATGCATGTAAGTTGCTTTGGTTACTTCCATGCAACTTTGGCAACCGTGGCATTTTCAGTTGGTTAAACTCATTAAACTGTTGATAAATCAAATTACCAACTTTTTCACTATAAATAAAGTTGAATTTAACAACATAAACAAATCACCATGTTTCTATTCAGCGAGGTTCATGTGCATGTGTAACCCTGGCATTTCAGATCAAGATGATACCTGCATCAATCCTAAATTCTACTTGTAGCAGTGAAAGATATAAATCAATTTTATGATTAGTGCTTCAGGCAAATTGAAGTTTCACAGCTCAGACATGTGAATCTCATCTCCTAACCCACAAACGTCCTGTTTGACAACCGCAATATAACACCGCTGCTTTTCTGAATAGCCATATTAAACCTGTTTGGTGTGTGTGTTGAGTTGAGTTTGAGGAGTGTAAGTGTGCAGGTTGACAGCTAGCTCGGCCCCTCCCTAGCTCTGCTGAATGACTGGGAGAGAGCCTGAGGAATGTGGAGGTGTGCGGACATGCAGCTGCTCCAACTGTATCCAGCATGCACAACTCTGCACAACGACAAAAAAAAAAACAAAAAAACACCCTACGATCAGGCCTGGTAACCCCCTGAGGGCAGAGCGAAGAAAAATTAAGGGACAAAGAAATAGGTTTCAACTTTAACGGAGCTGCTAAAGAGAAAATAAAGCAGCCTGTTCAGTGGGTGTGCCCCGGAGAATGTAAACATTATAAATCCTGACTAACAAGGTTGAGCCTATCAACTTTCTCGCTGCTATAAAATGAACAATCTTTATACTACAGAACGCGGGATGTTCAAGAATAGCTGTTTTTCAGGTTGCACCAGTACACGACAATGTGCCGTCTGAACAGACTGTGCACACTTACAGACGGACGGACGGACGGCTATAGCTGAGGCCCGACAGCTGTAGGAATCAAGTAAACAGACTCAAGACGAAGATTTTGTAAACCATGGGGAAGTTCTGCATAGAAACACCGTTCTTCCTCTTTGCCAGATCAGAAAATTTGCTCTCACTTGCGCACACACACACACACACACATTAGCCACCCTGGACAACCTCCCTCCCGTATGGAGAGAATAATGCTGCAAAATGACCATAAATAACAATGACATGAGCCACAGCCACAGAGTAATAAATGAGTTGTTAACCTTGAGGATTTTTTGCCTCTCTGCTGCCGTGTGCGCAAGAGTCTCCAAGTTGATCTCCTTAGACGCCCTCCTCCTCCGACTGTTGATCTGGATGACCCCTCCCGTTGTCACTTGGCTTTCCCCTGCTTTCTGTCCACCTGCTACTCCATTATGGGATGGTGGAGGCTCTTTGGAGGCTTGAGACCAGATGTTTGTCGAAGGGGGACCCAGTGGGGACTGTCCCTCTCTGGAAAGGCGCCGCGAGCGCCGAGGGGCCGCCGGCTGTGCATCTGAGCTCTCTGCAGGATTTGCAGTGACCTTTTCAGGACATGGATCAGGTACTGCTGACACGTTGCAGGTCTGAGCCCCTGGTTCCTGCTGCAGCTCCACTGACTGGTTGTCTTCCTTTTTAGACACCGTGTCAGGTGGACAAGGTTCAGGAGACTGATAAGCTGCAAAGTTTTGGTTCTGTTGCTGTTTCTGCTGCACCTGTAGTTGTGTTGTTTCTTGCTGTTGTACGTTTTGTTGCTGTAGCTGCTGCTGCTGCTGCTGCTGCTGCTGCTGCTGCATTTGTTGGATTTGTTGCTGTCGCCCCTGTAGCTGCTGCTGGTGATACTGCTGCTGCATCTGCTGCAGTTGTTGTTGCTGTTGCATTTGTTGCTGTTGAATTTGCTGTTGCTGTAAATGTTGCTGCTGCTGCTGCTGCTGCTGCTGCTGCTGTTGTTGTTGCTGTTGCTGCAGTTTAAGATGATGCTGTTGCTGTAACTGCTGTTGGTGCATTTGTTGCTGCTGCATCTGGTGAAGCAGCTGTTGTTGCTGTTGATTTTGTGGCTGCTCGCCGTAGGCCAGGTTGGGCATTGCCTTGTTTCCCGGAAAAACTGAATAATAACCAGATGAGAACTGCTGCTTGCTGGGTCTGAATGTCGCCTGGAAGGGCTGCAACATGGGCCCCGGCAAGGTGTGAGAGGGCACATGGGGCTGACCCTGGATCTCCACAGCCTTGTGGCCGTGTTGATAGGCTTGCAGCTGAGCCGGGTGCATTGCAGCCGCACTGTGCTGCTCCCACTCAAGCCCCCTTCCCTGAGCTTGACTCTGGCTGGCATCTCTATAAACCTGAACAGGCCCCCCTGGCAGTTGATTTTCTCCCCCCATCGGCAGAGCTACGCCTTCATGGGCACCTTTATGAAACACCATCTGACTCCTGACGTTCACGCCGCCCATGTAGGGGCCAAAGTTCTGCCCCCAGGCTGACACGGGGGCTTCCTGAGACCAGCCGGGGGCCTGCATGGAGTCCTGCTGCATCCACTTTACTGGAGCAGCCTGTTGATAGTGCGGTACATTTTGGGGCCCTTTCTCTGGGTTATAAACACCAGAGCCACTAGAAGAGTCACTGTGGCTCGACTCTAAAGCTGGAGGCCCCATACCATAATAAACCTCCCCTGAATGCTGCACAGGCTCCTTCATGGCTGCAGCCCGGTGCTTGCCGCTCTTGTCAGTATTAACTTGAGGAGGAAGACTCATACTAATGTCGTACTAATGTACTCAGCCTTGATTACTGAGTGTGCAAAAAACGGAGTTAGTGTGTTTCCACTGCCTGTGGTGGAGAAATTCTTTGTTTAATTGTGTATACAGAGGTATCTGGGAGGAAATATAAATCCCAAAGGAAAGTGCAGGGCGTGTGTGTGTGGGGGGGGGTGTGGGGACACGCAACCCTCCGTCCAGAATCAGATCTGAGGATTGTTGTCCATTCTTCTCATCCTCTTTTGGCTGCCGGACCTTGTGAGAGAAAGGAGGGATTAGACACTTTCTTTTTCTCTGACGACAAGCACACAAAGTTTTCGAGTCGGCTCTCACTCGTCTGCAGCAAAGAGGAAACTGAGGCCTACACCAGCAAAGTAGCCCAATCAGAGGAGGAGAAATTAATGGTGGAAGTGAGCGCAGGCATTGAAAAGGGATATATTTCGGTATTAAACGTCCAGGTGCGTGCAGAAGTGGACGTTATTTAAGCAGAAGTTTTGGAAGCTGCAGCCCAAAACACACGCACACACACATACATACAAGCAACAAGGAGGCGCTTACAGTTCAAGCTGCCATTTGGCATAACGAGAAATACAGGAAACGAAGGGGCTCGTGCAATCACCCGAGCGATAGCCAGTGATGTTATGTTAAAAAATCAGCAATAAGGAAGCGCCCGAAGAGCCGAGTGCGGTTAGGCAATACAGCAGAGCGCTGAGCAGTAAGTTAAAGACAGCGTTTGTACCTGATCAGTGGTGCACACAGCTCTCCATGACCAGCTCCGTGGAGTCACTGTGGTTTCGATCAAAGTCGACTGCATGCAGCTCCATGAAGGGACTGTGCGCAGCAAATGTCATAACTCTTTGACAACTTTCCCCTCGAGTTTCGCTGCGCACAATATGGCGAACGAGGCGGCTTTTTTTTTTTTTTTTTTTTTTTTTTTTCTGAAACAATCAAAATATATCCTCCAAAGTCCGCACGCGCCGCGAAGCACACATACACACCGCCGCGGTTACAATATTGCACAGTGTGTCCGTAAAACCGTGCACTTCCAGGAAAACATGTCCACAACTTTCTTTCCCCGCATCAACGAGTGAAAAAAAAAAAAACACACACACACATACACGGACGGTGGAAGTGTGAAAACGCCGCCGTGCATCGGCTCGCGCTGGTTGTTTCCGCAGATTTCAACACAGCACCGCGGAGCCCCCGCCGGTCTAAAGGTCGCTGTTTCGGTCCATCCGCAGCGTGTGGAGCGCGGCGAAACTGCGCAAACATGCAGAAAGTTGTTGCGCCCCCAAACGCACCGCCTCACCCCAAAACAGCGCAACTCACATCCTGTTATCCAATCCGATTGTCTGGCCACTCCCATCGCTGTATCCGTGTACGTTTGTTTTGCTGTCATGGCTGCACCGGAAAGCGGAGTCTCAAGCTCGACACACGGAAACAGTTGTTGTTGGTGGTGGGTCGAGGGCCGCGGCCAGGATCATGGTAATCCAGTCCTGTAGCCTCTTGAGGCTCGGCCCCCTGGTAATTAAAAAAAATTACCTTTACATTGCAATACAGTTTATAATGTAGTTATATCATTTAACTCTCTAGCTGAGTTTCTCTACCTCGCTTGACTTTGCCAATGCATCTAGAAAAATACAGTTAAATCTTTGTATTTTTGTTTATTCATTTACTTTGGACTTGGCCTGCAAACTGTGAAACTCAAAGACTCTAAGCCTTGGTGCTCGCTTTTTAAAAATCCACTGTGGGTGAATCCAAACCGCAAAAATACCACTGTGACCTTTGACCTTTTAATCAAAGGCGTAACGCCTATATAAATTTTATTCCATATATAGCCTACCACAGTATAGTAATGACTATGAGGAGGATTATAATTCACATTTAAGTGCCTTTATATAAGGGCATGTGTTGTAATTTTGCTTTTTTACATCTTTGTTGCAAATAGTTTAGTGAACAGAATCAAAGATTAATGATAATCTATATGAATGAGGAAGAGCTTTACTTTGAAAGGACTGATCAAGAAAAATATAAACTCATAGATGAAAAGAATAAATTGACAATGTTTGCCTTTTGATCACACCATTCATCAAAATTTCGTAAGTTCTCAATCAAAACATCTATGAAGCTAGTTACTGTGACACACGGTATTGGTCGTATACTGGCAGAGCTGTGTTTCTGCCAGGGCTGTACCTGTTGTCTTCTTCTTTGGGCAAAATCTCAGTGCGATGCTAATACGTAGAGACTTTCTGGTCATGTCATGTCAGGAATAAGGGTGTGTTTTTGTGTGTGTTGACTGGCTCCATCAGACTACAATACAAATACACTGGCATTCACTAAAGAAAAAAATGCAGATCTCATTATGTAATCCTGACCTCAGGGTTATGAGTAAAAGTAGATATGTGGGACAGGAATAACAAAGCATTTAAAGAAAGTGCCTGGGAATAACTATGTTTTAAAACTTCCTGCTGTATTAGTGTAATTAATTGACAGTTATCAGCATATTCTGTCATACTTACTAAAAATGTATCGATAATGGGTAATTATGCTCACGTAATTAAAAGACAATGAATACATGGGATAAAAATCAGGTCAGTGTTATAGTTTCTGAATCAATGACAACATTAAACTTACTGTTTTTGTGTAAGTTTACATCTGTTCCCACAAGAAAACTGTGTACTGTAACCAGGCAACAATCCCGGGTAAACATAAAAAAAACATATACCAGATCAGTAATACATGTAGCATCTATATTAGAAATGACATTGATTAACAATGAGGAAATGAACACACTGGGTAAGTCAGGTAACCTATTTCGCTACATTCCCAGCGATGGTGCATTTGGGGTCAATCTGCCATGGGCATGGCTGCTCATAATTACAGTGTAAACACTGCACCGTGAAGGCAGCATGGTGTCTGTGTGAGTGCGGCCTTGGTGAGGAGAATTGCAGTACTTTTTTTTTTTTTTTCTTTTTGGCCAACTTTCTGTTTCAAGGTCATGAATGAACTTTCGCTCTCTGAGATGTGAGCACCGGGACTGTGGAGGATGGAGGCGGGTGTTTGTGTGAATGTGTGTCTGCATGTGTTTGGGGGCCGGTGTGTGCACCAAAATTCACTGTTACGCAATTGGCTTTATTTCTCAATGCAGTTACTGAATCAACATTCAGTCACATAAGGACGCAGCGCGGCCCTGTGCTGTGTGTGTTATGTGCAGAATATTAATATTAAGTGTCTGTGAAGTCGGTGCTGCTCCTCCTCATCGTCGGTGCCGCGGAGGATGCGGGACTTTAGCCCCGCTGTGACGTCAGCGCCGCCGCTGCTGAGCCAGAGCACGGGGCATCTCTCCGCAACCATTAGCAGGCTAGCCGGCTAACCGTAGCGACCGTTAGCTATGGTCCGTTACCGTTACTTCACCTCGGATACAAACAACCGCCTTGAATGACCTGCCGCATCACATGGGAGCATGGGGACCTCTTGGATTTCACACACTAACTGTGACCGCACTGGTGCAACGAAGCGAGGTGAGAGAGGAGGTTCGCCTCGGAGCGGTTACCGTTAGTAAACATGCTAAGTTAGCTTGTTACACGGGACCACCGGAGCTGCCGCCGCGTTGAACGCGGTCAACTATAGAGGTTAGCTTCTTGACAGCCAAATCTTCTCCGACGAACGGGCTGTCCTCCAGATACACTACCTGCGATAACCGCTGCGCAAGCCGCGGTTGTGTTTTGGCACAGAGTCAAACCAACCACACAATGCTAGCTGCTGTGTTTTTACGGACCACCAGCTAGCATAGGTTAGCGTCTTCTACCAGGCTTTGGAGACGTGAGGTGTGGCTAATTACCATTTAAATGTTATTCTCCAGATGTTTCTCTATCACTATCAAGTCATGGTTCCTCATTTCGTAGCTGTGAAATAGAAAATTGAAGTGTGATTTACAACGTGTTCCCTGTTTTTCAGTGAGGGGCTTGCGCCACTGATGCCAGGTGCAGGCTGTAGCTGAGAGCACTCAGGATGAGTGGGGCTGGAGAGCACACAGACATCCTGTCAGTGGCAGACGTGGTCAGGGACAGATGGAAAGTGGTGAGTGTCATGTCACTAAAACACAGAAAGCTAAATCAAGATCTGTCGTTTATCCAACATCTGTGTTTTGGGTTGATACTGAATGATACCTCTCTTCCCATCAGTCGAGGAAGATAGGTGGAGGTGGGTTTGGGGAGATCTACGAGGTCCTGGATCAGCTGAGCCAGGCCACTGTTGCCCTGAAGGTGGAGTCTGCTCAGCAACCCAAACAGGTGTTGAAGATGGAGGTAGCTGTGCTGAAGAAGCTTCAGGGTGAGTGATGCTGTTGAGCATGTCAGTGACATAGTACCTGAAATGTCAGAGCTCCTGCCTGCCACAGTCAGTAATGTCAGCTATAAGGTATTTTTGGATCCGATTGCAGGCTGTCTGTCAAGAGCTATCATATATCTATAGACTAAAAGCTGGATTGCTGTGACAGTGTATTGTGCTGCAGGAGGCAGTTCTGCCCTTTTCTCTGGAGATCCTGTCAGCACTATCAGACCATTTATTGCTAGCTGCAGTTGCTATAAGGTGCATCAAATTTTCACCAGCTTGTGTCAATTTTAGGAAGTCTTATTTTTTAAATTGTTAATCCATACATGAATCTTTGGCTCTTTATTTGAGTCCAGGTCACATGAATTGATTTGTTATCTTAGGAGTGGTTGTTCTATAGAGCTGAGCAGAACCAATGAGACATGACATAGATGAAAATAAATGAATGGTTTTAATAAGCTTTCATGCTTATACTGTTTTCCTGTCATGCTTTGATCTCTATGGTATAAGTTACTTAATTTTCTCTGTCTGGTGTTGAATCAGTCTAATTAAGTCTAAATTTGATTTGCTGAATACTACAGAGACCCAAAATTGAACATATGCCATATACTGCACAGTGCGGCTTCATAAAGATGAATGCATTGTCTTATCATGCAAATAGTATTGGTCAGTCAATGCTGAAGTATTCCCACAGTGGTTTTTATATTTCACAAAATCAGTTCAACCATACTATTACAGCTATGAAATGATATATTCCCAATATTTGTGTCTAGAATAATATCAACAAACGTAGAAATGTACAAATATGGAGAATATTTTGTCTGTTATGATCATCAAGGCCACCTGTAGTGATCAAACAACCCAAGTGTGAATATATATATCTATATAAATGTACATTTTTTGACAGGCAAAGATCACGTGTGTCGCTTTGTGGGCTGTGGCAGGAACGATCGCTTCAACTATGTGGTGATGGAGCTCCAGGTAGGTTTTTATACACATTTAACAGTGGTGAAGTATTTTCTTGCCTTCTGGTACCATGTCACTCTGCATCATGAATGTGACATCCTACTTTGATTTCCTGTGTAAAGGGGAGGAATCTGGCAGATTTACGCAGAACCATGACCCGTGGCACGTTTTCTGTCTCCACAACCTTGAGACTCGGCAAGCAGATTTTAGAGGCCATTGAAAGCATCCACTCTGTAGGCTTTCTGCACCGTGACATTAAACCAGTAAGTTGACCAAAACCCCCTCATGGTTTGTAAATGATTTGTGATTGCCTGTCGGCTGTTTGCTCTTTAAATTGAACTTGTTTATGTTTCTTTGCCCAGTCTAACTTTGCAATGGGAAGACTAGCCAGTACATGCAGATGCTGCTATATGCTTGATTTCGGTCTGGCCCGTCAGTTTACCAACTCCAGCCAGGAAGTCCGTCCAGTAAGTACTCTGCACCAGCTTCCTGCAAGCATTGTTTTAGCTTCTATAGTCAAACATCCTACAAATTCTTATCCCTTGAAAAAAGCTGTTTCTTGTCGAGTGTTAAGATATATAGATAACCCTCCCCCCAAACAACAAAATTTTCTTTCGACAAAAATGGATCCCAAAGATAATATGTTGTACAAATGTTCGTTTTGCTTTATCTGTTACTCTTCATATTGTGAGATATACTGGCTTGATGGTGATATGCAGATGAACAACTGTTGGCCTGTTAGTAAAAGGCCAGTCAAGGTTTACTCGAGGGAACACGAGGGAGTCAATCAGGGGATGTCTTTAAAAACAGAGCATGCAAATTTGTATTTCACACCATCTTTAAGTAACAACTATTCAGTGATTGCAGTTTGAGCCTTGACAACTCTGGTGACCTCAGTGACCCTCATGTGACATCAATGTGTGAACATCTAAAAAATGATCAAATGCCTGGGACCCACCACCAGTCAGAGCGTGTAGGCCTACAGGACAAAGAGATGGTGTTTCAGTGATTCTCTCTCTCCTCCTTATCTCACAGCCTCGTCCTGTGGCAGGCTTTAGAGGAACTGTGCGATACGCTTCTATCAATGCGCATAAGAATAAGGTGAGTTCGGCCCAAACACATTCTCATAGCACTTGTGTTTTAATCACTCTCAATTTACTTGCCTCCTCACCCTTGCATTCTGAATCTGCAGGAAATGGGTCGTCATGATGACCTGTGGTCCCTCTTCTACATGCTGGTCGAATTCATGGTTGGTCAGCTTCCCTGGAGGAAAATTAAAGACAAAGTATGTGCCTCTATAATACTGCTTACACTACAGACTTTCAATTTACAACATCCGTGTTTCTGTGAGTGCACACCCAAATTCTTAATTTTGTCCCTCTCTGCTCTCAGGAACAAGTAGGAAATCTTAAAGAGACATATGACCATCGACTTATGTTGAAGCACCTCCCCTCAGAGTTCAGTACTTTCCTGGATCATATCTTAACCTTGGACTATTTCACTAAACCCGACTATCAGGTTAGCAATCTCTTGTTTAGCATATTTGGTATGCACTAGTTATTTCTCCCCAGATATCAACCCCTGATGCCCTGATCTATTCTTTTTGCTTTTATTTATTTATTTATTTTTGTTGTTGTTTGCGACAGCTCTTGATGTCAGTGTTTGACAACGCTATGAAGAGTCACAACGTGCTGGAGAATGACCCTTATGACTGGGAGAAGTGTGATTCAGAAGATATGCTGACCATCACTGCCGCAGCAACCACTGCTCAGCAGCTCACTCGCCTCACACCAGCGTACTTGGGGTGCTTATGGCTAAAGAAAGCTCTATCATTATTAACATATAGCTGTTTAGTATTTAGGTTTCTTGAGACATAATGTTGCAGTGTCACTTGTGCTGTTCAAACTCCTTTCACATACTGGTACTGAACGTGCATTCAGATATATAGCTGCAGCTTTTTTTAGAACAGGAATCTGCACAGTCATGGATCCCTCAGAAATCAACTACTCTAAAATGTGCTGTGGAAACGAGCTGCAGGGTGACCTTCCCTCTCCTCTCCACAGCATGGCCAATGCTTCAGTGCTGCCAGGCGAGCTGCAGCGGGAGAACACTGAGGATGTCCTGCAAGGGGAGCGCCTCAGTGATGCTGACAACTGCCCCCCCATCCTCACCCCGACCACTCCTGGTGGAGATGTATGGGAAGAGATGGACCGCAACCGAAACCATAAACACGCTCCACAGATGATCAGGAAGGTCAGGACGATGTAATTTACTGTTTGCTTGGTGTATTGTGTTCACCTACTGCTGTAATAATGTGGAGCTGCTTCTCTCTGAGCAGTGGATGCTACTGCACAAAACTACCCCAGAGTCATGAAAACACCACAATCAAGTTTTTACATAAATTTAAATTTAAGGCTAGAGCTGCTCTGCATAGAGATATGATAATGGCAAAGACCCCAGTGACCCCTGACTTTTAGTAGAGCCACACTGGGGTTCACCTCCATCTCTTTTTAAAGAGACAGAGAATACAAATGCAGTTTTCAGTTTTTCAGTTTTTGAGCCTCCTTGTTTTTCCCCTCAGGTGGTGAGTGAGGATGAACACAGTCAGAACCAGGGGAACCAGAGTCCCAACACCGGCTCCA